>OX336389.2:367769378-369033082 GCA_946902985.2 Meconema thalassinum | reverse complement strand
AAATCTCTGAGTGGTTGGTGGGTCAAGACGTCCATAAACAGCCCTTTTCAACATATCCCAGGCATGTTCGATAGGGTTCATGTCTGGCGAACATGCTGGCCACTGTAGTCGAGCGATGTCGTTATCTTGAAGGAACGCATTCACAAGATGTGCACGATGAGGTCGAGAATTGTCGTCCATGAAGACAAATGCCTCTCCAATATTCTGCCGATATGGTTGCACTATGGGTCGGAGGATGTCATTCAGGTATCGTAAAGCCGTTTCGGAGCCTTCCATGACCACCAGTGGCGTACGTCGGCCCCACATAATGCCACCCCAAAACATCAGGGAACCACCACCTTGCTGCACTCGCTGGACAGTGTGTCTAAGACGTTCAGCCTGACCAGGGTGCCTCCAAACACGTCTCCGACGATTGTCTGGTTGAAGGCATATGCGACACTCATCGGTGAAGAGAACGTGATGCCAATTCCGTGGGGTCCATTCAGCATGTTGTTGGGCCCATCTGTACCGCGCTGCATGGTGTCGGGGTTGCAAAGCTGGACCTCGCCATGGACGTCGGGAGTGAAGTTGCGCATCATGCAGCCTATTGCGCACAGTTTGAGTTGAAACACGACGTCCTGTGGCTGAACGAAACGCATTATTCAACATGGTGGCATTGCTGTCAGGGTTCCTCCGAGCGGCAATCCGTAAGTAGCGGTCATCCACTACAGTAGTAGCCCTTGGGCGACCTGAGCGAGGCCTGTCATCGACAGTTCCTGTATCTCTGTACCTCCTCCATGTCCGAACAACATCGCTTTGGTTCACTCTGAGACGCCTGGAAACTTCCCTTCTTGAGAGCCCTTCTTGACACAAAGTAACAATGCGGACGCGATCGAACTGCGGTATTGACCTTCTAGGCATGGTAGAACTACAGACAACATGAGCAGCGTACCTTCGTCCTGGTGGAATGACTGGAACTGATCGGCTGTCGTACCCCCTCCGTCTAATAGGCCCTGCTCATGCATGGTTGTTTACATCTTTGAGCAGTTTTAGTGACATCTATGAACAGTCAAAGGGACTGTATCTTGGATACAATATACACAGTCAACGTCTATATGCCGGAGATCTGGGAACCGAGGTGATGCAAAACTTTTTTTGATGTGTGTAAATGCTCAATTATATTTTGCAGCGCCCGTGCGATTTCCTTGCGAGTTAATTGTTTAATTAATAAGAGTGAGGGAGAGGGTTTTGGTTTTAAATGAGAAATCACCGAGAGAGTAGCTGCTGGAGTGCTGACGGCTCATATAAAATCACAAATAATTTAGGCATTAGTTTTAACCAATTTTGCCACTATAGCTTATCCGCATCCGACTCGCACCCGCACGACTAATATCCGTATCCGCCCCACATCCGCACAACTAATATCCGTACCGCATCCGCATGACTAATATCCGCATCCGCCCCTCATCCGCACTAATTTTATCCGCATCCGCTCGTTTGTTATCCGAATCTACTGACATTACAATAATATTTCTAATTTATTAGATAAAGTATTGAAGCAACACATTTAGACATTCGAGGAGAAAGTCGTTCCCTTAGGCTATGTATTTTATGTGCTATGTTTAAAATTAATGTAATAATCATAATATCGTATGGCCTCGGGTGCCGGGTGCAAGCTTTGTTATTTGACACCCAAAGGGTAGCTTGCATGTCGAATTTCGTTGTTCCTTGAAGCACTGTGAAAGTCAAGGAGGTTAGATATCTAAGCTCCTTGAACACGATAGCGCTTTCTAGTAGAGAAATGAGGAACTTTGTGTTGGCGGAAACTCCCGAGATTAATTTTGCCATTATGAACACGGCCTATTGAATTCAAATGGGTTCTTTGACATGCCAACATCGTATGACATGGTGTCGTAATTTCTGCCGCCTTTCAATAAAAAAAAACACTTACCACGGCCAGGAGCGAACCTGCAAGCTTGGGGTTAGTAGAACGACACGTTGACCAGTCACCCACCGTGGCAAGTTACGATAATTGCAACCCTTTTCAGTGTTAATTATGCTTAATTGGATAATTTGAATGAGATTAGCTTAAATCATCATCTTTCATTTGTCATGGAAAAAAATATGATTTATCATAAACATCCGGGACCAAGTAATGATATTCACAAAGTTCGGATTGTATTCTAAAAACTATCCGCAAATTTATTCCAAAAAATATCCACAGCTTATTCGTTATCCACACAGCGATGCAAACTATATCCGCATGGCAACAAATTTTGCAGATAACCGCATCCACGCACGGCTTTAACTATAGGCATCATGATGTATCCTGAACATCATCTCGAAACCACACTCCCCGGCATTCGAGCAGATCCTCTCCCCACGCGCATAGCGCTACAATAATTGTGCGTTGGATGGACTATCAGGGAAAGAATAAGAATTAAAAATGAAATAACGCATAATGATGGGGCTGCGTAGCTCGGTCGGTCGAGGCGCTGAGCTTCTAAAACGGAGTCCGCCTCGTTGCGTAGTGACTAGCACTCTTGGCTGTCCAGTCACCGCGGAGGCTTGGGTTCGATTCATGGCTCTGCCAAGAAATTTAGTTCTTGTCTGTGGGTTGGGTGAAGCCTCCGTGGCTTAGGCGGCAACATGCCGGACCCTCACCACTGGGTCCGTGGTTCTAATCCCGGTCACTCCATGTGAGATTTGTGCTGGACAAAACGGAGGCAGACAGGATTTTCTCCGGGTATTCCGGGTTTCCCTGCCAAAATTTCATTCCAGCAACACTCTCCACTGTCATTTCATTTCATCTGTCATTCATTTAATCATTGCCCCAGGGGAGTGCGATAGGTTTCGACAGCCGGCACAGTTTATATCCTCGCCGCTAGATGGTGGCTTCATTCATTCCATCCCTGACCCGGTCAGTCGACTGGGAGCAGGCCTTGGATTTTCATTTCTGTGGGTAGGAACGGGGTACACTCAGCCTCGTGAGGTAAACCTGAAAAGAGATGGATCCCATTCCCATCTCAGCCGTCCTAAGTGGTTTTTCGTGGTTTCCCCACTTCTACTTGAAGCAAATGCTGGGATGGTTCCTAACTTAAGTCCATAGGTGCCTCCTTCGAAATCCTGGTCCCGATTACAAATACTTCAGCACAGCCATCACAATGACACAGGTTATAAGACACACACCCAAGTACTCGGGTCTATTTGACCACGATGCCAAAAAGCCCCTTAATCAAGAACCATTCAGTATACTAGGTTGTTGTTGTTGATTGATATAGGGGCTTTGTGACATCGTGGCTATGTAGCCCACTGTACGTGGGTGTATGTAGAATTTGTCTGATAACCTGTGTTACTGTGATGGCTGTATTCGTGTGTATTTGTAATTTCGATGAGGATTGGGATGGAGGTGGCCGTAGCCTTAAGTTAGGTACCATCCCGACATTTGCCTAGGATAGAAGTGGGAAACCACGGAAAACCATTTCCAAAATGGCTAAGATGGGAATTGAATCCTTCTTTTCTCATCTTTGCCTCACAAGGCTATGATTTTACAAGCTGAAGTTGTTATAGTTATCTCGGCGATTAACAATGCCCGTTGTAAGTTATATTATAGTACTAGCAACCCGCCCCGGCTTCGCCCGGTATCTTTAACGGTTTACCCAGCGTAACTTGAAAAGGTGCACGGACGGCAGGTCCCAGACGCAATTCAGAAAAGCCGAGGTGAACAGCGAAACTCCAAACACATAACTCTTCTCTGAAGTCTTACCTCGACACGACTCGACAGTTTGTTGCTGGCCAAAGCTGGGTTGATAGGCTCTCTCCGAAGCTAGTAATTTAAATTTCCATTGAATGGAGATTGTTGGAGGAAATGAAAACGTAAAAACACGTATAGTGGGCGATGTATTAAAGATAGAGATATGCTGCCACGGACGTTTTTGTAGGACTTTTCTTGCTGAACAATTTCCACACTCATAGTACCGGTATATAGATATTTTTAATGGTTTACCCAGCGTAGGCTTAAATGGCGCACGGATGGCAGGTTTTTCTTTGACTCGATTCACTGGAATCGTTACTGCTCGGCTTCCTTTGGTCATAAATGAATGTTTTTCTACAGAAACCTTCCTCGAGAAATCCTTTACAGAATGCTGAAAACTGCATCAAACTCCATCCTGTGGTTAGTTTTTGAGATTACCCGTTACATCCAAGAATCTGGGACTTTTTTCTTATACTATGTAGAGATTACCATTCATGAAAATAAAAACGGAGAGTAGATATTTGCAGCGGCTTACAATATATTTTAGAGGGACCTTTTAGCTGACTAACCCACTGTATTATGCCAGCTCTAGCTCCCAGGATGTGGTAACGCTGATTTATTACTCACACATTACGAGACTCTACTTTGGATGATAATGAAACTTCTTATTTTGTATGCAGACGTTTATAGCCAAAGCAGCACGAGTGTAGACCTACAGATACAGTATTTGATTTTAATTGGAGGCTTGTTAATTCATGTAACTGATTGCAACAGCTTCATCTGTTTGACACGGTTTACGTGTGGCCTTGTGATGCAACATATGGGTACGACAAGGGCGTCGCGATGCAGGCACTATCGTAGTGACGTAACACGAGGGTGGGTGACCTTCACTCACTGTACAGTATGTGTATCCGTCAAGTTGTCACCACTGTTTCCTCACCCACAATGTGGAGTCCTTGTCACCCAGTACGTCTTCCTGCCATTTATACAGAAGCACTGTCCAGTTGTATTTGGCATGTCCAGTTTGTCCTTATGTTTGCGTCCGCCTCGTTGCGTAGTAGCGAGCTTTCTTGGCTGTCACCGCGGTGGGTTCGATTCACGGCTCTGCCAAGAAATTTAATTCTGGTGTGAGGGCTGGAACGGGGTACAGTCAGCCTTGTGAGGCAAAACTATGAAGAGGCGGGTTCGATTCCTACCACAGCCATCTAGTAGGTGGTTTTCCGTGGTTTTCCAATTCTACTTCAGGCAAATACCGGGATGGTTCTTAATTTAAGGCCACCTCCTTCCCAATCCTCACGTGAATTACACATACACACACACACACACTAATACAGCCAACACAATAACACAAGTTATCAGACAAATTATTTATATATAGTCTATAGTCTATATACACACACGCACACCCAAGTACGACTGGCTGCGTGGGTCAGCGGTAACGTTCTCGCTTGCTGGGCCCAAGGTTGCAGGTTCGTATCCTGGAGCAGTCAGCTGGCATTTGAGGGGGCGCAAATGCGAGGGAGCCGTGTCAGTAGATTTACTGCCACGTTAAAGATCCCCTTCGGGCAAAATTCCGGCACCCCAGCGTCTCTAAAAGCCAGAGTAGTTAAAAGGGACGTAAAACCAATAACATTATTATTACACCCAAGTACACGGGGCTATATGACCACGATGTCACAAAGCCTCTTAATGCTCATAATCATCTTAGGCCTCTTTAAGCAACAGTCATCGTCATCACACAGTATAATTGGAGTGACCTCGCGACAACGGAACGGAACGGAACGGAACCGAAGCCGTGCAGCCTTGGGCTGACCCCCGCAATGCTCTCCGAACAGGTTCACTCGACTCCTCTCGGTCGGAGAAAGCTTACCCACTCACTCCTCAGTCCACTACCAGCGACATTTCCGTCATTTTCCTGGATTCCACAGCCGCTTGGGATGAGCAGTGACTTACAGTATATTGGACATCGTGATCATATAGCGCCGTATACTTGTTTGAGTGTTTGGAAACAATCCAGGTTACAAACTTCTAGGACTTGAAGGAAGTGAATGCATAACGTACCGTTTCTGTTCTACAGCCGTTTCAATTCAGATGTTGACCGTATCTTCTTCTGCTTAAGAACTTTTATTAAGCGTGACTTGGCACATGTGTCAGAACATAGGAAACCTCAATTGTGTCTATGAGCAATCATAGCCATCACAAAATGAGGCTTCTACCTAGAAGTTTGTAGCCATAACTTTCAAACACCCTATATATAGATACCATTTGTCTTACAACCTATGTTGTTGTGGTAGGCCTATCTGCAATGTTGTTGCTTATTTTAGGGACTGCGACATGGTAGTCATATAGCCCCGTGTATTTTGCGTGTGTGTGTGTGCAATTTGTATGATAACCTGTATTATTGTATTTGTAATTTAGGGATAGGATTGGGAAGGAGGCGGCCGTGGCCTTAACTTAGTAACCATCCCAGCAATTGCCTGGAGTAGAAGTGGGGGAAACCACGGAATACCAATTCCAGGATGGCTGAGTTGGGAATTAAACTCTCCTCTTTTCAGTTTTGCATCACGAGGCTGAGTGTACCTCGTTTCAGCCCTCACACCAGTATTTAAATTTATTGGCAGAGCCGGGAATCAAACTTGGACCTGCGGGACGACAGCTTAGATTTTTGGCCGCTACATCTTATCTGTAGTGGTTTATCATCATAATTATTTTTTGTATTGTAGTTTTGCGTGACCGTGAATCTTATGATTATGAGCCACGGGACCTCCTTTTTACGTGGAATCCGAACCACAGGACATGGCATTTCACTTTGAAAACCTCACATGCATTGACCGGGAATCGAGCCCAGTCCTCTTTGGTGAGAGGCCAACAGCTTGACCGCTGAGCCACCACGCCACCTTTTGTATTTCCAAAATTGTCTCATATATACTGCTACCATAATGCGTGGTTAAGGGTAAGAGAAGGCCATGAGCCCTAACTTTGCCACTACTGAAGGCATGAAATAAATCAAATAAAATATGTGTAGAATACTAGTAATTCAGTAAAGAATTGGAAAGGAGGTGGCCGTGGTCTTAAGCCAGGAACCTTACCGGCATTTGCCAGGAGTAGAAGTGGGAAACCACGGGAAACCACTCCCAGGATGACTGAGGGGGGGAATTGTTCCCACCTCTTCTCAGTTTTGTCTCGCGAGGCTCAGTGTACTCCGTTCCAGCCCTCAGACCAGGACTAAATTTCCTGCTAAAGTCGGGAATCAAATCCGGACCTCCGGGGTGACAGCACCAGAAAGGACTAATTGTAAGCTTTGCAATGTCCGTTAAATTGATTCCTACCCAACCACAGTACTTAAAAGACATAATGACTGGGGATTGGTGACCATCCACAAGGAAGAGAGAGGAAGGAAACAGCATTGTCGTTTCGGAGGATTTGCTTCCCCACCGACGATATCACTTGTTCTTGTTTTAACCAAAAATAAAATATGCTTTAAATGCATGTGTAAGCTTTTTTCTTTGCTTGGATTTCTCACGATATTTGTTTTGATGTTTTGTGTACGATAGTTCATACCTTGCACTTTTATATTGTATATTAACCTACCTTTCGATCCCGTATGACATTGTAACTCGTTGCAAGTCGCCTGTATATTTAAGATTATGCATTCCAATACTCCGCACCAATCTGACAAGTGAGACCGCCTTTGAAGCGAGGAGAGTTCGTAGACACTGCATCATGTTTACTCAACTTCGCCAGTTCATGCCGCATGGGGAATGACTCGTTGCTTCTGGTTCGCTCCGACACTCTGGTACTATCCAGCCAGGGAAATGTTGCCGGTGGAGAAAATTGGAACGAATGCGCTCCGCCCAGTCACACACCTGCGATAGACGTGCAGTCGTCGCCAGCGAAACCTCATCGCATGTTGTGTGCGTGCATGGTTCGTGCTGGGTCGTGCGCTGTGCGGTGTGTTCTCATTTTATGACTGTACATGCGTTCCCCCTCTTGTACCGCACCACCCGCGGCAGCCATAACGTGGCGAGCTGACGTAATGCATGCACAACAGGCCCACTCCACGTCTAGCGGTAACAATTCCCTGGCAGGGTAGTATACCGTATAATAGCCTACTGTAAACACATGCTACAAGCAACATATGCCCTGCTCGACGTTCCCTGGTGTAATCTGTGGTGCTCTTGGAGATGGGTAAAGGGACTGATACCCTGATAGATCTAAAGACGATTATTGTGCCGATATTGATAAATATGCTTTAAGGACATCTCCGTCCTTCATCATCAAAATTCTTAGAGTATCACTGCTAAATAGACTCTTATTTTGTAGGTATAGTGTTATCATTTCTTTGTAGTCTTCCTTTATTATTGTTACGATAAAATACGATAAACAAGATGCGCAGTTAGCTAATAATCTAGCTGCCACAACACAACATTCTTAGTTTAATTGTTTCTTTTTGTGACCCCTCCGTGACTCAGACGGTTAGATATTAGCATTCCACCGTCGATTCTCAAGTTCAAATCTCGGTCGATATTATGAAATGCGTAAAACATTGAAAGGACCCAACAATTGAAGCGTATGCGGGAACATACGTCTATGTTACATTTTGTGTAATTTGAGATATTCACGGAACAGACATCTACGATGTTTCCTGAATACGTGCTTACAAGTAGTTCGAGCTTATCTCAAAAGATGGCTTTAGTATTCCCGAAATTGTGAAGCGAAATGCACTTTAAAAATAACGAACAAAAGTCTATGTTACATCTTTCCGCGTAGCCCTGTCCCACGGACAACAGTCACCTTTATTGCTGTTTTTCTCATCATCATCATCATCATCATCATCATCTTCATTTCCCCTTTTCCAGCTGACACTGGGTGGGTGAAAATATGGTTCCTCTCCACTTTGTTCTGTCGTTCCACCATTCCTCTTCCGACACGGTGTTCCAATCCTGGCTCCGTTTACTAATGCTATTCTTCACCGAGTCCATCCAACGCATTCTTGGTCTTCCTCGTCTTCTCTTCCCTGTCATCCGTCGTTCCAGTGCTCGTCTTGGTAGCCTTACTTCATTCATCCGTTTGACATGTCCAAACCATCTCAATCTGTTTTGCTCCAGTTTGTCATTTAGTTTCTGTACTCCCAGTTCTTTCCGTATATCTTCATTTCTCACTCTGTCTCTCCTCGTTTTCTGGACCATACGTCTCAGGAATCTCATCTGAGCTGCCTGTACTCTGCTCTCATCCCTCTTAGTCATTGTCCAAGTTTCTGCTGCATATGTCATTATAGGAACATAATATGCTTTGTACATAACTTATTTAGCCTTAATTGGTATATCCTTGTTTAGTCCCCGTACCTGTTGGTAGAAAGCACTCCCGAGTTGTATTCTTCTGCTAATTTCCAAATCTAGTCTTCCATCTTCAGTCAGTTCACTTCCCAAGTATTTCAAGTGTTTCACCACTTCCAATTCCTTATCTCCTACTTTGATTACTCCTTTTCCTTCTTTCTTACCTCTACTCACCACCACTGTTTTACTCTTCTCCACATTTATCTTCAATCCCCATTGCTCAATCTTCTTATTTATTACGTCTAACTGTTCTTGTACCTCCATCTCATCCTCGTCCCAGATCACAACATTGTCTGCAAACAACATTACCTTCATCTTTGCCTTTCTATAGTCTTTCATTGCTGCCTTCATGATGTCATCCATCACCATTAAGAACAATAATGGTGACAACACACTTACTTGCTTTAGTCCAGTGACAATTTTAAACCATTCCGATGTCCCGACTCTAGTCTTCACACTACTGCAACAATCCATGCACATTCCTCTTATCATGTCTCTCAGTTCCTTGCCTAACCCCCTAATTGTTAAGCTTTCCCAAACTTTTGTTCTAGGGATGCTATTATAGGCCTTTTCTAGATCAATAAAAGTCATTACCATATCCTTCCCAAATTCCCAACTATTTTCAGTGTTCTGTCTCAGAATGAAAATGGGTTCCACTGTTGATCTGCCCCCTCTAAATCCAAACTGCTCCTCCTCTATTTGGTTTTCTACCTTTAATCTAATTCTTTTTTCTAGGATTCTTTCCATTACTTTGGCAACATGCGAGATGATGGCGATTCCTCGGTAGTTACCACACACCTTCCTGTCTCCTTTCTTGAATATTGGCAGTTTTATTCCCCTTTTCCAGTCTTCAGGAACGTTCTTCTCTCTCCACACACTCCTGAGAAGTCTGTATGTCCACTACAGTCCCACTGGTCCTGCCACCTTGATTATTTCTATTGCCACTTCGTCGATTCCCACAGCTTTCCCCATCTTCATCTTCCTAACTGCCCATTCCACTTCTGCCATAGTAATGTCTGGTTCTTCTTCTATTTTTTCCTCCACCGTTTTGGCTATTTGCGTAACTTCTCCGCATGTCTGGCGTCTCACATTCAACAGCTCGCCGAAATATTCTTTCCATCTGTCCGTTATCTCTTCTGGTTTTGTCAATATTTCACCTTCTTTGTTTTTCATGAACCCAGTGTTCACCTTTTCATTTCTTCTACCTTTTATAATTCCAAACAGCAATTTCTTTCCACAATTTAAATCCTCCCTTATTTCCTGAGTGAATTCATCCCAGCTTTTCTTATTTTCCTCTACAATTACTTTCTTGCAATCTCTGTTTGCCTTTATACATTTTGCTCTACTTTCTTCAATCTTTTTTGTTCTCCATTCCTTCCAAGCTTTCTTCTTCTCCCTTACATATTCTTTCATTCTATCATTCCACCATTTTGTCGCCTTTTCCCGTACCTTTCCTGATGTTCTACCACATGTTCTCTCTGCACTGTTTACAAATGCACTCTTGAACTGTTCCCATTCTTGTTCCACATGTGTAATTTCCGTCCTTGCTATCTGTTCTTGCAAACTCTTCTGCAACCTCCTTTTTCTTTAGTCTCCAGACCTTAATCTTTCTTTCCCCTTTTTCTGGTAATCTCATAACTTTTCCTACTTTTAATTTTGCTACCACTGCCCTATGGTCTCCTCCAAAGGCTTCCTCTGGCATGGCTGTGACATCCATTAGCTCTTTCCGATGTCATTTTTCGACTAAAATAGTCTATCAGAGTGTTCGTTCTTCTATCTCCCCATCCATACCTCGTTATCTTCTGACAATTTTTCTTTCTGAACCACGTATTCTCTATAATTAATTGGTTCCGCTGACAGAAGTCCATTAAGAAATCCCCTTCTGGATTCTTACTGCCATAACCATATGGTCCCAAAATCTCCTCTCTTCCTTGTCTGTCTCTTCCTACTTGTGCATTCAAATCTCCCATTACTATTATTTCCTTAGCCTCTATACATTTTCCACCTCTTCTAGGAATTCTTCTAAGTTCCCTTCTTTATTCCCCGTTTGTGGAGCAGATACTTGAACCAGATATTTTGTCCCTGTCTGGAACTGTATCCTTCCTATGATCAGCCTGTCACTTATCTTCTTCCCCTCCTCCACATACTCTAGGACATCCTTTCTTATAATCATTCCTACTCCATTTTTTGTCTCCTGTCCTCCACTGTAAGACAGCCTATATCCTTCCTTTAGTATTCTTTCCCCTTTTCCTTTTCATTTCATTTCACTGAGAACGAGGATGGCTATATCCTTCTCTATCATGAAGTCCACTAGCTCCTCAGTCTTGTCCGTCAGGGTTAAGATGCTGACTGTTTTTCTCAATAAGTAAGAAATGTAACATAGACGTTTGTTCCCGCAAACACTTCAATTGTATGTTTTCTCGAGAAATAGCTACATAATAATGCTGAAAATACTACGAAAGCGCACATTAACAGTAGGTGTGGTTAAAATAGTGTGTGCTGAATTCTTTTAGGAACACGTCCATATACTATTTTTGGAAAACAGTGGACTTTCTTAGAAGCTCTAATCGACTGATATTGTTTCTGTCATACTCCTCCTGACATTAAAGAACATACGTGTATTTAATTTATTTGCTCTTCTGAACTGATTTCTGCTGGTACTTTGAAACACAATCACCGTATATTTCAGCCTGAAATTTGACGTGAATTGATATATTAGACTTATACAAATTCGTGAGATATTTGTGGAAACATTCGGCTTCATTACTGTAGTTGAGCGAGGATGCGTAAACTCGAAGAGGCCCAAAGTACGACGCGACGTGGGCTTCAATAATGCAGTGAGAACTGCGAACTCTGTCCACCCGTAGTGAAACGCTGATCAGGTCCACAAACGATTCTTCAACATCAGACGAAGTCAAATTAGGCAACCAAAAATCAATTTGAGCTATTTACTTGCTGCCTCTTTACTCTTATACTGTATATGTGTGTCAATTTGACGATACCAGCTTTGTTCCAAATGAAATTAGCAACACTGGAACGTGACGGAAGGAAATTTGCTACATGCGCAGCTGTCTCAGTGTTCTCAATTAATAGCATGTCTTATATCACTAACATGTCACATTAGAACTCCCTTTGTTACTGAGAACTTAAGTGGTCTGAGTCTTAACTCTTCACAGTCTTTCTTTTACAGATTTTTAAAAATTATTATTTCTATTTTTTATTTTTTTTAGCGTATGTCATTTAGTGCAGGGAGTGTCCTAGGATATGTTCGGCTCGCCATTGATTGTAGCTGCTTTTATGCGGCTACCCATGGGGTGAGTTACAAGTACCGTCGCGTGTGGAGTGTTGTCTGGGAGGGAAGGTGTGAATGTAAGGACGAGGATTTGGAAGGTAGCGGAGGGGGGGAATTCGAACCTCCTCGCCTTCCAGATGTGAGCGACTGCTTGCAGCCACGCCGTAACTCACCCGGTTACAGACGTTAAGAACGGTTGATTCAGGGGCGTGTATACAATTTTTTTCGGGGGGTGGGGCTGGTTATCCTGGAGAATTGTGAGTATTCTCAGGGGATTGTCACCGCAAAATACCCAGAAATACCAGCCAATATCTTAGAGCATATTACTTTGTGGAATTATTTTAGATAAAATTCAAAGTTTATATAGCCTACAATTACTGGCAATACAAGAATAAGTTGTAAAATACCACACAACACACAAATACAATTTTATACTTAATGAATTTTCTATTATGATCTATGGAGTATGAATGGCAAATATCTAAATATTTGTCAATTTACAAAGCAGAAAGGTAAACAGTTTTTTTTACAAGTTAATAATTTATTTCTCAAAAGTACCGTACTGTGGAATTCACAGTTTTGCCTCACAAGGCTGAGTGTACCCCGTTCCAGTCCTCAGACTAGAATTAAAATTTCTTGGCGGAGCCGTGAATCGAATTCGGACCTCTGGGGCGGCAGCCAAGAATGCTAGCCACTTCACCACGATTTAGTCTAATTTCAATCTTAATATTGTTTATAACTTAGCCAATAAGTTAAGATTAGGGTACAACCAAATTTACAATTATTTTATGCTCTTACCAAAGCAACACTTTCTTAATTTTTATTGGCTTTTGGGGAGGGGGCCTCAGAACCCCCCTTATATACGCCCCTGAGTTGATTTATCTATATCATCGTTCACAATTTTCTCATGATCACGAGTATTAATGCATATAACATAGTACTAAGGAAGAAAGCTTGAGGTTTTACGTGACCATTTTCACTAGGAATCCGAACCATAGGACGTAATATTCCACTTCGAAAATCTCACACGCATTGACCGGGAATCGAAACCAGTCCGCCTTGGTGAGAGGCAAGCAGCTTGACAACAGCACCATCACGTCCCTTCAGGACACAATAGAAGAATATTGCGCTATTCTCTTTAATTCTATTCAATATTTTTCTAGGTTTATTTCCATAAATTATATTTTAACAAGTTCAATATACCTCACTATAACTCTCACATTAGCTTTGGTTCAGCTCCGTAATGTATGGATGAACTCTTCATACCCAGCATATATTTGCTCATTTAGTTCCTCAAGGAACACCAGCAGCTCTTATTAAATTTTATAGTTTGTATTGAAACAATTAATAATGTAATTCGCATCCCAAGGATCGCTTCATTGAAATGTTATGCGCTTCTCTTTCCATGGCCGACATTTAATGCTCTTCAGTCAGTCAACACGATTACTAAGACAACACCGGGTGAGTTAGCCGTGGTCGTTATGGTGTGCTGCAGACAGTCGCTCACATCCGGGAGGTGAGGAGGTTCGAATCCCCCCGCCGGCAACATTGAAGAGGGTCGTCTGTGGTTTCCCATCTTCCTTCCAGGCAAATGCCGGGGTTGGACCCTAATTATAGGCCACAGCCGCTACCTTCCAATTCCTCGTCCTTACAATCACACTTTCCTCCCCAGACAACACTCCACACGCGACGGTGCTTGTAGCTCACCCCCATGGGTGTCCGCATAGAAGCAGCTACAAAACTCTGGCGAGCCGAACATGTCCTCGGACACTCCCGGCACTAAAAGCCATACGCTAAAAAAACAACTAAGACAACACGGGAATATGGCTTCGAACACGAACATCTTTGCAGGGTTTGGGTGCGTTTTCATAACTGCATGAAAATCGTCCATGACGCACTTTCAATGTGAAGCCGTGAAGTGTGTAGGCCTACTGGAAGAATTGGACGTGCGACAGGTTTTTATCAGGATCTTCGGTTTCCCCATTCATTTTCCTCCCAGTAATGCTTTGAATACATTTATTTCTCATCGTCTCGGTTTTGAATATAAAATAAATAGGGCAGTTAAACGTTGCTGGTGTACTGTAATATGGCGTGTTAAATCACTTTTACAATGAATGGCTCTGTGCCGACCTCCATTAGATGTTAGAACATAGGTGAGGTTAAGGTCTATTCCCCGATGTGATTAATTCTCATAGACTAAGTTGAGCTGGTTAGTGATAAAAACTATTTTCAGTGCAGATTTCCTAAGAGGAAGCTTTATATCATCAATTTCTATGAGAGAGGATGAACGCGTTGAAGCATAGAGAATTGCTCACGATTGGGCTGACAATGACTTGTTTTGGTTTGTCCGTGAAATGTCAGATTTAAAAAGATCTGTAGATTGAATCCATGGAAGTCAGTAATTTTCGTTACATGCTTCAGCAACTTGTACTTACTTGATTATCGAGTGGTAAAGGGTTCTGCTTTTTGGCTTGCTTATCTGTTTGGTCTTCCTTGCTTAAATCATGTAATCATTGCATGCAACGTACCGTCTCTAATATCCTTGAAACTTACGGCATGAAGCAAGTCACTGAGCAGGAGAAATTGAAATACCTCATTAATACTTGTCTGAGCCATCCTGAGGAGTGTGCTCCCATAGTCATCAAGCTATACGGTTAGCGTAATCCCTGAGGTTCATCGTGGGTGTTCCTGGCTCTTCACCATAACTTCCTCGTGCTATGATCTTCCAACAAGATGGCGCGCCATGTCAGTGTGCAGAATATTGTGAGAAATTTCATGGACTGTAACTTTCCAGGGCACCGGATTGGAAGAGGTAGTCATCCGATATCTTGCCTCCCCATTAGTCGGAGCGAATTTACGTCACTTGATTTTTTCCTGAGGTTCTTTTTCAACGATCTAGTGTACCAAACACCAGTTCGTGATACATCAGATCCACGCGATTGCAATCGAGCAGCTATCACAAATATTACACATACAATACTACAGGGCGCCCGGGAATGTTCTCCGCAGTGGCTACGTGCATCTGCGAGTGGTTGCGTCATCAGTTTAGTTGGCAGCACAGTGTCCTTGATAGGGTGGCCACATGTGTGGGCTGTGGGCTGTCAAATTCGTCAGTGTATATTGCAATAAGCCAGCATGTGTGTCATCGGCACTTCTAGCATCAGTTAGGAATGGCTGTGGTGAGCATAAATTCTACTGTTTGTTTGTTATATGATGCAAGCGACAGCCGTGCTGCCAACGTAACTGGTGATGTAATCTCTCGCAGCAGCTTGTAGGCACTGCGGAGAACATTCCCGGGCGCACTGTACAAAACACATAGAGAGAGGTGGAACATCGATTGGACATCTGGTGCGTATATCGAGGTGTGTTAAGTGTATATACATATTTGGAGTTTCTCTGCTTTAGCAATAAACCACCAATAATTATCTCTATTACTTTTCAAGATCTTGGCTGTCACCGCGGAGGCCCGAGTTCGATTCCCGGCTCTGCCAAGAAATTTATTTTTAGTCTGAGGGCTGCAACGTGGTACATTCAGCCTCGTGAGGCAAAACTATACCACCCTGGAAATGGTTTTCAGTGGTTTCCCACTTCTACTCCAGACAAATGCCGGGATGGTACCCTAATTTACGGCCACGGCCACTTCCTTCCCAAATCCTACCTCAGTTACAAGTACACACATTAGTACAGACATCGAAGTGACAGGTGTTATCAGACAAATTCTACACACATCCAAGAACACGGGGATACATGACCGCGAAGTCACAAAGCCCCTAATGAATCAACAACTTTTCAAGATATTAGTTTTTGTTTTAATATACATCGAAGCCGGATACGCTGTACATATAAATAACTAGGCTGATACATGTAATTTTTTCCAGGAGTGATATTTACTTATTTATGATTTATATATTATACATGCGCAAGCCTCCGTGGCTTAGGCGGCAGCACGCCGGCCTCTCACCGCTGGGTCCGTGGTTCAAATCCCGGTCACTCCATGTGAGATCTGTGCTGGACAAAACGGAGGTTGACAGGCTTTTCTCCGGGTACTCCGGGTTTCCCTGTCAAAATTTCATTCCAGCAACTATCTCCACTATCATTTTATTTCATCTGTCATTTATTTAATCATTGCTCCAGAGGAGTGCGACAGGCTTCGGCAGCCGGCACAGTTCATGTCCTCGCCGCTAGATGGGGGCTTCATTCATTCCATTCCTGACCCGGTCGGAGACTGGAAGCAGGCTGGGGATTTTCATTTTTCCATTCATATTATACATGCATTGTAACCCCGCCCAGTCATTGGGCAAAGTCACGTTGACCGACTGAAGAGTTACAGCTAACTGTTAATCAAACATAGACTGAACTTAGTACGAACAAAGTAACGGCCGTCAATACTCGATTCATAAAGTTTCAGATGGTTCTAGTGTCACCAACTGTCACTAATGGAAGGTACCAAAATTACAGTTATCCTCAAGAATCTTGAAAATGACTAACCCAATTTTGTCCAAACTTTGCACAGATTTGTAAGTCGTGATCAATGGAGCGTTAAGTGATTTCAGTGCTACCAGGCATAAACAATAAGTTAACTGATATCCCTTTAAATAATTCGTCTAGGACTTACCCAGAGTATTGCATTTGTCACGATCACATTAAAACACAATCAATTGTTCTTCAGCCATTAGGTCTCGTGTACTTGACTCACAGATCATATAGGCTAGTTGTCAACCAGAGAGGATTTGTTCTCATTTGGACTTATCCAATGCTGACGATTCTTTGAAGAAACAAAGCACACATGGAGAACATAATCATGTTTTAGCTAGTTTCAGTACTGTAATTTGTAAGCAATATCAGGAGTTTCGTCTTCCAGCTCACGGAAATTTGGATACCGTATTGCTAAACTTCTATATTAATCATGTATTTTTATTTATTTAGCGTATGGCTTTTAGTGCAGGGAGTGTCCGAGGGCATGTTCGGCTCGCCAGAGTTTGTAGCTGCTTCAATGCGGACACCCATGGGGGTGAGCTACAAGTACCGTTCAATTTTAAGCAGTTCCAACTTTGGCAACCATATGTCTCTGACACCTAGTGGCGAACGTTGGAACTTGATAAACCGTATACTTTGAATAGCCATGCGAATCCGAAATATTCCCATGTTACTTAAAAAATATATACTTGCCTAATAAACGTTTAAGTCGCTGAACAAACCCGCGGCTAAGTGGTTAGCACACTAGGCTTTAGCGGGAGGGTTCTCGGATTTGATACCTGGCAGAGTGATGGGGACTTTAATCTCCTATGGTTGATTCCTCTAGTTCGAGGACTGAGTGTTTATGCCATCATCATCTCTTCATCCTCATTTCGACGTGTAGGTTGCGTACGGGAGTTCATTGGGCCAGATGTAATTATTTTTTAGCTACAGAATTGGGGACAGTAAAGGGACAGCAGTTAGGCTATGTTTCTCCAGGAGAAGAATCAATCAAAAGTGTAGGTGTATTATGTGGTGTTTATTGAAGTGTGGATATTTCCAGCATGCTGGACCCTGC
This sequence comes from Meconema thalassinum, assembly GCA_946902985.2. NCBI lineage: Eukaryota > Metazoa > Arthropoda > Insecta > Orthoptera > Tettigoniidae > Meconema > Meconema thalassinum. The sequence continues at coordinate 369,015,188 of OX336389.2, read as the reverse complement.
CTTTGTATTGTGTCATTAAAACTGAGGGAAGATTGACATTGGCAAGATAATAACAGTTATAAAATCACATACGGGGAAGTCGGGGTCTGCCCCTCACAAATCATGACAAAGGAGGAGAGATCGAGGAGTAACGCCTCGTAAAATAAAACTTGATTCACCGACTCCGGGTGAATATTACCTTGTGAGGGCCCCTTAACAGGGTTACGGTGAAGACCTAACACGGAGTAAATACGGTGAAGACAATCATCAGTACTTAGGAACCGGCGAAAGATACAGCCCTTCCCAATTGGGGTTGATCAGTTGGACCCACTACCTTGCGGGTAGAGAAGGGATCCTCAAAGATTTGGGTCCTATCCTGAGGGAAGAGGGCTCTGGGGCTTAAAACTTGAGTTCTATGTTCGAAAACAGGATTTCCTATTTTCTCAATGACTTCAACAATGTCTTTGGTGACTACTCCAGGGCGCTGCTAGAAACGAAGATCCATCACCACCAATAGTGGAGGAACCAGGCCTTTGAATTCTGTAAAGCCTGGAACCTCATGTAAGATTGTAAGGAACAATCAGAGCTTCCTGGAACCCCACCACAGATAAAGACACCCAAGCGAAAACATCTGCTAGGAACACCATCAACACACTGTTTCAAACAGGAAAATTGAGACAATTGACTACAATTACCATTTCTTCTCGGAAATTATAGTAAAATCACAGTCGAATAGACCCCGAAACAGAGATACTGTAAGAAGAAATCGTGGATCGAAACATAAATTCTCAACAACAACAACGAAAAGCAAACAACAAGAATATCGACCAAGAAAATCCAGTATGTCAGTGTTGGAGGTGAACGATTGGAAGGAAATAAAAGAACCATTAATAAAAGCCGCTGACAATTTCGAGAAACTTTAATGGGGAACAAAATACAAGTGGTGAAACAGATGATATGACGACGCTCTCGACGGGAAACTAAAGGCTTGACAAATTGTTTTAAGGGCCTGATTCCCTTCTTGATGCCAACCTGAGTGATCAGAGAAGCTACTGGGAAGTAAAGTAATAATAATAATAATAGTAATATAATAACCCCTGGCACTACAGCCCGCGATAGGGCCTAGGCCTACCAAACGACCGCTGCCCAGCCATTTGGCCTGCAGATATTGGGGTGACGCGTGATCAGCGAATCGAGTCCCCTCGGCCGTCAATCTTGGTTTTCGTGATCGGGGCGCTGCCTCACTGTCAGACAGCTACTCAATTGTCCTCACGAGGCTGAGTGCACCCCGTTCCAGCCCTCACGTCAGTTTCTAAAATCCCTGATGGAGCCGGGAATCGAACCCCAACCTCCGGGTGTGGGAAGTAAAGTGAATAAATATAAATTTAACTAGGCAAATAATTTGTTGTTGTTGAGACATTTAGGGGCTTTGCGACATCATGGTCATTTAGCCCCATGTATTTGGGTGTATGTGGAATTTGTCTGATAACCCGTGTTATTACGATGACCGTACTTGCCAGTGTATTTGAAACTGAGTAGGGGATCGGGGAAGGAGGCAGTCGTTGCCTTAAGTTAGGAACCATCCCGGCATTTGGCTGGAGTAGAACTGGGTATCCACGGAAACTCAATTCTAGGATGGCTGAAGAATAAATCAAACTCAACTCTTCTCAGTTTTACCTCACAAGGCTGAGTGAACCCTGCTCCAGCTCTCAGACCAGAATTAAATTTCTAGACAGAGCACATTGTGATTATTATTATTATTATTATTATTATTATTATTATTATTATTATTATTATTATTATTATTATTATTATTATTATTATGCCTCATTCATTAATATTGGTATTAATATAATTATTTTCTCTTTATAGAACTTCATAATGAACTTGCAAGCTATTTATTGTATTTCAAAAATTGCTTTATTTGTACTGGTACCATATTGCGTGGTTAGGTGTAAGAGAGGGCCATGGCCCTAACTTCGCCAATTTTTTTTTAATACATCGAGTTGAGCCTCTATGGACTGCGTGGTAACAACCAACTTCACTTTAGTGTCTAGGTCTTGCTCTTGTTCCGGCTTTGACTTCCTGCCAGTATCTTCTGACCCCAGCGACGAGTGCCTGTTTATGTTCCTCGGACAAGGGTCCTCTCCGTCTTCCGGAAGTTGATGCCATTTTAAAACCTTGGTAGTTGTTCACCAATCTTCTAAATGTGTTCCTGTCACGAATTTCTCGGTCTAGAATACCAATTTGCCTGAGATCTTTTTCGCATTCCTCGAACCATCTCGGCCTTGTTGCCTTAGACTTGATGAAACTCCATATTCTTTTGGTTAATCGATCATCAGTCATCCTCAAGAGGTGACCGTAAAATAGTAGCCGTCTCTTCTTAATTGATGCTGTGATAGGGTCTATTTTGTTGTACAAGTCCTCATTTGCTCTCATTCGCCACTGTCCATCAACCCATCTATTACCTAGAATTTTTCTTAATATCCTACGCTCTCTTTTTTCCAGTTGGTCGGCTTGACCTTTAGTGTTCATGGTTAATGTTTCGGACGCATATAATCCCTCAGGTTTTACAACTGTGGTATAGTGTCGGAACTTGGCCCCTATACTCATAGACTTCGCCAATACTAAAGACATAAAATAAATATTGAAATGAAATCAAACCCAAACCTCAGTGGTGACAGACAGGAATGTTAGTCACTATGCCACGAGGCGGTCTCAAAGAATTTGAAGGGAACAGTCATTGATTTTTCAATGAACCTGTTCTAATTCGTTCATCAGAGTTAAGTTGCGCCAAATAGTTTAAACTATTTTCTTTCATTCATTTGAGAGCATTTTTTTTCCATGACCTTAAGGGCTATTTTTGATCATTTAAAGTGATGTTTGTCGCCTCCGTAGCGTAGCGGTCAGCGTGGTTAGCTGCCGCCCCGGAGGCCCTAGGTTCGATTCCCGGCTCTGCCACGAAATTTGAAAAGTGGTGTGAGGACTGGAACGGGGTCTACTCAGCCTCGGGTGGTCCAAATTAGTAGAGGGGGTTAGATTCCCACCTCAGCCATTCTCGAAGTGGTTTTACATGGTTTCCCACTTCGTCTTAGGGCAAATGCCACGATGGTACCTACTGTAAGGCCACGGCTGCCTCCTTCCCTCTTCCTTGCCTATCCATCCTACCCTTCCAATCCCCTCCCTCATGAGGCCCCTGTTCGCTTTGAAGGTGAGGCCGCCTGGGCGAAGTGCTGATCACACCTCACCCGTTGTATCCACTCCTACCAGATGTTCCCAGCTCTAGGACATTGCCTGAAAAGGCGGTAGGGGTGAGTTCCCTCGCTGAGTCCGTGGGAGCCACCACCCTGGAGGGTAAACTCGATTTAAAAAAGAAGTGATGTTTAAGATCATGAACATCCGTCCCCTAGTAGACTAATTTCCCTCCTTCAACGTAACGTTGTGTACTGGAGCACTTCGCGGATGTTGCGAAATCTTCCTTCTTCACCGCGCTGCGCCGGGCTGCTTTTACTCTCGGGAAACAAAAAGCTTTTGTTGCACAGACAGAACCTCTAGCTTGTTTGCAGACCTGCTGATAGTCATCTCAGATGATCATCGTGTGCCCAGGTGTCTGCTGGAACTAGCTTTCATTATTACCAAACTAGCCAACCACGGTGGCCGAGAGCACTAACGTGCTAACTCTTGCCTCACTGGCATCGGGAAAGCGTGGGTTCGAATCCCACCTTGGCTGTTCTGAAATAGGTTTTAGTGAATTTGTTGAGCCGAATATTTTGAAGTACGGTAATTTATCGTTGATTTTAGAGCATTTTTTCCATGATCTTAAGGGCCGATTTTCATCCAACATTCTTTCCCTGACCCGTCCTGCATTAATAAAATTAATTATTACCAAACAACAGTATACTCTGGTTAGACCACATCGTGGCACAAGTGCTAGCATTGTTGGATGCCACCCCAGAGGTCCCGGTTCGATTCCCGGCTCTGCCAACAAATTAAATTCTGGTCTGAGTGCCGGAGTAGGGTGCACTCAGCCTCGAAACTGAGAAGAGGTGGGTTTTACTCCCATCTCATACATCCTGGAAGTGGCTTTCTGTGTTTTCCCCACTTCTAATCCAGAAAATGCTGGCATGGATCCTAAATTAAGGTCATGGCCACTTCCTTCCCCATTCCTAGTCTCAGTTACAAATGCAGCCACCACAATAATACAGATTATCAGACAAATTCCTTACTCACCCAAGTGCACGGGGCTAAATTACCATGATGTCACAAAGCCCCTAAAATGAATCAACAACACAACAACATTACCTACTGCAATGCGTGGTGTTGCCCAATGTAACATTCTTATTAAAGATTTTCTTGTTATGAAACGTATTTGTTGTTGTTGTTGTTGTTGATTCATTTAGGGGCATTGCGATTGCGTGATCATGTAGGCCCATGTACTTTTGTGTGTGTGTATAGAAGTTGCCTGATAACCTGTGCTACTGTGATGTCTGTACTAGTGTGTGTATTTGTAATCTGGGTAGGAAGTGGCCGTGGCCGCACGTTAAATACCATGCCAGCATTTGATTGGAATAGAAAAGGGGAAACTATGGAAAACCACTTCCAGGATGGCTGACGTTAGAATCAAACCCACCTCTTCTCAGTTTTGCCTCACGAGGCTGAGTGTACCTCGTTTCGGCCCTCTGATCAGAATTATTATTTTTGGCCGAGACGGGATTGAAAGAAGGAAATGAATGGTGGAGGGATAGACAACTGTGGAGGTCCTTGATTCGCAACCCGACCCAGGGAACTGGAAACGGGAAATGAAGAAGATGAAGAGACGGGATTAGAACGGGGATCTCCGCAGTGTGACAGACACTACGGTTTTGAAACGTGCAGTAGAATCTAATGGGCAGTAGTTGTGCTTATAGTGCTAACTTTCATTTGAGCAAGAGTTATTCAAACAAGCGTTTATGTTAATGCATGCATCCAGCATAGCGAAAGTGGAAGGAAACACACTCAAGTGTTGCCAACTGCTTATCCACTGAAATCAGTGCTGGTCTCAAGAAACTTGTGACGCTGATATTTCAAATAGCAAGGCTTATTCACTTCATTTACTTACCACAACTTTCCCTACCATTTGGGGAGTCACTTGGAACAGCCAAGGCAAGACGTCCGTCTGAACTGTCATGCCTTCGAGTATGGACCGATGTATTTACTTAATGAGACAGACAGGAAGTAATTTCTCAAGTAGACTGTTTTACATTTTACCCACAATGGTACGAAAAGACACGAGAGATTGTCACAGTTCAGGCAACGTTGAAGCAAATGGAAAGGAAAGAGTTGTTGTTGTTGTTGTTGTTGATTTTTGAGGGGCTTTGGTCATGTAGCCTCGTGTACTTGGGTGTGTGTAGAATTTATCTGTTCATCTGTGCCTCTGTGATGTCTGTACCAGTGTGTGTATTTGTAATTGATGATGATTTGTTGTTTTAAGGGGCCTAACATCTAGGTTATCGGCCCCTGATGGTCTGGGTGATAGCGAAAATGTCAATGAAGTGGAAACCAGAACGAAAATTAAGTGAGAAGGAAAATACTTACAAAAAGGATCTCAGATTGAAACTACTCACAAAATGGAGAGCGGTAATACTTACAAAAGGGAATTTAGAACGAAAATACTCACAAAAGGAATAGATTGAAAAATACGCCAAAATGTAGGTTAAGTTCAAAATACGTACAAAATGCAATGCACAGTCGAAATAATTACAAAATGCAAGTGAAATTCAAAATACTTACAAAATGCAAATGAGATTGAAATTGTGTACAAAATGCAATTGAGGTTCAAAATACTTACAAAATGTAATTGAAATTGAAAATACACAGTGCAATTTAGATTGAAAAATGCGCATTTCAGATTCCAAATAATCACAAAGTGCAATCGATATTCAAAATACTTACAAAATGCAATTGAAATTGTAAATGCTTACAAAATGTATGGTGGATTCAAACTACTCAATTGGATGGACAATACTTACAAAATGCAACTGAGAATCAAAATACTTGCAAAATGCGCACCCTACAAAATGCAATTTAGATAGAAAATACTTGCAAAAAGCGGTTAAGGTTGAAAATACAAAATGCAATTGAAATTCAAAATACTCACTAAAGTCCCATCCCCTATATTGAAAGACTTACTACAAAGCAATTTAGATTGTCGATCCTTACAAAATGCAATTAAGGTTGAAAACACTCTCAAAATGCAATTTAGATCGAAAAAACTTACAAAAAGCAACGTAGATTGAAAATACCTACGGAATGGAATGTAGATAAAAAATCGCTTAAGGGAATTTAGATACACGGGGAGCCAAGTAACAAAAACAGTGCGGGAAACTAAGAGAAAAGGATATAATGAAAAGAAAACAAGAGGTCTGACTCCTCGAAGAAGGAGGGATTAGGAAAGATGAGACAATGGCAATTAAGGCGGGAAAGTGAAAGACTCCCTAGGACTCGGATACCCTAATACCGTCAGGGTCGGAAAAGAACAAGAGTTGACCACGGGAGGTCGACAGAGAGGATGGGTAGATTATTGGCTGAGGAATAACCTAACCACCAAGGGAAGATGATAAAGAAAAGAAGGTGGGTTTCGGACTGGAGAAAAAGGATGGAGAAATAGGAGGAGAGTCCCACAAAAGTTATAAATTTAACTTTAAATGCACTCAGAGGCGGTTGCCACCGCAAATCCGCTCTCTGATACCTAAAGTGGGTAAGGAGCTGGTCGAAGCTGACGGAAAACGCAGCTAGGACTTGGGCGGTTTGCAAGAGAATGGCTTTAGTGTATTCCCTCTCAAGCATGCATATGCCTACTATGGGGAAGGGTGATGGTCTGGCAAGACAGAGAGGAACAGATTTATTGTATGTCTGTTCAAAGAAATTAGTTTTTGCAAAGTAATTCGAAGAATGCCAATAATTTGAATCAGGTTTAGTATTTCCAGTTTTCGAAGTTATAGAGTTCCTGAAAAAGCGACCAAGTGCTTCCAAGAAGGATAGTGATAAAAGAATTATACCTTGGGAAGTAATTTTGGTAAGTGAACCAATAGTTGCATTTGGAAATGGCCAAGCTTTTATCCAGCAAGGAGCCGACTAAAAGTTTGGGCAAAGAAAAACACTTATCTTTTAGAAAACTAACCATAAGTTTTTTGGAGAGGATCTCCACAAGCAGGAAGCTGGCGTAGCGAGCTGTACTTGCCTTACTGGCCAATTAGAATTAGCTATTAAAGCTAAGAGAAACTTTATCAAGATAACTACTAAGAGTTCTTGCTCAAATGCAACGAGTGGTGAAAACCCTATCACGAGATTTATTTGCATTAACGAGGGCATGAACCTAGGAAGAGTCAGGGAAGACAGGATCTTGCCTAACCGTCGTATTAGAGAAATGATGAGTCAAAAAGGAAAGTTTAAATTTATTTAACAATGCAAAGAAGTTTAATGAATTTAACAAGTATATAGTTTCAATTTTTGTTAACAATTTGGGGTCGCAGACCTCCTAACATTTAAAGTTTGCTCCAGGCAATTAACAATTCTTCAGGTATCAAACCTTTATATTTATTAAAATCTTCATAAGATTTTAAACTGGAAAAAATAGAGTACAAAGGTATAAAGACAATTAAAGTGATTAAAGTTAAACAGTAAATCGAGTACAAGGAGTGTACTTTAAGAAATTTCTAAGCACCTGTCTTAGAAAAAGTTACAACTTCAAAAATAACACAAAAAAAAGAAAGCAGGTAGAATGAAAGAGAAGTTCCTATAACTTCTTATATTTACGCTGAATTACTTTTGTAACAGTTATGCAAAATAGAGCAGGTCACTTACTGCGAAACCTGAGGAAAAAGACAAAAGGAAGGTTCTAGACTTCCTATGTTAAAGTAGGAATCACGAGACCAATGGGGCAAGTTTCCCTTTCGTGGGACCTAGGAATAACTCACTCTTGAGTTGAAAGAATTGTATTCCCTAATTTGAAGGGAGAAACAAGATAGTTTGAAACGTGTACCTGACACGCTATTATACAGACATTAATTAATGATAAATAAGCAAGATGTGAGGGCACTTCGTTAGAGTGACACCTCATTGAAAAAGACCTAGAGTAACAATTTTATTATGGGTTGTTAGTAAGAGGTTTAGGAAAAAGCAAGTGGGATGGAAGGTAAATGTTCATGGCCGTGTTTATAATAATCGGACGAGCGCGACGCGGAAGAAAGACTGAAAAAACACTGTTTATCACTATAGTTTGTTGAAATGGATAAAAAGTTCACTGTAGTAGCACAAAAGTTTATGGCAAAGAAAGTTATTGCATTCGTGGAAAATGACTGGTTGCACTAGATAGGCGAAAGTCTATTACTTGAGAAGGTTGTAGATTATCATTAAATACGCTTGAGCAAATCCAACGGAGGAAAGAAAATTAGCTATGGAGCATTGATTTATAAGGAAGATATCCTAGTTTGGAATGGCATTCCCACAAGTGAGTGGAAAATACATGACGGCGTGACTTGTAGATACAGTGCAGATTCTGGAAGGTTTCAGAACGACTCTAATGGAAGAATGGAGCCAAAGTAATTCCAGCGGTGGAACGAGCTTAATCTTTATAGACAGTGGGTATTTGATAATATCCCACGTTGTGAGAAGATCTCTCGTTTAATAAGCATAAGAAATGCTGCTTTTCACAAAGAGTGGCTTAATTAGACAAAAGCCCAACATGGAGAATCCCGCGAAGGATGATTATTGCCACAAATGATTAATCTCACACTGCCTATAAATGATCGATAAAAGCATGTAGATAATAAAACTGATGAAGATGAGGTTAAAACCAGAAGTCTGTACTTATCTTTGTTGCATGCCGAAGGTGAAGTTCCCTTTGACGGATACTTAATGTGCCAACATGGCGTAGAATGTGGAGAGTGCCTCTTGGTTTGAGGAGACTGGCTCTAGTTGAGCCTTGACTGACTAAGTCAACTGCCGACGTACAAGTGAGACATGCTCAGCGAAGCGCAGAGGGACTAGGGAAGGGAAGAGAGTGGGGGTAGGAGACAAAAGGAATACATATCAGAATAACCAACATAAGAAATTAAATTCTCTTGAGGAAATGGTCTTCAAAGAGTTGATAGCAGACGATACTAGCGCAGCATGGTGAGTGAAAAAGTAGACGAAGTTCTCTTGATCACGGAGATAATAGCTGGCGATGGCAACGAGATATGGTGGCCAGATGGATAAGGAAGTCCTCTTGCACCGGGAAGAATTGAGGAGCTTCAGAGATTCGCTGCTAGATGACGCTAGGTGGGTCATGGAAGATATATATCTAGAACAGACTCACAAAGAACATAAGAGACATGACCACCAAAGAGAAAATAGAAGATCACTGTTGGTGTTTGATAAAAAAGGAAGGAATGAACATGCAAAAGCATTAAAAATTATATTCTCTCATACCGTGTATTCCAAGAATACACCAGAGGAGACCGACACAAGTAAGTGGAAGCAATGCCGGGCTCAGCTGGGGGTCCCGTGGTCGCCAACCCACGTCCCATTAGATGTGAGCCCCTGGGGGGGGGGGTATTTGTAATTGAAGGAGAATTATGGTAGGATGCGATCGTGGTCTGAAGTTAGGTAGCATCCTAGCATTTGGCTGGAGTATAAGTGGGAAACCACGGAAAACCACTTCCAGGATGGTTGAGGTAGGAATTGAACCCACCCCGATCCATCTCTCAGACCAGAATAAAATTTCTTGGCAAATCCGGGAATTGAACCCGGGCCTCCGTGATGACAGCTAAGAATGGTAGCCACTACGCAACAATGCGGCAAGAAAGGGAAGAAAGGAGATGTTTTGTAGCCATACTGTACGTATTCTATGAATGAAAATAAATAAATAAATAAATAAATAAATAAATACATAATATATAATACCTAATACATAAATATATACTGTAAATATGTAACTATTTAATACATACCTACCAGCGAATTGTTACCGGTGGCGGAAATCGGAACTAATGCGCTCCGCCCGGCCACATGCCTGCGATAGACGTGCAGTTGTCGCCATCGAAACCTCATCGCGTGTCATTTGTGTGCATGATACGTGCTGGGTCGTGGCTGTGCGGAGTGTTCTCATTGGTTGCGTTCACGGTAGCAAACAGTTGATCAACTGCTCCAAAGCTGATGCATCGGGAGCGGGATCAGGTTTTACGTGTACTTGTGAACGGTTTGCTCCATCTGATCTGTAGCAGCGCGCGTTGTTCGAAAGTGGACAAGGCCGATGTACTATCCTCGAGCCTGCGATGTTGAAATGATCAGATAATCTTGTGAGAGTGAATGCTGATATTAGATCAGTATCTAATTTACCTTTAGTTTTGCAACTCGGAACGAGATTGGTCTGAAACTATGTACCGAAGGCTGTGAACATGTATAAAACCATACCTTGCTGCCGATAATATTAGGCCTACGTTCGTAAATTTCTTGCCTTTCTGCTACGGCATTTATTGTGTTATGCTAGTTCGGCTACGGTAAAGAAAACTTAACAGTTTAACGTATGGTACGGTATATTAAGGTGGTATATCCCAAGACTTATGCTAATTGAAGTAATTTTAATCCCTTCAAATTGAACAAGGTAGGTTAGGCCTATGTCTCAATAGACCGAATATTTATTCAAGAATATCAATATAGCTTCGATTTTATTAATGTAGGGTTATAACCTATGAGAAGGGTCAAGAGTCTGTAAGTCTAGCAGTAAACCTCTTACCAGTCATCCTCGCATGATGACTTCATTATTTGTTAGCATTGCTTCATCTATTTAATTTGTTCCTAGGTATCCTTCATGCTGATATTTTCCTGCTTTTTCACTCTAGTTTTCTTCTCAAGGATTTGAAGCTTTTGGATTTATTCATCAGCTTAACTGTGCTATACAGATTTTAGTTACTGTACTATAAAAATTAATTGTATTTACAAAAAAATCAGGTTAGATAGCAAAATTAATTTGAAACATTACAAGAATATAAATCGCATTGTCCCTACCTGTCAACTAGAGGTATTTATCTGGACCATTACCCTTCCCCTATCTAATAAGGTCAGATGACCTCAAGGTTCCACACTTTAAAATTATGACCAGCATCTAGAAATAAAATTTCTGAGTCCCTCATTTAAAGCAAAGGAAATCATGGTATGAGCCTGTATTATCCTTGTTATGCCTAACTTATTTACACCCCAATATTAGTACTTAAAGAGAAAGGCACAACATGAACTGTTGATGGATTAACTTAGTCTCTTACTTGGCAGTCCATTCTCCTCCTATCAATACACAATTGGTTTCCATTCCATATTCCCTATATGCTACTGTTCATCTAATGAAAATGAAAAATGTTAGGCTACAGATTTTTGGTTGAAAACAGTTGTCTAAAAGATGCTTTCACCATTTATTTTTTAATACATCATGTCATCAAATGGTCCACTAACATAGAAAGAATTAAAAAATAGGGCATTTTAAAATTATTGCTACCTAAGTCTGGACAGTACAGAATGAGGTAGAGGAAACTACACTGCAAAAATATAAACTGAAAAAAAATAAGATATAAAAATCAGGTAACTACCAGGATGAATGACACCTAGGAACAAAGATAAATGAAGCAGTGCTAAGGAATACATCTTTTCTGTGATAATTTGAAGCCATTCTTTTTCTTTTTTTCAGTGTTGCCTGTACAGATTGTCTTTGCTGCTTCTCAGTCTGTCAACATGGGGTACAAAATTATTATGTAAACCTACTCCTGGAAACAGTTACATGTATTAGTTGCCCATTGCCCATTTAAGTGTGATAACTAACTAAAACATGTAATTTTTTCCAGGAGTGTGTTTATATATTTATAATTTTGTACCCGAAAAGCAGCAATGACTACATTTTATCTTGAATTTCCGTACATAATCATTACCAGCTGCTTGATGTACGATACTGGTACTTCATTGGGGCTTGGCTAGTGGGCTCGTACAATTACATACCATTACCGAAGGTAACATTCATGACTCATCACTCTCTTAAAGGCAATGATACTTGGTTACTAACAATTCCCTTTGTTGCTCAATATGTGCCTGGTAGAGAGATGGATGGCACGAATCAGCAAACTAAATGTTAAAAGAAGTAATATCTTCCACCTAGGCTCATTACCAGATTGAATACAAATGAAACTACAGTACAGCAAAACTATAGGTGTAGTTTTGTAACAAACATAGTTCAGTCACCGTACAAGAACATCAGGTCTTCTGTGGTCAGCAGCAAATACTGCTGTGTGATAGAATATGCAGATTATAAAGTGAAGCATCACTGTAATGAGGTGTTAAAATTCAGGCAAGCTGCGATAAGGTAAGAAAATAATGGACAAACTGGGTAAGTGCTGTGTTGAACAGTGCTCAATCTTTTCTGCTTGTGTAAGAAGAGAAATATATTTCTTGAGTTGCAGTACATAGGCCTAGCCATTACCAGCTTCTTGGTAGCCTACTGCTGTGAACCTAGGCTAGTGAGCTTGCCTAATTGTAGCCTATACTGTACAGTACTAGTAGGCAATATTCATGAAACCTCACTCCCTTTAAGTTATCATTTTACTAACAATTTCCTTTACAGGTTACTAAGCTTGTAACATAAAGCCTCCTTCCCAATCCTAGCCTCAGTTAAAAATACATGCACTACTACTGACACCACATTATTTTGAAATGTATCCTGTAGCCTAGGCTACTGTTAAAATATAGATCAATATGTAGCATACACACAGGAGAGTGAGTGAAATAAATTAGCCTTATGTCACAATTTCTAAATCCATTCTCATAATGCATTTTACTTAATAGTCAGTTCCTATTTGAGTACAGAGACCTAACCTGTCCCCTGAGAGAAAATCATTGCTCGTTTGACAAAAGGAAATCAAGGATGGAAATTTTGGTGTAGGATTAGTTGAAGCATGGACAAAATACAGTATGTGCATACAATAATTGTCACAAAATGTTAATACTCAGGCATGTTGAGATACCGTAAGTGAAGGAAATAAAGGACAAACTGGGTAGGCCTAAGTGCTACCGTATGCTGAAGAGTGCTTAATTTTCTCTCCTTGTGTAAGAAAAGAAATTTATATACAGTATATATATTATATCTTGAGTTTCAGTGCATAATCATTCCCAGCTTCTTGATGTATGGTACTGGTAGCCTACTGCAGTGAACATTGGCTATTGAGCATGCCCAATTATAGCCAATGGTACCAGTACGGTAGGTAATATTCATTACATTGAAAGGAATGTGGATGTTTAATCTAGACCTGAACAGCAACCAAGAAGCAAGATAACTGTTAAGATAAGGCTGCTAATGCCATGAAAAGAAAAGTAGCCTAATGGTTACTGGTACTTGAAATGCTTACCAAGGGAAGCTGGTTTCTTTCAAACATAGAAACATATTTATAGGCTAGGGCCAATACATGACCAAATTAACTTCATTCAGTCCAAGCTGAAAGCCAGGGGAGGGGGGGGGGGGGAGGCTAATCTAGACCTAAACAGCATCCAAGAAGCAAGAGAACTGTTAAGATAAGTCTGATAATACCATGAAAAGAAAAATACTGACAGGCTACTAGTATTTCCCAGACAGCACAGACAGACCTACGGTAATTCTTATATCCTATTGCATACTAATCCTTAACCCAACAAGTACCGGTATCCTACGGTATTGAAATAATTCAGAATTTGGGGTAGGCCCAGTACAATGCAGGTATTTTTTATACAGTACCGGTAGCCTATGCTTGCTCCAAATGAAAGGTATTTTTTATACAGTATCGGTAGCCTAGAAGTTTGATTCTCTCTATACTGCCTACACAACAATATATTCGTCGAGGTACAGTATTTAGCCCAAAGCATAGGTTAAAATCGTATTTTCAGACCAAATTACCCCAGACAAGTGATGAAAAAACGCTGAAACATTGATTTAAAAACTTTATAAATGCACATTGCCACTAAAAAGGAAACCACACACCTGAATTCATATAATTTTTAGTACTTGGAACAAAGGAAAGGCTGTAACATCTGATATATCAGGTTATGTTGTTTCACACATAGGTTAAAATTTGTCGCAACTGCGGTCCGTAAATCGGAATAAAGATATATCACGAATTTAACTCAATGCAGATCATTTTATAGGCTATAGAGGGACCGTGATGTTGTGTTCTTCATTATTATTTCAGTCTTCATCAGTTTGGGAACTATTTTGAGCGATTTTCACAATGTTTACATTTGTTTTCAAATCTACTTCATCTATACGCCATGTTGGTTTTAAACATGTTCCGTGGATGGAGCGAAGTTTTTCTACGCTCCATAAAATGGCGTCCGCTCCATGGAACTTGTTTAGGGAGCGCTCCATCACACCGCGTTCACAGCGTACTTTCTTCAACAGTTCATCAACTGTTTGCTACCGTGAACGCAACCATTGTATGACTGTACATGCGTTCACCTCTTGCCCCGGAACCGCTCGCTGAAGCCCTAACGAGGCGAGATGACGTAATGTATACACTACAGCTGCGCTCCACAGCTAGCGGTAACAATTCCCTGGTAGGGTAGTTCTTAATACATAAATATGTAAATATTTAATATACGAGTGTAAATACTTAATACATAAAAGGAAGCAAGGAAGGAAGCTTGTAGTTTAACGTGACCGTTAATCTTGAGATCATGAGCCACGGGACCTCCTTTTAACGTGGACTCCGAACCACAGGACACGGCATTTCACATCGAAAATCTCACATGCATTGACCGGGAATCGAAGCCGGTCACCTTGGTGAGAGGCCAACAGCTTGACGCTGAGCCACCATGCCCCCTTAATACATAAAAAAATTGCACATAATACATAAATATATAAATACATAATAGTAGACTTCGGTGGCGTAGTCGGTAGCATGCTGAACTGCTATGCTCAAGATCGCGGGTTCAAACCCGGCCGAAGTCGTCGGATTTGTAAGAGCGTTAAAATCCTTCAGTATGCCTTCCTTTGGAGGGGAAATAAAGCCGATGGGCCCATGTCAAAGATGTATGGCACGTAAAAGAACCTACCACTGCAATTGGTAGTCTAGAAAAATACGTAGGTTACCGGTATAATTGGTTAGTTAGAAACGCTCTATCAAGTTCCAACGTTCGCTGCTAGGTGTTAGTGACAGTAGCATCTGGTAGCCAAAGTCAGAACTACTTGAAATTGAACTTGTTGGGAGCCCTCGGGCGTTCAATCAAAAATACCCAGCTATGGCCATTGGCTGCAATTCATATATAATAATACAGGGTCTTTCATATAAAGTAAGAACGGCAAGCGGCAGTTTTGTTATTCGGTGCTGCGGTGGCCTTTGCCGAGCTTGTGGCGCGCCATGGCCCCCTGCTGTTCTCTTGAAAGTGCGCGCATAGTACATACGAGGGCTATTTTTATTTATTTTTTATTATTTTATATTTTTTCAAGTTCCGATGGACTGTATAAAAATAACAGATTGACATACCAAACTGATTTTACTACTAAATGTTTCCTTGTTTTATTCTTATGTCTCAACATAATCTCCAAAACGATTGAAACATTTGTCGTATCGTTACACCAGCTTTCCAAACCCCTCGGCAAAATATTCTGCCGCCCCTGAGGCGGGTACGTCTGGACAGCCTCCTGAAGTTTTTCCTTTTTGGCGAGGCGTTACCACCCAACCATACCTTCTATTCTCGAAAAAGGTGAAAATCATTCACGACCAAAGTTACAATAGACTTTTACAAAGAATTCAAGTGTGAAGTTTTGTACCATCTGCCGTTTAGTCCAAACCAGCACTGAATGATTTTCACCTTTTTCGAGAATTGTAGGTATGGTTGGGCGGCAACGCCTCGTCAAAAAGGAAAAACTTCAGGAGACTGTCCAGACGGCCACCTCAGTGGTGGCAGAATATTTTGCTGAGGGCATTGGAAAGCTGGTGTAACGATATGACAAATGTTTCAATCGTTCTGGCAATTATGTTGAGGCATACGAATAACACAAGCAAACATTTAGTAGTAAAATCAGTTTGGTATGCCAATCTGTTATTTTTATACAGTCCATCGGAACTAGAAAAAAAAGTGACAGTCAGTCTGAAAGACTAGACTTTGTATCATTTTAAATGCTACAAATGCTGAAAAATGCTAGAAAGGCTGGAGGCTTCTCACTTCGCTCGAAGCCAAAGACTCTTAACATGCTAGAAAATGATCTGCATAATACTTATCTTACTTATCTTGTTTCAAATTACTCGCGAACGGCAAGTGCAAACCAAGGGCAAAGCAAGGTCAAGCGCGCGGGGACGTGCCCCTTCCATCCAGTCTAAAAACACTTATAGTGGGCGATGTATTGAAGATAGAGATATGCTCTCGCGGACTTTCTTGTAGAATTTTTCATGCTGACCAATTCTTACGCTGATAGTATATTGATATATTGACGCCAAGTTTCTTTTCGACTTTTTCACTGAAATCGTTACTGCTTGGCTTCCTTTGATCATACATAAATTATTTTCTACAGAATCTTTCCTCGAGATATCCTTTACAGATTGGTGAAAACCGCATCAAAATCCATCCAGTGGTTCTCGAGATTACCCGTGACATCCAAGAATCGGGGATTTTTGTCTTATACTAACGAAGTAGAGATTGTCGGAGAACACATGCACCAAGCAGTACTATGACGTCACACACCTCAGTGCATCTGGGTACATTTCGTCCCGTCACCGTAACTTAACGCCAGAACCCAGCGTAACGATGAAGTCGACAAGATCATTTAAAATGATAAAAAACAGCCGTCGTATGTACTATACGCGCGCTTTCAATAGTACAGCAGGGGGCCGTGGCACGCCACAGGCTCGGCCAAGGCCACCGCAGCACCGAATAACAAAACTGCCGCTTGCCGTTCTTACTTTATATGATAGGCCCTGTATATACATAATACATGAATGAATAAATACTTTAGTTCTGCAATGTTGCAACGTTGTAGGACAGAACGTACAGTAGATCAAGTGAGTACAGTGTCGCACCCCATACATCTTCTCCATGTTCTCTACTAGAGATTAACCATGCTACATGAAGTCCGTTTTCTCTCTACGAATGACTTCTCAGTCTAAATATATAATGACAAGAATCATATGATAATAGCATCACGCTGCACTACTTTCTACCATCGAGTTCACAAACTTGCAAGGCTTTCTCGATTATTTCCGCTAGAGAGTAGCCGCTCAGGGCCAAGTCATTTTTTGTGTTCTCAATGCCTCGGAAGTTAAGCTTTCTGAACAATATCCTGGAGTTGATCATCATGTTCAAATTTCCAAGAACACAATCACCTACTCATTTTCAGCCGCAGTGGGCAGTGTTCAGTCACATGCCATGAGGGAACATGGTAAACACTTTCAGTGGTTCAGTGAGACTCATTGGCCATTCTGAAGGTAGATTTCCGCACTCACTTCTGGCATACACAAATAATACTTTATTTGAAATCCCGAATCAACATTCTCAATACCAAATAAAATTTAATGCAGTTGCACACACCAAACAAGGCACCATGTTATAGCATAGGACGCACCCCCGGTGCAAGACTGCCACAAGTCTAAAAACATGAATTTTTAAGTGTGTGGTACTTATAAATGCCGATGATCAAGTCCGTGTCTTGTAAAACTTCTACAACTCAGATCCTATAAATAGCAATTCTACGGCACTGAATAGAAAACTGCCATGACTCAAAATTATTGTTATTTTTATTTAAACACATAATTATAGTCCATAAAGGAACTTCATTGTAAGTTATTGTATAGTACTAGACAATGTTAGAAGTTAGTAATACGTTACTTAACTTTAATTATGTAAATATTTATATTCTTCCTATTAGCTCAAAATCTTTAAATACTTCTCCTGAAAACGTGTCCTTCTTGACTTGTGGCAGTCTTGCATCGGAGGTGCGACCATCAACATTCACATGCAAAACAATTTACGTACCTGATGATCGCGTTTTCTCGCGGATCCATGCTAATTGACTACACTAGAGAAGGCAAATAAGAATACCATACTGTCCAAGCACCGAATGCAGGTTTCTAATGCCCACCTCGTCTCCTGAGTGCGAGCTGTGTGAACTGGTGTGGCAAGATACGGGAAAGATGCCTCGTGGTATTGGGGAGGTGTCATCTGGAGTCGACTGAAGTATTATCTGCGCGCCAGAAGAAGTCAACTGGATATGAACTTCGGATGACTTCCCGCCGATTGCATAGCGTGCATTCAAAAAACATCAATTCGGTCAGTGCAAGCTTGACTCATTCACACCTTTCTCTTTTTTCATTAATCGAACTGAGCCTCTGTGACATAGGTGGCAGCACGCCAGCTTCTCACCACTGGGTCCGTAGTTCAAATCCCGGTCACTCCAAGTGAGATTTGTGCTGGACAAAGCGGAAGCAGACAGGTTTTTCTCCGGGTACTCCGGTTTTTTCCCTGTCACAATTCCATTCCCGCAACACTCTCCACTATCATTTCATTTCGTCTGTCATTCATTTAAACAGTGCCCCAGGGGACTGCGACAGGCTTCGGCAGCCGGCACAGTTCATATCCTCGCCGCAAGATGGGGGCTTCATTCATTCCATTCCCTGACCCGGTTGGTCGACTGGAAACAGGCTTTGGATTTTCATTTTCATTATTTGAACTCTGCAAATGGGAAAAGTGGACAGGGGCCTCTAGTGACAGACGACATACTTAAAGCTGGATGAACAACAAGCACAATGCGGGAGGTAGCAGTAACTGACTGTCGAGTCGATATATTTAAGTCAGGAATAGACAGACTGCGCATGCGTACAGCCAAACCTCCACTCCTCGTCGTAGCGTGTCGACGTGCCTTCTGGACTTGACGTTACAGACAGCCAGGAACGTGGCTTTGAGTAGCGGGATAGCCGAAGTTATACGATTGGTTACGATTGATTTCGAGTCACCACGTAGTAGCGAAGTGAGAAGCTTATCCTCTTTGTACCAAGTTTGTAACGCTTCACATGTGATTGTGCCAGAGCTTATAAATATTTACGACACGTCACTAAATGTAAAATACTGTAGTGTAATATTCAACATTTCATATTCTCAGAATATATTGCATTGAAGTACTTCCATTGTCCGTGTCTTGTTCATCGGCCTGTTGGTCTAGGCTCTAGGGGTATGATTCTTGCTTCGGGTGCGAGAGGTCCCGGGTTCATATACCGGGCAGACCTAACATTTCTACTTTTATTTTAGCTCTTGAAAATATATAAAAAAACAAGATGTTCAGTAAAGAACATATAGCCTACTTTCTCCTAAATGTATGAGTATAGTTATAACTCGTTGTTATTATCAAAGAGTATAATAGAATAATTTCTTGGTTGAAGACCTTAGAAACTATTTACCTCTACCAAACGCCACAACCTAGAAAAAAAAACTGCTACCATCATTGAAGAAAGAAAGATAAGAAGTATCTCAAGAATGTTATGGATCTGGAGACATAATCGACCGGACTGGCTGCGTGGCTCAGCGGCAAGGTTCTCGCTTGCTGGGCCCTTGGTTGCAGGTTCGTATCCTGGAGCAGTCAGCTGGCATTTGAGGGTGCACAAATGCGAGGGAGCCGTGTCAGTAAATTTACTGGCACGTTAAAGATTCCCCTCGGGGCAAAATTCCGGCACCCCGTCGTCTCTAAAAGCAGCAGTGGTTAAAAGGGACGTAAAACCAATAACATTATTATAATTATTACATAATCGACCTGCCGTGGGCAACATCCAACTTTCACGTCTGGTTGTGCATGGCTTTCACAACCCTAATTGAATTAACAAATCTTTCCATGACCCTACAGAGACGTGTGAATACAAACTTTGTGGATATTTTCGATTGCTATTTGCCTGAAATAAAAGTATTAATAACCTGAACTAGCACCAACGGCTAGAATTCAGTTACTATGTGAAATCGTTTTGTTCTTTACTTCAAATAACATTTTAAAATAACGCACAATAGGCTGTTACAAACCCTTTAAAATAAGAAGTAAAAATGTATCATATGACATTCTTCAAATTCGATGCGCATAGAATGCCAATGGTATACTATCAATGGAGTCCTATGTAGACCAGTCGTGAAATCTAGTGGAGAAGTATCGAACAATATAATCCTAACAGGGCGAGTGCATTCTAGCGGCCATAAGAAGAAACTTTTCAATAAAATCTGGAAGTTAATAAGTAGGCCGGCGTGCAGTTACCTTTTTGGCTGCTAGATATCTCGAGCAAATCTGCTGGCGAATTATGTTTTAATTAAATATATATTTTCCACCGTAATATGTACAATATAACGCTTAATTTTAAAACGACTGAGTCATTATAAAGCAATAAATATGTAAAATTTCAAGCAAAAAACCTAACACTGATGGGGTTTGTACCATAGGCATATGAATGATAGACCAACGCTTTACCACGGAGCCATTTGTGCCAACGAACATTGATCTTTATAAAATGACTTACATAGAACTTGTTAGCAAATAATGATTTAGACCTAACGATTTCATCAGTGGAGTATATTATTTATATATAAAGCATTTCATACAAAGTTTATTTATTTTGTATCAGTACGCTATATTGCATGCAATACTCAAATTAGTGAAATATAAGTCAGGCACAAGATATCCGCTGCCATCTTGTCTTTTTACTGAGACGGCTCAGCTTTTTAAAATCACTTCTGCACTATAGTATTACAAAATAAACTTTTAATTTCGAACGTGCCTCTTCCTTTAGCACAGTTAAAACGATTCTCGGCTCGATAATCGGAACTGGTGGGTCCCATGATATTTATTATAAGGTTTGCATAATTCGCACGGCCGCCATCCTGAAATGGTACGGCGGATGACCTTGTAGTTTGGTCACAAGACGCGTCCTATAAGAAGGTATGTTATTACCAAATTTGGTAGAGATCGGATAATTTGGTTAGTCGCTATTTGATTTTACGTTTTAAACGTTTGAGTGGCCGCCATTCAGTTTTGGTAAAGATGGCGGCGATATGAAACATGACACTCAGGTGCCCTTTGCTTGTTCTACCTCTGTACCAAATTTCGTTCAATTCGGTTTCACAGTGTTCGAATTGATAAGGGGGACAGACATTCAGAGTACACACACACTCACACACACACACCCACACCCACAGACTCACACACACACATACACACACACAGACAGACACACAATTTTTGGCCCTGTAGTGATCTCATAAGTCTACTTTCATTTTTTGCATAAATCGAAAGTAGGCTAAAAATACGAGCCTTACAGTAGTCGCATATGATGTGTAGCCTAACATCTGACATAGAAGAAACCTCACGTGAAATTGTTGATACACCGGTATTTTATATTATTATTGGCACACATATTAATCTATTGTAAAAGGGAGTGTTTTACAGATATTGTAGTTTATAATACGGAACTCATTTTATTAGATGATTTGTAGCTTCCACCAGCACTAGTCTAAATAAAGAATACGATATGGATCAACTAGATTAATAGACGCGACACCGCTCATAACCTTAAATTCCTTATAAACAGGTCCTCTTGATTCACAGACCAACACGTAATTTCATATGGATTCTGTTAAAATGAGTCATATTTATATGATAAATATCGTTTAAAATGATAATCTGGTAGCAAAAATATCAACCTCGCCCAGGATTCGAACCCAAGATCTCTAGATTCACAGTCATACGCAATAACCCCACCGCTATTTCGACTACGCAAATAATGTGCACAAAATGGTGACTTATTTCCACGTTCCAATAATACTGCATTACGGAATTAAGTTTCATTTATATTTTGCTTGTTTCGATAATGTTCCTGAGTGACATTGAGTTTAAAATGCCTTATGCCAATGCAATGCCGACTACTTACAATGTTTGATATTAAGGCATTTTACCATTTAAAAATACTGATACGAAGACTTCGAACATGTACCATGTCATTTGTTTAAATCACTTGACACCAGAGTTCGCATGAGCGTTTTCCGTTCAGTATGTCATATACATTCCACATGGCCGAGAGTGCGTCATGGTATCAATTTTCGACACCGCGCGCTGATTGTTTCTTTTACCTGTGCCAGCTGGATCGATCGATCGAGTTGGCAGTGCGTCTTATACTTCCGTTCGATCCACTACTGCCAGCTAGGGTGCACTTCCATTCGATCGATCCAGCAGGCAGTGCATACTTCCGTGTGATCCACCACTGCCAGCTCGATCGTTCCGATCCACTTCCGTCCCCAATTTTCAAAATCACTCCCACAAAACTATCCAGCAACTGAGCGGAAAGATGTTACACATCAAAAGTGTATAGAAGAACCTTAGGAACGTTCTTTTTTCGTGCGAGACTTGTACTTATGCCGGTAATATAAATACATAGTTTGAGGTCAAACGCTATTCTATTTTGTGTGTCGGTTTACCTTCCAGGTTGGCTCCTCCCTCGGACTCAGCGAGGGATCCCACCATTACCACCGCCAGGGCAGTGTCCTAGTTTGGGGATACAACTGGGGAGGTGGGACCAGCCTAGGCGGCCTCACCTGTAAAGGGAACAGGGGCTTCATGAGGGCTGGGAAGGGAGGGATAGGCAAGGAAGAGAGAAGGAGGCGGCTTGGGCAACGTGTTGCCTTAGATTTTTAATGTTGACGTATTCTCTCCCTCACTCGGAACACACAAACTGTTTTGAGTCTCTCATATCGAGAATAAGAGTGTACAGTACAGTACACTCCTATTCACATACATAAAAGAATCGACTGAATCCACAGTATTTACTTAATCACACACAAAATCGCGTCCTTCGAGATACAAAACTTAGACGGCACATGATAAAGGAACCTAGAGTGTTTCAATTTGTAAAAGAATTGGTGGCCTTTTAATGGTTTATGATTTGACATTGTGAATACTAGGTATTTGAGACTGATGTGTGAATATTTTATGTGTTTATGAGTGGGGAGTTGGCGACTTACATTATAGTCATGGTTACCTTGCATATACGTGTGCTATAGGAATAAAACTGCCAGAAATATCGTTTCAGAGAATACTTTGCAACAAGAAGAAACCATTGACATTTAATAATTAAATTTCGCGATACCATCATATTAAATTACTCCAGAAATGTAAGAATCAAAGTAATGGATTATATATTTTCCGGCTTTTTGATTGACAGCGACAGCTTTGCCATCTAGCGGGCAATTGAAAAGTTACGTAGTCGACAGCACGGCCGGCTTGATGCGAGCTGGGCTTTCTGATACCGGAATGGACTGAGGGTTGTAACGGAGTAATGTAGGCCTACACTGATAAAGATTTCCACCTCAGGCATCCTAGAGCTTTCTGTGGTTTCTCTACTCCTACTTCGGGAGGGAACTGGGAAGGTTCCCAACGGCCATCTCCTCCCAATCCTAGCAGACACTACACACAAGTACACGTAGCCGATAACCACGATGCCCAAGCTCTTAGATGAGCATAACAACACAAGAGCAAAGCACTGTCAGTAGATTATAGGAGCTGCGCTCTCTGCTACCGGCCTAGGCAATGAGACTCATCGAGTGCAGATAATATGCCAGTGTGGCTCAGCTGTAATGAGTAGGCCTACGCTTGGCTGCGGGCCCAAGTCGAGCCTAGTGCATGGATGCGCGTGTTGTCTATTTGATGTTATTGTTTCATTTAGGGGCTTAAACATCGTGGTTATCAGCCCCGTGTGCTTGGGTGTGTGTAACCTGTGCTATTGCGGTGTCTGAAGTAATGAGTGAATTTGTAATTCAGCCTAGGATATGAATATGTGTTCTCCCTCTCTATCCATCACAGAATATGTGTTCTCTCCCTCTACCCATCACAGAATATGTGTTCTCTCTCTCTATCCATCACAAAATATGTGTTCTCCCTCTATCCATCACAAAATATGTGTTCTCCCTCTATACATTACAGAATATGTGTTCTCTCCCTCTATCCATTACAGAATATGTGTTCTCTCCCTCTATCCATCACAGAATATGTGTTCTCTCTCTCTCTATCCATCACAGAATATGTGTTCTCCCTCTATACATTACAGAATATGTGTTCTCTCCCTCTATCCATTACAGAATATGTGTTCTCTCCCTCTATACATTACAGAATATGTGTTCTCCCTCTCTATCCATCTCAGAATATGTGTTCTATCTCTCTATACATCACATACTATGTGTTCTCTTCCTCTATCCATCACAGAATATGTGTACTCTCCCTCTATCCATCACAGAATATGTGTTCTCCCTCTCTATCCATCACAGAATATGTGTTCTCCCTCTCTATCCATCACAGAATATGTGTTCTCTCCCTCTATCCATCACAGAATATGTGTTCTCTCCCTCTATCCATCACAGAATATGTGTTCTCTCCCTATATCCATCACAGAATATGTGTTCTCTTCCTCTATCCATCACAGAATATGTGTTCTCTCCCTCTATACATCACAGAATATGTGTTCTCTCCCTCTATCCATTACAGAATATGTGTTCTTCCTCTCTATCCCTCACAGAATATGTGTTCTCTCCCTCTATCCATCACAGAATATGTGTTCTCTCCCTCTATCCATCACAGAATATGTGTTCTCTCCCTCTATCCTTCACAGAATATGTGTTCTCTCCCTCTATACATTACAGAATATGTGTTCTCTCCCTCTATCCATTACAGAATATGTGTTCTTCCTCTCTATCCATCACAGAATATGTGTTCTCTCCCTCTATCCATCACATAATATGTGTTCTCTCCCTCTATCCATCACAGAATATGCGTTCTCTCCCTCTATCCATCACAGAATATGTGTTCTCTCCCTCTATACATTACCGAATATGTGTTCTCTCCCTATGTCCATTACCGAATATGTGTTCTCTCCCTATGTCCATTACAGAATATGTGTTCTCTCCCTCTATCCATCACAGAATATGTGTTCTCCCTCTCTATCCATCACAGAATATGTGTTCTCTCCCTCTATCCATCACAGAATATGTGTTCTCTCCCTCTGTCCATTACAGAATATGTGTTATCTCCCTCTATCCATCACAGAATATGTGTTCTCTCCCTCTATCCATCACAGATTATGCGTGCTCTCTCTCTATCCATCACAAGAATCATAAAATGTGTCCTAAGAAAGGTGACTGCCGTCCATCTCACAACAAATGGCAGCGCGTAGGCAGCAGAACTACCTTGATTTTAGCTCATGGCTGCTACTTTTCATATTAATCAGCTACTCTGTGGGCCTCACGTGACTGAGTGCACCCCCATTCCAGGCTCCATATCAGATTTCAAATCATAACTTTCTGGTGGCGTTGGGAATCGAGCCTGGGGCCTTCTTAGGTAAACGACAAGCATGCTAACCTTACACCCTGGGGACGGGCAATGTAAACATTTATTTATCTATTTATTTATCTAACTATTTATCTATCAATCTATTTATTTAGGGCCATAGGAAAAGGTCAAGCCTCATACACATTGTGTTCCCTGACCTGTTTTCAGTAAAACAGAAATAAATAGATACTTAAACTGAAGCTGCCGATTAAGGCCGAAAGCAAAAGAAAAGTTTTAAGATTGCCTGAATGAAAAATTACCATCAACTGGCTTATCCTTTATAGGTTAGTGGTCGGTATATTAACCACCTACCAAAAGGACAATTTATATTGTCAAAGATGCAGATGGTTGAGTGATTCATTCATATTTCAACTAATTCTTGTAGAAGTGTGAATGTTTCTGTAAACCAAATATTATTAGTGTATCTCCTTGACCTAGGGTGATAAATAAGTATTTTAATGAATACAATTGAAATAAAAAGTAAAAAATTAAAGGTCGCCTCCGTAGCGTAGCGGTCAGCATAGTTAGCTGCCGCCCCGGAGGTCCTGGGTTCGATTCCCGGCTCTGCCACGAAATTTGAAAAGTAGTACGAAGACTGGAACGGGGTCTACTCAGCCTCGGGTGGCCCAAATGAGTAGAGGGGGTTCGATTCCCCCTCAGCCATCCTCGAAGTGGTTTTCCGTGGTTTCCCACTTCGTCTTCGGGCAAATGCCGGGATGGTACCTTCTTCACGGCCACGGCCACCTCCTTCCCTCTTCCTTGTCAATCCATTCTAACCATCCCTTACCTTCCCTCATGAGGCCCCTGTTCGCTTTGCAGGTGAGGCCGCCTGGGCGAGGTGCCAATCCCACCTCACCAGTTGTATCCCTTCCGATTCGATGTTCCCAGCTCTAGGACACTGCCCGTAGAGGCGGTAGTGGTGAGTTCCCTCGCTGAGTTCGTGGGTTCCACCAACCTGGAGGGTAAACGACTAAAAAAAAAATGGTAATAAAAATAATGCATTTTTAATTTTAATTTGTATTCTCCTAGTCTCCTTTACTTTTTAATTTGAATTGTTTACTATTTTAATTGTTTAATAATGCTTAATATGCCTCTAAATTTTGAAAATAAATAATCTAAAAAAATGAAATTTCTAATAATTTTACCATCTTAATTGCAAAATTATAAAAATAATTATGAGCATTAGAGTGTTTAAGAAAACAAAAGTTAAAATTAATATTAATTATAATTAGGCTCAAATAATTAAATGTAAATAAATACAAATCTATACTAATATAAAAAGCTGAAGGCTTTGTTCGTTTGTGTGTTTAAACGCGCTAATCTCGGGAACTACCAGTCGGATTCGAAAAATTCTTTTTGTATATGATAGCCAGATTCAAGAGGAATAGTTTAGGCTATGTAGCATTAGGCTACACCTCTCAGGTACCAGTAGCCTTAAAGATTGATTTTTGTTCAGTAAGTCGGATGAACAAGCGCTCCCGAACAGTTTCAATAATACCCAAGTCTATTGTTGCCAGGCAATGCGAGCTGCACCACGTCGATCCTACCAGTGTTCTGGTGCAGAATTGCTGGCTGCTTATAAATTTCAGTCACGAGGAGTAATTAGTGCAAAAATATTTCTTAGGCCACTTAAAACAGTTACCATCATGCCAATAGTAGGCTATGCCTCTGTATAAGGGCGATGGTGTTGGTGCAGTATACTGAGGTTATCAGCTGCAATAAGCGTTGGTGCATTCCGATTCTTATCCTTGAGCGCACCAATTCTGTAGTAGTATTCATTATCATCCATAAAACAAATAAATCCACCGGGCGAAGCCGGGCACTACTGCTAGTAAAATATATTTACTACTGTACTATTCTGCCCTATAAAGGCAACTTGACAACCCGAGTGCGGCCATGATGTTCGTGTGGAGAGCTTCTCTATTCTAGGATGTAGGAGGTATGAATGGCTATCAATTAGACCATTTTAAAAGCACAAACAAGATGTTGCGCATCGTGACTTCCACTTTCTATGGACTATGGTGGAACGGTGTCAAGACTGTCGAGCCTTGCGGCCAATGCCACACGGAGTGGCCTTTCCTTCCCTCAGTAATCAAAGGAATCGGTCTATATATGGGTCAACAGCTGATCATGTTCAGCTTACCTGCACGTAACATCATCAACCTTGGCGTGTGTTATAAGTTCCTAACATCAACTAGCTCTTTCTTTTACCACAATTTGAAGGCAGCCAGAACAGTACAGTGGTTAGTTAGTTAGTTATTGTTGTTTTAAGGGGCATAACAGCGAGGTCATCTGCTTCTAACAGTACAGTGGGATCATCTATATCTGAGAAGAATTTTCTGTACTTTTTCTTCCTTTTACCCGTCGACTCCAGGATGATAGTGCTATTTAATAAGTTAAAACATCCGTGACTCTCAACGATAACAAGCTTAAGAGTGAAGTGATGCTATGGCTTTGATAGAAATGATTAAACCCCGTGCAAAAATCTCGTATCGCGACTCCATAAGGGAGAAGGAAGTCCAAAGGTTAAAGATGCGAATCCCGAGGCAGACAGCGACCATCCGGTGCGTGGCTCCCCTCGACTTGTTCCATACTTTCTCCAGGCAAAGGTCGGGATTATGTCGTGGGGCACCTGCCTAAATCCAAGACACTACCACCTCGTGGTGTACTGAGGAGGTCCGGGTTTGATTCTTGACTCTGACAAGACATTTATTTCTGATCTGACAGGGGCTGAAACGGGATACACTCAGCCTTATGTGGAAAACCTGAAGAGAGGTGGATTCGATTTGCAACTCAGTCATACTAGAAGTGGTTTTCCCACTTCTATTCCAGGCAAATACACACTACTACAGACACCATAATGATACAGGTTATTGGAAAATCCTACACACACACACACACACACACTCACACACAGAAACACCCACACCCACCCAAGTACACGTGACTCAAATGAATATGAAGTCCAAGCCCCTTAACGTTTACAAAAACAAGAGCATATTACTGTTACACACACTACTACAGTCACTATCAGACACATTCATGTTGTTTTTGATTCATTTAGGGGCTTGTGACATCGAGGTCATGTAGCCCCGTGTACTTGGGTGTGTGTATAAGTTGTCTGATAACTTGTCTCTCTGTGAGGTCTGTACTAGTGTGTGTATTTGTAATCGAGGTAGGATTTGGTAGGAAGCGGCCGTGGCCTTACTTCAGGTACCATCCCGGCATTTGCCCGGAGTAGAAGTGGGAAACCACGGAAAACCACTTCCAGGATGGCTGAGGTAGGAATCGAACCTGCCCCTTCTCGGTTTTGCCTCACGAGGCTGAGTGTATCCCGTTCCAATCCTCAGACCAGAATTAAATTTCTTGGCAGAGCCAGGAATCGAACCCGGGACTCCACGGTGAATGCCAAGAATGCTAGCCACTACACAACGAGGCGAACCAGACACATTCAACGCACATTTAAGTTCACGGGACTAATGACCAAGGTGTCTCAAGCCCTTAATATGAATTAACGTCAATAAATAGTTAAGAGCTTGGGATCCTGCCGTTAGTCGCTCTGCCATCACACGAGGCGTTATCGCCCTGGTCCAGTAGTGAACAACACATGGGTTGTAGGTTATAATCACTTTCTTATATTTGATTGTTTTCGGAGGAGATTGATTGATTCATTGATTGGATTGGTTCTGTGATTGTGCTGTCGTGACTGGCGAAATTGATTAAGCACTGGCTTTCTGAACTTGTGGTTTCAGGTTTGATCTGTCATCTGTCATTCATTTAATCATTGCCTCAGAGGAGTGCGACAGGCTTTGGCAGCCGGCACAGTTCATATCCTCGCCGCTAGATGGGGGCTTCATTCATTCCATCCCTGACCCGGTCGGATGACTGGAACAGGCTGTGGATATTCATTTATTCACTTATAATAATAAACTCAGCAATATTTCAAAAATTCGAAAAATGCACTATAAAATGGAGAAAATGATCTTATAATAATAAACTCACCAATATTTCAAAAATGACATCTCAAGCTAAAACTGAAAAGTCTATCAAAATAGATTTCTAGCACTTTACAAAAGGTTTATGTTCAGTTTAGTCTGAGTTGCACAGCACTACGAATGTCAATCTGATGTTATGATCTGCGGTTATCAGCCATCAAGTTTTTATATCTCGATAAGCTGCGTTCAACATCAACTAATGTGATCGGAGAGTACTTGAAGCGAGGAAGGTCGTTTGCTGCTAAATCCTCCTCAATCCCATCCATGCAGTAGTTTTCACCAGAAAGAATGTCTAAGATTTTACATACCGGTAATGTTTTATACCCGGTGTTTTTGTCCAGCACTTTTTTCAGTTTTGTTGCAATACCTGCAGCAATTTCGCCACGATTGTTGCTAAGACTAGTTTCCATCCGGTTGATTAAGCAAATGGAATCAATATTTCAATATTTTAAGTTATCTTGTATCAGCTACTAGCTTCTTCTTAACTCTGAGAGACGTAACTCCCTCGTACAAAGCTGTGACATGACTAAATTGAAAAAAAAAAAAACTCAAAAGGCTGATTTCTCTAAAATATGACCCAAAAAATCCACCAAACTTAAAAAAAATGCTCTTAAAATGGAAAAATAGCAAAGAATGCAAAAAGATGCAAAATAAAAATGACATATTTGAAGACGGGGTGGCCCGTCCGGAGTTTCTATGTACTTCAGCATTGTTTTAGACAGCTGAGTAAGAAGATGACATCTCATCAACATCTGGCCCTAATAATAATAATATAAATATGAGAGAGATTCCACACATGTCCAAGTTGGCAACAACAAGGTAAGAATGGCGTCTCACTTGGATGGCGTTGCTAATGGCACTGTGGCATTGTTCAAACTCAGAGTGTGTTTAATATTCCTTTGAACTTTCCCCGAACTTCACTTCTCCCGTGTTCACTTTCCACGGCCTGTTGGTCTATGGTTTTACATAGCAGCACTCTCACCTGACTGACTCACTGCGGTACACCGGTACATTCACCAAGTCAGAACCGATGATATTTATTTATTTATTTATTTATGTACAGCAATATCTTCCATGTGATTGGCGTAGTCTCAAAATATTATAAATAGTGCTTAAAGAAAGAGGTCAACACAAACTCCCTCGCATGTAGCACGGGAGCGATTGTTCGAAGAATAATTTTGAAGTGAGGTCCATTTGCCAATATCGTCCTACTACCCAATTCGCATGCGCTTGGACGTCCTTTGGACACAGCCACCATGTGCAGAAACGTTGTCAGTGTGCGTGCTTAAGCGAGTTTTATACTGTCCATACGAGTGTCTTAATTACCATTATAGGCGAGATGCATACGACTGTTTATGTTCAACGATAATTATAATTACTTTATGTTCGAACATATATATTCATAAATATCTGTCGAGATTTCACCAGTTTTATGTTCTGAACAGAGCACATGGGACGCAGAGAATACCTTGTATTTGACCATGGCCTCCTGGAATACCTCACTATGACACTCGCCACGCAGTGAAATTTAAAATAGTGGGCCATGGGAGTGAGCGCAGGTGCAATGCTATCCTCACCTAATTGGTCACAAAAACTGTTTCTTGAGCTCTGATTGGTGGGAGAAACTGTATCATAATGAAAACTTGTACTATAATGAGCCTCATTATAGTACAGTTTTCTGACATAATATTTACATTTCGCCAGGGTCGAACATACATTTTATTAATGGCCATTTATTGTATTTTCAGGACGGGAAATCAGAAATCGACCGAGGATCTATTGAAAGGAACCGTCCCGGCATTTGCCCGGTGGTGAAAATGGGAAAACACGAAAACCATTCTCAGGACGGCTGAGGTGGGATTCGAACCCAAGCTCTCCCGATGCCAGCAAAGCACGTGTTAGTGCGTCAGCGCTCTCGGCCACCATGGCCGGTTTCTAGATGGAACTGAATAGTCAGCTCCCTCTCTGGTACTCATTTTCTGTTGTCTGTGAGTGAACACAAAGGCCATTCGCGTTTCTAGACATGGTAGTTTTGTTTCTAAAATGTACTACCTGGGTGGCAATCGAACTCACTCCTTCCAGCTTGATCTACAGTGCCCTAACCGGCTGAGCTACGCAGCTCCCGGAATTTTGCTGCTTCATGACAATCTGAGACTTAACACTACTCGTCAAACGAATGCCCAAATATCGTCCCTTCTTACAGGCTGAACCTTGCGCCTGGAGACTTCGGTACCGATGATAAAGGGATATAAGGAAAGGTTTCCCTTGCAGGTGACATACTTCCATGAGGGCGGTATGCCAAAGCTCGCCATATACTGCGATTTTTTTTTTTAGTCGTTTACCCTCCAGGTTGGTGGAACCCGCGGACTCAGCGAGGTAACTCACCACTACCGCCTCTACGGGCAGTGTCCTAGAGCTGGGAACATCGAATCGGAAGGGATACAACTGGTGAGGTGGGATTGGCACCTCGCCCAGGCGGCCTCACCTGCAAAGCGAACAGGGGCCTCATGAGGGAAGAGGGAAGGTAAGGGATGGTTAGGATGGATAGACAAGGAAGAGGGAAGGAGGCGGCCGTGGCCTTGAAGAAGGTACCATCCCGGCATTTGCCCAAAGACGAAGTGGGAAACCACGGAAAACCACTTCGAGGATGGCTGAGGGGGAATCGAACCCCCTCTACTCATTTGGGCCACCCGAGGCTGAGTAGACCCCGTTCCAGTCCTCGTACCACTTTTCAAATTTCGTGGCAGAGCCGGGAATCGAACCCAGGACCTCCGGGGCGGCAGCTAACCATGCTGACCGCTACGCTACGGAGGCGACTATACTGCGAAATACGTTTACAAAACATGGAAACTACGTCGAAAAGTAAAGAAAGGCTTGTCCAATCCGAACACAAGTATATTATAAGGAACTATTCGGTAATTACTTTTGTTTCATTGCAAGACTTAAGAAATCCCCATCGTACTTGCATGACAAGTCGTAGCTCATTCCCTCCTACTGGGAGCTCTTTACACGAGAAAGGGCAATACGTGGCTAGTAATAGCAAGGTGTGTCCTCACTCAACACGAGTACTTACTGCAAGACCGCTTATTTTTGTAAACAAAATTGCCACAGCGCGGTCAAAGAGATCAAAGGTTGCTTGGCGAGTAATAGTAGTTCTAATATCGTGGTAAGTGAACGCCTATCATGGGCCAGCAGCTTCAATGAGATCCCTTACTTAAATGCCCCGTTAAAAGTAGGCCTATAATGGCAACAAACAACACGGCTACAATGAGATGACTGGACCAGGGAGCTATAGTTGAGACGTTCGGTCCCAGTAACTATTCTGATGAGTGGGATTTTTTGAAAATGCATATGCGCATGTGCAAATGCATATTTTGAGGGTTTATTAGACTTGTTGCATATTCTGAACATAACAGCACATTTTAGCATATACAGTTACCGACAGCAGTGGCTCAGCTGGCTAAAGCTCAGCGTTAGGTCATGGGACCAAGCTCTCTGCTGACTCGGTAGACGCGTGGGTTCGAGCCCCACCGTCGGCCGTCCTTGAAATGGTTTTCCGTGGTTTCCCATTTTCAACACCAGGCAAATGCTGGAACGATACCTTCTGATAGGCCACGGCCGATTTCTTCCACATCCTTGCCCAGTTTTATTCATCTTCATCCATTCCATCTCTCATCCCACGGGCGTCGAATAGAAAGGCCTGCACTCGGCCTCTGAGGAGGCCACACGAAAAAAAAAAAAGCATATACAGTTGAAATTAAGTATAATTTAAAACATCTTGAACAAAACAGGTTTCGCCTGCGTGTTGGACATCCCTTGTAAGCAACTTTATGAGAAACAGATAACGAAATGACAGTACTCGTACTTTACGCAATGCTGCCTGGCTATTTGAAGAAGGGAATGGAGTGGGACATTCCCTTCACCATCTCGACAGCCAGTAGCCCGGGGTTAGTTTTGTGAGGAGTTTCTTCAGTTTATGTGTTACTTAATTCCTAGTCTGCAAAATGCTTAAAGAGAAGAGCAGCAGAAAGTATTTATTAAAGCAGTGGGTGTCAGGTAATAGTGGTTATTCAACTGATGGCTAAGGACCGGACATTTATACACTGAAAACGATTAAAATAGACGTAATTTGTCTCCTGAAAACATTGAAACACTTGCAATTATCTATTGTGATGCTTCTTTCTGCAGTGAATGATACATGTATAAAGTGAGTGAATTGTTATTGTTAAATTTATATTTTCAAAATTTTTAATGCATATTTTCTACATTTTTAGTGTATATTTGCATGCATATTTTAATCGATTTCAGTGCATAAATGTCCGCTCCCTACCGATGAGTGTCCACTTTACATCCAAGAAACATACTTCACAAGACACTTTTCCCAATGTTTCTTCGTTTTTTTCCCAAATTTTTACTCTAGAATTATGCCGTTCTCGTTTCAAAAACTCACCTAGAGCCTATGTTCGCATTCGAAACTCTTCCTTACGTACAGAGTCCAGGATAGTTGGCTTCACTGGTTGATGTTTGATCAAACTGAGTTGTTATCGTGGGTAAGACCTGCTTCTCAAATCTAGTGTATCTTCATTGAACCGCGTCCTTCTCTCTTTTAGGACTGTCTGCGTGGCGCAGTGGAAACGTTCTCACTTGCTGACCCCAAGGTTGTGGAATCGAATCTCGGTGCAGTCAGTTGGCATTTGAGGGGTGTTTAAATACAAAGGAACCGTGTTAGTAGATTTCCCGGCACTTTAACGATCCCCTTCCGGGCAAAATTCCGGGACCTCGGCGTCTCTAAAAGCCACAGTAGTTAAAAGGACATGAAAGCCATAACATTATTATTATTATTATTATATCACCGTTTTTTTTTTTTTTTCTTTTCATTTGGGCTGAAAGTTGGGGTATTGAACATTAGACGTCAAACTTCCTGCATAACTTCATTTCCATGCATGTGGCAGACAAACGGAAAGGGGTGGGAAAAAGAAAGTTTAAGGCCACGATGTTTCCATTGGCGTGGAATGATACGCTGAAGTTGACAGCGGAGTATGCGGGAACTTCATTGTAGACATTCCATTTCTTGTTAACTTCAGGTTCCATCCTTTCCAATCAAAGAATATATCGTAATCGAGTAATCATAAACACGCAGAGCACAGCCTCCTAGGACAAGTCTTTTTTTTTTTTTGCCAGAAAACGTTATTCAAAGAATAAATAACATGCATGTGGTCGCGTGCGTCGCGGATCTGAACTTCTTCATCGCTTCCGCATGGTAGTTTACAAATGTGGTAGCTAACGACGACCAACGCATTATGCTCATTGCAGGGCTATTCCGTTTCCTACCCTCAGTTCGCAGAACCGCGGGTATGGACATGAGGCGTAAAAAGAGCCACTTGGTTACAATCGAGGGTGTGCTTCATTGAAATAACTTATTGTTTATGGATAGGAGATAATGTGCACATTTCAATGCTTATCCAAGCAGTGCTCTTAAGAAAATACCTGTGCACTGTGCAAGGCTTACTATTCTGTCACGAAATCTAAGGAATAATGCTCATGTTTATCTCTTTCACAGGATGTTCTAGAAGCATATTTTCCCAAGAGTGAATCGAAAATTATAGTAATGTTAATAATAGTAATAATAATAATAATTGTGTGTGTATGTCTACCCCTTATTTTTCCCGTTTTCCAACGGGGTCGGGGATGAGATGCGATGGAAGTCTTTGTGGCGATGGTTTTTACGGCCGGATGCCCTTCCTGACGCCAACCTCATGAGAGGAATTAATGAGAGATGAAATGAATGATGGTGAATGAAACTGGGCAAGGATGTGGAAGGAAACGGCCGTGGCCTGTCAGAAGGTACCGTCCCAGCATTTGCCTGGTGTTGAAAATGGGAAACCACGGAAAACCATTTCAAGGACGGCCGACGGTGGGGCTCGAACCCACGCGTCTGCCGAGTCAGCAGAGAGCTTGGCCCCATGACCTAATGCTGCGCTTTAGCCAGCGTAGCCTCTACTGTCGGTAATAATAATAATAATAATAATAATAATAATAATAATAATAATAATTTTTATTATTAATAATAATAATCTCCGTAGAAAAAACTAAATTTATTACAAACATCAAGAACGCTTCAAAATATTTGGCAACAGATATTGGCCCAGTGGAAAAAGTAAAGAAATTCAAATATCTGGGAGAAATAATTCAAGAAAATGGTTTAGAAAAATCTTCGGTAGAAGAAAGGGTACACAAGATGGAAAGAGAATATGGTATCACTAAGAATTTTTATGACAAAAAGTGCTTATCTATGAAAATCTACAGCCTGCTTCCAGTCTCCGACCGGGTCAGGAATGGAATGAATGAAGTCCCCATCTAGCGGCGAGGATATGAACTGTGCCGGCTGCCGAGGCC
Source organism: Meconema thalassinum (assembly GCA_946902985.2). NCBI lineage: Eukaryota > Metazoa > Arthropoda > Insecta > Orthoptera > Tettigoniidae > Meconema > Meconema thalassinum. The sequence continues at coordinate 368,979,461 of OX336389.2, read as the reverse complement.
TGACGCACTCCTCTGGGGCAATGATTAAATGAATGACAGATGAAATGAAATGATAGTGGAGAGTGTTGCTGGAATGAAATTTTGACAGGGAAAACCGGAGTACCCGGAGAAAAACCTGTCTGCCTCCGTTTTGTCCAGCACAGATCTCACATGGAGTGACCGGGATTTGAACCACGGACCCAGCGGTGAGAGGCCGGCGTGCTGCCGCCTAAGCCACGGAGGCTTACAAAAAGTGCTTATCTAAAAATCTTAAAATAAGGCACTACACTAGAGTGGTGAAACCGGAATGCCTATACGCAAGTGAATGTCTGGTACTAAACTATAGATTAGATAAACTTGAAGTACTAGAAAGGAGAATCATGAGGAAAATTTTAGGCCCAGTGAAAACAGCAGAAGTATGGAAATTAAGATCTAATGATGAAATATACAGGCACATAGAAAATATAACAGAAACGATAAGAAAAAGGTGATTGCAATTTTTTGGACATATTTACAGAATGGATGATTCCAGATTAACAAAAAGGATATTCAAGTACCTTTGGGAGAAAAGGGCAACAACTAGCTGGATTCAAGAAGTAAAGAAAGATTTAGAAAGAAATAATATAAGTGAAGAAGAAACGGTGAACAGAGAGATCTTTAGAAAAAGGGTATTAAGTATGAAAGGATTCCAAGGAAGATTGCCAAAGAAACCTGGTGCGAAGTGGTCCGAGGACAGAAAGAAGCAGCATAGTGAACGGATGAAGGGGTACTGGAGGGAACGGAAGAGAAAACAACAAAGTGAGAAGAATTGAAATTGGCACGTGGTCCCTTCATCGGAAAGAAGAAGAAGAAGAATATTTTGGTTTAATATTTCGGTAGGATAATAAGGTGACCATATTATTTGTCCCTAAATTTGGAACATATTACAATTTTTGGGATAGTTAAAAATTTTTATTTCATCAATTATTATCAATAATACCATAATATTGACTCTATGCGCCTTAGACACACATTAGTGATAGTGAAATTATTCGTTGAAGCTGACAGCAAATTATTAGAGATTAATGACCTTGATATTTTTCCACTTATTAAAGGAATAATCACACCACCATCACTTACAACAACAACAACAACAACCCCTGGCACTATACAGCCCATGAAGGGCCTAGGTCGACCAAGCGACCGCTGCCCAGCCATTTGTCCTGCAGATATTGGGGTGACGCGTGATCAGCGCATCGGGTCCCCTCGGCCGTAAATCTTGGTTTTAGTGATCGGGGCGCTGCCTCACTGTCAGGCAGCTACTCAATTGTCCTCACGAGGCTGAGTGTACCTCGTTCCAACCCTCACCTCAGTTTTAAAATCCCTGACGGAGCCGGGAATCGAACCCGGGGCCTCCGGGTGAGAGGCAGGCGCGCTACCCTAACACCATCACTTCGCAAATTGATAAGAGCAAGAAGCATCTGCAGGCCAAATGAGTGTAGGCCTATCCCCGCTAGGAATTTCAAGTCTTTCTTCTTCAAAAGCATATGAACTTAAATCATCATTCAGCCCGGTCACAAACTTTGCCTTCAAAATCAAAAGTGGTTGCTACGCTCGCTGAGGCGTAGCGCAGCGCAGGACCATGGGGCCAAGTTGTCTGCGGACTCGGTAGACGAGTGGGTTCGAACCCCATTGTCAGCCGACCTTAAAATGGGTTTGCATGGTTTCCAATTTTCAGCTTCAGGCAAATGCCGGGACGGTATCTTCTAATAAGGCATGGCCGCTTTCTTCCAACTCTTAGTCCAGAGTCCTTAATCTTGATTCATTTCATCACTCATTTACTCCTCTCATGAGGTTGGCGTCAGGAAGGGCTGCTGGCTGTAAGAACCAAGCTCCTAAATGTACTATGTATAACAGTACGGTAATTTATACCAGCATCCATCGTTACGAAGCGGAATGAAGGTAGCGTGGATAGGACAAAGAAGCTATCGGTGGTAATTCTGTGGCGATGTGGATGCAGTTTAATCGTGGGGGATCATGTGTCGAAGTACAATCCTATTCTAGAAAGACCATCACCTCGTTGTGTAGCGGCTAGCATCCTTCGCTGTCACCCGGGAGATCTGAGTTCGATTACCGGCTCTGCAAAAAGAAAAAAAAAGTGTGAGGGCTGGAAGGGCTACACTCAGCCTCGTGAGGCAAAACTAAGAAGAGGTGGGTTCGATTCCTACCTCAGCCATCTTGGAAGTGGTTTTCCGTGGTTTCCCACTTCTCATTCAAGCAAATGCCGGGATGGTTCCTAACTTAAGGCTCCCTCACTTTTCTAGTGATTAACCTTCTTCTTATTTTTCATGCTATTTCCTGGCCCTAAAGAGGCAGGGTGTGTATAACCCCACCACGCATGTTGCACCTTGGATATCGCTACACGCACAGGGGCTCACGACTGTTCAAACTCCGGGGTTGACGATCCCGAGGGATTCCTGAGTTGGGTCCGTTTTTCCTTTTTTAACTGACTTTGGATAGGTCCCTCTCCTATTTTGTCTTTTCCATCTGTTTTTCTTGGCTCTACTTCTTTCTATGTCCCTAAATCCTAATTCCTCAAGGGCATTTCTTTGTCCTGTCTTTTATTTCCTCAATGCTTTTGCATTTTGTCTTTTACTTCTTCTAGTAGGCCTATATCAGATAGTTGTAAATCAGACCCGCTCATTAAATCATGCACCGTGGCCGCGAGAGCAGCTGCAGAAACTCCAAAGATCGTAAATTTGAACCACGGTGCAGACAGTGGTTATACTGAGAGTGGTTTTACTCCGTTTTTTCTTTCACATTCACTCCAGGCAAATACTGAGATAATATCTTACTTCATGTCCCGGGGTGCCTATCACATCCCTGTCCCTTATATAGTTACACACAGTACTAGAGTCATCACAACAATACAGGTTATCAGACAAGTTCAACACACACCCAACTATACGGGGATGATCAGGAAAATGTCCAAAGCCCCTCAAATGAATTCACAACAACGAAGTTTTAAGTCAGTAGTTATAGTTATCTCGTTAACGAGCGGTGACTCAAACGTAAGGCAGTGCCAGGCGCCAACTCTGTCACTCCATGTGGAGTTCAGAGTCAGGCCCTGGCTGCCGACTCCCTTGTCAGGTTTTCAGTATTGCACAATTGCACACAGTTCTGTCCAGTCTCGCTGCTTGCGCTCAGTGGCAACGGTGGAGAGTTGACATCGCTGTGCCTTGAGCTGGGAAAGCCCTGTCTCCACGCAGACATGGAATGTATACGTGGTCACCCAGCAACGTTTCAAAAGCGAGAAAGTGAGAGAACTATAGCCTACTTAGCCTACTTTCGATTTTTGCAAAAAATTAAAGTAGACTTATGAGATCAACACAGGGCGAAACAAAATGTTCAGTAAAGAACATATAGCCTACTTTCTCCTAAATGCATGGGTATTGTTATAACTCTTTGTCCTTTTCAAGGAGTATGATTGAATGTTGGTTGTAGTAGCTTGTTGAAATACAACGTGCTATAGGGATATTAAACATAAATATGAGGTGCCCTTTGCTAGTGCTACCTCTGTACCAAATTTCGTTCAATTCGGTTTCACCGTGTTTGAATTGATAGGGGGAATCGATTTGCACACATACTTGGCCACCATCTGCAAACTATTGGGCTGATGTTCTTGCAGTTTGGTCAGAATATATTTCCCACATAAAGATATGGTGTTGCAAAATTTGGTAGAGACTAGATTATTAGGTTGGTCGTAATTACATTTTAGCTTTTAACATTTGGGTGGCCGCGATTACGTTTCCGTCAAGATAGCGGTGATATAAAACATGACACTGACGTGCCCTTAGCTAGTGCTACCTCTGTACCAAATTTCGTTCATTCGGTTTCACCGTGTTCGAATTAATAGGGGGAATCAATTTTGACATAAAGATGGCCGCCATCCGCAAACTATTAGGCTAATGACCTATTAGATTGGTCAAAGGATGCTCCCTCCATAAAGGTATGTTGTTGCAAAGTTTGGTAGAGATCGGATGGTTATGTTAGTCGTAATTTGACTTAAGCTTTGAACATTTGTGTGGCCGCCATTACGTTTCCGTCAATATGGCGGCGATATAAAACATGACACTGAGATGCCCTTTGCTAGTGCTACCTCAGTACCAAATTTCGTTCCATTCGGTCTCACCGTGTTTGAATTAATAGGGGGAATCGATTTTGACACAAAGATGGCCGCCATCCGCAAACTATTAGGCCAATGACCTATTCATTTGGACAAAGGATGCTTCCTCTATAAAGGTATGTTGTTGCAAAATTTGGTAGAGATCGGATGATTACGTTATTCTTAATTTGATTTAAGCTTTGAACATTTGCGTAGCCGCCATTACGTTTGCGTCAAGATGGCGGCGATATAAAACATGACACTGAGGTGCCTTTTGTTAGTACTACGTCTGTACCAAATTTCATTCCAGTCGGTTCCACCGTGTTCGAATTAATAGGGGGAATCAATTTTCACACAAAGATGGCCGCCATCCGCAAACTATTACGCTGATGACCTATTAGTTTGGTCAAAGGATGCTTCCCCCATAAAGGTATGTTGTTGCAAAATTTGGTAGAGATCGGATGATTAGGTTAGTCGTAATTTGATTTAAGCTTTGAACATTTGTGTGGCCGCCATTACGTTTCCGTCAAGATGGCGGCGATATAAAACATGATACTGAAGTGTCCTTTGCTAGTGCTATCTTTGTACCAAATTTCGTTCAATTCGCATTCACCGTGTTCGAATTGATAGGGGGGGACACACATTCAGAGTACACACACTCACACACACACACACTCACACACACACACACACACACACACACACAGAAACTCACACACACACATACACACACACGGACAGACACACTTTTTTCGCCCTGTGTTGATCTCATAAGTCTACGTTCATTTTTTGCAAAAATCGAAAGTAGGCTAAACAAGATGTTCAGTAAAGAACATATAGCGTACTTTCTCCTAAATGCATGGGTATTGTTATAACTCTTTGTCCTTTTCAAGGAGTATGATAGAATGTTGGTTGTAGTAGCTTGTTGAAATACAACTTGCTATAGGGATATTAAACATGAATATGAGGTGCCCTTTGCTAGTGCTACCTCTGTACCAAATTTCGTTCAATTCGGTTTCACCGTGTTTGAATTGATAGGGGGAATCGATTTGCACACATACTTGGCCACCATCTGCAAACTATTGGGCTGATTTTCTTGCAGTTTGGTCAGAATATGTTTCCCACATAAAGATATGGTGTTGCAAAATTTGGTAGAGACTAGATTATTAGGTTGGTCGTAATTACATTTTAGCTTTTAACATTTGGGTTGCCGCGATTACGTTTCCGTCAAGATAGCGGTGATATAAAACATGACACTGAGGTGCCCTTTGCTAGTGCTACCTCTGTACCAAATTTCATTCCATTCGGTTGCACCGTGTTCGAATTAATAGGGGGAATCAATTTTCACACAAAGATGGCCGCCATCCGCAAACTATTACGCTGATGACCTATTAGTTTGGTCAAAGGATGCTTCCTCCATAAAGGTATGTTGTTGCAAAATTTGGTAGAGATCGGATGATTAGGTTAGTCGTAATTTGATTTAAGCTTTGAACATTTGTGTGGCCGCCATCACGTTTCCGTCAAGATGGCGGCGATATAAAACATGATAGTGATGTGTCCTTTGCTAGTGCTATCTTTGTACCAAATTTCGTTCAATTCGCATTCACCGTGTTCGAATTGATAGGGGGGGGGACAGACATTCAGAGTACACACACTCACACACACACACAGAAACTCACACACACACATACACACACACAGACAGACACACTTTTTTCGCCCTGTGTTGATCTCATAAGTCTACTTTCATTTTTTGCAAAAATCGAAAGTAGGCTAAACAAGATGTTCAGTAAAGAACATATAGCCTACTTTCTCCTAAATGCATGGGTATTGTTATAACTCTTTGTCCTTTTCAAGGAGTATGATTGAATGTTGGTTGTAGTAGCTTGTTGAAATACAACGTGCTATAGGGATATTAAACATGAATATGAGGTGCCCTTTGCTAGTGCTACCTCTGTACCAAATTTCGTTCAATTCGGTTTCACCGTGTTTGAATTGATAGGGGGAATCGATTTGCACACATACTTGGCCACCATCTGCAAACTATTGGGCTGATTTTCTTGCAGTTTGGTCAGAATATGTTTCCCACATAAAGATATGGTGTTGCAAAATTTGGTAGAGACTAGATTATTAGGTTGGTCGTAATTACATTTTAGCTTTTAACATTTGGGTGGCCGCGATTACGTTTCCGTCAAGATAGCGGTGATATAAAACATGACACTGAGGTGCCCTTTGCTAGTGCTACCTCTGTACCAAATTTCGTTCATTCGGTTCCACCGTGTTCGAATTAATGGGGGGAATCAATTTTGACATAAATATGGCCGCCATCCGCAAACTATTAGGCTAATGACCTATTAGATTGGTCAAAGGATGCTCCCTCCATAAAGGTATGTAGTTGCAAAATGTGGTAGAGAACGGATGGTTATGTTAGTCGTAATTTGATTTAAGCTTTAAACTTTTATGTGGCCGCCATTACGTTTCTGTCAATATGGCGGCGATATTAATCATGACTCTGAGATGCCCTTTGCTAGTGCTATCTCTGTACCAAATTTCGTTCCATTCGGTTTCACCGTGTTTGAATTAATAGGGGGAATCGATTCTGACACAAAAATGGCCGCCATCTGCAAACTATTAGGCGAATGACCTATTAGATTGGTCAAAGGATGCTCCCTCCATAAAGGTATGTAGTTGCAAAATGTGGTAGAGATCGGATGATTAGGTTAATCGTAATTTGATTTAAGCTTTGAACATTCGTGTGGCCGCCATTACGTTTCAGTCAAGATGGCGGCGATATAAAACATGACACTGAGATTCCCTTTGCTAGTGCTATCTCTGTACCAAATTTCGTTCCATTCGGTTTCACCATGTTTGAATTAATAGGGGGAATCGATTCTTACACAAAGATGGCCGCCATCCGCAAACTATTAGGCGAATGACCTATTAGATTGGTCAAAGGATGCTCCTTCCATAAAGGTATGTAGTTAGTAGGAAGTATAAGGCGGTTCTAGCGCAGTGGCTAATGCGCAAGATGGTCGCCGCGCGCAACAAGCCCTATGTTATTCTTATGGAGGGGTCAGTCAGAGCTGGGGCAGTGGCTAATGGGCAAGATGGCTGCTAAGCCCTGAGACCGTGAATAATGTCACAGGGGGAGGTCGGCCGTGTAGTCACTAAATGGAATATTTATTGTTTTTATTATTATTATTATTATTATTAATAATAATTTTATTAGGTAATTATTGATTGATAGCTTGCCACGGTGGGTGAGTGGTTATTGTGTCGGACTACCAACCCCAAGCTTGCAGGTTCGCTCTTGGTCGTGGTAAGTGATTTTTGAAAGGCTGAAAAAATTAAGACACGCATGTCATACAATGTCGGCATGTAAAATAACCCAGGAGAGGTCTACTATGTAGTTGCTAAATGGAATATTTATTATTATTATTATTATTATTATGAGGTAATTATTGATTGATCGTGTACAATCAAGACCAGCCTTTTATTGTCAACCTCTTGGTGTAGTGGCTAGCATTCTTAGCTATTACTGTAGAGACCCCGGGTTCTAGTCCTGGCTCTGTCAAGAAATTTAATTCTAGGTTGAGGGTTGGAATGGGGGTACACTCAACCATGTGAGGCAAAACTGACAAGAGCTGGCTTTTGATTCATACCGCTGCCATTCTGCCTAACCCAACTTCACCTAACCTAACCTAACCTAACCTAACCTAACCAGATCCCACCTTACCAAACCTAACCTAACCTAACCTAACTTTAAAGTCAGAATGTACAATACATTTATTGCTTTTTATACCCTCATAAATTAGATATAGAGAATGTCCACCACGATTTAGATCCTCGAGCACACTTTTCTGACATATATCATTAAAACGTGTAGAAAGGAATGTCTGAAAATTTTCACTAACACATAATACACGTTCACTATACATTGTGTCCACTTTTTGAATGTTAATGATACGGAAAAGAGTATGCATTGGTAATTCAGTGAGCTTTTTTTCTCTCTAATCAACAGTTCTGCCCCCATAGCATTGAGAATATTTATTGTAGTATCCTATAAAGAAACAAAAAAAAATCATATCTATTACAGTTTAGCTATAAGTGACCAGAACCACTATAACATTTTATTCTAATAAGGAGATTTCCATAATGATAAGAAAAAAACTTACCATAATAATGGATTGTGTGTAAGGAAACGTCTTTTGCTGCTTGACGCCACTACTAAACTGATGCTCATACAACGGACAAGTGAGTTCATGTTTCGCTGACGTAATCGTATGTTCCCACGCACTTTCTGTGTGTTGCACGCGCCGTAGTGGCTAAATTTGAAACTAGGTGAGATGATTTGCTGACGTAATCGTATGTTCACTTGCACGCACACGCAGGCCCATGTGAATGGGTCCCTGTGGACGAGTCCCTGTGGACGGGACCCTGTGGACGGTCATTGTTGACGGGTCATTGTTGACGGGTCATTGTTGACGGGTCATTGTGGACGGGTCATTGATGACGGGTCCTTTTTGACTAATTACTTTAGACCGGTCCCGTTGGACTGGTCCCTAATGCTATAATGAAATTAAACGTTGTTCCACATGAAACGCAAGCGAAGAGCCGATCGCTACTATGAATTAACATGTTTTTTGTTTGTTTTGTTTTTACACATGTGCACTTGGAGGGTTTTTGTAAGAGGGCGGGCTTTTTGAATACAGATTTATAGATGAGTAATTTTTTTTAAATACCAAAAGATCTAAAACTAATAGGTCATTAGCTTTTTAATATCTCATGATCCAATAAGGCTAGGGACTTGTATGAGAGGTCGTTGGACTTGAAGTGACATTCTTTTTGTGAATGTATTATTTATTTTTATCAAAAGGGCTTAACTGCACTTTTGTTAATATCTCGCTAACTAATAATCAGAGAGGGTTAAGTGAGGTGTCATGGGACTCAGGATGGTTAACCCTTTTCCATAGCCAAGGAATTTACCCAAAATACCCAATACATTACGGTCATTGACCTGAGATTTTATAAACTAATAACTGGATACGAACATGTGTGATGAAACATAGCTAGGTAGAGAAAGAATTAGTGTAGGTGACTGACAAGTCTTTTACCATTGAAACTTGTTTTCAGATCAAACTGCAGTATAGAGAGAGTATAGGTTGCAGGTATGGGTTAATAAATGAGAAACGGTGTACGTAATCTCTGATTTATCAAGAATTAAGAGTAGACTATCTTTAATTGATTGGTTAAAGATAATAGCTTAAACACAAAAATGCTCAGTGGTTACCGAGACAAAATGGTCGCTACACACAACAAGCTTTAAATACTTGAGGCTAATAATCTACACACACACACACACACACACACACACACACGCTTGTTGTAAACTAAACTGTGTTGCTGTCAGTGCTCAGACAGTAGGCTGATGACAGAATGCATTGCTAACAGAAATATAATCATTTCCAGTTGTCTAATGTTACCAGCTATCCATATTTTTTTTTGTGTTGCGGTGGTAAGCACTTTTAGCTCTTGTATTGGTGATCTTAACTCGATTTCCAGGTCTGAGGCCTAGAACAAGTTGAACTTAGAAACAAGGACATAGTGGTGCAGTGGTTAAGCTGTTAGCCTTTCACCAGGGGTTCGATTTCAGGTTAATATGCATGTCATAAACATATTAAACAAAACAAAACAGAGATAACTTTTAAAACTGATTACATTTGTGTCTTTTCAAATTATTACTTGGATTACAAATACAAAGGTGAACTGGGTTTGATATACAGTTAATGCTGTCTATCACACACTAGACTGTAAGAAAGCCAAAAGAGCAAAAGGCGTAGGTAGAGCAGTGGTAAAATTGCTATATGTAGAGAACTACCTGGCAAAGCTATATCGCATAAACAGTGCAGGATACAATCCAGTAATCAAATTTGTATCTTGTGGAACAGAGAAATGCACTTACGTGAGAAAATGTAAGTTCATGTGTAATATGACCTAACACACAAGTGTTCACCTGTGCACATGTATGATAAGAGCTAACAAGTCACATTCTGTTTAGTTAGTACGTAACGTTAGGTTAGGGCTAATGCACACACCCTAGTACACGAGGCACATGCCATTTGAGAGCAGGTCAAGGGATCTAACTTGGTGGATGGATGTGTTCTAACGAGTCATTTGTAGTTGAAAGAGAATAATACTTGTTCTTAAGATGTTAAAACTGAGGAGATGGATGTACAGTAAGACGTCTTGTTATTTCCTGTGTCATATTACAGACATGACAGAGAGCACACGGTTCTGTTGCTATGACTACGCTGCAGTAATTTGAAACCCTACGTGTTCATTAAGACAATGGGTGATGATTATACAAAGTTAGCAGTCATTGGATATTACACAGGTGTTCCTTCCGGTGTCATGTTGCTGACATGGCAGGGAGCGCACAGTTCTATTGCTACGACTAACGCTGCAGTAATTTGAAACCCCAAGGTGTTCATCAAGACAATGGGTGATGAATATGCAAAGTCAGCAGTAATTGGATACCACATATCAACATTGACTAAATCATAAACGTACTGTCATAACCAGCAGAAACCTCATTTAAAGATTTTAGATTTTACATTTTAAATTTAAGATTTTTTTGATTTTTAGATTTTACTTTTTTTACATTTTCCTAAAAGAGTAAACAACAAGGTCACATACCTAATCTCATTTAACCTAACTTTACCAAACCTAACTTAAGCTAATCCAAAGGCTAATGCACATACCCAAAGCATATAAGGTACATGCAACTATCCTTATGCTAGTCTTACAGGTTACTGTACAACATGATCACTATCCCCCACTGGATTTTTTTTTCATTTTTTGTTGTTTACACATATGCCAATTTTACAATTTACCATTTTCAGTTTTTTATGTCAGTTTTTAGTTTTTTTTTTTTTTTCAATTTGATAATATGGAAAACATGGATTTTGCATTTTGTTGTTTACACATTTATTAATTTCGCCATTTCCCATTTTCAGTTCTTAAAATGTAAGTTTAAAGTTTTTCAATTTCATGATATTGAAACATGGATTTTCCTATTTGTTGTTTTCAAATTTATCAATTTACCAAATTCACATTTACAGTTTTTTTTTAAATTTCAGTTTAATGTTTTTTGTTCTATTTGTTAATATGGAAACATGGATTTTTTTTACAATTTGTGTTTTTTACATGTCTTGCAACTATTCTTATGCTAGTCTTATAGGTTACTGTACAACATGATAACTACCCCACTGGATTTTTTTTTTCATTTTGTTGTTTACACATATGCCAATTTTTCCAATTCCCCACTTTCAGTTTTTTTAATATTAGTTTTAAGTTTTTCAATTTCATAATATGGAAGCATGGATTTTGCATTTTGTTGTTTACACTTTTATCAATTTCACAATTTCCCATTTACAGTTCTTAAAATGTTAGTTTAAAGTTTTTCAATTTCATGATTTAGAAACATGGATTTTCCAATTGGTTGTTTTCACATTTATCAATTTACCAAATTCCCATTTACAGTTTTTAAAATTTCAGTTTAATGTTGTTGTTTTTTTCTATTTGTTAATATGGAAACATGGATTTTTCCAATTTGTGTTTTACATGTTCATTTTGCATTAGGAGTGGAGAGAGGTGGATAGTAATTAAAAATGTGCAAGCAGTGTCCATTGTTGACAGGTCATTGTTGACGAGTCCTTTTCATACAACAGAAAAGTGAGTTCATGTTTCGCATGCATTACCTAAAATGTAATACCATGCAAGTGTTTAACATTTTACAACTAACCTGTTAGTATGATTTGCACACTACAAAGGTTATATCTGCTCTTGTAATAGAATTATTTAGCGTTGGCTTTTATATTTAATATGTACAGTTTAAAGTGATAGAAAAGTGGTAGAAATGTGGTAGCAAAGTGGTAGACAATTGGTAACAAAGTGGTAGAAAAGTGGTAGAAATGTGGTAGCAAAGTGGTAGACAAGTGGTAGACATTTGCTAACAAAGTGATAGAAAAGTGGTAGCAAAGTGGTAGAAAAGTGGTAGCAACGTGGTAGAAAAGTGGTAGAAAAGTGGCAGAAAAGTGGTAGAAAAGTGGTAGCTTACTAGAAAAGTGGTAGAAAAGTGGTAGAAAAGTGGCAGCAAAGTGGTAGAAAAGTGGTAGCAAACTAGAAAAGTGGTAGCAATGTGGTAGAAAATATTACATGTATTGTTAAGAAATAGTTTAAGCGGTTACATGGATTCATTACACAATAATTTTAGCATGACAAAGCTCATTTTCTATATCCAATAGTTCTTCATCATATTTAGTATGACCAGTTTACACATTTATCAATTTCACAATTTCCCATTTACAGTTCTTAAAATGTCAGTTTAAAGGTTTTCAATTTCATGATATAGAAACATGGATTTTTCCAATTATTTTTTTTCATTTATTAATTTACCAAATTCCCATTAACAGTTTTTAAAATTTCAGTTCAATGTTTTTTTTTCTATTTGTCAATATGGAAACATGGATTTTTCCAATTTGTGTTTTACATGTTCATTTTGCATTAGGAGTGGAGAGAGGTGGGTAGTAATTAAAAATGTGCAAGCAGTGTCCATTGTTGACAGGTCATTGTTGACGAGTCCTTTTCATACAACAGACAAGTGAGTTCATGTTTCACATACATTACCTAAAATGTAATACCATGCAAGTGTTTAACATTTTACAAATTAGCTTATGTGTTAGTTTATGTGTGGGGTCTTATGTTGGGCATTTTGTGTTGGCTTATTTAACAAGTTATTTTGTCAATGCATTTAGCGGATTTTTCTCTTGGTCTTGGAATGTATATCAGTCCATTTTATCACAACATATTGCTTACTGCCATGTTTGTAAGCAACAACAACACACTAAACTTTCAAAAATCTTAAGTACTCTAAGGTACTCTCAATTCGTACTCTTACCTCTATCCCATGCCAAGTCAAGGACATTATTTTTTTCCAAAAAAAGGTGAATGGGGAAAGTAGACTATATGTTTAAACTAAAAAAAATCATATAAAGTCATATGTTAACTCTAACACCTACGTTTATCCCATTCTTAGTCGAAAAATATTATATTTTTTTAAATTTTTCTAAAAAATATTTGGAAAGTAGGCTATATTTTTGAAAACTAGTCATTCTATAAAGTCATATATAGACTCAACCAATGGCTTTTATATCCTTAATAGTTAGAACAAAATATGTAATTTTTGACATTTTTTTTCAAAAATGTTCATTTTTTAAAATGGACTATATTTTGGAAACTAGGAATTTTACAAAAAAAAGTGTGTTTGACATAAATGACAGGTATTTACCCCCTCTACCCACAAACCAAGTCTCAGATCTCTGGGACAAAATCAAAAAATGTTTAATTGTGAAAGTAGGCGATATTTTGAAAACGTATCATTCTAAAAAGTCATATATAGACTCAAACAAATGTTCTTTAAGTTATTGAACGTTAAAACAAAACTTAACATTTTTTTCATTTTTCCGAAAAAAGTCTAATTTTCAAAATTGCCTATATTTTAGAAACTAAGAATTTTACAAAAATGTTTGTTTAACGTAAATGAAAGGTCTTTACCCCCTCTACCCCAAAAATAAATTTCAGGACCCTAGGACAAAAACTGTGCAGTAGTGTGTTTTGAGGGGTTCTAAATCCACCTCCACCTCCCCACCTCCAAGATGGCGGCCGTAGCTTAACTTAACCTAGCCTAACCTAACAAGATGGCGGCCGTAGCTTAACTTAACCTAGCCTAACCTAACAAGATGGCGGCCGTAGCCTAACCTAACCTAACCTAACCTACGAGGTGTGATCAAAAAGTTCCAAAATGGCGGCCGTAGCTTTACTTAACCTAACCTAACCCTACGAGGAGTGATCAAAAAGTTCCAAAATGGTGGCTGTAGGTTAACTTAACCTAACCTAACCAAACCTAACTTAAACCTACGAGGTGTGATCATAAAGTTCCAAAATGGCAGCCGTAGCTTAACTCAACCTAACCTAACCCTACGAGGAGTGATCAAAAAGTTCCAAAATCTGTGTAGGAATGTGGAGGAGGAGGGTGTTTGTAGAACTCTTAAAAACTATTGGGGTAGGGTGGGGGTAGTAAGAAATAAAAACAGTATTAATTATTATTCAGCATGAGAGGTTTTTTAATTCGTTAAAACGTACAATACATCTATTGTTTTTTATACCCTCATAAATTAGATATAGAGAATGTCCACCATGATTTAGATCCTCAAGCACACTTTCTGACATATCATTAAAACGTGTAGGAAGGAATGTCTGAAAATTTTCACTAACACATAGTACACGTTCACCATACATTGTGTCCACTTTTTGAATGTTGATGATACGGAATGGAGTATGCATTGGTAATTCAGTGAGCTTTTTTCTCTCCAATCCGCAGTTCTGTCCCATAGCATTGAGAATGTTTATTGTAGTAGCCTATAAAGAAACAAAAAAAAATGTCTATTACAGTTTAGCTATAAGTGACCAGAATCACTATATATATATCATTTTATTCTAAGAGATTTCCATGATGATAAGAAAAAAAGAGCTTACCATAATGATGGATTGAGTGTAAGAAAACGTCTTTTGCTGCTTGATGTCACTACTAAAGTGATACTCTTACAACAGACAAGTGAGTTCTTGTTTCGCTGACGTAATCGTATGTTTCCACGCACTTCCTGTGTTGAGCGCGTCATAGTGGCTAAATTTAAAACTCTAGATGAGATGTTTTGCTGACGTAATCATATGTTCTCTGCAAGCACACTTTGGACGGGTCCTTTTTGAAGGGAGTCATTTTTTTACGGGTCCCGGGGGACGGGTCCTTATTGACGGGTCCCTGTGGGCGGGTCCTTTGGACTGACCCCTATGGACTGGCCTTGCATTTTATCCAAATTATGTCATATAGTGATTGTCTCCCACAAGTCCAACCCCTCCTCCACGTGGTGGGAGACGGGCAACGGCATGAAGTAGGTGATTGCCTGTAGGGGTGAAGTACAGTGGGGACTTGGTGTGCCCCGGGACCGCTACGGTAGCTGTGAAGGCTCTATGGGAACCCTGAAAAGTGACGGCTGACGGGGCTCTGGTGAAGCTACGATAGGCCTAGCAAGCCAGTAGTGGATATCATATTTGCTTTCAAACCAGGAACAGGCCTCGGAAAGGACGGATGCAAACGACGACGACCCGGATATGCTAATGGACTACGAGTTGGGACATTAAACATACAGACACTGACAGGAAAGGTGGAGGAGATTGTAGATGTGATGGAGAGAAGAAAACTGGATGTACTGGGCTTGGCAGAAACAAGATGGAAAGGAGAAGGTCGCAGAGAACTGAGGAAAGGGTACCGGTTGTACTGGATTGGGAACAGTGAAGGAAGGAGCAGCGGAGTAGGAGTAGTTGTGAGAGATGGAATGAAGGAAGAGGTGAAGGGAATAAGTGACAGGATCATGAAGATCAGAGTAACTGTAAAGGGAAGAAGCCTGGAGATAGCCCAGGTATATGCCCCTCAAGTTGGATGTACAGCTCAAGAGAAGGAAGACTTTGAGGAGGAGCTACAACAGCAGTTGAATGGTCAGAGCATCATTGTCATGGGAGATTTGAATGCACATGTAGGAAGTGAAAGGCAAGGATATGAAAATGTATTGGGAGCAGAAGGATGGGGTAGCAGGAATGAAGAAGGGAGAAAGTTGCTGGATTTTTGCAAGAGAAACGGTTTAGTGGTAGGCAACTCCTGGTTCCGGAAGAAAGAAAGCCACAAGGTAACGTGGTACAGCAGTGATTTAACAAAGAAATCTTTGGTAGATTACATGCTGTACGACTGGGAAATGAAGAGAAGTGTCAGAGATATAAAGGTAATACCATCAGAGGCCTTAGATAGCGACCACAGAATACTTGTAATGAACATCGGAGTTGTTAAGGATAGCAAGAGGACAGAGTACCAGGAAAGAAGAATCAAAGTATGGAAACTCAAGGAAAAGGAAGTCAAGGAAGAATTCCAGAAGATAATAAGGGAAAGGATGCCAACAGACTATCCTAAAACAGGGGAAGAGGAATGGAAGCAATTCAAAAACACAATGGTAGAAGCTGCAGTGGCAGTATGCGGAAGAACAAGCAACAGAAAGCGGTGTAAAGAGACACCATGGTGGAATGAGAGAGTAAAAGAAGCTGTGGGTAGGAAGAACAAGGCTTTTAGAGTGTGGTTCCAGGAAAGAACTGATCTGGCAAGGGAAGATTATAAGATAAAGAAGAAAGAAGCAAACAAGATTGTCGCAGAGGAGAGGAAGAAGTGGATGGTAAAGTGGACGGAGATGATGGAGGAAGACAGCAGAGGAAATAAGAAAGTTCTTTATGGGATGGTCAAAAGTAAGAGAAGAGGTCTTCGAGAGGATGTGGTAATGATGGACAAAAACGGAAATGAGGTACACAACAAAGAGACACTCAAGACAGTGTGGAAAGAGTACTTTGAGGATTTGCTGAATCCAAATGGTCATAGGGAGGAAGACAATGTATTGGAAGATGGAGAAGACAACACAGGAATGGAAAAGGACCTGACTTGGAGAGAACTGGAAATGGCTATAGACAAGATGAAAGGAGGAAGGGCACCAGGTGTGGATGAAGTGAGTGTTGAAATGGTGAAGGCAGCAGGGGAGGTTGGGAAACAGTGGCTGTACCGTGTGATGAGGGTGATATGGAAGGAGAAAAAGACCCCAGAAGATTGGAAGAAAGGATTAATTGTCCCAATATTTAAGAAAGGAAGCAGAAAGGAGTGCAGAAATTACAGGGGAGTCACACTCATACCTCACTGTGCCAAGATATATGAAAAGATATTAGAAAGTAGAATACGAGCCAAATTGGAGAGAAAATTGAGAGAGGATCAGTATGGATTCAGACCTGGGAGATCACCAGTGGATCTCATATTTTCAGTGAGACAGCTCCAGGAACACCACTACGAATTTGGAGAGGATCTGTTGATGGCCTTCCTGGACATCGAAAAGGCCTATGATAGTGTGTGTAGGGAGAAGGTTTGGAAAGCAATGGAAAATATGGGAGTGGAAAAAGAGACTGTAGGCAGAGTGAAGGAGATGTATTGTGGAAGTGTGAGTTGTGTGAAAGTTGGAGGGGAAAGAACAGACTGGTTCAGACAAATGAGTGGCCTGAAACAGGGTAGTGCGCTGTCACCCCTTCTCTTTATTGTGGTTATGGACGAGGTAATGACACGGATAGCAGGAAGGATAGGAGAAGATAAGATGAAAGCAATGGTGTTTGCAGATGATCTCATGGTCTGGGGAAACAAGGAGGAGGAAATTCAGGAGCAACTGAAGGCTTGGGAAGAAACAGTGGGAGAGTACGGATGGAAGTTCAACATCAGTAAATGTGAGATCCTGTTAACGACCAGGAAAAAGGACAGACCAATGAGTGGGATAACACTTGGAGGTGGACAGCTGAAGAAGGTGGAAAGTCTCAAGTACTTGGGAAGTATAGTGGAGGAAAATGGGAGAAATGACAAAGAGATTACGGAACGTGGCAGACAGGCAGAAGCATTTCTGAGAAGCATTAGGAGCTTAGTGTGGAATAAAGATGTCCCACAAAAAAGCAAGGAAGTGTTATACAGAAGCTACTATATCCCGATACTGACCTATGCTTCAGAAACGTGGACAATGAAGAAAAGAGATATAAGCAGAATACAGGCAGGTGAAATGAAGTTCCTGCGAAGTAGGATCGGAATAACAAGAAGAGACAGGGTGAGGAATGAAAAGGTCAGGGAAATGGTGAAAGAGGAGCCCTTGCAAGGTAGGATTGAGACATCAAGACTGAGGTGGTATGGACACTTAAAGAGAATGGATGAGAAGAAGATTCCCAAGAGGATACATGAGATGCAGATGCAGAAGAAACGACCAAGGGGAAGACCAAGAGATAGATGGCTGAAAGGAGTGGAGGAATGTGTCAAGAAGAGAGGCGAGGACTGGACCAGAGTGACAGCGGAGAGGTGGTGGGAAGAAAGAACTAAGTGGCGAGGCTTATGTTCCAAACAGACCCAGCCTGAGGCTGGAAACTGTACAAGATGATGATGATGATATATAGTGATTCTGGTCACTTATAGCTAAACTGTAATAGACATTTTTTTTGTTTCTTTATAGGCTACTACAATAAACATTCTCAATGCTATGGGACAGAACTGCGGATTGGAGAGAAAAAAGCTCACTGAATTACCAATGCATACTCCATTCCGTATCATCAACATTCAAAAAGTGGACACAATGTATGGTGAACGTGTACTATGTGTTAGTGAAAATTTTCAGACATTCCTTCCTACACGTTTTAATGATATGTCAGAAAGTGTGCTTGAGGATCTAAATCATGGTGGACATTCTCTATATCTAATTTATGAGGGTATAAAAAACAATAGATGTATTGTACGTTTTAACGAATTAAAAAACCTCTCATGCTGAATAATAATTAATACTGTTTTTATTTCTTACTACCCCCACCCTACCCCAGTAGTTTTTAAGAGTTCTACAAACACCCTCCTCCTCCACATTCCTACACAGATTTTGGAACTTTTTGATCACTCCTCGTAGGGTTAGGTTAGGTTGAGTTAAGCTACGGCCGCCATTTTGGAACTTTATGATCACACCTCGTAGGTTTAAGTTAGGTTTGGTTAGGTTAGGTTAAGTTAACCTACAGCCACCATTTTGGAACTTTTTGATCACTCCTCGTAGGGTTAGGTTAGGTTAAGTAAAGCTACGGCCGCCATTTTGGAACTTTTTGATCACACCTCGTAGGTTAGGTTAGGTTAGGTTATGCTACGGCCGCCATCTTGTTAGGTTAGGCTAGGTTAAGTTAAGCTACGGCCGCCATATTGTTAGGTTAGGCTAGGTTAAGTTAAGCTACGGCCGCCATCTTGGAGGTGGGGAGGTGGAGGTGGATTTAGAACCCCTCAAAACACACTACTGCACAGTTTTTGTCCTAGGGTCCTGAAATTTATTTTTGGGGTAGAGGTGGTAAAGACCTTTCATTTACGTTAAACAAACATTTTTGTAAAATTCTTAGTTTCTAAAATATAGACAATTTTGAAAATTAGACTTTTTTCGGAAAAATGAAAAAAATGTTAAGTTTTGTTTTAACGTTCAATAACTTAAAGAACATTTGTTTGAGTCTATATATGACTTTTTAGAATGATACGTTTTCAAAATATCGCCTACTTTCACAATTAAACATTTTTTGATTTTGTCCCAGAGATCTGAGACTTGGTTTGTGGGTAGAGGGGGTAAATACCTGTCATTTATGTCAAACACACTTTTATTGTAAAATTCCTAGTTTCCAAAATATAGTCCATTTTAAAAAATGAACATTTTTGGAAAAAAATGTCAAAAATTACATATTTTGTTCTAACTATTAAGGATATAAAAGCCATTGGTTGAGTCTATATATGACTTTATAGAATGACTAGTTTTCAAAAATATAGCCTACTTTCCAAATATTTTTTAGAAAAATTTAAAAAAATATAATATTTTTCGACTAAGAATGGGATAAACGTAGGTGTTAGAGTTAACATATGACTTTATATGATTTTTTTTTAGTTTAAACATATAGTCTACTTTCCCCATTCACCTTTTTTTGGAAAAAAATAATGTCCTTGACTTGGCATGGGATAGAGGTAAGAGTACGAGTTGAGAGTACCTTAGAGTACTTAAGATTTTTGAAAGTTTAGTGTGTTGTTGTTGCTTACAAACATGGCAGTAAGCAATATGTTGTGATAAAATGGACTGATATACATTCCAAGACCAAGAGAAAAATCCGCTAAATGCATTGACAAAATAACTTGTTAAATAAGCCAACACAAAATGCCCAACATAAGACCCCACACATAAACTAACACATAAGCTAATTTGTAAAATGTTAAACACTTGCATGGTATTACATTTTAGGTAGTGTATGTGAAACATGAACTCACTTGTCTGTTGTATGAAAAGGACTCGTCAACAATGACCTGTCAACAATGGACACTGCTTGCACATTTTTAATTACTACCCACCTCTCTCCACTCCTAATGCAAAATGAACATGTAAAACACAAATTGGAAAAATCCATGTTTCCATATTGACAAATAGAAAAAAAAACATTGAACTGAAATTTTAAAAACTGTTAATGGGAATTTGGTAAATTAATAATTGAAAAAAAATAATTGGAAAAATCCATGTTTCTATATCATGAAATTGAAAACCTTTAAACTGACATTTTAAGAACTGTAAATGGGAAATTGTGAAATTGATAAATGTGTAAACTGGTCATACTAAATATGATGAAGAACTATTGGATATAGAAAATGAGCTTTGTCATGCTAAAATTATTGTGTAATGAATCCATGTAACCGCTTAAACTATTTCTTAACAATACATGTAATATTTTCTACCACATTGCTACCACTTTTCTAGTTTGCTACCACTTTTCTACCACTTTGCTACCACTTTTCTGCCACTTTTCTACCACTTTTCTACCACTTTTCTAGTTTGCTACCACTTTTCTACCACTTTTCTGCCACTTTTCTACCACTTTTCTACCACGTTGCTACCACTTTTCTACCACTTTTCTACCACTTTGCTACCACTTTTCTACCACTTTGTTAGCAAATGTCTACCACTTGTCTTAGCACTTTGCTACCACATTTCTACCACTTTTCTACCACTTTGTTACCAATTGTCTACCACTTGTCTACCACTTTGCTACCACATTTCTACCACTTTTCTATCACTTTAAACAGTACATATTAAATATAAAAGCCAACGCTAAATAATTCTAATACAAGAGCAGATATAACCTTTGTGGTGTGCAAATCATACTAACAGGTTAGTTGTAAAATGTTAAACACTTGCATGGTATTACATTTTAGGTAATGCATGCGAAACATGAACTCACTTTTCTGTTGTATGAAAAGGACTCGTCAACAATGACCTGTCAACAATGGACACTGCTTGCACATTTTTAATTACTATCCACCTCTCTCCACTCCTAATGCAAAATGAACATGTAAAACACAAATTGGAAAAATCCATGTTTCCATAATAACAAATAGAAAAAAACAACAACATTAAACTGAAATTTTAAAAACTGTAAATGGGAATTTGGTAAATTGATAAATGTGAAAACAACCAATTGGAAAATCCATGTTTCTATATCATGAAATTGAAAAACTTTAAACTAACATTTTAAGAACTGTAAATGGGAAATTGTGAAATTGATAAAAGTGTAAACAACAAAATGCAAAATCCATGCTTCCATATTGCGAAATTGAAAAACTTAAAACTAATATTAAAAAAACTGAAAATGGGGAATTGGAAAAATTGGCATATGTGTAAACAACAAAATGAAAAAAAATCCAGTGGGGTAGTTATCATGTTGTACAGTAACCTATAAGACTAGCATAAGAATAGTTGCAAGACATGTAAAAAACACAAATTGTAAAAAAAATCCATGTTTCCATATTAACAAATAGAACAAAAAACATTAAACTGAAATTAAAAAAAAAACTGTAAATGTGAATTTGGTAAATTGATAAATTTGAAAACAACAAATAGGAAAATCCATGTTTCAATATCATGAAATTGAAAAACTTTAAACTTACATTTTAAGAACTGAAAATGGGAAATGGCGAAATTAATAAATGTGTAAACAACAAAATGCAAAATCCATGTTTTCCATATTATCAAATTGAAAAAAAAAAAAAAAAAAAACTGACATAAAAAACTGAAAATGGTAAATTGTAAAATTGGCATATGTGTAAACAACAAAAAATGAAAAAAAAATCCAGTGGGGGATAGTGATCATGTTGTACAGTAACCTGTAAGACTAGCATAAGAATAGTTGCATGTACCTTATATGCTTTGGGTATGTGCATTAGCCTTTGGATTAGCTTAAGTTAGGTTTGGTAAAGTTAGGTTAAATGAGATTAGGTATGTGACCTTGTTGTTTACTCTTTTAGGAAAGTGTAAAAAAGTAAAATCTAAAAATCAAAAAAATCTTAAATTTAAAATGTAAAATGTAAAATCTTTAAATGAGGATTCTGCTGGTTATGACAATACGTTTATGATTTAGTCAATGTTGATGTGTGGTATCCAATTACTGCTGACTTTGCATATTCATCACCCATTGTCTTGATGAACACCTTCGGGTTTCAAATTACTGCAGCGCTAGTCGTAGCAATAGAACTGTGCGCTCCCTGCCATGTCAGCAACATGACACCGGAAGGAACACCTGTGTAATATCCAATGACTGCTAACTTTGTATAATCATCACCCATTGTCTTAATGAACACGTAGGGTTTCAAATTACTGCAGCGTAGTCATAGCAACAGAACCGTGTGCTCTCTGTCATGTCTGTAATATGACACAGGAAATAACAAGACGTCTTACTGTACATCCATCTCCTCAGTTTTAACATCTTAAGAACAAGTATTATTCTCTTTCAACTACAAATGACTCGTTAGAACACATCCATCCACCAAGTTAGATCCCTTGACCTGCTCCCAAATGGCATGTGCCTCGTGTACTAGGGTGTGTGCATTAGCCCTAACCTAACGTTACGTACTAACTAAACAGAATGTGACTTGTTAGCTCTTATCATGCATGTGCACAGGTGAACACTTGTGTGTTAGGTCATATTACACATGAACTTACATTTTCTCACGTAAGTGCATTTCTCTGTTCCACAAGATACAAATTTGATTACTGGATTGTATCCTGCACTGTTTATGCGATATAGCTTTGCCAGGTAGTTCTCTACATATAGCAATTTTACCACTGCTCTACCTACGCCTTTTGCTCTTTTGGCTTTCTTACAGTCTAGTGTGTGATAGACAGCATTAACTGTATATCAAACCCAGTTCACCTTTGTATTTGTAATCCAAGTAATAATTTGAAAAGACACAAATGTAATCAGTTTTAAACGTTATCTCTGTTTTGTTTTGTTTTGTTTAATATGTTTATGACATGCATATTAACCTGAAATCGAACCCCTGGTGAAAGGCTAACAGCTTAACCACTGCACCACTATGTCCTTGTTTCTAAGTTCAACTTGTTCTAGGCCTCAGACCTGGAAATCGAGTTAAGATCACCAATACAAGAGCTAAAAGTGCTTACCACCGCAACACAAAAAAAAATATGGATAGCTGGTAACATTAGACAACTGGAAATGATTATATTTCTGTTAGCAATGCATTCTGTCATCAGCCTACTGTCTGAGCACTGACAGCAACACAGTTTAGTTTACAACAAGCGTGTGTGTGTGTGTGTGTGTGTGTGTAGATTATTAGCCTCAAGTATTTAAAGCTTGTTGTGTGTAGCGACCATTTTGTCTCGGTAACCACTGAGCATTTTTGTGTTTAAGCTATTATCTTTAACCAATCAATTAAAGATAGTCTACTCTTAATTCTTGATAAATCAGAGATTACGTACACCGTTTCTCATTTATTAACCCATACCTGCAACCTATACTCTCTCTATACTGCAGTTTGATCTGAAAACAAGTTTCAATGGTAAAAGACTTGTCAGTCACCTACACTAATTCCTTCTCTACCTAGCTATGTTTCATCACACATGTTCGTATCCAGTTATTAGTTTATAAAATCTCAGGTCAATGACCTTAATGTATTGGGTATTTTGGGTAAATTCCTTGGCTATGGAAAAGGGTTAACCATCCTGAGTCCCATGACACCTCACTTAACCCTCTCTGATTATTAGTTAGCGAGATATTAACAAAAGTGCAGTTAAGCCCTTTTGATAAAAATAAATAATACATTCAAAAAAAGAATGTCACTTCAAGTCCAACGACCTCTCATACAAGTCCCTAGCCTTATTGGATCATGAGATATTAAAAAGCTAATGACCTATTAGTTTTAGATCTTTTGGTATTTAAAAAAAATAACTCATCTATAAATCTGTATTCAAAAAGCCCGCCCTCTTACAAAAACCCTCCAAGTGCACATGTGTAAAACCAAAACAAACAAAAAACATGTTAATTCATAGTAGCGATCGGCTCTTCGCTTGCGTTTCATGTGGAACAACGTTTAATTTCATTATAGCATTAGGGACCAGTCCAACGGGACCGGTCTAAAGGAATTAGTCAAAAAGGACCCGTCAACAATGACCCGTCCACAATGACCCGTCAGCAATGACCCCTCAACAATGACCGTCCACAGGGTCCCGTCCACAGGGACTCGTCCACAGGGACCCATTCACATGGGCCTGCGTGTGCGTGCAAGTGAACATACGATTACGTCAGCAAATCATCTCACCTAGTTTCAAATTTAGCCACTACGGCGCGTGCAACACACAGAAAGTGCGTGGGAACATACGATTACGTCAGCGAAACATGAACTCACTTGTCCGTTGTATGAGCATCAGTTTAGTAGTGGCGTCAAGCAGCAAAAGACGTTTCCTTACACACAATCCATTATTATGGTAAGTTTTTTTCTTATCATTATGGAAATCTCCTTATTAGAATAAAATATTATAGTGGTTCTGGTCACTTATAGCTAAACTGTAATAGATATGTTTTTTTTTTGTTTCTTTATAGGATACTACAATAAATATTCTCAATGCTATGGGGGCAGAACTGTTGATTAGAGAGAAAAAAAGCTCACTGAATTACCAATGCATACTCTTTTCCGTATCATTAACATTCAAAAAGTGGACACAATGTATAGTGAACGTGTATTATGTGTTAGTGAAAATTTTCAGACATTCCTTTCTACACGTTTTAATGATATATGTCAGAAAAGTGTGCTCGAGGATCTAAATCGTGGTGGACATTCTCTATATCTAATTTATGAGGGTATAAAAAGCAATAAATGTATTGTACATTCTGACTTTAAAGTTAGGTTAGGTTAGGTTAGGTGAAGTTGGGTTAGGCAGAATGGCAGCGGTATGAATCAAAAGCCAGCTCTTGTCAGTTTTGCCTCACAAGGTTGAGTGTACCCCCATTCCAACCCTCAACCTAGAATTAAATTTCTTGACAGAGCCAGGACTAGAACCCGGGGTCTCTACAGTAATAGCTAAGAATGCTAGCCACTACACCAAGAGGTTGACAATAAAAGGCTGGTCTTGATTGTACACGATCAATCAATAATTACCTCATAATAATAATAATAATAATAATAATAAATATTCCATTTAGCAACTACATAGTAGACCTCTCCTGGGTTATTTTACATGCCGACATTGTATGACATGCGTGTCTTAATTTTTGCAGCCTTTCAAAAATCACTTACCACGACCAAGAGCGAACCTGCAAGCTTGGGGTTGGTAGTCCGACACAATAACCACTCACCCACCGTGGCAGGCTATCAATCAATAATTACCTAATAAAATTATTATTATTAATAATAATAATAAAAACAATAAATATTCCATTTAGTGACTACACGGCCGACCTCCCCCTATGACATTATTCACGGTCTCAGGGCTTAGCAGCCATCTTGCCCATTAGCCACTGCCCCAGCTCTGACTGACCCCTCCATAAGAATAACATAGGGCTTGTTGCGCGCGGCGGCCATCTTGCGCATTAGCCACTGCGCTAGAACCGCCTTATATTTCCTACTGTAGTTGCAAAATTTGGTAGAGATCGGATGATTAGGTTAATCGTAATTTGATTTAAGCTTTGAACATTTGTGTGGCCGCCATTACGTTTCAGTCAAGATGGCGGCGATATAAAACATGACACTGAGGTGCCCTTTGCTAGTGCTACATCTGTACCAAATTTCGTTCCATTCGGTTCCACGTTGTAAGAATTAATTGGGGGAATCAATTTTGACATAAAGATGGCCGCCATCCGCAAACTATTAGACTAATAACCTATTAGATTGGTCAAAGGATGCTCCCTCCATAAAGGTATGTTGTTGCAAAGTTTGGTAGAGATCGGATGGTTATGTTAGTCGTAATTTAACTTAAGCTTTGAACATTTGTGTGGCCGCCATTACGTTTCTGTCAATATGGCGGCACTGAGATGCCCTTTGCTAGTGCTACCTCTGTACCAAATTTCGTTCCATTCGGTTTCACCGTGTTTGAATTAATAGGGGGAATTGATTTTCACACAATGATGGCCGCCATCCGCAAGCTATTAGGCTAATGACCTATTCATTAGGTCAAAGGATGCATCCTCTATAAGGTATGTTGTTGCATAATTTGGTAGAGATCGGATTATTAGGTTAATCGTAATTTGATTTTAGCTTTGAACATTTGTGTGGCCGCCATTACGTTTCCGTCAAGATCGCGGCGATATAAAACATGACACTGAGGTGCCTTTTGTTAGTACTACCTCTGTACCAAATTTCGTTCCATTCGGTTGCACCGTGTACGAATTAATAGGGGGAATCGTTTTTCACACAAAGATGGCCGCCATCCGCAAACTATTACGCTGATGACCTATTAGTTTGGTCAAAGGATGCTCCCCCCATAAAGGTATGTTGTTGCAACATTTGGTAGAGATCGGATGATTAGGTTAGTCGTAATTTGATTTAAGCTTTGAACATTTGTGTGGCCGCCATTATGTTTCCGTCTAGATGGCGGCGATATAAAACATGACACTGACGTGCCCTTTGCTAGTGCTACCTCTGTACCAAATTTCGTTCATTCGGTTCCACCGTGTTCGACTTAATAGGGGGAATCAATTTTGACATAAAGATGGCCGCCATCCGTAAACTATTAGGCTAATGACCTATTAGATTGGTCAAAGGATGCTCCCTCCATAAAGGTATGTTGTTGCAAAGTTTGGTAGAGATCGGATAGTTATGTTAGTCATAATTTGATTTAAGCTTTAAACATTTGTGTGGCCGCCATTACGTTTCTGTCAATATGGCGGCGATATTAATCATGACACTGAGATGCCCTTTGCTAGTGCTATCTCTGTACCAAATTTCGTTCCATTCGGTTTCACCGTGTTTGAATTAATAGGGGGAATTGATTTTCACACAAAGATGGCCGCCATCCGCAAACTATTAGGCTAATGACCTATTCATTTGGTCAAAGGATGCTTCATCTATTAGGGTATGTTGTTGCAAAATTTGGTAGAGATCGGATGATAAGGTTAATCGTAATTTGATTTAAGCTTTGAACATTTGTGTGGCCGCCATTACGTTTCCGTCAAGATGGCGGCGATATAAAACATGACACTGAGGTGCCTTTTGTTAGTACTACCTCTGTACCTAATTTCGTTCCATTCGGTTGCACCGTGTTCGAATTAATAGGCGGAATCGATTTTCACACAAAGATGGCCGCCATCCGCAAACTATTACGCTGATGACCTATTAGTTTGGTCAAAGGATGCTCCCTCATAAAGGTATGTTGTTGCAGAATTTGGTAGCGAGTGGATGATTAGGTTAGTCGTAATTTGATTTAAGCTTTGAACATTTGTGTGGCCGCCATTACGTTTCCGTCAAGATGGCGGCGATATAAAACATGACACTGAAGTGTCCTTTGCTAGTGCTACCTTTGTACCAAATTTCGTTCAATTCGCATTCACCGTGTTCGAATTGATAGGGGGGGGACAGACATTCAGAGTACACACTCTCACACACACACACACACACACAGAGACTCACACACACACATACACACTCACAGACAGACACACTTTTTTCGCCCTGTGTTGATCTCATAAGTCTACTTTCATTTTTTGCAAAAATCGAAAGTAGGCTAAACAAGATGTTCAGTAAAGAACATATAGCCTACTTTCTCCTAAATGCATGGGTATTGTTATAACTCTTTGTCCTTTTCAAGGAGTATGATTGAATGTTGGTTGTAGTAGCTTGTTGAAATACAACTTGCTATCGGGATATTAAACATGATTATGAGGTGCCCTTTGCTAGTGCTACCTCTGTACCAAATTTCGTTCAATTCGGCTTCACCGTGTTTGAATTGATAGGGGGAATCGATTTGCACACATACTTGGCCACCATCTGCAAACTATTGGGCTGATGTTCTTGCAGTTTGTTCAGAATATGTTTCCCACATAAAGATATGGTGTTGCAAAATTTGGTAGAGACTAGATTATTAGGTTGGTCGTAATTACATTTTAGCTTTTAACATTTGGGTGGCCGCGATTACGTTTCCGTCAAGATAGCGGTGATATAAAACATGACACTGACGTGCCCTTTGCTAGTGCTACCTCTGTACCAAATTTCGTTCATTCGGTTCCACCGTGTTCGACTTAATAGGGGGAATCAATTTTGACATAAAGATGGCCGCCATCCGTAAACTATTAGGCTAATGACCTATTAGATTGGTCAAAGGATGCTCCCTCCATAAAGGTATGTTGTTGCAAAGTTTGGTAGAGATCGGATAGTTATGTTAGTCATAATTTGATTTAAGCTTTAAACATTTGTGTGGCCGCCATTACGTTTCTGTCAATATGGCGGCGATATTAATCATGACACTGAGATGCCCTTTGCTAGTGCTATCTCTGTACCAAATTTCGTTCCATTCGGTTTCACCGTGTTTGAATTAATAGGGGGAATCGATTCTGACACAAAGATGGCCACCATCCGCAAACTATTAGGCGAATGACCTATTTGATTGGTCAAAGGATGCTCCCTCCATAAAGGTATGTAGTTGCAAAATTTGGTAGAGATCGGATGATTAGGTTAATCGTAATTTGATTTAAGCTTTGAACATTCGTGTGGCCGCCATTACGTTTCAGTCAAGATGGCGGCGATATAAAACATTACACTGTGCTAGTGCTACCTCTGTACCAAATTTCGTTCCATTCGGTTCCACCGTGTTCGAATAGGGGGAATCAATTTTGACATAAAGATGGCCGCCATCCACAAACTATTAGGCTAATAACCTATTAGATTGGTCAAAGGATGCTCCCTCCATAAAGGTATGTTGTTGCAAAGTTTGGTAGAGATCGGATGGTTCTGTTAGTCGTAATTTAACTTAAGCTTTGAACATTTGTGTGGCCGCCATTACGTTTCTGTCAATATGGCGGCGATATAAAACATGATACTGAGATGCTCTTTGCTAGTGCTACCTCTGTACCAAATTTCGTTCCATTCGGTTTCACCGTGTTTGAATTAATAGGGGGAATTGATTTTCACACAAAGATGGCCGCCATCCGCAAACTATTAGGCTAATGACCTATTCATTTGTCAAAAGATGCTTCCTCTATAAGGGTATGTTGTTGCAAAATTTGGTAAGATCGGATGATTAGGTTAATCGTAATTTGATTTAAGCTTTGAACATTTGTGTGGCCGCCATTACGTTTCCGTCAAGATGGCGGCGATATAAAACATGACACTGAGGTGCCTTTTGTTAGTACTACCTCTGTACCAAATTTCGTTCCATTCGGTTGCACCGTGTTCGAATTAATAGGGGGATTCAATTTTCACACAAAGATGGCCGCCATCCGCAAACTATTACGCTGATGACCTATTAGTTTGGTCAAAGGGTGCTCCCCCCATAAAGGTATGTTGTTGCAAAATTTGGTAGAGATCGGATGATTAGGTTAGTCGTAATTTGATTTAAGCTTTGAACATTTGTGTGGCCGCCATTACGTTTCCGTCAAGATGGCGGCGATATGAAACATGACACTGAGGTGTCCTCTGCTAGTGCTACCTTTGTACCAAATTTCGTTCAATTCGCATTCACCGTGTTCGAATTGATAGGGGGGGGACAGACATTCAGAGTACACACACTCACACACACACAGACACACACTCAGACTCACACACACACACACATACACACTCAGACTCACACACACACATACACACACACAGACAGACACACTTTTTTCGCCCTGTGTTGATCTCATAAGTCTACTTTCATTTTTTGCAAAAATCGAAAGTAGGCTAAAAAAGTGTGTGTGTGTGTGTGTGTGTGTGAGTGTGTGTACTCTGAATGTCTGTCCCCCCCCTATCAATTCGAACACGGTGAACGCGAATTGAACGAAATTTGGTACAAAGGTAGCACTAGCAAAGGACACCTCAGTGTCATGTTTTATATCGCCGCCATCTTAACGGAAACGTAATGGCGGCCACACAAATGTTCAAAGCTTAAATCAAATTACGACTAACATAATCATCCAATCTCTACCAAATTTTGCAACAACATACCTTTATGGAGGGAGCATCCTTTGACCAATTTAATAGGTCATTAGCTTAATAGTTTGCGGATGGCGGCCATCTTTGTGTGAAAATCGATTCCCCCTATCAATTCAAACGCGGTGTAACCGAATTGAATGAAATTTGGTACAGAGGTAGCACTAGCAAAGGGCACCTCAGTGGCATGTTTTATATCGCCACCATCTTGACGGAAACGGAATGACAGCCACCCAAATGTTAAAAGCTAAAATCAAATTACGACCACCCTAATAATTTGATCTCTACCAGATTTTGCAACAACATGCCTTTTTGTGGAAAGCATCTTATGACTGACTACAAGGTCATCAGCCCAATAGTTTGCAAATAGCGACCATGTATGTGTGCAAGTCCATTCCCCATATCAATTCAAACACGGTGAAACCGAATTGAATGAAATTTTTTACAGAGGTAGCACTAGCAAAGGGCACATCATATTCATGTTTAATATCCGTATAGCACGTTGTATTTCAACAAGCTACTACAACCAACATTCAATTATACTCCTTGAAAAGGACAAAGAGTTATAACAATACCCATGCATTTAGGAGAAAGTAGGCTATATGTTCTTTACTGAACATCTTGTTTTAGATAGTGATGTGCTGCGAGTGGACTCGCGAAGAATCGAGTCTGGGACCGTAAAACTCGAGGTACTCGAGTCCGTAATCGAGGCCGAGGGCGCTGTCAGCGTTATCTGTGAACCATGTATGGAAACAACACGATGTATAGTAAGAGGTAATGTATTCGTTTCCCATTAATGCACAGTGATATAATAGAATATTCAAAATTGAAAACCGGCAAGAAATGGACTAATGAAAGAAAAAAAAGAACGCAATACACTGATGAGAGATCCTTCAATGTGATCATTTGCTAAGCAGTAGTATATATAGCTGTTGATAGCGCTTGCATACTATCGACCTCTTTGGTCGAGTGGTTAAAGTTGCCCACTCTTACCTGGCCGGCCGGGGTTCAATTCCCGGCGAGCGGGATTTTTTCAAAATTGATTTTTTTATATTTATTGTTTTATAATTACTCAGAAGTTATAATATCAAGCATATATAGTGTGCATTTTGCAAACGATTTCGCTTGTAAATCACTAAGTGTCCCAGCCTTGGAGAAAAGTAGTTCGCAAGTTTAGCGAGTGTAGGGAGTTTTGCAGCATTGTGTCTTATATCGCAGTTATGGAGCGTGACGTCACCGTAGGGAGTCGAGCCCTTCGCACGGGTTACTCGTACATGCTGGGAACCGCTAGGCTCGATTCTCTCGAGTCCAAGCGTCACTCGGGCTCATCACTACTTTTAGATGTAGTGTTCATTTTGTATGCTTGTTCACTATCACGCAAATCATTAGGGGCAGATAAGCTACAAGTTTCGCCCCTTAAAACAATATCCACCACCAATATCTCTCCTATAATCTACTGAAAGTGTTTGTCTCTTGTGTTGTTATGCTCATCTAAGAGCTTGGACATCGTGGTAATCAGCTACGTGTACTTGTGTGTAGTGTCTCCTAGGATTGGGAGGAGATGGCCGTTGGGAACCTTCCTAATTCACTCCCGAAGTGGGAGCAGAGAAACCACGGAAAGCCCTAGGATGCCTGAGGTGGAAATCTTTATCAGTGTAGGCCTACATTTCTCCGTTACAACCCTCGGCCCATTGTTCGCCATCTCTTGATGAATACAGTACTTTTGCATTTGTCAGTTGGCACAGGCTAGAGTAAAAGGTGGCTTTTCACCGATGTCTCAGTCTCACTCATGGCTGTGATTATATGGAAGCTACTGAGGTATGGGTGGGGCTTAGTAATGGCATTCGGGGCACAGTCAGTGCCTGTGAATGCTGTGAAAGGTTCAACTCATAGGGTTAGGACTACTGTTCTGACTCAGTGAGGAAAGCAATGGCAAACTACCTCACTCCTCTTCTTGCCTAGAACGCCTCAAAATAGTGCTGCCTTGGGTTTTTGTGGGTATCTACTCACATAACGTAACGGCGGTACTTTTTGAGGATCCAACCAGCCTTCGGGCTGACTACCTAACACACACATCAGAGAGCGCAGCTCGCATCCACTCGGCCGTGCTGTCGACTACGTAACTTTTCAATTGCCCGCTAGATGGCAAAGCTGTCGCTATCAATCAAAAAGCCGAAAAATATATAATCCATTATTTTGATTCTTACATTTCTGGAGTAATTTATTATGATGGTATCGCGAAATTTAATTATTAAATGTCAATGGTTTCTTCTTGTTGCAAAGTATTCTCTGAAACGATATTTCTGGCAGATTTATTCCTATAGCACACGTATATGCAAGGCTACCATGACTATAATGTAAGTCGCAAACTCCCCACTCATAAACACACAATATATTCACACATCAGTCTCAAATACCTAGAATTCACAATATCAAATCATAAGCCATTAAAAGGCCACCGAGCGAAACGAAAATAACACATCTTGCCGCTATGAACCAGATGGTCAATAGCCCAATAGCTGAACCCATATCTGTGTTCATAGCTCTACAGGCAACCATTCAGTCTCTAGTACTCTCAAAATCTAACATAAATAAAAACTACCTCAAATAACATCTCATTAATTAACAAATAATAATCCCTAGGACAACTTCTCCCATATACGCGTTATGCATTAATGAACTATGAGAGAAAAACAATATCTAATCAATAAGGAGCTTAATCAACTATCCAATTAAGACTCCTATCATTTCATCTTATCGCTTAGGCGATACAGGACAGTAAGAGAGTACTACTACTCATTTACAAATGGAAACACTCTTGGTTCCTCTATCAAATGCCGCTAAAGTGTTGTATCTCGAAGGACGCGAGTTTGGTGTGATTAAGTAAATACTTTGGATTAAGTCTATTCTTTTGTGTATCTGTATGTGAATAGGAGTGTACTGTACTGTACACTCTTATTCTCGATATGAGAGACTCAAAACAGTTTGTGTGTTCCGAGTGAGGGAGAGAATACGTCTACA
Source organism: Meconema thalassinum (assembly GCA_946902985.2). Classification (NCBI taxonomy): domain Eukaryota; kingdom Metazoa; phylum Arthropoda; class Insecta; order Orthoptera; family Tettigoniidae; genus Meconema; species Meconema thalassinum. Next base: position 368,946,183 of record OX336389.2, on the reverse strand, counting down.
ATAAAAATCTAAGGCAACACGTAGCCCAAGCCGCCTCCTTCCCTCTTCCTTGCCTATCCCTCCCTACCCATCCCTCATGAGGCCTGGGTAGATTATAGGCTAGGGAATAACCCACCCACCAAGGGAAGATGATTAAGAGAAGGAAGTAGATTTGGGATTGGAAAAGAAAGATAGAAGAATAGGAGGAGAGTCCCACAAAAGTTATTAATTTGACTTTTAATCCATTTAGAAGCGGTTGCCACCGCAAATATGTGCTCGGATACCTAAAGTGGCTACGAGCTTGGTCGAAGCTGACGGGAACCGCAGCTAAGGCTTGGGCAGTTTGCCAGAGAGAGGCTTTAGTGTGTTTCCTTCCAAGCACGAATAAAAGTACTATAGGGAAGGGTGATGGTCTGGCCAGACAAATAGTAAAAGCTTTATTGTATGTGAACGAGGGCATAAACCTAGGAGGAGCTAGGAAAGCCAGGATCCTGCCTAACTGTATTATCAAAGAAATGATGAATCCAAAAACAAATATTTAATTTATTTAACAATGCAGGAAGTTTGAGGAAATTAACAATTATGCAATATAAGTTTAATAAACATAGTTCGTTTGAACTTTTTAACAAATAGGGTCGCAGACCTCTCCACATTAAACAGTTGCTCCAGGCAATTGACAATTTAAAAGGTTTCAAACCTTACATATTTCTAAAATCTTTATAAGATTTAAACAAATGAACAATAAAATAATTAAAGCTTGAACGGGAATTGAAGTACAAAAAGTGCACCTTAAGAAATTCTGGAGAGAATGTTCTAGAGAAAGCGACAACTTTGAAAATAACGATAATAACAACGTGAAAAATAAAATAGAAGTTCCTACAACTTCTTATATTTATACAGAATTAATATATGGGAATTATACAAAGAGGGCAGGTCACTTACTGTGAAACCTGGAGAAAGTGAAAAGGAAGTTTCTAGGCTTCCTATGTTTAATTAGGAATCACGAGAAATGGGGCAGTTTCCATTTCGTGAAACCTGAACATGACTCGCTCAAGAGTTTAAAGCATTGTTTTCCCTAATTATGGGAAAGGAACAACGTGAATTTAAAACTTGTATCACACAAGCAATTATGCAGAATTTACTTAATGTTAAACTAGCAAAGTTGGAAGGGCACCTCGTGAGTGACACCTTATAGAGAAGTTTCAATTGTATAAATAATGGTTGTTAGTAGAAGGTTAAGGAAAGATCATTGGGATATAGGATCAATGTTCATGGCCGTATTTAATATAACCGGACGATCGCGACGCGGTAGAAAAGTGGAGAAAGCACTGTTTATCACTGTAGTCTATGAAGATGGATTCAAAGTTCACTATAGAAACACTAAAGTTCATGAAAAAGAAAGTTATTGCAATTATGGAAAGAACTGATTGCACTATATAGATGAGAGTCTATTACTTAAAAAAGTTGTAATTTACAATTAAATGCGCCATAGAATTTTCCAGAGGTTCCAGCGGAGGACGAAAATTCACTGTTGTAGTAATTTAGTTTTAAACAGAATTCTCCCAAGTACGTGAGAAATGCATGACGGCAGGACTCGTAGATTGAGTACCGAATCTGGAAAGTTCCAGAACAATCCCAGTAGTGAAATGGGGCTAATGTAAATCCAGCGGAGGAACTTGCTTTGTAAATTGTAGACAGTGGGTATTAGATAATATCCCACGTAGTGAGAAGATTTCTCATTTGGCAAGCATAAGAAATGCTGCTTTTCACTAAGATTAGCTTGATTAAACAAAAGCTCAACATGGAAAATCCCGCGGAGGATGATTTTGCCCAAAACCAAGTAACCTCACACTACCCATAAAAGATAGTTAAAAGCATGTGGTAAGTAAAATCATGAAGATGAGGTTAAAACTTGAATCAGGTACTTATCTTTGTTGCATGGCGAAGGTGAAGTTCCTCACTAATACTTAAAGTTCCAACATGGCGTGGAATTTAAAAAATGCCTCGTTAGGTCAGGAGGCTGGCTCTAGTTGAGCCTTAACTGATCACTACGACTGCCGACTAAGAAGTGAGAGCAGCTCAGCGAAGCACGGAAGGTCCTAGGAAGGGGAGAGAGTGGGGGTAGGAAACAAAAGGTATACATATCAGCATAACCAACTTATATACAACAAATTGATTTCTTGGTGAGCTGGTCTTCAAGGAGTTGATAGATGATACTAGCGCAGCATGGTGAGTAAAGAAGTAGACGTAGTCCTCTTGCTCAAGGAGAAAATAGCTGACGATGGTAACGAGATCTGGTAGCCAAATGGATAAGTAAGTCCTCTGCACGATGAGGAATTGAGTAGCTTCAGAGGTTCGCTACTAGATGACGCTAGGTGGATCACAGAAGTTATATATCTGAAACATACTTATGAAGACATAAGAGACATGCCCAACAAGGAGAAAACAGATGATCACTGTTGGTGTTTGGCAAAGAGGAAGGAAGAAATGAACATGCAAAGAGCAATAGACATTATATCTCTCGTACCGTGTATTCAAAGAATACACCATACTGGGGGGACAAACACCAACAGAGAGCAAATAAGCAGTTACACATTTATTGGAAGCGGAGCGATCAAAGACAGTGGTCTTGTGATCGGTCCATTTGTAGTCAAGATTCTGGCCACCCTGACTCTCCCGTCTCTTCCAGGGTAACAGTCGGTCACCCTACCAGAAATCCATACTAGGGGGGGGTGAAATATCCCTAACCAAGACCAAGTCCCCTACTTTAATGTCGGGACTGGAAAGAAACCACTTCTGCCTCCGTTGCAAGGAAGTTAAATATTCCAAGTTCCACCTTTTCCAAAAGGAATTACGGAGGGCTTCAAGTTTCCGCCAAGCGATAGGTAGATTAGAATCCCTGTAAGAATTAGGAAGAGGAGGAGGGGCAGAAAGAGAAGTGCCGATAAGGAAGTGACCAGGAGTGAGTGGAAGTAGGTCATCAGGGTCATTGGAAAGTGGAGTTAAAGGGCGAGAGTTAACAACACCTTCAATCAAAACAGACAGTGAATTGAATTCTTCGTAAGTCAGAATTCGATTACCTAAGACTTTTCTTAAATGACGTTTAGTGAGCTTTACGCAGGATTCCCACCTACCACCATGATGCGGAGCGTAAGGAGGTATGAAGCGCCATTTGAAACCTTTTGAATAAGAAAAATTAGAGATTTGTTCCATGGCAGGAGAGGAAGTGAGAGCTTTCTTCCACAGGGAGGCTGCGCCCTGAAAGGTGGAAGCGTTATCAGAGAACATCTCAGAAGGAACACCACGCCTAGCGGTGAAACGAGAGACAGCTGATAAAAAATAAGAAGTAGAAGCATTCGTTACTAGTTCCAAGTGGATTGCGCCAGTAACCATGCAAACAAAGAGAGAAACATAAAGCTTACCAAACAATTTGCGCTTAGCTTCAGGAGAGTTTCGTTGATATTGGAACGGACCCATATAGTCCACGCCAGTTAAAGCAAATGGGCGTATAGGAGAAGAACGAAAAGAGGGCAGATCGCTCATTAATTGAGTGTTGATTTTAGGTTTCGCTTTGAAACAAGGAATGCACTTATGAATTACAGAAGAAACTTCATGAATTCCATTTATAATCCAGTACTTTTCTCTTAAGAGGCAGAGCAAAGTACGTGTACCAACATGAAGATTACGGTAATGAAAGTCACGTATAATTAAAGAAGTAACGTGATGTTTGGAAGGCAAAATAACGGGATGCTTTTTGTCCTCAGAGAGTAAGGATTGCGAGAGCCTTCCACCTACCCTAAGTAATCCATGGTCATCAAGAAACGGGGCTAAAGCACGAAGACGACTGGATTTGGGAAGATCTCTTTTAGAAGAAAGCAAAGACAACTCAGAAGAAAAGGCTTCTTGCTGTGTCAGTTGTAAAATCTTAATGGTAGCGAGATTCAATTCATGATTGGTAAGGTGTGGTTTAGGGAGAAGAGGTTGGTCAACCACAAGATATTTCCATCTAAGGAGATATGCAACAATCCGTAGTAATTTATGGAAGGAAGAATAGCGTGACAACAAAGGATGAGATGCGTTGGAAACCAGACACGAGGCAATAGACAGAGGTACTTTAGCGTCAGGCAAGTTGGAGTTTGTAGCAGGGGGTTTAGAAGGCCATGAGGAAGATTCGTCGATTAGCCACGAGGGCCCATGCCAGTACAATTGGGAAGCTGCCAATTGAGAGGGTAAACAACCACGAGAGATGATATCAGCTGGATTATCCGCACTGGGAACATGCCTCCATTGACATCCAGAAGAAAGAGTTTGAATTTTGGAAACCCTGTTTGCGACAAAAGTTTGCCAGTGAGAGGGGTTTTTGGCGATCCAAGAAAGGGCGATCATGGAATCGCTCCAGAGATAAATTTGCGAGAATTCGACCTTTAATACTTCCCGTAATTTCTTGACAAGTTCTGCAGCCATTAGTGCAGCGCACAATTCGAGTCTAGGCAAAGTGATAGTTTTAAGAGGAGCGACCTTCGATTTGGCACAAACAAGGTTAGAAACTGGAGATCCATAAAGTGAGTCGTGATAAACTAAATATGCACAGCAACCATAAGCTTTTTCGGAACTGTCCGCGAACACATGAAGGAAAAAAGATGCATTAGAATGAGAGCTGATTAAATTCCTGGGAATTTCAATGAGGGAAAGATCCAGCAAATTGCTGCGAAACGAGAGCCAACGATTCAGAAAAGAAAGAGGGACAGCGTCATCCCATTCACATTTAAGTGACCACAGCTCTTGCATGAAGAGTTTGGCTATGACAATAACTGGGGCAAGAAATTGAAGCGGATCAAAAATTTTTGCGATTTCAGAGAGAATTTGTCTTTTTGTATTAGGAAGCTCTTCTGCGAGCGAAACTTTATAGATAAGAGTGTCAGTGCTAGTGCACCAATGAACTCCTAGAGTTTTTATAGATTCGGAGTTTCCACAAATTTCGACAGAAGAGGGATCTACGTCTTCAATGGGAAATTGGGCGAGAAACTCAGGGGAGTTGGAGTTCCACTTATGAAGTGGGAAACCTCCATTCCTTAGTAATGCTTGAAGTTCTAAAGACACAAAAGAAGCTTCTTCCAAAGTAGAGAAGGACTGCAAGTAATCGTCAACATAGAATGACGTAGTTAGTGCCTCAGAGGCTTTGGGGTTAAATAAATGACCATCTTGTGAGGCAAGCAAGTGTAGGGATCGGATAGCAAGGAAAGCAGAGGGTTTTAAGCCTAAGTAACCGTTTTCAAGCGAAATACCTTAATGGGCTTACTGGTTTCATCACGCCACAAGATTCTTTGAAGATCTCGCTGTTCTGGTTGAATTAACACTTGACGGTACATCTGTTTTATATCGGCTATGACAGCTATGGGAAATAATCGAAAGTTTAAAAGTATAGCAGATAAATCTGATTGAATAGCAGGACCAGAATAAAGAGTGTCATTAAGGCTGTTGCCGTTAACGTCGGGTGATGAACCATTGAAAACAACTCGGATTTTATCTTTTACAAAAGGGTTTTTCCACACAGGATGATGATTTAAATAAACCGTTTCGATTGGGGGGTGCAATTCATCATCGGATTTGTTAACAACCTCCATATGATCTAAGCTTTCATACTCATCCATGAACTCAGTGTACTGCTTTTTGACGAGGGGTTCCTTTTTGAATTTGCTCTCGATAGCAAAGAGAGCTTTTCGAGCTTTGGGCTGAGAGTTGATAAGTTTAGGAGGATTATTTAATCTTGGCATTTGAACAACGAACCGGCCATCAGAAGAACGAGTGGTCGTGTTCAAAAAAAGTTGCTCACAGAATTCATTTTCTGAAGAAGTTACATTAGGAGAATCAACATTTTCAAGCCTCCAAAACTGTTCCAGATCAGTATTGGAGAAGTAACATTGCGATGTAGGTTGGGGTGAATAATGGGGAAGTTGCCCTGTGACAATCCATCCAAAATTAGTGTCTCTAGCGACCACGTTTGAGGATAGCTTGCGAACCTGTTTCCGAAGGCAGTTCCAAAAGACATTGGCACTAAAGAGTATGTCAATGGGATTTTGTATGTTAAACGAAGGATCGGCTAACCTTAAATGCGAGGGAATGTTTAACCCCGAAATATCAACCGAGTGACTAGGAGTGTCTTCTCCAATGCTATTGAGAATTAGACAATTAAGTTTAAGAAAGTTGTTTCTATGACAAGTATCTCTTATGGTTAGTTTTGAAAATTGTAAAGCTTGCGATTTTGAGCTGTTGATGCCCGACACATTGATAGAAGTGGGGTTTACGGGTAGGCCTAGTTTTCTAATCAGAGAATTAGATACAAAATCATGAGTTGCCGCTGAGTCTAGAAGACCGCGTGCACGGACCCAGTTGCCAAAGTTATCCTGAACGTCAATTTGGACAGTAGACAACAATACTTGAGCACTGCGAATGGACTTAGCATTTTGAATGTATGATGAAGCATTAGAACTGTTCACACTATCATTTTTCGGCGAAGTAGATGCTGTCGATGACCTTGCCTGATCATGACGATGTAGCAGAGTATGATGAGCCTTTTCACAATGGTAGCAAAGTCTTGTGGACTTACAGTTGGAAGCAGAATGCGTAGGCGCTAGGTAGTTGAAACAATGTTTGTTTTGAGCGACTAATTTTCGTCTGTCATCGACTGACATTTCTTTAAAGGATTTGCAGAGGTATAGGGCATGGGGATCTTTACAAAGTATACACTTTACCGGTTCGTTTAAACTTTTGCGAGGTTCACCTTGCGTGTTTAAAACAATAGAGCTAGCAACACGACGTTCACTAGACCTAGTTGGGTAACCAGTAATGTTTGATTTGAATTTGGATGAGCTGGACCCTGGTTTTTGGGTATTAGACGCTGAGCGTTCGCTTTTGGGTTTGATGGACATTAATTCGAATTTGGAACTAGGAGATGAAGGTTCGCTCTGATTAGCTAGCGCGGTTAAAAGTTGGCATCTAGCATTTATGAAAGTGACTAAATGCTCGTAAGAGTAGTCGTCTTCCTTAGAAAGTTCAATTTCCCAAGCTTTGAGGGTAGCAGCATCAACTTTAGAAACTACTAAATGTATTAGGAAAGTATCCCAATGTTCAGTAGGCTGCTCTAATTGGGACAAAGCTTTAACGTGGAGTTGGGTAGTGTCAACTAAAGTACGCAAACTAGTGACGTCATTGTGCTGTGACGCAGGTAGGTTAAATAGAGCCTTAATATGGCGTTGAATACGTAAACGTGAATTTCCATATCTTTCTTTTAATAAGTTAAAGGCAATGGGGTAATTTTCGGCACGCAGAGGAAGTGCTTCAACTAACTGCAAAGCTTGACCTCGAAGGATAGATCTCAAGTAATGAAACTTGTAAATGACTTGAATGTCTTCATTGTCATGAACAAGGGAGCAAAATAATTCATAGAAAGAATCCCAAGTGGATTCATCTCCAGAAAAATGGGGTAAATCAATTTTCGGTAAAGTAGGTTTGGGCTTGTGAGTGCTCTCACGGAAAGAAGTTTGGGGTTCGTGAAGGGAACCAAGAACAGAAGCGTCCTTTTTCTGCTCCTCTTCGAGTTGGCGTATTATTTTGAAAGCAGAACCTATGCCTTCGTAATATAAGTTCTCTACTTCTACACGATCTTCTGTTTGATTGAGCATACAAGTTTCAATTTCAGTTTGAATGTTACAGTAGTTTTCATAAGAACGTTCAAAATCCTTTACACGATGTTTCAACAAATCTAATTGCGCGTCTGAGGGATCTAATTCTTTTATGTACCTTCTGAATCGGGTAATTTGCCCTTTATAGGATGCTCGTTTAGAAGTAAGTTTTTCATCCTTATCCTTATCAGTGGGAGCCATATTAAAGAAGATAAATGAAAATGTAACTCACGAAACTGTGGAACCTTGGAAATGCTGTAAAGCTGGCAGCAGCGAATGAGTAGAAAGAATGGGACACACCATAGGAGACAGGAGCAGCCTCTTTCCCGTTCACAGGCTTTGCACGATGTGGTTATAGCTGAAATATTCAATACAGATATTAGAAATATGCAAAGTATTGTCAAATGACACTTTTTTTTAAAAGAGAGAAGAAAAAATGGGCTCTCCCGGGTTTCGGCACCAAATTTTGGGTAGATTATAGGCTAGGGAATAACCCACCCACCAAGGGAAGATGATTAAGAGAAGGAAGTAGATTTGGGATTGGAAAAGAAAGATAGAAGAATAGGAGGAGAGTCCCACAAAAGTTATTAATTTGACTTTTAATCCATTTAGAAGCGGTTGCCACCGCAAATATGTGCTCGGATACCTAAAGTGGCTACGAGCTTGGTCGAAGCTGACGGGAACCGCAGCTAAGGCTTGGGCAGTTTGCCAGAGAGAGGCTTTAGTGTGTTTCCTTCCAAGCACGAATAAAAGTACTATAGGGAAGGGTGATGGTCTGGCCAGACAAATAGTAAAAGCTTTATTGTATGTGAACGAGGGCATAAACCTAGGAGGAGCTAGGAAAGCCAGGATCCTGCCTAACTGTATTATCAAAGAAATGATGAATCCAAAAACAAATATTTAATTTATTTAACAATGCAGGAAGTTTGAGGAAATTAACAATTATGCAATATAAGTTTAATAAACATAGTTCGTTTGAACTTTTTAACAAATAGGGTCGCAGACCTCTCCACATTAAACAGTTGCTCCAGGCAATTGACAATTTAAAAGGTTTCAAACCTTACATATTTCTAAAATCTTTATAAGATTTAAACAAATGAACAATAAAATAATTAAAGCTTGAACGGGAATTGAAGTACAAAAAGTGCACCTTAAGAAATTCTGGAGAGAATGTTCTAGAGAAAGCGACAACTTTGAAAATAACGATAATAACAACGTGAAAAATAAAATAGAAGTTCCTACAACTTCTTATATTTATACAGAATTAATATATGGGAATTATACAAAGAGGGCAGGTCACTTACTGTGAAACCTGGAGAAAGTGAAAAGGAAGTTTCTAGGCTTCCTATGTTTAATTAGGAATCACGAGAAATGGGGCAGTTTCCATTTCGTGAAACCTGAACATGACTCGCTCAAGAGTTTAAAGCATTGTTTTCCCTAATTATGGGAAAGGAACAACGTGAATTTAAAACTTGTATCACACAAGCAATTATGCAGAATTTACTTAATGTTAAACTAGCAAAGTTGGAAGGGCACCTCGTGAGTGACACCTTATAGAGAAGTTTCAATTGTATAAATAATGGTTGTTAGTAGAAGGTTAAGGAAAGATCATTGGGATATAGGATCAATGTTCATGGCCGTATTTAATATAACCGGACGATCGCGACGCGGTAGAAAAGTGGAGAAAGCACTGTTTATCACTGTAGTCTATGAAGATGGATTCAAAGTTCACTATAGAAACACTAAAGTTCATGAAAAAGAAAGTTATTGCAATTATGGAAAGAACTGATTGCACTATATAGATGAGAGTCTATTACTTAAAAAAGTTGTAATTTACAATTAAATGCGCCATAGAATTTTCCAGAGGTTCCAGCGGAGGACGAAAATTCACTGTTGTAGTAATTTAGTTTTAAACAGAATTCTCCCAAGTACGTGAGAAATGCATGACGGCAGGACTCGTAGATTGAGTACCGAATCTGGAAAGTTCCAGAACAATCCCAGTAGTGAAATGGGGCTAATGTAAATCCAGCGGAGGAACTTGCTTTGTAAATTGTAGACAGTGGGTATTAGATAATATCCCACGTAGTGAGAAGATTTCTCATTTGGCAAGCATAAGAAATGCTGCTTTTCACTAAGATTAGCTTGATTAAACAAAAGCTCAACATGGAAAATCCCGCGGAGGATGATTTTGCCCAAAACCAAGTAACCTCACACTACCCATAAAAGATAGTTAAAAGCATGTGGTAAGTAAAATCATGAAGATGAGGTTAAAACTTGAATCAGGTACTTATCTTTGTTGCATGGCGAAGGTGAAGTTCCTCACTAATACTTAAAGTTCCAACATGGCGTGGAATTTAAAAAATGCCTCGTTAGGTCAGGAGGCTGGCTCTAGTTGAGCCTTAACTGATCACTACGACTGCCGACTAAGAAGTGAGAGCAGCTCAGCGAAGCACGGAAGGTCCTAGGAAGGGGAGAGAGTGGGGGTAGGAAACAAAAGGTATACATATCAGCATAACCAACTTATATACAACAAATTGATTTCTTGGTGAGCTGGTCTTCAAGGAGTTGATAGATGATACTAGCGCAGCATGGTGAGTAAAGAAGTAGACGTAGTCCTCTTGCTCAAGGAGAAAATAGCTGACGATGGTAACGAGATCTGGTAGCCAAATGGATAAGTAAGTCCTCTGCACGATGAGGAATTGAGTAGCTTCAGAGGTTCGCTACTAGATGACGCTAGGTGGATCACAGAAGTTATATATCTGAAACATACTTATGAAGACATAAGAGACATGCCCAACAAGGAGAAAACAGATGATCACTGTTGGTGTTTGGCAAAGAGGAAGGAAGAAATGAACATACAAAGAGCAATAGACATTATATCTCTCGTACCGTGTATTCAAAGAATACACCAAGGCCCCTGTTCGCTTTACAGGTGAGGCCGACTGGGCGAGGTGCTGGACCCACCTCCCCAGTTGTATCCCCCGACCAGGTGTTTCAAGCCTCAGGACACTGCCCTGGTGATGGTAATGGTGGGATCCCTCACTGAGTCAGAGGGAGAAGACAACCTGGAGTGTAGACCGACAACAACAAAAAAGAATAGCGTTTGACCTCAAACTATGTATTTATATTTCCGGTATAAGTACAAGTCTCGCACGAAAAAAGAACGTTCCTAAGGTTCTTTTATACAATTTTTGAATATTTTCAAGAGATAAAATAAAAGTAGAAATGTTAGGTCTGCCCGGTAGCCTATATGAACCCGGGACTTCTCGCACCCGAAGCAAGAATCATACCCCTACTGTCAACCAAAATATTATGTGTACTCGAGTTTGAATGTTGTTCGTGAAGTAACCAATAGACCTACATAAAATCCAATAACATCATCATTTTCGTCGTTCTATTTTACGTTAGTTCATGTAGGTTTGGAATTTTTAATTTATATTTTAATATTTTTATCGCAGTTGGAACACAAAAAGTGCCCGTTTTAAGCGTGTTTCAACCATGTGTCACATTTAAGAATTATTATCTCACAAACCCGTCATCAGATCGAATCCAAATTTTAACACAATATACATTGAAATGTTGTATAGCTGTTTATTAATTCTATTTTTTTTTTGTGTCCAAGAAACAAAGTTGTTATCATTTTTGTAAGGTAACTTTTTCTCGGCTCGGGGTGGTTTGAAAATGTAGTTCTTGGTCGCGTTGTAATCCTTATACATAAAAAGGTATGCTGTATGATTGTGAAATACGTAAATTAATTCACTTATTTTATATCGGTTTGTATTTGTACGGGGAATTAAGACATGGTTCACCAGTTAGCCGCTCCGGTGATAGCTGTACAGCGTTGCCAAGATGGGCTCCATCACGCGTCATGGCGTGCCTCGCTCGGAAGTGATGGGCTCCATATCAGTAGACCAACAGGCCGATGAACAAGACACGGACAATGGAAGCACTTCCATGCAATGTATTCTGAGAATATGAAATGTAGAATATTACACTACAGTATTTTACATTTAGTGACGTGTCGTAAATATTGATAAGCTCTGGCACAATCACATGTGAAGAGTTACAAACTTTGAAATAAAGAGGATAAGCTTCTCACTTCGCTACTACGTGGTGACTCGAAGTCAATCGTAACCAATCGTATAACTTCGGCCATCTCCGCTACTCAAAGCCAAGTTCCTAGCTGTCTCAAGTCCAGAAGTCACAAGGCTTGTAAACTACAGAGGTTGCCTCAATTTTCACTCACCAATCAGCGCTCACAAGGCGGATGACGTCACAAGATACCAAACGCGCCATGTGGGGAACGTAACGAAACTGTCATCATCAGCTGTTGAGTACACAAAGAACAGTTTATTCTCATGAAATTATTGGTAAATGGGTGATACAATAACTGAATGTAGCCTACTTACATTTTATGTTGTGATCTTCTTGAATTTCTTGGAAATTCGCCTTGACTCGGTAGCAGTATCGTGGGTGTTTGTGACTTCCAATAACCACTTCTTATGCAAGATAGAATTGGAATGTTTCAATCTGATGAAGAAAATTGTTATCACAGCTGCCTCAACCCCACCAGACGGTACGTCAGGAACTTCTCTCGACACAAAATCTGTTGTTCTTCTTAGAACGTTCTTGCCTCGTTGAAATCCGTATTTTCCGTGGAATGTGACGAATTTTGCTGAAATGTGCCGGAACTGGTTTAGCCAAGTTTCTGAGGGATCGGTCATACCACCGAATGACAAGTGTTTAATTCAGGTTGGTAATGCATAATCGTGTTGAGTTTGCATTCCATAGGTTAAGTTCCCAAGTTGTGGAAATTTATCTTGGAACTTGTGGGCTACATAACCTGCAACATAAGCCTTGCCATCTTCTTCATTTTGTTCCATGATATTGCCAATGAAGGACTCTGGTCGCACATTGCTCCCTGCAGGGGCGTATATAAGGGGGGGGGTGCTGAGGGGGCTCCATCCCCCCCGAAAAATAATTGTAAACTTGGTTATACCCTAATCTTAACTTATCGGGTAAGTTATAAACAATATTAAAATTGAAATGATACTAACTCGTGGTGTAGTGGGTAGCATTCTTCGCTGCCGCCCCGGAGATCCGAATTCAATTCCCGGCTCTGCCAAGAAATTTTAATTCCTGTCTGAGGGCTGGAACGGGGTGCACTCAGCCTTGTGAGGTAAAGCTGTGAATTCCACAGTACGTTTTTTGAGAAATACATGTAAAAAAAACTGTTTACCTTTCTGCTTAGTAAATTGACAAATATTTAGATATTTGCCATTCATACTCCACAGGCCTTAATAGAAAAGTTATTAAATATAATTTTTTATTTTGTTTTGTGTTGTATTTTACAACTTTGTTTGTATTGAGAGTAATTGTAGGCTATATAAACTTTGAATCTTATCTAAAATAATTACACAAAGTTTATGCTCCAAGATATTGGTTGATATTTCTGGGTATTTTGCGGTGACAATCCCCTGAGAATACTCACAATTTTCCAGGAGAGTCAGCACCCCCGATTTTTTTTTCTATATACGCCCCTGTCCTAAGGTTGGTTCTGGAAGCACGTTACTTGATTCAGACACTTTGCCAGCTTTGTTTAGTGCTTTAGCAACTACATATTCATCTGAATCTGGATCAGCAGTGTTTGTTTGCTTTTGAACAACTCCTGGATTTTTTCCTAAAATAATCATCCTCAGTCTGTAAATGCAGTCAAGGGGACAAGGATGATCGTGTAAGCCACCATGGGTTCGCAATTGTGAAAAGAGATTTTCCAGTACGTCTAGTACATCTTGATTTAGCCTATGTGTGAGAATGTACTTTGTATTATGCCTACGGGCCATATCTTGGTACAGAAGTCGAAGGGATTTTATTGAAATGATGACTGCTTTCTAGAATATTTGCAAAGAATTTTTTACCAATGCAAAGAGAATTACTCATGAAATTTTCCATCTTGTCCAAAATCAAAATACCATATAAGAGGGGTGCTGAGGGGGCTCCAGATCCCCCCCCCCCCCCCCAAAAGTCAACTTGGGTACAACATACAACATACAGTAGTCTACCTTTAAGAAATAATTATCAATTTGTAAAAGAAAATGAGTGTTTACCTTTCTGCTTTATAAATTGACAAGTAGCCCATTTAGATATTTTCCATTCATACCCCATAGGCCATGATAGAAAATTCATTCCATGATAGTCAGCCCCCGCCCCCCCCCCCCCCCCTCGAAAAAATTGTATATACGCCCCTGGTACCATGTACGAAATATGTCAAAAATATTAACAGCTTTAAAATCATCCTAGCAGGTCATCAAACTTGTTTGAGGGTTCCAATGATATTTTCGCTTACATGCAGCAATCCACTGATTGCGAAGGCATGCGTCTTTGGTCACCGTGAAAAACGACACGGCATTTCCAACTTTATAATAACTGTGACAAACTGCCACAGCACATATTTGGCCTGGCATGATAATAAACAAAAGGGCTTAAAACACGTGTTTAAACCACTGCAATCCATACAATATAAGTGTGGGAAAGTTGACTCTCCTTGCATATCTCGCGCCTCGCGCGCTACGAGGAAACGTGTGACGTCACGTCCTTTCCCTTCCCTCCGCGATCCCCTCGCCAAAGAGCTTCATATTGAGGCAACCTCTGTAGTTTACTAACCTTGCAGAAGTCACGTCGACACTCTACGACGGGGAGTGGGGGTTTGGCTGTACGCATGCGCAGTCTGTCTATTCCTGACAAATATATCGACTCGACAGTCAGTTACTGCTACCTCCCGCATTGTGCTTGTTGTTCATCCAGCTTTAAGTATGTCGTCTGTCACTAGAGGCCCCTGTCCACTTTTCCCATTTGCAGAGTACAGAGTTCAAATAATGAAAATGAAAATCCACAGCCTGCTTCCAGTCGACCAACCGGGTCAGGGAATGGAATGAATGAAGCCCCCATCTAGCGTGTAGTGTAGCGGCTAGCTGTCGCTCCGGAGGTCCAGGTTCGATTCTCGACTCTGCCAAGATATCTAATTGTGGTCTGAGGACTGGAACGAGGTACACTCAGTCTCGTGAGGCAAAACTGAGAAATGGTGGGTTTGATTCCCATCTCAGCCATCCTTGAATTGGTTTTATATGGTTTTCCACTTCCACTCCGGGCAAATGCCTGTTTGGTTCCTAACTGATGGCCACGGCCACCTCTTTCCCAATCCTCACCTGAATGCCAAATACACACACTACTACAGACACCACAATGACACATGTCATCAGACTAATTTGACACACACACACCTAAGTACACCGGGCTGAATGATCACGATGTCCAAGCCCCTCAAATGAAACAACAACAAAACCCCATGTTCACTCAATACTGTACAAGTTCCTGCCTTGATTGATGAGGAAGAAAAATACTGTGAAACGCCTTTCAAGATGGTTCTGAGGAGTCGCCATAGCTGGATGCATGTTGCGGGCGTGCTAGCCATGTGCTGGGATTGGGAGGTGACGGCTGTTGGGAACATCGCGCAGTATACTTCCTTAACGCGGGTGCCAAGTTCGAATCCCGTGCGATTCGTGATCCTGATCCAAGTACTACTGTAGGGGTTAGGATTTGGGTAAGAGGCAAGCGTTGTCTTAATTTCCGTACCATTTCGGCATTTGCCTGGAGTAGAAGTGGGAATCCACGGAAAATCACACGTACAATGGCTCAGTGTGTACCCCGTACCAGAGCCGGGAAACGAACTCTGACCTCCGCGGTGACAGCCACGTGGTGGACTGGTTGGTCTGGCAGCAGTGTGCGTGCGAATCCCTGAAGACTCTCCCCACCCCAAATAATTTCCCTGATAGCAGTTAGGTTCTCAATTGGCCCGGGAACGTGAACGAGAACGGGAAGTTTGCCAGGTCTCCGGTTCACCCAGGAAATGTTTTTGTAACAAACTGCCCTATCACATCAAGGAGGTTAGGCTGTACTACGAGTATTTTAGACCAATACTAGTACAGTATATCCCAGCCAAAATTAATAATGATTCTTTTCATTTAGATGTATTTATCAATTAAAGCCAAGCTTGTAGTTTTATGTGGACGTTATTCTCGCAATCATGTGCCAAGCGACCTCCATTTGTGCGTGGAATTTGACCCACGGGACGTGATATTTCTTTTCGAAAATCTCACATGAATTAATCGCTAATCGAACCCAGTCCACCTTAGTGAGAGGCAAGCAGCTTGACCACTGCACCATTACGCCTCCTTATTTATCAATTACTAAATTGATCATTAACTCGACTATTGTCATGACGAGGTAGACCTAATTGACAATGATGACTTGGCCTACCCCCTCCCCCCCCCCCCCCAACATAAATGTATATGAGTGATATAACTCTACATATTTGGACTTCATACTACAGAATATAATTTCTATTGTGTAGGCTTAGTGGTTTCAATTATAATACAAGTGTAATGGGAATGCCAGGTTATACAAATTAAAATAGACCTAATGTGATCCCACTCCTCTAGTATACTTGACACTTTGATGTACACACATCAAAAAAAGTTTTGCATCACCTCGGTTCCAAGAGTTCCGGAACCTTTAAATACAAAGGGAATAGAGATCAACACAAACAACATTTCAGCTCGTTTTATTGCTCATGAGACCCACACATTGCATGTTGTACCATCATACAGCTAGACTTTCAGCATTTGTGGTCCAGATTGCAGTACACACCACTACCTCTAATACCCAGTAGCACGTCCTCTTGCATTGATGCATGCCTGTATTCGTCGTGGCATACTATCCACAAGTTCATCAAGACACTGTTGGTCCAAATTGTCCCACTCCTCAACGACAATTCGGCGTAAATCTCTCAGAGTGGTTGGTGGGTCAAGACGTCCATAAACAGCCCTTTTCAACATATCCCAGGCATGTTCGATAGGGTTCATGTCTGGCGAACATGCTGGCCACTGTAGTCGAGCGATGTCGTTATCTTGAAGGAACGCATTCACAAGATGTGCACGATGAGGTCGAGAATTGTCGTCCATGAAGACAAATGCCTCTCCAATATTCTGCCGATATGGGTGCACTATGGGTCGGAGGATGTCATTCAGGTATCGTAAAGCCGTTTCGGAGCCTTCCATGACCACCAGTGGCGTACGTCGGCCCCACATAATGCCACCCCAAAACATCAGGGAACCACCACCTTGCTGCACTCGCTGGACAGTGTGTCTAAGAAGTTCAGCCTGACCAGGGTGCCTCCAAACACGTCTCCGACGATTGTCTGGTTGAAGGCATATGCGACACTCATCGGTGAAGAGAACGTGATGCCAATTCTGTGGGGTCCATTCAGCATGTTGTTGGGCCCATCTGTACCGCGCTGCATGGTGTCGGGGTTGCAAAGCTGGACCTCGCCATGGACGTCGGGAGTGAAGTTGCGCATCATGCAGCCTATTGCGCACAGTTTGAGTTGAAACACGACGTCCTGTGGCTGAACGAAACGCATTATTCAACATGGTGGCATTGCTGTCAGGGTTCCTCCGAGCGGCAATCCGTAAGTAGCGGTCATCCACTACAGTAGTAGCCCTTGGGCGGCCTGAGCGAGGCCTGTCATCGACAGTTCCTGTATCTCTGTACCTCCTCCATGTCCGAACAACATCACTTTGGTTCACTCTGAGACGCCTGGAAACTTCCCTTGTTGAGAGCCCTTCTTGACACAAAGTAACAATGCGGACGCGATCGAACTGCGGTATTGACCTTCTAGGCATGGTAGAACTACAGACAACATGAGCAGCGTACCTTCGTCCTGGTGGAATGACTGGAACTGATCGGCTGTCGTACCCCCTCCGTCTAATAGGCCCTGCTCATGCATGGTTGTTTACATCTTTGAGCAGTTTTAGTGACATCTATGAACAGTCAAAGGGACTGTATCTTTGATACAATATACACAGTCAACGTCTATATGCCGGAGATCTGGGAACCGAGGTGATGCAAAACTTTTTTTGATGTGTGTACAATATATAACCAACCCTCTTTTGTAATTTCTTTTATTGGAAGCATTTAGTTATGGAAGTGAAAGATTAATATATATGAAGCGTCCAGGGGCAGAAGGGGGAATGTCAAATAATGTAAAATGTCCAGGAAGCAATTTTTAAAGTTTCATTACTTATACTGTATGTACTTATATGCACGCGTCATATTGAAACGTCATTTTCTCACGACCCTCAGTGTTCTTAGCCAGACACAATTGTTTCTTCAATAATTCGCAAAGACGCCTACCAGATCGCGCTGATATCTCGATTTTACATTTTGAGTGACATCCCCCCCTCTTCCCGTGGACCCTTCATATTTTATTGACAAGATGATCACTTGTCACTGATAACATTCTGGCGAAACTTGTTTTAATAATTGTATTGCAGAGCTGTTTCCCTCGTTGTCCAATATGTCACCATAGGTCGTACCTGTTTGGCTCCGGGAACGGCGAACATAACACTTAACCATGCTTCCCGTTGGCCTTCCCGGCGACTTTTGTCTTCTTGTTCCCGGGGAATGATTGTCAACCGACCCATTACCTCATCACATCAAACACAAATCGGTTGTACGCGGAAAAGCGTGAAGTTGGCACAATCTGGCTTGCGATGAACTGTGTGCCAGTCAGGTTGGTACTCACACTAATTGGGCTGTTTAACGAGACGGGTTCCTAGTATAGAAAGAACAAGAAGAAGGGGTAGAGATCGAGGAAGATGGATTGGTCCCGTTGAAGAATATTTGTGACGTACTGACATAGGCTGTTATACATCCAAGAGGAAGTCCCCGACCATTGCAATTGGTCACCCGAGACTGCTTTAAAACTATTGTACGATCGTACAACCATCCATGAATTGTATGTAACTTATGACTACCCCTTATTATTCCCGTTTTCCAACGGGGTGGGTGATGAGATGCGATGGAAGTCTTTGTGGCGGATGGTTTTACGGCCGGATGCCTTCCTGACGCCAACCTCATGAGAGGAGTTAATGAGAGATGAAATGAATGATGGTGAATGAAACTGAGCAAGGATGTGGAAGGAAGCGGCCGTGGCCTGTCAGAAGGTACCGTCCTAGCATTTGCCTGGAGTTGAAAATGGGGAAACCACGGAAAACCACTTCAAGGACGGCCGACGGTGGGGCTCGAACCCACGCGTCTACCGAGTCAGCTGAGAGCTTGGCCCCATGACCTAACGCTGCGCTTTAGCGAGCGTAGCGGCCACTGTCGGTACAACCGTCTATGAATTTCAACTTCGAAATTAAGTCTTGCTGTACAGTCAGAGTAGGCTGGCCACCGTGTAGGAGAAGCCCGCCTGTCTGCTTTCTAGAAAGCTTCGAGTTTGATTCTAGGCTCCGTCAAAATATTACGAACGGAGTTAACAGCTGGAACGATGTGCACTACGCCTTGTGAGGACAATTGAGTAGTGCCTGATATGGGACATAGCTCTCTATGGGTTTAACTTAAATGCGGCTGAGAGTATTGTTGAGCTGTACATGCGTCTCTCAACATCCACGGTCGTCGTCCTTGGATGCGCACGATCCTCGGTGAGCGATAAATGAGTAAACTATTCCATAAGCCTTCCGGGCGCTATGAAAAAGAAAACACCAATCCACAGATCCTCTTTCAGTGTCCAACTCGTGGCGTAGTGACTAGCTTTCTTGCCTGTCACAGTGGAGGTCCGGGTTCGATTCTCAACTCTGCCCATGAGGGCTGGTACGGGGTAGGCCGCTATGCCTCGTGATGCAGAAGTGAGAAGAGGCAAGATATTTCTACCTCAGCGATCCTAGAAGTGGTTTCCCCGCTTGTACTCCAGGCAAATGCTGGGATGGTACCTACATTAAGGCCTTGACTGTCTTCCACCTAAATCCTAGCCCAAATTACAAATGCATACACTTGTACTGCTCTCACAATGATACAGGTTATCAGACAGATACCACACACATTCAGGCACACGGAGCTACATGATTACGATGTTGCAAAGCCTCTAAATGAATCAACGAGGAAGGAAGAAAGGAGGTAGGGGAAGAAGGTAGGAAAGAAGGAAGCAATCTTGTAGATTTACGAGACTAGTAATCTCACGATCACGAGCCACGGGACCTCCTCTTTACGTGGAATCCGAGCCTCAGGACGAAGTATTTCACTTCGAAATTCTCACAAGCAATAACCAAGAAATGCCACGGGGAGAGGCAAACAGCTTGACCACTGCACCATCATGCCCTCATAAAACAACAACAACAACAACAACAACAACAACAACAACAACAACAACAACAACAACAACAACAACAACAACAACCCCAAGTTATCCATATCCCAAGGTTTAGCGCTCAAGTTAGATACAGATTTTTAATTAACCAATTAATTAATAATTACATTGTTATTGTGCGTGTTAAGACGAGCACGTTCGAACCCCACCGTTGGCCGTCCTTGAAATGATTTATCCGTGCTTTCCCATTTTTAATTTCAAGGAAATTTCAAGGAATTTCAAGGAAATTCCATTCACACCATGGCTGCTTCTTTCAAACCCTTGCCCTGTTCCATTCATCTTCATTCATTTCAGCTCTAATTAACTCCTTTGATGAGGATGGTGTCAGGAAAGGTATATGGCCGTAAAATCATCCACCACAAAGAAACGTATCGCAACTCATCCTCAACCCCGTAAAAATGTGAATAATAAGGGGCTGCATAACAATACAACTTGGGATAAAATAATATTTACGAAGATTAATAATAATAATAATAATAAACAAAGGTTTGATGCTTTTGAATCGGTCAACACGATTGTACCCAAATGAGTCGGATTATCCCCTAATACAGAAGAAAATTACATGAGATTAATAAATAGACTACACTTGTCCTCATCCAAGTGTATTTATTAATCTCACGTAAATTTATTTCAGGATTAGGGAATAACCCGTCTCATTTGGGTACAATCTTATTCACCGACTGAAAAGCATCAAACATTTGTTTACTAAAGCAACACTGAAAATAGCTTCAAACACCATAATAATAATAATAATAATAATAATAATAATAATAAAAATCATTGGAGGCAGATCTCTTATTAAAGACGTACTGTAGAGAAACAAGAAAGGTAAATATTGAGGAAAATCCTTGGTCCAGTCTGCCCAGAAGGAATCGGGATGCTACGGAAGTCTCTGGAGCTTTACCAGCATGCTGAAAAGATCACTGACACCTTCAAGGAAAGGCGATTGTAGTTCTACGGCCACATTCTTAGAATGAACCCAAAGGATTTTCAACCTTGCTCTCTCAATGAAAGTCAAGAACAACTGGCTTAGTGGAATAGAAAAAAGCCTTCAAAAATTGGCACTACAGAGGACATTTTACAAGATCGACTCCAATTCAGAACATTAATCTACAAACATCATTTCTCTGGGAAAAAATACACCAGGACCAAGAAATCATGGACGGAAGAACGGGGGAAGATTGTCAGTGCCCAGATGAAGAGATTTTGGGAGAAGAGAGAAACATCATTAGCAAAATAAGTTCTATCGCACCCCACAGAAGGGCATAACGATGTAAAACAAGTAGTTCAGTGAAGAAATATACAGCCTATTTTCATATATCATACTTATAATTATAGCCTCTATCAACATACAAATTTTAAGTTCGATTGCTGTGATAGATTCCTAGATATTGAGAACCGTCTAAATATTTCGGATGGTCACAATGTTGGATTTTTATATATAGGCCTTAGAGTTATGTACTATTACATGAAGATTATTGTGTAGGTGTATTATTCAAACTTCAATCGCATGATTAGGACACAAGAAATAAAAATGAAATTTTAAAATTTCGCACAGCCGCCATTTTGTGTATATGAAAATATTTGAAATGAGTTAGATGCCAGTGGATTAACATTTATATAAGCCAATACCGTACCAAGTTTCACTGCGCTCGGATGGTTAAATCGCGAGAAGCGTCCATTTGAATATTTAAATCGCGTCGCCGCCATGTTGAATTTGTGCTCACTAGGTTATTGAATGTCCCATAAGCGTCTATCAATATACACAATTTCAGTTTGATTGCTGTCATTGATTAATAGATATTGAGAACCGTCTAAATACTTTGGATTGTCGCCATGTTGGATTTTAATATATGTAGGACATAGAGTTATGTACAATTAGATGAGAATTATTGTGTAGGTTCATTATTCAAACGTTGACTTCGATCGCATGGTTAGGACACAACAAATTAAAACTTAATTTTAAAATTTCGGACATCCGCCATCTTGAGGTTATGTAAACAATTGAACTAAATTAGATGTCAGTGCATTGCATTTTGTATAGTCATTTGCTGTACCTAGTTTCACTGCGTTCGGATGATTAAATCGCGAGAAAAGTCTATTTATATGTTTCAACTTTGCTTGGCCGCCATATTGTCTTGTAGTTAACAGGTTTTTGAAAGTCACATGGATGGACCTTTAGTAGAGCTTTTTATCACCATACAAAAATGAGTAATAGTTTCGGAGCTATAGAATGCCGGTGAAATATTTCGCCCAGCTGCCATGTTGGATTGGTGTGACGCAATACAATTTGAAGGGCACGGTCGGGGTTGCTTAAAATAATACTATGACCTTACCGACTTTCATTGAAATCGCTCCAGCCGTTTAAAAGTTATTAGGGGGGACACACGGATGCACACACACACACACGGACAAAAGGTGATCTCATAAGCCTTTTTTTTATAAATGAAAATAGGATAAATGGCATAATGACAATAGTAATAATGATAATAGTAATAATAATAATAGTAATAATAATAATAATAATATCATTTCTGGATAGCTCATCGTAACAACCTATGTCATGTGAATAATGTATTAATACGTTGAAATTAGTTACGGTAATAGGCTATTGAACAATTCTACAGTATGCTGGACGAGGGTGAGACAGGTACAACGAATTAATCTGTATCATTCATTCTGTTAATCGCTCTTGGTTCTTTGCAACTTTAAAGCAGAACTAACCTAAAGTGAATTAATGGAAGTCAGAGGTGGTAAAGGTGGGACCAGATTCCATAACTGCGAGGAGAAGATCATGACTACAAAGGTGAGTGGTTCACTCTCAGTTGTCTCGCCTGGCTGTGGTTTTTCCCAGTCACTCCACCCATAACAGTCACACTTAATACTGCAAATAACATAATTAAACAGGCTAGATGACGCACTAAAAAGAATGGAATATTATAATCAGTAGCCTACGTTCTTAGCTCCAGAATTAAACATGTGTGTGTTATGTCAGACTGCTAACCTTCTTCCTATGGACAGCAAATATAGACCTCACGGTCAATGTGATGTAGTAACACACACTTCGTATTAACCGCCTTGCGGGTAGACTCCGGTCCTAAAGGTCATGGCTTTGCCCCGTGACGCAAAATTGAGAAGAGATGAATTCGAATGCCATGTCTGCCATTCTATAAGTGATTTTCCTGAGTTTCCTATAAATGCCGGGATGGTTCCTTTGTTAAGACCACGGTTGTCTCCTTCCCACCATTTACCTCAATTACTAATACACACTCTACTAAAGACATGGCAATAACACAGGTTATCCAACAAAGTATACACCCACCCAAGTACATGGGGCTGATGACCACGATGTCTAGGCCCCAAAATCAAACAACACCTCACATTAGGAACGTTTCAAGGGAATCACTTCGCATCTCGAGTAGCAGTGTGACCTAGCAAAGGCACCACTATCTCCTACGAGAATCTAGGCTGACTTGGTATCTTCTGGTCAGGTGGGGATGCTAGGCTGACCACTCACACTCATCCCCGTGACGTGGGGTCAGCACCCCCATTCCATTACTTGATTTACACCGCGCCAGCATAGCCAAGCGCGTTTAAGTGCACACCACGACTGCAAGGGAAGCTGGAAACTCGAGATTTTTCAATACTTATTGCAGGCGAATGCCGGGATGGTGCCTTATTTCAACCCCCCTGGCACCTATCCCATTCCTAGGCTCTAACAACGACAGTTACACCCACTATTACAGTCACTGCAGAAAAACAGGTTATCATACTAATACGACACATGCCTGAGTACATGGGGCTAATGATCAAAATGTCCCAAGCCCCAAACATGAATTTACAGCTGCTGGATTTACTCCATAATACTGTGCTGTACGTTTCCGTGAATCTTCAATAATTGTTGAAAATTCAATCCTTAGGCTTTGAGGAGATGACGGCATGTTCTCAAGCGGGCCGTAAGCTATGGGGAGGTTACGGCATGTTCTCAAAGTGACCGGCTATGGGGAGGTTACGGCATGTTCTCAAGCGGGCCGTAAGCTGCCGGGAGGCTACGGCATGTTCTCAAGCGGGCCGTAAGCTATGGGGAGGTTACATGTTCTCAAAGTAACCGGCTATGGGGAGGTTACGGCATGTTCTCAAGCGGGCCGTAAGCTATGGGGATGTTACGGCATGTTCTCAAAGTGACCGGCTATGGGGAGGTTACGGCATGTTCTCAAGCGGGCCGTAAGCTATGGGGAGGTTACGGCATGTTCTCAAGCGGGCCGTAAGCTATGGGGAGGTTACGGCATGTTCTCAAGCGGGCCGTAAGCTATGGGGAGGTTACGGCATGTTCTCAAGCGGGTCGTAAGCTATGGGGAGGTTACGGCATGTTCTCAAAGTGACCGGCTATGGGGAGGTTACGGCATATTCTCAAGCGGGCCGTAAGCTGCCGGGAGGTTACGGCATGTTCTCAAGCGGGCCGTAAGCTATGGGGAGGTTACGGCATGTTCTCAAAGTGGACCGTAGGCTATGGGGAGGTTACGACATGTTCTCAAGCGGGCCGTAAGCTATGGGGAGGTTACGGCATGTTCTCAACGTGGACCGTAGGTTATGGGGAGGTTACGGCATGTTCTCAAGCGGGCAGTAAGCTATGGGGAGGTTACGGCATGTTCTCAAAGTGGACCGTAGGCTATGGGGAGGTTATGGCATGTTCTCAAGCGGGCCGTAAGCTTTGGGGAGGTTACGGCATGTTCTCAAGCGGGTCGTAAGCTATGGGGAGGTTACGGCATGTTCTCAAAGTGGACCGTAGGCTATGGGGAGGTTACGGCATGTTCTCAAGCGGGTCGTAAGCTGCCGGGAGGTTACGGCATGTTCTCAAGCGGACCGTAAGCTTTGGGGAGGTTACGGCATGTTCTCAAAGTAGGCCGAAAGCTTTGGGGACGTTACGGCATGATATCAAAGTGGCCTGTAAGATTTGGAAATATTACGGCATATTCTCAAAGTGGCCCGTAAGCATTGGGGAGGTTACGACATGTTTTCAAAGCGGGTCATAAGCTTTGGGGAGGTTACGGCATGTTTTCATAGCGAGCCGCAAGCTTTAGGAGGGGGGAGTTACGGCATGTTTTCATAGGGGGCTATAAGCATTGGGGAGGTTACGGCATGTCATTAAAGCGAGCCGTAAGCTTTGGAGAGGTTACGGCTTGCTCTCAAAACGAGCCTTAAGCTTTGTGAAGGTTACAACACGTTTTCAAAGCGAGCTGTAAGCTTTGGGGAGGTTACGGCATGCTCTCACAGCGAGCCGTAAGCTTTGGGGAGGTTACGGCATGTTCTCAAAGCCAGCTGTAAGCTTTGGTGAGGTTACGGCATGTCCTCAAAGCGAGCTGTAAGTTTTGGGAAGGTTACGGCATGCTCTCAAAGCGAGCCGTAAGCTTTGGGGAGGTTACGGCAGGTTTTCAAAGCGAGCTGTAAGCTTTGGGGAGGTTACGGCATGCTCTCAAAGCGAGCCGTAAGCTTTGGGGAGATTACGACATGTCCTCAAAGCGAGCTGTAAACTTTGGGGAGGTTACGGCATGTTTTCAAAGCGAGCTGTAAGCTTTGGGGAGGTTACGGCATGTTTTCAAAGCGAGCTGTAAGCTTTGGGGAGGTTACGGCATGTTTTCAAAGCGAGCTGTAAGCTTTGGGAAGATTACGGCAAGTCCTCAAAGCGAGCTGTAAACTTTGGGGAGGTTACGGCATGTTTTCAAAGCAAGCCGTAAGCTTTGGGGAGGTTACGACATATTTTCAAAGTGAGCTGTAAGCTTTGGGGAGGTTACGGCATGTCCTCAAAGCGAGCTGTAAGCTTTGGGGAGGTTACGGCATGTCCTCAAAGCGAGCCATAAGCTTTGGGGAGGTTACGGCATGTTGTCAAAGCGAGCTGTAAGCTTTGGGGAGGTTACGACATATTTTCAAAGTGAGCTGTAAGCTTTGGGGAGGTTACGGCATGTTGTCAAAGCGAGCTGTAAGTTTTGGGGAGGTTACGACATATTTTCAAAGCGAGCTGTAAGCTTTGGGGAGGTTACGGCATGTTATCAAAGCGAGCTGTAAGCTTTGGAGAGGTTACGGCATGTTGTCAAAGCGAGCCGTAAGCTTTGGGGAGGTTACGGCATGTTATCAAAGCGAGCTGTAAGCTTTGGGGAGGTTACGACATGTTCTCAAAGCGAGCCATAAGCTTTGGGGAGATTACGGCATGTTTTCAAAGCGAGCTGTAAGCTTTGGGGAGGTTACGGCATGTTGTCAAAGCGAGCCGTAAGCTTTGGGGAGGTTACGGCATGTTATCAAAGCGAGCTGTAAGCTTTGGGGAGGTTACGACATGTTATCAAAGCGAGCTGTAAGCTTTGGGGAGGTTACGGCATGTTATCAAAGCGAGCTGTAAGCTTTGGGGAGGTTACGGCATGTTCTCAAAGCGAGATGTAAGCTTTGGGGAGGTTACGGCATGTTTTCAAAGCGAGCCGTAAGCTTTGGGGAGGTTACGGCATGTTCTCAAAGTGAGCTGTAAACTTTGGGGAGGTTACGGCATGTTCTCAAAGCGAGCTGTAAGCTTTGGGGAGGTTACGGCATGTTGTCAAAGCGAGCCGTAAGCTTTGGGGAGGTTACGGCATGTTGTCAAAGCGAGCCGTAAGCTTTGGGGAGGTTACGGTATGTTCTCAAAGTGAGCTGTAAGCTTTGGGGAAGTTACGGCATGTTCTCAAAGCGAGCCGTAAGCTTTGGGGAGGTTACGGCATGTTCTCAAAGCGAGCTGTAAGCTTTGGGGAGGTTACGGCATGTTTTCAAAGCGAGCCGGGACCGGCAATGACGTGACGCTCAAAATGTGGGCCGTGCCCTCCTTTAGTGACGTGTTGGGACAGGTGGTGAAACTTGGATCCGGCCTCTTGTCTCCACTGCAGCCACGGAGCGAAAGTTCCTACTGTACAGCTCTCGGATGTTCCATCACATACAGCACATCCTCTCCTCGTGTCCCCACCCCACTTTACACGTCTTCATATCTCCACACAATTACAATTACGTACCAACCTAGCACCGTAGCCGTGCTTGTAAGATCTTTCACCACGACCATGACGGGGAATTGCAACTTCTGTCGACCAAAGTATTATGTGTACTCAAGTTTGAAGGTTGTTTGTGAAGTAACCAATAGACCTACATAAAATCCAATAACATCATCATTTTCGTCGTTCTATTTTACGTTAGATCATGTAGGTTTGGAATTTTTTATTTATATTTTAATATTTTTTTGTCGCAGTTTGAACACAAAAAGTGCACGTGTTTAAGCGTGTTTCAACCATGCGTCAAATTTAAGAATTATTATCTCAAAAACCCGTCATCAGATCGAATCCAAATTTTTACACAATATACATTGGAATGATGTATAACTGGTTTATTAATTTCAAAATGTTGCGTGTCCAAGAAAAGAAGTTGTAATCATTTTTGTAAGGTAACTTTTTCTCGGCTCGGGGTGGTTAGAAAATGTAGTTATTGGTCGCGATGTAATCCTTATACATCAAAAAGTTATGCTGTATGACTGTGAAATACGTAAATTAACTCACTTATTTTATATCGATTTGTATTTGTAGGCGGAAATAACACATCGTTCACCAGCTACCCGCTCCGGAAAAAGCTGTACAGCGTTGCTGTGATGGAGCCCATCACTTCCGAGCGAGGCACGCCATGATGCGTGATGGGTTCCATTTTTTGCAACGCTGTACTGCTTTTCCCGGAGCGGGTAGCTGGTGAACGATGTGTTATTTCCGCCTACAAATACAAACCGATATAAAATAAATTAGTTAATTTACGTATTTCACACTCATACAGCATAACCTTTTGATGTATAACGATTACATCGCGACCAAGGACTACATTTTCCAACCACCCCGAGCCGAGATAAAGTTACCTTACAAAAATGATAACAACATTTTTTCTTGGACACGCAAAATTTTGAAATTAATAAACCAGTTTTACAACATTCCAGTGTATATTGTGTAAAAATTTGGATTCAATCTGATGACGGGTTTTTGAGATAATAATTTTTAAATGTGACGCATGGTTGAAACACGCTTAAAAACGTGCACTTATTGTGCTCCAACTGCGACAACAAATATTAAAATATAAATTAAAAATTCCAAACCTACATGAGCTAACGTACAATAGAACGACGAAAATGATGATGTTATTGGATTTTATGTAGGTCTATTTGTTACTTCACAAACAACCTTCAAACTCGAGTGCACATAATACTTTGGTCGACAGTAGTCCAAAGATGGGAGGTTCGAACCCCGGCGCTGACAGTGGCTATCCTGAGTGTGTTTTTCTGACCGTGTTTTTATCACACTTCTCCAGGCTAATGCCAGATGGTACCTCATTTCAAGTACCGAGGCACCTACCCCATCGTGTCAATAAGAACACAACTACAGTCATCACAGTACTACAGGTTATCAGACAAGTTTATCATACACACAAGTACACGGAGCTGATGACCAAGCTGTCCCAAGTCCCTAAAATGAATTAACAACATCAACATAAAATACGGAAGCCTCCGTGGCTTAAGCGGCAGCACGCCGGTCTCTCACCGCTGGGTCTGTGGCTCAAATCCCGGTCACTCCATGTGAGATCTGTGCTGGACAAAACGGAGGCAGACAGGTTTTTCTCCGGGTACTCCGGTTTTTCCTGTCAATAATTTCATTCCAGCAACACTCTCCACTATAATTTCATTTCATCTGTCATTCATTTAATCATTGCCACAGAAGAGTGCGACAGGCTTCGGCAGCCGGTACAGTTCATGTCCTCGTCGCTGGATGGGAGCTTCATACATTCCATGCCCTGACCCGGTCGATCGACTGGAAGCAGGCTGTGAATCTTCATTTTCAACATAAAATACAAAATATGCCGGCTGTTTGTCCTGAGTTGGCGCCGAATGGCTACACCAATATCTGTACAGTATGTTGTTGTTGATTCTTTAGGGGTTTTGTGTCATCGTGGTCATGTAGCCCCACGTACTTGGGTGTGTGTAGAATTTGTCTGATAGCCTGTGTCACTGTGATGTCTGTACTAGTGTGTGTATTTGTAACCGAGGTAGGATTTGGGTTGGAAGCGGCCGGGACCTTAAGTTAAGTACCACCCCAGCATTTTCCTGGAATAGCAGTGGAAAACAATGGAAAACTACTTCCAGGAAGGATGAGGTAGGAATCGAACCCACCACTTCTCAGTTTTGAGTGTACAGTACACTGTACACTATTCCAGGCAGCCCTCAGACCAGAATTAAATTCCTTGGCAGAGCCGGGAATCGAAACCGAGTCTCCAAGAATGCTATCCAGTACACAACGAGGAGGACTTACCTGTAAAGCATAGAGGACAGAGGCGCCAACTTATTTTAGATAGGGAGAGACAGGACTTTGCAACGTAATCAGATATTAGTAATGTAAAATGTTTCTTCAAATTATCACATGGTACCAATGATATTAAAAAGGAAGGGAGATTGTAGTTTTACGTGATCACCACCTTCTCTGATGTCGGGTCACGTGTTGAGACTTAGATCCCAAAGGTCCGGGTTCGGTTCCACGCTCTGGCAAAAATATAAATCTAATCTCAGGGTTGAAACGGAGTTTACTCAAACTCGTGAGACAAAACTGAAAAGAGATGGGTTCGATTCCTACCTCGACCATCCTGAAAGTGGTTTTCCGTGGCTTCCCAATTCTACTCCAGGCTAACGCCGGGATGGTTCCTAATTTAAAGTCACGGCTGCCTCCATCCCAATCCTCACCTGAATTACAAATGCACACACTACTACAGACACCACAATAACACATGTTATCAGACTGTAGGATATTGAAGACGATCTTGCTGTTATAATCTAGTCGGACTTTCTGGTACTGTTGGTTAAACGCTGTCATTCAAAACTCCAGATTCTGAGTTCAATATCGTTTGTCATATATGTATTTTTTCTACTAGAGACGCCGGGGTGCCGGATCGTATTTTAGCACCCTCAAATACCAACTGACTGCGCCGGAATTCAATACGGCAACATTGGGGACAGCAGGCAAGAACGTTGCCGCTGCGCAACGCAACCAGATAATCCTGGATGCCGATGGCACCTTCGTGCGTTTAAGTGTGACAGTAGATTGAGTGGTACCGTACTTTAAAAATTCCCTCGAGGTCCCCAGCGTCTCGAAAACCGCATCTGCTAAAGCAATAATAATAATAATTATAATAACATGGCACTTAATCCCAAAATGGCGTTGGCCTACCAAGCGACCACTGCCCAGCCCTGTTAGCCTACAGATTGTGGGGTGAAGCGTGGTCAGGACGTCAGGTCCAGCCAGCCGTTAATTTGGGTTTTCTTGACCGGGGCGCTGACTCTCTGATCAGATAGTTACTCAATTGCCCTCATGAGTCTGAGTGTAATCCCGTTCCAGCCCTCACGTTAGTTTCTAAAATCCCTGCCGGAGCCGGGAATCGAACCCGGGGCCACCGTGCGAGTAGCAGGTGCGCTACTCCAACACCACGGGGTCAGCATTAATAATAATAATAATAACAATAATAATAATAATAATAACAATAATAATAATAATAACAATAACAAGAAGAAGATGAATCACCCCCTTAATGAAGGCAACCCTCAGACATTGCCCTCTCCTGACCCAAATGCCATTATTGAGTAGGCTACCAGGACGCAGTCCAATTCGGCCAGTTAATTACACTGATAAAATCGGACAGACTTTTCTGGCCACCATGATCTGCCCCTTTGATAATTCATAGTCCAATTCGGCCAGCTATAGCTCATTAGCAACCTCCCCTACCTTCCCCCACTCTGCAGCCAACACATACCATACTGTTCACACGTTCCAACATTTCGTCATTAAACTGTTGGAGGGGAGGTGACTCTCATTTTGACGGTCCCAGGGGTGTCAACTACGATAAATTCACATATGTATGACCTAGGATGGTTGGTTCCTTAGTTTAGGGGCTGCGACAACGCGGTCATGTAGCCCCGTGTACTTTGGGTGTGTGTAGAATCTGTCTGATAACCGGTGTTAAATGTGATGGCTGCATTAGTGTGTGTATCTGTTTTTTTTTTATTCAAGTAACGACTGCAACTTTGAATTTTTCAAATAGTTCCTACTTTTGCCGCCAAACGCCACCGTCAACGACTACTAGGCCTAGTTCAGAACTAGACTACTAGACGCCACCGCAGTCGGCTCTTGGCAACGAACGTAGAAACCTAAGAGCGTTGTTTACATTCCTAACCTATACAATTTTGCTTCACACAGGTGTAATTAGTGGAAGGTTCTTTAACATGCCATAAATCTATGAAATGGGACCGACGGCTTTACTTCCGCTCCGAAGGAAGGCATACTGAGGGATTTTTAACGCTATCATGGGCATAGAAGCTCAGCATGCTACCGACTACGCCACCGAAACCACTTTCTGGATATGGTGACAACTACTGTCTGTGGAGGAGCTTTATACAAAGGATACGATATGTCCTCAATAGTTTCACAAATATGGACATCCATGAGATTGTGTTCGATAAACTGACAGCGTTAATATAACCTACTGTAAGTGCAAGCTCTAACATTTTACCCGATCTTCTTTGCATACACTAATAAATGAACAAAGTTAAATTTTAATAAACCAAGTGAACATTTTCATTGAATACCCTAACCTATTAGATGAAAATAAACCATACTTAATACCAGTACCATAATTAATAGTTGGAGATTCATTTTAAGGGCTGGGGTAGCTTGGCAATCAGCCCGGTGAACTGAATTTGTAATTGGTGTAAATTATAATTATATACTAACCAAGGGTCACAATATTATTTAGCAATTATATTTCGACCATGCTGCCAGCCTGAAATGGTTTTCCGTTTTTTCGATTTTCCAACTCTAAACAAATCCAGGAACTGTCCCTTCCAATAGGCCACGGCTGCTTCCTTCTTTAGTTCATTAATTCGAATGACATTTTAACTGCCATTTCCTTGTTAAGTTCAAGTATATTTTAATGAAAGTTAGTAGTTTTTTTTCTTTATTGTCTATCCGGGAAGTTTGTTTTATTGAGATTTTAATTAATACGGTTCAAAAAACACTAAGATTAGGAATAACATTTTAACTGCCATTTCCTTGTTAAATTCAAGTATATTTTAATGAGAGTAGGTAATTGTGTAGTGAATAAAACAGGATTCCTTCTATGAATCCTCGGTAAAACTGTCGCCATACTTCAGTTTGATGGAATAGTTTTTTAAAAGTCATTTTCATTCATTTTAGTAGTTTTTTAGATGGTATTTCATTGAGCATTATATGTCCGCCTCGTTACGTAGTGGCTATCACCGCGGAGGCCCGGGTTCGATTACCGGCTCTGCCAAGAAATTTAATTCTGATTTGAGGGCTGGAACGGGTTACACTCAGCCTCGTGAGGTAAAACTGAGAGGAGGAGGAGGGTTCGTCCCACCTCCGCCATCCTGGAAGTAGTTTTCCGTGGTTTCCCACTTCTACTCCAGACAAATGCCGGATTGAGTCCTGACTGAAGGCCACGGCTGCCTCCTTCCCAATCCTCATCTTAATTACAACTACACGCAATAATACCGCCATCACAATAAGACAAGTTATCGGACAAATTCCACACACACAACCAAGTACACGGGGTTACATGACGACGATGTCGCAAAGCCCCTCAATGAATCAACAATAATGGTCTAACAAACCCGTGATTGGGAGCACCCAAACATCAAGCCGACTGCTACCCAGTTCATAGCCTACAAATTGTGGGGGACGAATAACCTGCGCGACGACACCCTTAGCCACATCACTTTGATTTTAGATCATGGACCACTACTTCTCATATCAAGCAGGTACTTAATTGTCCTCACGAGGCTTTCCTTCTCCTGATGCAGAATTGAGAATAGGCGGGTTTGATTCCTACCTCAGCCAAGCTGGAAGTGGTTTTTCATGGTTTCTCATTTGTATTCCAGGCAGATGCCTAGATTGTACCTAAATTAAGGTCATGGCGCCCTTCTAACCATATCCTAGCCAAATTACAAGTACACAATAGTACGCTACAGCAGTTACAATAACACAGATTATCAGACAGATTCCACACACACCGAAGTACACAGCACTACATGATCGGCAAGCCTTCAAAATGAATAAACGACAATTGTTTCCAGCCCTCAAATCAGATGTTAAGTATGACTGGCTGCGTTGCTCAGCGGTAACGTTCTTGCCTACTGATCCCAAGGCTGTAGGATTGAATCCTGGCGCAGTCATTAGGCATTTGTGGGTGCGTAATTGCGATGGAGCCGTGTCAGTAGGTTTACTGGCTCGTTAAAGATCTTCGGGACAAAATTCCGGCACCCCGGCCATAGTAGTTAAAAGGGACGTAAAACCAATAGCATTACATAGATCTTACGTTTCTGGCTGGAATCTAATCCAGAGCCTCCTCAGTAAGAGAAAAGCGTGCTATCCATACACCACGGGGGGACAATAATAATTAAAATAGTAATAATAGTAATAATAGTAATAATAATGTAACGGGTTTAAGGTAACTTCTAACTGATGTGGCGTTTTAAAAGAATTAAGGCATAGGCTAATGTTTGTTTCAGTGAATTGTGCAATTTGTACAGCCCTGCATGGCAGAGTGTTTACAGGAAATTCCAGAGCCAGCGGGTCATTCTGCAAGAACAAATACGAGTTACCTTAGATTTTGGGTTTTCACAGTGGTAGTGGTGGGGGATGGAAGGGAGGATAATTTCAACGGAAGAACCAGAACTTGGCCTGGGGCAACTGGCCAAAAAGGACTGTGGGATGGAATGACAAGATAAGAAAGATCCACTCGGAAGATTAGCTGGCTCAATTCGCCAACACCCGGCTACCACCCACACCTCAGCAGCTCCCATATAACCACAGCCTTAAATCAGACTAAATGTGGACGTCGGTCATTGATGATGATCGTGTGGCCTCCGGAGAGGCTGAGTGCAGGTCTTTCTAGCTGACGCCCGTGGGCGACCTGCGCGTCGTAATGGGGATGAAGTGATGACGAAGATATCACATACACTCAGTCCCCGAGCCACGGGAATTTACCCCCAGGAGATTAAAATCCCTGATGGCCCGGCCGGGAATCGAACCCGGGGCACTTTGGGCCAAAGCCTAGCACGCTAACCATTTAGCCACGGAGTCGGTCATTGAAAATACACGTTTTAATAGTGTACTGTACGGTATAGTCAGCACCAACACTCAAATGCAAATTTGTTGTCATTGTTGTTAGTTCGTTTTAGGGGCTCGGGACACTTAGGTCATCAGACCCGTGTACTTAAGTGTGTGTTCAATTAGTCTGGTAACCTGTGTGTCTTTAGTGACTTTAGTAGTGTGTACTAAATTGGTATTCTGTACGAAGGCTGGTCCGAGCCTCTGAAGAGGCTATCCTCAGCCGTAGATTACGTGCGGTAGGGTGGCCAGGGCCTTTCCGCTCCTCCTTATGTTGGCCAACAGCGCGCAGTACCTAGAACCGGCATACCATCCAAGTTCCGACCACGCCGAATGCTGCTTAACTGCGGAGTTCTCATGAGATCCGGTGTTTTAACATGGCCAGGCCGTTGGCAGTAATGTGTATAAGGGTAATTATTGGGGTCGAGAAAGGGGTAGGTAACTTGGGATTTAAAATAAGGTGCTATTCTGACACTTTCCTGGAGGGGGTGGGAAAAACCCACGCCGGGATTCGAACCTCCGATCTCCAGACTTGCTGCCTCTCCCCATCGCGGTCGTGGTGAGCGATTTAACACTCAGGACTATGGCATTGGGTCCAAATGCAAAACATGCAGCACACACCATGAGATTGCAACTAACTAGACTTCCACATTATTGTTTAGTAGATTTTGTGGTGATCATGATATTGCTTCCCACCAAGGTGGATGGGGCTCAATTCCCGGTTTAAGAAAATTATGCTTTTCAGTCGGTCAACATGATTGTACCGAATTGTATTGGGTGTTATGTTCTAACCCTGAAAAACATGTATGATTTTAATAAATTCACTTGGATGATATGTTTCGATCGTCTAGCGATCACCATCACATTCCTTACACAACGCAATGTCCTAACCACTAGACGATAAGATGACCTGGTAGTTCCACCCCTTAAAACAACAATAACCAACTAACTCCCTTGCACACAGGCTATTGCCCCTCCAGGGGCTCACATCTAGTGGGACGTGGGCTGTCCTCCTTTTGTTTTCCATTTCTTCTTCTAGTATATAAGTTAATAGGTAGTTTTAGTTATAGTTTATATTTCTTTATCAACTTCACTATCACCCAAACCATTAGGGGCCGATAACCTACATGTTAGGCCCCTTTAAACAACAATTATCATCATCATCATCATCATCACACAGGCTAACTCTCCGTCGGGCGCACCTCTCCGACTCCCGAGGTCGGGTGCAGTGCGCTTGACAGGCGTCTGTTGCAAATACGTCATTAAACCCAATTAACGCAATTATTTTTAGCCTACTTTCGATTTTTCCAAAAAATGAAAGTAGACTTATGAGATCTACACAGGGCCAAAAATTGTGTGTCTGTCTGTGTGTCTGTGTGTGTACTCTGAATGTCTGCCCCCCCCCCCCCCCCCCCCCCTCCCTATCAATTCGAACATGGTGAAAGCCAATTGAACGAAATTTGGTACAGAGATAGAACTAGCAAAGGGCACCTCAGTGTCATGGTTTATATCGCCGCCATCTTGACGCAAACGTAATGGCGGCCACCCAAATGTTCAAAGCTTAAATTAAATTACGACTAACTTAATCATCCGATCTCTACCAAATTTTGTAAAATTATACCTTTATGTATGAAGAATCTTTTGACAAAACTACAAGAACATCAACCGAATACTTTGTGGATGGCGGCCATGTATGTGTGCAAATTGATTCCCCCAATCAATTCACACACGGTTAAAATTAACTGAACAAAATTTGGTACAGTGGTAGCACTGGCAAAGGGCACTCCAGTGTCATGTTTTATATCGCCTCCATCTTGACGGAAACGTAGTGGCGGCCACCCAAATGTTAAAAGCTTGAATCAAATTACGACCAACCTATTCATTTGATCTCTATCAAATTTTGCAACATCGTTTGACTGAACTACAAGGTCATCAGCCCAATAGTTTGCAGATAGTGGCCATGTATGCGTGCAAATTGATTCGCCATATCAATTCAAACACGGTGAAACTAAATTGAATGATTTTTTTTACAGAGGTAGCACTAGCAAAGGGCACCTCATACTCATGTTTAATATCCGTATATCACGTTGTATTTCAACAAGCTACTACAACCAACATTCAATTATACTGCTTGAAAAGGACAATGAGTTATAACAATACCCATGCATTTAGGAGAAAGTAGGCTATATGTTATTTACTTAACATATTGTTTAAGTGATCAGTGGCATTCATTAGGATATACTTAGGGAGTTTATTCAACATCAGGTTTTTAAAAACTTACTATAATTTATTGCTCATAATCAAACTTTAAAAAATTGCTCACATTTACAACCCACCAACAAATTGAGTTCAGTTTTCATTAGAAAATATCAAACAAACATTAAAATTACGAATTAAACTTAAATGAATTTTTTATTACAAAATAAAATACAACACAATAGTTTTTTAAAATGTATTTATCGTATGGCTTTTAGTGCCGGGAGTGTCCAAGGACATGTTCGCTCCGCCAGAGGCTGTAGCTGCTTCAAGCGGACACCCTTATTGAGCTACAATTTCCGTTCAATTTCAAGTACTGTAGTTCCAACTTTCGCTACCAGATGTCAATGATACCTAGTGATGAACGTTGGAACTTTGATAGAGCGTTCCAACGAAATCTAACCTACAATTTAGCTTCACACAAGTTTAGTCTGTGGAAGGATCTTTTACATACCATAAATCTATGACATGGGACCACCGCGCCGGCTTTGCTTTACCCCCGAAGGAAGGCATAATGAAGGATTTTAACGCTCTTAAAAATCCGACGACTTTGGCCGGGTTTGAACCCGCTATCTTGGGCACAGCAGTTCAGCATGCTACCAACTACGCCACCGAAGCCGCAGCACAATAGTGTTATCAGTGCTGTATTACCCATTAGGCCCGACTAGACCCAGGCCTAGGGCCCCCAATTATCTGGGGCCCCCAAGCAATTTCTAATTTAGTTCCATTTTATTCCGCAGATTTAGAAAAATTGTATCCGCAACTGAGACAGTTTCAGCATTATATTAAATTACAATGTCCTTTAAAAACTGAGTTCACTCATTCTGAACTTTACGAAATTCTTATTTGAGACAAGCTTGAGTCTGTTTTTCCGAACGTTGAAATTGCTTTTCGCATTTTCCTCACCCTCATGATAACGAATTGTTCTGCGGAGCACACGTTTTCAAAATTGAAACGGATCAAAAGTGCGCAAAGAAGTATCATGTCACAAGAACGATTAGACATGCTAAGTTTAATGTATATCGAGTCAGATGTTCTGCGGGAAATTGATTTTGATGACATTGTAGAAGATTTCATTGACCGAAAAAACAGGGGGGAAAATTGAATACATTTTACAGAAGTAAAAATAGTATGATTTGTTAAATTGTTATTAAATGTACAGGTGCTAAAAAATAAAAAATATTTGAAAAAAAATAAAGGGGCCCCAAAAATCTGAGGGACTTGGGCCTCATTTTACCTTAATCCGGCACTGAGTGTTATTCTTACTTGGAATCACTGATGGAATGCTCAGCAGTAAAGATACATTGGCCCAGTCAAGTGCAAGGTTGGCAAGTCATACTGTATCTGTATGGGGCAGGCAGATTACTTTGTGACATTCATAGCATTCATCATTCGACATCCTTTGACCCATTTATTCCACGAAATAACCACAATCTATTTATTTCTTATTCATAAAATAAGTAAAATTAGCAATATTGCGATGGAATAATAAGGAAATACTTCGGGCGCAATGCGCCTCACAGGCCTGGAGGGCCTGCACTTAACGCAGGCGGTGGGAAAATTAAGATGATGATGATAATTGTTGTTTTAAGGGGCCTACCATCTAGGTTTTTGGCCCCTGATGGTTTGGGTGATCGTGAAGATGGTAATGAAATGGCAACTATGACTAAAACTAACTACTAACTTATATACCGTACTACAGTAGAAGAAGAAATGGAAAACAAAAGGAGAATAAGGCAAATAAAGGACAGGAGGAAAAGAAAAGTCCTCAACCCTCGAAGAACGCGGATTGAGGGACTTGGAAAGAAGGAGAGCCACGAAAGGCAGATAGGAAAGGGAAAGAAGAGAGGGTCCGCCCCAGAAGTAATGGATAAAAGGGGGAAAACCGGACCCAGCGCAGGAATCCCTCGGGGTCGCCAACTCCCGAACTCACCATCCGTGAGCCCCTGAGGGTGTAGCAATATCTAGGGTGCACCAGAAGTGGTGGGGCTACATACACACTGCCTCCTTGAAGGCCTTGAGCAGAAGGCAGGAGATAACATGAAAAGAAAAAGAAGGCTGACCCCTCACAGAAGGAGGGTATCGGAAAAGATGAGACAAGGGCCAATTAAGGCGGGAAAGGAAGAGACTCCCTAGGCCTCGGATACCCTAATACCGTCGGGGTTGGAAGAGAACAAGAGTTGACCAAGTGAGGTCGACAGGAAAGAAGACGGAGAGGAGCCCGGCACAAGTAAGTGGAAGCAATGCCGGACTCAGCTGGGGCCCCGTGGCCGCCAACCCACGTCCCACTAGATGTGAGCCCCTGGGGGGGGGGGGGGGGAATTAACTGGGAGCATTTGGAACGGGACGTGGAGATAGGAAGGTACTAAGAGGGACAGGCGCACAGGCACCCTTGGGACCAAGAATGGATTCGCGGCAGATGTCAGGCCTGCTGCGCCCGACGGAGGGTTAAATCTATGTGGGTTAAGATATTTACAATATGTACACATTTATTTACAGAAGTTTGTTGTAAACTTGAGCAACTTGTCAACATTGTTGGTTTTGTGTGATATTCGTTATGATATTGTTATTGGCAATTGTCCTGCAGATTTTCTACAGTACTTAGCTGCTAAGTTATTTAATCCATTACAAGTTACAAACACCAGCTTGACCATTTACTAACCAATACAGATATCACACAAATCAATCAATCTTGACAAGTTGCGCAAGTTAACTATAAACGTCTGTAACTAAGTAAGTGGACATACTGTAAATATCTCAACCCGCATAGCCTATATGTAGACATAGATTTATTAGCCTGAGTATAAAAGATCTTGTAGTTGGTCTTTCATTTGAGGTGCTTTGACATCGAGGTCAATTAGCCCCGTGTACTTGAGTGTTTATACCAAGTGAATCAGCTGCCCCTAGTAATAATGTTTTATGCAGCCCAACAAACGCGTGTTGTCAGGAAGGTTGATATTTTTCTGCTTGCATCCCGTATGGTACTAATGTACTGCAAGCATATCCTGCAAGTGATACTGAACACTATCATTCTTCCCTCGTATTTGTAAAGGGAAGCTTGTAGTTTAACGTGACTGTCAATCTCGAGATCATGAGCCACGGGACCTCCTTTTAACGTGGAATCCGAACCACAGCATATGACATTTCACAATGAAAATCTCACATGCATTGACCGGGAATCGAACCCGGTCCACATTGGTGAGAGGCCAACAGCTTGACCGCTGCGCCACCACGCCCCTCCCTCGTATTAGTATTTAGTCACATGGAGGGAAAAACAGAGAAATATCAACCTTCCTGACAACATGCGTTTGTTCGGCTGCATAAAACATAATTATTAGGGGCAGTTAATTGACCCGGTATAGCCTATAGATATAGAATTTCTGTGATAACCTAAGTTATTGTGCTGTCTGTAGTAGTGTGTGTATTTGTAAATCAGGCAAGGATTGGGTAGTATAGGTGGCCTACGTTAGGAACCATCCCGGCAATTGTCTGGAGTGGAAGTGGGAAACCATGGAAAACCACTTCCTGGATGGCTGAGATCGGAATCGAACTGATCTCCTCTCAGTTTTACCTTATGAGGCTTAGTGTGCCCCGTTCAAGCCTTCAGAACAGAATTAAATTTCATGGCAGAGACGGGAATCGAACTCGGACCTCTGGGGTGACAGCCAAGAATGCTGGTCGCTACAACACGAGATGGTGTAACGGATCTGATGATGATCGCTTGACGATAGAAACTGGTTCTCCAAGTGAGTTTGGGGGTGTGGTGGCGAAGCGGTCAAGCTCTTTGGCTCTCACCAAGGTGGACCGGGTTCGATTCCCGTTCATTGCATGTGAGATTTTCAAGGTGAAATGCCATGTCCTGTGGTTCGGACTCCACATAAAAAGGAGGTCCCGTGGCTCATGATCGTGAAATTAAAGGACACGTTTTTCCCATTACAATTCGGTAAAATCGTGTTGACCAACTGAAAGGAATAAATAACGTTTACTAAAACAACACTGAAAATTGATTCCAACACGATAAAAATCCCGGTTAATACATGTGGGGTGTTTGAGGGGAAATATCACGTTCGGTATTTCAGATTCCACGTAAAATGATCGCGAGATTAACAGTCGCGTCACGCTACAGGTTAGTTTTATTTACAGTAGTTGATTATGGTAGTCACTTTATCTACGAGTACTGTGAATCTTCAGATAATTCAATGTGTGTTAGTCAATTCCTTACCACGATGGAAATGATTCCTAGTTATGCCTGTAGTTCCTTGAATAATGTTATTGGTTTTACGTCCCTTTTAACTACTCTGGCTTTTAGAGACGCCGCGCCAGTCCCTTGAAGAAATCTTCTGTAAGAAGCACGGAGGAGAAAAAGAACGCGTGGAACTCGAGTCAGCTGGTTGATGACCCTTGATCGCCTACAGGTTTTACTCTGTGGCCGATTTCACCATGGATGTTTCGCTGCCTGTTAGTCCTAGCCAACGTTTCGTGAGTCTGCCGACAGCCTAGTCTGACAGTGCCAAAGGGCATTGTGAAAACGTAAGTATTATGTGTGACGTATTAAATTACAGACTGTTGGCAGCCTGATGACACGTTTGTTACCGCTCTTTTTGCCTGCTTTGACCGAGTAACCGAGTGATGCTTGGGACCACATAAATACACAAGCAATGTATTTAATACTGCTCTGAGTTCTAGAACGGGGCACACACACACA
This sequence comes from Meconema thalassinum, assembly GCA_946902985.2. Taxonomy (NCBI): domain Eukaryota; kingdom Metazoa; phylum Arthropoda; class Insecta; order Orthoptera; family Tettigoniidae; genus Meconema; species Meconema thalassinum. Next base: position 368,905,089 of record OX336389.2, on the reverse strand, counting down.
CCCTCGTGAGGTAGAACTAAGATAAGGTGGGTTCAATTCCCACCTCAACCATCCTCCCATTTCTACTCCAGGCAAATGCCGCGATGGAACCTAACCTGAGGCCACGACCGCCAACTACTCGAATATATTCCTCACTTACCCAAGAAAACGGGGCTACATGACCACAATGTCACAAAGCCCCTAAATAAATCCGAAAAATCAGTAATAATAATTTGAATTTATTTATTAATTACGCCTACTATTGATAATACATTTGTGATATGTGTTACGAATCTGACGGCAAAACCAGTACAGATTATTTGTGATACATACTCATTTTTTAACAACATATATTCAGATTGTATTTCAATACAAGAGTGCGTGCAATAATAAGTTTATATTATAAATTAATGTTTATTTAGGTAATAATTTTTAATGGGATGTATAGCTCGATGTTTGCTGTTCATAATAATAATAATAATAATAATAATAAATAATAATAATTTTTAATCGCTTATCCTCCTAGTTCGGCTCCACCCACGGACTCTGCGAGGAATCATTCCTCCACCGTCACAAGGACGGTGTCTGGGAGCTGAACACTGTAAGTATTCAGATACAACTGGGGATGGTGACAGGCCGACCGTCCATGCGACCTATCATCATCATCATCATCATCATCATCATCATCATCATCTTGTACAGTTTCCAGCCCCAGGCTGGGTCTGTTTGGAACATAAGCCTCGCCACTTAGTTATTTCTTCCCACCACCTCTCCGCTGTCACTCTGGTCCAGTCCTCGCCTCTCTTCTTGACACATTCCTCCACTCCTTTCAGCCGTCTATCTCTTGGTCTTCCCCTTGGTCGTTTCTTCTGCATCTGCATCTCATGTATCCTCTTGGGAATCTTCTTCTCATCCATTCTCTTTAAGTGTCCATACCACCTCAGTCTTGATGTCTCAATCCTACCTTGCAAGGGCTCCTCTTTCACCATTTCCCTGACCTTTTCATTCCTCACCCTGTTTCTTCTTGTTACTCCGATCCTACTTCGCAGGAACTTCATTTCACCTGCCTGTATTCTGCTTATGTCTCTTTTCTTCATTGTCCACGTTTCTGAAGCATAGGTCAGTATCGGGATATAGTAGCTTCTGTATAACACTTCCTTGCTTTTTTGTGGGACATCTTTATTCCACACTAAGCTCCTAATGCTTCTCAGAAATGCTTCTGCCTGTCTGCCACGTTCCGTAATCTCTTTGTCATTTCTCCCATTTTCCTCCACTATAGGCTACTTCCCAAGTACTTGAGACTTTCCACCTTCTTCAGCTGTCCACCTCCAAGTGTTATCCCACTCATTGGTCTGTCCTTTTTCCTGGTCGTTAACAGGATCTCACATTTACTGATGTTGAACTTCCATCCGTACTCTCCCACTGTTTCTTTCCAAGCCTTCAGTTGCTCCTGAATTTCCTCCTCCTTGTTTCCCCAGACCATGAGATCATCTGCAAACACCATTGCATTCATCTTATCTTCTCCTATCTTTCCTGCTATCCGTGTCATTACCTCGTCCATAACCACAATAAAGAGAAGGGGTGACAGTGCACTACCCTGTTTCAGGCCACTTATTTGTTTGAACCAGTCTGTTCTTTCTCCTCCAACTTTCCTCCATCATTCCTCCACCGTCACAAGGACGGTGTCTGGGAGCTGAACACTGTAAGTATTCAGATACAACTGGGGATGGTGACAGGCCGACCGTCCATGCGACCTATCACTTGGGTCTAATTAAGGAAGGGTCTGGGGTGGGATTTAGAAAGGAACCGTCCCTGCATTTTCCTCCTGAAGAAAATGGGAAACCATGAAAACCTTTTTCGGAACAGCCAAGGTGGGATTCGAACCCACACTCTCCCGATGCCAGTGAGACACCAGCTAGCGCGTTAGCGCTCTCGGCCACTGCGGACGGTAATATTATTAATAATAATAATAATAATAATGTATTCCTCTTTTTATTCCCGTTCTCACGAGATCGGGGATGAGGTGAGATTAATTGTGTTTGAGATGTATGATTTTTACGATCGGATGCCCTTCCTGACGCCACCCTCCACAGAGAAGTTATTGAGAGATGAAATAAACGAAACTAGGCAAGTACTTGGAAGGAAGAGACCATGGTCTATAAAAAGGTAGGCCTACCACCCTGCATTTGACTGGAGATGAAGATAGGAAACCACGGAAAGTATTTCAAGGACTGCTGTTCGAACCCACTCGTGTTTGGAGTCCAGAAATAGAATAGCGCCTTAACACCCGTAGCTACCCTGGTTGGATTGGCCTATAATAATAACAATAATAATAATAATAATTTATTAAACATACGTGAGACAGAAAACGACTTGTTGTCTAAAATTAATATTTTGAGTTTATGCTGTTTTCGAATTCAGTATTAATTTAGAGAAACCTGAAAGGCCTACTAAAGAAATCTTCTCTGACAAGAGGTCCCTTTTTGTTTTTCACTTCTATACTGTATTCAATACTATCAAGTCTTGAATGTTTTTATGAGTCCTGACCACCTTGTGATGTAGCGACTAGCTCTCTTGGCTGTCACCCCCAGAGGCCCGGGTTCATTTCCCGGCTCTTTCAAGAAATTCAATTCTGGTCTGAGGATTGGAACTGAGTGCACTCAGCTCGTGAGGCAAAATTGAGAAGAGATGAGTTCGATTCCCAGCTCAGCCATCCTGGAAGTGGTTTTCCGAGGCTTCCCACTTCTACTCCAGGCAAATGCCGGGATGGTTCCTAACTTAAGGCCATGGCAGCCTCCTTCCCAAATCCTCACCGAGTTACAAATACTCACACTACTAAACACATCACAATGACACAGGTTATCACACAAATTCTACACACACCGAAATACACGGGGCTCAATGGACACGATGCCCAAGTAACAAAAACTTTCATGAATCCGGTGGATCCCTGTTTTAGATTTTCTGTAATATAGGCTACATTAATTCATACTTACATGCCGTTTTGAAAGAAACAGTTCTTTTACTCGTGCTCGTTCCTTAATGGACGATTCTGAAGGACGAGTTTAGCTCGTCTGATTTGCGCCTAATCATTCCTTAAGAAAAGGGCCCTGAATGAAACTTTCGATTTTCAGTCGTTCAACACAGTAATGTGCCCAATTAAATTGGGCGGGGATTGAACGTTATTTATACACATTTTGATACACTTAGGCCTAGCTAGAAAAGTGTATAATTAATCCACATTAACATTAACGTGTTGGCCAATTGAAAAGTTGGTTGGTTGGTTCCTTACTTTAGGGGCTGCGACAACGCGGTCATGTAGCACGGAACAAGTTAGATCTGAACCTTCCGATGCGCATGTGCGTCCAGTTGCATTACGTCATCCCCCCGTCTGGATTCTTTGTCAACCAGTGAGCACATACTTCGTCACGCGCTGGTTAGATGTTGCCAAGTAGTCATTATTCCCAGAACCTTGGCAGGGTACAGATGCTGTCAAGGCATGCGAAGCAAGACTGAGTGGCTCTGTTCTTTGACAAGCATGGCAACAAGCTTGCTGTCAGGAGTGTGTGAAGTGGGCGCGCTCTCAGTTCATTACCACCAATACCAATGCTATGTCACTGAGAATGCTCCTATTCGATACTTCATGCTTGCATAATATAACCACGACGAGCTACGAGCAGCCCCAAACAGCGGTTGCACCAAAGAGGGGAAATCGCATTTGCGCCTAGTGATCCCACCACTTCCCCTCCTAGATGAGACTCCGCCATGACAGGCCAGGTCTAACTTGCCACGCTATACTTTGTGTGTGTGTAGAATCTGTATGATAACCGGTGTTAATTGTGATGGCTGTATTAGTGTGTGTTATCTGTTTTTAATTTAAGTAAGGACTGCAGACCATAATTTCAAGCAGTTACTACATTCGCTACCAAATGCTATCGTCACGGACACCTAGCTGTTAACTTGGCTACTACTAGATGCCATCACAACGAGTGCCTGGTGACGAACGTTGGAACTTACGAGCATTAATAAATCCTAACCTACAAATTTTGCTTCAATTGAAAAGTGATTCCTTCATTAGATAACGAGGGCAACACCGAGGAAATGGCTTCTGAAACTTATGGACCCCTCAATACCGAGGTTGAGCAGTTACATCGTATTGTATGTGAAATTTCGATACACAGACGTCGTTACTGTTGTGTAATCATCATCCACTAGCATTAACATTATTTAAAAAAAAAAATCATCAGGACACCTTCTGTGTCCTTGGGGTGTCCAGAAATCTTTGTGACAAATGTGTGGTCTCACCAATTACATGTGAGGGATGATAACAATAATAATAATAATAATAATAATAATAATAATAATAATAATAATAATAATAATAATAATAAAGACATCTTAAGTTCGAGTGCTATCATCGGTGTCTTTGGCTTGCAAGGAGTATTTTGTATTTTATGTAAATTTCATCAATCTCTACATACTGTAGTATAAAACAAAGTCCACGATTCTTGGATGTAACTGGTAATCTCTAGAACCACTGGATGGATTTTGATGCGGTTCTTACCATTCTGTAAAGAATTTCTCGAGAAACGTTTATATAGAAAAACATTCATTTGTGACGCTGGGTAAACCGTTAAAAATATCTATATACTATGAGTGTAAGAATTGTTCAGCATGAAAAGTTCTACAAAGAAAACCGCGACCGCATATCTCTATCTTTAATACATCGCCCACTATAAGGGTTTTTACGTTTTCATTTCTTCCAACAATCTCCAATCAGTGGAAATTTAAATTACTAGCTTCGGAGCGAATTTACGAGCTAGCAAGCAAGCCTATCACCTCAGCTTCGGCCAGCATCAAACTGTCGAGCCGTGTCTCCTTAATACTTCAGAGAAGAGTATATGTGTTTGGAGTTTCGCTGTTCACCTCGGCTTTTTTGAATTGTGTCTGGGACCTGCCGTCCGTGCGCCTTTTAAGCTTACGCTGGGTGAACCGTTTTAGATACAAGGCGAAGCCGGGGCGGGTTGCTAGTATAATAATAATAATAATAATAATAATAATAATAATAATAATAATAACAGATTGAAGATATTAGGCTTTAAGATTTTATTGCAATTCATTGAGTGCAGTGCAGATGGAAAGGCTCTGACTATTTGGTTTTATACATTTGTAAGTTACACTGCTTATTTGTTATTCACATTCGTATATTGATTTTGGAGCTAAGTTTTTCTTAGTAATAACTTGAAATACCAAAACACATTCAGATAAAATTAACATAGGCTCTATCAACTTTGCAACACACTTGTAAACATTTGCTTATTCAGGGTTTATATTACTACAGTATTCTGGGGGATTGTTGCGTTAGGTATTTCTCAGCTTTAGTAGCCGAGCCTTCGTTTAGTTTGGAGGAAGTGGGGTGACGGTTTGCGAGTGGAATTAAGATTTTTCAGCCTAGCAGCCTTGTTGATATTAATTTTAATAATCTTTTTTAGGGGGTCTGAGTGCTTCGGTTTTTAGCCTACTTTCGATTTTTGCAAAAAATGAAGGTAGACTTATGAGATCAACACAGGGCGAAAAATTGTGTGTCTGTCTGTGTGTGTGTGTGTGTTTGTGTGTCTGTGAGTGTGTGTACTCTGAATGTCTGTCCCCCCGTATCATTTCGATCACGGTGAAACCGAATCGAACGAAATTTGGTACAGAGGTAGCACTAACAAAGGGCACCTCAGTGTCATAATTTATATAGCCGCCATCTTGATGGAAACGTAATGGCGGCCACCCAAATATTCAAAGCTTAAATCAAATTACGACTAACCTAATCATCCGATCTCTACCAAATTTTGCAACAACATATATTTTGACTAAACTACAATAATTTGCAGATGGCGGCCGTGCATGTGTGCAAATCGATTCCCCCTATCAATTCAAACACGGTGAAACCGAATTGAATGACATTTTGTACTGAGGTAGCACTAGCAATGGGCACCTCATATTCATGTTTAATATCCGTATAACACGTTGTATGTCAACAAGCTACTACAACCACCATTCAATTTTACTCCCTGAAAAGGACAACGAGTTAAAACAATACCCATGCATTTAGGAGAAAGTAGGCTATATGTTCTTTACTGAACATCTTGTTTAATACCTATATTGACAGTATTTCTTGGGGATTCAGTCATATATTGAAAATAACTTCGCCAACATAATCGTAAATATAGATTTAGAGCCTGAGTGTAAGGGACCTGATGATGATCGTTTGACTATCAAAACTAGTAATCCAAGTGAATTTAACAATCTCATGGTTTTTTTTTCAGGTTTAGGAACAACACCCATTGCAATTGGGTGCAATCGCGTTGACCGATGGAAAAGCATTTAAATTTCGTTTGAAATTGTATGGGCATATTCTCAGAATGAGTGATCAGAGGCTGACTAAACGAATTTTAAATCTTACTCTCTCAATGAAAGATAAGAACAACTGGCTGCTTGAAGTTGAATAAGACCTTCAGGAAATAGACATATCAAGTAATATAATACCGGACAGATCTGAATTCAGAGAACCAGTTGACAATCATCAATTTTCAGACCATCCAAACATTAATTTCTGAACTAGTTGGTCGTTGACGGTGGCGTTTGGCGGCAAATGGAGGAACTACTTGAAAATTAATCGTCTGCAGTCCTTACTTGAATTAAAACAGATATACACACTAATACAGTCATCGCAATTAACACCGGTTATCAGACAGATTCTACACACACCCAAAGTACACGGGGCTGCATGACCGCGTTGTCGCAGCCCCTAAACTGAGGAACCAATCAACCAATCAAACATTACATCCAAAAGAACCTGGACGGAGGAGCGTAGAAAGAGCCATAGCGAGAAGGTGAAGAGAATTCGGGAGGACAAGGAAGCTACTAAGCACCCGATTTCACAAGCCGGGCCCGTTTTTAATCGCACGAGCCAGAACGCACAAACCATCGCATGAATATTACTCTTCATAAATTCGTCATCACACTGCACGTTTGCAGTGTTCGTAGTTTCCGATAATCACGAATGAGAGCTTCAAAATGAGGCCACGTTTCCTGCTGTACGTTTATCCTGGGCTGAGAAAACGTTACTTCAGAAAAGGTATAAGAACTTTTTATTGGGTAATTGAAAGAACTTCAAACTTGACATTTACACTACCAATACTTGTGCCTGTAAAACATAAAAATGTAATTACCCTCAACCAAGTAGTTTTCGATGTATATCGTTTTAAGTGAGCGGTTCCTAGAAAAGACGTCAAATACCCGGTAAATTTTTCATACAACGACAAATTAACGAATAATTAATACACTTGAGAATAATTGGCTTATATAGTCTAACGCAGAATTAAACAAGGAAAATATTGGTATAACTCGTTTTTCAATAGATCTATTGGTTTGTTTGTAATTAAGGTCTATATACGATTATCCTTAATAAAAAAAAATCCGATAGTGGACAGGTATTTCGTGCTCCTTAGACGGGGATAACGATGTAAGTAATAATAGCCCTCGGTGGTCAGTAGCTCCCGAGTTCCGCGCAGTAAAAGTAGGCTGAAAGTGAGCGATAACATATGGGTCAATACTGTTACTCTCACTGGTTTTACAGTATGTATCACCACATACGAATAAGGTAAGAACACGCGAACTCCGACCCACTCCCCGGCCCGGCCTGGCATCGGTCTCACCAGTCTTTGGAGTCAGAACATAGTATAGTAACGAGCCCACACAAAAGTATGGGACATTTAAAGGAAAAGGAAAACAGTTATTAGCAAAATGAAGAGGTATAGTTCACCTGTTGTTGTTGTTAATTCATTTTTGGGGCTTAGGATATTTTTGTCATTTTGCCCCGTATAGTTGAGTGTGTGCTGAATATGTCTGATAACCTGTAACCTATTTATGTGTGGAATGTAGTAGTGTATGTACTGCAGCTGTATTAGGGACAGGGATGGGATAGGTGTCGTGGGACTTAAAATGAGGTACTATCCCGGCATTTGCCCAGAGGGAGTGTGGAGAACCCGGGGAAAACCCAGACTCAGAATGGCCGCTGTCAGCGCCGGGATTCGAACCTACGATCTCAAGACTTGCTTCAGCTGCCCGTACGGTCGTGGTGCACTATTTATTGAGCACGGCTATGCCGCTCCGCGGGGTCACCTGTGTATGAAAGCTAATGTGGATTGGTGACGACTTACTTACTCCTTAAAGCGTTGTTGTTGCCTTATTTGAGGGGCTTAGACATCGTGGTCATTTAGCCCCTTGTGCATGGGTGAATGTGTTTGATAACCTGTGTGATTGTGATGGCTGAATTAGTGTGTGTATTTGTAATTCAGATGGGGTTTGGAAAGGAGGCGGTCATGGTCTTAAGTTTGGAACCATCCTGTCATTCTTCTGGAGTAGAGGTGATTGACTGGGATGAGAATCGAACCCACCTCTTCTCAGTTCAGGCTCACGAGACTGAGTGTGCCCTGGTCCAGCCCTAAGACAAGAAATAAATTTCTTGGCAGAGCCGGGAACCGAATCTGGACCTCCGTGGCGACAAGAATGCTGGCCTCGACACCACGAGGTGATAAGTTCTTAAAGAAGGTGGCAACGACATCTGAAGGAAAGACCTTTAATCTTGTGATCGTAAGCCACGGAACCTCTTTTTATGTGGAATTAGAACCACCGGATGCGACATTTCACATCTACACATTAACCGGGAATTGAACCCGCTCCACCTTGGTGGAAGGAAGTAGCTTGACTCCACACCTTAAAAGACCACCAGTCAATTTTCCTACAATGAAACCCAACATCTCCAAATAATTGCGTATTATTAATGAATATTAAGTACAAAAAATAAAAAACAAAACCATAAGTACAGTACTGTGTATAAAACTATGAAATTCTATAAAACCTGAGGTGAAACACCCGAACGGTACCACGTCTCCAGCAAACGTTTCCACATTTTGTATGTTAGTGATTCATGAGTAATGTTAGCAATTACCTGAAGATTTTTGCGCACAACGAGCACTATTGTTAGTGATAAAATCCCAGCTATAGCTAAGTGATTACTCACCTATAAATAGCGGGGCTAGACAACACTTCAACCTTTTAACCTTGACAGCGTGTCGGCAGTGGCTTGTAATAACTATCTATTACTCCCATATTTGGGATGAATACAGAGAAGACCTTTCGCACTACTTGAATCTCGCATACTGAACGAAAGTGTAGTATAATACTGTATAAAACCTGGGATAAGAACAATGCACGACCCACTGCCAATTCCCTGGCATCTTCCGTAATTGAAGAGCTAATTTCCAATGTGACGTAAATCAAAAAAATTGACGGTTTTTCAGTTTTCTTTCATAAGCAAGTTTATAGGTTCTCTCAACGAATAGCAAAAGTTTTAAGTCGCAATACGTCGTATGTCCCATATGAACATAGATCTAAAAACTAAGTTTATTTGCAAAGTGACGTAACTCCAATGCGCATTTATTTCCAATGTGTCTTATATCCATGTTGACCAATCCGATGGCTCTCTGGACATCACGTGATATGACGTGATAAATCAAGGCCAAGGCTAACTTTGAAGAGTGTGTAGAGCATCAGTTTGTGTTTGTTGTGTTTAAACCATTTAAATGTTCATAAATGTCACTCAACGCGTATGTCAATAAATGATTTATTTCCAAAACGTCCTAACTCCAACTTACAGGAGACGATTACCACCATTTCCTTTGATAGGAGATTTTTAAAACACAGTGTCAGGATGGGCATTAAATATATGAATGAAATTACATTATATTCATAATCATAAGACAATACACCACAGCCCATGAAGGGCCCTGGCCTACCAAGCGATCGCTGCCCAGCCATTCGACCTCCAGATTTCGGGATGACGAGTGGTCAGTGCGTCGGATCTCCTCGGCCGTTATTCTTATTATTTTTCTGACCGGGGCACTGCTTCACTGTCAGACAGCTCACGAGGCTGAATGGACCCCGTCCCAGACCTCACGTCAGTTTCTAAAATCCCTGACTGAGCCAATCAAACCCGGGACCTCTGGGTGAGAGGCAGGCGCACTACCCCACCACCATTGAAAATAAATTTTCACTGAACATTATTTAGAACTAAGGAAAAAGTCTCTCATTTAGCCTACTGTATCTTTCTTCAAGACGTAATATGGCTACCCCACTGAAGAAAATCCTACAACTATCCCAGGTCATACCGAGGACACTCACTTCATTTTCATTCTGGTAAATTCCATACTTGTGTTTAATGAATTTAGGGATTTATTCCAAACAAGGGAAGTATCAAGTAAGACAGGTCGAAACCAATCTTGAAACATTGTGGACGCTATCGTTGTAGTCTACTATAAGAGGACAACGTGCGGAAAATCAGCTGCCAGATTGAACCGCAAGGCTCCGAAATCATGTGGCGAATCGCTCATATAAATCAATGGAAAGTAGCGAGTATTACCCTTTCACGAATTGATTGCCGGCGGCCGAGATGGGAACTAGTCTTTGTTTACTTGTGTCACACGTCAGCCTGACAGGTACAGTTGCGCGAGTAGGATATGTCTCAGCTCCAGTAGCCTCTGTAATCGTTTAAGTGTCCGTGGTGACATGAGCTCCTGTGACGTTCAATGCTGCTTGACTTATGTGCAGAATGCATTCTGTCATCGCTGTGTTCCCCGCTTCGTCCCGCGGGGCAGCTGCTACAATAAACAACAAACACTGGCACTGCCACGCTCAGTGGCAATCAAATCTTAAATTGGTAATACCGTACAGTACATGTCTGACGGCCCAGGCGCTCAAGGCCAGTGGGAAGGAGCCGCACGCTCCAGTCAGCATATACGCCCCACCACGCGACTGCGAGTGCCGCAGGGATGTCAGCCAGCCGTCATACCTGCGTACCAGGATGCCAGGTACGATTTCGGAGCCTTGCAGTTCAATCTGGCAGCTGATTTTCTGCACGTTGTCCTCTTAGAGTACAACGATTGCGTCGACAAAGTTTCGAGATAGGTTTCGACCTGTCTTACTTGATACTCCCATCGTAAGAATTAATCATCATCACCATCATCATCATTAGTCTAATAATAATGTGACGGGAGCCAGGTTTCACTCGCTAAATTAAAATACAACTGGTAGCGTTACTAATTACTAAATGTTATTGTGTCTTACTGTACAATTATTCACACAGTTCTCACGCAGCTGACTGCCAAGACCACAGTCCACAGTTTACAGTTCGTAGTCCCGGCTCAGTGATGTACCACCGTGCAACTCCCGACGTGTCCCAATTGCGCACGTAGCAAACTTCGGGCCTTAGCACTGTCCGCTCGCACCCTCCACACAACGTTCCGTGGCACGGAACTCCGTACATAAACATACTGGCCTCCCTTCTCCGCTGCACACCTGTCACAGCTGCTCACAGCTGTCAGCCACTGTTGAACTCCACTGCACTTGGCTGTCAACTCAACTCCAAGTGAACTCTCAACAGAACTGCATTCCCTCGCTTCTCAGGCCCTTAAATTCCACTAACAGACCTCTCGTAGTTTCTGACCCACCTCATAGCCACTGGATGACAACACTGACTGGAACTGAGTCGCGGGCGTTAGCCCCAGCCTTTTCTAGAAGCCGAACATTCTCGGCGCTCTTCGGCGTGCCACTGGCCTCGCATGATTCACCGGGGCTTTTGTTGGCGCGGCCGCCCCTTTGGCGGGCAAGAGGGGTGCGGGCGTGGACACTTTCTCGCCAGCTGGTGGATGTGCCGTACCGCCCCCTCCCCAAGCTGCTCGTCAGGCGCGTGACGACACGTTGCAATAATTATAAATAGGGACCTGTGCAGGAAATCTCGCATATGCATAAACCACCCGCCCGGCTTTACTGTTATGCGGGCTTATTGTTTATTTGTTTAAACGCACTCTTTAAACAATTTTTTTATATGATAACAGAGTGCAATTCGTCACTGTTGCGAGTAATTTTATTTCTTTTGAATGCTCGAGTGGTTACTTGTCAACGCCCCATAGGTATACACCAACCGCTCGGCTTCACTGTTATGTGGGCTAAACGTGACATACAGTAGGTCTGGCAAGGGCTTTTGTCTTGTTTATTTGTTTAAACACATTTGTATAAAGAAATTAATATATCTCTGTTGACTTCTCAAGAAATATAAGATTTTTCCAGTACTATTGAGACGTTTTGGAAGATTTTGGTACAAACCACAGGTTATAACTCCCTCTAGTTTAAGAGCTTGAGTTTTGTGAAACATACACCTTGGCGTTTTATATATGATGATGATGATGATGATAATAATAATAATAATAATAATAATAATAATAATAATAATAATAATAATAATAATAATGTGTTTTAGCCCCTTTAAATCTGTAGTTTAGGAGACGCCACGCCAAAGTGACAATTTTTGCACTGAAGGGGTTCTTTAACCTGTCAGTAAACTATCGACACGGATCTATTGTTTCTATAAACCTTCAAATGCTTATGTCGACTGTCTGAGTCGGGTTTTGATCTCACAACCTCGAGCATAGTAAACACCTAACCCATTGCAGCATACAGCCGGCCCTCACCAAAAAAAAGTGTATTTCGAGGCTACCATTCCCTATTCCCCCGGAATGAAACAACAGCAACGAAGCATTAAACATTCCACTCTTGAATAATTATTGTATGAGGGTCAGAAACGATAATGAAAATGAGTCCAAGGCAACAATGAGACACGCAAATTCCATTTTCATGGACCACTTCATTGCGCTTGTAGCTTCACGTCATGTTCGAACCGGTTATCCTTCAAACGGTATGAACGAATTCAATGATACAAATGCTAATAAGTGGTTATTGTGGCGCCAGTGACTCACACGTGTACACAAGCCCATCATTTCAGTCCTAATATCCAGTTATCTCCTGTGGCAAGCTGAATTAAGAGAAAAATGCCAACAAGTACAAATTGCGTTACAGATACTGTACTAAAACCTTCAGATTCCTTTACTCAATTTCGTCCAGCATTCCTCTCGTGAATTTCGTTAGCAGTTGCGATCATCAGCCTTCCTTAAAGACAACATTCCTATCGTACCACACAATTCGTCTCCAACTCCAAGCATTATGTCGCATGGTTTTATACACAGTAATTATGGATTTTTAAAATGTATTTTATGTATTTAATATTCATTCGTAATATGCAATTATTTCTTTGAAGGAGAATTGAATGGTGATCTTTTCAGGTGTGGAGTCAAGCTACTTCCTTCCAGCAAGGTGGAGCGGGTTCAATTCCCGGTAAATGTGTAGAGGAGAAGTGCCGCAACCGGTGGTTTGGATTGTACATAAAAAGAGGTTCCGCGGCTTATGATCGTAAGATATAAGGTCATTCCTCCAGATGTGTGTAAACTGACCACCTCGTGAGCGGCTAGCATTCTTGTCGCTCCGGGGAGGTCCAGATTCGATTCTTCGATTCCCACCTCACCTATCCTGGAAGTGGTTTTCCGTGGTTTCCCCACTTCTTTATCAGGAAAATGCTGGGATGGTGCCTTACTTAAGACCACGGCCGTCTCCTTCCTAATCCTACCCTAATTTGCACATACACACAGTAGTTCAGCCATCACAAGATCACAGGTTATCACACAAATCCTACACACACACACACACACACACAAACAAATATATGGGGCTATAAGTCCACGATGTAGGAGTCTCTAAAATAAGCAACACAACATGCAGTAACAAGTGACAAACAGTCAAAAACTACATTGAGGGTTTTTCGGTCTTTGTACTCTCCATCCGGGAAGGATACAAGTTTGAGCCAATATTTCGAAATATTCAGACAGAAATATTACTTTATTTATAGTGATAATAATAATAATAATAATAATAATAATAATAATAATAATAATAATAATAATAATAATAATAATAATAATATCGTATGGCCTCGGTTGCCGGGTGCAAGCTTTGTTATTTGCACCCAGAGGGTAGCTTGCATGTCGAATTTCGTTGTTTCTTGACTATGAAAGTAAAGGAGGTTAGATGTTAGATATCTATGCTCTTTGAACACTATAGCGCTTTCTAGTAGAGAAATGAGGAACTTTGTGTTGGCGGAAACTCCCGAGATTAATTTTGCCATTATGAATTCGGCCTACTGAATTCAAATGGGTTCTTTAACATGCCAACATCGTATGACATGCGTACCGTATTTTTGCGCCGCCTTTCAAAAATCACTTACCACGGCCAGGAGCGAACCAGCAATCTTGGGGTTAGTAGACCGACACGATATCCACTCACCCACCGTGGCAAGCATAATAATAATAATAATAATAATGATGATAATAGTAATAATAATGAGTAGTTCCGTGAAGATTAAAATAGCCTATATTCATATATCCTACTGGTCTTACTTAGCTTACTTAGGACACGAGAAATGAAATCGAATTTAAAAAAAACACACTCGTCATTTTTGAGTTCTCATAACATTCCATTAAATTAGACGTCAGTATATTGGGGCTTGTATGAAGATATAGCGTGCCATGTTTCACAGCGCTCGGATGAAAATTCGCGAAAAAAAGTCCATTTAAATATTTAAATTTCGCGTCGCCGCCATGTTGGTTTTGTGCTCACAGGTTATTGAATGATCCATAGCTGAACTTATGTGCATATCCTCTATCAACATACAAAATTTCAGTTTGATTGCTGTAATAAATTTGTAGATATTGAGAACCGTCTAAATATTTTGGATGGTCACCATGTTGGATTGTTATATGTGTAGGCCATAGAGTTATATACCATTAGATGAAGATTATTGCGTAGGTTCATTATTCAAACGTTCACTTCGATCGCATGATTAGGACACAAGAAATAACAACTTAATTTTAAAATTTCGCACAGCCGCCATCTTAAGGTTATATAAACAATTGAACAAAATTGGATCTCAGTGCATTATAATGTGTAAAAGCATTTGTTGTACCAAGTTTCACTGCAGTCGGATTGTTAAATCGCGAGAAAAGTCTATTTAAATGTTTTAACTTCGCTTGGCCGCCATGTCCGTTTAGTACTTAACAGGTTTATGAAAGTCACATAGATGAACTTCTAGTAGTGCCCTTTATCACCGTACAAAATTTCAGGGTGATATTTGTTACTGTTGCGGAGGTATGGAATGCCAGTGAAATATTTCGCGTGGCCGCCATGTTGGATGTTGAAACGTATTAAAATTTGAAAGGCACGGTCAAGGTCGGACGCGGTAGTAGTATGCACTTACCGAGTTTCATTGAAATCGCTTTGGCCGTTCAGATTTTATTAGGGTCACACAAACACATACGCACACACACACGGACAAAGGATGATCTCATAAGCCTTTTTTTTTTGTCTGAAATGAAAATAGGCTAATAAAAACGATGATTATAATAATTATTGGAATGAAGCTATTTAGGCATTCTACTCTCCAATTCCCACATTCCGTTCAGCACTGCCACCTAGCCAGGCGCGGATTCAAGGCGGGGGGGGGGGTCACGGGGGTCATGACCCCCCCCCCCCAAACGGAGACCAACTTTTTTTGCTAACTCAAAAAACGTTAACACAATTACCAGACAAATAAAACTTAACGAATTTTAACTGAAAAACAGTTTTTTTTTCATTTTATTCAATACTGAATTATCTTTATTGGAATTATTATGTTCTGTTACAACTGTACATATTTACAACTTCTAACCTCTTGTATAAAAACTATTAGTTATACAACAAAATCAACTCGTCTATTTTGTTTAGCAAACCTTGTGATTACCTAATCGATGTTTATAGTGATGTCACGATGAATGTGCAGTAATGCACGGATAGGAAACTGGTGCTTTTTTCGCACCAAAAATTTTTGCCGACGTCCAAACTGCAAGCTTGGTTGGCAATTTAAGCTGTGACTTTCTCCCTTTGTCGGTACCAACTCGACTTGCCGAAACTGTTACGTACCTTGATCCTTTTCTCGAAGCTCGATGTAAAAGTCGCAAAACACGCCGTTGCAATTTGTACGAATATTTTTGGTGCGCTAAACGCATCAAATTTCTATCCATGATGCTTGCAAAAACATTGGTCTGGTTTTGTACGTTTGGTTATTTTGTGATTGCGTTTTTAGTGATACCATTTTTCTTAACCATTTCGATTCTCTGACCCCCCTCCCTCCACCGCCCCCCCCCCCCCAAGCCAAACTCTAGATCGATTCTCTGACCCCCTCCAAAACCAAACTCTAGATCCGCGCCTGCACCTAGCAGGGAAACCAGTGATCTTTTGGGCGACCTGTGGCTGAAATTAAATTAAGTTTGAAATGTTAGTAGCCATTTTGCAGTGTTGCCAAAGTAATCTATTATTAGAAGCTTTTTAGTCGGTCAACACGAGTGTACCCAATTAGATCGGGTGGTGAACTACAATTAATTCCCCCCCCCCCCAGGGGCTCATATATAGTGGGACGTGGGTTGGCGACCACGGGACCCCAGCTGAGTCCGGCATTGCTTCCACTTATCTACTTGTGCTGGGCTCCTCTCCGTCTTCTTTCATGTCGACCTCTCTTGGTCATTTCTTGTTCCCTTCCGTCCCCGACGGTATTAGGGTATCCGAGGCCTGGGGAGTCTTTCACTTTCCCGCCTTAATTGGCCCTTATCTCATCTTTCCTGATACCCTCCTTCTGCGAGAGGTCAGCCTTCATTTTATTTTCATTGTTATCTCCTGCCTTGCTCAAGGCCCTCAAGGAGGCAGGGTGTGTGTAGCCACGCCACTTCAGGTGCACCCTGGATAGTGCTACACCCTCACGGGCTCACGGCTGGTGAGTTTGGGATTTCATCAGTCCACCGTTTTTCAATTTTGACAGGGTATTCTATTATATCACTGTGCATTAATGGGAAATCAATACAATATTGGCCTAGGCCTACCGACAATATTATACATCGTGGTGTTTCCATATATGGCTCACGGATAACGCTGGCAGCGTCCTCTGCCTCGATTCCGGACTCCAGTACCTCGAGTTTTACGGTTCCAGACTCGGTTCTTCGTAAGTCCACTCATAGCCCATCACTAACATACAGCCCGCTGCAAATGGCAAGAATTCATACTGTATGGACTCCCCAGCATTGATGTAAGATGCTGTTTGCCTACGAAAGTGGCGTAGGACTCACCGCAGGATGAAGATCGCAGATTACGTATTGGGAGGGGACCCGGTAACACCACATGTCTAAGACACTGCGTTAACCATATGACACATTGATGTTCTGGGGTGGCGTCATGCCAGGTCACCGTATACCTTTCGTGATTGTTCAAGGCTCTCTAAATGCTCAAGAATACGAGGACGGCAGTGTTCAACCATACCGCCAGCAGTTTGGTGGTGACATCACCTTAATGGTCAATAATTCTCGTGTGCATCGTGCATATTTCGTGAACAAGCGGAAATCTGAAGGTAATCTGATCTAGCTTTCAGCTTTTTTGGTGCGTGCTACCGTCTATCGTTTGAGTCGCCGGTGGTTTACCAGGAAAGTGAGAGACCAGTTAACTGTGTAGACAACAATAGCAAGCTGAAAAGTGCTGAAAGTATTAATTGAATTTTCTGGCAGTCAGGATTTCTCACAATCAACTAGAGCTGGGAATAAACACAGTCTTATGGTTCATTTAGAAATGAATGAAATAAAAATTCAAATATTCAAATGGAACAAAACTGCAATTAGGCATATTTAGGCACACGGATATCATTTAGGTTTTTTAGGTTCTACAGAATTCATGAATATGGTTGTTTTGAGTGTGATTCGGAAGTAAGAGAAGTAAGAGAAAAAAAGGATAAAAACCTAAGAATCCGGTCCCTAGTTAAAAGTGTCAGTCTTATTTTGTATTATTAGTTGTTAAACTAGGTTTTAGTTTTTCTATTACAACATAAGATTTTTATTTTTATTTTTTATTTAGTCGATTTACCCTCTAGGTTGGTGGCTCCTACGGACTCAGCGAGGGAACTCACCACTACCGTCGCTACGGGCTGTGTCCTGGATCTTGGAACATCTGGTTGGGGTGGATACAACTGGTGAGGTATGATCAGCACCTCGCCCAGGCGGCCTCACCTGCAAAGCGAACAGGGGCCTCATGAGGGAAGGGAAGGGAAGATTGGGATGGAGAGGCAAGGAAGCGGGAAGGAGGCGGCCGTGGCCTTACAAGAGGTACCATCCCGGCATTTTCCCGAAGACGAAGTGGAAAACCACGGAAAACCACTTCGAGGATGGCTGAGGTGGGAATCGAACCCCCTCTACTCAGTTGGACCACCCGAGGCTGAGTAGACCCCGTTGCAGTCCTCATACCACTTTTCAAATTTCGTGGCAGAGCCGGGAATCGAACCCAGGACCACCGGGACGGCAGCTAACCATGCTGACCGCTACGCTACGGAGGCGACTACCACATTAGAAACCAGTAAATTGTGAATGATACATAAAGTGGCTTATTATACTCAGTGGCAGTTCTTTGACTAATAATAAATGCAAATTCTCTCCCGAGAAAAAAAAAGCTTGATAAAAAGAAAGCACATTCAGTGTAGTTTTGCATACAGTAATTTAATACTGACTTGAAGCTATTTTTTCTCCAGCGAGGGAGAAGTGCCCTAAACACCCGATAGACTCCCGCCAGAAACTGTGGCAGCGTTGCCAGGCATGAAAAGAGGTACAGTAAATCCTGCCTTCAACGGAACGAACGAGACTCGAACATTTTTCCGTTAAACATAGGTTTTCGGTTAATAGATGTAAGCCTATGCCACGAACATGCTTATAATGGACATACTGGGAATATACAGGGCCTATCATATAAAGAAAGAACGGCAAGCGGCAGTTTTGTTATTCGCTGCTGCGGTGGCCTTGGCCGAGCTTGTGGCGCGCCATGGCCCCCTGCTGTACTATTGAAAGCGCGCGCATATTACATACGAGGGCCGTTTTTTTAAAGTTCCGATGGACTGTATAAAAATAACAGATTCACATATCAAACTAATTTTACTACTAAACGTTTGCTTGTTTTATTCTTATATCTCAACATAATCGCCAAAAGGGCTTTCCAATGCCCTCGGCAAAATATTCCGCCGCCACTGAGGTGGGTACGTCTGGAGAGTCTCCTGAAGTTTTTCCTTTTTGGCGAGGCGTTACCGCCCAACCATACCTTCAATTCTCGAAAAAGGTGAAAATTATTCACGACCACGCTGTACCAACGTTACGATAGACTTTTACAAAGAATTCAAGTGTGAAGTTTTGGACCATCTGCCGTTTAGTCCAAACCAGCACTGAATGATTTTCACCTTTTTGGAGAATTGAATGTATGGTGGGGCGGCAACGCCTCGTCAAAAGTGAAACACTTCAGGAGACTGTCCAGACGGCCACCTCAGTGGTGGCAGAATATTTTGCTGAGGGCATTGGAAAGCTGGTGTAAGAATACGACAAATGTTTCAATCGTTTTGGCGATTATGTTGAGACATAGGCCTAAGAATAAAACAGGCAAACGTTTAGTAGTAATATCTGTTTGGTATGTCAATCTGTTATTTTTATACAGTCCATCGGAACTTGAAAAGAAAAACTGCCCTCGTATGTACTATGCGCGCGCTTTCAATAGTACAGCAGGGGGCCGTGGCGTGCCACAAGCTCGGTCGGCCAAGGCCACCGCAGCAGCGAATAACAAATCCGCCGCTCGCCGTTCTTACGTTATATGGAAGACCCTGTATAATATGGTGTACATACCTTATTCAGTGCGGTATTGACATATTTCTGCTACGAATTAATACAGTACTGTACAAGCAAAGTTACAATAAGACATAAAGACAGGTATGTGTTGGTTGGTAGATCATAAAGCGAACATTGGGTGAGGATTGGGCAACAGGAAACAGACAAATAATCGTACACTTTGACGTGTAAGTTGGAGATCAAAAGGAGGATGACCTATTTGCACATTCCTTGTTAGCTACAGAGTCAACTGTTACAGCAGAAAAGGTAGACTTTTACAGGGTGCCTGAAAAATTTCTACACACTGCATTCTTGAACTTTGGAAATATTCCCTTGAAATGTGTGTTTTTATTTCGGTCGTCCGTGTTGAACAGTTTCCGTTTAAGGAAGGGAATTTGACACAGTTATCTCCCCTAAGTTCATGGCTAATTGGTTAGCGTGTTAGGCTTTGGCCCGAGGGGTCCCGGGATCGATTCCCGGCCGGTCCATTAGGGATTTTAATCTCCTGAGGTTAATTCCCGTGGCCCGGGCACTGGGTGTATGTGACGTCTTCATCATCACTACATCCTCATTACGACGCGCAAGTCACCCACGGACGTCAACTAGAAAGACCTGCACTCGGCCTCTCAGGAAGCCACACGAAGAAATTAAAAAAAAAAAAAGTTCACGGAACACCAAATATTCCGTTTAAGAGAAGTTTCCGTTTAATGAAGGGTCCGTTGAAGGCAGGTATTACTAAATTATACTAACTGAGGATCTAAATCAGGTCTTCACAGGCTGCACTGAACTTGCGCAATGGATCTGCACGTGCTTGAGAAGGCAATGCCGTACGTGAGGGAACACCGTGTACACAATGTGGTATTGTAATTGAAGCGTGCACCGGGAGTGTTTCTTATCCGTGAATTAGGCCTATACAGATTATTTATACTTTAAAAATCTTCGATGGTTAAAGAGAAAGTCATCTGAAGTCTCTCTTCAATTGTTATGTTTCGTCACTTTTTTTTTTCATTTTCTTGTTTGGATTTTTATGGTTTACATTCTCCGTACATGTATACCCCGCGGAGTTGCCCTGCGCATTAAATCGCCCACCACAACCACAGTAGGTCCTGGGATCGGAGGTTCGAATCCTGTTGCTAATAGTGGCTAATATTGACAGTGGTTTTCCACACTCCCTCCAGTCAAATGTCGGGATAGTACCTTACTCAAGTCCCGGGACACCTATCCCATCCCCGACCCTAGTAATTACAGCTACACACACTATTACAGTCACCGCAGAAACACAGGTTATTAGACAAATTGAACACACATACAAGTACATGGGGCTGATCACTTAATGCTGTAAAACACTCCTTACATAAAGAAAGTAAACGTGAGAAGTGTTTTAAGTGATTAGATAATTCATGCAATTTATTAATTACCGGCACTAGCAAATTAATTGTTACTCCCCGCCCAATCTATTTGGGTACACTTGTGTTGACCGACTGAAAAGCTTCTAATGATAGATTAAGTTTGTCTTGTAGGCACAAAATGTGATGAAAAATATTTTTACGAGCCAACATGTAGGACTCGGAATGCCGTCGATGTTAGCCGCCCTCCAAACTTTGACTTCGTTGGCCGTGAGTCAAACACGTGTTCGTAGAATAAGGATGCGGACACACTATCATTGATCCAACGAGGAAGCCTCTTAGAGCCATTACATTAAGCGCTGCGTGACTCAGCGGTAACGTTCTTGCCTGCTGTTCCCAAGGTTGTAGGATCGAATCCTGGCGCTGTCAGCTGGCATTTGAGGGTGCGCAAATGCGAGGGAGCCATGTCAGTAGATTTGTTGGCACGTTAAAAATCCCCTTCGGGGCAAAATTCCAGCACCCCGGCGTCTCTAAATGTCGCAGTAGTTAACAGGGACGTAAAACCAATAACATTTTTTATTATTAACTTATTACTTTAAGCGCTGGTTCTGGAGGGAGATTTATAACATCCGTACCGGCTTTTTGATATCTAGCAGCATAGTTTTAATTGATTCAGATATTATGTCAATATTGGCATAATCTACAAATACACATAACCTCGATGTTAGGCCCCTTAAAACAACAATTATCATCATGATCATACGAATACACACTATTACAGGCATCACAATGGCACAGGTTATACGACAAATTCCACACACACACACACACACACACACACACACACAACCAAGTACACGGGTCTTATGACAACGATTCCCAAGCTAATAAATGAAAAAAAAAACAGCAGACACATTAGGGATGTGATTACAGGTATCTATTGTTTTAGCAGTCCCTGATGTTCCAACTGTTATTTAACTGAACTTATGTCATTTCAATAATAGCCTAATGATAATAATAATAACACCTACAATAAAACAGTGATGTCACGCTATGCAAAATTAAAGTATTACAAGACCGTTGTCTTCCCAAAAGCTCTATGTGCATCAGAAACTATACCTTTAGGAGGCCATTAAAAATTGCAGACATTGAAAAGCAAGAACGCAAAATTCTTAGAAAAATATTCGGCCCTACACAAGAAAATGGAATTTGGATCAAGAGACGAAATGCAGACCTCTAAACCCTTGCAGACAATTTCACAAACACTGTACGCAGAAGACGGTTGAACTTTTGTGGGCACATACCAAAATTTAGGATGGACAACAATTGAGTAGACTAACAAATAGGCCTACATTATTCAATATAATTAATACAAAAAATCGGGGATAAATTGGCTGGAGGAAACAAGGGGAGACCTGAATGAGATGAACATCGGAGAGAACATAATGAAAAACCGAGTAATCTTCAGAACCACTGTAAATAAGTAAGGTGCACATTTAGGGTGAAATGTAGCAGCAGGACTGGTGCAAGATGGACAGAAGATCGCAAGAAGCAACACAGTGAGTTCATGAAGAGATTTTGGGAGATGAAGAACAAGAAGGCAAATGTTTCAAACCAACTAACAAGTTCCAACGCGCTCTATGAATGGGCATAACGAAGAAAGATAGAATACTACTAATAAAAAAACTATAATAATAATAATAATAATGTGTGGATCCCGGAGAGGCCGAGCTGATGCCCAGCGTCACGATGAGGATGGAATGAATGATGAATACGTCGCCAAAAGCAGGCCTTGAGTCAGGAGAATCAATCGTACGAATTCCCACGACCTAACCAGGAATCGAAGCTGGGGCCCTTCAGTCCAAAGGGAAGCTCTTATCACCTGTCACGAAGCCACACTCTTTTGAATAATGAAGTTTAGGCCTATTTTTTTTAATTCATTGTAGGGGATTGGGTGTTTTTTTAGCGTATGGCTTTTTAGTGCCGGGAATGTCCGAGGACATGTGTTCGGCTCGCCAGAGTTTGTAGCACCCATGGGGTGAGCTACAAGTACCGTTGCGTGTGAAGTGTTGTCTGGGAAGAAAAGTGTGAATGTAAAGACGATGAATTGAAAGGTAGCGGCTGTGGCCTATAATTAGGGACCAACCCCAGCAGATCCCTGGAAGGAAGATGGGAAATCACAGAATACCATCTTCAAGGTTGCCGGCGGGGGGATTCGAACCTCCTCGCCTCCCGGATGTGAGCGACTGCCTGAAGCCACGCCGTAACGACCACGGCTAACTCACCTGGTGGGTGGGTGTTGAACTAGTCTGATAACCTGTGGTTCTGTGATGAATGTAGAACTACGTGTACAGTAGCTGTGCTAGGGATAGGGATGGGGTAGATGTCCCGGGACTTGAAATTAGGTGCTCTCCCGGCATTTGGCTGGTGGGAGTGAGAAGTCCCCAGGTAAAAACCACATTCAGGATAGCCGCTGTCAGCGCCAAGATTCGAACCACCGATCTTCAAACTATGCCTCAGCTGTTCATCGCGGTGATGGTGCATGATTTAACTTGTGTGGTTACGCCGCAGAGTGAAAAGTGAAGTAAACTCGCGTGACCCACAATAGCCTGGTACAAGTCTTCGAAATTCACACCACATGGGTGATTTGTACGTCAACATTACCTCAAACTATAATTGAATTCCTTAGCAGAGCTGCGAAGCAAACCCGGGCTTTCGGATGACAGCTAACAAAGAGACGTACTTTTGAACAATTAACCTCCAGTATCAAGCCATACATGTTAAGGGGCATTAACACCAATTATCTTGATTTAAAAATAAATCACTTGAAAAATAGAAGCAGATGTCATTTTAACTTGAAGATGATAGACGGACACCGTTTATGCAAAGATAAACTTTCTTTCTCAACTTATTCACACTTTCCATCGACGCGAGAATAATGAGCCATTCCCATTACGTATGCCTCGCGTGATTAAAATTTCAGCAACATCTGGCTTTAAATTATGCTGTGAAACACGTAACAGAATATTCCCTTAGTCATAGTACATTTCTCAGCATTTCTCTTGATACGTCACCAACTGAGTGGTGCAATGTCTCTTACTTTGTTCTGTTCTCATGCAGTATGCGCTGACCCATGCGGTGATGTGTTGGCCTTAATAGTTCTTTAAGAGCTCATGGCTGGTCATACTGAGAGCCATCTCCACGGGCTCCACCGCGTAGTCATGTGCATTATGTCGCGAATCCCAGCACTAATTGTGGTCATTCAAAATATGGATTCTCCCCGCGTGTTACCACACTCCTCTAGGAAAATGCTGCGATGGTACCTTATTTCAAAGTCTCAGGGCACCTACACCAGTCCTAGGATCCTATATTTAGTTACACACACTATTACAGTTTCCACAGATACATAGGATGTCACACAAATTCAACCTACGCCTAAGTACACGAAGCCGATGACCAAGATGCCTCAAGCCCCTTAAATGAATTAACAACAATAAAAACAACCAACTTATCCCCGGGCAGGCTTGGCAATTCCAAAAATGTTGTCAAGCCTATTTTTCTATATTTTTAACCAATTTCCATCCTATGAAATATAAGCTTATGAGATCACCATTTGTCCGTGTTCGTATTCCCTTAATACATTTTAATTGATTGGAGTGATGTCAATGAAACTTGGTAAATACTTATTATTACCCCTTCTGAATCCAAGCGTGCCTTTCGAATCTCAATAAGTATCACCCATCCAACATGGCGGCCTCACGAAATGTTTATCCTGTACTCAAGATATATTGCAACAAGCAATCTAAGATGTTTGTATGGTGATAAATAGGGCTCAGATTTTTAGGTGCTCAAAATCGGGAAAATATTTATTTTTTATGTACTAAAAATGCCTGAAATATTTAGTTATATTTTAGTTTATTAATGTGAATATAAACAATATGCAGTACTCACGAATGCAATTTATGCTATGCCTCACTGACTACTGAAGAAATACAATACCCAACGAGATACATCTTCAGGTTGTCCATCACAAATGACCGACGATTATCGCGAAACACTTCTTCTGAAGGCGCGAAACTGCGGCAATATGTTTCTTGCCCTTGAGGTGTTGTGTAACTTGAGATCGCTGTTCAGCCTTGATTGCTTTCCCACATGGTTGGCAGAACAGAACGCCCCCATCAGTAGTAATATCATCTGGAAATCCCCGGCTTCTACAGAGAGTGGCACGGGGTGACAAGTTAAGAATAACACAGTTGCAAGCTGACATACGCTCTGCATGAAGTTTAGATAGCCCACAGGTTCTTCCCCGTTGAAGTAACACAGAACAAAAATGCAAAAAGCTGAAAGATCTAGCATACTGATTTTAAAAAATGTAGGCCTAAATATTATGTCTTTTTATGTGCTGATAAGTGAAAAGCAGGAATTTATGTATTTATAGAAGAAATGCTTAAAATATGTATTTACATAAAAAAATATATTTACCTAAAAATCTGAGCCCTAGTGAGACTATAAAACAAGATCATATGTGACATTCAAAAACATGATAGGCACAAAACCTACATGGTGCCCACACGTTTTTAAATATTTAAATAGACTTTCCTGCTGCAGTGCAATTTGGCATTGTAAATCTTCATTTAGAGCTTAATATATTGGCGTATAATGTAATTCAATTGTTATGTACAATTCAAGATGGCAACTGTGTCTATATTTAAAAATATGTTTTATTCTTGAGTCCTAACCAAGCGATCGTAGGTAAACTTCTTATAATGAAGCACTGTTATAATATTTATCTACTGGTACATACGGGAATATTTATGGCATAAATGTATTAAATTATTCATGACGCGCATTTTAATTCCTGAGGTATGCATTTTTATAATTCGTCAAAGAATTATCTGATATATGTGAAACTTGGTATAGTGGACCACGACTATACTCTACCGATTACTATTCTGAAATTGCAGAGGGCGCTCATATCAATTGTTAATAGGCCTACATGATTTCACCTAACTCGTCACTGATTGATCCGATCATTGTGAAATCTGGTATATCAAACCTTGAATATAATCTAAACCTACAGGAACATGCATTTTGGTCCTTTTTAGCCTACTTTTCACATTTTGCAAAAATGAGGAAAAAGTAGTCTTATGAGATCGATCCGGGAAAATGTCTGTCTGTCTGTCTGTCTGTCTTTCTGTCTGTCTGTCTGTCTGTCCCCCCCCCCTATCAACTCCTAAACGGCTGCAGCAATCGAAACCAAATTTGGTATGAGTAAAGATCTATACCGGGATATCTCAACGTCATATTGAAAATGATGTCAGTACTACCAACTGCTGAAAAATCATAATTGAAATTTCAGCTCCATGTTGGATATCTTGGAACATATACATGGGAACTATTCCAAAATTGGCACATATATAGATAATAATACTTCAGTTTAATTTTCAGGAGGCCATACATGACAGTGTTGCCAAAATGATTCTAAGCCTACTGATAGGTCATATGTTTAAATGCATATAACTCCTACACTATCAATTGAATTTCAACCAAATTTCGTATGTACTATGCGTACATAAACTGATATGACTGAGCGTATTCATAAGAGCCACCAGGCTTGCCAACTGTCAATAAATGCTCTCTCTATTTTTTATCCAAATACTATTATATCAGAAAGTATGCGAGCCAACAGCCTTAACCTTCGCACACGTATAGTGCCTGACATTCTAGATTAATTTGGAGCAACTAATGTATGTCAGTGCTACCAACATGATTCTAAGCCTGCTGATAGGACCAATTTTTAAATACATGTTACTTCTGTACTATCAATTGGATTTCAACCAAATTTCGTATGTGCTATGTGTACCATAACATATATGACTATGCGTATTGTTAAGAACAATCAGGGCTGCCCACTGTTAATAAATGCTGTTTATATTTTTACCCTAATATAGGCTATCAGAAAGTATGCAAGCCAATAGCTCTAAATTTTGCGCACGTATAGTACCTGCCATTCTAGATTAATTTGGAGCAACTGATGTACGTCAGTGCTACCAACATCATTCTAAGCCTGCTGATAGGTCCAATTTTAAAATACCAGTAACTACTATACTAACAAATGGATTTCATCCAAAATTGGCACAACAATAGATGATAATATTTCAAATTATTTCTGATCAACACATGCATGACATTGTTGCCAACATCATTTTACGCACGCTGCATTAAGTCCAATGTTTAACTGCATGTAAAGTCCATGCTATCCATTGGACTTCAACCAAATTTTGTATTCTGTACCTTAAGAGATGGAACTAAGAATATATTCAGTCACCAGGGCTGCCAACTGTAGTGCTCTATCAGGCTATATAATGCCAGGTATTTTTCGAACTAATTAGAAATTTCTATATTACCAACTTTATTTCGTCATTATTCTAGATAGCCTAGGTCGATATAGATTAATCATTGGCACGAATTTTAAATTTTAAGAAAAGTAGGCTCTTTAGTTCGTCACGGAAATTCTTGTTACAAATTATAGATGGCGCGCATATTAATTATTCAGGGATGAACACCTCTAATTCGCTGTAAAACTTTGAATAGTAGACCATTACTTTGGTCTAAATAGCAAGAACATACCCGAAAGAGCAGTGAGGAAGGAGATAGTCCTCGTTAGTCCTACATTCTCTATCTAAGTGGTAACCAGTAATATCACCAGAATATTTTGTCATAAATTATAGATGGCGCTCAAGTCAATTCCTCATATGTGAGTTCACCGAATTCGTCACTGAATGTTCGGATTGCTGCAATCTGGTACAGTAAACCACTGCTATATACAAAGCCTATACTAGTCAATTTCTGATATATGAATTCCTATACCTCTTCACGGAATCATCCGATATCTGTGAAACCTGGTGTTGTGAACCAATGACATAATCAAACCTACGGGAATATACATCTATAGGTTAGTTTTTATTAATAATTATTATAGGTGGCGTGCAAGTTAATTCCTCTGCGAAGAATTCCTCTAATTCCTCTTGGGCTGATTCGATCTCAGCGTTGCTATGACAGAAACGTTCTGGCATATAATTGTTTAGTGTAGTCCTCCTCAATAAGAGCTCTTGTTAACCTCTAACATAAGCGCCTGTTAATTGGCGACTATTAATCCTATCGTTGCGGATGTTTACAACATGGCTTTTGCGTATTTCTAAAATTACACGTTTTATGGTTCGTGTGTCATTGGACAGATAACTGGAAAAGTATGTGATAAATACTTATATAATAATCATCATCTGTCACATAAAACTCTATTTTACTGTTCATAAATTATTCATACCGTGCATATGACTTTCCCTGGAATGAACTATTGTAACAAGTCACAGAAAGATGCGATCTCTACGGGAGTGGTCATATTTAACCAATAAGAAGGTTACATATGCATGTGCATAATTGTGCTAGTGTGGTGGTGATTGTTGTATTAAGGGTAAAAACATCGAGGTCATTTGCCACAATTTTCTAGTGTAGCTGTAGTGTAGAATGTTAAAAAAGAACAAATCTTATTCATGTTCTATTGAACAGGTTACTGGGAAAGTTGATGAATGTACCACTTTGATGAACTAAATATTCTGGCACATATTTTTTAGTGTTTTATTCATTGTATTTTAGATAGGACTTGAACACATATGTGTTGAACAACTGAGGCAGCTTTGATGAATGCAGTAATTTTGCATTTGTCTCTTTACACAGCGAGTACCAGTGGATGCTGCGAATGGCTCTACTCATAGGTTCAGTATTGCTGCATTGACTCAGTGAGGAAAGCAATGTCAAACTACCTCACTCCTTACCTCGCCTAGCACGCCTAGTTATAGTGCTCCCTAGGGTTTTTGTGGGTACTTTTTGAGGATCCAACCAGCCTCCAGCCCGACTAACAAATATACAGTGTTTGGATATTGATTTGCAAGTTTGAAACCGTTAACCTATATTGTTTGGGGCAGATGACCTCGTTGTTCTTCTCCTCAAAACAATAACTAAGTAACCCTATATTTCGCTATATTTTACCACAGTAGACTACAGGTCATAAAGCAAACGTTATTTTAAGTCCACCATATAGGTAACGTATTCAATTGACAGTAGGATGGATGTTATATGAAAATAGGCTTTACTACTTCTTCACGGA
Organism: Meconema thalassinum; assembly: GCA_946902985.2. Taxonomy (NCBI): domain Eukaryota; kingdom Metazoa; phylum Arthropoda; class Insecta; order Orthoptera; family Tettigoniidae; genus Meconema; species Meconema thalassinum. Next base: position 368,875,894 of record OX336389.2, on the reverse strand, counting down.
GCTACCTATAATTTTTGTTGCGTTCTATTTCAAAAGAGGGAGAGAGAATTCAATTGGTGCATAGCCCCTGCTCTGAGTATCAACCACACTACGAGTACATCAATAGGGTTAGAAGGAAGAAGACAGAAACACTGCAACTACCGAGATTTATCGTAAAAAGAGTTGAGTGATTAATTAGACCAATTGTATAAACTGAAAAGATGGTGAGAAAATAATTTATTTTATTAGAAGGTGCACGCTATTTTCCATTCAAAATAATCCACAGAAGAATATGATTCCTAGACTTCATTGTGTTGAATGCAATAAAGTGTCAAGAGTTTTTTAGCAACTGACTTCTCGTCCTAAACCCGGTAAATTTTGAACTGACCTCCTGCACTTATGTACTATCTAGAAGTAGGCTATTGATATACGTGTGGCGTAAAGGTAAGGTTCTCGCTTGTTGTGGCCACGGTCGCATGATAAGACTCCCTGAGCGGTCAATTGGCATTTGGTGGTGACAACATCTGAGGAACTCGTGCCAATAGATTTAGTGGCACGTTAAAGATCCTCTTCGGGGTGAAATTCCAGTACCCAGGCACTTTTAAAGCCGTAGTAGTTACAAAGGGACGTTAAATCCTACGACAATCATCACATAATGTATAAAACGCTAAGGTGTATGTTTCACAAAACTCAAGCTCCTAAACCAGAGGGAGTACCAAAATCCCTTGTACCAAAATCTTCCAAATCGTTTCAATAGTTCCGGAAAATTCTTACATTTCTTGAAACCTCAACGGATATATGTTTAATTGTTTATGAAATGCGTGTAAACATTTAAACAAGATGATAGCCCCTGCCAGAATTGTGTCGCTTCAAAACCGCATAGCAGTGAAGCCATGTGGGTGGTATATACACATGGGAGCGCCCTCAAGTAAAACGTCCGTTTCAAGTACTGAGGCGTTTAGAGTCGCAGGAGTGTCAGAATTTTGCCCCGAAGGGGATCTTTAACGTGCCAGTAAATCTACTAAGACGGCTCCCTTGCATTTGCGCAGCCTCAAATGACAACTGTCTGCGCCAGTATTCGATCAAGCAACTTTGGGCACAGCAGGCGAGACCATTACCGCTCCACCACGCAGCCAGTCCACAAGTAACCGATCGTAACAAATGAGCTTTCAAAAGAAGGAGAATTACGAATTGCACTCTGATTTCATAAATATCGACCATTTATTTAAAAAGCGCGCTTTAACAAATAAACAAGACGATATCCCCTTCCAGAACTGTGTCGCGTCGAGCCCGCATACCAATAAAGCCAGGCGGGTGGTATATACACATGCAAGAGTTCTCGCCTGGGTCCGCTGGTATTATTTACTATCATAATTGCAGGTGTTTGTAGTCCTTCCATTCCCCGCAAAGAAGATCATTTCGGAGTCATTCACACCATTGGCTCTCATTCCTTTCTTCAGTCCCCAGCTTGGCTTAATAACTCCCGAGGAGATTTATATAATAGGCTATTTGGGGGAGTAGCATAGCGAAATACGTCAAATCATGCTCCACAACTGCAATCGAGAGGTGCACAGGTTGGAGATCTGAAGTTCGAATCCTGCTGACAGCAACCAACCTGAGTGCACATTTTCGCAGAGTTCTACATTACTCCCTCAAAGAAAATGTCAGAAAGGTACCTCACTTCACCCCCCGGGTGTTCATCCCAAAACTTGATCTAAAAAATATTTACACACACTTTTATAGTCATCACAAAAATACAGGTTATCAGAAAAATTAAACACAATTTGAATCTTACATTTTAAGGAAAGTTGGCTCTGTGTTCTTCACATAACTACTTGTTCAAATGTAGAAACTCAGTTCCTGTGTGAATATTTTAATGTACATAGGAATTTGTAGAGATGAGTTACGTAACATGTTGCTGATTCATTTAAGGGTCTTGCGACAATATAGTCATTTAGCCCCCTGTATTTGGTTGAGTGTAGAATTTGTCTGATAACATGTGTTAATGTGGTATCTGCAGTAGTGTGTATTTGTAATGCAGGTGAGGATTGGGAAGGAGGGGGCCGTGGCATTTGCCTGGAGTAAAAGTGGGAAACCACGGAAAACCACTTCCAGGATGACTGAGATGGGAATCGAATCCATCTCTTCTCATTTTTGCTTCACGAGGCTGATTGGACCCCGTACCAGAAATAATTTCCTAGGCAGAGCCGGGAATCGAACCCGGCAACCACTAATAACACCTGAGGATACTGCGTACCCACTACACAAGTTCGACAGGAAAGTTGCCGAGAAATATAGGGTGGTACTTGAAAGTTTCAACAAAATTAAGCACGAGATAGTTCAATTCACACTAGTGAAAGTACATATAATTGGGATAGGTCTACGTATAACATTTTAGTGAACACACTTAATTCCACACAGTATGTACGACCCACTGTTGTCTCTCTATACCTAGGGATATACAAAAAACGTTTCTCTGCATTTTCTGAATTTCGACGGAATGTTGCGTTATTTACGCGTTTCAGACTGCTTTATGACGATTGCCCGCAAAAAATAGATTTTGTCTGTCTGTTTATTTGTATGCTTATCACTGGAGAACGGCTGGCTGGATCAACGTTAAGTTTGGTATGGTATCCATAATTTGTATAACTCTTCACCATATCTTTCATAAAATGGTGGGAGGGCTATGGGGGAAATCCCCTCAAAATGTGCGCTAAAATAGGCGAAATGTCAAAGTTGTCCCAGAAAACGAGACAATGCTCATTTTGTGCCCCATAATGTGATAAACAAAACTTGGATGGTCCATAGGGATCTCGAAAATCATATTGTATGCCCCTTGAATCAATAGTTTACGATATTTCTTTTATCATAGCATCCCAGCTAGTATTCAAAACGAGACAAGGCTGAATGTATTCATTAACAAGAAATGATAATACTGTAGCTATATTAAGAATACGTGATTGAGAGGATCATTTTCCCGATAATGACAAAAAAAACTTCGAAGAACGGGTACTTCTTCGAGCCAACAATAAATTACGATTTTTCTGAAAGTTAAGAATTCCTTTTCTTCAAAATATAGGGATTTTCTGGCTTGATAAACTGTTCTATGTTTAGTCTCCAATCCTCCAAGAAAATGAGGCATTTGCAATCGATTAAATTCTCATCTTTATTCCACAGAGCTCCTCAAATACATGTATTTATAGTCTTTACCTTGAATTAGCATTAGGCTGGGAAGTTTTTTTCTGGTGGAGCAGTTTTCAAGCACCTCCATTCCGAATAAACAAAAGTTTGGTGCTTTTCAGTCGGTCAACACGAATGTACCCAAAGAGAGCTGGGTTATGCCCTAATCCTGAAATAAATTACATGAGATTAATAAATTTATTTCAGGATTAGAGAATAACCCAGCTCTTTTTGGGTACATTCGTGTTGACCGACTGAAAAGCACTAAACTTTTGTTTACTTAGACAACACTGAAAAATGGCTTCAAACCTCACAATGTCCATTCCGAATGTTAACAAACCTCATGGTGTGAACATTATAATGCCTAAAAGAAAACGCTGAGAGCTTAGCGAGTTCTCTTTACTGAACTGGAGGACTCTGGAACATACTCCTGATAAGAGATGGGTCCATAGGAGTACAGGTTCTCACAGTGGGGATTGTGATTTATACCCTAGATGACAGGGAGGCCACTTGCGGAACGTACTACAAGTGTTCATAGAGCAACTTTCCTTCCGGTCTGGGAACTTGCTGGTGGCTATGCCTTATTGGTTAGCTGCTCAGTGCTCACCCATTTCCGCTACATAATCGCTCTTGTTGCTCCTGCCCCTGGTTCCTTCTTTCTTTCCTCTCATCCTTCTTTCATTCTTCCCTTCTCATATTCCTTCTTCTTTCTACTTCTATTCCTTATTTCTCTTCCCTCTTTCTGTATTTTTTCTTTCTTTTGGAACAATGTATGGAATATGGTATTAAAGGAATCTTCAAGTATTAGAAACCATGTTTCAGAGATGCCTATATCTTTTAAAGAAAGCGTTCCAAAAGAGCTTGCGAATTGTGCTTTGTGGTTTCTTCAATCTTCCTTAACATTATTTATTATTAACTGAGCCCTTAGATATGCAGGGGACTGGCATAGAAGACCCTTAAGCACAGTATAGAGTCTATATCCGGAAAACTGAGAAATAATTTTATTAATGCTGCCAATGGCAATTTATTTATTTTCAGGGAAGGGATTTTGGAAGGCAATCGGCCGTGGACCTATTGAAAGGAACCATCCCGGCATTTGCCTGGTGATGAAAATGGGAAACTACGAAAACAATTTTCAGGATGGCTGAGGTGGGATTTGAACCCACACTCTCCCGATGCCAGCGAGGCACGAGATAGCGCGTTAGTGCTCCTGGCCACTGCGGCCTGTAAAAACTGACAAATTGATTATGAATTAACGTACAGGCTATTATTGACACCAATATTAACATTAAACTGATTGCATACAGATTATTTATTATTTATTATTCTCATGTAATTTTATTTCAGGATTAGGGAATAACCCATCTCATTTGGGTACAATCGCGTTAACCGACTGAAGAGCATCAAACTTTTTTTTTTTTTGCATACTGATTGTATGTACTGTACTTGCACTATGCTGTGAGTAAACGGTAGCCTACATAACATCCCTAAACATAAAAGTCGAAAGAAGTAACTGTACTAGATATGATTCTACACACGTGCCTTATGTCGATATAATTTCTTCGTGTACAGTGTCTACAGGTAATTGAGGCGAAGTTTCTGAAGGAAGCAGTTGTAGCGTAAAGATAGGTAGTATTCTTTCATTTGCCTGGAGGTGAAGGGAAAATATTTTCTAGGATGGTTGAGGTTGGATTCAAGCCCACGTCCTCATAGGTTGCGCCCTCAAATTACAAACTCACGGTAGAGCCCGAAATATAACCTGTGGCTCCTGGGATGAGAGACACGACGGCGCGTTGGCCCAGATAAAGTATGGAAAGTGGTTTAACAGTTCGTCCTATTCACAGGTTTTGCTTAGTAGAACAGCTTAAAATCCTGAGGCTAGAAATCTTGATAGCACCTGTATGATACAGTATTTACATTTTATATATTCACTGCAGTGTTTATAATGGGAAGTGCCCAGACGAAAGTCAAGAACAAACCTTCGCGAGTGATCTTTAGAGCTTCAATAAGTGGCATAACTCAATAAGTCACGTCCGTTATGTTCCTCCCATAGTAGTCACTGAAAAATCCATTGAAACTGGAAATGCTACGAGCCACTTCTCAGTGTTGCCTTTGTACAGTTATCTACTTACATAGGCCCTATTGGTTTTCAGTTGGTCAACACGAATTTGCCCAATTAAGTTTGGCGGGGAATAATACTTATCTAATCAACCTACAGTACTACCTGAAAAGAATTTTACATGCATTATTTGTACACTCATTATAAGCCTACTCTTCTCGAACCAACAAACAAATACGTGTGAGGGATGGTGGGGGAGGGGAGGAGGAGGAGGAGGGATCTGTCTGATATCCTATTTTATTGTGTTGGCTGTAATATTGAGTGTATTTGTAATTGGGGTTAGGAGGTGACCATGGCCTTAAATTTAGGAAGCATTCTGGCATTTGCCTGGAGTAGATCTTGAGAATCACGGAATACAACTTCTAGGATGGCTAAGGAGGGAATCTAGAATAGAAAACCCTCTGTTTCAAATCTCGGATAACCAGAGATTGGGACGAGAGTATTATGTATTACAACCGTCACCTGACAGATGTGATTATAAAAGTGTTTACAGCGATTTCAATAGCCTAATTCAAAATCCTTCTCCGTAAGATTGATAAATCGTAACATAAATTTAAACGTAAGTCAAAAACCTACAACTGATTTACATTGTCAGCTTCGATTCCCTCCTCAATTTTGTCTCACGATGCTGAGTAAACCCCTTTTTATCCCTTAAAACAGAATTAAATTTATTGGCAGAGACGATAATTTAACCTGGACCTCAGGGTGATAGCCAAGAATGCTAGGCACCACACCACGATGTGGGAAGAAAAGAAGAAGAACACAGCACACTCTGCGTTGTCGTTACGTTTTAAGCCCGACGATTAGCTGGATTCTCAAAAAATCAGCACCGTAGGTTATGAGGCCGTAAAACCCTAAGTCAGTTCACTAGGCACCTTGAGTAGCACCTTTCACAGCATCCCCAGACACTGGCTGTGCCCCGAATGTCTACACTTGAGTACCTTCCACATAATCACAGCAATAAATGGGACCAAAACACCGGTGAAAAACTATATTTTCTCTAGCGTGTGCTAACAGACAAATTCAAAAATACTGCTACTTGCCCACACTATGTGCACTTTCCCAGTAATTCAGCAATATTTCTGCATTATCTCAGTAAAATTATTTTTAGACTGTTTTCATTTATGAAAACAAATAGGCTTATGAGATCACCTTTTGTCCGTGTGTGAATGTGTGCGTGTGTGTGTCCCCCTAATAAAATCAAAACGGCCGAAGCAATTTCAATTAAACTCAGTAAGTGCATTGTCCAACCAGGATTGGAATCCTCCAAGGAAGAGCCGTCGAAACTGGCTATTCTGTACGGAGAGTTAGAAGAAGAGTATCTCTTAGTTTCCCTTCACACTCGTGATGAAGAGTGTCGGGGACTCGGCATTTTACAATCCTAAATGAGCGCTAATTGTTCCATGGCGCTAATCAAGCTAATTAATACAGCAGGCCTGCAATAAAATTAGTAAATATAGTATTCTGTGATTGACTTTCCTTTCTTTCCCATTTAGGGGCCAACATATGAGACATCAAGATCATTTAGGCCCGTGTACTTATGTGTGCGTATGTGTGTGTGTATATGTATGTATGTATGTATGAATGAATAAATGAATGATTTGTCTCATAACCTGTGTTATTGTAGTAGCCTATCTGTAGTAGCATGTGTATATGTAATCTAGTCTAAGATCGGGAAGGAGTCCGCTGGGAACCATCCCAGAGTTACCTGATGTACAATTGGGAAACCTGAGAAAACCACTCCCAGGATGGCTGAGGTGGGAATTGAACCGACCTCTTCTCAGTTCTGCCTCACGAGGCTGAGTGGAACCGATCCAACCCTCTGACCAGAATTAAATTTCTTGACAGAGACGGGAATCGAACCCGGGACCACTGGGGGGGGGGGGGGGAGGGGGGAGGGGGGGTTGACAGCCAAGAATGCTAGCCATTACATCACGAGGTAGACTTCTGTGATTGATGATGTACACCCTTTGCTTAGAATAAATATTACAGTTACAGTATTACCTATGTTGATGTGTCAACACCTGGCGCTATCCATACACTGACCAGCGGAAACACACTCCACTTTCATTTCTTTGAAATTCTGTCATTTTACATGTCTTACACAGTTCACGACTTCACTAACTCTGTCAAAACATTATCATTCATCATTTAACAAATTTTATGCACCCAGGAATCATTTTGTACCCCCAATTTCCTTTAGCTGCTTAGTATGCAGATTAATGTAAATTGTTGTCTTCTTTAACAATTTTTAGATTTGAAACGAAAGTCGTTTATAACAATGAGTTTTGTTTGCGTGGGATTTAATTTATGTGACAAGACAATAGCACACATTTTAACACTCATCGGCACACTCAGAAGTGGGCGTTACCACGTCTGTAGGCATCACAGTCTCAAAATGTTGAGTTATGGTGCTGATCAAGGTCGCTGTACTTTTCTGAGGTTTCCCCAAGTGTTCCAAAGTGCATTTTGAGGTTCTTGATAACATTAGGTGGCATCGTGTCCCAAAATACACAGTAGGTTTGAAATCAGGACAGGGTGCTGGCCTTAGCTAGTGCTGCATCACGATCTGGACCATATATAGACGGGGAAATGGCAGAAGAAATTATCATCAATGAGAGGGGCATTTGACCCTCTAAAAGACCAACCACATGCCCCTCCCCCTGTGCAATTGATAGTCCTGGGAAGAGCACCTTCTCTTCAGCAGTTAGCGTAAGTTCAGCATTGAGAAGGAATGGAATCCTATTCCTTGCAAAGACTAGTCAAGATTCTGTCCTAAGATCTCATAGTTGCAGAGAAACTGAATGAAGGAAGACCAGGCAATTGTATTCTCGTTCGTTTTTCTCATCAAGAATTGCGTTCCAGCAAGGTTCCGTCATGGTATGGGCTGACATCAACGAAGATGCTAGAACAGATCTGGTCTATGTAGAGAATGAAGTTCTACACGCATATCAGTACACTGTGGAAAACTTTTCCCCAATGCTTCACTTATAGCGGATGCTCTTAATGTTCAGGACGTAGACTATGGCCCAATTGTGATGCAATTTATGCGTGAAATGGGAATTCAGGTGCTAAATTGGACAGCACGCTGTCCTGATCTCAATCCTTGCGCACGTGCTTGGACATATGCCTTGGAATGTAGCCTAACTCAACGTTTTCCCAATAATCTCAAAATATACTTTAGAACACGATTGGAATGTGAAATGGGAGTGCATGGTTCAAGAAAGCACGAAGACTTTGATCAGGGGTATGTCTCAACATTTTGAGACCGTGATACCTTCCAGTTCATTGCACAACATTCACTTCACAGCTAGAATCAAAATCCTGTCTGGCAGAGTCGGATATCGAACCTGGTTTGTCTGTGCGAGAATCCACTATTTATTAAATCACGGTTATGTGGATACGTACGGGACAGAATAGCAGCTTTCTTTCCTCCAGAACGTGTTACTGAATGACAATATCATTCTCTTATTCCATGACGTCATGGATGCAGACTATGCGAATGACGCTATGACGCATTGTGCTAGGAAAGGCTGCACCTTGACACTATATTGCCTCTTTCTAGCCCTTCACCTAGTCAAATGAAAGTAATTTTACTAAACATTTATAGACAAGTAGATAGATTCGACGATGACGTTAATAAGTGACTTTCACTGTCACACCCACTGCCGTGGGCCGGACTAGTAAATGCGTGGCTCGAACCCCGGCATTGGCAATGACCATTCTGAATGTTATTTTACCCCATGTTCATTAACCACCCGCTCGGCTTTAACTGTTATCTGGGCTTCTATAAATCTGTTTATTCGTTTAAACGCACTTTTTAAACAAATTGTCATCACTGCTCTATCAATTGATACTCGTAGTAATTCTTGATAGAGGCAATTAGCCTATAAGTAGGATGTTGTGGTGTTTGAAGCCATTTTCAGTGTTGCCTTAGTAAACAAAATGTTTGACGCTTTTCAGTCGGTCAACACGATTGTACCCAAATGAGATGGGCTATTCCCTAATCCTGAAAAAAATGTCAACCTTGTATTTATTAATCTCATGTAATTTTTTTCTGAATTAGGGAATAACCCATCTTATTTGGGTACAATCGTGTTGACCAACTGAAATGCATCAAACGTTTTGTGTTGATAAGTACAATAGGCTATATAGTTCTTCATGGAACTACTTGTTTAATTTTTCGTATCTTACTAAGGCGATTGAAGCCTCCGTGGCTTAGGCGGCAGCACGCCGGCCTCACACCGCTGGGTCCGTGGTTGAAATCCCGATCACTCCATTGTGAGATTTGTGCTGGACAAAGCGGAGGCAGACAGGTTTTTCTCCGGGTAAGCCGGTTTTCCCTGTCACAATTTAATTCAATTCACACTCTCCATTATCATTTAATTTTATCTATCATTCATTTACGCATTGCCCCAGGGGAGTGCGACAGGCTTCGGCAGCCGGCACAGTTCATATCCTCGTCGCTAGATGGGGCTTCATTAATTCCATTTCCTGACCCAGTCGGTCGACTGGAAGCAGGCTGTGGATTTTCATTTCACTCAGGCGATTGAAAAGATGATTCGTATGCTGGGCTATGATAACAATCATGATCTAATGGCACTAAATTCTGTAACTCACTTTTCGTAAATCATAGAAGCCGTGGGTTTGACTTTTATAAAAATTAATTCCTGTGGTTCATTACGGAATGATGCCATATCGCGGGAGGAGTCTTAATCGCCGATATTGAAAGCTATATATTCTAGCACAAAACCTCTCATTATAATAGAGCAGTCGAAGACAAAGGTCGTGAACGAAAAGCTATTTAGTATATTGTCAGGAAAATCCTTGTAAATGGCAGAAGAATTTTAATGGAGAAGACCAGTGAGATATATTAAAATCGGGTATTTGGTTCTTCATGGAACTACTTGTTCCACCTGTGCACACTTTACATCTGATTTTAATAAACTAAACATATAGGCGTATGACGGCCATTGCATCACTCTCTCTTCTTTCTGCTCCATAACAATGGCACAACTCTAGATAATAACATATTTTAACTTCAATCTCACCAGAGAAGTACAGTAATACTTCACGGATGATTTGAACAAGACGTTTGGCGTTAATTATAAAAGTGACAGAGGTTCGGTTCCAATTCTTCCCCCTCCCCATACATTTTAAACAGATCAGAAATAAGCAATACATTGCTGCTTTGACTGGCTGTGTGGATCAGCGTAACGTTCTCATCTGCTGTGCCGAAGGTTGTAGGATCAAATCCTGGTGCGCTCAGTTGGCATTTGAGGCTGCACAAATACGAGGTAGCCGTGTCAGTAGATTTACTGTTACGTTAAAGATCCCCTTCGGGGCAATATTCCGGCACCCAAACGTAGTTAAAAGCGACGTAAAACCAATAACATTATTGATGTGTAACATCTTTCCGCTCGGTTGCTGGATAGTTTTGTGGGAGTGATTTTGAAAATTGGGGACGGAAGGGGATCGGAACGATCGAGCTGGCAGTGGTGGATCCAACGGAAGTGTACTAGCTGGCAGTGGTGGAAAACGGAAGTATGCACTGCCCTCTCGATCAATCGAACGGAAGTGTACTAGCTGGCAGTGGTGGAAAACGGAAGTATGCACTGCCCGCTCGATCGATCGATTCAGCGGGCAGTGGTACGAGAAACAATGAGCGCGCGGTGACAGAAATTGATACCATGACGTACTCTCGGCTATGTGGAATGTATATGACATAGGCCTACTGAACGGAAAACGCTCATGCGAACTCTGGTGTCAAGTGATTGAAACAAATGACATGGTACATGTTCGAAGTCTTCGTATCAGTATTTAAATGGTAAAATGCCTTAATATCAAACACTGTAAGTAGTCGGCATTGCCGGTATTATGTTTCTGCACAATGGCTATTCAAATATTAACCCACATAGGCCTAACGGTAATGCAGTCATCAATATAATATAATCGTTGTGGTTATACGAGAATTGACCAAGCCTTCATGAACTATTACTGAATACATTCTCTTTACTCACAAGAGGGCATATTCATAAGGCATTTTAAACTGAATTTCACGCAGGAACATTATCGAAACAAGCAAAATATAAATGAAACTTAATGCAGTATTATTGGAACGTGGAAATACGTCACCATCTTGTGCACAAAATTTGCGTAGTCGAAATAGCCGTGGGGTTAGTGCTTATGACTGTGAATCTAGAGATCTTGGGTTCGAATCCCGGACGTGGTAGGTATTCTTGCTACCAGATTATCATTATAAACGATATTTATCATATCAATATGACTCATTTAAACAGAATCCATATGAAATTACGTGTTGGTCTGTGAATGAAGAGGACCTGCTTATAAGGAATTTAAGGTTATGAGCGGTGTCGCGTTTATTAATCTAGTTGATCCATATCGTATTCTTTATTTAGGCTAGTGTTGGTGGAAGCTACAAATCATCTAATAAAATGAGTTCCGTATTATAAACTACAATATCTGTAAAACACTCCCTTTTACAATAGGTTAACATTTGTGCCAATAATAGTATAAAATACCGGTGTATCAACAATTTCACGTGAGGTTTCTTCTATGTCAGATGTTACACATCATATGTGACTACTGTAAGGCTCGTAATTTTTTAAATTGTTGTTTTGTGTTTTCAGGCTCTCTGGTAGAAAATGTGTTTCTCACCGCGTGACGTAGTGACTAGCATTCTTGGCTGTTACCGTGGAGGTCTTGGTTAGATGCCTGGCTGAGCCAAGAAATTTAATTTTGGTCTGAGGGCTGGAACGGGGTACTCGCAGACTCGTGGGACAGAACTAAGAAGAGATGGGTTCGATTCTCACCTCAGCTATCCTAGAAGTGTTTTTCCATTGTTTGCCACTTCCACTCCAGGAAAATTCTGGGATGGTTCCTAACTTAAGGCCATGGCCACGACTGCCTCCTTACAAATTTTAGCTTCAATTACAAATACACACAACTACATACACCACAATGACACAGGTTATCATACAAATTCTACACACCCAACTACACGGGATTGAATATCCGTGATGTCCAAACCCTTCAAATGAAGCAACAACAACAATTACCATACGGAGTGTGTTCAGGTAATTGAAGCTAAGCTAGCCTAAAGATTGCATTCCCGTGGAGGTGAAGGGAAGAATTATTTCTAGGATGGGTGAGGTTGGATTCAAACACACGCCTTCTTGATTTTCCTCAGAGGTAGTGCCCTCAAATTATAAACTTTTGGTTTTAGGAATCTAACTCCGTGCCATACGATTTAGGCTTGTAAGAGATTTCTCATGTTATGTTTGGTAATTACCAGGCAAAATTTATAAAACTTGAGCCACAGGTTGCCCAATTAAGTTTCGGCTACGGAGCAAGTGCAAGTGGAACGTCGAAATTGTAGAGTAGATCGGCTAAGTGGCTCCGCTCAAATGATCTGTACTGGGTAGCTGACGACCTACCATTATTATTATTATTATTATTATTATTATTATTATTATTATTAGTATTTATTTATTTATTTATTTAACTGGTTGGTTACATTACAATTGGGTTATCAAGAAACCAAAGCATGATTCATGAAGCAGCCATTTGAGTTGGAACACATGAACTTACGGTAATCACCTAGGTTTTCTACACTCCCTCCAGGCATATGCCGAGATTGTACCTTATTCAAGTCCGGGGACATTTTACCCATCTCCGACTCTAACCAGATGCACACACTATGTCTACTACAGAAACACAGGTTATTACACAAATTCAACACACCCCCAAGTAAGATATCTCAAGCCTCTAATACGAATTCACACCCAAAAAAAAAAAAAAAAAAAAAAAACAGCAATGGGTTTACGGACACTTGGTGTTGTGATACTACTGGCTTCTGAATTAGTTTTTTTGTTGATTCATTTAAGGATGTTTCGACATCGTGGCCACATAGCTCCATGTACTTGGGTGTGTTTGCATTCTTCCTGATAACCTGTGTTATTGTGGTGTCTATAGTTGTGTGTGTATTTGTAATTGAAGCTATGTTTTTAAGGAGGTGGCCGTGGCCATGGCCTTAAGTTAGGAACTATCCCGGCATTTTCCTGGAGTGGAAGTGGGAAACAACGGAAAAACACTTCTAGGATGGCTGAGGTGAGAATCAAACCCATCTCTTCTTAGTTCTGCCTCACGAGTCTGCGTGTACCCCGTTCCATTCCTCAGACGAGAATTAAATTTCTTGGCACAGCCAGGCATCTATCCTTAACCTCCACGGTGACTGGCAAGAATGCTAGTCAGTACGCCACGAGGTGGATGCATTAGTTAGTACAGATAAGTATCCAGATCCAATTTTTTTCTGCTCTCAAAACAAGGTGCTTGGAATCAAGCCTGTATTCCTGATATTATTATTGTTATCATTATTATTAAGTGAGAAAAGAAAATTAACATCACTGAGTAGTTAGATGAGTCATTCTTGCTGGGGCAGGGTGGTTGATTGTTACCATAGCTTCATGTTATAGGTTTATTGTCAACCCTCAATCGTATACAAATATCGTGTTGGGAAAAGGTATCTCGGGATATCGTCATGTGCATGGATTGCTCGAGAAACCTCTTAGATGATGGTCAACGAAAAGCACCATAGCAGAAATTCAACCATCTCCGCTTTCACACAAGGTTCTTGACTTTATCGACACGGCTGTATTGGTAGGTGAAACTAATAACAACCTTGTCCAATCTACAAACAAAACTTGAAATATTACATAATGTTTACGAGTGTGTGTTCCACGTTCCACCTACTAACACTTTTCCGTGAATCAGACAAACGGGTTTTGGTGCTAGGATGGAATAATCTCAGGCGCCAAACCTTCATTAATCATACATAAAATTCATACTGAAATAAAAAGACGCAGAGTCTCCAAACGATTTGGTCTAGATGCTGTTCGAAGCATGTTTGTCTGACAATACTAATGGGCATTGGTGATCACATAGACCACGGTGTGGAAAGTGGTTTGCTGAACTCCGTAGTCCTTCAGTTTCACTAACGGCATGTGTTATGCAAGTTAGGGGACACTGGTCAGTGAAGATGCAGAAGGTCACCAGGTCAGCGGGACATGCAGACGAAGACTTTCTTCATATAAAGTCGCCATGTGAGGAGCTTTATCATCGCTTGTTGCTTAACACTTAACATACAGGTACCGCACATCAGGCTAGGAGTTAGAGTACACAAAAACAAACTCATGTTCAGTGTGCACACTTCTTTCGAACAGTGAAAGGGGCAATATTGGCAACGTATGCCTACCCCTCACTCTTCCTGTTTCTACGGGGTCGAGGATAAATTGCCATGTGGTGGATAGATTTTATGGTCGGTTGCGCTGCCTGGCACTAACTACACAAGAAGGAGATAATATTATTTATTCATCGTATGGCTTTTAGTGCCGGGAGTGTCCGAGGACATGTTCGGCTCGCTAGAGGCTGTAGCTGCTTCAAGCGAACACCCATAGGGTGAGCTACAAATTCCGTTCAATTTCAAGTAGTTCCAACTTTCGCTACCAGATGTCACTGATACCTAGTGGTGAAAGTTGGAACTTTGATAGAGCGTTCCAACGAAATCTAACCTAGAAATTTAGCTTCACACAAGTTTAGTCAGTGGAAGGAGCTTTTACATGCCATAAATCTATGACATGGGACCGCCGGATTTTAACGCTCTTAAAAATTCCGACGACTTCGGCCGGGTTTAAACCCGCTATCTTGGGCACAGCAGTTCAGCATGCTACCAACTACGCCACCGAAGCCGCTAATATAATAATAATATAATCTTATTATACCGTATAATACGCTAAGGTGTATGTTTCACAAAACTGAAACTCCTAAACCAAGGGGAATTAGAAGGTGTGGTATGTACCAAAATCTTCCAAATCGTCTCAATATTACAGGAAAAATCTTGTATTTCTTGAAAAGTCAACCGAAATATAATTATTTTTTATGAAGTGCTTTTAAACAAATAAACAAGACGATAGATAGCCCCTGGCAGAACGGTGGCGCGTACAGCCCGCATAGCAATAGAGCCGGGCGGGTAGTCCGTACACATGGGGCGCACACAACCCATTATGCGAGAGTTCTTGCACAGGTCCGCTAGTAAAAATAATAATGTTATGGGTGTTACGCCGTTACCTGTCTGTGACTTTCCGTTGCAATGCAACGAATGTCAACAGTTTCTTGGCTGTCACACCTGAAGTCTGGGTTCGATTCCTGATTCTACCAAAAATGTAATTCTAGTATGAGGGTTGGAACGGAGTACACTAAGCCTAGTGAGACAAAACTCAAGACAAGTTTTTGAATCTCACCTCAGCCATCCTAGAAGTTGTTTGCCGTGATTTACCACTTCTATTGCGCAATGACCAAGCCCATAATGAAACAACAATTTTAACAGCGGTACAGTTTGAGAAAGCTGTACAACGCGATAACATAAAGGATGAGTGTAAATGGTTTTCGTAATGATGACGCCTCGCGGAACTTGCGCAAGTTATTGTAAAGTCGTTGAGTAGTATTTGGGCATAAATTATCAGCTCTCCAGTTTGAGATCTTTTAGGTTCTGTCAGCCTTCTTCGTCTTTCCCTGATTGGCAGAGAGCAAGTCTTCTGCTGTCTGAGGTGGTAATGATTCACAGGCGGGTGGCGAGGAGGTTATTGTATACCAGTATAGGAGAATTTCATGATATCAAGATCGATTCCTGATCAAGGACGTCAGACTTTTGAAGGGTGAGAAAATTCACGGCCCTCTGTTGGTTATATTTAAGGACATTTGTTGTTTTAAAGTCGAACGCCACAAGATTCTTGACCAGCTTCATAGTTCGTGAATAAATAAGTGGCAACCCTTGGTTTTCCACCAGCTCCGCTATGCTGGATGCACGCAATAAAGGTAAATGCCTTTTTGCTTGTAATCGAATTAATTATTTATGGGAATAATTAAATCTTACGTAATTATTACTCAAATAGAAAGAAATGTATTGTTTACAAATAGTCTACAGCCTCTTATACTGAATGTTTCCTAATAGAAAAGCAGTCAATTAGAATGTTTTAGGAAGCATAATATATTCTTGTATGTAATGCGTGCTGTGGTAAGATCACTGGGGCACGTTGACACATTGATCTTCTTAACCGCATGTAACGTTTTGGTGTGTTTATCGTTTTGGATTGTTTATATTCCATTATGGCTTCTATGATCTCACCCGATCAGACGTGTAGTTCGTTGTTTCATTGCAGATGTCCTAAAGTGAGACATGTTATCTAATCAAGGCCAAGCAATCACAGAGAGACAAACCAGATGTTTGATCTCTAAAGCATGTCAGAAATCAGCAACAGTTGGGAATACTGTGGGTGGATTCAATGCCACTGGCATTGAACAATTTGATACACAAGTCTTTTCCAGCAAGGCTTTCTCCCGCGAGTCACAATGGACTATGATGCTCAACACAGTCTGTAACTAGCAGCAGGATAGAATCCTGTTGCAAGACCGATCATCATCAAAATTGCATGGAAATGCGGGATAATAACGTCCCAACACAATATTCAACAACAGATAGGCATAGAAAATCAAAAGTACTGTCCTCCTTGGTATCCTCGAAAAGAGAATGGCAGGGAGTGAATTTACAAGCTCATCGGTTATGCGTATGCTGCATAAGAAGAGGGAAATAGAGCTGGATGAAAGGAAAATTGCTTAAAAACGAAGTCTTCACTTCAGAAGAAGTCAATTATCCAAATCACCATGCAAGTCAACAACTCAGTCTCAAGTAGAATGTCCATCAGGATTATGGAAATCCCTCTCAAGAAAGTGCAAAGAATGTGAAGAATGTAGGCATGATGTGTGTTCAAATTATATGATTAATGCTGAAATGTTATCCCACCCATCGTTTAACCCACTATGTGGGGGAACTTGACAAAAAGGCAGTGCTCTGTTTTGTTTTAATTTATACTATGTTTCTCAATGTAATTGCGATTGAAGTTTTGTGGATGTTAGAACTTCTAGTGTACGTTAAGTGTTCAACTTCACAACGCAAGGCTTCTTCTACAAATATGTCAACTGCTTGTAAGTTAAAAAATCACCCTCGCCATTTTAGCCAACCTTCCCCTTCTGTAGCTTTGGAAAAAAAAGCTTGTAGTTTAACGTGACCGTTAATCTCGAGATCATAAGCCACGGGACCCCCTCTTTACATGGAATCCGAACCACAGGACATGGCATTTCACTTGGAAAATCTCACATGCATTGGCCGGGAATCGAACCCGGACCGCCTTGGTGAGAGGCACACAGCTAGACCGCTCAGCCACCACGCCCCCACTGTAGCTTTGGAGCTCTGGGAATAATATCAATAATAATTATAATAAAGCAATCATGGCAAAAACAGAGGAAAATTATTTCACCGTGTTATTCATTATACTGTAAACAAAATCGCCCGGACTAGCTACGTAACGCTAACGCGCAAGGACACGCTATAGCCGGACTTCCGAGACGAGTCAGCCGTTCTCCAAATGATTTCCCGTGCTTTTTCATTTTCAACTCCAGCCAAATGCCGTCTAGTAGGCCACGGCATATTTCTTCCATCCCTTTGCCCAGTTCTATTCATCTTCTATCATATTTTTCATATCTAATTAACTGCGCTCATTAAGTTGACTTCAGGAAAGACAGCTGTAAAAATCTGCCACATAGAAGCTCATCTCACCCCATCACGACCCCGTAGAAAAGCATTTTAAGGTGTACACATATCCTTGTTAATGGTCACGCACGCTGTGTGGTCCGCCGTGTGTATTAAACGTGAAACATGAACAGAAGTTCCTAATTCCAGGTAAGTGGTGACCTTGCGAGTTGTAGCGGCCGGCTAATAGCGGGAACACATCACCTTCGTGTTTTGCGAAATACAGCTATCATTGAATTATGTTACTTTACCATCGATTTCATCATGTCTGGTTTTCGTGCCAAGGTGTATTTTTTCTCTACATGTGACAAATTTCGGTGAAGGTTTTCAGTGTTGAAGGTTCCTCGTATAGTACTGTAATATGCAAGAAATATAAGTCTGACAGTGTTCATGTTATTGATTGCATGGCATTATTAGGAACACAATCCCAAAGTGAATACAACATTAGAAATAGTTAATCCATTGCGGGATACGAGAGAGAAGTTAAACAAATGCAATCTGCAGCGAAGTAAATACTACTACTACTACTACTACCACCAATAATAATAATATGGTGATGATAATTGTTGTTTTAAGGGGCCTAATATCTAGGTTATCGGCCCCTAATGGCTTGGGTGATAGTAAGTGATGAGATGAGAATGAAAACACTAACTAATACTAACTACAAACGTACATACTAGAAGAAGAAATGGTAAACAAATAAAGGATAAGGCAAAAAAGGACAGGAAGAAGACACATGCCCTCAACACTCAAAGAATGAGGGACTTGGAGAGAAGGAGAGCAATGAAAGGCAGATAGGAGAGGGGAATGAAGAGAGGGCCCGCCCCAAGGTAAGAGGAAAAGGGGACAAAACGGACCCAGCTCATGAATTCCTCGGATAGCCAACTCCCAAACTCACCAGCCGTGAGCCCTTGAGAGTGTAGCACTATCCAGGGTGCACCAGAAGTGGTGGGGCTACGTACACCCTGCCTCCTTGAGGGCCTTGAGCAGAAGGCAGGAGATAACATGAGAAGAAAAAGAAGGCTGACCCCTCAAAGAATGAGGGATCAGGAAAGATGAGAGAAGGGCCAATTAAGGCGGGAAAGGAAGAGACTCCCTAGGCCTCGGATATCCTAATACCGTCGGGGTCGGAAGAGAACAAGAGTTGACCAAGAGAGGTCGACAGGAAAGAAGACAGAGAGGAGCTCGGCACAAGTAAGTGGAAGCAATGCTGGACTCAGCTGGGGTCCCGTGATCGCCAACCCACGTCCTACCGGATGTGAGCCCCTGGGGGGAATAATAATAATAATAATAATAATAAAGGTGTGTTGCCACGGAAGAGATCTGGAGACGGAATTTCGAGTTGACGTCAGGGGTTGACCTACACGTCATGATGAGGGTGAAATAAAAAATAAATGTGTCATAAATATCCAGTTTCCAAGCCAGGGAAATTAACAGTCTGAAGTTAAAATCCCACGAGCCGGTCGTGAATCAAACTTGGAGCCTTTCGGAACAAAGGGAAGCGTCCTTGCCACTAGTCCAACAGGAAGAACTCGTGTAGTCCACTAGCTTGCTGTAAGTATTCAAAATTGGCACCACCCGAATGACCTGAATGTCAACGATACCGTTGCAATAACTCAAACCAGAATTTTTGGAGGGTTGAAGTGGAAATGGAGCATGGGCCTCCGGGTTGGCATTCAATTGAGCTATCGCTACACCATGAGCCATACTGTTAGGCGATAGCTCCTAACCGCATTAATAAAATAAAACTTAAAAAAATAATAATAGGCTATGCACGACAGATATTTCGTTGTTGTTAATTCATTTTAGGTGCTTGGGGCATCTTGTTCATCCCCGTGTTCTTGGATGTAAGTTAAGTTTGTCTGGTAACCTGTGTTTCTATGGTGACTGTGGTAGTGTGTGTAACTGTAATTATTGAGGTGAAGAATTGGGAAATTTGCACCAATATTTAAAACAATATATCACGATATAAATGAAGTGAGTATGAAGGCATCTGGGGTAATCACACCTTGAATTATCAGTCAGGCAGTGCCCCAGTCTAGACACATTGAAATACAGTATACCAGTGGAGGTTGTTGCTTTGATGAGCCTAGCTGCCTGTCAAGTGTTCTCAGAGAAGGTAATGATGACGATACAGAGACCATAAAAAGTGGGTCAACTTGCTCCAGAGCCCTACAACCAGTAAGCCTACATTGCTCGCCCGACCCAACCCGTTTCTCTCGGGATGAATGGAGCTAGGGCAACCCCCTTCATCTCCCCTAAACATGGACTACCATTGGGGGCGTCTGAGAAGGTACCGGGTGTGTTTAACCACCTTCAAACCTGCACACCGTCCTCAGTTACTGATTGCAATGTTTACCCCCGCCTAACACCCTCAACTGGCATGGGACCAAACCACCCCGTCTCGATTCGCCCCTAAGGAATGTTTTAATCGAGATGTTTATCAGTGCTGCTAATGGGGGGTCTTCCCCTAACGTTTCAAAAAAGGAGCTGTGCCTGTGTCACCACCCCTTCCCCTGCTACCCCGTTTTGTATGATTTTTCGAATCAGGCCCTTTTTAGTTAAATTGCGATAGGGTTATCTCATCATAAAATGTTACGCTGTCCAAAATGATGAAGTGCAGTTTTTGTTAATTCTTTGAATCTAAGGACAATGGGACTCAGCCCCTTGTAGCTACATTGCATAGGTACTTGTGTTGTCTGATCCCTCTATGATAACAACGTAGGCCTATCATGTGAATTGGAGGAGAGAAGACATTCTTCGCGACCATTAAGTTTGATGCCGATTTTCAGAATTCTTCCATTCATATCCTGCCACGTGATATATATATTTCAAAATCTCCGGTGTTTCAGTCATATGCTTATGTGATGTGAAGCACGTTAGAGGAAAACTGACCACCTCATTGTGTAGTGGTTAGCATTCTTGGCTGTTGCCTTGGAAGCCCGAGTTCAATTCCCGGCTCTGCGAAGAACTTTAATTCTGGTCTGAGGGCTGAAACGGGGTAAACTCAGCCTCGTGAAGCAAAACTGAGAAGAGATGGGTTCGATTCCCATCTAAGCTATCTTGGAAGTGGATTTCCGTGGTTTTCCACGTCGTACAAAATGAGCTTTATATGCTCAAGGCAAAAGAACAACCCCGCCATACATTCAAGATGGTGGCTGAGAATAGCCTACTATAAAAACTTCAAAATCTACTCAGGATCCAATTGCACAATTAACACGAAACTTTGTGCAAGGGGAGTTACGTGTAAGATACCTCGCTTGCATTAGTCATAAGACTATTACCTCTGCATATAGCACGCAGCTGCCATCTTGAATATTATTATAAGATATGAATATCGACAATCCACAGTTACAATGACGAAACGCAGCAAATATGTAGTCTCACATAAATGGCTTTCTCTGCAGACGGCGCAAGATAATCGATTTCATGCATTCAAGATGGTGGATGGACGTACTATTCTAATGTTCCAATGAATTCCTCTTGATTGGAATTACAATGAAACTTAGTAAAAGGTGAGTCTTATTTGGGATACAACCCTTAATGTTCATCAATTTTGAATTATACTCCTCGATAGGGACAAAGAGTTATAACTATACCCATAAATTTAGGTGAAAGAGGCTACATATTCTTAACTGAACATGCTGTTTTATTTCTTTCACTATCACAAATTTGCCGGCAGGCGTAGCTCAAGGTGATCGTATGAGTTTCTGGAAGTGAGCACTGCGTCTGCTGCCGGTTTGTATCCGGCCTAGTGCACTGATGATTGTGCTGACCTTAACTGTAAGTTTAATGCTAAATGTATTTTATACCCTATAGGGCCGAAAGCCAACAATTTAAAAAGAAAATCCTCCCTACTTCTGCTCACGGACCAATATATCTTCCGCTTATCATCAAATGGGAGGACAGAATGAAGCTTTGATGAAATTGCGATCTTCCAGTATTGTTTGCGTGTGTTATCATCAATGTATTTAAGCTTCGGAATTACAGAATCTAGAAAACTCATGACTTATGTTTTATACCATTAATCACCAGGTTAGCTCAACGTGATGAGGTATGTCTGTGGAAGATAGAATTTGCGTGCTATCTGAATTCCAATTCTGCTATCAACCCTCCCGCGGATCCCACTCGCCATTCGCCTTTCTAATAAATCACGGCTGACCAAGTGTGAAAGATTAAACTATAATTAAACAACCCCACCCCCCAGGGGCTCACATATAGTGGGACGTGGGTTGGCGACCACGGGACCTCAGCTGAGTCCGGCATTGCTTCCACTTACTTGTGGCGGGCTCCTCTCTGTCTTCTCTCCTGTCGACCTCTCTTGGTCAACTCTTGTTCTCTTCCGAACCCGATGGTATTAGGGTACCCGAGGCCTAGGGAGTCTCTTCCTTTCCCGCCTTAATTGGCCCTTCTCTCATCATTCCTGATCCCTCATTCTTCTAAGGATCAGCCTTCTATTTCCTTTCATTATAGTTCCTTTTCTCTTTAAGATTCCCGCCCTGCTTCTATGAATTGGCTCCCCGTGTCTCCAAATTCCATTTTGTGAGTGTTTTGAATATCACCCACATTTTGTCAGTATTTTTTATCTAAACTCCATTTTGTAAGTATTTTCAATTTCAATTGCATGTTGTTAGTATTTTGAATTTCAATTGCATTTTGTGAGTATTTTGAATCTGATAAGACATTTTTAATCTAAATTCCATTGTGTATTTTCAATATCAATTGCATTTTGTAAGTATTTTCAATTTCAATTGTATTTTGTCAGTATTTTGAATTTCAATTGCATTTTGTTGAGTATTTCGACTCTACATTGCATTTTGTACGTATTTTGAACCTAAACTAAATTTTGTGCGTATTTTTTAGCCTACTTTCGATTTTTGCAAAAAATGAAAGTAGACTTATGAGATCACTACAGGGCCAAAAAATGTGTGTCTGTCTGTGGGTGTGTGAGTCTGTGTGTGTGTGAGTGTGTGTACTCTGAATGTCTGTCGTCGTCCACCCCCCCCCTATCAATTCGAACACGGTGAAACCGAATTGTACGAAATTTGGTACAGAGGTAGAACAAGCAAAGGGCACCTCAGTGTCATGTTTTATATTGCCGCCATCTTGACGGAAACGTAATGGCGGCCACCCAAATGTTCAAAGCTTAAATCAAATGACGACTAACCTAATCATCCGATATCTACCAAATTTTGCAACTACATATAGTCATATGGCGAGCGTCTTTTGACCATACTAGAAGGTCATCAGCCCAATAGTTTTGAGATGGCGGCCATGTATGTGTGCAAATCGATTCCCCTTATCAATTCAAATCGGTGAAACCGAATTGAACGACATTTGGTACAGGGGTAGCACTAGCAAAGGGCACCTCTGTGACATGTTTTATATCGCCGCCATCTTGACGAAAACGTAATGGCAGCCACCCAAATGTTTACGTCTTGAATCAAATAACGACCAACTTAATCTTCTGATCTCTACCAAATTTTGCAATATTATACCTTTTTGTATGAACAATCTTTTGACTAAACTGCAAGGTCATCAGCCCTATACGTTGCGGATGGCGGCCATGTATGTGTGCAAATCGATTCCCTCTTTCTATTCAAACACGGTGAAACCGAATTGAACAAAATTTGGTACATAGGTAGCACTAGCAAAGGGCATCTCAGTGTTTTGTTTTATATTGCCGCCATCTGGACGAAAACGCAATGGCGGCCACCCAAATGCTAAACGTTTAAGTCAAATTACGACCAACCTAATAATTTGATCTCTACCAAATTTTGCAACAACATACCTTTATGTCGGAAGCATATTTTGATCAAACTACAAGATCATCAGCCCAATAGTTTGCAGATGGCGGCCATGTATGTGTGTAAATCGATTCCCCCTATCAATTCAAACACGGTAAAACCGAATTGATCGAAATTTGGTACAGAGGTAGCACTAGCAATAGGCACTCGAGTGCCATGTTTTATGTCGCCGCCATCTTGACAGAAATGTAATGGCAGCCACCCAAATGTTAAAGTTTTGAATCAAATTACGACCAACCTAATCATCTGATCTCTATCAAATTTTGCAATATTATAACTTTATGTATAAAGACTGTTTTGACCAAACTACAAGGTCATCAGCCCAATAATGTGTGGACGGCGGCCATGTATGTGTGAAAATCGATTTACCCTATCTTTTCAAACACGGTGAAATCGAATTGAACGAAATTTGGCACATAGGTAGTACTTGTAAAGGGCACCTCAGTGTCATGTTTTATATCGCCGCCACCTTGACGGAAACGTAATTGTGGCCACCCAAATGTAAAAAGCTAAAATCAAATTACGACCAACGTAATCATTTGATCTCTACTAAATTTTGCAACAACATACCTTGTTGTGGGAATCATCTTTTGACTGAACTACAAGGTCTTCAGCCCAATAATTTGCAGATAGCGGCCATGTATGCGTGCAAATCGATTCCCCATATCAATTCAAACACGATGAAACCGAATTGAATGATTTTTTTTTTACAGAGGTAGCACTAGCAAAGGGCACCTCATATTCATGTTTAATATCCGTATAGCACGTTGTATTTCAACAAGCTACTACAACCAACATTCAATTATACTCCTTGAAAAGGACAAAGAGTTATAACAATACCCATGCTTTTAGGAGAAAGTAGGCTATATGTTCTTTACTGAACATCTTGTTAACTCTAAATTCCTTTTGTGAGTATTTTCCTCCTAAATTACCGGTACCTTTTGTAAGTATTTCCATTCTACGTTTTGTCAGTCATTTCAATCTGAGTTCCATTTTGTAAGTATTGTCAATCTAGCTTCATTTTCGTTATAGTTTCCATTTCATTGTCATTTTCGCTATCACCCAGACCATTAGGGGCGGATAACCTAGATGTTAGGCCCCTTAAAACAACAATTATCATCATAATTCTTAAACAACCCTGGCTGAAATCACACTAATGACTTGTATAGTTTATCTTTAGTGACTTGAAGTCATGTTCATTATGCAAGAAAATATTTGGATATTTGTATCTACAGTATTACGTGGTTGATTGCTGATGTGGGGAACAGCAGGAAATGGGGAAAAGGATCAAAATGACGGGCGAGGATGACTTATATAGCCATGATAGAGCCTGTGATGACACCGTGGTGTAGTGGCTGTCACCCCTGAGGTCCAGCTACCATACTCGCTTTTGCTTAGAAGAAAGAAACAAGGAAGCTCCTAGTTTCACGTGATCATTAATTTCGCGATCATAAGCCACAGAACCTCCTTTTTAACGTTTAATCCGAACCACTGAACGAGACATTTCACTTCAAAAATCCTGCATGCATTAAACGGGAATCGAACACGGTCCGCCTTAGTGGGAGGCAAGCAGCTTGACCACTGTGCCATCATGCCCACTGCCAGGAAATTTAATTGTGTAAGTAATACCGTTCCGGTTTTACGTCCCTTATAAATACTGCGGTTTTTGGAGATGACGGGTTGTCGGAATTTCGTCTTGTAGGGAAACTTTAGCAGGCCAGGAGCAAGTCTTTACTTTCAAGCACCCTCAAATGCCAACTGACCGCGCTGGAATTTGATCCCACAACCTCAGGGAAAGCAAGCGAGAACTTATCATTAGAAATGGGTACACTCAGCCTTGTGAGACAAAACTGAGAAGTGGCAGATACCATTCCCACCTCAGCCACCTTGGAAGTGGATTTCCGTGGTTTCCCCACATATACTCCAGACAAATGCCGGGATGATTCCTAACTTAAGGCCAAGGCCGCCTCCTTCCCAATCCTCACCTGAATTATAAATACACACACTCATTCAACTATCACAAAAACACAGGTTATCAGACAAAATTCCACGCACAACCAAGTGTGCTACACGGGGCTGAATGATCTCAATGCCCAAGCTCCTCAAATGAAACAACAACAACAACAGTTTTCCGTGGTTTCCTACTTCTACTCCAGGAAAATGCCGGGATGGTTCCTATATTAAGGCCATGGTCTCCTCCTTCTCAATCCTAGCCTCAATTAGACTAGAAATGCACACACTTCTACAGATACCAGAATAACACAGATTATCTGACAAATCCACACACATTCAAGTTTACGGATCTGTTGATCACGATGTCCAAACCCTAAATGAAGCAATAATTGACATCTCTTCTGTCGCGCTGGGAATCGACCTCGTATAATCGACCAGTCGATACCTGTGGATTTAATGGTGATTGTTGTTGTTCCTTAGAGGAGGCTGGCTGCGTGTCAAGATCTCCAAGTGTGACGACACAGACACCAGCTGGTCTGAAGCCTGATCGCTCAGGATAATGAGTGGAAAAGAAAGTGTTGAGAATGCTAGGTCGTGAAGGCACACGGAACTATTCAGGTGTTCATTACGAACTTCTTGCTTCTTTGGCTTATGAAGGACAGGCAAGGGAATTCTTGCTGCCTTTAGACACTGGCGTGAAATGTTAAGTGATGCGGGAACGTAAAAAATCTCTCCTATGATGTAATCAGATGGAGTGAAGTATTCCAGTAACTAGATTCGAAGGCATCATTGAACGAAATATTTGCCGATGAAACAATGTAATGATCTTGACACTGTAAACATATCTCCCGCTTTAACTAATAATAATAATAATAATAATAATAATAATAATAATAATAATAATAATAATAATAATATCTGCCACAGAAATTCATCTCATCCAATCCACGACCCCGTACAAACGGCAAATAATAATAGAAATAATAATATGTGTAATCCTTATTTGCCATTTGTACGGGATCGGGGATGAGATGAATCTCTGTGGCAGATGTTATTTGCGTCCGGATGTCTTTCCTGACGCCGACCTCAATAGAGGAGTTAATGAGAGATTTATTTAGCGTATGGCTTTTAGTGCCGGAAGTGTCCGAGGAAATGTTCGGCTCACCAGAGTTTGTAGCTGCTTCAAGCGGACACCCATGGGGTGAGCTACAAGTTCCGTTCAATTTCAAATAGTTCCAACTTTTGCTACCAGATGTCACTAACACCTAGTGGTGAACGTTGGAACATTGATCGAGCCTTTCAACGAAATCGTACCTAGAAATTTAGCTTCACACAAGTTTAGTTAGTGGAAGGATCTTTTAAATGCCATAAATCTATGACATGTGACCACCAGCTTTACTTCCCCTCCGAAGGAAGGCATACTGAAGGATTTTAACGCTCTTATGAAATCCGACGACTTCGGCCAGGTTTGAACCCGCGATCTTGGGCACAGCAGTTCAGCATGCTACCAACTACGCCACCGAAGCCGCTAGTGTGAGATGAAATGAATGAAAATGATTAAAGCTTGACAAGGAGTTGGAAGAAAGCAGCCATGCTCTATTAGAATATATTGTCTCGGCATTAGCGTGGAGTTAAAAATGGGAAACCACGGAGAACAATTTGAAGGACGGCCGACGGTGGTGTTTGAACCCACTTTGCGGTCAGCATTATTATTGTTGCCAAACCCCGTGGCGAAATGGTTAGCTCGCTAGGCTTTGGCCTGAAGGGTCCCGGGTTTGATTCTCGGCCGGACCATCGGGGATTTGAATCCCCTGGCCCTGGGATTGGGTATATGTGGCGTCTGGTGTACAGTATGTGCCATTTCATCAACAATTCATCCTTATTAGAACGCAGGTCACCCACGGGCGTCAACTCGAGAGACCTGCACTTGGCCTCCCAGGACGCCACGTGACATTGTTATTTATTTATAATAATTTAAGGGGTGTTCAAATGAAAAGGTACGAAACGATACTGTGGGTACAATTTATTCGTTATTCAAAAGTAATCACCACAGGCCTGTGCACAGGTGTCCCATTGCTTCACTAGCCGCAGGATTCCCTGTTCACAGAAGTATTGTGGTTGTGACAGGAACCAATCCTGTACGGTGTCCTTTAGTTCGTCGTCCGATTGGAAACGTTCTTCCTTGAGACGAACCATTAACAGTGACGTGTATTGTACGACACTCCGTAGCATACGCACGTCCATCAAGAACAAACGGCCTGGACTGCCCACGGAGGGACTGATTCTGGTCCATGATAACGCTCGCCCACACGTCTCTAACGTCACACAAGGTGTATTCGCCACGTTCAAGTGAGAGAAACTTGAGCATCCGCCCTACATTCTGGACTTGTCACCCTGCGAATTCCATCGGTTTGGTCCGTTAAAAAAACATCTCAAGGGAAAATGTTTCCAATCGGACGCTATTATTGCCGTCCATGAGTGGTTCTTTAAACAATATACTGTAAACAGTAGCCTATGAACAACCTAGCTCGCCAAGTGCCGATGGTCAGTACCGGGGTTCAGAGCTGTAACCTTGCTCACAAGAAATGAAAAGTTAACCGACTTTTGATGCTTTCAACATTGTTCCTAATTTTAGCAAATGCTAAAATATTAGTCACTGGAAGTCTTATTTCAACTTCAGATTGTTTTATATTTCTGTGTAAGAATCAAAAAAACGAGCCTTACAGTAGTCGCATATGATGTGTAACATCTGACATAGAAGAAACCTCATATGAAATTGTTGATACACCGGTATTTTATACTATAATTGGCACAAATATTAATCTATTGTAAAAGGGAGTGTTTTACAGATATTTTAGTTTATAATACGGAACTCATTTTATTAGATGATTTGTAGCTTCCACCAGTACTAGCCTAAATAAAGAATACGATATGGATCAACTAGATTAATAGGCGCGACACCGCTCATAACCTTAAATTCCTTATAAACAGGTCCTCTTCATTCACAAACCAACACATATTTTAATATGGATTCTGTTAAAATGAGTCATATTGATATGATAAATATGGTTTAAAATTGATAATCTGGTAGCAAAAATACCTACCCCGTCCGGGATTCAAACCCAAGATCTCAAGATTCACAGTCATAAGCACTAACCCCACGGCTATTTCGACCACGCAAATTTTGTGCACAAGATGGTGACTTATTTCCACGTTCCAATAATACTGCATTACGGAATTAAGTTTCATTTATATTTTGCTTGTTTCGATAATGTTCCTGCGTGAAATTGAGTCTAAAATGCCTTATGAATAGGCCCTCTTGTGAGTAAAGAGAATGTATTCAGTAATAGTTCATGAAGGCTTGCTCAATTCTCGTATAACCACAACGATTATATTATATTGATGACTGCATTACCGTTATGTGGGTTAATATTTGAATAGCCATTGTGCAGAAACATAATACTGGCAATGCCGACTACTTACAATGTTTGATATTAAGGCATTTTACCATTTAAATACTGATACGAAGACTTCGAACATGTACCATGTCATTTGTTTCAATCACTTGACACCAGAGTTCGCATGAGCGTTTTCCGTTCAGTATGTCATATACATTCCACATGACCGAGAGTACGTCATGGTATCAATTTCCGACAGCGCGCGCTCATTGTTTCTCGTACCACTGCCAGTTGGGTCTTACCACTGCCCGCTGGATCGATCGATCGAGCGGGCAGTGCATACTTCCGTTTTCCACCACTGCCAGCTAGTACACTTCTGTTCGATCGATCAAGCGGTCAGTGCATACTTCCGTTTTCCACCACTGCCAGCTAGTACACTTCCATTCGATCGATCGAGTGGGCAGTGCATACTTCCGTTTTCCACCACTGCCAGCTAGTACACTTCCGTTCGATTGATCGAGCGGGCAGTGCACACTTCCGTTTTCCACCACTGCCAGCTAGTACACTTCCGTTCGATCGATCGAGCGGGCAGTGCATATTTCCGTTCGATCCACCACTGCCAGCTCGATCGTTCCGATCCACTTCCGTCCCCAATTTTCAAAATCACTCCCACAAAACTATCCAGCAACCGAGCGGAAAGATGTTACACATCAATAACTTGTGTGTTTGTGATGTTTGGTGTGTTCAGTTCGTGCTGTTTTTTTGGTATGAAGAACAAGAAAGTAAACATGCAAAATGAGTTGTCAGTTTCCATTTAAAACTAGAATATCTGTTTGACTAGAGTTCGAGAACTGGTATGTTTCTCATAGACTATAGCCTACACGTTACAGCTATTTGATAATTAGTAATTCACTTGTGCACTGCACCTCATGTCCCAGCTTAAGTTGGTTTTATTCTGTCTATTAACCTGACACCCTCATTTTTCAAGAGTCAGTACACTTCTTCCTCTATTTTAGCCTATTATCATCATAGGTACTACTATTTTATACGATCCCGAACGTGCATTTCAAATTTCAATAAGTAACACCAATCCAACATGACGACCGTGCGATATATTTCACCGAAACTATTGCAGTAATCAACATGATAAAATACTCTTAAGTAAGTTCATATAGGTATATATGACATTTAAAAATCTGACAAGCATAAAACCAACTTAGCGGCAATGGGATTTCCAAATATTTAATTGGGCTTTACTGGTGACTTAATCATCCAAGCACAGTGAAACCTAGCATATAAATCTTTATGCATTAAACATTGGTGTCTAATGTATTTCATTTCTTGTTATGAAAAAATCCAATTGGTGGCTGTGTGTTGTTGTTGAGTCATCAGAATTTTGACTGGGTTTGATGCAGCGCTCCATCCTCCCTGTCCTGAGCTAATCGTTTCATCTCTACATAGCTACTACACCTCACATCCGAAGATGTGTGAATTAAAAAAAAAACATGTCTTAGTTCTTGCATCCTAACTGAGCAATGGAAGATCCACTACTGTAATATTTATCTGCTGGTAGGCCTGCCTAAGTCAATGGCTTACATGCAATAAATTATAGATCCATATCGTATTCTTTATTTAGGCTAGTGCTGGTGGAAGCTACAAATCATCTAATAAAATGAGTTCCGTATTATAAACTACAATATCTGTAAAATACTCCCTTTTACAATAGATTAATATTTGTGCCAATAATATTATAAAATACCGGTGTATCAACTATTTCACGTGAGGTTTCTTCTATGTCAGATGTTACACATCATATGTGACTAATGTAAGGCTCGTAAAGTTTCTTTTATATCACAGTGCAGGCCATAAATCAAAAGTGATTTAGTCTATCATATGGATAATCTGTATAATAGACCGAGGAGTATTGTGATGTGAAGGACCAGTAGCCTAGCCTATAATTAAACACCTGCGCGGATGCGGATATCCGCAAACTTTTTTGCCATGCGGATAGAGTTTGCATGGCTGTGCGGATAGCGGATAATCTTCGGATAATGTTTAGAGTAAATTTGCGGATAGTTTTTAGAATACAACGTTGAACTGGATATTTTTTAAATAATTTTAGTTTTTGCAAAGATCTGCATCTCTCACGTTTCTTGTTATTTCCCTCTTTGCTTTCGTTTGGATTGTATGAGAATAATAGAGAAGTGAGAGAAGCCAATCATGGAAATACCCTTAATTAGTGTTAACTTATCCCTCAAAAAAGTCCATTATGCTTGCGCTTGCCGGCGTGGGTATATCCGACGACTAAGTAAGTGCTATAATTAGCCACTCGCTGTTTCACTTGTCGTTACTCAGAGGGACAAAACTCAGTCAACATAGCCTAGGGGAAAGAATTTCTCCTCAAATGTCTAACTGTGTTGCCTTAGTACTTTACGCTTTATCTAATGAATTAAAAATATCATTGTAATGTCAGCGGATTCGGATAACAAACGTGCGGATGCGGATAAAAGTCGTGCGGATGGGCAGCGGATGCGGATAACAGTCGTGCGGATGTGGATAACAGTCGTGCGGATGCGGGGCGGTTGCGGATAACGTTCTGTTTATCCGCGCAGGGCTCTACCTATAATGTATGAAAATAGGTGGTCTGTTTCTTCACAGATGTAGTGTTCCCATTCAGCATGAAATATGCAAATCACAGTTTGCCAGCAATGCTCAATCGGGAGTAACGGGGTTCACGGTATGTTCTCCCACTCTGTGACTTACACACTTTGGATTAAATAGAGGATACACTTCCAAAAATAATAAACAAAATCAACTCCTACTATAAAAACATTTAATTACTCAAATATATGGCGCTACAAAAATTAAACAAATAAAATACTGACCCTTTAATTCATACTTGTTCAAAGTGAACAAGGAAGTCATATTTAAACAAATATTAAATCATAATAAATGGCTTTCTATAAACCAACAAACTTCTATTAATTTTCACTTCCATATAGTGTCCTTTTAAAATTCAATAAAATCAAGAGCTCCAATAGGCTCGATACATACTGTGTTATCCATTTACAACACATCACTTCCTATTACATGAGTATATCTTCTAATCAAAATATATAATTTAACAAAGTACTGTTACTCATTTACTTAAAATTTTGGGCTTCCACAATGCTCTTAGGTTACCATCTCTCTCTCAAGTCAACAACTCACTACCGTGATTGGGAAACATTTGCGCACTCCCGAGCTACAGAAGACTACTTGAACAAGTCAAAAATTAAGATCACTCCCGGAATCTAATTGTCTTCACTAAAACTCGTGAATCACAACATCATATAATCATAACATTAGGGATTTATTATTATTTGTCTTAAAATACCATTATATCATAAGAAAGCAACGATCTGAACTTTGCAAGCGGTAACATTCATCTAAAAGAACCTCGGTTCGAAGACCGGGTCTTTAAACCAAACTCTAAACACTCTTGAGTACTATAACTTCAAACAGACGGCTCTTAGACCTACCACAACACGTTAATGGTAAGGGTCTGGCCTTGGCTACTTAGCGTGATTTATTGCCGGGAGGCAAAGACTTCACTGTCTCACTTCACAAGAGACGAGCTACCCTCAGCTTTCATACAGCTGTTCTTAAAAGCAGTTCTTTGAACAGGCAAGGCTTTCATACTACTTTTTATAACAACATATTTGAGGTCAACAAACCTATTCTCTTAACTTGGGCATTTATTAATTATGAAGTGTCCTCATTGGCGGGTAAGAATAATTCAATACAACAACAAATATTTAGGGGCTTAAACCTGGACGAATCTGGGTTCGATCCTGTCAAATGCCTCGGGAACCATATCCCACACTGGAGGACTTATAACATTTGCGACTTATAGCAGGCCTTTTTGCCTTACACCCGCGCTCATAATACAATAATTAGCACCCTTTTATAATACAATACACACGCGGCCTCGTGATCACATCACTATTTAGAGGACTTACCATAGTTCAATTACCACGACCAACTGCCCCTCATAATTAGTTTTACCAAGTATTTCAATGCATTCCTAGCGTGGCAAATTACTTCAATGCGCTACATGGCGCTTATACATTAATGAGCCTAGTTGCCTTCAACGAACTGATAAAATCAACATCAACGTTTTATTGTACATCTCAATTCTATATTAATCCTCTCCCATGACAATAATCGCTTTACTTTAAGAACATGTTTTCATTACATGTATTAATTCATTTAAAGGAGCTCGGAAGCTTCTACTTTTCATATAATTCATCATAATATTCATTCATTTATATCATTATTATTATACTTATTACGCTTGCTTTCACATATTTAAATCATTTATCAACTACACTGATATTTTATTTCATACATTTCCCACAAGGGATTTATTTATTTCAGATAATTATTTTATACTTTCTCAATTTTTAATTGTTCAGATCGCGCTATTATTGTTTTATTTGTTATTCAAACATCCCTATACTTTCTTCCTCATATGGATTGTACGCAAATCTTCCCCAACACATAACATAATTAAATGGTTACTCACATGATTTTACGGTCATCGACCGAATTCTCCAGCGATGTTTCATTTTGCCCACTCACTGCATTTAAGCCATCTTCATTGATACCATTTCACACAATGACACTTCTTTAAACACATACACATTATTTACCTTAAACGCTGGTAACATAGTGAATACCATTTTTGTATTCAATTATCATACACAAATAAATTCACTAAAATTATTACACTAAAACTAATTTCACTATATTTACTTTACACTGCTTTTAATCACTTAGGCTTTGATTTTGCCTTACACACGTGATTTCTTTCTTCCCCGTTTCCAAGGGTGACACTCTTATACGTCGGCTCCCTAACCTGGTAAGATGATGAAAGTCTCGATCAATCTACCCCTCCCTGGAACGGTTACTCTTCAGATCCGGTTTCTGACTATCGGCTTCTATTTTTACTAGCTCGATGTCGTTTCTTCCTAGACACTATTTAGTTTGTCTAGCTAAAGTCTGTCCTGGTTACGGCCTCTCGAATACTTTATCGGTGACCTAATGATTCCCTAGCATTTACTGCTATTCCTTCAATTCGTAGCTTATTGCTTTTTACTGTTCGTTTGTCTCCTTTAGACAACGCCTTGGATTAAATTCTCAATTCTTATTGTTCTGCGCTCTAGTACCTATCTTTTCCGGCACACTAGGCGTTACTTATTTCGTCCGACCCTGATCGGGTTTCTTAACTTTGATAGAAATGTTTGTTTCACTTCCGTTGGTACTTCGAAACGTTACGATACTTTATATCTTTTAACTAAACTGTTATTCAAAGACCTATCGCCTGTTCTTTCTTCTTAGTTCGCAGCCTAATTTTGACTGTAATACTGAACTTGCGCTATAAAGACTGATGCTTACTGAAATAAATCCTGTACTAGGATTTTACTATGTCTTCACACGGCGATATTTATGACGATACTTCTCGGCCACTCCCTACGGGGTGCTCGTTGGTGATACAGCGTATCACGACCTCTCAAGGTCTGGTAAATACTGCATGATTAGCCTGGCTCTGCCAGGGCTTTTATACAAATCGGCGACAAAAAGATAAAATCCTCGTCTTTTTCATAACTAACTTTTGAAGCAATAGTCGCATACTTTTGAAACTTATATCTCTGGATAGCTCGTTTTCTAAACGTAAACTGACTTCTTTGCACATGAAAATCGATCGTACAATTCCGAGATATTAAATAAAATTTGCTCTTCAGATACGTGGGTGTTGAGGTTTATTTTCAATCCCTACCACCTCTGGTCTCGGGGAACTTTTAACTACGTCATGCTGCGTTTGCACTTCTTTCCTGTGCAATTATTATAACCCTTTTCCCCACACAAAAATCTCTATTCCAAAATGATTCACAATGATGTATTTCTTTTGTTAATTATATTCTCGCAAATGGCTTAAATCTAATTATTCCTCTTCTTGCACAACTGCGAGGATGCCATTTTATTGCTGCGTAAGATCAATTTCCGAAACCTCTTCTCGCTTACACACAGTGGAAAGTTTTTATCGTTCTATTAATAGTCATGATCGGCTCCCTATCGGTGCGTCACGCATGATAACATTTCCTGGGGCCACCTGGTCTCTTACGTTGTACCAGTCCTCTTGCATAAAATCTTCCTAAGTCATTCTAAAGACTATATTTTCCTCCCTTCTTTTACCAATACATGATGGATTCGGCGCTTGAACCAACAGCACATGGGTTCAGTAGGTCTACTTGATCCTTGTTCCCACTGTGCTTGGTGGTCAGAAGATTTGACATTGTGAGCGTTTGAACCGCCTCGTGGTGTAGTTATCAGCGTTATTGGCTGCAATCGATGAGGCTCGGGTTCGATTCCGGCCCTGCCAAGAATTTTAGTTCTTCTCTGGAGG
This sequence comes from Meconema thalassinum, assembly GCA_946902985.2. Classification (NCBI taxonomy): domain Eukaryota; kingdom Metazoa; phylum Arthropoda; class Insecta; order Orthoptera; family Tettigoniidae; genus Meconema; species Meconema thalassinum. The sequence goes on along the minus strand of OX336389.2, from coordinate 368,840,346 downwards.
GCAGGAGAGGGTTCCATTTAGCCTCATGTGAACATCTGTATCGAGTGAGGTTTCGATTCGCACCTCAGCCATCCTGGATGTGGCTATCCGCGGTTTATAAGCAAATGCCGGGATGGTTCCTTACATCAGGTCACGTCCACCTCCTACCCAATCGTAGCCTGAATTACAAGCGCACACTGATATAGACACCACAACAAGACAGATTTCTGATAAATTCCACACGCACCTAAATATATGGGGCTGATGAGCACGATGTCGAAATCCCTAGATGGAGCAACAACAACGACTGTGAGCTCAGCGTCTGAGGAGGCCTGGTGCAGGTTTTATGAGTTGAAGCAATGAAGACGTCACTCACAAACACCCAGTCTTCGATCCAAGGGAAGTAGCCATTGGAGATTAGATTCCCATGACTAGGGTTCGGAAGTTTGAGACCTAAAGAAGTACAAAATATGCAAGCAAATATGCCCTAAAAACTAGGTAAATATGACCTTAAAAACTATGAAATATGACATGAATTTTTGGGATAGGTCGAGTATCGCTAACTTACAGTAAACGTCTTAAATGCCAAAACGTGATCAGCGATAATACACCAGACACATTTAATCATACAAACTGACAAGAGAGCTTCTGTACATTAAAATTTTCAACATTCATTCAGTATCATATACTTGAGATGCAGCTCTTGCTCGGGTTTCCTAAAAGACATAACATGGCATTTCCTTGTCTGCCAATAGCTTCTGAGCTAAATATATCTACTGGAGTGACATCCTATTGGAAGAGAGAAGCACACTATCGTCATATTCCGTGACCTCATACGCTCAGTGTCGCAATCTAACTTGTCCAGAAAGATGTGCTAAAAGACGTCCGTAGAGGAGCGCCTTCTTGGAATCAGGGCTTCTAAACCTGCTATCTGACTGTTCTGGGAAAAGAAAGAAAAATATACTGTGTATACTACACTATTCGGAAAACCTGTGTTTGAAACTCGACGCAGATAACTCGTACCTTGTTAACGACGCCTAAATTTAAACAAAAATGCTGAAATTATAATCAAATATGACCTTATATCAATAAAATGTGACCAAATATGACCAAAACAATAAAAATGGCCGAAATATGCATTTATAGGCAATATCAAATTGCTTTAAACGTGGTCAGGGACCCGTCATTCGAACTTATTTTTCAGATTTCGGGTAAAATGAGCTCAGGAAAAAAATATGACTTTTCCTTAACATCCGAACCTTACCCATGACCCGACCTGGAATCTAACCAGCGACCCTTCAGTCCAAAGTGTAGCATGGGAACCACTTAGCCTCAAGGATGGACACAGAAAACATTGAATGAGAAGAACATTGGAGATAGAATGAAAAATGTAGTGTTGTGATTGGCCGAGATCATGCAAGCCAAGTGAGGGCTCTAGGAAACTGTCGTGATCGTGTCGTGTGTGTGTGTGTGTGAGGTGTGTGTGTGTGTCCCCCTAATAAATTCTAAACGACTGGAGCGATTTCAATGAAACTCAGTAAGTTCATAGCACTATTCCGGACGACCCCGACCGTGCCCTTCAAATTTTGATACGTCTCACCAATCCAACATGGCGGCTGTGCGAAATATTTCACCAGCATTCAATATCTCCGAAACTATTCCCGATATCACCCTGGACTTTCGTACCGTGATAAAGGGAACTACTAGAAGTTCACCTATGTGACTTCTGAAAAACTGGTAACTACAAAACCAACATGGCGGCCACGCGAATTTGCGACTTTTAAATACACGTTTTTCGCGATTTAACCAACCAAACGCAATAAAACTTGGTACAGTATATGTTTATACTCATTGTAATGCACCGACATCTAACTTAGTTCAGTTGTTTACATAACCACAAGATGGCGGATGTGCGAAATATTTCACCGGCAATCTATATCTCTGAAACTATTAGCGGTATCACCCTGAAATTTTGTACGGAGATAAAGGGCACTACTGGAAGTTCATCTATAAGACTTTGAAAAACCGGTTAACTACAAAACGAACATGGCGGCCAAGCGAATTTGAAAATTTTAAATAGACCTTTCTCGCGATTTAATGTTCCAACCGCAATGAAATCTGGTACAGGAAATGTTTATAAACATTGTAATGCACTGGTATCTAATTTAGTTCAATTGTTTACATAACCTCAAGATGGCGGCTGTGCGAATTTTAAAATTAAGTTTTTATTTCTTGTTTCGTAATCATGCGATCGAAGTGAAAGTTTGAATAATGAACCTGCGCAATAATTTTCCTTTAATGGTACATGACTCTATGGCCTATACCTTTAACAATCCAATATGGCGACCATCCGAAATATTTAGACGGCTCTGAATATCTACGAATCTATTATAGCAATCAAACTGATTTCTTATGTTCATAGGGGCTATGAACTTAAGTTCACCTATAGGACTTTAAATAACCTGGTTATCACAAATCCAACATGGCGGCGACGCGAAGTATAAACATTCACATGGACGTTTCTCGCAATTTAACCATCCTAGTGCAGTGAAACTTGGTACAGTAAATCCTTATTCGAATGTTAATCCACTGGCATCTAATTTATTTCAATTGTTTCCATAACCACAAGATGGCAGCTGTGCGAAATTTTAAAATCTCCTTGTTACTTCTTGTGTCCTAATCATGCGATTGAAGTTTGAATGCTACACGTACACAATAATCCAATAATCTTCATGTAGCAGTTCATAACTCCAGGACCTACATATATAAAATTCCAACATGGCGACCATCCGAAATATTTAGTCGTTTCTCAATATCTACGAATCTATTACAGCAATGAAACTGAAATTTTGTATGTTGATAGTGGCAATTAACATAAGTAGGATATATGAAAATAGGCTGTATAGTTCTTCACGGAACTACTTGTTATTGTTTTGGTCATATTTGGTCATATTTTATTGATATAAGGTCATATTTGATTATAATTTCAGCATTTTTGTTTAAATTTAGGCGTCGTTAACAAGGTACGTGTTATCTGCGTCGAGTTTCAAACACAGGTTTTCCGAATAGTGTAGTATACACAGTATATTTTTCTTTCTTTTCCCAGAACAGTCAGATAGCAGGTTTAGAAGCCCTGATTCCAAGAAGGCGCTCCTCTACGGACGTCTTTTAGCACATCTTTCTGGACAAGTTAGATTGCGACACTGAACGAATGAGGTCACGGAATATGACGATAGTGTGCTTCTCTCTTCCAATAGGATGTCACTCCAGTAGATATATTTAGCTCAGAAGCTATTAGCAGACAAGGAAATGCCATGTTATGTCTTTTAGGAAACCCGAGCAAGAGCTGCATCTCAAGTATATGATACTGAATGAATGTTGAAAATTTTAATGTACAGAAGCTCTCTTGTCAGTTTGCATGATTAAATGTGTCTGGTGTATTCTCACTGATCACGTTTTGGCATTTAAGACGTTTACTGTAAGTTAGCGATACTCTACCTATCCCAAAAATTCATGTCATATTTCGTAGTTTTTAGGTCATATGTAGCTAGTTTTTAGGGCATATTTGCTTGCATATTTTGTACTTCTTTAGGTCTCAAACTTCCGAACCCTACTGATCACTAAACAGGTAGCTATCAAGACTGTGAGCATTTCATTATGTTCCATAAGCATGCTGCGATTGTTCGTTAATTCAGGCTCCAGAAAACATTTTAATTTTAGGCCCAAAATGTAACAGCTTCATGTCATAATGCGGTGTCCCTCTCCTCTAATTGAAAATAACTCCTGTTGATGCTGTTGTTAAATGTCTAGATGCTTAGGGCGTCGTAGTTCTTTTCTTCGTGCACTCGGGTATAGAATGAACCAATCTGTTAACCTGTTTGATTGCGGTTTCTGTGCCAGTGTGCGTTCTTGCATCAATTCCTAGGATTGGAATAGGGGTAGCCGAGGTCATGCATTCGGCACCATCGCGGTATTTGCCTGTCGTAAAAGAGTGCAACCATTTCTTTTCTATGATGGCTGAGGTGTCATCACAACTCCTACATCTGAACGGACTGGATGTGTATGGATAGACTAGGCGATGTCTCCGGAACTGAACATCTCTGAAATGTGTATAAGCAGGTACTGTAGCACGCTCGGATGTGACCTGAAAGTGAAAGCTTACCGGCACGGTGGAGCGCAGGTCACTTCCTTACACCACAGCGCAGCAATTGGCAACGTCTGCGTCTTATAAAGTATTTACATTGATAACAGGGACCCGTTTCACAATTCTTACCACACTAATTTATCAACCGAAAATGTGTAATGCTTGTGTAGTTCTGTTCCACAACGAGACACTCTAGTAGTAGGCCTATAATCCCGAGAAGGGCCTTGGAGAGCAACAACGAACCTTAGGGCTTGCAATTTGGACCTCTTCATATTGGATATCTTCGAAGTGTCATGTTTGGATTTCTAATCCTCGCCCCCCCCCCCCCACACACAAAAAAAACAAGATTCTCTAGAACTTAGTCAATCAAATTATGGGTTTATCTCCCGATAATCAGCATCCTTTCTTTTCCTATTGATCTAGCTTTTTTGTACTTTCTGATTTTTGTATTATATTCGTGACTGGCGTGCATTTTAACAGTTATTTCCATAGCAGGCTATCTGACCAGAAAGCAAACGTTCTCCAGAATACCAAACCCATCCTTTCAGAAATAAAATGAGTAAATGGTCGTATTTTCTTCGTCCTATAACAACTCTTTTATTATGTGTTTTAGATTAAATTGCCAATTCGGGTACCATTGCTTTTTCTCTGGTTACTCGCAAAATTCAATTTTATAACATTGTGCAGTTTATTTACTGGTAGTCTACAGTTACGATTGAATGTAGACCTCTCAGACAATTCAAAATCGTTTAGAAATTAAATAGAAGTAAATTGTTTACTCGGAGCCCTTCTATGTTTCCGAGCCCTTCAGGACGTACGATCCCCGGGGCTACAGCCCCGTTTGCCCCTCCCTCTCATCGGGCCTGATCCCGAGTAGCTACTGGTGGGTTCCACAATACCTCGCTTCACTATAAGTTGTGACCGTCATTTAAAAAATATCCCACATTCTAGGCAAGAGATTACGGTATTGTAAATACACGATATATTTGCTTAATGGCCCCAGCATTATATTTCCCAATATTGGTAAACCTGCTTTTTGTCATATATTATTCTTCCTGTGAATGTGAGAATTTGGGTCAAGCGTTATTTTAGGTTAGACTAGCTTTCTGTACCTGTCGTTGACGTGTTTGTGATTTAGAGCTAAAGGAAATATAGCGCTCGGGAGACCGGTGGCTGGGGTTACCTTAGCTACCTTGTTTGGCCAGCACCCGTGATTTTGTAATTTGCACCCTTTACATTAGTTTCCTTAGAATCAGGTACTGATTAAAGAAAGAGCTATTGGAGTGTAAACATTAAAAATGAGCAGTTGTAAAGATATAAATTATCAGTCAGCACGCAAATTCTAATGAAGAGTTTTTTAATATTGGCTTTTGTCTGTGAGGAACGGGAGTGTATGCTGATTATACAACTATCTTACTTCCTTAGATAGATTTTCACATGTAAGGGAGACTGGACTAAATCCGCAATATTAAGGGATTGATGGTAAACATGATAAATTAAGGGAAATGGTTTGAAGAAATTTACATGTACATAATTGTGACATAAATTCAGTTTTTAAAGTTTCTTCTGACATGGGTTGTCTAAATCATCTTACACGATAAGTGGTACTAGAGCTAATCCCGCAATACCTTGCCCAAACCCTCAATATGGTAAGTCTAATAATATGCTTCATTAATATCCACGCATAAATGCATCGCCAAAATACATGACGAATTATTTATAAAATACTTCACAAACAAACAAAAAAGACACAGGTTTTCCCGATTACGTGCCGAGTGCGACCGTGGCGGATGCGACCCAGTAAAAATCGTGGCTGTAGCGACTCTACTAGTAGCTTACAGTGCCCCATGCGACCCATTGTTCGAGAGAAGAATTGGAGATCTTATTTCCAAAGTGACGTAAATCCATGAAATGCGAAACTTCAGAAATCGCGTTTTTATATCTTCGTATTATACATTCGGATATGATTATGAATAGGCCTATAATGTAAATTCATTCATTACTTTTATGCAAATCCTGACACTATGTTTTAAAAATCACCTATCGATGGAAATTGTGGTAGTCGTCTCCTGTAAGTTGGAGTTAGGACGTTTTGGAAATGAATCATATATTGACATACTCTATGAGGGACATTTATGAACATTTAAATGGTTTAAACACAACAAACACAAACTGATGCTCTACATATATTTTTTAAATTAACTTAGTTTCTAAATCTCTGTTAATATGGGTTATACGACGAATTGTGACTTAAAACCTTTGCTATACGTTGAGAGAACCTATATAAACTTGCTTATGAAAGAAAAATCTGAAAAACCGTCAATTTTGGATTTACGTCACTTTGGAAATAAGTTCTTCAATTTTTACGGCGCCTAACCTAACCTTACCTAAGAGTAATTTAAGGAGAGACAGATGTGTTAGAAATTCCCAGATTCCACCTATACATCAGTGCGTGGGTCGCTAGTGGCACGATGGCAAATTGGTGGGTCGCTTGCGTCACGGGTCGCATCCGGCACGACACCGTTTTTCCGATGTTTTCACTAGGTGGTCATTTCGAAATTCATAGCCAAGGGAAATGAAATAGTTGACTGAAAACAGCTGGTGAGATGGACTCGACTCTTAGACTGCAGAAAAAGTATATTTTAAGTAACTTACTGCGGAGTTGGCCAAGTTTTCCCCATCTCAATAGAAGTTTAATCCATCATAAACATTATTAGTTGGAAATTTTCATAATTTAATGCCCAGTAACTATTGTTCTGTACAATTTGTAAAATAAACCGACCACTTTGAAGAAGAGAGCGAAAGACGATTATGGGCACCCTATGAACCCCCTCATCTCTTAGGACTACGTAAATAATGATAAATGAAAATCCACAGCCTGCTTCCAGTCGACCGACCGGGTCAGGAATGGAATGAATGAAGTCCCCATCTAGCGGCGAGGATATGAACTGTGCCGGCTGCCGAAGCCTATCGCACTCCCCTGGGGGCAATGATTAAATGAATGACAGATGAATGAAATGAGAGTGGAGAGTGTTGCTGGAATGAAATTTGGGCAGGGAAAACCGGAGTACCCGGAGAAAAACCTGTCTGCCTCCGCTATGTCCAGCACAAATCTTACATGGAGTGATCGGGATTTGAACCACGGACCCAGTGGTGAGAGGCCGGCGTGCTGCCGCCTAAGCCACGGAGGCTTCACCGACTACGTAAATAATGTGTAGCCTAATTTTATTTTAGGGATTCCTTCTACTTAAATACTCATTTTTATGCCATTAACTCCAGTAGTTTTGACGTCAGCCCATAACAAACAGAAAAAAGTAAACTGAGGTTATATCAGGTCGTTAGTTATTGAGGTTTAAAGGGGCGGAACAGTGAGGTCATATGCCCCTATATTTAGTCATTATTCACCTCATCCTGGATAAATACAAGGTTTTAGCTGAATATTCAAAATGTTCAGACAGAATGCATATTTTATTTATAGAGATAACTTAAGAGTATATTTCGATATGTTATACAACGTACATAAGGCCTACTACAGACTCCGATCGGGTATAGTCAACTTCACATGTTGAAGGTGTTCACATTACACATCTACTAAATATAGATTGTCACAGGTTTAGAAATTATACGAATCCATAATTGACTTCAAGAATAAATTGTGAACTGACTGAAGATGGAAGACTAGATTTGGAAATTAGCAGAAGAATACAACTCGGGAGTACTTTCTACCAACAGGAACGGGGACTAGTATGGAACAGGGATATACCAATTAAGGTTAAAGAAGTTATGTACAAAGCATATTATGTTCCTATAATGACATATGCAGCAGAAACTTGGACAATGACTAAGAGGGATGAGAGCAGAGTACAGGCAGCTGAGGTGAGATTCCTGAGAAGTATGGTCCAGAAAACGAGGAGAGATAGAGTGAGAAATGAAGATATACGGATAGAACTGGGAGTACAGAAACTAAATGACAAACTGGAGCAAAACAGATTGAGATGGTTTGGACATGTCAAACGGATGAATGAAGAAAGGCTACCAAGACGAGCACTGGAACGACGGATGACAGGGAAGAGAGGACGAGGAAGACCAGGAATGCGTTGGATGGACACGGTGAAGTATAGCATTAGAAAACGGAACCTGGATTTGAACACCGTGTCGGAAGAGGAATGGTGGAACGACAGAACAAAGTGGAGAGGAACCATATTTGCTCCCACCCAGTGTCAGCTGGAAAAGGGGAAATGAAGATGATGATGATGATGATGATGAACATTATCATCATTTTGATTAGGAGAAGACGAAGTATGTAGGCTCTGCTAATTGTGAAACATGTCAAGTTAGGACATTATTATAAACATTTCACTACATTCCTTGAGTTTGTGCAAGATTAGGCCGTATATTATGTTATTCCAACTTTGTTACAAAACGTTACTTTCTTCTACTCTGTTACGGTTAATTCCACAGTACTTGAAATATACTTTTTCTACAGAGCAAGAGACGAGTTCATCTCACCAGTTGTGTTGAGTCAACTAATTTTTCTTGACTATGAATTTAAAAACAACAAATGCTACCACCTGGTGGTAAAATCGTGAAAACCTGTGTTGTTTTGTTTATGAAGTAGTCTATTTATAAAATCACATGTACCCGTATTTCAGTGATAAATGCGGTAGTGGTAGTAATGATGCATATTATGAGAATATTATCAAATTGGGGATTTAGGCAAGATATCGCGGATTTAGCCCTACTACCAATTGTATCAACAACAACAACAAAAATGTTACTAAATTCAAATTTATTCGAGTGTTATTACAGTAGTTGATTTAGACAATCAAAGCCAGATGAAATTTTAAAACTGTATTTATGTCACAAATATGTAGCAATTTTTTAAAACCCTTTCCCTTAATTTATCATATTTAGCGTGCCATCGACCGCTTAATATTGCGGATTTAACCGAGTCTGCACTGCAACTACTCATGGAGGCTCTAATACACGGCTCAACAAAAGTTGGGACTATTGCCATAAACTGTATGCTGACGCTGCCATAAAGGCGAGCGACCTCCTACCCCAAGATAAACTTGATGGTCTCATTCAGAGCGTGCGGTCTCCGTGTGCGGGGAGTACTACTAAAGTCTGATGCTGATCATCATGAGACACAGATTGTCAATGTTTTTGTTTTCAAAAGGGACACTTTGTTGTTGTACCGTTTCATTGTTATCTAACCACGATTGTTATTGCTTTCAGAAGGACTGATGTTTAGTTTGTTAATATGTTATTGTATAAACCTCAATGGGTTTACTATAAGAAGTCATTGTAGTAATATACAGTGAGATTCTTTTGCTGGAGCGGGGCCGGCGGCCGACTGCCGGCGCGCGCGCCTTCCGCCAGCTAATAACCGAGCTCGGGCCGCAGGGTTGCACGAGGTGGAGGCGAGCTAACCAGGGTCATTAAAGTCATTAAGTCACTAAACTTTCATCAACGAGGGTGTGTAGTGATAGCGCACAGATAGGAAGGTAACATAAACAACATCTGCAAGATTTAATTAAAGAAGCACACATTTTTTTAAATTTCTTGGGAATCTGGATGACCTTATGTCACCAGTTAAAGGTTAGAACTTATCTTTTCATATAAGGTACTAAAAATGTTCTCCTTCAGCTAACTGACAGTAACTTTGGAAGTTACATCGTTACATCAATAAATTGTGGGTTAATTTAAAATACAAAGTGTACAGATCAATTGTCCATACCCTAGTGGAGCTGGAGAACAATATACGGCAGCAGATATCCTTCACAACCGAAGGGAATTACAACGTGTAAACGCTAATTTATAACACGGTACATCGCCTGTCTGTCAGCTGGAGGAGAACACTCTCAGCATCTGCTGTGGATAGGCAAGTTTTTTAATCATGATTTGCTGGTGAAGTTACCTTTAATTAATGCACTATGTTACGGTTTCCTCCTGCGCGCAAACCGCGGCGCGAGCTCGGTTGGCTGGCGGAAGGCGCGCGTGCCTGGCAGCCGGCCGCCGGCCCCGCTCCAGCAAAAGAATCACCCTGTATATACGGTATATATATATATATATATATATATATATATATATTCCAAACTTTTGTTGAGCAGTGTATTTGCTGTTTCTGTGAGTTGTGTGGTTTTAATAATTTGCATTTACGGTATATACAAGGTGCAGATGACCTAGCTGTTCAACCCCCTTAAAATCAACAATAACTAACTAACGGTATAAACATTTCAGATGTTGAGTCCCACCAGGGTCTCAATCAGAACATGTCCTTCAGGACTTTATATAACCTCAGCACTAGGGGCCAGATAATTCTACATCCAGTCCCCTGTACGTGAACTACCGTACTCCTAACAATTGAAAATGAAAATCCACAGCCTGTTTCCAGTCTCTGACCGGGTCAGGAATGGAATGAATGAAGCCCCCATCTAGCGGCGAGGATATGAACTGTGCCGGCTGCCGAGGTCTGACGCACTCCTCTGGGGCAATGATTAAATGAATGACAGATGAAATGAAATGATAGTGGAGAGTGTTGCTGGAATGAAATTTTGACAGGGAAAACCGGAGTACCCGGAGAAAAACCTGTCTGCCTCCGTTTTGTCCAGCACAGATCTCACATGGAGTGACCGGGATTTGAACCACGGACCCAGCGGTGAGAGGCCGGCGAGCTGCCGCCTAAGCCACGGAGGCTTACTCCTAACAATTAATTTTTTGAATTATTTATTCAACGTGTAAGCATAGGAACAGAGTACTCATGGACGAAGATAATACAGTATAATCCACAGGACACTGTGCTGCGTGTTTGAGTCTTTAGTCAATGTGAATTGATAATGAGGTGGAGTGTGGTGTAGCGGTTATGGTGAAGTGTGAGGTGTTGTGAGAATCTATCTGTGTGAATATCAAGCACTTATGTGGATATTTATAAAAATATTAATTGTTGGAAGACTTTTTTTTTACATCTTGGAACACTTCTGGTTCCAGAAGGAACTAGAAGTGTTCCAACATGTAAAAAAAAAGTGTCGGGGGGAATTAGTTGCGACTTGAGTCGAGTCATGGGTAAGCGCCCTGCATAGGCCTATACATGTGCTTTAGGAAGAAATGAAAATCCACAGCCTGCTTCCAGTCTCCGACCGGGTCAGGAATGGAATGAATGAAGCCCCCATCTAGCGGCGAGAATATGAACTGTGCCGGCTGCCGAGGCCTGACGCACTCCTCTGGGGCAATGATTAAATGAATGACAGATGAAATGAAATGATAGTGGAGAATGTTGCTGGAATGAATTTGTGACAGGGAAAACCGGAGTACCCGGAGAAAAACCTGTCTGCCTCCGTTTTGTCCAGCACAGATCTCACATGGAGTGACCGGGATTTGAACCACGGGCCCAGCGGTGAGAGGCCGGCGTGCTGCCGCCTAAGCCACGGAGGCTTTTGCTTTAGGAAGAAATCTGCCAAAATTATCGTTTTAGAGAATACTTTGCAACAAGAAGAAAATAATTAAATTTCGCGAAACCATCATAATGAATTACTCCAGAAATGTAAGCATCAATTAATGGATTATATATTTTCCGGCCCTTTGATTGATAGCGACAGCTTTGCCATCTAGCGCGCAATTGGAAAGTTACATAGCCCACAGCACGGCCGACTGAATACGAGCTGCGCTCTATACCGGCCTTGACATTCCCAGTCAGAACCCATGTATAACATGTAATTGGAAAGTTTCTACTCGTTGCCGGTAGAGCGCACTCCCCTCCCATTATAGGCGCGATAAGGAATCAGCTGTACAGTACGTATATTAAATGTGTAATCTCAAGAACCACTGGATGGATTTTGATGCTGCTTTCACCTTTCTGTAAAGGTGATCTCGAGGAAGATTTGTGTAGAAAATAATTTATTTATGACCAAAGGGAGCCAAGCAGTAACGATTTCAGTGAAAAGGTCGAAAAAATAGCCTGGCGTCCGTGAGCTTTTTAAGCTTACGCTGGGCAAATCGTTAAAAATATCATTATATTATGAGTGTAAGAATTGTTCAGCGTGAGAAATTCTACAAAAAAAAGTCCGCGAGAGCATATCTCTATCTTCGATACATCGCCCATTATAAGTGTTTTTAGTTTGGACGGGAGGGGGATTTGGCTTGCACCTCGCCATTCTTAAATTACGTCTGACAGGAATTCCTTGCACATTCATAACTGTTCCCGGGCGAAGCCGGGGCGGGTTGCTAGTGACACTATATAATTATTATCATTATAATTTCCGCATTATCAAAATTAAAATTATATCACAAAATAAAATAGCGTGCTATAAATCTAAGAGAAATTAGACATACCTTGCACCTTCTTCGGGTACAAGGATACAACTCCAGCACCGTCTCATCAAAAGGAAAGAGAGGATGAAAATTACAGCCGGGAACAAGTAGCAGCCAATCGTGTGTTGTGTTTTGTGCTAAGAGATCTTTCGACAAATTATCAGATACCGTGTGCCTTCTTTTTCACGAAGCAGCTGTCAGGACGGGACTTACATAAACTCCTGCTGGACGTTATTCTCGAGGTTGAACAATGCGGTTTCATAATTATAATAACTGTCTCTGATAATCACAAAACTAACACTACAATGATGAGGCATTTAGGGGGAGGGAATTTGCAACCAATGGTCAATCACCCATACGACGAGTCTAGGAATGTATTGCCTATTTTTGATCATTGTCACATTCTAAAAAAAACATTAGAACGCAGTTTCTGTAACGAGAGATGACTGATGGTACTGGAATAATTTCAGGGAAATACTTGTCATTACTATACACAATGCAAAAGGGTGAAATCGTCAAACCGGTCAGACACTTCACTAAAAACACATCGAACCCACTAAATTTGAAAAAATGAATGTTCGGCGTGCCAAGGAAGTGTTCTAGTCAGAAGTTATTGGTGCAATTAGTACACTGAAAGAAATATAGGCATGCACTCGGAAGCGTACACATTCATGGACGCAGAAGCAACCATCTTTTTTCTGAAAAACGTTAATGGTTCGCTATGCATGACGTAAGCATCACATATCATCATATTCAGTCTAGAAATCCAGATAAAGGGCATTTTTTCTCATTGAATGTCAGTCGCCTAAACTGGCTAGAGGAATATTTTCTTTCTTACCTTGAAACTTTGAAAGCTGCTAGTGACGCTGCTAGAAAGGACTTCCTGAGTTCTGAGACTTACGAAGCTACCTATACAATTAATCACGGATTCAACTGTCCAGTGCATAAGGTATCTTCTAAAAATGGGTAGAGGAAAGTCGCCAAATATGGGGAGTTTTTTTTATAGGGCTCACATTAGACATAAGGAAGAACGGAATAATTTTGGTTTTCTCACCAATGTAAACCTCAGGCGATATACTATGTATATTACAAATATGGACACGTTTGATGTTGTAATACCCTCTGATATTATTGATAACTTTAAAAGTGCACTTTCCCCGTATTAGGCAACCGGGTTTCGTAATATGGGGAGGTGAGAAACCTCACGGTTTTTATTTATAATAGGTACACTGAATAGTATACCCTACTAATTAAAGCATTAATTCTCACATTTTTTTCGTGTGGCCTCCTGAGAGGCCGAGAGCAGGTCTTTCTAGTCGACGCCCGTGGTCGACCTGCGCGTCAGGATGAGAGATGGAATGGATGAAGATGAATAAAACTGGGCAAGGATGTGGAAGGAAGCGGCCGTGGCCTGTTAGAAGGTACCGTCCCAGCATTTGCCTGGTGTTGAAAAATGGGAAACCACGGAAAATCATTTCAAGGACGGCCGACGGTGGGGCTCGAACCCACGCGTCTACCGAGTCAGCAGAGAGTTTGGCCCTATGGCCTAACGCTGCGCTTTAGCCAGCGTAGCCACTACTGTCGGTAATTCTGACAATGTAATGAAATCATGAACACAAATAGTACAAAAATACAAAAATGAATATTTTAAGTAAATAACAGTCCTAGTGTCCTGTTGCCGAACTTCCAAACCGCTCAGCAGAAAAATGCATAAACTTTAATAAAAACCGAGTGATTCTGATCGAATTCAACTGTAACGAGGTGCAAGGTATGTCTAATTTCTCTTAGATTTATTAGCACGCTATTTTATTTTGTGATATAATTTGCATTTTGATATTGTGGGAATTATAATGATAATATAATAGTGTCACTAGCAACCCGCCCCGGCTTCGCCCGGGAACAGTTATGAATGTGCAAGGAATTCCTGTCAGACGTAATTTAAGAATGGCGGGGTGCAAGCCAAATCCCCCTCCCGTCCAAACTAAAAGCACTTATAGTGGGCGATGTATCGAAGATAGAGATATGCTCACGCGGACTTTTTTGTACAATTTTTCATGCTGAACAATTCTTACACTCATAGTATATTGATATTTTTAACGGCTTGTCCAGCGTAAGCTTAAAAAGCGCACGGACGTCAAGTTCTTTCTTCGACCTATTCACTGAAATCTAAAATCGTTACTGCTTGGCTCCCTTTGATCATAAATAAATTATTTTCTACAGAAATCTTCCTCGATATTACCAGTACAGAATGGTGAAAGCCGCATCAAAATCCATCCAGTGGTTCTCGAGATTACCCGTGATATCCAAGAATCGGGGACTTTGTTTTACACTAAGTTGAGATAAGTCTTAGTCGTGCAATGCTTGGTGAACAGCGCTGTGTGAGCAGTTGAGTAACTAACAAGATTTCATGAAAAAGGTCTCATTGTCTAGGCCGGTATGAGCGCATTCAGTCGGCCGTGCCCACAGTAGCGATCAAGCATGCGCGGACATCGGTATTGATCTTAGCACTCGGCTTCTTCCATTGTTGCAGTAGGGAGTTAAGACGGGCTGGTGAATTTTGTGTATGACTTCATGTGGGGAAATCATGAATTAGAGATCAGCTGTTGGGCTTTACTACTATAGATGTCCGGGTTCGATTCCCCGCTCTGCCAAAATACAGTGGCCTACCAAGTGACCGCTGTCCAGCCATTTGACCTTCAGTTTGCGGGGTGATGCGTGGTCAGAGCATCGGTTCCCTTCGGCCTTTAATCTTGGTTTTCCTGACCGGGGTCTCATTGCCAGACGGTTGGAACGGGGCACATTCAGCCTCGTGAGACATAACTGAGAAGAGGTGGGTTCCATTCCCATTTCAGCCATCCTAGAAGAGGTTTCCCCATGTCTACTACAGGCAAATGCTGAGATGGTTCCTAACTTAAGGCCACGGACTTCTCGTTCCCAAACCTCACCTAAATTACAAATACACACGCTACTACCAGACACCACAATGACTCAGGTTATCTGACGAATTATACACACACACCCTCAAAAGATACAACAGCAACAAGAACCTCAAGTTTGATTTTGGCTGCACAAGTTGTCCAGTAATAATTTCAATGCTTAAGGGGATACGCAACGATTAAAATTGTCAAAATCAAAATTTTACATTTTTTAAATATTTTATGAACTTCTATAGTCTGCCCTTTAAAATAATGTGTAATACATTATAGTTAATCTATTATAAATTGCCATAATTATAATTTACACCTGCGCTAACAATGAGACAATCATCATATGCGGAAAGTTTTAACTGCAGTTTTCTCAGTTCATTTTTTTAAATATAATATGTTCCTTTTTCACGGCGACTATTTATCACAGAGCTGTAAAATGTTCATCATTCATCCAAGGCGGTACGGGTTCGATTCCCGGTTAATGCATATGAGATTTTCGAAGTGAAATGCCATGTCCTGTGGTTCGGATTCCACGTAAAAAGGAGGTCCCGTGGCTCATGATCTCGAGATTAACGGTCACGTTAAACTACAAGCTTGCTTGCTTGCTTGCTTGCTTGCTTGCTTTGTTCATCATTCATTTGTCTTATAGTGATTAATATTTTAATGGAGAAGTTTCCTTGTTTAAAATAAAACTGTTTGGCTTATGGCTGATTTTTAAGAAAAAATAATTATATTTTTTGACAATTAAAACAAATAATAATTTCTGACTCCACTGTAGTCCAATATAAAAAACACACCATTAATATGTTAAGTAAGGTATGAGTGAAAGGTGACATAAATTTCATTACCATACCTTTATTAGATTCTGAGGAAAAGGAACATGAATTAAACAAATTTAGCATTGGTAAGATAGGCGATTCCGTATCCCCTTAAAGTTTTTCTCTTCCTTTTTGGGTGATCATGTGGGCAAAATACGTAACTTATTCATTGCGAAGTTGACGTGCTAAATAGGCTACTTTGAATATAGACTACTTAGTGCAGTGCAATGTAGACATCCAGTCTCTGTTTTACACCAATTTCACAGCCTGGATTCACCGCCGTCACACATTTTATCAGCAAAAGATCGGCATTTCGGACATGGCATTTCCTGCCTTTTAAATGGACGGAGAAATTATTTAATGCAACAGCAACAACAACAACAACAACATCTCCCCAAATGTGGCTTACATTTATTATTAAGATAGGTGTTAGGCGACTACACTTCGAGTAAAATTGAAGCAAACCCATAGAGATTACCCATTACTCAAGAAATGTATGAGAACTACACCTGTCAAGTTTTACATCAGGGGATGTTGTCGGAGCCCATTACAGTAAATACAGGAGTTAAACAAGGATGTTTGCTGTCTCCAATACTGTTTCTCATGGTGCTGGATCTTATCATGAAGAAAGCAATGAATCGCCGAAGAGGTATCCAGTGGGGACTAACAGACAGGTTGGAGGACCTGGATTTCGCAGACGACCTGTGCTTGCTAGCCAGCAGTTGCAAAGATATGGAAGCAAAGCTGAGTGATTTAAGAACTGAAGCATCTGAGGTGGGATTGAAGATCAATGGAAGGAAAACCAAGGAGATGCGCCATAATAACCGAATTAAAGCACCATTATTTCTAGGGAATCAAGAAATCGAACAAGTCAAACAGTTTTGCTACCTGGGAAGTATGGTCACCACTGAGGGAGGCACTATGGAAGATATAGGAAATAGAATAAATAAGGCTAAAGGAGCATTCGCAATGTTGAGATCAATTTGGAAAGCAAGGGAACTTAACACCTATACCAAACTTCGCATCTTCAATTCAAATGTCAAATCAATATTGCTCTATGGGTGCGAAACTTGGAAGACCAACAAACAACTGATTAACAGACTCCAAATATTTGTGAATAGATGCTTGAGGAATATCTTGAGGATATGGTGGGCACAAGTTATCTCCAATGAAGAGCTATGGAGAAGAACACAGCAAACACCCATTTATATTGAGATGCGTCGTAGGAAATGGAAATGGATTGGGCATACATTACGACGAGAGGGAGACAACATAGCAAGACAAGCCCTGGAATGGAATCCACAAGGTAGTAGGCGAAGAGGCAGACCAAGGAACACCTGGAGGAGGAGTGTAATAACAGAAGGAATGTAGAAAGGAGGGAAGACCTGGAACGAGATTAGGAGGATGGCGCAGAACAGAGTCCGATGGCGGAACTACATCGATGCCCTATGCTCCACTTAGGAGATCAAGGAAATAAGTCAAGTAAGTCATAGAGATCATTAAAATAACCCAGAATCGTATTTACTCAACTCAACAAAATTGAAACTATCTCTTACACTGGGCCCTTGAAATCTTTTCTAACTTAAAAGTAAAGTACTTACTAGTCCTCATGAAAGGGAAGGAAGCTTGTAGTTTAACGAGACCGAGATCTTCTTACTAGGTAGAATCCGAACCACTGGGCGTGATATTTCACTTTGAAAGTCTCACCTACATTAACCGGGAATCGAACCCGGTGCGCCTTGTTGAGAGGAAAGCAGCGTGACCGCTGCACCATCACGCCCCCAATAATTTAGAAACGGCATGACTATTTCATTTATGCACCTTTTTACACGAACATAGGGAAACATTCTTAAATACGAATCCCTCCACTAAAACAGCAACAGAATATTGTTTCATGCTTCTGAACGATGTGTTTTCAAATGAAACTTGACTCATGAGATGTCAATGGCATTTGTCTTCGGTTAACCGCGGTAACTTGAGAGAATTCTAATATTTTCTCAAACATAATTAAGTTCAACATGATCATTGTAAGTTATCCCACAACACAGGAAGTAGGCAGTCACTTTCGCCTCTGGTTTTACATTCACCGTATATACAGGAGCAGAGTACGGCGCTCATCTATCCAAGGACTTTCACGCGATATCAATCCGAGTTTAGAGGCCATGGCACCTGGGTTCCAGCCTTGAGAAAGTTATCGCTTTTAATGAGCGAACGCTGACCTTGCTCGCACTTTCTGTTCCATCTTATATTCCTCTGGTAACATATTCTAAGAAGTGATTCGTGGAAGAACATCCTGTTGCATTGAATCTTACGAGTCTTAAACCTGGTGACGCCAAGTTCGAAACCGTCTCCTGGTGCGATTCAAATCCTAATGAATATCTATGCATTTTTTGACTGCCAACACGGAGGTACGGGCTCAATTCCCGGCTCTGCCAAGAAATTTAATTCCGGTCTGAGGGTGGAAAAGGGGGTACATTCAGTCTCATGAGTTGAAACTAAGAAGAGATGGGTTCGATTCCCACATCAACTGTTTAGAAGCGGCTTTCCATGGTATCTCACTTCTACGCCAGGTAAATTACGGGATGGCTCCTAACTTAAGGCCATGGCTACCTCCTTCCAAATCCTAGCCTCAATTGCAAATATACACATTACTGTACAACATCCATTACAATGCCACAAGTTATCAGACAGATTACGCACATACCCAAGTACACGAGGCTACATGACCAACATCACAAAACTCTTAAATGAATCAAAAACAACAGCATCGAATCCTACGAGTATTACGCCTAATGATCAGCCATGTTTAAAACCAGGAAGCAGACTGTCGGTGCAATTTCAATGCTAATTAGAGTGGCAATGCCAATTAAGAATCTAGAAAATAGTATTTGAAGTGTGGCTAATAACATCTGAACTCTTCTAATAAACACAATAAAAACTGTGCATCAATACACTAAATAGATTTAATCTATTTTGTTCTCAAACTCTCTGTATCTCTGGTCAAAACAATAAAAAACAAGAAGTTCCGTGACGAATTAAAGAGCCTACTTTTCATGCCAATGATTATTCTACAGTATATGAACCTATCTAGAATAATGACGAAATTAAGTTGCTAATATCGAAATTTCTAATTAGTTCGAAATAATGTATACCTGGCATAATGTAGCCTAATAGGGCACCACAGTTGGCAGCCCTGATGACTGAATATATTCTTAGTTCCATCTCTTAAGGTACAGAATACAAAATTTGGTTGAAGTCCAATGAATAGCATGGACGTTACATGCAGTTAAACATTGGATCTAACAGCGCGCGTAAAATCATGTTGGCAACAATGTCATGCATGTATTGGTCAGAAATAATCTGAAATAATATGATCTATTGTTGTGCCAATTTTGAATGAAATCCATTAGTTAGTATAGAAGTTACAGACATTTTAAAATTGGACCTATTAGCAGGCTTAGAATCATGTTGGCAGCACTGACGTATATTAGTTACTCCAAATTCATCTAGAATGCCAGGTACTATACGTGTGCAAAGTTTAGAGCTATTGGCTTGCATACTTTCTGATACATTGATATTAGGGTAACAAAAATAGGGACAGTACATATTAACAGTTGACAGCCCTGGTTGCTCTTAAGAATACGCATAGTCATATCTGTTATGGTACACATAGCACATACGAAATTTGGTTCAAATCCAAATGATAGTATGGAAGTTGCATGTATTTAAAGTTGGACCTGTCAGCAGGCTTAGAATCATGTTGGTAGTACTGACGTATATAAGTTACTCCAAATTAATATAGAATGTCAGGTACTATACGTGTGCTTAGTTTAAAGCTGTCGGCTTGCATACTTTCTGATATATTGGTATTTGGATAAAATAAATTCGGAGCATTTATTAACAGTTGGCAGCCCTGGTGGGTCGTAAGAATACGCTCAGTCATATCTGGTTATGTACACATATAACATACGAAATTTGGTTGAATTCCAATTGATAGTGTAGAAGTTATATGCATTTAAAAATTGGACTTATCAGCAGGCTTATAATCATTTTGGCAACACTGCCATGTATGGACTCCTGGAAATTAAACTGCAATATTATTATCTATACGTGTGCCCATTTTGAAATAGCTCCCATTCATACCTTCCAAGATATACATCATGGAGCTCAAATTTCAATTGCGATTTTTAAGCAGTTAGTAGCACTGACATCATTTTCAAATATGGCCGTGAGATATTCAGGTATAGATCTTTAATCCTACCAAATTTTGTTTCGATTGCTCCAGCCGTTTAGGAGTTGATAGGGGGACACACACACACACAGCCAGACAGAGAGACAGAAGGACAGACAGACAGAAGGACAGACATTTGCCCGATCTCATAAGTCTACTTTTTCCTCATTTTTGCAAAATGTGAAAAGTAGGCTAATAAACTTTTCATTGAAATACGATTCCATGAGTCAGGCGAGGCACATGCCATTCCTTGCATCTGGTTCTTAAAACAGCTAAATAAACAGGGGAGAAATACATGTAGTGCAACGAAGCCCTTAAGAAAGGAAGGTATTAATTTAAACGTATTATATTTCAGGAGTGTACAGAATTAGACTGAGTACCACATTTTTATGTCCGGTTAAAGGAAAACAAGGACGACACAAAGTAATGACGTATACAAATAATGCACTACATATTAAATATTTATGTTCGACGATGTCGAAATGTAAATATTATATGTCAGAAAACTGTATCATAATGAGGCTCATTATAGTACAAGTTTTCATTATGGGACAGTTTCTCCCACCAATCAGAGCTCAAGAAACAGTTGTTTGACCAATTAGGTAAGGATAGCATCGCACCTGCGCTGAGTTCCAATGCCTTCTAATTTAAATTTCACTGCGTGGCCACTTGTCATAGTGGGGTAATCGAGGAGGCCATGGTCAAATACAAGATATTCTCTGCGTCACATGCACTCTGTTCAGTACTGGCGAAATCTCGACAGATATTTATGAATATTTATGTACGAACATAAAATAGTTATAATAATTATCGTCGAACATAAACAGTCGTATGCAACTCGCCTATAATGGTAATGGTAATTATAAAACTCGCATACGCTCGTTTTATAAACATACTCGTGTCTTAATTATTGCCATTATAGGCTCGTTGCATAATGTACTATTATAATGTATTCCTTCCAACAGCACTAAAATGAGGGGAGGAAAAGCCAAAGTTGCAAAAAGGAGCAAATAATGTTTCCACAGACAACATAAGGGTGTATAGACTATAGTCTAATGAAAAGAAATTCAACAATGGTTTACAATTGTGACTTTCTGGGTCTAAGACCCTAAAAGAAGAATGAGAAATATTTTAAAATGTACTATTTTCAAACGTTTATAACATGAACACAGAAATTTTATACGGTTTTGCAAATTTTATAAATAAAGAACATACATCGGTCTGTCATATCCACTGGCAAACGATGAAGACAGCTATCCCAAAGCGTGTTTACAAGCACACGATTCAATCACAAATAATCAGCTGCGCTTCCAGCTGGGAATGCGATAAGAAACATCATATTTCAGCGTTCCTTCACATTCCAGGGAGTGAACAAATAAGACATTTAAGTACAGCTGTGAAGTCCTCGGACATTACTGATACTAAAATTGGCATTCATCGTAAAAATACATAACATTTATTTTTTACATTTTGAGCACCCATGTAGTGCAAAAGAAATCCCTGGATGCTGTCATAGTATGTATTACATACGCAGCTGGCCAGATACCTTAGTTGTGATAATTAAGACTTGCTGTGAAGTACTGTAACGTACCTCGTATCACGTGAACATGGTTAGGTATAGAACGAAACATCGAATTTTCCTACTGGAAACTTATCTTCTCAAGAAGAACTTCGCAGTAAATTTGTTCGCAAGTTTCAGCGCCGTGCGAGTTTTACTTGTGGGGGAACCTCAAACAAAAGGTATACAATCCGCGTACTCTGGATTCTCGAGAAAACGAAATAACTGCGCTGATACGAATTATCAGTGTGGATGAATTACAGCGAGTGTACCATATCTTCCTACGTTGGTGTAATGTGTGTTTTGAAATTTTGAAATTTCCAGCAATTACAGTACTCTGAAATTCATGTAAGTAATTATGATTATTAAATACGTTAAAAAGTGTAAATGTGTTAAACTAGTTGGACGCTACACTGCTGCTAACGCCAGTGCCTTTCTCAACACGCGGCTAGCCTCAGTGCCCCGTCCACCAGGCGGCATATGCGAGTCTCGGTTCTATACGGAGGGTCCTCACTGTGCATTATAATTCATTCCAAAGCTATTAGTCAACCAGTACTTATTGACATAAAAATCAAAGAAATATTACATTTAGTTATTAGTTATTGATTTCAGTATAGTATCTGGTTTTTTTATTTGTTTTATTTATTTTGTCGATTTAACCTCTAGGTTGGTGTTTCCCACGGACTCAGTGAGGGAACTCACCACTACCACCTCTACGGGCAGTGTCCTGGAGCTTGGAACATCTGGTCGTGTTGGATACAAGTGGGGAGGTGTGATCAGCACGTCGCCCAGGCGGCCTCACCTGCAAAGCGAACAGGGGCCTCATGAGGGATGGGAAGGGAGGGGAAGATTGGGATGGAGAGGCAAGGAAGAGGGAAGGAGGCGGCCGTGGTCTTTACAGGAGGTACCATCCCGTCATTTGCCCGAAGACGAAGTGGGAATGGCTGAGTTGGGAACCAAACCCCCTCTACTCATTTGGGCCACCTGAGGCTTAGTAGACCCCGTTCCAGTCCTCATACCACTTTTCAAAGTTCGTGGCAGAGCCGGGAATCGATGCCAGGACCTCCGGGGCAGCAACTAACCATGCTGACCGCTACGCTACGGTGTCGCTAAAAAAGCGCACTGCGAAAAAAGCGCACAGTCAACCCTTTTGGAGTTACAAAAGGAATCCCGCCCCTATCTTCTTAGAAATAAGGAGTGTTTCGCACACAGAAAATAAAAGTTGAGTTCATTAGTTTCTGATTCCCATCACACTTTATCCAGGCTGTGGGCTGGCTAAATGATTAATTACTAAATATTTTTAATCATTTAGGCGTGTTTAAAATCAGCTTGAGTATAGCTTCGTCAAAGTTAACTTTTTAAATATATTTTCAGTTTTAAAGTATACTTAGGCTTGTTTTAAATCAGCATGAATGTAGCTTCGTCAATATTACTATTTACATTCTTTTCGGGTCTTGCTTTTCTTCTTGAAAGAAGGTCTAGCCAAGTTTTTGTAGATATGAAACTGTCTTTAAACACGCTTTGATGTCACCATTTTCTTCATACTTCTTCACTGTTCTTTCCAGTTTCTTATCCAACTCGATGTAAGTTTTCTTCCTCTTTTTCCCAGATAAATTCAGTTCTATCCTCATGTACATACAAGAAGATTCCTCCGCTTCACTCTTCAAACAAAGTATGACATCTCTGATTTTGGGGTTGGGCCGTCCAAGAAGATTGTTGATTTTGTTGTGCCAACCTTCCACCGCGTTCGTAGTCCTGTGTCGCCTAGCATAGCAATTCCACAATTCAATAGGAATTTCGTCATTATGCAGCCACTGTTCGACGAAGTAGTCGAAGAAGCGAGTTAACTTCGGGTTTTCAAGAGCCTGTGAGTGAATTTCGACCCAGCCATCTTGGACATCTTCAGTTTTCAAGAAGGCTAATGCAGCACACATTTGAGTGGACAGTCGGATTTCTCCATTTTCTCTATATTCACATGTCAGTCCAATTTCTTGTATTTTTCTCCACAGACATTTTTTTCAAATGAAAGTAGCACCCATGGATTTCAACTGATGTCAGAACTTCTCTAATTGCAGCTATTGCACTCGCCTCGAAATCAACGTGGATTTGTCTTGGATTCCATTCTGGGACTGCTTGCAGTACATGACGAAAAAAACGAACGTATGTAGTTTTCTTCTTGTTTGGAAGTAGGCCAAACACAACTGGATATAAACGTTAGTTTCTGTGTCGGAACTTCCATAATCAGCATGGATGGTGTAAATTTGACCGAACTGTTTACTACAACTTTTAAACGTTCCATCCATGAAAAAGCCTTGTAGGTTCCTCAAGCACTCTTTTCCTTTTTCTGAAGAAAAAATGATCATCCGTTCCTCTGAGCCTTCGTCCACTAACATAAATTTTGATCTGTCGTTCATCTGAAGCAATTCTTCGTCTAAAATTACTTCTTCTCTAGTCTTAGGCTCCTTTTGGGTTCCACGTGCACTGTTTCTCTGTATGTACATACTTCTTTTTGTGGTGAGTTGTTGCGGCATTTCTGTTACAAAATTGTAGCCCTTGTTGTGGAGTTCTCCCAGTTCTTCTCTGTAGATCTTTGAAATGGACGTGTCTTCTTCACGGGCTCTCTTCTTTGCAACGTTGATGCCCTTCATAACTTCCAATCTGGCTGTGTCCGGTGCTGCACATGAGTGATCAGTAACTTCTAAAACTTCGCCAATTTACTTTTTACTTTTTAACATTCCACGGCACCTACTTGATCTTTCCTTCTGACATCGCCAAACTATTAACTCATCTATATTCTTCCTAAACTCCCTATATGCGTATCCGTTATAATTGTGCTGCAGGCTTACCCTTGTTAGTAGTTAAGACTTCCATAATATAACTAAACCATGTATAAATACTAAAAAGAAGTAACCGTTCAAAACACTAGGTATACTAGTAAAAATAACTTTAACACTAGTAAGTTTAAAACACTAAAACAGATTATTGCTGCTTACGAAGTGACTTGAAGGACCACCAGAACAGAAATGACAAAGAAGGGGTCGGTGAGGTGGGGCGGCTGCTCGGTAGGAATGAACATGAGCTATTGTATAGCGTGATGACTCACCTCCAACCAGCTCCAAGTAATCATTTCCTGGTAACGTAACCCCTACCCTAAATTGTCACATTGGCCCTTGTGCGCTTTCTTCGCAAATATCTGTATGTGCGCTTTATTCGCTGTGCGCTACTCACACAGATTCTACGCTACGGAGGCGACTTTTAAATATTTACCTGATTGTAATCCATCTCCTACCGACAGGGGTGGCTACGCTCGTGAAATACCTGTACTCGGCCTCTCAGGAAGCAACACAACCAACAAAAACCCACCTCCTACTTAATCATAAGTTGCACCTCGACCTGACATACATTTCACTTTAAAATTCAGAAGATTATTCCTTTTTTTTTTCATCCTCAGTTAGACTAATGAAGGGCTCTCTGCAAGGACGTCCCTACTGACAGTTGCCGAACTGCTCGAAAACGAGTCGAGACATGGCACCCATGGCTTAATACTTAGGTGAAGGTCAGAAGGGAGTAGCGTAGGTATAGTCCTTAAGCCATCTGGCATGTGGTAGGCCTATTACGCGTTGGGGGCGTGGTGGCGCTGCGGTCAAGCTGCTGGCCTCTCACTCAAGGTGGACTGGGCTCGATTCCCGGTCACTGCATGTGAGATTTTCGAAGTGAAATGCCATGTCCTGTGGTTCGGATTCCACGTAAAAAGGAGGCCCCGTGGCTCATAATCACAAGATTCACGGTCACGTAAAACTACAATATTTCCTTCTTCCTCTTTGGTATTAAAACAAAAGTTTGATGCTTTTTATTCGGTCAACACGAATGTATCCAAAAGAGTTGGGTTATACACTAATCCTGAAATAAATTACATGAGATTAATAAGTACACAATACCTGTATCGATGTGGTGACTGAAGTAGTGGGGATAACTGTATTAGGGACAGGGATGAGATAGGTGCTCTGGGACTTGAAGTAAGGTACTGTCCCGGTATTTGCGTGGAGGGACGTTGGGATTCGAACCTGCGATCTCCGGACTATCTGCAGCTGTCCGCACGACTTAACGAGCACGGCTATGCCACATGAGAGCGCCTATAATTCTTGCCTGTCACCCCAGAGGTCCGGGTTTGATTACTGGCTCTGCCAAGAAAGTTAATTCTGGTCTGAGGGCTGACACGAGGTACACTCAGCCTCGTGAGGCAAATCTGAGAAGAGGTGGGTTCGAATCCCACCTCAGCTACCTTGAAAGTGGTTTTCCATGGATTTTTCAACGTCTACTTCAGGTAAATGCCGGAATGGTTCCTAACTTTAGGCCACGGCTGCCTCCTTCCCAATTCTCGCCTGTATTACAAATGTACACACTAATACAGCCACCACAACAACATAGATTATCGGAAATATTTCACACACCAAAGTACACGGGGCTATATGACCAAGATGGCGCAAAACCCCGTAAAGAAATCATCATCAACAACAACAACGACGTGTGAAATCAGATCACAAGGAGTGTCTCTTTCACTGAAGCGCAATTTTAAAACATAGGGCTCTTGTTAGACGAAACATTCTCAGGGGCTGCCCTTTAATTGTAGATGGTGATGTTTGAAAGCGATACAGTATGTTAACGTTCACTTGTAAGGTGACCCTCAGGGAAAGGAGAGTAGGAGACTCATGCTCCACTAGGAAGGTCACCGGGTGTGGGAGGAGCATTTCACCTTGTCTCTAACAAAGAGAGAACCCAGGGTCTCATGTCCTCACCAGTATGCTCTTCGAGACGACAGCACTTTGTTCGCTGAGAAGTGGCTGAAATCAGTAATAATAATTATAATAATGGATAAATGAAAATCCACAGCCTGCTTCCAGTCTCCGACCGGGTCAGGAATGGAATGAATGAAGCCCCCATCTAGCGGCGAGGATATGAACTGTGCCGGCTGCCGAGGTCTGACGCACTAGTCTGGGGCAATGATTAAATGAATGACAGATGAAATGAAATGATAGTGGAGAGTGTTGCTGGAATGAAATGTTGACAGGGAAAACCGGAGTACCCGGAGAAAAACCTGTCTGCCTCCGTTTTGTCCAGCACAGATCTCACATGGAGTGACCGGGATTTGAACCACGGATCCAGCGGTGAGAGGCCGGCGTGCTGCCGCCTAAGCCACGGAGGCTTATTAATAATTATAATAATAAATATTATTATTAATAATAATAATAATTATTATTATTATTATTGATTTATTATTAAAGAAGCCTCCACGGCTTAGGCGGCAGCACGTCGGTCTCTCACCGCTGGGTCCGTGGTTCAAATCCCGGTCACTCCATGTGAGATTTGTGCTGGACAAAGTGGAGGCAGACAGGTTTTTCTCCGGGTACTCCGATTTTCCCTGTTACAAAATTTTCGTTCCAGCAACACTCTCCACTATCATTTCAATTCATCTGTCATTCATTTAATCATTGCCCCAGGGGAGTGCGACAGGCTTCGGCAGCCGGCACAGTTCATTTCCTCGCCGCTAGATGAGGGCTTCATTCATTCCATTCCCTGACCCGGTCGGTCGAATGGAAGCAGGCTGAGGATTTTTATTTCATTGATTTATTATTATTATTGTTGTTATTATTATTTTATGAGTTCTACGTCTCATTTAGCTACTGTGGTTTAGAGACGCCGGGATAGCAGAATTATGCTCTTAAGGGATCTTAAACGTGCCGGCAAATGTACGTCTCTGGCATTTAAGCACCATCAATACTGCGCCGGGATTCGATCCTGTAATCTTGAGAAAAACAGGCGAGAACCTTACCGCTGGTCACGCAGGCACCCAATAACCTATTCTGCATAACACAATTTGTCTGAAAAATATTGTATGCACTTGTACCCCTTATTATTCCTGCTTATGCGGGGTCAGATGATGAGGTGAAATAAGTTTGTACTGTACGTGACTATGTGTTTTACGGTCATATGCGCTTCCTGATGCCAACTCTATCAGAGAACTTGGGAAGATGAATGAAGCTGGGCAAGGATTTGGAATTTGTATTGGAATGTACCGTAGGCCTACCGACATTTGCTTGTAGCGGACGGTGTGGTTCAAACTCACTTGTCTTCCAAGTCTGGAGATAGGCTGGCCCATGGCCAGTCTCAATGCATGTCGGCCTATTACAGTACATTATCCACCTTGATATTGATAAAGAGCTTGTTGTTGTTGTTGTTGTTTCATTTTAGGAGCTTGGGACATCTTGGTCATCAGCCCCGTGTAGTTGGGTGTGTGGTGAACTTTTCTGTATTTATGTGATAACTGTAGTAGTGTGTGGAGCTGTATTAGGGACAGGGATGAGGTAGGCGCACCGGGATCTGAAGTAAGGTACTATCCCGGCATTTGCATGGTGGGAATGTGGGAAAAACACACTCAAGATAGCCACTGTCAGCACCGGGATTCAAACCTCCGATCTCCTGACTTAATGCAGCTGCCCTCGTGGCCGTGGTGCACGGTTTAACGAGCACGGCTACATCACGGGGTATGATAAAGAGCAAATGTATGGATATCTACTTTCACGTACAGTGAGTAAGAAAAGTATTCATACACTACATTTTACCTTGTTTGTGTCTATAATTTGTAGGGGCAGATGACCTCGTGGTTCCGCCCCTTTAAACAAAAATAACTAACTCTATAATTTGTCTTGCAGCATTATGGTATTCCATAGGTTTGTATAAGGACCTTATGGCAGTATATTACACACAAACATATTCTAGTAACGTGAACACATTAGTTAATAACGGAACAAAAGACATATTCGTAGGCAAGGCAAGTATTCAAACGCGTCCAATGTTTGTAACCATTGGACTGTTACACGCCCTTAGGAAGTGACAACATGCGAAGTAGTTTTCTTAGATGAGAATGTTTACTCTGCCTCTGACAGTGGTACAAAACGGTGTTGGCGAATTGTGCCAGCTAATCTTCCAAGTTGATCTTCCTTATCTTGTCATTTCATCGCACATTCCTGATGACGGGGCTGGCTGCGTAGCTCAGGCTCAGGGGTAACGTTCTCGCTTGCTGAGCCCAAGGTTGCAGGTTCGAAACCTGGCGCAGTCAGCTGGCATTTGAGGGTGCGCAAATGCGAGGGAGTCGTGTCAGTACATTTACCCGGCACGTTAAAGACCCCCTTCGGGGCAAAATTCCGGCACCCCGGCGTCTCTAAAAGCCAGGGTAGTTAAAAGGGACGTAAAACCAATAACATTATTATTACTATTATTATTATTATGTTCCCGAAATCCAAACGCGATTACAAATACATACACTAGTACAGACATCACAGTAGCACAGGTTATAAGAAAAATTCTACACACGCCCAAGTACACGGGGCAACATGGACGCGATGTCGCAAAGCTCCCAAAGGAATCAACAAGAACAATTATTTAATACCCTCTATATTTCTACTATAGATCAATGGCCACGATACAGTTACTGTTTATTATACCCAACTCGGCTTTGCTCGGTATCTTTAACAGTTTACCCAGTGTAAGCTTAAAAGGTGCACGGACGGACGGTCCCAGCCGCAATTGAGAAAAGCCGAGGTGGACAGCGAAACTCCAAACACATAGACGCTTCTCTGAAGTCTTAACTCGACACGATTCGATAGTTTGATGCTGGCCGAAGCTGGGGTGATAGGCTCGCTCCGAAGCTAGTAATTTAAATTTCCACAGAATAGAGATTATTGGAAGAAATGAAAACGTAAAAACATTTATAGTGGGCGATGTATTAAAGATAGAGATATGCTGTCCCGGACATTTTTGTAGAACTTTTCATGGTGAACAATTCTTACACTCATAGTATATAGGCCTAGATACTTTTCACGGTTTACCCAGTGTAAACTTAAACGACGCACGGACTGCAGGTCTTTTCTTTTCGACTCTATTCACTGAAGTCGTTACTGCTCGGCTTCGTTTGGCCATAGGCCTAAATGAATGTTTTTATACAGAAGCCTTCCTCGAAAAATCCTTTGCAGAATGGTGAAAACCGCATCAAAATCCATCCAGTGGTTCTCGAGATTACCCGTTACATCCAAGAATCGGGTCACCTTGTTTTATACTATGTGGAGATAATGTCTCTGATGACGCTGCTGGCTGCGTGGCTCAGCGGTAACGTTCTCACATGCTGTTGCCAAGGTTGCAGGATCGAATCCTGGCACACTTCAGCTGGCATTTGATGGTGCGTATACGCGAGGGAGCCGTGTCAGTAGACTTACAGGCACGTTAAAAATCCCCTTCGGGGAAAAAATCCGGCACCCTGGCGTCTCTAAAACCCGCAGATGTTAATAGGGACGTAAAACAATTATTATTATTATTATTATTATTATTATTTTATTATTATTATTATTATTATTATTATTATTATCTGATGACGTGAACAAGTTGTGTGAAATATGCATGAGTCTTGATTATGCAAATAATTAATTTTATGGCGAAAGCATTGACACACTCCGAAGACATAGATTTTGTCGTGCTTTTTGTTGTTTGTAGTGAAGTAGTTCAAATGTAGTGCGTGTTGGTTTTATGGTTCCGGTAACCTCGTGCAATCATTTGCACAGTGCACAGCTGCCACGCACATTACCTGCTCTCATTTTACGGTGCTTTCTCAACAACATGACCACGACGTTCAACTACCACTATTTGCAACCGATTTTACAAATTCAATTTTCTGGAATAATGTTTCACACACCAAATTGCACTGCAGGCTCGAGCGTTTCAACACAATACTGAAGTGAAACATTCAAGAACTAGTTGAATTGGCACAAGGCAAGTACTGTAGCTGCAACTCCAGTACAGATACATTTCCAATGACAAACACGTCAATAGAGTTTTCAGGTTTCTTTCACTTTCGCCCCGGAAGTCCGGGATTGATTCCCGGCTCTGCCAAGAAATTAAATTCTGGTATGAGGGCTGGAACTGTGTACACTCAGCCTCATGTGGCTAATCTGATAAGAGGTGGGTTCGAGGGCGTGGTGGCACAGCGGTCAAGCCGTTGGCCTCTCACCAAGGCGGACCGGGTTCGATTCCCGGTCAATGCATGTAAGATTTTCAAACTGAAATACCATGTGCTGTGGTTCAGATTCCACGTAGAAAGGAGGTCCCGTGGCTAATGGTCGCGAGAATAATGGTCACGTTAAACTACAAGCTTCCTTCCTTTTTCATCTTGGAAGTGGTTTACCGTGGTTTCCCACTTTACTCCAGGCAAATGTCGGGATGGTTCCTAAATTAAGGCCAGGGCTGCCTCCTCCCCAAACATCAGCTAAATTACAAATAGGCTACACAATATTAATAATAATAATGTTATTGGTTTTACGTCCCTTTTAACTACACTGGCTTTTAGAGACGCCAGGGTGCCGGAATTTTGCCCCGAAGGGGATCTTTAACGTGCCAGTAAATCTACTGACACGGCTCCCTCGCATTTGCGCACCCTCAAATGCCAGCTGACTGCGCCAGGTTTCGAACCTGCAACCTTGGGCTCAGCAAGCGAGAACGTTACCCCTGAGCCACGCAGCCAGACACACACAATATTACAGACACCACAATGGCACAGATTATCAGATAGATTCTAGATACTGTATACCCGAGTACACAGAGCTTAATCGATTGGCTGCGTGGTGCAATGGTAACGTTCTCGCCTGCTGCAGGACCGAATCCTGGCGCAGTCAGTTGGCATTTAGGGGTGCGCAAATGCGACGGAGCCGTGTCAGTAGATCTACTGGCACATTAATAATCCCCTTCGGGGCAAAATTCCGGCACCCTAGCGTCTCTAAAAGCCACAGTTGTTAAAAGTGACGTAAAACCAATAACAGTATTACCTGGCTAAGTAACGACAATGTCCAAACCGCTCAAATGAAACAACATCTTCAGGTTTCCTGAGATGTTCGCTGATTTTTGTGTGTGGACCAGTAAATGGTTTCTATGGAATGGTGATTCAGTTAGTTATTGTTGTTTTAAGGGGCGAAGCAGTGGCGTCAGCTCTAATTGAGTGATCTTCCTAACTTATTAGGTCCGTGACATCACTAATGCATGGCAGATAAACCTCACGCACTTCTGTTTCTTTTCCTTTGGCTGTTTCTTTTCCTTTGGATGTCGCAATATGTATATCTGTGTGGGATTAACAATTGACCAGTAAAGTGGTTTTTAAATATTTTACTTACTCTTGCAGGCTGTTTGCTTATGATCGAAATTATCATGCTATTTTCCGTATTTTTATGTTCTTTGTTATTTTCTAAATATTTCACTTATATTTTCTTTATAATTGAAGGGTCCAGGGGAAGAAGTGGGAATGTCAAATAATGTGAAATGCTCAGAAAACGAGTTTTAAAGTTTCATTACTTATATGCACTGTACGCGTCAACTTGAAACGTCATTTTCTCACGACCCTCATTGTTCTTAGCCAGACTCAATTGTGCCTTCAATACATCGCAAAGGGGTCTACCAGATCGCGCTAATATATCGATTTTACATTTTGAGTGTCATTCCCCCTTCTTCCCGTGGACCCTTCAATTTCTTGCAATTGTTTGTAACTTTTCCTTCCAACAATCATTAGCTTGTTGTTGTTGTTGTTGATTCTTTAGATTCATTGCGGCATCGTGGTCATGTTGGACCGTGTATTTGTGTGTGTTCAGAGTTTGTCTAACAACATGTGTCACAGTGAGGTCTCAACTGCTGTGTAGGTTTGTAATTGAGGTAGGATTTGGGTAGGTTAGAGCCTCCGTGGCTTAGGCGGCAGCACGTCGGCCTCTCACCGCTGGGGACCGTGGTTCCATTCCCGGTCACTCCATGTGAGGTTTGTGCTGCACAACGCGGAGGCAGACAGGTTTTTCTCCGGGTACTCCGGTTTTCCCTGTCAATATTTCATTCCAGCTACACTCCCCAATATCATTTCATTTCATCTGTCATTCATTTAGTCATTGCCCCAGGGAAGTGCGACAGGCTTCGGCAGCCGGCACAGTTCATATCTCGCCGCTAGATGGGAGCTTCATTCATTCCAATCCTGACCCGGTTGGTCGACTGGAAGCAGGCTGTGAATTTTCATTTTTCATTTGGGTAGGTAGCGGCCGTGGCCTTAAGTTAGATACCATCCTGGCATTTGCCTAGAGTGGAAGGGGGAAGCCACGGAAAACCACTTCCAGGATAGCTGAGGTAGGAATCCAACCCTACTCTTCTCAATTTTACCTCAGCCCAGAATTTAATCTCTTGGCAGAGCCGGGAATCAAACTCGGGCCTCCGTGATGACAGCCAAGAATGCTAGCCACTACGAAAGGAGCCAGGCCCCTCAGCATTATCGTTTTGACCGACTTCATATTTCTGCCTTCAAGCTGTATGATTGCTTTTGTTATGGCCAGAGACCTTTTGGACACAGGATGACCTGTGGTACCCTGGCATTGTGGTGTTGGGATAGCGCACCTGTCTCCCACCCGGAGGCCCTGGGTTCGATTTCCGACTCCGTTAGGGATTTTAGAAACTGACGTGAAGGCTGGAATGGGGTGCACTCAGCTTCCTGAGGACAATTGAGTAGCTGTGTGACAGTGACGCCGTGCCCCTGTCGCGAAATAGTACATTATGCAATGAGCCTATAATGGCAATAATTAAGACACGAGTATGTTTATAAAACAAACGTAGCAAGTTTTATGATTTCCATACGAGTGTCTTAATTACCATTATAGGCGAGTTGCATACGACTGTTTATGTTCGGCGATAATTATAACTATTTTATGTTCGAACATAATGTTCATAAATATCTGTCGAGATTTCACCAGTTTTATGTACTGAACAGAGAATACCTTGTATTTGACCATGGCCTCCTGGAATAACTCACTATGACACTCGCAACGCAATGAAATTTAAAATAGGGGGCCGTGTAAGTGAGCGCAGGTACGATGCTATCCTCACCTAATTGGTGAGCTCTGATTGGTGGGAGAAACTGTATCATAATGAAAACTTGTACTATAATGAGCCTCATTATAGTACAGTTTTCTGACATATAATATTTACATTTCGTCAGGGTCGAACATAAACCAATATAACAACCGAGGGAGATCCGACGCCCTGATCACGTGCCACTCCGCAATCTGTAGGTCGAATAGCTGGGCATCGGTCGCTTGGTAGTGAACCCTTTATCCACAGGCTGTATAAAGGATTCTAATAAATTATTCATCATCTTTTTATACATTTCTACAGACAGCAGATATGAAAGCCAGACGGTGTTGGGAAATATTGAGAAATCAGTGGCCGAGAGGACACAATGGTTTAAGCTCCTGTGGTATTTTAGGAAGTAGCATAATATTCATGACACATAGAACAGGTGCAACTTTTAGCGCGGAGACGGCTTGGGTACGCACAATATGGCCTGTTGCTATGAGTGTTGGCGCCAAGAATAAAATCGAATGCTACGAAGTAATTGGTCAATCTTCATGTTAACCACTCCCTGAGGCAGAAATACAAGTAAACGCGCGCAAAGATCTACAAGAGTCTGGACCAATAATATCAAGACGCCCTGTTTTAGCGGCAACTCGGCTTGGTAACGCACCCTGGTAAATTAACGCGGGAGTTATCTACGGATTAATTCCACGATCGATTCGAGCCAGCTACAGCATAATCGTAACCTCCACACTGCTACGAACTCATTGACACGGATTGCATGCTAGTCTGATAATTATTATGGAATATTTTTCCATAAATCCCCTTCCACACCAACCCTAGCCAGTTTCATTTATAATGATCCAGAAAGCTTCGAGAGAACACACTTTCATTTGTGCGTCTGAGGACGTAACGTTGATTTTTATTTGAGCATTTGAGGACGTAAGGTGTCCGAGGACACGAGGCATACTCTGCATAATTTTTCATGTATTTGAACATGGAACATTTCGTAAAGTTATAAGTGTAACTTCAGTGATTTATTTTTAGTCCCAGTACTACCAGATAGGACCAGTTCATCGAAATAATTCACCAATAGACTGTCAAGGAATTTAGTACTTGATCGGTGAATTTAATAGGAAATATATCGTGAGTGTATCTGACAAAACTTTATTTAATTCAGCACGAGATGACATCTAGGAACGAGACCGGATCTTGGAACCAGCAGGACATTTGCCAGAAGATGTCGATGACGAGCTAAGCATCTTAAAGGAGGGATGGCTGCAGATGTTTTCCTTGACGCTGTTTTAAAGGATTGAGTACAAATGAATTTATTTGTTTATTAAATCAGCTATGGTATTATGGGACATATTTTTGTAGATATTTTTTTGCTTGTTTGGTAACGTAGATTCTTAGTTTTTGTTATACTGACACATTAAATATGGGACAAGCCGAGCGTTGTG
This sequence comes from Meconema thalassinum, assembly GCA_946902985.2. Taxonomy (NCBI): domain Eukaryota; kingdom Metazoa; phylum Arthropoda; class Insecta; order Orthoptera; family Tettigoniidae; genus Meconema; species Meconema thalassinum. Next base: position 368,805,003 of record OX336389.2, on the reverse strand, counting down.
TAATTTGTAAATATTGTGATTTGTGTTTGGTTCAACTATACGGGGCGACGCGCAGCTCGTGCTCGCATTCGCTTGCGTAAATCGCGGTCAAGCATTGTAATTCGGAAGTCTGCCTTATAACAAAAATGGAACTGAATTAATTTTGAGATTAAAATAGTATTTGGAGGGTAAAGCTTATTTTGAGCAGAATTTTATGACGGATCAGGATTATTTTGCTAGTTGCTTTTTCAGCAGATCTGAACGGGATGGCACTTTGCACCCGAGTTTTTGTTGTGTATTTTTTTAATGTGTCTATGGACGCATTATTGGTTGATCTGTTTTGAGCCGACCCAGTGGTATGTTAATGAGAGAGAGTCAGTCCAAGCTTTTGGTGCGTAGTGTGATTTTATGATGTGTTAGCGAGAATATATCATTGCGATTATTCTGACTTGCTCCACATCAGCCCAGTTCATGACCTCGCGAGACTGAACTCGTGGTTTATTTTTGTGTTTTCTTGCCATCCAAGCGGATGAGTGAGATATGTTTGCGTTTCCAGGTGGAACTTGCACCTAGCTTGAAGGACTGAGAGAGATAGTTGACGCAGCGATGATTCATACAAGAGGGGCGCGCTCAAATCAGATAACGCGACTTGTCATTAGTAACAGGCCTGGGTCCTGTACTTCAATTTAAGACGTTGTTTAAATTTCACAAAACCTGATCGGTTATAATGAGTATTTGATTGATTAAATGGGTGCTGTCCATAGTTGTAAGGTAGCTTCCGAAACTCCTGTTTGTCTGGCGTTTTATAAAAATGTAAACATAGTTTACAGCCGTTAGGCTTGTATTTTGTTGCTGTTGCTTTATTTCTTGTGTGTTTATTTTACGCGTTCAATGACCCGTGTGGCATTAGGTGTGCGAGGCTGTGTTCCAATTTTGTGATGCGAGCGTTTTGGTCTATTTCTGGCATGCTCTTGTTATTTCGTGTGCTCTGGCACCAGCTAGAATCTCAGGGAGATTCGTCATCTTTTGTATTATTAGATCTTGCATGTGTCAGTAGTAATTATAGTGTATTAATTAAGGGTGGGTCCCATAGCCGTAGTGTGATTTAAAACCTGCAACTCCGTGAGCAACATGACTGTTTCAGTTGTAAACGGACTCGCATCAGTACTCATTTTATTATTAACAAGCATTACACCACGCATTATATAACTTCTTGACCAGGAAAAATGGACTTGCATCCATATGTTGTGACGAGCGAGTTCTTACCGCTCAATTTTATGCTATGATTTATCATTTTGAGTGAAGCTGTATTCACATTGTTTTGTTGTGTGGAGCGAGTTTTACCGCTCAGTAATATATTTATTTCTTATGGGAGTGAAAGTCAGGGAGGATTTCTTTTATTTATTATTATTATTATTATTATGCACATAATTTTCAGTCATTAAATTTCTGTTATTCTACTTGTTATTCATTTTATTTCTAGTATAGCCTCTGTCATGGACCTTTCTATTCATTAGAGCATGTTGTTTTTAAGCGAACTTTGCTGTGTAACGCAGTCAGGACTGAACACGACCCCGTAGATTAATCTTGAGAAAACCATGCTTTATTGAAGGGTGCAGTAGACAGGGCCCTTCATTGGCTGTGGTGCCACGGGGGTTGCGCTCATACAATAGAGGGTGACATGCTGGTTTCCATTTTAGAGCTGCTAATGTGAGATATGCAAGTAGGTCAGAGAACAGAGTTTCCACTCTCGGTGAGCCGTTTGAGGTGAAGAAACGATGTAGGGCTTTACATAGACTTCGTATATTTGCCCATCATTTTGGTTCTTTGCTCCATTCCTACCTGTAAATTAATCTCCATCTCAAAGTCGAAAGCAGGTGGCTTCGGTGGCGTAGTTGGTAGCATGCTGAGCTTCTATGCCCAAGGTTGCGGGTTCAAACCCGGCCCAAGTCGTCGGATTTTTTAAGAGCGTTAAATATCCCTCAGTATGCCTTCCTTCGGAGGGGAAGTAAAGCCGGCGGGCCCCATGGTATAGATGTATGGCATGTAAAAGAACTTTCCACTAACTAAACTTGTGTGAAGCAAAATTAGTAGGCTAGGTTTGATTAATGCTCTTAAGTTCCAAGTTTCATCACCAGGCGCTGGTTGCGATGGCATCTAATAGTAACCAAGTTCACAGCTAGGAGTCGTGGACGGTAGCATTTGGTAGCGAAAGTAGGAACTACTTGAAATTATCGTCTGCAGTCCTTTCTTGAATTAAAAACTGATAACACACACTGATACAGTCATCACAATTAACACCGGCTATCAAACAGATTCTACACGCACCCAAAGTACACGGGGCTACATGCACGCGTTGTCGCAGCCCCTAAACTAAGGAACCAACCAACCAAAGTCGATCGCAGATAATTCTGTAAGAATGATGACAGTTTGATCCGAGTTCCTCCTATTCTTACATTGTGGTTACCAAGCGGGAGCTGTGATAAGAAATCCGTGAGGAGAAACAAGAATTTGATCACCCGTCTCGTTTTCACGATAGAACCAAATAGGCCTAGCGGGCGAATTTACCCACACTTTTATGAGCCTTAGTACCCATGGCAGAATTGCTAGTGCGAGATCTGCAATTATACTGAAAGATCTGGATGTGCAAATAGGTCAGAGAACTCAATGTTCACTCTGATCTTTTGACGTAAAGGGATGGTGGGGTGGTTTCCATGGACGCCCGCAGGATTTCTTCCATGGAGGGGCCAAGTAATATTTTTCATTCCATTACCTACCTGTCACTAGGTGATGATGAGATGTCCCCCCACCCCTAGCGCAATTTTCGTTTCATTTCTTCCTTGTTTCGTGATATTCATTATTTGGCTGCTCTGAAACATTTGGGTACATTATCCTTAAGGCATGAATAGGAGGAATAGTTTTTTTTAGTTCAGAGTTTTTGCCCATAGAAGTTCGCTTTTCTTTGTGAATCATCGTCATAATGTTAATTTCTTAAATTCGGGTAAAAAGTAGTTGATTCTCCATGTATCGACAAAAATAAAAATCAAGAGGTTCATTAAAATGGTAATGTTGATCCAGTTCGCCAATTTTCTAAATAACTGGAGATATTTTCAAATAATCCCAAATTACTAAGTTAAAATTACTAAAAACTGAAGAATTATCCCAACATCTAAATCAGTTAACTATCAGTAACTTCAATTTATGAAATGAACTGGTGTGACAATGAACAATCGAAATAATCTCTGGATTCCAGGGGGGACGGCCCCTCCTTGCATCCCTACGGGCGCCCATGGTGGTTTCCATGTTGGAGATGCTGATGGAACTCTACTTGTACTGAAGTATCTGGACCAAAAGTAGAGTAAGTGTCCCCTCTCATTTAACTATTTGACGTAAAGGGATGGTGGTGGAGTTGCTGTTGGGACCTCCAATTGTTCTGCAAGTAGGTCAGGAGACGCTGTGTTCAGTAGAGAATAATTAAATGTACTTGGTACCACGACAGTTAGAAAGTGAGATCATATACTGTAGTATGAAACGTCGAGTCCGCGGCAGGGAACTGTGGCAAGGTCGGCGTGGTGGTTCAGGGCAAGGTTAGGCGGCCGGTGACGAAACCAGAGCCTCCCGGTAGCGTTCTGCTTGTTGCAAGGTTACCTTACATCATATGACGACACACAACCCTATCATGATTCAATATTGCGAGTGTCATTGGCGACGCACTCTCACTTCTGGAGCGCTCTCGGCTCAACACCTCGACTCGAGCAAATTCTACGTAACACTATATTTCCTTCTCACAAGAGAACATATTGGTATCACTGCTGCATAGCGCTGTATGCGTTGTGAGAACTGTGGTGCCAACATAGAGCAAATAGAATACAATGCTGGCAACGGAAGAAAATTTGCTTTTGATAGCGTGTGGGATTTCCAGCGAAAGTTTGTAAGTTCACCTCCTGGTGTAACGCATAGCATTCTTGACTATCGGCCCGGAGGTCCGGGTTCGATTCCTGGCCCTGCCAGGAAATTTAATTCAGGTCTGAGGGCTGGAACGGGGTACACTCAGCCTCGGGAGGAAAAATTAAAAAGTGTTGGGTTCGATTCCCACCTCATCAATCCTTGAGGTGGTTTTCCGCGGTTTCCCACCTCTATTCCAGGCAAATGTCGGGATGTTTAATAATTTAAGGCCACGGCCGCCTCTTTCCCAATCCTCACCTCAATTACAAATTCATACGCAATTACAGACATCTCAATAGCTCAGGTTATCAGAAAAACTCTATACTCGTAGACGCACACACAAGTAAACGGGGATAAACCATGAGGTTTGAATCATAGGACGGTATCTTTAGTGAATGAGAATATATATAAATTAACAAAGTATCTTATATATGTAGCATGTACTGTAATGCCAATAGATGAGAGTTGGTAATGTACAGTATTTTTGCCTGCTTTAGTTATATAGCCTACTCCACTTTCTTGCTTGGCAATATTTAGAACTAGTAAGCACTTACGAGAATCTTGGCGAGCAGACGAGAACGATAAAGAAAATCGAGGGAAGTGTTTACAGATTGATTTATGCGTTTCTACGAGTAAATTCTGCCCCAAGCTCACATCTTGGCTGTATAGAAAATAATCCCGCAGCGCAGCCGTGTGCGTTAAATCAAGGACCACAACTACAAGCGGTTAGCTGGAGGTCCGGAGATCGAAGGTTTAATTCCTATCCTGAGTGTGGTTTTACCGCGGATTTTTCCACACTCTCTCCAGCTACATGTTGAGATAGTACCTTATTCCAAGTCCCGGGGCAACTACCCAAATCTAAGACAAACTACTACAGTCACCACAGAAACACAAGTACACGTGAATGATGACCATGATACCCCAAGCCCCTTAAATGAATTAACAACGGCAACTATGTTTTAGTGTGTGAAAACCGCGTCTGAGGATTTTTATGACGTCTGTTCCTAACGTAACATTTTCAAACCACTGTCTACAAACCACAGTAGGGCCTCTTCAAACTAGTGTAGCGTGAGATTTTTTGAAAATAATGATAAGCTTGAATATCAATTACTACACGCTCAAAAATGATTGGGGGTATGGTGGTGCAGTGGTCAGCCTGCTTGCCTCTCACCAGGGCTCGAGTCTCGGTCAATGCAAGTGAGATCTTCGAAATGAAATACCACGTCCTTTTGTTCGGATTCCACGCAAAAATGGAGGTCCCGTGGCTCATTAACGCGAGATTAAGAATCACGTGAAACTGCAAGCTTTTTTTTAAAGCATAATTACCACAAAGTTTGGCGCGTTAAGAAACAGTGCTTCAATCCTTTCTCTTCACATGTTGGTAAAGAACACCGATATTTTTCAATTTTCTTGTCTATGATTGTCGTTTAAGTTCAACCAACCAAAGGAAACTTTTTAAGTTCACATCTTAAACGAAGTATAGTCGAACTTCAATAAGTCGAACTTCAATATATCTAATTTTCGATATCGCGAGGTAATTTCTATCTCCGAAAGCACTTCGACTGTAATATAAGGAAATAAAATAAATAGGCCTATCAATTGCGACTTAAAATGGTTTATGAACATTTAAATTACAAGGAACTTGAACGCACTACAGTACAATCGTGTATGAGTGGAAGGCTGGGTAACAGGGGTGTAAGGTACCAGAGGTTGCGGGGTCGATCGAAAGGCGCTCCCGCGATTCAGGGGAAGGAGGAGAAAAGGCTGAGTAAGCCTTGTCTTGGCTGGGGGGGGGGGGGGGGGGGGGGGGCTCACTTACCGAGGTCGCACCGTTCATGAGAAGGCGCGGCACTCAATCATAACGAGAGCGGTAGTCACGATCGGGGGAGAATTACTGCCCTTCAACTCTAGGTCTTTCGAGACTCTCAGGGCCATTATCTACTCTATGTTATGCACACAGGCACAGTGTTAAATGATGACGTTTCGTCTTCTTCTATGGAGAATTGTTTCAATACCAAACACCAACACCAAACACAAATTATGCGCGAAACGCAAATATTATATTATTACATTTCATAATAACACGTATGGCAAGTGGAAGATCAATAACAGTTTGTTGTTGATTCATTGAGGGGCTTTGCGACATCGTGGTCATGTAACCCCGTGTACTTGGCTGTGTGTGTATTTTGTCTGATAACCTGTATTAGTGTGTGTAGTTTTAATTCAGATGAGGATTTGGAAGGAGGCGGCCGTGGCCTTAATTTAGGAACCATCCCGGCATTCGCCTGGAGTAGAAGTTGGAAAACCAATTCCAGGATGGCTGAGGTGGGAATCGAACCCGCCTCTTCTCAGTTTTGCCTCACGAGGCTGAGTGTGCCCCGTTCTAGCCCTCAGTCCAGAATTAAATTTATTGGCAGAGCCGGGAATCTAACCCGAGTCTCCGCGGTGACAGCCAAGAGTGCTAGCCACTACGCAATGAGGCGGACCAATAACAGTTTCTTGTACAATTTCTACCAACAAATGCTTAGTGGTAGTCGAGACAGTGTGATTGAATTAATGAGCCATTGAATAATGGAATTTGTTTGTCTGCTAATATTCAGCTTAATGAATGAGTATCCGAATGAAACTGAGATAATAAGAATTAACTCAAGTTGGCTCGTTTGATGGACCGAACTGTCTTCCAGAAACTCGTAGAGAATGAAACATTCCGAAGCTAGGGTGTGGGAGAAACTTGCGTTGGAAGAGACATGTTTCCTGACAAAGGCGTCAGCACATTTTATACGGTAACATAGGCTACTCACCTTTTCTCGCTCCGTTAGTTGTTATCCTTAAAACGCCAGCGACGAGATCTTATAATTCACAGGAGCTGTTGTTGTTGATTCATTTAGGAGCTTTGCGACATCGTGGTCATGTATCCCCATGCACTTGGGTGTGTGAGGAATTTGTCTGATTACCTGTATTATTGTTATGGCTGTATTAGTGTGTGCATTTGTAATTCAGATGAGGATTGGGAAGGAGGCGGCTGTGGCCTTAATTAAGGATCCATCCCGGCATTCGCCTGGAGTAGAATTGGGAAACCACGAAAAAGCACTTCCAGGATAGCAGAGGTGGGAGTCAAACCCGCCTCTTCTCAGTTTTGTCTCACAAGGCTTAGTGTACCCCGTTCTAGCCCTCAGACCAGAATTACATTTCTTGGCGAAACCATGACTCGAACCCGGGTCTCGGCAATGACAAATTCACAGGAGCAGAGGCGTCACTTTTATAGTGCAGGTTCGGAAACATAAGTTAGGCCATCCAATTTATAGAATGAACAATTAGTTGTTACTTATGCATTGGAGATACTTGCTAACTTTCCGAAATGAGCATGCTGCTTGCTAACCCACCCACAGCTCAAGTGCTTCCCCTAACTGCTGGATCATTAAACATTGAACTGATATAGGCACAAATATAGAGAACGATTGCGTTTTTATATAGCCTATTTGTTTGTATGAAAGGTACAACATTTGTTGTAATTTAGTTGACTTTATATTTGAAGTTTTTAAAACACAAGTGTGTTTCTTAGTTCCAAGATAGTACCTTCTGATAAACCATGGCCGCCTGCTTCCAACTCCTCTTGCCCTGTTTCAGTCTTCATTCATTTCATCTTTCATCAACTTCTCCTGAGCCCGCCAAAATGCACACACACAAGTGCTTTTTCTGGTGACCTTGGGTCTGCACAGTTAATTTTTCATTCACTAATGTCCATTTTTGGTGAAAAATGCAATGCGATTTTCTTTTTCCAATAAGACTTTATAAAGTTAATTTTCAAAATTGGAATCATGGAAATTTCTAAGATAGGTGTTGTTTATTTGAGTCTTTAAGAAATCCATTGTATAATTAATTATATCTATCATACGTTTCAAACTAAGGGAAATCAGTTACCAACAAAGGCTAGGTTAGAGGGAGGAAATATAGTATATCGTCATGACAGAATAGGCCAGTCAAAAACGACAATAAATTCGCAAAACATGATGTATCTCTGATTTTTTTAGTATGTTGCTTGGACCCATTAGGGCTAGGCCTATGTATACCCAAGTTTGCAACTCTCAAAAAGTTGTGGAAAAAGTTTTACACACCAAAGACCGCGAAATTTTTGGACTTGTTTCAGATTCTGCTCGATATCTCATAATCCATGCATTCTTCGTCGAATGCTACCCTACAGTCTACGCTTGTTAAGAGCGTTAAATGTTTGACAAATTAAGACCAACCGGAGCTCTGTAGATCGATTGGTTACCGAATTACGGCACTTTGAAAATAGGACAGTTTTTCCAAAAATTGAAAAGTTTAGTTTTAGACCTTCTTTGGACCGAAACTGCGTTGAAACCATTGATCCTACGAGTAGGCCTTGCAGAATATAATTTGTAGGCCATTTAATTTGCTTTAAATTAAGCGCAGAGCGGGGTCTGTAAGCCTCGTAGTTCACTCAAAATCTCAAAACAACCCATATAAGGTAAAATCGCATTTTTCAGAAATGCTGAAGGCAGCAAGAGTAAGAGAAAGTTCAATTGTAGCAGTGATAAGGTAAGAGGCATCTCTTGGGGAAGACTGATGGGGACTCGAACCGCCGATCCTTCGGCGAAGCCGTACCGTGTTGAGGAAGGCCTCCACAATGGCAGTGTTGTGGAAGGAAAGGCTGTTGGAAGTGGCCGTGAACACAAGGTCGAACAGTCGCCAACCTTGCCGCCAGCAACATACGACGAGTGTACGGTGCTCGGAGTGCGAGCTACAGTCAGTCGCTACGCGATCTTGGAACAGTGCTGTCCTGTTTGGATTAGTGGACACTTACCGGTGAGTAACACTGGACCTTTCATTCTTCTGTTTGACTGTTAGGGTTTCCTCCCCTATTGGATAGGCTGTGGAATACAGCCTTAATGTGATGTGGAATTCAATTTTAGAGTGATACTTTCCACTCTTGACAGGCTGATGTTAGGTCCCTTTCAACAATCATTATTTCCCAATAGCTGTTGTGCTATTGGAACGTGATGAATTCAATAAGTAAGTTGGTGTTTGATTGTTATTTCCATTGGGGGAGGATTGGATCTTATTCGCATACTTAGTGCGTCTGATAATTTGTGTTATTGTTGCGTCTCTGATAGTGTATACTTGTAATTAATTAGGGATATGATTGGAAAAGGAGCAGTCGTAGCCCTTGAGTAAGGCACTAGCACAGAGATTGCCTGGGGTTGAAATGGGGGATGTCGCGGATAACCATTTTAAGTAGCCTATAAGTTAGTGGACGGTGAGATTGGAACCCACCTGTCTGGAGTCCATAGCTGGTGAGCACCAATTACCGTAGTTAGCAAGTGCCCGCACGCTGTGACTTACACTTGGTGGAATTTGAGGCCATGTGATCAGTGAAATGGCCAGCACGGCCCACATAATACACCGTAGTCAAGTCCATTTACTTTCCCTTTCCTTCAGCAATACCTGCTACTCCTTTTCGCAGTGCCCAGGTCTCGTGGAAACTAGGGTCAGCCGTATTAATTTGAAGCGCCTAAAACAGGAAATGTTCATCTTCGGGCAGGATAGCAGAGTGACAATGCAATTACGGTTCGAATGCCCGTCAACTCCTGGTGAATTTCCGAAACAAAATGTCGCGTTTGAGTGGTTTGAATTTAAATAAAGTTTAAATAATGGGATTTGAAGTCTCGTTAAGCTAAAAAAAAATGCTACTTGCATACTGCAACTTGATTTTTCGTTTAACCCTTGAGTCAGGAATAGATCACCTCGTCTCTTAAAAAGCGAGGTCTGCTCAGAACACAACACACACAGTCAATTAAGTCCGGCTCCGTGGCTAAATGGCTAGCGCGCTGTGCTTTGGCCCGAAGTGCCCCGAGTTCAATTCCCGGCCGAGCCATCAGGGATTTTAATCTCCTGGGGTTAATTCCTGTGGCTCGGGGACTGGGTGTATGTGAAGTCTTCATCATCACTTCATCCTCATTACGACGCGCAGGTCGCCCACGGGCACTCAGCCTCTCCGGAAGCCACACGATCATAAATCATTCAATTATAATGGCTCAGTTGATAATAAGTATCAAACCTGAGTTTTGGAATGAATGAAATCGATAACTACCTCAAAATATTACAAGATGTTAATTATTCTGCACTTCAGATTACTTTAACAAAACCTAGAAGTGTCCCTAGAAGGGCGTAAACCAGATGTTGTTGATTTAATTAAGATCTTTGCGACATCGTGATTGTTAGCCCCATGTACTTGGGTGTGTGTGTGTGTGTGTGTGTAACCTGGCTGTACTAGTGGACATGTACTTGTAACTGGGGCTAGGCATGGACAACCACTTCTAAGATGGCTAGGTGAGAATCGAACCTGCCTGTTCTCAGTTCTGCCTCTCGAAGCTGAATGGACCCTGTTCCAGCTCTCGGTGCAGAATTATGTAAGTGAATTACGCTGCTTGGACTCAAAATTCTTGAAATTACATGTGGCTGGCACAGTTTATGGCGATGAAAGTTGTTCGAGGGAGAGAGTATCCGTACGAATGTCAAGAGCACCTACCTATCTGGTAACAGATGCACCAGGTTCGATTTCTGACTCTGCCAAGAATTATAGCTTGTAGAAATGGGGGGTGGGGGGAGGAGTAGGTAACAAAGCAAATTGAACAGTTTTTTTAAACCAGAACAATTCCAAATGAAAGCAAAACTAGGTTACGATGACTTCTTGTACGTCGGAATGAGGTGGTTAACATAGCGAAAGCAATACAATCAAGCATGGTTTAAAACGGCAAACAGTCTCCTCCTATCAAGTGAGATTGTTGCTTATAGAGGAACAGAAGGGGACTGGCCGTCCTACCGCAAATGTATTCTGGCTTGTGACATTAGGGTCTCACACTTATCCTGAATTCGATGATTGATTTATCAGCATTTTCGACAATGTTTCATATAATGGGCAGTAGTTGAAAATAAAATGGGTACACTTTAAAGTAATAACAGAGAACATATTAGTGTTCCTCTCAAACGTAATCGCATAATACAGAGAACTCTATTGTAATGGAGGATTCACGGCACTTAATACCGAAGTGCGTGTAGATAAAGGCAGTCAATCGTCATGTAATGAATAAGAGTATGTAGGGTAGAGACAAGTTACTCCGTGATCTCAAATAACACCGTGATAGGCAAGGCGTATTTCCTCGATCACGACGTAGGTTCAATTACGAAAGTTCTAAATTTTTACCAATAGATGGCAGTAGAAACCATGAATCCAGGAAGCCCTTGCGCTCTATAGGCCTATTTTGAAAACTCAAAGAAGTTTAAAAAAATATTCAGAGAGTTGACATTTCATCAAGAAATGCACATCCAGTGAAATCTGTGGTGAAGATTTTAATTTCTTATAAACAGCTGTTTCATTGTATAAGTTTCATTTTAACACCAGTCAGAGGTAAGAGACTGACCATTCGCATTTGAAACTTACATGCATGTAGTGTTGAGCATTCAGGGTGTGGGGGCTTAGGAATGGGTTTGTTTTTCTTAGGTTGGACGCTGAAATGGCGCCAAAACGGAATAAAGAGGCTCGCTCCTCCACAGCTGAAACACTTAAAGTAAAGAATTTTGGGTAAAGAGTGTTTACTGTGCCCACCTAAACGAGAAGACTGTAAAGAAGCATTGCGGTTGGTGGAGGAAGGAGGAGGAACAGTATACAAGGCCAGTCGACGTTTTAATTACCCGTGGAGTAGGCTACACTAAAGGATTATTGCACAACATTTCTAGCCGTTCCAGGAAGTGAAACCCTTGCGAAAATTGGAAAGCCATTCGTTTTGACACCTGAACTTGAAGTGAAGATAGTGCGTCAAGATAGATACAAATAATCTGTCCAGGTCTAATTCCAGACCCCAGAATAATTACGATGATGGTTGTGGTGCGTGCGGTGGCTCCCCTTGCGGATGACGCCAAGAGAAAGAATGGAGCAGAATGGATTGAATGCCAGTTTTGTAATGTCTGGTACCTACAATGTCTATTTTATGTGTGATGGGTACGAGGAATCAGATAGTGCCTAAGGAGAGCCAAATAGACTTAACAATATGTTTATTGGAATGTTTTTATCTATTTTTTAAAAATATTTTGTGTAGTGAAATGTTTCAATATGGGCAATGTGGGGGTAATAGAAACGTATATATACGACTTGAACATTTTCATTACATTAAACATTAGTTTTCACGCTTAAAATGTACACTGAATGGTGAAAACCATGCAATCATGGAGTAACTCGAATATCACGGGGTTACCTACTTCTACTACCAAAATTTGTTAGTTAATACCTTGAAATAACTTACGGATATTTGTAAGATATGTCATAAATGCTTCGTGGGGTATCCCTCGTTAACATGAAACTAATCTAAATAACTGAAATCGAAAATTTCTGAAATGATAAAAAAAAAGCTTAGTATCATGGGGTTACCTAACTTGACGCTTACATACTGTACCTAGGTTCAGTGAGAGAAAGAATCGCGAAGTGTGGCTATTCGTCTCAGAAGAATTTTGTTGGAACCCCACCTGAACAATCTTGTGTGGTTTGTTTCCCTCAGTTGATCACTTCTACTCCAGGCAAATGTTGGGGTGGTACCAATCGTAAGGGCACGGCCACCTTCTTTCCAATTGTAACCTCTGTTACAAATATACTACAGCCATCACACAAACATGACCACGTTATTGCAAAACCACTACATGAAACGGCAACAAACAGCTTCGAGTTTCTTTTATGTCTTGCACAGTCACCCACACAGAAGCAGGCGGTACCAGAACATACAGTAGACCTAAATGCTTCAAAACTCTCTCCTTGTTCCTCCTGTGAAGATATGCCCAATACTGCAACTAGTACATATTACGGTATCAAACCAATCATATCACTTTTATTCAGACCAATCTTAATTCAGACCAGTTAAAACTAACATTAAATGTACACATCCATAAACAGCAAAAAAAAACAAGTTTCGATATAAACAGTAGATTCTTGAATCATATCTCAGGTGGAGGGGAAGCCACGGAAAACCATTTCTGGGGCAGCTGAGGTGGGAATCGAACCCATCTCTTCTCAGTTTTGCCTCAAGAAACTGAGTGTACCTTGTTCCAATCCTCAGACGAGAATTACATTTATTGGCGAGACGGGAATCAAACCCAGGACAAATGGATCCGCAGTTTCAATGCGTACCCGAAGGAGACAGATGTTATTTACTTCTCAGCCTCGTGAGGCAAAACTGCGAAGAAGTGGGTTAGATTCCCACCTCAGCCATCCTAGAAGTGGTTTTCCATGGTTTCCCAAACCTTCTCCAAGAAAATGCCGGGATGGTTCCTAACTTATGGCAACCTCCCTTCCCAATCCTCACCTGACTTAAATACACACACTAATAGTCATACACTAACGCAGGTTATCAGAAACTTCCTCACACACCCAAGTACTGTACACGGAGCTGAATGACTATGATTTCCATGACACTCAGATGAAACTACTATGTACTGCAACACAGGTGTTATCTCTCTACCGGACCACTTGGCCCTATTTATATTCGCGAACGTAAATACTGCGGTATTAACAGGTTTTCATGGTTAAATAGCAGTTATCTACAGTATATTGGTGGGAACATCAGAATTACCTTACTAAGACATGCCCTTGGCAAGTCTTCCGTGGAGGCCTGTGGTGGTTTCGTACTTCAAATAGACTTCCACTGCTCCACCAATGCCATCTGAAATCTCCAGTGATTCATACTGCGTCTTATTCAGGCCAAGGTCAATACGATACTTGGAAAACGTCTCAATTCTATAACCTGCAGCCATATGCGTGGAACAGGTGCCTGGACACCTGCCTCTTTGTTTCAAAACAGTCAAATCGCGTCCTTTTCATTACTAAGTGAAGAGACGTAAACATGCCTGTGACACTCACAACTACGTTAATACATACTTTTCATTACTTTCTAGGAGACAATATTAATTGAAATTGCAGTCTATTATCACTAGTGGACTGGAAATGCGTACTAAATTACGTAAATATGTTAGTTTCTTGCTAACTGGACGACGGCAGCCATGTTCCTCAAGCGATGAGCATTCGTCAACTGTTAAATGGGTGGAGACATTGACGAGACATGACGACACATTCACGTCACGGTAGTGTTGCCAACATGTAAGATATAAAATACACCACCACATGAGGTCAGTCATATGCGTGAGTAAGGCCATTGATCTAGAGAAAGATTATGCGCGACTTATTTCCACTGTGCTTGACCGAAAACCAGGGGTGCATATGACGAACGCGGCTAAAACCATTATTAAAACCCATTGGATTAGACAAAACAAAGGTTAGAATCGTCGGGTTGGGACATGGCCTTGGCCGCGGCCGCGGGAAGCTAGCGGGGCTCTGTTGACAAGTTAGGCTGTGACCATTGTTAAAATCACTGTTCCTTTCATTTGAACCCCACACAGAACGCTGCCTAGACCGCCTATACAATTAGTACCGTATGGGTGAGGTTTGCTTGGGGTTGGCAATACTGTGCTTGTGCATAATTCACGCGGATAATGGCCAACACAGCAGGAATTTCACTATTATAAGTCGTGATATAATTTGGGAAGGTTGGGGGGTTATAGACAGCGGAGGAGTGAACTACATCCTTTCCACATGTATTTTGAACCATCAAAGAAGGTATTTATGGCTAGAGCCCTGCGCGGATGTACGAAACGTTATCCACCCCGCATCCGCACAACTGTTATTCGCATCCCCCCCTGCATCCGCAAAACTGTCTTCCGCATTCGTAAGTTTCTTATCTGAATCTACTGGCATTACAATAGCATTTTTTAAAATTTGATAAAGCATAAATTACTAATGCAACATATTTAGGCATTTGAGGCTTACAAGAAGAGGTCGTCAAGTGGTTTACTAGAAAAGTGTTCAAATTTGGAGGGTTTGCTCTTCATAAGAAAATATTTTGGCCATGCTCGAGCGTTTTTGCCAATGGGCCTTAGTGTATTCAAAATTGAACGTTTAAAATCAACCCTCAAACTTTTGTAGTCCGATTCTCGCACAAGTTCCCGACTCGTGTCCGTGGCGTAGTCGCTAGCACACTGGCGTGGAGAAATCAAGGTGTCTAGTTCGAGTCAGACCTTGGTCAGCAATTTTTTAATTTTTTATTTTTTTATTTTTACTGCTCTTATCCATGTTTTGCTGTACCTTGATAATGGCCTCTGTAAAACTTTTACCCATAGGCGTTCCTTTACGTGGCTGGCCCCGTGGTGTTGGGGTAGCGTGCCAGCCTTTCACCCGGAGGCCCCGGGTTCGATCCCCGGCTCCGTCAGGGATTTTAAAACTGACGTGAGGGCTGGAACGGGGTGCACTGAGCCTCGTGAGGACAATTGAGTAGCTGTCTGAGAGTGAGACAGTGCTCCAGTCACGAAAACCAAATTTAACGGCCGAGGGGACCCAACGCGCTGACCACGCGTCACCCCAAAATCTGCAGGCCAATTGGCTGGGCAGCGGTCGCTTGGTAGGCCTAGGCCCTTCAAGGGCTGTAGTGCCACGGGGTTAGTTAGTTCCTTTACGTGTGATATTTGACGGTGAGCTAAGCTTGCGCGATTTTAGAGTCTGCATGCATATGTGCAGTGCGTCTGTAATGTCCTGCCGTGAGTAAACTTAAAGACAATCGCTCGTTCAAGCTTCAAGGACGAATAATAATAATAATGTTAAAATAGTATACATAGCTCCAAAACCGAAGGGACCATAGCAAATACATTATAGAAAACACAAAAGACAATAATAACAGTAAAAGCAAAAAAAAAGTGCTGACCAAGGTCTGACTCGAACTCGAAACCTTGAATTCCCCACGCCAATGCGCTAGCGACTACGTCAAGGAAACAAGCCGGGAACGTGTGCGAGAATAGGACTACAAAAGTTGGAGGATTGATTTTAAAAGTTCAATTTTGAACACACTAAGGCCCATTGGCAAAAACGCTCGAACACGGCCAAAATATTTTCTTATGAAGAGCAAACCCTCCAAATTTCAACACTTTTCTAGTAAACCACTTGGCGACCTCTCCTTGTTAGTGTGCCATGTTCTATGTTTTAAATGAATGTTATACAGCCAGAATTGCAACGCTTTCCTGTTCTGAGTGTTAATTATGATTGTCATAATTTGAATGAGATTAGCTTAAATCACAATCTTACATTTGTTATGAAAAAAATAACTGAAAAAAATGTCATAAACATCCGGGTCCTAATAATGATATTAAACAAGTTGGGATTGTATTCTAAAAACTAGCCGCAAAGTTTCTCCAAACATAATCCGCTATCCGCACAGCCGTGCAAACTATATCCGTATTGCGTATCATTTTGAGGATATCCGCATCCGCGGAGGGCTTTATATAGCCAATATCAGTAGTTTACTGTAATAAATTTTTCCGTATGTTCTCGTCTCCTCAACGTTAACTTAAATTTCTCCTGCACTCCCTCAGGCATCTCATAGCATGATTGTGATTGTTTTATGGGGTGGAATAGTGAGGCCATCTGCCCCTCATTACATGTGTAGGGCCACATTTGGAATTCCAACCCCTTGACGCTGTGCACGGAGTGAGTAACTGCGGTGTTCCTGGTCCCTGAACTTAATTATTAAGAAAAATCACCAGTGATTATTGATTGCCATCCGTGATTTCATGGGTTCGATTCCCGGCTCTTCCAAGACATTTAATTCTAGTTTGAGAGCTGGATCAGGGTCTGATTTAAGGCGGGAGTAGAGGGACAACGTTTTAAAAAATTGGACATTTAACATTTTTTGGTAACTTGTAGTATATTAAAAACCTGGAAACAAATCTCGCAATTTTAAGTTTTTTACGAAACGTGCAATTTGAATCTAGCAAAACATTTATATTTACAGTTTATAAAAGTTTCTTTATTTTCAATTAACACTTATATTTACTGCAAAATATCGCAAAGACAATCACTAAAATGGCCTATAACTTACTAATTTGAGCAAAATGTTTGCAATTTTCCGGGGGAGGACCACCTCCCCCCCCTCTCCCCCTCCCCCCCTCCCCCCCCATAATATTGGATTAAATCCACCCCTGAGCTGCAGCTGGGTACAATCAGCGTTGCCAGGGTAGCATTGAGAAGAGTTGGGATTGTATTTTCCCCCCCTCAGTCATCCTAGAAGTGATTAGGTTCGCAGTCACCACCTTCCAAATCTTAACTCAAATTAGAAATGTACACTTGTACTGACATCACAAAAACAGCTTATCTTGATACTACAAACCTTTGTACACGGAGCTGATCACCAGTGTCGCAAGCCCGTAAATAAAGCAAAGCAAGCTTATCCCCTGTGCAATTAATTCCTTGCGTGATTCCCACACATGTTTATACTTAGATCAGTAATCAATCCGAAGACCCAATTGTAGCAACAAGGCTGTGTCAATTGGAGATTGTGTAGGAAGTAGATCATTTTACTCAAAATACACCGAAGTATTCTTAGTATTGTTGCAAATGATGCATGGGAAGTATTTTGTTTCCATTTCTATGAGGTCAGATAATGAGGTATGATTAGTTTGTGGCGGATCGTTTTTCACGGACGGATGTCCTTCCTAAAAACCAACCTCAAGAGAGCGAGTTAAAGAGAGATGACATCAAGATGGATGACACTGTTCAAGGTGATAGTATGACTGAAGATCATGTCAAGAATGCCAGACTGGGGTTCGCCACCACTATTCTCAAGTCCGGGGATAGTCTAGCCCTATGGCTATGGAATTCG
The DNA here is from genome assembly GCA_946902985.2 of Meconema thalassinum. Classification (NCBI taxonomy): domain Eukaryota; kingdom Metazoa; phylum Arthropoda; class Insecta; order Orthoptera; family Tettigoniidae; genus Meconema; species Meconema thalassinum. The sequence goes on along the minus strand of OX336389.2, from coordinate 368,787,313 downwards.
AAAACAGCCTTCCAGCCTATAAAATGGATGTTGCTTAAAATGTAACATACTTTTTGTCTACCTCTTGGCGTGGTGTCTAGCATTATTGGCCATCACCGGGGAGGTCCGGGTTCGATTCCCATATCTGCCAAGAAATTAGATTTCTGTCTGAGGGCTCGAAATAGGGTTCACTCAGCCTCGTGAGGCAGAATTGAGAAGAGATTGGTTCAGTACCCGGGCACCATTAAATCGAATGTAATAATAATAGCAATTATTCAACAAGCTTACGTCTCTTTTTTTACGTATCTCAGAAGTGCTGAAATAGCTAGGGCTTCACCACTCACCGGGCATGCTGCAAAAATGCTTGCATGACTCGTGCAGGTAAGATACATTTAAGTGTGAACAGGAGTCTAATCAGCATATTTTGTGTAACTTATAAAACAGGGAAGTCCAGTTATTTTTACTGTAGATTAAAAATACTACTACACAAATTGATAAAATTTCTGACTGTCAAAACTTGTAAAGAAATCAGTATTCCTCCGGCTCGTGCATCAGAATTTGAATTGAGGAATGGATCTCAAGGCAACTTATGCTCGCGAGCACTTTTTGGCTCGTATGGCGAGGGCAACCTGGCTCGCAAGCACCTTTTGGCTCGTATGGCGAGGGAACCAAATTTCATTTTAGGAGCATCATGGTGCTCACGAGCACCGACAGAGAACGGTTGCACTCAATGAATCAATACAAAGTAATTTAGTTTTGAATTGGTCATATACTGAGTATCAGTCAGGCACAAACTGGGTATTAGAGAGACATTAAATTACAACTGACAACACTGAGGTTACAGTTCGTCCATTCAGGCCACGGTTATTCAAACAAGCTGTTACTGTTGGATCGCCTAGTTTATAGTAATGCCTGTAGGTGGCCACGAAACCGAAATATGGTGGCGCCCCTGCATTAGCCTGGAAGGAGTGTGGAAAGAGGAGAAAATCTCTCTTAGGATTAGTCACCGTCAGCGCTAGGATTCGAACCTCCGCTCTCCAGACTTGGATGTAACCTTGGGAGAGTGGCTCAGCACACTCGGCTAAGCTGCTGGGTGGCTAAAACTGATGTATTCAAGATTCTTTTGTGTGTGGTGGGGGATGAATACAATTTGGCAACACAAATTCTTGATACGTGGGTTTGTATGGATGCACTGGGTGTGCACGTGTAGATGGGGTTCAGATAGGGAAGCTGTCTTGGCTTGTATGTTAGGTGCTATCCCAAAGTTGACGAGAAAGACTATGAAACGCTGCTTAAAGTGTGGAAAACTAACCCTCATCTGTTCTTGACCACCCTCATGAGGTTGAGAGGAGCCAATTCCAACTCCGATAGCAGGATTTAAAATCTCCATGGTTGGCTCGGGAATTAACCAGCGGACGTCTTTATGGGGAGCTATCGAACTTACCCCTAGACCATGGCAATGCATAGAAAAGGTTAATTGCCTCATTATGGCCAAAAATATCAATGATCTACTAACTGAATCTGGCCCTGTGATTACCGTCCAGGTGGCCAACTTAACGAAACACCCACAGCCGCATTAACTTCAGATTTACTGTAGATCATGGGATGCTACTCAATTGTTTTCTGCAGGAAAACTTTTTTATTGTTGATTTTTTAGGGGCTTTGAGACATCGTGGTTATGTAGCCCCATGTGCTTGGGTGTGTGTAGAAGTTGTCTGATATCCTGCGTGACTTATGTCTGTACTAACGTATGTACTTATAATCGAGGTAAGGTTTGGGTAGGAAGCGGTCGTGGCCTTACGTTAGGTACCATCCCGGCATTTGCCTGGAGTAGAGGTGGGGGAAACCACTTCCAGTGTGGTTGAGGTAGGAGTATAACCCGCCTCTTCTCAATTTTTTTCTCATGAGACTGAGTGTACTCCGTTCCAGCCCTCGGACCAGAATTAATTCATAGCAGAGCCCGGAGTCGAACCCGGGCCTCCGCGGTGGCAGCCAAGAATGCTAGCTACTGTGCAACTAGGCGGACCTTTAGAAAATAGTGTTACCCTTATTACACAACGGGGCTTGATTCAATGTTCTGCTTAATCAAGCTCCAACGAAATACTAGTTTATATTATTGTTCCTATTATCTTTTATCCAAATAATGATTATTTCATTTGATACAATCTCATGTTCATAAATTAAAAAGATTACGATTCTTAAATCAATATGGACTTAAAGACCTTGAGATACTGTATGAACAAGGCAAAACCTATTCTTGCCCCATCTACCAATATGCAATAATAATGGCTTTCACTTATCACAATTAATTAAGATTCCATCTTCCATGTTTGGTTAAAGTTTCACGGGTAATGTCATCACGCCATTCTGTAATAAGAAGCATGTAACTTTGTAGAAGGGGTGTGAGGGTGGGGTATTGAATTATTTTCAAACAAATATGTAAAATAATATTGTTTCAATGCTGCGGTTTCTATGAAAGGTTTTAGATTGCAACTCGGCGGCATGCATTTCATACAGTTCAATATTTTAGTCTTCATTTTCGAAGGGATTTACAGTAGTACATTGAAAAATTACTTGTAAGTTATATTTTGCAAAATTAAGTCATAATGATTAAATAGCATTAAATGTTGTCCTCTTTATTTCATACTTGCATATAAATATGCAAACGGTTTCTTTAACAGGCTGGTTGCGTTGGCGCAGCGCCAACTTTCCCCCCTTCTGTGTCCAAGGTTGCGGGATCAAGTCCCGGAACAGTTAGTTTTCATTTGAGAGCCTTTAAATGTGAGGAGGCCGTGTCATATTTACTGGCATGTTTAAGATCCCTTTCTGGGCTGCATTCCGGCACCACATAGTTTCTAAAAGCCGCAGTAGTTCAGAATTATTATTATTGGTTTTCGGTTTTTACAAACCATGCAACCAGTTTATTATAATAATTCATCCATATGACGACTTATTATTATCTTCACCAATTAGTGTGGTGATCAATTTGCACGTGACGGCAGTAATATGGACACACATTTATTGTAGACAGCACAAACACCATGCCCAAGGGAGGACTCGGACCAGCAGGAAGACTCTTCACCCCGTTCCAAAACCTCATGCTCTGACCCTGAGCTATGCTTGCCGACGATAGTTTTAATCCCTATCGCAGTCAACGCCCTCCTTAAATTAACACTCGTGTGCCTACACGAAGCTCTTTTGTTGAGGCACTAGTACAGTACTCATAAATGCCATCGGCATGAGCTGGGATTGAACTAAGTGATCATGGACAGAGCCACGCAAGCCGACAGCTCCAGGTAAGACTACAGAATATTGATGGCAATAGTACCAGATGACAAGCTTGGAACTCATCGATAGGAAGTCATTCGCCTGGAATTGAAGAACTCGACACCTGCTGATCTCGGGGAGCCACGCGTGTTCTCCAGCGACTGCGGCTCTTGACCCCGGATCTGCTACTGGTCACGGGGAGGCAGGGACCTTCAGCGTGCGGTGCGCGATTCATTACTGGCCACTTCTAAATGTCTGTATATTTGTCAATGTGAACCAGGATCTTTATTCGGTAAATAACGTGCCTAAAACTTTGCGGACTGAGAGCATAAGAAGAAAGTAATAAAATGGAAAGTTACGAAGAGTTTTTGTTGCAGTCCATCTGTTATTTTCGAGCTTGACCTTTTCATACGTTGTGATTATATGGGATGATGAAAATATCTAGTGGTATCTGATCGAAGGCGTGACCAGCCACTAATGGAGTCGTCTATCTGGTGTGATAACGTGCAAGCGTCTTTGTCGACATACTCATTACTTTGAACCCTTCTAATACGTGACAGCAAGAGTCTCCAGTTACGGTCACGCCACAAACGCCTTGAATTGTCTGTTTACATGCTCTTCACATAGTCAGATATCGCTATTTGCTGCTTGGATTGAACTGGTTCCTCTTCTAACATCATCGAAATGTTTGGCACGGAATTCACGGAATTCATCGCCTTGACAGTTTACTGCAACATTTTGGTGTTTGAAGCCATTTGCAGTGTTGCCTTAATAAACGAAAGTTTGATGCTCTTCAGTCAGTCAACAAGATTGTACCCAATTGAGCTGGGTTATTCCCTAATCCTGAAAAAAGAAAAAAAAACATGAGATTAATAAATACACTAGGATGACCAGTTTCAATCGTCAAGCGATAATCATCAGGTCCATTACATTTACGCTCTAAAATTTATGCCTGAAAGTATGGATGAAAATATTTACAATATTTACACTTATTTAGTTGCAGTATTAGTTGAAGTAATTCAACTCGTCAATATTTGTTAGTTATAGTCTATGTGATGGTTTGTTAAAATACTGGAAGTAGTGATTGACCTCCAAACTTGCTTGTTTAGAGTGAGTATGTGATTGTAGTTCAATGGTCAATTCAGGTTGTACTGTTGAGGCTACTTATCTTAGTCTTGCGCTGTCCTGGTGAGAGCAGTTATCTTTGTCACTATCTACTCTCAACTCTCAGGATTAGGGAATAACACCTCATATGCAATATAATATGTTATATATATAATGAAAGTTTGTCTATTCTTTCTGAATTTCCATGACATTTTGAGTTATTTACGCATTTTAGACTTTTTTGTGACGAATACGCGCTAAAATGAAACCTGTCTGTACATTTATAAGTCGACAGCAGTTGGTAGGCTATGGATATCCATCACAGACCAGGCACCAATTATTTATGTAACTGTTAACCATACATCTCATAAAAGAGGGCCATTGAGGGGGGGACCCGTCTAAATACACGCTAAAATACGCGAAATGTCAAAGTTGTCATAGAAGTATGAGGCAAGGCTCACTTTGAGCTCCATGCTGTGAGAAATAAAAACTCGGAAGGTCCGTAGGGACCCCGAAAACGAGGTTTTAAGGCCATCGAATCAACCGTTTACGAGATATTTGTATCATAGCATCCCAGCTATGGGACAGAACGAGAAAAGGCTGATTGCAACTAATAAACAGGCAATAATATAATTACTTTAAGAATACGTGGTTAACTGAGAGTTTTTTTTTCCGATAAGTACAAAAAGTCGTTCGAAGGATGGGTACTTCTGCTAGTTAATATTCATAATTAAAATAATGCACTTACCTGCCTATATCTCGATGCTCATTGTTGCTGATTGTATATTTCTGTCCCGTAGTCATAAGGTTGTTGAAAATCCTTGTAATTGGAATATTGACTTTCACGTCTAAGTAATTTAATTCCGAAAATAGTCCAGGTTTTTGCTGCGTCTGTTGAGTGAGTTCCGTAACTTGATAGGCTACATCTGAGCGAAACCCATAACAAACGTTGCAAAAACTTACTGTAGATGATTTGCCGGAATCCTTAGCTTTTTTTCTATTTGCTTTTTTCGAGTGACTTTTACCGATGTTTCAGTCTCAGTCATTGCTGTGATATATGGAAGCTACTGAGGTATGAGTGGTGCTGGCTGCCGAGTAATGGCATTCAGTGCCTGTGGATGCTGTGAGAGGTTCTACTCATAGTCAGTGCTGTTCTGACTCAATGAGGAAAGCAATGTCAAACTACATCACTCCTCACCTTGCCTAGTATGCCTCATTATATTGCTGTATTGGGTTTCTACTCGCATAACCTACAGCGGTACTTTGAGGACTCGACCAACCTCCAGACTGACTACCTGACAGACGGAATTTCTTAATGCCAAAACACGTTTTAAAAGAATAGTCTAACAAAAACCAATTTTCGTGCTTTTGCAAATACCTTTTTAGAAAATATACGAGACCAATCCAGAAATTAAGTTTCCCTACTTTTGAAATGCAAAGAAAACATAGTCCCGTGAAAAACTTAGGCACCAGATACCCTACAGCAATGTTTGAGCTATTTTTCGACATAATCTCCACCAGAAATTAGACGCTTGTCATATAGCTGGATCAACTTCTGTATTCCTGTGTCGTATAAGTCTGCCACCTGGGAATGAAACCGTGTGACATTCGTCTTCAGCTCATCGTCAGTGTAAAAATGCTGACTGGAGGACAGGAATTTCTTGAGATGCAAGAAAGGATGGAAATCGCAGGGAGCAAGATCGGGACCGGACGGTGGTTGATCAAACAGCTCCCAGCCGAACTCCTGCAAAATGGTTGGTGTGCGCCGAGCCGTGTGTGGTCGAGCATTGTCATGGATCAGCACAACACCTGCACTGAGCATGTATGTTTTGTGCATTAAGAAACTTGATCACAGGCCGAAACTCGCCGGTGATGGGAGACGGGATAGAGCCGCCATTTCGAGCCTCGGCTGCTGCACTACTGGCAGATTTGCTACGTCATAGATCTGTGACGCTTGCCCATATTTCCCGGCTAAATAAGTTTACTTAAAAAGAAATAGAAAAAGTTAATTTCTGGATGGTACCGTACTCGTATTAGGCGTAGTTCAACTGGAATGTAATTTAACTTGTCACACAATGTCAGTTACATACTGTACATTCGAGCCTACACAGTATTTAGATAAACACTACATTCTTTCTTAGAGATTTTTTTAAAATGAATTCTTAAATTACCGTTTATCTTCGGGATTATTTTTGGATTTGGAAGTAATTTACTGGAGCTCTGCATTGCTGGGGGTTCTACGGCTATTGAACGCCTCTCCTCGGGAGGAAGGGTCCGGGAAGCCTGCTCCAGAAAACTTAGAAAAATTATAGGCCCAATGAAATTCCCTCTTATTTCAATCCGGCATTGGCAAACATCCTAACACAGCTCTTAGCAGTCAGCCTGCGCCAATACCTTCAGGCTACTTCGAGCGCTTCCGTATACAACCGATCCGTTTATTCTACCAGCAGGACTCTTGAGCACTGTGGCGGACGAAATTTTATCGTTAATGAATGAAAAATCCACAGCCTGTTCCAGTCATCCAACCGGGTCAGGGATGGAATGAATGAAGCCCCCATCTAGGGTCGAGGATATGAACTCTGCCGGCTACCGAAGCCTATCGCACTCCTCTGAGGCAATGATTAAATGAATGACAGATGAAATGAAATGATAGTGGAGAGTGTTGCTAGAATGACATTTTTGAAAGGGAAAACAGGAGTACCCGGAGAAAAACCTGTCTGCCTCAGTTTTGTCCGGCACAAATCTCACATGGAGTGACCAGGATTTGAACCACGGACCGAGCGGCGAGAGGCCGGCGCGCTGCCGCCGAAGCCACGGAGGCTCTGCTAATGAATACTGTACCTTGACTTCCATATCTCACGCAATTTCTGATGAATAGGCCTACATGTAGCGATGATTCATTCGCTATACTAATCCAAATTGGCACACACTGCTGGCGTTACCTAAAATAACGATAATCCTGTCGAAGGCTACTTGGATCCTCGATAAGTACCACCGTAGATTGTGAGTAGAAACTCACAAAACCCCTTGCGATTGCTTTCCTCAGTGAGGAAGTGTCTATTCACAACACAACTAATATTTTCTGTCAAGTGATAGTTTTCTTCACATTCACATAGGTATTATAAGAGCCTTCGTGGCTTAGGCGGCAGCACGCTCGCCTCTGACCGCTGGGCCCATGGTTCAAATCCCGGTCACCCCATGTGAGATTTGTGCTGGACAAAGCGGAGACACAGGTTTTTCTCCGGGTAATCCGGTTTTCCCTGTCACAAATTTAATTCCAGCAACACACTCCACTATCATTTCATCTCGTCATTCATTTAATCATTGCCCCGAGGGAGTGCGACAGACTTCGGCAGCCGGCAGAGTTCATATCCTCGCCGCTAGATGGGGCTTCATTCCATTCCCTGACCCGGCTAGTCGACTGGAAGCAAGACTGTGGATTTTAATTTTCACATAGGTATTATAAGTGTGCTGAAACATTACGGGGTTTTAATGCTACAAGAAACTGTCGCTAGAATGTTCGAGCTGAAAGCTCAAAATTGAGACCAAAGCTGGTTTCGTCAAATATGATCTGTAGTTACCGAGAAATTAAATCAATATGTTAAGTAAATAGTCTCTCTCTTAAATTCATAGGTGTAGTTGTATCTATTTTCCATGTCTTACAGTGTAATTGTAGAATTAGGGTGGTCATCCATTAGTCATGTACGGACGCGCACCGAGTCAAGTACTACGCACCCATATGATCCAAATTAGTAAGATTGGATATCTGACGGGTCGCATAACGCACACTTGCATTCAGACTTCGTGCAATTGTAGTGAAAGTGTCCCATTAGTCTACCACCATGGAAAGTGTCCTGACACCGAAGCTGATTCATAATGTACAATACCGATTTTAACAATTCCTATGTGTTGCGTACAACAAACTCAGAATGACTGCGCTAAAGTTGCATCTCGGATAACTCGTTTACCAAGTTTTGTTGTAATTCCTCTATTTACTCCTTGAATAGGCTAATTTTAACATTTGAATTTTACACCCACTCACCATCTTTACTGTATGGAGCCGTTGATATTACGCCTTCTGCAGAGAAAGATTTTTTTGAAGAGCCTATGTGCTTTATCATTGTAGCTTTATAGATGGTGGGATACCAATTTCAATCATTTTTTCTCTCTTCAAAATGGTGACTTCACGTTATATTTAGTATGATAGATTTGACTAATGCTAGTAAGGTATCATCCCTATGATGCTCAATCCTTAACAAATTTCATTTTGTTTGCCCAAAATACGCCCAGGAGTTATTGATTTCTATGTTCTAGGAGTAAGCTGTCATAATCTTGAATGTACGAGTCGCTGATTTTCTTCTCCTTGAAAATCGGTAGCTACATATTTTATTTAAGCATTGAACACTCGGGTGGCCGCCATTTTGTCTTTGTTCAGATGGTGGCAATATCAAATATGAGACCACTTCGTGGTGTAGTGGCTAGCATTCTAGGCTGTCATCCTGGAGGTCCAGGTTAGATTCCTGGCTCTGCCAAGAAATTTAATTCTGGTCTGAGGGCTGTAACGGGATTCATTAATTTTCGTGAGGCAAAACTGAAGAGGGATGGGGTCAGTGGCTTTTTCGTGGTTTTCCACTTCTACTTTAGGTAAATGCCGAGATGGTACGAATTTTCAGGCTACGACCGCCTCCTTTCCAAATTTCCAATCCTAGCTCAGATTACAAATACACATACTAATACAGCCATCACAAAACCACAGGTTATCAGACAAATTCCACACACACCCAAGTACATGGGGCTGCATGACCACAATGTCACAATGCCTCTCATGCTAGTGCTACCTCTGGATCATTTTTATAAATTTCGGTTTCGTCGTTTGAATATTGATTTGGGGGACACACATTTTTGCCCTTCAAGAGATTCCATTTCTTGCAAAATTTAATAGGCATCCAGCGCATGGATGTTAACACGAGGAGTGTTCCTTCATTTTACTGCACAGGAAAGCTGTATTTTAAAGTGAGAAATACATCGCCATGATAAAGGACAATCCTTCTCTTGAGTTCTCGATGGGCCGAGTGCGAGCTGAGGAGCGATGGTGCATGCGCTGAGTGTCAAAGCGACAGATCCGCGTGCCAGAAATCATTCGAGTGCAAACCAGTATGGCATAAAGACGTGTCTGGAACCGTGGTCACGAATGGAAGTACGTGCTGTCGTGTGCTATGAATTGGCGCATGTGTGATTAAAATAGCCATCACCACCTATTAAGCGTCCATGGGGACGACGTAATGGACCCTGAAGGAAGGCAGTATGTGGAAGATCAGGACATCTGGGTGCCCCTCCACATTCACGACTGCAACACATCATATTGACAGTGTAGAGGAAATAGTGTTAGCCGACAGATACGTAACTGTCTGATGTCTCATCCACTGGGGGTGTTGCCACGATTGACGAAGTGTTGGGATATGTGAATGTGTCGCCAAGGTCGATGACGAGACAGCTCACTACTGACCGCAAGAATGGCAGTAAGCCTCGGAACACTTGCGGTGGTAAGAGCGGAAGGACAGTGTCATCTTGTTGAATACCATCAGCGGATGAGACATGGGTGCACCACTTTATTAGCCTTGCAAGGTAAGACTGCGGCTGAATTTGCCTACGCCAGCGTTTGTTGATAATAGCAGTAGGAGCTTTGCCGGCTGTACAGGGGGACACAGTTATGACCACCCTAATTCTACAGTTACACTGTACGACATGGCAAATGGATAAAACTACACCTATGCACTTAGTGCAGTCTGCACTTAAGTCAAGCAGCATTGCGCGCGCTACTTGTGTTAGAGAAGGCGTTTTCAGCCTTCTTGAGACGGTGAGCACCACCTTCATGCCATACCAAATATCCCAGCACCATTACATATAATAATAATAATAATAATAATAATAAAAAATAATAATAATAATCATCATAATCGAAGAATGTTTTTCAGTTGGTCAACACGAGTGTACCCGGGGTGATGGGTTATTCCCTAATCCTGAAAAAGATATTACACGAGATTAATAAATAAATTTAGATGATCAGTTTCGATCGTCAAGTGATCATTATCAGATCCATTACACTTAGGCTATAAAATGTATGCCTGAGAGTATTCACAATTCACATATTGTAAATACTTTCATCCATACTCGGACAGAGATTTTATAGCCTAAGTGTAAAAGATCTGATGATGATCGCTTGACGATTGAAACTGGTCTTCCAAGTGTATTTCTCATGGTGTTTTTTTTTGTTTTTTTTCAGGATTAGGGAATAACCCATCACAATTGGGGTACACTCGTGTTGACCGACTGAAGAACATCAAACTTGGTTTACTAAGGCAACACTGAAATGGCTTTAAACACCATAATACTGTAATAATAATACTAATAGACCTAATGATAGTAATAATTTTTATGAAAATTATGATAATGATGCAACATCTATGCGCCTCGCTCTCACTCTCTGAATTCCTGAAATAGCTAGGGATTCACCGCTCACCAGGCATGCTGAAATTGCTTGCAGCTAAGATACATTTACGTGTAGACAGTCTTCATTAATAAAACGAAAACTAAAGATTTTGGGACATATGTGTATATGAACTTTTTTTTCTTGTTTTGGTGCAAGGAACCAATCCCCATAAGTCTGTAAAGGTATTTCAGAAACACACTGTGCGCGTGCGCGTGCGCGTCTCTCTCTCTCTCTCCGTCTTATATAATATATTTATTATGGCCGCTACTGTTACTCAGGGAATTTTCTGTTTTATCCTGGAAAAATCTGGAAATTCTCATGGAAATATGTTAGGTTTTATAGGCATCCTGATTATGAACTTAATATTAACCGTGGCGTATCTATGCTCGTTAAATCACGCACCACGGCCGCACGGGCAGCTGTATCAACTACGGAGATCTCAGGTTCGAATCTTGGGCACTGACAGCGGCTATCCTGAGTGTGGTTTTCCCTGGTTTGCCCACACTCTCTCCAGGCAATATGCCAGGGTCGTATCTTGTAGTACCAGGTCTCCTACCCTATCCCTGTCCCTACTACAGCTACACACATTACTAGTCATCACAGAAGTATAGGTTGTCGGACAAGTTCAACACACACCCTACTACACAGGGCTAATGACATAGAAGACCCAAGCCTCTTGTTGAATTAACAATGGAAAAGAACTTAATATTGGATTTTGCGACACTCGGAAGTAAGTTCCCTTCGTGATATACACACTCCCTGTATTGATTATGGTCCACCTAGTTTCGTAGTGGTTAGCATTCTCGGCTGTCACCATAGAGGCCCGGGTTCGAATCCCGGCTCCACCAAGAAATTTAATTCTGGTTTGAGGGCTGGAACGGGTTACTCAGCCTCGAGGCAAACTGAGAAGAGCGAGTTTAATTCATATCTGTCATCCTGGAAGTGGTTTTCCGTGGTTTCTCTCTTCTACTCCAGGCAAATGCCAGGAAGGTATCTACAAATTCTACACATCCAAGTACACGGGGCTACATGACAACGATGTCACAAAGGCCCTAAAAGAATAAACAAGGATAACATAGGAATAGGCCTATACCTGAAGTTCACTACCTAGTACTTTCCCGGTCAATGCATGTGAGAATTAATAACATGTCCTGTGGTTCAGATTCCACGTTGAAGAGGAGGTCCCGTGGCTCATGATCGCGACATTAGCGATCACGTAAAACTACAAGCTTCCCTTTTTTACTTTCCATCAAATAAAAGGTTTGCGACACTGCTCAGAGCACGAGAGACTGAAAATGAAATCATATTGCGAATATAATCGTATCGTATATTACAGAAAGTGAGTCTCGTAATACCAAGCGTGTGCTCTTGTTGGTGAAAGGTCTGTTGCTCAAAGTGTTGTAAGTTACTGCGAAGGTAATAATTAAAAAGTCTAATGATACAGTCCATGCTCGTCTTTCCCGAGAATAACTCTCGCACATTGTGTTGAGACTCTTAATTCCCCTGCTTCCTTCCACTCGCAATAAACTGACCTAAATAAAACTGTAACTTTTGTTTATCCTTCTCAATTTCATACGGCAAATTGAATTCGTTACACGTTTCAGGCCTACTTTAAGACTGAATGGGGGGGCTTCCTGTTTGTTGATTCAATCATCGTGAGCTTCCTCAGTGGTCCTGTGGGAATATGTCTGCTCTGATTACTAACTCATAGGGTCAATTCTCGTTCAAGGAAGTCTCATGTTTGAAGGATAGGATAAGTTTACGGCACTCTTGACTCAAGCGATCTCTCTTATCCCATTTGGTTATTACAAGACACTATCGTGAAAGGGGGAGCTGCAGCAAGTCCAGAGATCAGAGGTTCAAATCCCGGCGCTGATCTTAGCTATCCTAAGTGTAGTTTCTCTCCAATTTTTTTCCACACTCCCTTGTGGCAAATGCTGGGATAGTGATATTAAATTCTATAGGCAACTACCCCATTCCCGAACCTAGTAATTCGTTACACACACTTCTACAATCACCACAGAAACACATGTAACCAGGCAAATTGAACACACAACCGTGCACATGGGCCTGATGTCCTAGATGTCATAAACCCCTAAAACGAATTGTCATAATTCATCTCGGCCACATGTCGCCGAATGCGCTTTCGCTGCTGGGTATCTGAGTAGGTGAAACGTCGATATTGGATAACAGATAACCCAAATGGGTCCAACGTTAGTGTGCAAGAGCCATTGGCAATTAAGACTCAAGCAGATTTCAGTTGAAGTTAGGAATTAATGTTACATCCAATTTCATATGTGCTTGAAACTGGTACCGTAGTCAATTCTTGATACTGGGTTTACGAAAAAATGTTATATAAACCCTTTGCCTATGCAATAGGGCGAAGTACAAGTTGTCCAGTTTGATATAAAGGTTTCGGTAAATTCTGCAAATATTTCTCCAAAAAATCTGTGATCCGATAGGTACATGCCTGTCTTGTTATGAGGTTGCCGAGAGAGAAATATGCAGGTATCGGTGTAGTTATAGTCCGTTTTCTTGCTAACTGCACTATCTTTGTTAGATCTAGCCCATGTTTTCTTTGCTCACTGCACTATCTTTGTTAGATCTAGTCCCTGTTTTTATGTCGACTGGTGATCTGCGAAGGACTCTTGAAACTGCCTAACACCCTCTCCCTTATTCTCTGTGATGACGGGCCGTCAGTAGACCTCGTCATCCGGTTCATGAGGGAGAGTGGTTACTTCAAGTTTTAATGTCAGTTAAGGCTTTTAATTCAGGTTAAGACTGTTCGTTTTTTATTGAGTTTATCTATTTTATTGTTTACTATGCCTTATTTGTTTTATTGTTTGTTACCATCCGCCTTTTATTCATTTTATTCAAATAAGGCATAATTGTTGGGGCTCACTGTCAGTTTTATATAAACCATTTTCGTTTCATCCATGGCAGTGAGCTGTTTTCATCTTCATCCTTTCATTTCACGCCACTTCATTTCAATAGGGGCCGATAACCTCGATGTTAAGCCCCTTAAAACAACAATTATCATCATCATATCGACTGGCTGCGTGGCTTAGCGGTAACTGTCTACGTCTGATGTTCCCAAGGTTGCAGGATCGAATCCTGGTGCAGCCAGTTTTTTAGGGTGCGCAAATGCGAGGAAGCCGTGTCAGTAGATCTACTGACATTTCCGGCACCCCGACGTGACGTCTCTAAAAGCCGCGGTAGTTAAAAGGACGTAAAACCCAGAACATTGTCTTCTTGTTCACAACACTGTCTCAGCTCACCGAGGCCACGCGCGGTGACTCATATCGTTCCTTTCGTCCAGCAACTTTGGTCATTGGATCGTAAGTCTCTCAATCTGTCGCTGTTTAATCCTTTTATGGATTTGATACAGCTTGGTCATCAGCTCCGTGTGCTTGGCTGTGATGATTGTCTGACGGCTTGTGCTTGTGGTAATTACGTACAGTAGTGTTGCGTAATTATTTGCCACGGTGGGTGAGTGGTGAACGTGTCAGGTCTACTAACCCCAAGCTTGCAGGTTCGCTCCTGGCCGTGGTAAGTGATTTTTGAAAGGCGGCAAAAATTACGACACCATGTCATACGATGTTGGCATGTCAAAGAACCCATTTGAATTCAGTAGGCCGTGTTCATAACGGCAAAATTAATCTCGGGAGTTTCCGCCAACACAAAGTTCCTCATTTCTCTACTAGAAAGGGCTATAGTGTTCAAGGAGCTTAAATATCTAACCTCCTTGACTTTCATAGTGCTTCGAGGAACAATGAAATTAGACATGCAAGCTACCTTTTGGGTGTCAAATAACAAAGCTTGCACCCGAGGCCATACGATATTATTATTATTATTATTATTATTATTATTATTATTATTATTTATTATTATTATTATAACTAATTATTGGCGTCTGGGGTTGGGGTAGGGGCCCTGGAACTTAAAATTAGGCACAATCTTGGCATTTGCCTGGAAGGAATGTGAAAACCACCCAGGATGGCCAGTCAGTGCAGAGATTGGAACTCTCCATCTCCAGACTTGCTGCAGTTCCCCATTGCTGTCATGAGTGATATTCTGATATAGTGCACTGAGCTGTGCCGCTGTTTGTCTCAATTCTTCAAGTAAGCTACGTCTGTACACAGAATCTACATTAATATTTAATTTTAATTTTCTGGAAGTTAAAATATGAAATCACTGTTGGTTTCTTGTAGGTTTAGACACGGTACCTGTGATCTTGTACGAGATGTTTTGGAAGAGCGGGTCAGTTTGGCAGCTTTCATTTAGCTCTTCAAGGTCAGTGATATGGGAGTGGCAACATGAATGTTACGCATTCGGTAATGAGTGTCGTAGCGTGCACGACAAGGCCTTACGCATCCTCCCGTGGAGGCGTGAAGGCCGCACGCACTTCCATAGCTACCTTGAGCTCCTTTTGATGTCACGTAGTGTGGAGTTAGCGTAGTCGACATGTACGGTTCACCAGGTGATTTCCATACCACTTGTGAGATAAGGCGTAGCGACTTCTCTGTAGTGATTCGAATTCGCTTCCTAGTTACTCGCGTGTGCTGTGGGCATTAGGGTGCCCGTCCGTGTTGTACGCAAGGGCCTTGAGTCACGGTGTTATTTAGGGATAATTAGCTCCCTGTACTTGGATATGTGTGAAGCTATATTACCCTTTAACGAATTGATTGCCGGCGGTCGAGATGGGAACTATTCTTTGTTTACTTGTCACACGTCAGCCTGCTTCGTTGACAGGTACAGTTGCGCGAGTAGGATAGGACTCAGCTCAGTAGCCTCAGTCATCATTTAACTGTCCGTGGTAACATGAGCTCCAGTGATTCTTATCCGACGGAATGTTGCTTGACTTATTTGCAGACTGCACTGTCATTGCTGTGTCCTCTGCTTCGCCCCACAGGGCTCATGCTACAAAGAACAAAAAACGCTGGCACAGCCAAGCTCAGCGGCAATCAAATGTTGAATGGATTTAATACTACCTAGTAACTTGTGTTGTAGCGTCTATAGTTATGTGGTATTTGTAATGGTGGCTAGGATTGGGAAGGAGACAAATGATCTTAGGTATCATCTCGTCCGACTCCGTGGCTAAATGGTTAGCGCGCCAGGCTTTGGCCCAAAGTGCCCCAGGTTAGATTCCCGGCTGAGCCATCAGGGATTTTAATCTCCTGGGATTAATTCCCGTGGCTCGGGGACTGGGTGTATGTGCAGTCTTCATCACTTCATCCTCATTACGACGCGCAGGTCGCCCATGGGCGTCAACTAGAAATACCTGCACCCGGCCTTTCCGGAGGCCGTACGATCATTATTATTAGGTAACATCCCAGTATTTTCTTCGAGTAGACGTGAGAAATCACGGAAAACAAGGAGTTGAGGAGTCAATTTTGCCTCACACAAGGCTGAGTGGGTCTAGTTTCAGTGAGACCGATGTTTATTTTGCGGAAATCTAACCTGTTAGCTCAGGGATGGCAGGCTATATAAGGCCTTTGGTCGCTTCTAGAAATTTTCATTGCTGCTGCACACTTCCTCTCTACGTTCATAGCGAGGCTGTCAAATGAGACTAGTCTGTTCGCCGAGTCGAGATGGTGGAAGTAAACAGTTGTTGCGGTGCTGCCCGCAAGGGGTGCATAGAGCTGTGCTTGTTGAGGTCATATTCCCGTAATGATAATAATAATAATAATAATAATAATAATAATGAATAGGGAAACGGCTATTTACTAACTACAGTACTGACACGTGTAATTTACAAACGAATTGAAAAGTATGATTAGAAAGAGGAGTAAGTGAACTAAAAGACACTGCCTAGGGCCTATATCTGATTGGCTGTTAGAAAAGTAGAGACCAATAGTGTCGTCTTGTCGCATAGCGCCGTAGGAAAATAATCAGAGCACTTTGGAAAAGTTCGGCTGACCCGAGCTCCTGAGGTAACATTAGTCATTTATTGCCACATAGCACTCAAGGATGAGGATCGGAATAAATGAAAGTAAATTTGAAAACATCAACGCTAATTGCAGCTGATAACCTCAATGTACTGCACCAACACCATCGCACTTATACAGAGGCATAATATGTAAAAGATAACTGTTTTAAGGGGCCTAAGAAATCTTTTTGCACTAATTAATCTCCATGACTGCAATTTATAAGCAGCGCAAGATGTAACCATTTTCGCAATTCTGCACCAGAAAACTGGTAGGGGCGACGTGATACAGCCCGCATTGCCAGCCAACAATAAACTTATTAAAATATTCTTACAGTGTACACTACTACGGACATGAAGAGTTCTAGGGCCTTAAACGTGGTTTTCAAGTTCCTTTTGTCTGTTATTCTAAATGTAGGGAATGGAGAGGGTTGTCCAATATATCTAGTGGACGGTGTTACCTGCAAGGTTTCAAAGGGTAGGTATGTAAAATTCGGTGCTATTAGGTGAAACGGTGTAGATTTGTGCTAAAGGGCCTAAATGCAGGGAACGGAGTGGTCTGTCCGAAATTTCAAGTAGACCGGGTTACTCGCAGTGTTCCAAAGGGTGTGTATAGACATTTTGGTTCAGATCGGTGAAACTGTGTAGATTTTTATAAATAACAGACAAACTTCGATCTTATATATATATACTAGCAGTAGTGCCCGGCTTCGCCCGGCGGATTATTTGTTTTATGGATGATAATTAATACTACTACAGAACTGGCACATGATACTAAAACTAACAGAAAATACATATTTTTTAAATATAACTTTTTGTGGTGCTGGTGGTTGTGGGGGGAGGGGGGGGGGTGATAAGTAGTACAGTATAATGGACGTAACATTCAGGTCATTTTCCCCTTTATGATAATGAATTGGCTGTTACTAACTACAGCACTGACACTTGTGATTTACCAACACATGTTAAAATATGTTTAGAAAGAGGAGTAAGTGAAATAAGTCACTGCCTAGGGCCTATATCTCATTGGCTGTTAGAAATGTAAGAGACCAATAGTGTCGTCTTTTGTCGCATAGCGCCGTAGGAAAATAATCAGAACACTTTGGAAAACTTCGGCTGTCCCGAGCTCCTGAGGTAGAATAGTATCATTTACCGCCACATAGCGCTCAACGATAAGTTTCGGAATAAATGGAGGTAAATTTGAAACCACCAACGCTTATTGCAGCTGATAACCTCAATGTATTGCACCAACACCATTGCACTTATACAGAGGCATAATATGTTCATGATGATAAAACTGTTTTTAGGAGCCTAAGAAATCGTGTTTCACTAATTACTCCCCGTGACTGCAATTTATAAGCAGCGCAAGATTTAACTATTTTCGAAATTCTGCACCAGAACACTGGTAAGGGCGACGTGATGCAGCCAGTCAAGAATGGACTTATTAAAATACTCTTACAGTTACACTACTACGGACATGAATGGTTCTGGAGCCTTAATACGTTGTTTTCAAGTTCAGTTTGTTAGTTATTCTAAATGTAGGGAATGGAGAGCGTTGTCCAAAATATCAAGTGGACAGTGTTACCAGCAGGGTTTCAAAGTGTAAGTAAAATTTGGTGCAATTAGGAGGAATGGTGTAGATTTGTGATAAAGGGCCTAAATGCAGGGAATGTTATTGTCAATTCATTTTAGGGACGAGATAAACTAAATTTTTGCCATCAACCCCGTCTACTGCGGTGTTCATTTGTTTTGTCTCTGCTGTGATTGCCCTTTTGAGTCAGAGATTGGGGGTTTGGTGTCCCGAACTTACGTTAGGTGTTTTACACAATCTTCCAATGACGTTATATACTGTTTTCCTATGTACAGTGTAAGCACGTTTGGTGTGAAATACTCAAGGCAAGAGTTTTAGTCCAAGGGGATAGGCTATTTAGAGTAAAGAGCGGGGCCTTTTCACATTTTGCACACTGGTCTTGACTGCACAAATCACACTCCTCCAGGCAAACGACGGGATGATAACCTTATTTTCAGGTTCAGGACATTAGACCCATTACTGGTATATCAATGTAAATATGTATATTGCTTGATTATAAGAGAAGATTTAGGTTCGATTTCCACTTGACTATCCTGGAAGTGGTTTTCCGTGGTTCCTCACCTCTACTCCAGGCCAACGCCGGGATGATCCCTAACGTATGGCCACGGTCGGTTCCTTCCCAATCTTCATCTGAATTACTACACATATCAATACAACCATGTCAATAACACAGGTTATCAGAAAAGTTCCGCACACACCCAAGTACACGGGGCTACATGACCACGATGTTGCAAAACCCCTAAATGAATCACAGCGACATACAACCTAAAGATCGTGAATAGTTCCACTTTATTTAAATTCCTCTAATAAAAAATTATCTTCAGTCTGTCGACATTAAATTGGGTGGGGAACAAGTTATCTCCTCACAGCTCCTAACCAGGAAAATAATACATGAAATAATTATATACTTTTCTACACTTCTCGAAACAAGTATAGGCCTATATGTGTATAAAAATACGGTGTAGGTTATCATTAAAGAAGAGGGGGAGGTGTCTCCTGAACCTGGATGCTGTGGTTATTCTTTGAAAAATCGCTGCTTAATTTGAGGCCAACCTCAGTCCTTGGCGCTGAGCTGAGCGACCGGGCGGCGAATGGCTGCTTCAGTCTGTCGTGAAATTCCCGAACACGCCATGTGGACTGCGCGAGGTGCTGTATATATCCGGGATCGTGCCGTGGGCGGATGGAACAGTGACTAGTGGGATTCCCGTCTTGGTGGAATTCTTGCCGTAATCATTAAAGTCAAGACGGGGGAGATGAGGACTCCATTAGCTGCCTCCACACTTAATGCGTTTGAAAACAGTTATCATAAAATGCACTCGGTTACCTTTTGCATGGGTAAATTCAAACAAGTATAGGCTACATCTAACCCTTCCTTCATTGCAAGGCAAACTCCATACAGAAGATTGGGGACTCACGCAGTAGTGCGCACTTTTTCAGATATCTACACTGTATCGGATGGAGTTGTCAGATCCATGCCCGGCAGCCTTTGTTCCTAGGAATTACTCTGGGTGCTCATTTCTGTTGTGAACCCCAGGGCCATTTGCGTTGCTGGAAGTGGTAGTTCTGTTTCTAAAATCTACTACCTGGGTGGCGATCGAACCCACTCCCTTCCAGTTTGAAGCACAGCGCTTCTACCGACTGAGCTACGCAGCCCCCACACGCTTTATATTAGCTATAAAAGCGAAAAAAGTTTTAGCTGTAACTAAACGTGTCTGAATGTTCCATAATTGTAGGTCATGGGCCAAAATGCGAGTTTTCTTTGCGAATTGTAAAATTTCATGTTGATGTCCTAGTTTGATAAATTCAAAGTAAAGCCTTTTATTTATTTATTTATTTATTTATTTATTTTATTTATTTTTAAATCTAGTTATCTTTTCATGCAGTTACTTCAATCTCTACGTTTTTTGAATCACGTAGGTGATAGGTCACTGAAGTACTACCTCGTCCGTAAATACAGACGTTCGTATGCCTTGATGAACTGTCTGACCATGTTCACTAAATGTAGCCACTAGGGTGGTTGCGCAACAACGCGTCGAATAGATGAAAAAAATCGTCATTTTGATTTACAAAATTGTATACACTTCAAAGAATTGGGGGGGGGGGGGGGGGGGGGACGACACCGGTTACAACTCACGTGAAACGTCCATGATGGAGTAATTAGGCCAAATCCATTGGGTAATAATAATCAACCCTGTAGTCTATCATGAAATTACCATCATTGCTTGAATTAATAAAATTAAACTCCCCCCGTAGAAAGACGGATCCGATGATTTTGATCCCGTGCCCATAGTACACCTCGGGATTAACGATTAAAACTAGTCCTTAAAAGCTCCTCATTAATTTGAAAACTATTAAACATTTAATCCTTCGGGTATTTCGTAACTAAGCAAAATAACGGCGGTTACCTTGGCGGTTGTGTGCAAGCAGCGTGTTTGCTTTAGTGTTCGATGTCTTTGGGAAATTTGGGATTCCTTGACAATGTAAATGAAAATCCACAGCCTGCTTCCAGTCTCCGACCGGGTCAGGAATGGAATGAATCACATATCTAGCGGCGAGGATATGAACTGTGCCGGCTGCCGAAGCCTGACGCACTCCTCTGGGGCAATGATTAAGTGAATGACAGATGAAATGAAATGATAGTGGAGAGTGTTGCTGGAATGAAATTGTGACAGGGAAAACCGGAGTACCCGGAGAAAAACCTGTCTGCCTCAGTTTTGTCCAGCACAGATCTCACATGGAGTGACCGGGATTTGAACCACAGACCCAGCGGTGAGAGGCCGGCGTGCTGCCGCCTAAGCCACGGAGGCTTTTGATTCCTTGACAATGTAATTAAAAGTTAATTATTGGCAGTGTAACTGGAACATTTTCATGTTGTATTTCGGTTGTGTAAATTCTCTTACTCTTAAAAAATGGCGAGGACGGTTTTAGGTAGTTTTCACTACAAAGCTACCTATTGCAATGGGTACCATGTTTCGAATTCCGGAAAATGTCGACATATCTTCGCGTTTCCCAACCCCCAGACCCCAAAACCACCACCAGTTAAAAAGTTTATGTATAATTTATGTATCTAGTCTACTGTATTGAACCCTTGCAAAGAAGCATATGAGACTCAGATTCGGGGCGTAACAGGTCATATTCGTAAGTTGCTGTCAGGGCGCTTCATTAACTTGCAGGGTAACATATAACAAAATAACATGCAGGAAAGAGTGAAGCCAGGGTTAAAACAACTGAATTTAATAACAAATCACCATATTTACATATAAACAATTAACAACAAAAACTCCCACTTGACTCCCGCTTAATAAAAATGCCAAAACTTAGGCGATATCTCTGGAGAGATTAATTACCTGGACCAAGCGTCCTTAAATAAAAATACAAAAAAAAATGACCATATAAGTGCGTACGCCGTTCTACATGCACCACGATGTGTACTTTGAATGCGTGATTCGTTATCATCCAGAATGACCCTTCAAACAACGAATCCGCATTTCCTAGAGCTAGACCGACACAAGGGAACACAACTACAATACTTAAGTTAAATCGACACTTCCTAAATCTACTATAAACAAACACAAAATTTCCGTGTGAAATTGGACTTAAATTGCCGTAGCAACATTTACTGCCTAAAATCTTAGGACTTCTCACACAAATCAACACAAGTACATTAACACGTGACCAATAGAAAAAATACTCAAATGACCGCTGTCAAAATTTACAAATACTCTTACCACTACACCATACGGGTGTGACAAACAAAATTACATGAAATCGAGTCATCAACAAAGCAATAGGCAAACAGCCAACATTTACGTTAATCACAATATTCTTATCCATACAAGGTACAACAATCCGTTACACACATGGCGAACTCCCCAATTAATTATGGCTTAAAAATTAGCCATCACAATGAACAGGTTTGCTACATGAAAGCTTACAGGGTTCAGTCGGACAAATAGGACTGCCTATCAAAATAAGTCACAGGCAAAACGGGCGGTTTGTGGAACTCTGCATGTCTGTCAACCCACGTGTCAATAACCTCGACCTCCCAGAACATGGGGTCGAACCTCGAAGAAATGTGCCCCAAAGCACAATAATACGTGTGTGTCAGAAAAAAAAACATATGGACAAGAATCAGCAGTCTCCCAAGAGCACTCTGTCTTTCCATCTAAAAAATACAACAGCAGCAAAAATATATAAGGGCGGTAGGACAACTACCCCCTCCTCACGTAGAATCAACACACACAAGACACATCAACACACACTGAATCACACGTATGGGTTGTGACAGACCCTGAAATAAAAGACACAAATAATATCCACATGCTGGCGCCATCGTTCTATGCCGTGACTAGTCACCTGAAAAGGACTCAAGAAAAATCTATCAAAATTAGAACGAAGGTGTTCTACAATTACTTTTAAGTTGGTGCACTCGGCTACCCTTACATGAATAATAACCTGTTCAGCAAAATGTTTTACAATCATTTCCTCCCATTCCTATTTCAAATATTAACGTTAATAAAGCACCATTTATCGAATGTAACGGGTTCCGCAATTGCAAGGATAAAAATCACGCACGCACGCCGCGTACATTACACATGACTCAAGAAAAAAAATATCAACAAACACATTGGCCACGCGCCAACGGACATTTAAACATATAGTGTCGGTACAAGAAAAACAGCTAAAACAAGAAAGAAAAACATGACTATTTACAAAGTTCCCCGGCCAAATCTAACTACATAATTGAAATAATCCAATTTTAGTACATCACCGCTTCTGCATGTAGGACTAAGGACATCCTCCTCAACCCATTGCCCTATGGACAATTTAGCACTCCATAGTAGTCGTCTGCGTTGATTTCTTGAAGCTCATCCCAACTTCAAACCACGTGCTGATCATCTTGGTCTCGACTCCTTGGCAGAAAAGTTCAATGTTAAATATTTGCCTATCTATAATCGCTTGCAGGCTACTCAGTTCACCCACAATTGTCCTACTGCGATTAATAGCGAAGACTGGCCCTAATTATATCGCACATACGCACTATAAAAAACACATACAATACACACAATTTATACATAAAATATACATCTCGAGTCCGCGCCACTGGCTCGTTAACAAGTTCAAAATCCTGGCTGCACCAGCAGTCGCTATCTCGTCTGGTATTTCCGTCCCGTCTTATGGACTTCGGTTCTGGTAAGCGCTAATGAGGGTGATACGATACTTCCCCCTTAAAGTTGAACTCGTCGTCTTTAAAAGAATGTTACAGTTTATCACGCGCTGGCGTGAAATATTTAGATCACACAATTTAGTAGATTTTAGAACAAAATGTATTATAGCTTTTAAAATTCGGTACTGCCAACGCTGCGACTTTAGCTCCCCAGAGCTCATAAAATAAAATTAGCTTCACTGATTTTAGAGCGTAAAAATCATATTTTCAAACTGGCGTGGAGTATGCCTCTGAAGGCTCCACAAGTATAGACTTAGATAAATTCGAGCGTCAAAAATCACACTTCAAACTGGCGTGGAGTATGCCTCTGAAGGCTCCACAAGAATAGTACTTCGATTGGCGTCAGGCCAGACTATTTATGAGAAACTGACAAGGGCGGTGGAGTGGGGCGGAGTCGGATAAAAACTTCCAGAGTTTATGTCTCACAAAGATGGGGCTAGTGTCATTCTTCTCCAAATAAATCCAACGTCTCAAATTACTCGAGCGGAGATTAATCCGTTCGGCGGTTCCTTAGATACACACTTCCGCGCGCTTTTTACTACTGACGCCGTCCACCTCGTGGTCACGGCTTGGTCTCTTGCGATTGGCTGATTCAATCGTATGTTCGTTGAGAGGACCTCGTGATTCTTCCTTTATGTCTCCAATTTTGGTACGGTAGTTGCACAATTTGGCCTTGAACTCGACTAATTCTGGCCGTCCCCCAGGAATAGCTACCAACTCAGCTTCTGTTGCAATCATTACGAAATGCTGGCCTCCCTAATATCCAAGTCGACTTCCTTATGTGCTGCCTGGGCCGTAGTAATAATAATAATAAATATGAATACTTATTTATCGAAGATCAATGAGGGTTCAGTATATATGTACAGGGTCTTTATTATTTTTGCTTGGCAAGGAGATTCCGCTCGACCTTAGCCGGCTGTTACAGCTTGCCGCACGCGGTCTCCGGCCGTATTCCCACGCTCTTGCTGCGGTAGACGTGTGAGCACCAAGCTAATCGGGTGTTTTATAAACCTACTGTGTACTGTATATCGTATTGTATAGTGTTTTATTGTGTATTGTGCTATAATGCCTTATGTGAAATATTCGTTACGTTAATGAATATCTGCACAATACGCACACAAAGTGCAGGAAATCGTGCACTAGAACAGGACAAAAGTTTCGAGTGAGATTTCCAGGGAGACCCAATCCTATAAATCGGACAATAAAACAATTTGCTAAGAGATTCAAACTTACAGGTTCAGTAAACAATAAAAATAGACTGAAGCTAAATTATCCGAAGTAACCGGAAACTTCATAAGGAGATGCCGATTATGTTTGGCAGCGGATGGGGAACATTTTCAGCATCTACTGTAAACATGGTGAGTAAAAATGCATGATACTGATTTTTGAGTACCGTATTCTGCCGTACATATGCGGGCGCGGTCGCTGGCAACTGAGCTGTCACTGGCGGAGCGCGTGAGCGAGAATGTCCTTGCCAAGCAAATATAAAGTCCATGTACATCACCTTCTTGTGGACACGAAAACTACCGCAATTCTGCACCAATCTCTTTGAATATTTTACATAATATATATCGCTTTAAAATCTCTGTCGAGTTCGTTAATGGGCAAAATGTGACCAAGGGGATGAGAATGGGGGGGGTTAAAGTGAAATATCGCTATAACTCTCTTAATATGTGAAATATCGAATGCATGCAAAGTTCATACTATGTGTCGCATTAGGGCCAAAACTTCATATTAAAAAGGGTTTAGACAGCACCAACCATTGACCAAAGGGGTGGGAAAAAGTGGGATTTTAGAAAAACAAAAAACATATCTCTCTTAATAGGCATAATATTAAAATTTTCAATACTCTTCTAATTATTACCTAAAACGTCTGTCTGAAAATTTTTCATATGACCCACCGTTATGCCATGGGATTAGCAAAATGATTTCGGAATTATAAGAAAATGCCAAGAGCCATCAGAGGTTGCCATAACAACGCCTCAATTGATGAGGGAAGAGCCATCAGAGGTTGCCATAACAACGCCTCAATTGATGAGGGAAGAGCCATCAGAGGTTGCCATAACAACGCCTCAATTGATGAGGGAAGAGCCATCAGAGGTTGCCATGACAACTCCACTGCACGAGATCACATTCAGTTTCCCATCTGCCCCGTGGGAAGCGGCTTCGGTGGCGTAGTTAGTAGCATGCTTATGCCCAAGATCGCCGGTTCAAACCAGGCCGAAGTCGTCGGATTTTTTAGGAGGGTTAAAAATCCCTCGGTATGCCTTACTTCGGAGAGGAAGTAAAGCGGCGGGCGCATGCCATAGATATGACATGTAAAAGAACCTTCCACTTAAAACTGAGTGAAGCAAAATGTATAGGTTAGATTTGATTAATGCTCTTAAGTTCCAACGTTCGTTGCCAGCTGCTGGTTGCGGTGGCATCTAGTAGCCAAGATCACAGCTAAGTGTCGTTGACGGTAGCATTTGGTAGGAACTAAAACTTACAATTGTCCGTCTGCAGTCCTTAGCTGAATTACAGACTAATACGGCCATCACAATTATTAACACCGGTTATCAGACAGATTCTACACACACCCAAAGTACACGGGGCGACATGACCGCGTTGTCGCAGCCCCTAAACTGAGGAACCAACCAACATCTCTGCGGGAGATAAAATTTTGCGTGAAGAAGTAAGAGACCGTTATGCATCAGTGTCGAAATCTGGCTCAAGAACAGTGTGACCGCCAGTATAAAAATAGACCCCAAATGACGAAAAGGTTACCGTCCCCTTAATGCAATAAAATGTTAAAAATATGCATAAAAAAAGACGAAAAACAAAGTTTATTAAGCTCAAATTGTAAAATACTTTCTCATAATGAGAGATATAAAATGAGCGTCTACTTTCGACCAAAGTATTATGTGTACTAGAGTTTGAAGGTTGTTTTTTTAAGTAACCAATAGACCTACATAAAATCCAATACCATCAACATTTTCGTCGTTCTATTTTACGTTAGTTCATGTAAGTTTGATTTTTTAAATTTATATTTTCATATTTTTTATCGCAGTTGGAACACAAAAAGTGCGCGTTTTTAAGCGTGTTTCAACCATGCGTCACATTTAAGAATTATCTCAAAAGCCCGTCATCAGATCAAATCCAAATTTTAACACAATATACATTGGAATGTTGTATAACTGGTTTATTATTTTCACAATTGTGTGTGTCCAAGAAACAAAGTTGTTATCATTGTTGTAAGGTAACTTTTTCTCCGCTCGGGGTGGTTGGAAAATGTAGTTCTTGGCTGCGTTGTAATCGTTATGCATCAAAAAGTTATGGTGTATGACTGTGAAATACGTAAATTAATTCACTTATTTTATATCAGTTTGTATTTGTACGAGGAAATAACACATGGTTCACCAGCTAGCCTCTCCTGGAAAAGCTGTACAGCGTTGCTGAGATGGAGCCCATCACTTCCGAGCGAGACGCGACATGATGCGTGTGGGCACCATTTCGGCAACGCTGTACGGCTTCTCCCAAGGCGGCTAGCTGGTGAAACATGTTATTTCCACGTACAAATACAAACCTATATAAAATAAGTGAATTAATTTACGTTTTTCACAGTCATACAGCATAACTTTTCGATGTATAAGGATTACAATGCAACCAAGAACTACATTTTCCAACCACCCCGAGCCGAGAAAGTTACCTCACAAAATTGATAACAACTTTGTTTCTTGGCCACACAAAATTTTGAAATTAATAAACCAGTTATACAACATTCCAATGTATATTGTGTTAAAATTTGGATTTGATCTGATAACGGGTTTTTGAGATAATAATTCTTAAATGTGACGCATGGTTGAAACACGCTTAAAAACGTGCACTTTTTGTGTTCCAACTGCGATAACAAGTATTAAAATATAAATTAAAAATTCCAAACCTACATGACCTAACGTAAAATAGAACGACGAAAATGATGATATTGGATTTTATGTAGGTCTATTGGTTACTTCACAAACAACCTTCAAACTCGAGTGCACATAATACTTTGGTCGACAGTAGTCTATATTTCTTCGAGGTTTGAGGGCATTTCCTTTCCTCATGTCTTTTATTTACATTCTTCTCCTTTTTGTTTCCCATTTCCTCGTATAGTTTGTAAGTGAGTAGTTAGTTTTAGTTGTAAGTTTCATTTATTCATCTTTCATTTTCACCATCACCCAAAGCATTAGGGGCCGATAACCTAGATGTTTGGCCCCTTAAAACAATTATCATCGTCATCTATTTTGCCTATTTTCGCCTATCCCCTAGTTTGCCCGTTGTTATCTACCTCCACCTTCCGGCGTGCCGAGAGGGATTTTTTTTTCTTTTCTGATATTCCTTTACTTTTTAAAAAATTTATTATCCATATTGGTCCGTATTGAAATAGTATTCCACTTAATATACTAACTTGAAAAGACGGAACGAAGTTAAGTGGGATTCCTTTACTTGTAAATCAATTGTCATTTCTCACCTTTAACCTTCATCAGTTGGTTTTGTTTAAGTTCAAAATAATTAACCGATTAATGTTTAAGTATAATTTTGCTCTTACCTTACACTTTCATCAGTAAGTTAAATTGTAAAATACACACATCAAAAAAAGTTTTGCATCACCTCGGTTCCCAGATCTCCGGCATATAGACGTTGACTGTGTATATTGTATCAAAGATACAGTCCCTTTGACTGTTCATAGATGTCACTAAAACTGCTCAAAGATGTAAACAACCATGCATGAGCAGGGCCTATTAGACGGAGGGGGTACGACAGCCGATCAGTTCCAGTCATTCCACCAGGACGAAGGTACGCTGCTCATGTTGTCTGTAGTTCTACCATGCCTAGAAGGTCAATACCGCAGTTCGATCGCGTCCGCATTGTTACTTTGTGTCAAGAAGGGCTCTCAACAAGGGAAGTTTCCAGGCGTCTCAGAGTGAACCAAAGCGATGTTGTTCGGACATGGAGGAGGTACAGAGATACAGGAACTGTCGATGACAGGCCTCGCTCAGGCCGCCCAAGGGCTACTACTGTAGTGGATGACCGCTACTTACGGATTGCCGCTCGGAGGAACCCTGACAGCAATGCCACCATGTTGAATAATGCGTTCCGTTCAGCCACAGGACGTCGTGTTTCAACTCAAACTGTGCGCAATAGGCTGCATGATGCGCAACTTCACTCTCGACGTCCATGGCGAGGTCCAGCTTTGCAACCCCGACACCATGCAGCGCGGTACAGATGGGCCCAACAACATGCTGAATGGACCCCACGGAATTGGCATCACGTTCTCTTCACCGATGAGTGTCGCATATGCCTTCAACCAGACAATCGTCGGAGACGTGTTTGGAGGCACCCTGGTCAGGCTGAACGTCTTAGACACACTGTCCAGCGAGTGCAGCAAGGTGGTGGTTCCCTGATGTTTTCGGGTGGCATTATGTGGGGCCGACGTACGCCACTGGTGGTCATGGAAGGCTCCGAAACGGCTTTACGATACCTGAATGACATCCTCCGACCCATAGTGCACCCATATCGGCAGAATATTGGAGAGGCATTTGTCTTCATGGACGACAATTCTCGACCTCATCGTGCACATCTTGTGAATGCGTTCCTTCAAGATAACGACATCGCTCGACTACAGTGGCCAGCATGTTCGCCAGACATGAACCCTATCGAACATGCCTGGGATATGTTGAAAAGGGCTGTTTATGGACGTCTTGACCCACCAACCACTCTGAGAGATTTACGCCGAATTGTCGTTGAGGAGTGGGACAATTTGGACCAACAGTGTCTTGATGAACTTGTGGATAGTATGCCACGACGAATACAGGCATGCATCAATGCAAGAGGACGTGCTACTGGGTATTAGAGGTAGTGGTGTGTACTGCAATCTGGACCACAAATGCTGAAAGTCTAGCTGTATGATGGTACAACATGCAATGTGTGGGTCTCATGAGCAATAAAACGAGCTGAAATGTTGTTTGTGTTGATCTCTATTCCCTTTGTATTTAACGGTTCCGGAACTCTTGGAACCGAGGTGATGCAAAACTTTTTTTGATGTGTGTACAAAAATTGGCCCATAACCTCGCGAGCCGGGTCGTTGATGTGAGGTTACCGCTGAACTCGTTGCACTCGCGTACGTTGAACGTAGCAGCTGGAACTTTGTGGGGCGATCAGGTGTGGGGGGAAGGAGTTGAACAGTGTTGATGGAGTACAGTGCCCACATAAGTCCAGCACTTCTAACAGCAGCACATGTCACCATGGAGAGGTGAACGAAGAGTGAGGATACTGAAGCAGCCATATCCTACCCGCGTGACTGTAGTCTTACCTGTCAACATTGCAGCCTGGGACAAGTAAACAAAGAATAGATGGTATATAGGCTTTCACGGCCAGTGTATTTAAAACTCAGCAATTTTTTTCTAGGTTTATGCCGTGTCTTGTATGGGGATTTCGCCTAGGATCACCAAGCTGGCTCATCAGCGGGCTCTTGGTGTCTCCGTGCCTGGACCCCCACAGGAGTAGCGACCAGCGCGCTACTTCCCTTCTTATGAAGCAAACTTGTGCTTCTTTACTGCGAGAGCTAAAAGCTCAAGCAGCCTTTTACCTCCCTATAAAGGCTTCCAAAAAAGAATCTTATATTGGCTTTCACGACCAACTGAGTTTTGAACAAAGATTAGTTTCCAGCTTGGCTGCCAACACTCATATCTTGGACGGGTAGTCTAATACCTCACGGAGTTATTTAACGTCTGCAAGCAATAAAGATATGGCTTAAATGTTGCTCGTCACTGCTGTAGATTTAGATGTCTGGAACCAAACTTTTTTACATGCGCCTTTTTAATACGCCCATAAGTCTTAGAAGAGGTTTTTAATTTCAATCGCGGGAGTATAGGTAGGCCTACCAATGTACCTTGACAGACTGGGAACCATCTCTTTCATCCATATTCCGCACCTCGTAGTCCTACTGTGTTGTACACAAGCATGCTCTCTTCATAATGCCATCTCTCTTAGATTTCACTAAAGTCTCTGGTGGTTATTTGATTCCTTGTAGATAACTACCATCGTAGCTACGTGCGTTAAGAACCAGGCCGATGTTTTTAATTCTGGTCGGAGGGTTAGAGCGGTCTACACTCACTCCCATTTGGCAGAGCTAAGAAAATGGAATTCCATTCCTACCTTGGCCTTCCTGGAGGTAGTTTTCCGTGGTTTCCCACTTCCCACAACTGAGAAGATGTGGGTTCGATTCCTACCAGTCCTGAAAGTTTTAAGTGTTCTCTCTCCCCCCACCTTATTACAGGAGGATGGTACCTAACTTCAGGCCACGGCCACCTCCTTCCAAATCCTCATCTGAATTAAAAGTATGCACACCACTACAGACACAGATTATCAGACAAATTCTCCACACCCAAATAAATAAATAAATAAATAAATAAATAAATAAATAAATAAATGACCACGATTTCCCAAGCCCCTACCGCTATTTATGTAGAGGAAAATCATTGTCACTACTTGGATATCTAGTCAGCAAGAAGTGTTTTGTCAGTCACTGAACAGGATGTGGGAAATACCCACCAAATTACCACGCGCAGCAGTGGAGAGCGCCTGAGGGACCTGTACTGTAGTGCTAAGTCAATTTATTTACTGAAGCAAGTTCTAGTTAGTGAGAAATGAAATGAAATATTTTGCAGCGATATTTAACATTTATGAGGAACGAAATAAAATAGTCCTACGCGGACATAGAATAATTACGTTCTATAATGTGGTGGCTAGCGGTCTGCGGCCCCGATATAGCAGCATTAGTTCCGGTTGTACAGGGAGAAATTCAATTAGTCGCTTTTCCAAGCTAACGAGTCTTTTAATTTTTTAAATTTGTTTTCTCTTTTCTTTTCGTTTGTTATTTTCGTTTTTTCATTCGATCTTTACTTTCGATTGTTCTTTTCGTTCATTTTCGTTCGTTCTTTATGTTCATTTTCGTTTGTTTCGTTCTTTTCTTTTTTCCTTTCCACATGTAACGTCATTGTTGCTGCGGCTATGACTTGTCTTTACTCTGCGAATCTTATAATTTTCCTAGTCTATTTTATCTCTTGAAAATCCACAAGCCTGCTCCCAGTCGACCGACCGGGTCAGGGAATGGAATGAATGAAGCCCCGATCTAGCGGCGAGGATATGAAATGTGCCGGCTGCTGAAGCCTGTTGCACTCCTGAGGCAATGCTTAAATGAATGACAGATGAAATGGAATGATAGTGGAGTGTTGCTGGAATAACATTTGAGACAGGGAAAACCGGAGTACCCGGAGAAAAACCTGTTTGCCTCCGCTTTGTCCATCACAAACCTCACATGGAGTGACTGGAATTTGAACCACGGACCCAGCGGTGAGAGGCCGGCGTGCTGCCGCCTAAGCCACGGAGGCTCTATTTTATCCCTTACATCCTGAATATAAGAACTTTGTTATCTTTTTCATGTTTTGTTATACAAACGTCCGAACTTAGGAAATGCATTTGACCCTCCATGTGCTTGCTTTTCCTTTTCTCAATTTCAAACCATGATTGCTTTGTTTTGTTTCTCTTTGGAAGACCACATGATCAATTTATGTTCAATGTAGTATACGTCTTAGTTGCAACTTAAGCCTTTTGTTTCTATATATTTACAGTTTGAGATGTCAATTTCGCCATACAGCTCCATGATCACTTCACTACACAAATCAATACAGTGCATGAACACAATGAGGATCTCGATTAACTTTATACTTGAAGTAAATCTTGCTGTGACATACGAAGAAGCCCACGTCTTCCGAGATTTTCCACGCTCTTTGTGTTTCGGTGAGGAGGAAGACTCCATGGCCATGCCAGTTCTCTGTATCTCCTGGAAGTTGTCATGACGTAGGCTGAGAGAAAGTGAATGTATACTGGCAAATACTGCATATTGTGCGTACATAGCAGGTGTATTATAGAGATTCCCAGCTTAAACATGAAAAAATAGGAAACATTGTAGACGAGGCTCTGGGATTTAAAAACTGGTTGACAAGCAATACTGAGATATGAACTTAATTCCATCAACGGTTAATCGCCTCTAAAGGTGACATAGCGTTGTTTCTGATGGGTTTTGTTCAGCAGCAAGCTTTCCATACAGACAACTCTCGTGAGTTCAACTGAGAAGAGGCTGGTTCGAATACAATTCTCGGCTATCATAAATGGATTTCCGTGTCTTCCTACTTTACAGCAAGTTCGTCACTATTACAAGCACAACAACTGTGGGCTAGAGCGGGGTTCAAACAGCCTCGTAAAGCACAACTGAGAAGATGTGGGTTCGATTCCTACTAGTCCTAAACGTTTTAGTGGTCTCTCTCCCACCTAATTCCAGGAGAATGCCGTAATGGTACCTAAAATAAGGCCAAGGCCGCCTCCTAGCGAAATCCTAGCCCATAAACAACTATACACAATAGTAATCAGTCACAATAACACAGATTACCGTAAGGATTTCACATCCACACCCAAGCACACGGGACAAATGACCACGATGTTGCAAAGCCCCTAAATGAATTAACAGAAACAACGGATCACTAAACTGGGATCTTGAGTCGTAGTTCATGTATGGCCAGGGGTTTGGACCTCGTGTCATGTAGAACTTCGTCTGATAGCCTGTGTTATTGTGGTGGCTGCAGAAGTATATGTATTTGTAATTCAGGTGAGGATTGGGAAGGAGGCAGCGATGGCCATGAGTTGGGAACCATCCCGGAATTTGCCTGGATTAGAAGTGGCAAATCACGGAAAACCACTTCCAGGATGGCTAAGGTGGGAATCGAACCCACCTCTTCTTAGTTTTGCCTCACGAGGCTGTATGTACCCCGTTCCTGTCCTCACAAAGGAAAGAACAAGAGAACAAATCTAAAAGTCAAACAGTAAGTTTACAAATCTTTTCTGAGGCGTGTTAAGTGCCATGGACGCAGCAAAGTTTATCGTTCTCATCTCGTATGCGATGTTCTGTTGACTTCGTGTCAGAAAAGTAATGTCTAATAAATTCATCTTGTTCCATAAATACTGCACAGAAGTTATTCTAGGTACTGTACTTCAATCGTATAAATCTCGTTGTTGCTCTCATCACGCTCTTGTGGTCCCCACAGAGATTTGTAGACCTTGTTCGAGATTCGACAGGAAGCTAGCATGATGGATCGGTGGAACAAACGGCATGTCCTTTTTCTTTGTTTCTGTAATTGCAGGGTCTGTTGAATATTAGATAACGTTGTGCGAGGGCGACCACGACCTTCCTTTTCTGAAGAAACTTTAGCTGAATTCTTCCCCTGAATCGTATGACTAAATAAATTTAAATATAATGTGAGATTAATTTCAAAACCAAGACACGGAATATTCATTTGTACTTGCAAATGAGAAGCAGGAGCATATATCTAAAGCCATGCGGATATCCGCAAAATATTTCGCCATGCGCATCGAGTTTACATGGCTGTGCGGATAGCGGATAATCTGCGGATAATGTTTAGAGTAAATTTGGTGATAGTTTTTAGAATACAATGTTGAAGTGGATATTTTAAAAATAATTTTAGTTTTTGCAAAGATCTGCGTCTTTCACGTTTTTTGTTATTTCCCTATTTGCTTTCGCTTGGATTGTGTGAGAATAATAGAGAATTGAGAGAAGCCAATCATGGAAATACCCTCAATTAGTGTTGACTATATACCTGAGCTTGCTTGCGTGGGTATATCCGACGACTAAGTAAGTGTTATAATTAGCCACTCTTGTTTCACCTGTCGTTACTCAGAGGGACAAAACTGTCAGCACTTTCTTGCGATTCACACATAGCCTAGGGGAACGAATTTCTCCTCTAATGCCTAAATGTGTTGCTTTAATACTTTACGCTTTATCTTATAAGTTAAAAATATCATTGTAATGTCAGCGGATTCGTATAACAAACGTGCGGATGCGGATAACAGTCGTGCGGATGCAGATAACGTTTTGTTTATCCGTGCAGGGCTAATCGTGGAGAGGAGATACCCTACTCGAGCGACTGTACTTGTTGACAGTGTGACGTAAGTAATAGGCTAAATAAGTTTCCAGCTTGGCCGGCGGAACTCTATAATCTTAAACGGGTAATACGATCGCTTACCTTGTTCTCTTTGCTTTATCCCCTCAGGGGCTCACATCTAGTGGGACGTGGGTTGGTGACCACGGGGCCCCAGCTGAGTCCAGCATTTCTTCCACTTACTTGTGCCGGGCTCCTCTGTCTTCTTTCCTGTCGACCTCACTTGGTCGACTCTTGTTCTCTTCCGACCCCGACGGTATTAGGGTATCAGAGGCCTAGGGAGTCTCTTCCTTTTCCGCCTTAATTGGCCCTAGTCTCATCTTTTCTGATACCCTCCTTCTGCGAGGGGTCAGCCTTCTTTTTCTTTTCATGTTATCTCCTGCCTACTGCTCAAGGCCCTCAAGGGGGCTGGTACACCCTGGATATTGATACATCCTCAGGGGCTCACGGCTGGTGGGTTCGGGTGTTGGCGACCCCGCGGGATTCCTGAGCTGGGTCCGGTTTTTCCCCTTTTCCCATTGCCTCTGGGGCGGACCCTCTCCTCTTTTCACTTTCCTATCTGCCTTCGATGGCTCTCCTTCCTTCCTTCCTTCCTTCCTTCCTTCCTTCCTTCCAGGTCCCTCAATCCGCGTTCTTCGAGGGCATTTCTTTTCCTCCTGTCCTTTATTTGCCTTATTCTTTTTGTTTTCCATTTCTTCTAGTACTGTATGTAAGAGAGTAGTCAGTATTAGTTATAGTTTTCATTACATTTTCATCTTATCTTTCACCATCACCCAAACCATTAGGGGCTGATAACTTAGATGTTAGGGCCCCTTAAAACAACAACTATCATAATCATATTTGCTTTATGGGATATACAATGAAATATGCTACGAGGTGCTGGTGTTCGTCAAATGAAACTCCATTGTTCTATCATTTTAGGGACTTGGAACATCTTGTTTATCAGCCCTCTTACTTGGGTGTGTGTTGAATTTGCCTGATGGCCGTAATGGATGGCTCTAAGACTGGGGTAGGTGACCCGGACTGAGGAGAACTCCGGGGAGAGCTAACACTCGGTTTGGCCACTGTAAACACCGGGATTAGAACTATTTTCTGCGGGCTTAATTGAATAGGTTCAGGACTAATGCAACACTAGTGTTTCTACGAGATTACACACCTAGAATTAAATTGTTGACTAAATGAGATAGTATATTTCTGTATAAGTACATAGTGTCGTAAATGCCAATCAATCCATTTTACGGAGAGATAGTGAATGATACGTCTTAACGCATTGGTTCCCCTTTCCTAAAGCACATGATATAGTGTACTAAGTGATCAAGATTTCATTAGTAACATAAGGGAATACATTTTCACTTCAGGGGCATCAGTGGCACAGGGCTATAGCTAGAAAGGTAATATTTTTTAGATGAACTTACAGTAGACGAGTCTTCTGTGCTACATTGTTACATATCGTTACCAGTTGCTACCTTTTTCTGTAATATAATTTATCTCTGTGGAAGTCAATTGCGAGAAAAGAAATAAACTGTAATGGACATTAGCAAATATCTGTTGAGAACCGTTCGAAAAGTGGCCATTTATGCTAGTATAGATCTCTATAAATAAAGTAAGCTTTTTGTAAGAACATTTGGAAAGTTTTGCCTAAACTTCGTATTCATCCCACATGGAGGTAAATATTGACCAATTATCCCCACGATTGGAATTATGTCGGCTTGTTATGGGTTGGCATCAAAACAACTGGAACAAATCACATCGTATGCAAGTAGAAGGCGCCGACAAATTAAACAAAGCAAAACATTATTTGGCTGTAAATTATTTAGCAGAAGTGCATCATGGGAAGGGGGTGAATTTCCGGAAACTGAAATATCTCCGTTAGTATTAGTATTATGGTAATATTTAACTTTACAAAAGTTGTAGGCAATAATATAATTGATCCTTTATGTCTCTGGCTGTTTTATCATACGACGCATAATTAGGGAGTTATTTATGACTTTCTTATATTTTTCATCTTTAAGTGTTATATTTGTTCCTACGAAGTGCGAGAAACCGATTATAAAGTTCCATATTTGTGATAATTTGATTTAATTTTATACTGAAGTTTGTGTATGAAATTCGTGTTTTGTTTCTTATTAATTTTATTTTTATAGTCGGATTTTTATACTTTGTTTAACCTTTGGCATGCGAGAATCTGGATTTATATGCCATATTCAGATTCCTGCTTACATTCCTTAATGTCTCTTTATCTATTAATGTTTAATCTTTGACAACAAAGGGATTCATATTGGAAGTGTTGACCTGATTTTTGTATTAATTTGTTTTTCAAGCGGTAATACGTAAGAGAGGAACTAGTGTATTTCTACCGGCTGAAAGGGTGGTTAACATATTCTCCGCAAATATACCAAAACTGATCCGTCAACGATGGGAACAACGGCTAGTTTAGGAAAAGCGCATGCGTCAAAGGACGGTCGGAATAAATGTGGCTGGCTGCGTGGTGCATTGGAAAGGTTGTTATGGAATACCCGTGCTTTCAGTCGGCTTTTGAGGGTGCTTAAATGTGAGACCAGTGACAGTAGACTTAACACAAAAAAAACAGAGCCCAAGAAGGGCACTGACCTACCAAGCGACCTACAGGTTGCGGGGTGACGCGTAGTCAGCGCATCAGATCCCCTCGGCTATTAATCTTAGTTTCCGTGACCGGGGGTGCTGCCAAACGGCTACTAAATTGCCCTCACTAGACTGAGTGTACCCCGGTCTGGTCTTCGCATAAAGTTTCTAATATCCCTAACGGAGCCAGGAATCAAAGCCTGGGCCTCAGGGTGAGAGGCAGACGTGCTACTCTCAACGGCATGGGGCCGAGCAGTAGACTTACTGGCAGTTAAAGAACCATTTCAGGGCAAATTTCCTGCACCCTACATGTCTAGTCACATTAGTTAATAGGGACATAAAATACAAGAAGTTAGCGCTCCAGTTATCGGAGACTGCAGTAGGAGTGGATAGGGTTCTGTTAGATTAGCCATGATGACTCTGAATAATACATTTATTATTAGTACATTATGCAACGAGCCTATAATGACAATAATTAAGACACGAGTATGTTTATAAAACGAGCGTATGCGAGTTTTATAATTTCCATACTAGTGTCTTAATTACCATTATAGGCGAGTTGCATACGACTGTTTATGTTTGACGATAATTATTATAACTATTTAATGTTCGAACATAAATATTCATAAATATCTGTCGAGATTGCCAGTTTTATGTACTGAACAGAGCGCATGGGACGCAGAGAATACCTTGTATTTGACAATGGCCTCCTCGATTACCCCACTATGACACTAGGCCACGCAGTGAAATTTAAATTAGAAGGCATTGGAACTCAGCGCAGGTGCGATGCTATCCTTACCTAATTCGTCAAACAACTGTTTCTTGAGCTCTGATTGGTGGGAGAAACTGGCCTATAATGAAAACTTGTACTATAATTAGCCTCATTATATACAGTTTTCTGACATATAATATTTACATTTCGATATTGTCGAACATAAAGTATTTAAATAAGATTTTGTTAACATAACCGGGAAATGTTATATATCGATTACCTCGTGGTACAGTAGCTAAAATTCTTAGCAATCATCCCTGAGGTCCAAATTAAATTCCTGGCTCTGCTAAGAAATTTAGTTCTGGTCTGAGGGCTGGCATGGGGTGCACTCAGCCTCGTGAGACAGATCTGAGGAGGAACTGGTTAGATTTCCTTCAACCATCCTAGAAGTGGTTTCCAGGCAAATGCCGTGGTGGTACCTAAGTTAAGTCTTCGGGCTTCTCCTGCACAATCGTAGCCCTATTTTACACACACCGGGCTACATGGCCACGATGTTGCTGAGCCCCTAAATGAAACACCACCAACACCACACTGCGTAGTGCGGGTCACCTGCTGTGCACCCCGTCATCGCTCCCTCCCTATTAATAACAGATGTAGAGTGCTGCAGGGAACAGCGGCTTGTGACGTCACAAACATTCCTTCACGTGACGCAACGACTTGTAAACATTTGCTAACCATTCCGCTTTTTATAGGTTTTAAGTATTGTTAAACACTGCTATAACACTTGAACACACGGTAAACGCGAGAGCCACTTGCGTGCTCTCACTTGGGGATCTAGGGTTCTCATCTCATACGGGTTTTCCCAATTCTTCCACACACATGCTGAAATTTCACTCTAGTGAAATGGTCGGAGATTCACAACCTCGTGTATGCTGTGTTGGTAAGGATAAACCCAATCCCATCCTTCCCAAGTAAATCCTTTCAACGTGGCCCTACTGCTGCTATACCAAACGTCAGACCAAGTCCTGAGGAAAATATCCCTCCGCGCGCATCTCCTTCCTCTGTCCCTTCTCGAGTTTCCAACATGGAAACTTTAGTCTAGCTTGTCATCCCTCAACCTACTGGATACATTTCAGGGCCGTATATAAGGGGGGTGCTGAGGGGGCTCTAGCCCCCTCCGAAAGAAAGCCAATAAAAATTAAGAAAGTGTTGCTTTTCTAAGAGCATAAAATAATTGTAAATTTGGTTGTACCCTAATCTTAACGTATTGGCGATGTTATGAATAATATAAGATTGAGACTAACTCGTGGTGTAGTGGCTAGCATTCTTGCTGCCGGCCCGGAGGTCCCAATTAGATTCCCGGCTCTGCCAAGAAATTTTAATTCTAGTCTGAGGGCTGGAACGGGGTATACTCAGCCTTGTGAGGCAAAAGTGTGAATTCCACAGTACGGTACTGTTGAGAAATAAATTATCAACTTGTAAAAAAAAAACAGTTTACAGTGCCTTTACGCTTAGTAAATTGACAAATATGTAGAAATTTGCCATTCATACTCCATAGGCCATAATAGAAAATTCATTAAGTATAAAATTGTATTTGTGTGTTGTGTTGTATTTTACAACTTACTTTTGTATTACCAGTAATTGTAGGCTATATAAACTTTGAATCGTATCTAAAATAATTACACAAAGTTATATGCTCAAAGATATTGGTTGATATTTCTGGGTATTGTGCGGTGATAATCCCCTGAGAATACTCAAAATTTTCCAGGAGAGCCAGCCCCCCCCCCCCCCCCGAAAAATAATTGTATATACGCTTCTGATACATTTAAAATCATGTCTGCACCTTTTCTCAACTTCTCTTCACTTTTATTACCTTTGAAGTATTTTATTGGTGATACAATTTTCACTTTACTAGTCCTTGGTAAATTCCTAGCTGAGCAAGATGTGCATAATGGATTTCTTTAGTAGTAGACGCTCCTCTGTCTATCTGCCTATCTGCCGTTCTCCTGCATACAGGAAAAATTCCGAGCTTCATATGTTGTATTGGAATAGGGGGAGGGGGCGTTACAGGTCCGTATTCCATCTTGTAAATGGCGCCTAAAGAAAAAATGCATTTGAAGGGATTGGATCCAGCGTATTTTCAGAAATGTAAATATGCCCGATAGATTCTTTATTTTTTCTTTCTTTCTTTCTTTCTCTCTCTCAGCTTCCTTGATTGCTGGGTCCTAGTACATATCTCCTCTTGGCTGTCCTATTCACCGCAATCGCCCCTTTCTCGCAATGACCTGATATAGAATGAAGGGGGACGGACCACCTCGTGGTGTAGCGGCTAGTATTCTTGGATGTGTCCCTGGAGGTCTGGGTTCGAATCCCCGCCTCTACTATGACATTTAATTCTGATCTGAGGGCTAGAACGGGGTACACTGATCCTCGTAAGACCAAACTACGAAAAAGCTGGTTTGATTCCCACTTCAGCCATCCTGGAAGTGGTTTTCCTTGGTTTCTCACTTCTACTTCATGCAAATTATCTACTAACTAAAGGCCACGGTCTCCTCCTTCCCAATCCTCGCCTGAATTATAAATACACACACATTACTACAGACACCACAATGACACAATGTTATCAGTCATATTCTACGCACACACAACCAAGTACACGAGGCTAAAAACCACGATGGCAAAGCCCCTAGAATGACAACAAAGACAGAGGGGGGAGGGCGGCGGCATTGTTGTTGATTCATTTGGGGGCTTAAGATATCGTGATCATTTAGCCTCGTGTGTGTGTCTGTGTCTGTGTGTCTCAATTTTGAAACCATCCTGGCTTTCGTCTGGGGTTTGAAGTAGGAAACTACTGAAAACCACTTCTAAGATACCTGAGGTGGACATTGAACCCATATCTTTTCAGTTCGGTCCACTGATCTCTATACATGGATGGCTGGTAGCTAAGGCAGCAGTAAGCCGAATAGACGATGACGGGTATAGCAAGATGGCAGCGAGCGCATGGTGCAATATTGCGAGTCCGGCTCTGTGATTGGTTACTGGTAGTTCGATGTTAAACATGTATTTATACTGGCAGTAAATACTTTGTTTCTTGTAGTTGTAAAATGGGCTGAATTTGGTTATTTAAAGCATAAAATCTTAGTTTTAAGTACCGATTTGGTGACCCATCATCCCAGGCAAGCCGGTAATACCTTTACTTCTCAGGCAGATAGGTCGCTTAGCCGTAATTTTGAAGTTATTTTGAAGTTAAGTATACATATGCGGTGGTGCTGAAGCAGACGTGATCGGGCTAGGCTATTGCGTGTTTAAATTTGATCCCATTTAAGGGTTTTTCGGTTCTGGGTGCGAATAGTTCGCTTAATAGTTGTAAAACGGTGGGGAGAGTATATTTTGAGTACGTTTTTAGTTGTGTTAAGTTTTATGTGGAGCTGAGGAGTGAAATTGGGTTGGCTTCAAGTGCATTTTTGGCTTTGATCTACTTCCCGTTATTAAGTTTATTGTGCTGCTAGCGTGATTAAAAGCTGTAGTATTTGATGTTGAGTGCTGGGATTACTTGGAGGAAGTGTTGGTTATTTCATGGAAATGGAATTCATTACCAATTACCGATTACGATATGTTGAATCTAGGCTTGTATAGTGAGCTACGTTTAGGCCTATAGGTACATCATTTGAAGAATGCATAATTTTGTGGCATATATACATGTATACCGTATATACAATTTACAAGAATGTTTCCAGAATTTTTTTTTCACTCGTTACTCTGTTACTGATCGCTAATTGCGTGTACTCAGCACCTAAGTTGATATTTGTCAGCCGTTATTATACATTCATTTTTATTGATATTCCGGAGATTTACCGACCTCGGAATGACGTGTCAGTGATGCCAATGCTCTTATGCTATGAGTGAACATATCTCTATATTTTTATGTGCTCCGAAGCACCATTAATTACGATTTAAAATTGACTAGATTATCATTGCTTGCCCATAAGGAGGGCTCGTGAATGGGTAGACCAACATGGCGGACCGCGCGCTCAACCTGGCGTACTTTCTCGTGCAGCGGAGAGCTGCCATCAGCGATCCATGTATAGAGATCAGTGGTTCGGTCTCACGAGGCTGAGTGAACCCCGTTCCAACCTTTCTTGGCAGTGTCGGGAATCGAACCTGGACCTCGGAGGTGATAGCCAAGAATGCTACCCACCATTCTATGAGATGGTCATCTGGCAAAGAATCTCCCATTTGGTCTGATCTGGTCAAAGAAACGGTAATTCTCGTTGAGGTTGACACAAGAGCTCGCCTCAGGCGCCTATCGTAATGTCGTATAACTTTCACAAACTACTCCTTTATAGCTTCTTTATTCGTCGACTCCACACGCGATGTGTTCTCTTCTACATACTGGGTGTTCATTCCTGCAGCTCGTCTCTCACAAAGTCGGCGCGGGTTTGTTCCTCTGTCAATGTATGTGATTCTCGGAATGAAAAACACATCAGTTGATTCAGACCATGTGTAAAAATCTTTACAGCGCGATTTGAAGTCATGAAAAAGGAAAAGCCTCATGATATTGTAATGGGTCTCCAAAAATTACTATGCAAGTTAAATAGAAGGAAGGAAGCGAGCTTGCAATTTTACGTGACCGTCAATCTCGCAAACAAATGCAGCGGAACTGCCTTTATACCTGGAATCCGAACTACCGGGCGAGACATTTCACTTTGAAAATCTCGCACGTATTAGCTGGGAATCTAACCCGGTCCATCCTGGTGGTGGAAGGGGTCAAGCAGCTTGTCCGATATGCCATCGCATCCCTACGATGCAGATAACTCGCAAACTTACGGCCAAATCCAATAAGTAGTTTATTCATAATGCAGCACAACATCCTCATGCCTTGAAGTTTCCCATATTTACGTTTTCAGGGACACTTGACCAACGTGTTATTGGCTGGTCGTAAATGACATTTAATGATTACAAATGAATCATAGACGTACGGTAATTCGTTTTTCACTTGTTCAGGTTATAATTACGTTTACTTCTTCCACTGCACAGCATTTAGCATTTGTAAAATATACTTCTTAGGAAGCAAAATTACCAGTGATGGGCGAAGCAAGGAGCGCTTTTCTACAGCAGAGTAATCTGCTGATATCAAAAT
This sequence comes from Meconema thalassinum, assembly GCA_946902985.2. Classification (NCBI taxonomy): domain Eukaryota; kingdom Metazoa; phylum Arthropoda; class Insecta; order Orthoptera; family Tettigoniidae; genus Meconema; species Meconema thalassinum. The sequence goes on along the minus strand of OX336389.2, from coordinate 368,744,243 downwards.
AGATTCTTATTTTAAAAGCCTTTGTGTGGAGCGTGACGCTCGATGAAAGTGAGACGTGACTGTTGATGTAGCATGTTAATTTATTTCAAGCCTTGGGATACCTTGATCCATCAGCTCCGTGCACATGGGTGTGTTGAATTTGTCTGGTAATCTTTGAGTTTCTGTGGTGATTGTAAAAGTGTGTGTAGCTAACCATTAGCCAAGGATTTGAATAAGTGACTCAGAACTTGAAAAATGGTTCCACTCCGGCATTTGTCTGGAGGGAGTATGGAATTTTGATGTCCTTAAGTCCTCACCGGGTTTCGAACCTTCAATCTGTGCCCCTTTTTCAATGGTAGGTGGCGTAACTCACATGACTGAGCTGTGGGCACAGCGGGTAGATATGCTGTAGTATCAAATGACAGTGGGAGAGGAACGATGTTTCTGATGAACGTGAAGGTGGGTAAGATGACGACCTACTGAAGCGCCGGGAATGGCTTACTTGGGTAGGACAGGTGACTGGACTGCGAGGGAAGGCCAAAGTTAGAATGAATGTTAGATAGCTGCTTTAACTTATAACAAAGACTATGTAGGGATGGGCTTGATGTAGACTATTTAAGCTTGCATAGGTGCAGTGCCCCCTATATCCCGCTAGCCTACCCGCCTAGGCTAGGAATGGGCACATTGAAAAATGAAATAAAATTCGTAGAAAACAATGGTAGACAGGAAAGAATAGCAATCACTTGGGATATACTAGAATTAATGGCTAAAAGGCGCAAGCACAGCAATGCAAGATATGAAAAGGGTGGGGGGAAGCAGAATACAGACCTCTGAAAAATGAGGTAAACGAGAAGTGCAAGGAAGCGAAAGAAGAATGGTTGAAAGAGAAATGTGCAACTAAAGAAAATTGTCTGAACGTAGGAAAAGTAGATAAAAATTATCAAAATTTTAAGAGTAAGGGTAAACAAAAAATAAATAAATAAATATAGCCTAGATTATCCCATAAGGGCAAAGGCCTCCTGCGAGAAGGGACGTGCTCTTGTTTAAACTCGTTAGGCGAGCAAGTCCTAAGGAGTAAGTATAGCTGGTAATCATAGTTTTTCAATTAATCGATTAATTTGAAATTAATCGGAAACGATTAAGCGATCATTCTTAAAACCGATTAATCGATTAACTGAATAATCGATTAACTTATTAGTAGACACGAGATAAGAAAATACGTTTTGAAAATGGTTTAAATGAGAAGTCATCGCTTAAGTTGAGTTACGCTTATTTTCGGAATGATATATAGACATCTATAAAAGTTAAATTTTGCGTAAAGATACGTGTCCTTCCTTGTTTATGTCAACAATAACCTAATAAGTCAGTGACCGTGGAAGGACAAACATCAATCGTATTGGGAAGGGTTCCAGGAAAAGGAAGCGAGGAGTTTTCAGCAAAGCTGTTGAATCTTGTTCAATTTTTGTTGGGAAGGCTGTTTAAAATTTAGGACAGGAACATTTTTGTTTTATTCGGGTTTAGCCTAATTTCCACAAAGACCTGTAAGTTGTAACTCTTCAGACGGTCAACTTGAATTTGTCCAAAGACTGGGCGGAGTCCAATGTATAACATATACGAATTATAAGTAAATAACACTCCTGGGAACATTGCACGTGTTAGTTCTGATCACTATTACAATCACTATCACTATTACGTCGCCACACTGGAATGCTCCGAGTGGGTAAGAGATATCACGAGCCCTTCATCCAGGAAAGCCACCAACAGCAAGGAGGTTCAATCATGTTTTGGGGTGGAATCATGTTCGGTCGACGTACGCCTCTAATTCCTATCCACGGTAACATGACTGGTCTGGTGTATAGAGGCAACATCCTTGAACCTGTCGTTACAGGATTTGCTGCCACAATGGGTGAGGGCTTTACACTAGTGTACTATAATGGTCGTGCCCATCGAGCTAGGGTGGTCAATCAGTTCCTTCAGATGCATGTGATACAGAGAATGGAGTGGCCTGCCTATTCTGCGGACATGAACTGTAATGAACATGCATGGAAAGAGCTCAAGAGGGCAATTTCACACTGTCCCAATCCTCCAACAAACAAAGAGCAACTGATTGAAGCTGTTGTCCAAGAGTGGGACAATCTACCCCAAACCACGTTGGATTCATTGGTGCTCAGTATGCCTCGTCGTCTGCAAGCATGGATTAGAGTTCGCGGTGACCATACACGGTATTGATATGTCCCAATATGAAAGGGACGTTTGTGTGCTCAGACCCACATTATCACTTTTGTTATTCGTTGTGTGTTTCTATCTCTTTTGCAAGGCAGATTGTGTGTTGTTTTTCTTTGTATGTACCCTACATTGTGTATAATAAGATAACATACAGATAGCAAAATAAAGAAGTTACTAAATCACAATATGCGAAACCTTTTTTGAGCATTGTATAAGTTTACTTTGCTTAATAAGGTTTTGTGAATTACTTATGAGTATTATGATCGTGTATACAAATAAGAATAACACAATATAATAAATAAAATAAAATAAAATTAGAGCATGCACTTGAATTCTATTATGCATAAAGTTACATATCTCAGCGGAGCCTTGGTCGTACATTTGTTACGCTTTAGCCTGCCTACTCCCGCCGGGGTCATTGTGATCAAAACTAATACGTGTAATTTTTCAAGGAGTTTATTTACTTATTACTTATATTATATATACATTGCAGCCCGCACAGTCGTTGTACAAATTCATGTTGACCGACTGAAGAGTTACAACTGACAGTTTTTGTATAGGCCATACTGAAAGAATGGCTTCAACAGTTCACAAACAAGATGCATTATTTAAAAATAAATGTGACAATATATTTCAATAGACGGTCTGTTTTGGTGCAAAAATACTAGCAAGTACTCATTTTCTGGGGCGAGGCAGCTCCGCTTTGCAGTCACAATGTTTCCAGCAATCGAAAATACTCCTTCAGCGCTGTAGGTGGTCGCGGGGAATATAAAGTATTTTGTCGCTAGTTTAGCGGGCCTTGGATATATTGTTTATTCATTTTCCACCTGTGAAAAAGGGGAAGTATGAAAGTCAGGCGGTGAATTCCCAAGATAGACGTCCAGCTCGTCTTTTGCAATGATTGCAATATTTACGCTACATCTACAAGATTTCCTATTTTTACCGCGCTTTTTATAACTGCCCTACCATGAAATCATTGAGTTTTTATCGAACATGCCCAAGTGTTGACTTTAGACATACCTTCGTTCGTAAGAAGTCACATTTGTATCTTTGGAGTCGAAATTTAATGTTTTTCGGACGGTCAATGCCCAATAATTGTCTAATGGGTGATTCCCTAATCCTGAAAAAGACTGTTTACATGAGATTAATAAATACAATTGGATGACCAGTTTCGATCGTCAAGCGATCATTAGATCTTTACACTTCGGCTATTAATCTGTGTCGACAAGTAAGGGTTATGATATTTACAATATATACACTAATTTAGTTGCAGTAGTAATTAATCTAGCACAAATAGTAAAGATTTGTTATTTTTTGTTGAGATACTGATAGTTGTGATTGATCTTCAAGTGTGCTTGCTTAGTGCCATTATGTGATTGTTATTAAATGGTCAGGTTATTGTGTCAGCATAATTGTTCTCACGCTGTGCACAAAAAACGGACCACACATCGCTCAAACTGCTAAGTGCACCATTTAATAACTATCAGTATCTCAACAAAAAGAACATATCTTGACTAGTTGTCTAGTTTAATTGCTACTGCAAATAAATAAGTATATATATTGTAATTATCATTCCATACTTCTCCATATACAGTAGATTTAATAGCCTACGTGTAAATGATCTGATGATCACTTGACGATCGAAACTAGTCATCCAAGTGTATTCATTAACATCATGAAGTATTTTTTCAGGATTAGCGAACACATTTCGATTTCTAAGGCTAGCCTGAAAAAGGGCTTCCAACACGGTAATCCTTGGAGTGAAGTTAAATGAAACCTCAAAGCGGGCGTTGAGCAGTGGCTAGCATTCTTACCTGCCACCACAGAGTTTTGGGTTTGATTCCCGGCTCTGCCAAGAAATTTAATCTGGTGTGGGGGCTGGAACGTGGTACACTCAGCCTCGTGAGGCAAAACTGATAAGAGGCGGGTTTGATTCATACCTCAGTCATCCTGGAAGTGATTTTCCATGGTTTCTCATTTCTACTCGAGGTAAATGCCGGGATGGTACCTAATTTAAGGCCACGGTCGGTTCCTACCCATATTCTATCTGAATTACAAATGCACACACGGGTACAGACATCGCAGTGACACATGTTATCAGACAAGTCTTAAACACACCCCAGTACACGGGGATACGTGACCACGATGTTGCAAAGCCCCTAAAAGAATCAAAAACATCAAGCATGGGACTGCCCCGGCTAACCATGTCGAATGATTGCATTAAGAAACCAAGTTGTCATACTTTCTTGATTCTGTGAGAGCGTAGTTAAAAATGCGAAATACATTGAATAATCGACAAAACAAATCAAACACCGATTAATAGATTATTCGAATAAACGATTAGTCGATTTTTCTGTAAACCGATTAATCGATTAATAGACTAATTTATTAATAGATTAATCGTTATTTACGATAATTGATCGATAATTCGGTTTCGATTAATCTAATTCTGAAATTAATCGATTAAAAGTAACGGCCCTAGGAGTAAGGTAAGGAAGACTAAATGCTGTAATATTAAGGACTCGGATGGGAAACCTCTAATAGATGGAGAAGAAAATATATTTTGTACAGGGGTAAGAAGATAGAGAATCATGCAATGAAAGGGGAAGATAAAATTAATGAGAATGAGGAAGGAGATTAATATTCAAATCAGAATTGTATAGAGCACTAGAATACTTAAGCAGCAGCAACAAAGCACCAATCATAGATGCTATACCAACTCAGTTGCTGCGATTCATAGATAGATGGTCTGATCAGGTTATGAAACAGGTAACTTACACTGTGATTTTCAGAACAATAGTTATCCTGATACAACAGCCTCCGTGGCTTAGGCGGCAGCACGCCGGCCTCTCACCGCTGGGTCCGTGGTTCAAATCCCGGTCACTCCATGTGAGATCTGTGCTGGGCAAAACGGAGGCAGACAGGTTTTTCTCCGGGTACTCCGGTTTTCCCTGTCAAAATTTCATTCCAGCAACACTCTCCACTATCATTTCATTTCATCTGTCATGCATTTAATCATTGCCCCAGAGGAGTGCGTCAGGCCTCGGCAGCCGGCACAGTTCCTATCCTCGCCGCTAGATGGGGGGGGGGGGGCTTCATTCATTCCATTCCTGACCCGGTCGGAGACTGGAAGCAGGCTGTGGATTTTCATTTCAGTTATCCTGATACCGAAGAAAGCTGGAGCTCACATAAGTGACCATTATCGTACAATCAGCTTCATCACTTATGCTTCAGAGATTTTCACTAGAATAATTTACAAGAGGATTGAAAGGCAAACGGAAACGAAGTTGGGTGAAGACCAATTTGGTATTTGGAGAAACGTAGAAGCTAGAGAACCTGTAGCATGCCTTACGCTGACCTTAGAAGGCAGAATAAAGGAAGATAAGAGAACGGTCGTGGCATTTGTCAACTTAGGAAAGTCTTTTGATAACGTTGATAAGTTGTTGTACATTTTGAAAAGGATTGGAATAAAGTACAGGAATTGGAGGGTAATCTACAAACTATGGGGATACCAGACTGCAATTATTCGAGCCCAATGACATGAGAGAGAAGCCAGTATTTGAAAGGTGAGCCAAGGCTGCAACTTATCACCCATACTTATCAATCTATACATTGAACAAGCAATGAATGAAATTAGAGACAAAAATACAATACGAGTAGAGATTGAAGGAGGAAATAAGTTGACTCTTGAGATTTGCTGATGACCATTTTCATCTAAGCCGATTCACTGTAGGATTTGAATGAGTTTTTAAATGGTATGGATTCTGTCTTGAGGAAATAATTCATGATGTAAAAGAATAAATATAAAACAAAAATAATGGAATGCAGCAGAAAGAAATCTAAATTAGATGGCGGCTGTGCGAAATTTCAAATGTGAGTTTTTATTTCTTGTCTCCTAATCATGCGATAATAAATGTACGCAATAGTCAACATCTATTACTACATAACTCTATGGCCTATACATATAAAAATCCAACGTGGCGACCATCCGAAATATTTAGAAGTTTCTCAATATCTACTAATCTATGACAGCAGTCAAACTGAAATTTTTGTATGTTGATAAAGGTTACGAACGTAAGTCCGCATATGGGAATTTCAATAACCTGGTGAGCACAAATCCAACATAGCAGCGACGCGAATTTAAATATTTAAATGGACGTTTCTTGCGATTTATCCATCCAAGCGCAGTGAAACTTGGTACAGTAAATGTTTACTCAAATTTTTAATTTACTGACATCTAATTTATTTCAATTGTTTTCATAACCACAAGATGGCGGCTGTGCAAAATGTTAAAATCTAGTTTTTATTTGTTGTGTCCAAATCCTGCGATTGAAGTTTGAGTAATACACCTCCGCAATAATCTTCATGTAATTGTACATGACTCTATGGCCTACATATATAAAAATCCAACATGGCGACCATCCGAAATATTTAGACGGTTCTCAATATCTACGAATCTATTACAGCAACGAAACTGAAATTTTGTATGTTGATAAAGGCAATTGTAGGATATGAAAATAGGCTATTTAGTTCTTCATGGAACTACTTGTTAAAGAATGTGTTACCTATTTCATTCAAGGAAGATGTAATTCATCTGAGAAGTGAGTCATCGCCCCCACACCTGTAGATTAGTCAGATGTTCAGCATGAGTTCAGTCAAGGCAACGTTAGATTAAAATTCCCTATAATACTTAAAGTTGGCGCCCATTATTAATATACCAGTAAAAGAACAGTTACAAATGTTACGGTGATTGTATCCAGTGGTGGCAGGTATGCATGGGGGGGGGGGGGGGGGGTGTAGCTACGTGTACTTGGTTGCGTATGGAATTTATCTGATTACCTATGCCATTGTAATGGCTGTAAGTGCTTAAGTCCAAAGAAGTAATACAGATGGAATTTCTCCAGGCACCATAAGTGTGATTCATATGTGCTTTGCTCAAACACTGTGCTGCCAAGGGAAGGAGTCCAGAATGCCCATTGGCTACTACAGTGTGTGCTGTATCTTGGTTGCCCAAGAGCTTCCAGCACGTGTTAAGTGTCCCCAAGTCATAAAAGAATGTCTTGTTTGTGTGTTACAGTGGGCTGAAGCAGTGCCACTTGTGACGGATCATGAAGGGCTGGTTTGACGCATTCCGGAACGATGGTGGTCCCACTTTGTACAGTTATAGCAACCGTACGCCAGTTACCGGGGACGTGCACACCATTACTCTCTACCTCATCTTCTTCACAGTCTTCATCGCCTTCCTCGTCATCTTCCCTGGCGTGCGCAAGGAGGTAAGTCTCGATTGGTGTTGGTTCAGTGTTGCTGTGTTGTAGGGTGACCCGATTTTGAAAAGGAAAACCGGAACAATTTTCGCAATTGTTGGCAAAGAATCGCGAACGATATTGCTGTGAAACCTTTCACAGCAACTTGGTATATTTAATTCAGGTATTCTAGGAGAACTGTATGCATGTAACCTCTCCAAAGCTGGTGCTGCATTTACCTCCACTGAAAGCAACCACTGTGGCTAGCAATTTTTTCTCCAGGCGTGGGGATTGGTGGTAGAATATTGGTAGTTAACAACTCCGCTATTCTCCGTATATGTTTTGAAACTGCAGAAATTTCTACATGGACCCCTTTCTTTGGTGTGAAAGGTACTACAGCTTTATATTAAGTTATTTTGGTTGGTAGTGTCCAGCAAAACGTGTGTATATTTTATATCTATTGTTGTCGCGATTTTTTGACCATATAGCCACGTGTTGAATGAATCTCATAACCTATGTCATTGTAATGGCTGTACCAGTGTATTTATAATTGGGGCTAGGGTTCGGGTTGGAGGTAGTCGTTGCTTAAATTAAGTACCATCCCGGCTTCGCCTGCAATAGGAGTGGAAAGAGCATGGAAAATTACTTGTTTGCAGTATGAATCAAACCAGTCTTTTAAGTTCTGCCTCATGAAGGTGAGTTTATCCCGTTCCAGCCCTCAGACCAAAATTGAGTTTCTCGACATAGCCTGAGATCACTCTACCTCCAGGTGAAGTCAAGAATGCTAGCCACTACGCCACATAGTGGAATCGAATAAGTTGACGCTAACTTAAAACGACTCAGGATTTTCACCATGGAATCCATCTCTCACATTTGTTTTCTTTTGTAAATTCATATCAAATAAACTACACACATAGGCCCTATGATGTTTAAAAGGAGGACATCTTGCGTTCCGTTGGCTAATTGCTGGGATCAGTTACTGAAAGAAGGAACGCCACCCCACCCCACCCCACCCTACCCCACCCCACCCCACCCCACCCCACCGTACGAGATAAGCCCCTATAATAATAAATAACCCCTGGCACTACAGCCCGTGAAGGGCCTAGGCCTACCAAGTGACCACTGCCCAGCCAATTGGCCTGCAGATATTGGGGTGACGCGTGATCAGCGCATCGTGTCCCCTCAGCCGTTAATCTTAGTTTTCGAGATCGGGGCGCTGCCTCACTGTCAGACAGCTACCCAATTGTCCTCACGAGGCTGAGTGCACCCCATTCCAGCCCTCACGTCAGTTTTTAAAATCCCTGACGGAGCCGAGAATCGAACCCGGGGCCTCCGGGAGAGACAGGCGCGCTACCCCAACACCACGGGGCCGGCCAGATAAGCCCCTACCCCATCACATATCCTACAATCGCAGTTACGTATCGGAGTGTGGTTTTCAGTGTTCAGTGTTTTAGAAAGGGCGAGTGAAGACAGCAATGTTTCATTCATCACGAAAATGTCAAATACGCCAGGTATGAGTGCCAATGAGGATTGCATATTCACATGTGCTATATGAAGGCCCGTTGGGTGATCTGTACTGTATGGAGCTCAGAAGAATGCTAGGCAGAGGAATGTAGCCGGTGAAAATGGGGCGCCTTAAAATGTATGGTAGTTACAAGTCGGCGGTATCTGCCTTCCTAAAAACATTATGCCACTACTTCCGAAATTGTCTCTACTCGTTCTGAGTGCGCAATGGGCCGATATATTCTGCCGAGTAGTAAGCTGGTTGCCATAGCAACGAATGAGTCGGTGTGTAGGGAACCTCCATCCCCTTGTCCTCCATCTCATACCACACTCTCATGCTTCTGAGCTCTTCCCCCCACTCCGCTTGTTTTAGGAGGGCAAATTCTTGAGGACTCTTAAGCACAAAACATAATATGTACCCTTGCATTATTGTGGTTCTGAATTTCAACGATGGCAACCTCTTCAGCTAATGTTTACATGCAATAGTGTATATTTCTATTTTTCTTGTGTGTTGTCCCCTATCGCAGGCGTCGTTTGAGGTTTGTGATCCAAGTCCCAGAGTCAAACAACAGTGACTCAACTGTTAAAATATTGGGAGGTTACCAGCTGGTTATCTGTAAAATGCAGTAATTCGCCCGCTGGCTTGGGAAAAGTATTCAGTGTTCCCCCAGGAGCCATTATTACAGTACACCAAGTTACGGAGGTGGTACCAGAGTAAATAGCATTCGTTCCAAGAAGTCCAGCAGTCATCCCCGCCAAGGGCAACCAACATGGAGCCCTTCTCTGCTGTGAGGCAGGTCTCTTCCATGTTTCTAAACTGCTCTTTATTCCTAGAATAGCACGTGGAATATAGGGCAATTCTAAAGGTAATTGGCAGAGGTTCTACTTGGTAATTTAACGAGGGTGAAGAGTTAACGACGACGACGTTGTTGAGAGCTAAAGACCAAAAGTCACATTGGACCTGGTGAGATGAGTGAACAATTGACAGCATTGTGGGAACAGGAAATACAAAAGAACTGTAACAACTTCGTCAACCTCGTGGCGTAGTGACGTGGAGATGCGGGTTCAAGTCCTGGTTCTGCCAAGAAATTTAATTCTAGTTTGAGAGCCGGAACGAAGTTCACTCACTCATGAGACACAACTGAGAAGAGGCGAGTTCGATTCCCACCTCATCCAACCTGGAAGTGGTTCTCCGTGGCTTCCGTAATTCTATCCCCAACAGAATGCTAGTATGGTTAGGCCACTGCCACCTCCTACAAAATCCAAACCCCCAATTACAAATGTAACACCAGTATAGCTAATGACACAGGTTATTAGATTCTACACACATCCAAGTACAAGGGGCTACATGACCACCATGTCGCTAAGCCCCTGATATTTATCAACAATGACGACGATGCGAAATATCGGATTTAAACCTGATGGACACGATTAAGGAACACTCGTTGCAAATCCTGTGACGTGATGAATTTCAGACATTTTCTTCCCCTCTTTTGATGAAGCTTACTTGTATGTACTTAACGTAACCACATGGTACTACAGCCCATTAAGGACCTAGGTCTACCAAGCGAACGCTGCTCAGCCAATTGTCCTAAAGATGGCGGGGTGAGTGTGGTCAGAGCGACAGATCCCCTCGGCCGTTAATTTTAGCTTTCGTGGCCAGGGCGCTGTCTCTTTGATCAGACAGCTACTCATTGTCCTCACGGAGTGAGTGTAGCCCGTTCCAGCCTTCACGTCTGTTTCTAAAATCCCTGACTGAACCGGGAATCAAATCCGGGTGAGAGACAGGCACCCTACCCCTACCCCTGCACCACGGTGGCCGGCACATGTACTAGAATACGTAAATTCTTCAATTATGAAACTTACTGAAGTCGAAAATGTATGGTAACAGATGAACTGCAAGATAATTTAAAAATATAAAGATACTGTGTAGGTTTCTCGCAAGCACATCTGAGCATGTGGGAGTCCATCGAGTGAGGTCCATACGTTCCTGAAAGCGGTTTGGCTGTATGGTTAGTTATTATATTATTTTGGACAAAGAAATAACTGATAAAATTAATTGAAGTTCACATTTGCTCTTTTGAATCGTTAAATTAAATAATGAACATTTACAAAGTTTGCATTGATTAATTTTGCTTGAGCCACTGTGCAGTTTATGAAAATGCACTGATTACTACTTAATCACGTAATACTGGCATAAAATCACAAACCAAATTAATTATTTTAAAAAAATGTAGCATTTTTTATTTTTTTTATAAAAGAGGGATTCCGTGAAGAACTAACACAGCCCATTTTCTTATATTCTACTAGTCCTTTCATTCTCAATACGCTCAATGAAATAGCTTTCTCCCTACAAGACTTACATTGCAAGTAAGTACGAGGCAGCAATATCAAACTCAACTTCATATCCAAACATGTCGTCATTTTAAGACAATAATCATAAAAGAAACATTTAAAAATTGTATACATGTTTCTTTATTGTTACTGAGGGAGTTGGCTGCCATTTCACAAAATATGGACCTAGCCAGGCAGACTTGGGATTTGGATTGAAGGACTTTGGCCGAATCCAGTCTATCCTGGCTTGGATATGGAGATAGTGTAATGATACTGTAGTTCATAAACAATGCCCATACCGGTACATGACATGTAGGCTATCTAGTTTTCCAAAACATTTCCTCGGGAATGAATTCCAACTCGTGTAGAACAGCAAAGGCTCAAACATTGCTTGATGCGAACGAAATCAGACCTTAATACTGTATACGTCTTTTCTTCGCTTTTTTTTAGCGTATGGCTTTTAGTGCCGGGAGTGTCAGAGGACATGTTCGGCTCGCCAGTTTTGTAGCTGCTTCGAGATGGACACCCAATGGGTGAGCTACAAGTACCGTTGGGGAGGGAAGGAGGGAAGTTGGAATGTAAGGACGAGGAGTTGGAAGGTAGCGGCTGTGGCCTTCGCTGAACGATGGCGTCTCACAACTAGAATGTAGAAACAAGATTACGTTAATGAGCCTAATTTTCTATGGAGTTAATCATTTCGTTCCTTTGTCCGACCACGTTTCATTTGAAATCTGCTGAATATTATTCTCATCAAAAATTGTGAACAAATGTTTTGTCGTGGTGTAATGAGGAAACTTTCTCTGGTCTCAGTTTACATATGAAGGGTCCACAGGAAGAAGGGGGAATGTCACTCAAAATGTAAGCACGAGATATCAGTGCGATCTGGTTGGCCTCTTTGCGACGTATTGAAGGCACAATTGTGTCTGGCTAAGAGCAATGAGGGACGTGAGAAAATGATGTATCAAGTTGACGCCTACATATAAGTGCAGATAAGTAATGAGACTTTAAAACTAGTTTCCTGAACATTTTATATTATTTGACATTCCCCCTTCTTCCCGTGGACACTTTATACTGAGACCCATGGCCTAAATATCCTGGATTCAGTTCCCGGCTCTGCCAATAAGATTCATCCTGGTCTGAGTAGAACGGAGTATACTCAGCCTCGTGAGACAAAGCTAAGTTTCTCAGCTCAGCCATCCTGAAAGTGGTTTTCCACGTAAGTTTTCACATATTCGGGGCTGCAAAAACCTCATGTCAGTAGATCAACTGCCATGTTAAGGATCCCCACATGGAAAACATTCCTGTACACCGATGTGTGTATGGCCACAGCAGTTAAAATGGACGTTAAATCCATAGTCCTATTGTTATTGTTATTATTATTATTATTATTACAATTTACTATATTATAAATCACTCGGCAATACTTTGTGAAGAAATAAATAGCCAACATTCACTATTTTTACTTCCCTCCCACATCCCAGTTCACTCTGGAGAGGAAACTCTGTATTAAATCATTTCTAATGGAATATAGTGGCATTGATTTCATCCACTAGTAACAGACTCCTCACGTTCATATTCCTATCTGGCTTGCGCAGTTTATTATTGATCTATCCCGGATCTCTTCCTTCCCCTGTTCACGTATTCACTAGCTCGATGGCAAGACGGGCAGGTGTCCCATTACTGGAAAACCTTCATATGACATTGGTATTTGTAGTGAAAAAAGCCATTTTTCAGTGTTGCCTAATTCTAGTAAAAAAAAGAAAGATTTTCAGTCAGACAACACGAATTGTGCCGGAAAAAAATTGTAATTAAAGTCCCAAATAATAATAATAAAGAATTATTAAAATAGTGGTATCACTTTACTAAACCTGCGGCTATTATATTAGGCGGGAAACAAATATTTACAAACCCTTCAAGCTAACACACTAATGTACAAACACCTACTTATTGGACGACATGTTTCGAACGTCACGCGTTCATCCTCAGATCCTGCTCACTTGGGCTTAACTAGTATATGATGTATATGAATCACAATTAAACACAAATAAATATTACACAATTTATAAATTGTGTTTAAGTGTTATTCATATACATCATACAGGCCCTACTAGTTGAGCCTAAGTGAGCAGGATCTGAGGATGAACGCGTGACGTTCGAAACATGTCGTCCAATAAGTAGGTGTTTGTACATTAGTGTGTTACCTTGAAGGGTTTGTAAATATTTGTTTCCCGCCTAATCTAATTCGGCACAATTCGTGTTGACCGACTGAAAAGCTTTCTTTGTTGACTTAGCTATTGGATGAAAAATCGTACGCGTAATACTCGAGGCAAAAATGTGTATCCCAGTTTAACCCTTAGCTACACGCATCTCTTTCACTAACATTCGTACACGCTAGCGGCATTCCATGCCGCAATATATTTTTTCATTCTTTTTCGTAATTTAGTGACTTGCTAAACGGCTAAAATTGATTTGTATGGGGAATTATACAGAACCCATGAGAATACATTGAAAAAAATCTTATCAGTATGTATGAAATTCTTATTAAAAATATATTATTGTGAGGGATGGGATAAGGTCATATGTAGGCTACTAATGTAATAAAAATTCGTATCAACATTTATCGGACAACGGAGAAAAGATAATAATTTTCGCACTCAAAAGAGATATTGAGAATTATTGGATTGAGATTGCCCTTTTTTTCAGGCTCATATTACAAGACATTGTACCTGATGCTCAACAAGCTCAAGAAATACACTAGAGCAGGGGTCTCCAAACTACGGCCCGGGGGCCACATCCGGCCCGCGGACAGATTTTGTCCGGCCCGCGGAGAGCTAGCATACTTGAAAACTCCTTTTAGAGAACATATTTTTTTATAGCAAATTAAATTTAGTTTACTGAAGTATTCTAATTTTATGTTGAATGATTATTAATATGACATCTACATTGATATGGTCATGGGCTAACTACTCATAACATTGTTGTAGGCTTATTGTTATTGCTTTTGTGATAAGTTGGATAAAGAAACACAGAATTGTAATGAGTAAAGACATGTATAACATGCAGACATATGAAATACTAATGAGATTTATGTAATTGAGATTTTCCACTGACAATAGTTTGTAGTTGTGGACTAATTTTACTTGTACCAATTATTAAAAGAGATTTAAGATGCTCATCAGTTAATTTAGATCTGTAAACATTTTTTGTGTACTTCATTTTGGAGAAGGTCTTCTCACACGAATAAGTAGTACCAAAAACAGAAAACAGCCCACGAGCAAATTTATGCAAATTATCAAATTGTGTCCGTGGAAGACTCTTATAAAATTCCAACAAAGATGAGTTTTGATATTTGTTCTTAATTATATCACTGCACTGTAGTTCAATCATTTCCATTTGAAGTTCCGGGGCTAGGGTTTCAATGTCAGTATCAAAAGGATCCTGAAAAATCTTAATTTGATTCGCAAATGCATCGAAGTCCGAGAAACGAGTATCAAAATTTATTTTCAATGCACTCAAAGTTTCGATTGCAAAATCGATAGGAAACTCAGTCTCAGTGGTGTGGCTGAATATTTCACATGTTTTAAAATGTGAAAAACATTTACTTCGTAGTTGTGATTGAAACAGTATCAATTTCTTCCGGAATGATTTGATATTAGTGTATAAATCAGGAAGATGCTGGTTTTCTCCTTGCAATCTCAAATTCAGTTCGTTCACATGTTTTGTCAAATCAACATAGAATGCTAACTTCCACAGCCATGCGTTGTTTTGTAATTCAGTAAGAGGGCGATGCTTTTCATTCAAAAAAAATTCGATCATTGCTCGAAGTTCAAAAAAGCGCTGAAGGACTTTCCCACAACTAAGCCAACGTACGGCAGTATGATAAGGTAAGTCATTTTCTCCAATCTCTTCAATAAATTGTCGGAATTGTCGGTGATTCAGCCCAAAAGATCTCATAAAATTAACAGTTGATATGACTGGTTTCAGAACTTCAGACATATCCAAACATTTTCCGCACAAAGACTGTTGATGAATGATACAATGTAAGACTAATGGTTTTGAACCACCGTCATTTTCTACAGCCTTTGACACAAGAGCGACCACTCCTTTATCTTTCCCACTCATGTTTTTGCCTCCATCAGTTGTAATACATTTCAAGTTTTTCCATCGAAGGTTCTTTTGATTAATGGCCATTTCAACTCCTTTAAAAATATCTGTACCAGTAGTTGTGCCATGAATACTATACATATCAAGAAGTTCTTCATGCACTTCATAGCTTTTATCTACTCCTCGAATATAAATCAACACCTGAGCAGTATCTGACACATCCGTTGACTCATCCAAGGCCAAAGAAAACCACTCATCTCCATTTTTGTCGAACAGTTGAGAGGATATATTTTCAGCGATGTTTTCTACCCTTCGAAAGCCAGTGTAGTTAAAAGGGACGTAAAATCAATAACATTATTGTTTTCTACCCTTCGAGCCACAGTGTTTGCTGACATACTGACAGTTTTTAATAAATTTACCTTTTCAGGGCACATTTCTTCGGCTGCTGCAATTATGCATTCTTTGACCATTTCTCCATCGGTGAATGGTTTTCCACGTTTTGCAATTTCAAGAGCCACACGAAAGCTGGCACGAGTTGCAGCCTCTTGTTCGGTTTTGAGTTTTGTAAATGAAGATTGCTGCGATTTCAATCCGCGTTTCATAGCTTCGAATTTTTCTGTCCGCAAACTTCCTGTATATTTTGAGTAATTTTGAAAATGTTTTGTTTCATAATGACGTTTAATGTTATATTCCTTGAGAACGGCTATGCTTTCATTGCAAATCAAACATAGCGCCTTGTTACTGGACTCGATTACGAAATACTGAATGTTCCACTCATCTTTGAATTTTCTGCATTCACTATCAATTTTTCGCTTCTTTTCCATACTACTAAATCACACACAAACGCAACAATTCAAATCAAAATACTGTTACAAAGATGTCTTAAACTTAAACACGCACAAACACGTTTTAAGGAGGTACGCACTATTTTATTTCACAACAGTGTCATAGGAACTGACTTGTGGTTGCGCAACTAGCCTTCTTATATATTCCAATTACTGCCATCTAGAAGTGAGTGGAAGACACCAGAACTCTCTCGAACCAACGAGATTACTCTGTACGTGCTATTAGCGCCATCTGTTAGCGATAGAAGGTACTACCTATTTCCGCTTGTGTCCACCAGATGTCGTGTCACGTTACTCCTCATGGCTCGTACTCTACGACTAATCTAGAAATTACAGATAATGACAGGAAAATTAATAATATGCAGTGTTGCCGTTTTGCGGACTTTAGTCCGATTTGCAGCCTTTTTTCAACGTTGCGTACTTTTTCGGACTTTTTTTTTCATCAGTGGACTATTTCACTTTTTACCACCGGCAACAATGATAATATGGTTTTGGCCCTCGGAACTTACTGGAGTAATCAGTATGGCCCTAAGGCTGGACTAGAGTAAAAGAAAAACTGTTTGTCGGAATCATGTAGGCCTATACACTAAGATTCTTGGCTTGGAAAAGGACACTGTCTGCTAATTTACAGTACGAAATAATATACAGTGCCTAAATACACAAAATAACTCTGCTCTAGGACTTAAAAATCGAATAGATCCTCTTCATCCAGTGACCCTTCTTGCTCATCAAGTTCTGGGAGCAGTCTCTCAATCTCCTGTTGTTGACAGCCATGTCGAGACCTATAAACAGAAGGCAAGCGTGCAACAAAGGTAAAATAAGTTAAATACATTATTTCACAACGCCGATTCCAGCCAGTTGTTACACGCTAGCGGTACGGAATGCCGCAATTCGCGCACCTCGCAACTTTGACAACCTGTCTCTGACTAACTGGGAACCAGACAGGCTCCGAACCTACTCCCTCCCCTGCAGCACATGTCGAACAAAGGATATAGCGGGCGATCTCACAGAACTCGTAAGTGTTTACCACGTCAAACAAAATTTAGCAAAAAAGCGGCACTCAGTGCCGCTTAGCGTGTATCTAAGGGTTAAGGGGCGTATTATTTAGGGCGTCAGGACGGACGCCATTATATCAAATTATAGGGGACGTCTCATAAGTAATGCTTTTTTTAAGAACATTCTATTGGGAAAGTTCTCTGACAAGAAATGTAACTATTCTTCAAAAGTAGACACAATCAGATTCTATGGTCTAGCCATCTTACAGCGAGGTTTTTATCTCGCGACTAGACCAGTCTCTGGGTTTTGATGCGAAGAATTCAGCGACAAGAGATCCACTCTACGTTTGAGCCTGTTCATCTGTTAGATTTTCCAAGTTTCTTAATCTGGCGATGTATGGTATACTTTAATACATTCTCGCAATATACGCAATTCTAGTCATGGCCTCCTGTAATTAGCGTTGGCGAACCAATAGAAACCAATTCTATCTTATAAAACACCAAACCTACAAATCAACAGTACGTATTATTATCCTAATACGAGATACATTGGAATAGTTTAAACATATACGTAAAATAGTTTTAATTTACGAATACTGTATATTTTGATCAAGGGTTTTGGTTTACTACTCTGTTAAATAGACTACACGCATCTTTCGCCATATATTTAGCCGGTGTTCAAAAGAACTTAGTAAGCTGAAAAGTAAAAGAGTTACAGATATTTTAAAAAAAGTCCTAAAGATGAATATCATTAGAATTTATGATCCCCGTTTCAGACGTAAATATGAATACGCTAACAATGATTTGACATGCTGTAGAGTCGAATATATTTTGAAGTCTGTTATTTTGTGTGTGTCATAGTTGATCGTAGAAAAGTCTTTAAATGCCGTGAATAGCTAACGTACTTAAAATCCAACTCCGAGCAGGCCATGGAGGCCCATGGAGTAGTACAATATACTTGGTTGCTAGGAGGACCATCCACAAATTGTGTCCCTATTATTATCTTTTTAAGAAAGCAGTTACATGAAAAACTTAATTGGCACCAGATACAGCAATGTTTGAGCTATCTTTTCGACATAATGACCACTAGGATTGAGACATCTGTTATATCTTGGGATCAACTCTTCTATTCCTGTGTTGTAGAAGTCTACCGCCAGGGAATGAAACCAGTGTGTGTCATTCGTCTTCAGCTCTTCGCCAGTGTCAAAATGCTGACCGGAGGACAGACATTTCTTGAAGCGCAAGAAAAGATGGAAATCGCTTCAAGCAACATCAGGAATGGAGCTGTGCGCCGAACCATGTGTGCTCGAAGCGATTTCTATCTTCCATATTTTCTTACACTTCAAGAAATTCCCGTCCCCCAATCAGCAATTTAACACTGACGAAGAGCTGAATACTAATGCCACACGCTGGTGCCAATAAAGTTTCTCATGTAGGCTAACTGTTTTTCATACGGAAACGTAATTTCTCCTCTCTCTCTCTCTCTCTCTCTCTCTCTCTCTCTCTCTCTCTCTCTCTCTCTCTCTCTCTTTTATATGGTACACCTTTTGCATGAACCTAAAATGAAGATTATTTCCAATACGCCTTTTGCACCCAAATTAAAGGTTCATCAGCAAAACCATCTCAACATGGCAGCAGTGTGAATCATGCAAGCATCATAATCCATGACGTATCACCCACCAGTACCGCTTATCGAGCAGAGGTGGTGACCCGTTGAATATTGTAATTTTATATTATAGACTACTGTAGTTGTGACTTACGGAATTCTCAGGCTGAGCCGTGCTTGGTCACATGACAAAATGGCGGCTGACCCCTTGTGCCGGGCCACGGCGTTCTTAAGTTACAGGCGGGAGCGGTACCCCCACTCTGCCACCGGCGAGTGACGTCAGGGGTCTTAGCTGGCCGGCGGACAGCACGCTAGTCATATGGCAGAGAGATGCATTCATGTAATTAAATCGGTTTTGTTTACAGAAGAAATTGGGATGGACTTCCGAATTTCACCACAGTCCTTCCTTAGTGATCGATGAATTGTGTGAGACGTTTTCCGCTGTCACTACGGGCGATTAAAGCAAATGACTGCGATACAAGTCAGCCCAGAGCGGTATACAAAAAGTGCATGCTGGAAACTAATGTTTGATTGCACTACAAGTAGGCGGTTTTTGTATCTTCTACAGAACACAATAATTAGTTGAATATATTTAAGTGAGAATATCATATCTGTTTATGTACTTTAACAAACGGGAAATTTCTTCTTTAACATATATTTCATCAAGTTGCAAAATTACCCACTTATCATCACACTTTTCAGCGGCTTTTTTCAAGAAATGAACGTTTTCGTTAAAATTACCCGGAGCTACACTAAGGGTAGAAGTCAATCTTTGTCAATGTTTGGAATGAGGAAGGGATAGAAATTTGTTCTGCCTGATAGTATCATAACACTTCGCGAATTGCATGTACAATATGTAAGAGTAAAGTATCATGTTGGGGGAACTTTTTTTGTTCTTAAATATAAGAGAGAATTGCTCAGATAAAAATTAACTTGCTGAGAATTTCCCTCTTCTCCACTATCCAATAAAGTTTCTTGAATGACATCCAGCAATTTTAAGCCATTGGCCACGTAATTTTCCAAGTTGGTTTGGAATCTCTTCTCAGTAAGATACTGTAACAAACTGAACAGTGTTCTCCAACTCTTCACAGCTGTTTCAATTCCCAAACACTGAAGAAAGTTCTGTAGAAGGCAATTGCAAATTGTTATAGAAAGCCGAAACAAGTAAATGCTTATCTACATTAATATAAAGAAACAAAAGCCATAGACTCAAAATTGATTCTATATATAACCACTCTATCGTCAAAAATATTGAAATTAATAGCTGAGTCCCCTTTCACTTTAGTGCTATTATCTGCTAATCTTTTCTCAAGAGAATTGCATAAATTCTCGAAACTGATTATAACATCGTCCCATTCTGCAGCAGCAACAGCACTTTCTTGAGCATGTTCCTTCCTCACTTCGATTTCTCTTCTCCTCTCTTCTGGTTGTTTCCGCTTAATTTCACTTTTCTTTGTCAAGTATTTCGGCAAACCTTCAACAATAGTAAGACAAGAACCTTTAACTAGCTTAGGATGATCGTATTTATACACTTGTTTCTGTCCATTAGAATCACAGTATTCATTCTGTAAAATAATGCAGTCCGGTTGAAAATGTTTAATACACACAACACTGTTCTCAGAAGGTGTCCAGTCCTTCCTCGGGATGCTTCTCAGCCATCTATTTATCAAGTTTACTTCCTTGGGAAAAGAGAAACATTTCACGTAGGCGGTTTCAACTCCACGAACCAGAAAATTACTACTACATCCTGGTACATAACCCCTTCGTGGCATTGTATTTGCTTTTGAAATATACCACGTGGGGCACGGGTATATTTAACACTTGTCACTGGACAACAGGAAAAGCAATATATTGTGAAATATCACCCTCGAAATATAGAAACAATGACCACATCACAGCGCTCCAACAAGACTGAGCATCTCTTTGCTGTCTGTAGTAAGACCCATGACGTCACAGCCCCACCGGCAGTGTTCCCGCCTGTTAACTTAAGAACGCCGTGGCCGGGCCCATATTTCAGTAGCTTGAGGATGTTGCATGTAATATAGGGTACTGATAGGAATAATATAAATTTGGTATGAAATGGTTTCCAATGAAGGCATAATACACTGAAATAAAAAGATACGAGCCTTACAGTAGTCGCATATGATGTGTAACACCTGACATGTTATCCTACGCGTATACTACACAGCTAGGACATTCTTAACATGTTAATTTACGCTCCGTTTTCATACTGGTACTATGATGAATGTATAGATTGAATTGGAGATATGCTACTGTCACACTTGTGGCGCAGCGGTCAAGCTGTTACTCTCTCACCAAGGTAGACCGCGTTCGATTCCCGGTCAATACATGTGAGATTTTCGAATTGAAATGCCATGTCCTGTGGTTCGCATTCCACGTAAACTGGAGGTACCGTGGATCATGATCGTGAGATTAACGGGTCACACAAAACCACAAGCTTCCTTCCTTCCTTTTACATGAATAATTCATAATAACAAAGTGACACACAACGTCGACTGTACTCCGAAATACTGTGTGCACACTCCTCAGTAACTATAATTACATTCATTATTCTCAAGGCTCTCATACAATTCGTCGTAAACAATCAAAACATGGCTTCCTACAATCATGAAATGACCTAGTCTCACAAATGATGAATATACAGCTTTTATTCCACTCATATAACATTCTGTTATGCATTTAATATTTGATTACTCACCCACAGTTTGACAATAATGCCGCTTAAATAAATGTCATTTGTCGTCTTTATTTTATCATACACTTAACAACATTAGTCTCAAGTTTTCACTTCCTACCCCATGTGATATTCAACCTTGAACGTGAAGCTTCATAAACTGCTCAATGACAAAAGAAAGTCGTGAAACATTTGCCACTGTCCTCGTCAAACCAGTGCCTGCTAAATGCACTGCCTACTGTATTACCTACCATAACATTCTCGCGCTACAGGGCACACACTGCCTTGTTTCCAATACACACATTTTCAATTGTACAAAAATCACGCTGCCTTTGCATGGTACCACTGCCAGCTAGTACACTTCCGTTTGATCGATCGAGCGGGCAGTGCATACTTCCGTTGTCCACCACAGCCAGCTAGTACACTTCCGTTTGATCGATCGAGTGGGCAGTGCATACTTCCGTTTGATCCACCACTGCCAGCTCGATCGTTCCGATCCACTTCCGTCCCCAATTTTCAAAATCACTCCCACAAAACTATCCAGTAACCGAGCGGAAAGATGTTGCACATCAAAAAAAATAGTTTATTCCAAGTCGTTATTAGCCAAGGAGTTGTATCTAAAACTATGCAGCCCCCAGCTAAGGCACTCGCTTCACATAATAAAGTGGACAAATTGGGAGGAAGAAAGGGAGGGAGGAAGGGTCTCTAGTTCAATAAATTTATGGGACACGTGTCCCTCTGTCACCCTGCTAACGGCGCCCTCGACGCCACCGGCTTTGTTGATGAAGAGGAGAATGAATTGTCGAATAATCCTGTAGTGCTAGCTCCAGCACTAATACTGCTAATGTTTACACATCTCGTAGCGGAGAGGTTCTTACTGCACATTGAGGCAGTGTGCTGGAGTGGACAGCTGATAAACCGGCAAGTTGCGTCATCTTCATCGAGATGAGCGTGAAAACGAGTAGACGAAGAAAGGAAGAAGCCAGAGCGTGAAGACAACATTACGCGTTACACAGGCAGATATTTTGTAATCAAAATTCATAAGAGCTTTTTTGTGTACTCCAGAGCTATTTAAAACCCGTGCCTTGTAGCAGACCGTGAAGACACGTGTAGCATGACTTGCCCACACCTCGTGGGCACTCTCCCCGCAACTGGTGATGGCGTTCCATGTTCTTTAGCAAGAAGTATAGTCTAGATTATTGTCACCCAGCAGCTGTCCTGAGTGTGAATTTTCCTGCTTTTTTTCCACAATCCCTCCAGGCAAATGCCGGGAAAGTACCTAATTTTAAGTCTCGGGGCATCTACCCAATCCCTGCCCCTAATACAGTTATACACACCACTAGTCGTCATATAAATACAGGATATCAGACAAATTACACACAACGCCATGGGGCTGATGACCAAGATGTCCCAAGCCCCTAAAATGAATTAAAAGTACGTTAATTCTTGTTTATTTGTACATGATTTGGAAGAGGTTCTTCCTGAAATCCGCACTTGACTACTCTGGTCGTTGAGCATGCTATCCTAGGTGAAATTATCTACTTTGGTAAACAAATACTGTTAAGTGTGTGTGATTGGAGGGCAGCGTGGACTAGCGAATCTGTGGACCAAGAGCCTGCAAGTTTTGACAAATAAGCGAACAATATTCACTCCGCGGTGATTCAAATGGTGCAGCGTTAACAGAGGAACAGAATTTGGTTCTTCTGTAATGACAGGGATTTGAAGCTCCTTCCAGATTCCTCCTGGTAGACTCGGGGAGTTGTAAAAATGAATACCACCCCGTGGTGTAGTCGTGGACATAAATTCGCACACCACGATTGTGATGAACAGCTCTAGTAATAAGTCCGGAAATTGAAGGTTGAACTCTCAGCCCTGGCAGTGCCCTTCTTGAGTGTGGTTTCTCCCTAGGAATTTTCTAAATTTGTCCAGGAAAATGCTAGGATAGTATTTTATTTAAAGTCCCAGGACACCAACCCCAAACCTTGGTCCAAATCATTACAAAAAGGCTACTCACAACAAAAACAAAGGTTATCATATAAATTCAAAACGCACACCAAAGCACACGGATATGATGTCCCAAGATTTTCCAATCCCTTAAATATAATTAGCAAGAACTTAAATGAATACCCGATTGATTTCTTCAGGCAATGCTTGCGTAGAACAGGGATTCCCTCACATCCTTCTCCTCATTTACCAATAGGGCAGAAAGGGGTAGTTTAACCACATTCACCTCATTAGGGTGGGTTATTTGAATACTCTTCACACAGATTAAGGGGGCCGGTACAGTAAACCACCTTCAAAATTTCGATTTTTCAATGTATTTTTTAATGTACAATCCCTCTCTTCCAGTTCATTTTGGTGAAAGAATTATTTAAATATCTGCAATAGTTAAGGAGTTATGATTTAAAATGCTAGACATTACATAGGCTATTTAAAGAGCTCTGCGGTACTTTGTGGTTCATTTTCTCAAAACCATATTGTTCAAATCCGTTTTACTTGTAATTTCTAAATTATGCTCTGTATTACAATGATACTTTTCTCTAATGTTTCTAAGTGTTATAGACTACGAAACTGACCAAGCTCATGTTCCTAGGGTTGATAATTATTAGGATAAAAATTATTTACATACCAAAAATTGACCAAAATATGCAATTTTTAAGTAACACACAATTAAAAATACTAATTTTGAACATACAATTCTGGAAGTGGTCAGCTTTAACTTTTACAAGTACGGTACATTTATGAAAGCAGAATACTAATATATTGATAATGGTCTAGCTATGAATAAAACACTGAGCACAGACACGTTAACAGCCGCCATTTTGAATAATTGATTAGCGAGTTTATTAATGCTAAAATGTGAGATATGTGCTTATTAGTAAATATATAGGATGCTTTATTTAGAAAGTTTCATTTCTGTACATATATGAGGAATTTGAATACCCTTCAGACACATTAAGTGGAAAAATATACTGCGAGTTGCGAAAGTCTGTAAAATAGTGGAAGCTTGTTGAACGTACAATCGCTGAATCTCCTGGTAACTGTAGGGTACTTAACGTATGAGAGAGATAATAATAATAATAATAATAATAATATAAATAATAATAATAATGTTATTGGTTTAACGTCCCTTTTAACTACACTGGCTTTTTAGAGACGCCGGGGTGCCGGAATTTTGCCCCAAAGGGATCTTTAACGTACCAGTAAATCTACAGACACAGCTCCCTCATATTTGTGCACCCTCAAATGCCAGCTGACTGCGCCAGGGTACGAACCTGCAACCTTGGGCCCAGCAAGCGAGAACGTTACCGCTGAGCCACGCAACCAGCCTGAGAGAGAGAGAGAGAGAGAGAGAGAGAGAGAGAGAGAGAACCCCCACCCCCACCGCGCTTGAATTCACTCCATTCTGCAATTTCATAGTCCAGAATAATCTTAATAACTTTAACCCAAGAGCTGAGCTGTTTTCAAGAACAGTGAGCCCCAGTCCATAAGACTCACACGTGTGCTGATGTGCTCGCGAGAAACTTCCACAATACCATACGCTCATTCTCTTTGAGCGACTACACATGAATGGAGGTATTTCTTTTATCAGTACTGAAGGCAGTGAATTTGCAGTAAATATTAGAAAGGGATATCGAAATTAACAGGTTACGATGGATGAAAATCAGCTACATTAAAGAACCATAACGGGTTTTTCAGGATATGATTTTTAATACTGTAAAACTTGCTTAGAAATGCTACCAGAGGAATAGAAAGCTCCATTTAAGTTTCGTAGGCGTAGATACAGTACGAAGGATATTCTGCTGTGCGGCCTGAGGAATTATGGTAGCAACAGAAGGCTGCTAATGACAAGGGAAAGATGTTAAAAATTAATTCTCCCTTAATGGTTCATTGTAAAATGTGTTCGTGTTCTAATTTGTTACAAGGCCCGGCCAATGTACAATTCTGCACTCCTGTTAATATTATACTGGATGATTCGGGGAACAAACCGTGTGACTTCTAGGAGCTTTAAATAGTGATTATGAGTAAAGCCCTGTGCGGATGCAGATATCCGCAAAACGTTCTTGGCCATTTGGATATAGTTTGCATTGGGTGTGCGGATAGCGGATAAGCTGCGGATAGTGTTAGGAGTCAACCCCTGGCACTATACAGCCCATGAAGGGCCTAGGTCGACCAAGCGACCGCTGCCCAGCCATTTGGCCTGCAGATATTGGGGTGACGCGTGATCAGCGCATCGGGTCCCCTCGGCCGTTAATCCTAGTTTTCGTGATCGGGACGCTGCCTCACTGTCAGACAGCTACTCAATTGTCCTCACGAGGCTGAGTGCACCCCGTTCCAACCCTCACGTCAGTTTTAAAATCCCTGGCGGAGCAGGGAATCGAACGCGGGGCCTCCGGGTGAGAGGCAGGCGCGCTACCCCAACACCACGGGGCCGGCGTAGTGTTTGGAGTAAATTTGCGAATAGTCTTTAGAATACAATCCGAACTTGTTGAATATCATTAATAAAATCCGAATGTTCATGGCATATCATATTTTTCCGTTATGTAAGACGGTGATTTACGCTTATCTCATTCAAATTATGTCATTAAGCACAATTAACACTCTGAACTGAAAAGGTCTGTGATGCGAATCAATTGGGAAGAGATTCGTAGATCTAGGAATCAATAGTTATATTCAGTATATAACGATCGTAATGTAAGAGTAGAGAAACAAATGAGGCTGTATTTTTAGCTGCATAAGGAATTTTGGGGCTTCTTACTTGTTTTAGGGTCTGTATATTGAACGCTGAGACGTAAAGCATACTGTATTCGTACATGTAGGCTATAATTGTAAGAGTAACTGAACACATTACACGTGGTTGAAAACCATGATGTCTCTGACCCGTAAATTAAGAATAACGTTATCACTTGAAGACCTGCTTTAATGAACTCCATTTTTTTGATGTGTGATATCTTTCCGCTCGGATGCTGGATAGTTTTGTGGGAGTGATTTTGAAAATTGGGGACGGAAGTGGATCGGAACGATCGAGCTGGCAGTGGTGGATTGAACGGAAGTATGCACTGCCCGCTCGATCGATCGAACGGAAGTGTAATAGCTGGCAGTGGTGGAAAACGGAAGTATGCACTGCCCGCTCAATCGATCGATCCAGCGGGCAGTGGTACGAGAAACAATGAGCGCGCGGTGTCGGAAATTGATGCCATGACGTACTCTCGGCCATGTGGAATGTATATGACATACTGAACGGAAAACGCTCATGCGAACTCGGGTGTCAAGTGATTGAAACAAATGACATGGTACATGTTCGAAGTCTTCGTATCAGTATTTAAATGGTAAAATGCCTTAATATCAAACATTGTAGGTAGTCGGCATTGAAGGTATTATGTTTCTGCACAATGGCTATTCAAATATTAACCCACATAACGGTAATGCAATCATCAATATAATACAATCGTTGTGGCTATACGAGAATTGAGCAAGCCTTCATGAACTATTACTGAATACATTCTCTTTACTCACAAGAGGGCCTATTCATAAGGCATTTTAAACTCAATTTCACGCAGGAACGTTATCGAAACAAGCAAAATATAAATGAAACTTAATTCCGTAATGCAGTATCATTGGAACGTGTAATTAAGTCACCATCTTGTGCACAAAATTTGCGTAGTCGAAATAGCCGTGGGGTTAGTGCTTATGACTGTGAATCCCGGACGGGGTGGATATTTTTGCTACCAGATTATCATTTTAAACCATATTTATCATATCAATGACTCATTTTAACAGAATCCATATGAAATTACGTGTTGGTCTGTGAATGAAGAGGGCCTGTTTATAAGGAATTTAAGGTTATCAGCGGTGTCGCGTCTATTAATCTAGTTGATCCATATCGTATTCTTTATTTAGGCCAGTGGTGGTGGAAGCTACAAATCTAATAAAATGAGTTCCGTATTATAAACTACAATATCTGTAACACACTCCCTTTTACAATAGATTAATATTTGTGCCAATAATAGTATAAAATACCGGTGTATCAATAATTTCATGTGAGGTTTCTTCTATGTCAGATGTTACACATCATATGCGACTACTGTAAGGCTCGTTTTTTTTTCCATAACGACTGGTCCCCACCTCAGACATGTAGACCTTCGGGTCCCACAGCACAAGAAGTTTTTTTTTTGTTATGTTTTTAGTAAATGTTTAACAGTATGTCATGTTAAAACACCGGATCCCGTGAGATATCTGAAATTGAGCACATTGGGCTTGGTCGATACTTAGATAGCACAAAGTGCTGTTGTTGGGAGAAGGGGTGGATGGGTGGAATGGAACTGACCACCCTACCACAAGGAAACTCCTCCTCAGGAGCACTCTTCGAAGAAAAGAAATTACTAAAAAAGTGACCTATAAAACAAAAACATTTGTCCTCTGGAAATGACGTGAAACATTGACATGGGAGATTTCTATCAGCAACGGAGATTATTGCGCTGGCCTCGTGATGCACGGGAACGCTTTCTTATATTGGAGGTCCCGGGTTCGATCCCCAGCTCCTCCAGAAGACTTGAAATCTGGAAAGGGTTGCACTCAGTCTCGTGAGAACAGTTAGAGTTTCGGCCTGATATGAGCAGTAGGACCTAGTTAGCCTAAAACAGAGGTACTGCGGCTGGGGGTATCATCGCCCTGGGCACGCGTTCCCCATCATCATTAGGCTAGGAGCTGGGCGGCTCTGTGGACCATATCGCAGGGTATTAATGACTGTTGTTGTTGTTCCTCGATACTCCGCCCACTCGGAGTTGTTCTCTCATTCATGTCGCGTGTTTATCAAGGTTGTGTGTGTCTCAAATGTGTCAGTGTGTCGCGGAGCTCTGTGGGGAGCCGAGCCTCAGTACCTGTTAGTGCCCGTTACTTACCAAACACATAGTTTAGTCACTTTCACGAAAAATAACGCTTTGTTGTTGTTGTTGTTGTTGTTGTTCGAGTCTTCAGTCTTTTGACTAATGCAGCCCGCCATGTCCTGAGTCTGTCTTGTTAGGTAGTCATCCTGGAGGCTGGTTGGATCCTCAAAAAGCACCACCATAGGTTATGTGGTAGAAACCCACGAAATCGAGGCAGCACTATAATGAGGCGTACTAGGCAAGGTGAGGAATGAGGTAGTTTGCCATTGCTTTCCTCACTGAGTCAGTACAACTGTACTAACCCTATGAGCAGAACCTTTCACAACATCCCCAAGCACTGACTGTGCCCTGAGGCCATTACTTAGCCCCACCCATACCTCAGTGGCTTCCAGATAATCACAGCCATGAATGAGACTGAGACATCGGTGAAAAGCCACATTTTACTCTAGCCAGTGCCAACAGACAAATGCAAATGTACTGCATTCACCAAGAGGTGGTAAACAGGCAGTCATGTCCTGAGCTAATAGTTTAATTTGTACATATCTACCACACCTTATATCCGGGGCAATCTGTTCAACATATTCTAACCATTGTCTGCCCCTATAGTTCTTGTCTTCAGCCCTTCCTTCCATAACTAATTTTGCTCTTCCTGAGTGTCTTAGATGAATCCTACCAACCTATCTCTTCTCTTCGTAAGTACTCGCCAGAAACATCTCTCCTCTCCCACTCGTCTTAATACCTCTTCATTTGTTACTCTATCTACCCATCTATTCATCATTCTCCTGTAACACCACATTTCAAATGCTTCTATTCTCCTATTTTCTGCTGCGCCATTACATAGTTTCACTTCCATAGAACACCACGCTCCCGACAATGGCTTTCAAAAATTACTTCGTAATACCTAACTCTATATTTGATGTCAACAGATTTCTTTTCTGTAGAAATCCTTTCCTTGCCCGAGCTAACCTACCTGTTGTATCCTCTTTGCTTCGTCCATCGCTAGTTATTCTGCTTCCTAAGTAGCAGAAGTCTCCTACTGCCCCTAAGTAGCAGAAGTCTCCTACTGCCTTTAGCTTTTCACCTGCCAATTTGACGTCAATTTTTTTCGGCTGCATTCCATTATTTTTTTTTAGCTTACTTTCGATTTTTGCCAAAAATGAAAGTAGATTTATGAGATCAACAAAGGGCGAAAAATCGTGTATCTGTGTGTGTGTCTGTGAGTGTGTGTACTCTGAATGTCTGCCCCCCCCCCCCGGCCCCCTATCAATTCGAACATGGTGAAACCGAATTGAACGAAATTTGGTACAGAGGTAGTACTAGCAAAGGGCACCTCAGTGCCGTGTTATATATCACCGCCATCTTGACGGAAACGTAATGGCGTCCACCCAAATGTTCAAAGCTTAAATCAAATTACGACTAACCTAATCATCCGATCTCTACCACATTTTGCAACAACATATATATATATATATATATATATATATATATATATATATATATGGCGAGCGCCTTTTGACTAAACTACTAGGTCATCAACCAAATAGTTTGCAGATGGCGGCCATGTATGTGTGCAAATCGATTCCCCCCATCAATTCAAACACGGTGAAACCGAATTGAACGAAATTTGGTACAGAGGTAGCACTAGCAAAGGGCACCTCATTTTCATGTTTAATATCCGTATAACACTGTGTATTTCAACAAGCTACTACAACCAACATACAATTATACTCTTTGAAAATGACAAAGAGTTATAACAATACCCATGCATTTAGGAGAAAGTAGGCTATATGTTCTTTACCGAACATCTTGTTACATTTAGTAATTTTCGTCATTAATTCTTTCCTCAATTCCGAGTCCATACCATATAAAAACTCATCAAATCCTCTGGTGAATTGGCTAAAATGACAATGTCATTAGCAAATCTGAGTTGAAATTATTTTTCCTTGAATCTTTACTCCAACTTTGAAATTTTCTCTAATTTCCTTCATTGCTAGTTCAATGTACAGATTGAAAAGTATGGGCGATAATTTGCAGCCATGCGTAATACCTTTCTGAATACCTGCTTCTTTCTCATGTCCTTCGGCTCGAATAACTGCTGACTGGTTTCTGTATAGATATCCCTGTACTTTATTCCAATCCTCTTCAAAATATCAAACAACTTACGCATCTTTACTTGATGTATAAAATAGTTTCTTAATAATACTTCCCCCGCTTTTGTAATTTGATTGACTTTAACGGAATTATGGATTCCTTAAATATGGTAAAAATAAATTGTCAATGTGTGAATCATGGTTAATAGTAAATTATTATTATGACAGTCTCATCTCTGTAGATTTACGACTCGTGAATGAAATCCTTAGGGACAAAACTCGAAAAGGTTATACCCTGACTTTCCCGCTGAAAACACCACTGCTTTCTCAAATCCTTGTTTAACCTTACCCTAATGAGAACCGGCCAGGTCACCTGAGCCCAGGCGCTTAATGATCTAAATTCAAAAGTTCACCACCCAAGACACTGTCAATGGGTAAGATGAGTTATTCTCTCTGGAGTCCGAGATAAAAGCTAGACTTGGAGGAACAGAAATTTTAAAGTAAAAAACAGCAAACAATTCAACAACCAAACACAATAGACAAATGACCACGACATTAAATTGACAATTAACAGCGAATGCAGAGACGTAGTCTCCTGTGGCTTACTATTAGTCAGCGACTAACAACTACGAACGGCCAAAAAACGAACCACCCCCTGATAAGATGATCCCACAGAACAAAATAAAGTAAAAAGCACCAACTTAGGTTAGTATGGGATACACTATGCCAAAAACAACAATTGGCAAAAGCCGTTACGCATTCTACAAGTAGCCTTCAGCCCACATAAGCCATGGCGAGCAGTCAGTGACAAGCAGATCTATCTCTAACTACAATACACCCAACAATAAACAAATGAATCGAAACAAACCAATTTATACCCACACAAAGACGATTCCCTACACCATCAGATAAATACTGGAGGTGAGGGGGGGGGGGGGACGGACTAAATTAACAAATAAGAGATCGATTTTAAAAGTACTTTAACCCATTGAGTGCTTCGCTCGTCTATAAACGTTGCACAAGAATTCCTTTTTCTTTATCCATATTCCCCATTCGCTTTCGAGTGCCAAATTGATCCCTGGTATGTAGCACTACTTGAGTTAGGAGTATTGCTTCCTGAAGTAACTAAAATACTATTTTGTGGACGTCTGTCCTCTGCAGCTGAGGTCCATCTGAGATGTAAACAGGCATGGCGGAATAACAAGCAAATTATACACGCCACGTTGTGATTTTGGATCAATGAATATCAAGTTTTGTGCTGTTTATGAAGCAACAAGTATTACTTACCTACTGATTTTAGGAAATTATTTTATTTTGGGCCCATTACCTGGTATGGACATGAGGCCCACACAAAAAAAAAATGGATTCGTCTCAATACAAAAATTTATATAACCGTGGGATTTTGAATTTGTAATTATATTAAACAAGAAGTTCCGTGACGAACTAAAGAGCCTACTTTTCTTAAAATTTAAGATTCATGCCAATGATTAATCGATATGGATCTATCTAGAATAATGACGAAATTAAGTTGGTAATATCGACATTTCTAATTAGTTCGAAATACTGTATACCTGGCATAATGTAGCCTAATAGAGCACTACAGTTGGCAGCCCTGGTGACTGAATATATTCTTAGTTCCATCTCTTAAGGTACAGAATACAAAATTTGGTTGGAGCCCAATGAATAGCATGGACGTTACATGCAGTTAAACATTGGATCTAACAGCGCGCGTAAAATCATGTTGGCAACAGTGTCATGCATGTATTGGTCAGAAATAATCTGAAATATGATCTATTGTTGTACCAATTTTGAATGAAATCCATTAGTTAGTATAGAAGTTACATGCATTTTAAAATTGGACCTATCAGCAGGCTTAGAATCATGTTGGCAGCACTGACGTATATTAGTTACTCCAAATTAATATAGAATGTCGTGTACTATACGTGTGCATAGTTTAAAGCTGTCGGCTAGCATACTTTCTCATATATATTGGTATTTGGATAAAATAAATTAAGAGCATTTTTTAACAGTTGGCAGCACTGGTGGTTCATATGAATACGCTCAGTCATATCTGGTTATGTACACATACAACATACGAAATTTGGTTGAATTCCAATTGATAGTGTAGAAGTTATATGCATTTAAATATTGGACCTATCAGTAGGCTTATAATCATTTTGGCAACACTGCCATGTATGGCCTTCTGGAAATTAAACTGCAAATTAAACTGCAATATTATCTATATGCAGCTCAAATTTAAATTGCGATTTTTCAGCAGTTGGTAGCACTGACATCATTTTCAGATATGACCGTGAGATATTCAGCTATAGATCTTTACCCCTACCAAATTTTATTTCAATTGCTCCAGCCGTTTAGGAGTTGATAGGGACACACACACACATAGCCAGCCAGACAGACACAGACACACATTTTCCCGGATCGATCTCATAAGACTACTTTTTCCTCATTTTTGCAAAATGTGAAAAGTAGGCTGAAAAACTCAAAAACCTGTAGACGACTGAACCAAAGATGTGACAGAAAAAACTCAGCACTGATGTAGCAAATAGCTATAGGGTTACCACATAGAAAAGAACGTTTCAATGCGCATGCGCACCAAAGTAGGGGAGTGTTTCCAGCTCTCTCTGTCCACTGCTAGTTTTTCTTCTGAGCATGTGCGTCAGGTAGGGGAAGTGCGTCTCTCTCCCTCTCTCTCTCTCTCTCGCTCTCGCTCTGACTGGTTTCCTTGTTGTTGTCGTTGGACCTTGTGACGTCTTGTATAGAAGGGGAAGCTCTTCAGCAGCAACGTACGGTGAATCCCGCCTCCAACATTCTGTTCTACGTGGTAACCCTATAACTGGGTAACTCAGCACTAAAAGGTTAATACTCGTTAATGTTCACTTCGAAGAAAATGCTAATGAAACTTCAAAATAATAATAATAATAATAATAATGTTTATTTGACGTCCCTTTTGTCTACTGTGGGTGTTAGAGACGCCGGGGTACCGGAATTTCACCCCGTAAGGGATCTTGAGCGTGCCATTAATTTTACTGGCATACAGTAGCTACCTAGCATTTGCACACCCTCAAATGTCAACTGACAACGACCCTGAAACCTTGAGCACAGCAGGCGAGAACGTCACCGCTGCGCCACACAGATAGTCAATCTTATTTCAAACTATAAAAACATTCTTGGCAGACACCGCGTAGGCCTGGGTTCGATTCCCGGCTCTGCCAAGAAATTTACTTCTAATATGAGGGCTAGAACGGGTTCACTCAGCCTCGTGAGGTGGGTTGGATTCCTACCTCAGCCAACTTGGTTTTCCGTGGTATCCCACTTCTACTCAGGCAAATGCTGGGATGGTACCGAAATTAAAGCCTCGGCTGCTTCCTGCCCTAATCCTACCTAAATTACACATACTAGTACAGAGATCTCAGTGACACAGGTTATGAGACAAATTCTACACAGCCAAGTATACGGGGCTACATGAACTCGATGTCACAAGCCCCTTAATTAACAATAGCTATACAGCCATGGCATCTTTAAATACCACCAAGTAGATCTGTTGTCGAGAGAAAGAAAGCAAACGCATGACTGAGAGGCAGGATTATGGGGATGAAAGGCTTTCAAGTGGGTATCTGTTAGCCGTCTCGACTATACTATACTGATATCCTACATTGGGGCTTCCTAACTCCTCACTCGATAAAGGCATTTAATATTCAGAACTTGTATATCGCAGATATTTATGAACTGCCACAGCACTGGTGGTACACAAAATCAAAGATTTGCTTAATTAAAAAACAAGTAGATCTGTGAAGAACTAAATAGCCTATTTCCATTTATCTTACTTATGTTAATTACCTCTATCAACAAATAAAATTTCGGTTAGATTGCCCCCCACGGTTCACATCTAGTGGGACGTGAGTTGGCGACCACGGGACCCCAGCTGAGTCCAGCATTGCTTCCACTTCTTTGTGCCGGGCTCCTGCATCTTCTTTCCTGTCAACCTCTCTTGGTCAACTCTTGTTCTCTTCTGACCCCGACGGTATTATGGAGTCTTTCACTTTCCCGCCTTAATTGGCCCTCATCTCGTCTTACCTGATACCTCGATCTAAATTACCTTCGCGAATTTTGTAGGTATTTTCAATTTTCAATCTAAGTTGCATTTTGTTCTTTCGATTTAAATTGCATTTTGCGACTATTTTCAACCTCATTTGCATTTTGAAAGGATTGACAATCTAAATTGTTTTTAGTAAGTCTTTGGATGTGTGGTACCATTTTTGTGAATGTTCTGAATTTCAATTGAATTTTTTTCGTATTTTGAATCTGAACCGGCCTTTTTCAATCAAACTTGCATGCGTATTTTCCATTTCAATTGCATTTTGTAAGCAATTTGAACATCAATTGCATTTTCTACGTATATTCAATCTCAATTGCATTTTCTACGTATATTCAATCTCATTTGCATTTTGTAAATATTTAGACTCTACATTGTATTTTTTACGTATTTAGAACCTAAACTACATTTTTCAATCTATCATTTTGGTGAGTATTTTCCTTCTAAATTCCCTTTTGTAGGTATTGCCACTCTCCAATTTGTGAGTCGTTTCAATCAGAGTTCCATTTGGTACGTATTTTCAGTATTTTTCGTTATAGTTTCCATTTCACTGTCATTTTCGCTATCACCCAGACCATTAGGGGCTGATAACGTAGATGTTAGGCCTCTTAAAACAACAGAGCATCATCAGTTTGATTGATTGCTATCATAGATTCGTAGATATTGAGAACAGTCAAAATATTTCGGATGGTCGCTATGTTGGATTTTTATATATTTAGGCCATGGAGTTATGTACTATTATATGACGATCATTGTGTAGGTCCATTATTCAAACGTTGACTTCAATCGCATGATTAGGACCCAAGAAATAAACATATTTTTACAATTTTGTACAGCCACCATCTTAAGGTTATGTAAAAAATTGAACTAAACTAGATGTCAGTGCATTTCAATGAGTATAAGCATTTGCTGTATCATGTTTCACGGCTCTCGGATGGTTAAATCGCGCGAAAAGTCTATTTAATTATTTCAACTTCGCTTGGTCGCCATGTTCGTTCTGTACTTAACAGGTTTTCGAAATTCACATAGGTGAACGTGTAGTTTATTACCATACAAAATGTCAGGGTGTTATCAGTAATAGTTTCGGAGATATAGAATGCCAGTGAAATAGTTCGCACAGCCGCCATATTGGATTGGTGAGATGTACGAAAGTTTGAAGGGCAAGGTCGGGGTTGGGCAAAATAGTACTATGCCCTTACCGAGTTTCATTGAAATCGCTGTAACCGTTTAAATTTCATAAGGGAGGACACACACACACACACACACACACACACACGGACGAACGGTTGTCTCATATGCCTAGTTTTTCATAAATTAAAATAGGCTAATATGGCTGGGCATTTTTCAGTACCTGGTGATGGACGTAGTCGTGTGAGTTAAATCACTCAAAACCACCGTGATGGGGAGCCGCAGCAAGTCCGGACATCGGGGATTTGGGACGACTCGGGTGATATTCCAACCCACCGCTGATTGGTTGTCCTCACGAGGCTGGAAACGTGCTTTCAATTAGTTTCCTCGGATAGTAATATCGTGTGGAACACCTTTCTGGAGATAGAAGTGTCTACTTAAAAGAATATAACGTATGGTCTCTGATAAACTGGTGTGTGGAATCGTGCGTAAAAGGAGTGCTGCCCTTCATTTAGGCGGGTTAACTGTATGCAAAGAAAAAATGTGTTGAGGTGTAATACGATAGATGCACTTTCACTCTCTAAAATGGACTTAAATAAATGGTACTTCCAAGTTGGGAATTGAACCCAAGACACCTGTGAGACAATGCCAGGCGAATACCAGGACGGATCCTAAAATTAAGGACATGGCCGCTTTCTTCCCAATCCTCATCTGAATTTCAAATTCGCACACCAATATAGCAATCACAATAACACAGGTTATCAGACAAATTCCACACACAAACATCCACCCAAATACTTGGGACTACATGACCACGATGTCGCAAAACCACTAAGTGAATCAACAACTCATTTAGGGGCTTTGCGACATTAGGGTGTATGTAACCTGCCTGATAACCTGTGTTCTAGTGACTTGTGTTAGCGTGTATTTGTAATTGGGCATAGGATTGGGTAGGAGGCGGCTGTGACCTTGTTCGGTACCATCCCGGCATTTGCCTGGGCTGGAAGCACGTTCAAATCCTGACGCTGGCAGTGACCATTCTAGGGGGTTCATAGCGTGAGTTTCCACACATACGCTATTCCACAGAAATGTTGGTATGGTACCGTAGAAGTACTGGAGCTTCTACCCCCGCTCCGAGGTTCAGGGGGTTCAATTCTAGGCTCTGCCAAGAAATATCATTCTGGTCTGTGGGTTGAAACTGGGTACAGTATCGTCGCGAGGCAAAGCTAAGAAGAAATGGGTTTGGTTAAAACCTCAGCCATCCTAGTAGTAGTTTTTCATGCTTTCTCACTTTAACTCCAGGAAAATACCGAGATAGTTAAACTATAGTCTGCTTCAGCTGCAACTTCCTCTGTAATTATACTCTTTAACTATCAACCCGCCCGGTATCTTGAAAGGTTCACCCACGGCGCACGGACGGCCAGTCCCAGACACAATTCAGAAAAGCAGAGGTGAATAGCGCAACTCCGAACGCATATACTCTTCTCTGAAGTCTTAACTCGACAGGACTCGACAATTTGATGTTCACTCGCTACCCTGTCAACTGGCTACGAAGCTATTAATATAAATTCCCACTGAATGGAGATTTATGGAAGAAATGAAAACGTAAAAACACATAGAGTGGGCGATGTATTAATAATAAATAATATCGTATGGCCTCGGGTGCCGGGTGCAAGCTTCGTTATTTGACACCCAGAGGGTAGCTTGCATGTCAAATTTCATCGTTCCTTGAAGCACTATGAATGTCAAGGAGGTTAAATATCTAAGCTCCTTGAACACCATAGCGCTCTCTAGTAGAGAAATGAGGAACATTGTGTTGGCGGAAACTCCCGAGATTAATTTTGCCATTATGAACACGGCTACTGAATTCAAATGGGTTCATTGACATGCCAACAACGTATGACATGCGTGTCGTATTTTTTCCGCCTTACAAAAAAAATCACTTACCACGGCCAGGAGCGAACCTGCAAGCTTGGGGGTTAGTAGACCGACACGTTAACCACTCACCCACCGTGGCAAGCTGTATTAATGATAGGCATATACTGTTGAGGATTTTTTATAGAACATTTTATGCTGAACAATTCTTTCACTCATAGTACACCAATATATACTGTAGCTATTTTTAACGGTTTGCCGAGAGTAAACTTAAAAGGCTCACGGTTAGCAGGTTTTTTTCGACTCGATTCACTGAAATCGTTACTGCTCGGCTTCCTTTGGTCATAAATGAATGTTTTTTTTTACAGAAACCTTCCTCGAGAAATCCTTTACAGAATGGTGAAAACCGCATTAAATTTTCTCCAGCGGTTCTCGAGATTAGTCACATCCAGGAATCGGGGACTTAGTTTTCTACTATATAGAGATAAATTAACCTCTGTACAGTGGATGCTTGCTGGACCCATTCTCCTAAACGTGGTACCCGAAGGCCGGGACGTGTGGTACTGCATTGAGGTCAGTAATACACTTCCCTATTCACCTAGAATTGAATGGTATTAAGTAGGTGAGAGGAAGTATTACCATAATGTCGTAAAGTAAAAGAGCATCTGAATATTGACTCGGTCCTATAGAATAAACAGCGTGGAAATTCGGTCCGATACAAGCACTGAATAAAATAAGGGTCACGTGTCTCGCATAACTTACTAAAACAAAGACCTGCTCATTGGGCAGAAAATACGAGAAACACGAAGATCAAACGTGCTCTTGGAACGCAGCACGGATTTCAATGCGCACGTGCTCCAAACTACTACTCCAGAGGGAGATAAACAATGGTCAGTGGGTTGAATGAATGGCATTCTCCAGGACCAGGTTAAAGGTTCATCTCCTGACGAAACTAAAATTTAACTCCAAAAGATGCTCCGTTATATAAAAACCGTCCCACCACAATCTGGAAGTTGCAGAACCCAAAACACATGGTGGTTAGTTCCTCAGTTTAGGGGCTACGACAACGCGGTCATGTAGCCCCGTGTACTTTGGGTGTGTAGAATCTGATAACCGGTGTTAATTGTGATGACTGTATTAGTGTGTGTTATCTGTTTTTTTTTAAATTCAAGTAAGGACTGCAGACTTAAAATTTTTCAAGTTCCTACTTTTGCTGCCAAACGCCACCGTCAACGACTACTAGTTCAGAACTTAGCTACTAGATGCCACCGCAGTCGGCTCTTTGGCAACGAACTTAGGAACCTAAGAGCGTCGTTTACATTCTTAAC
Organism: Meconema thalassinum; assembly: GCA_946902985.2. Lineage (NCBI taxonomy): Eukaryota > Metazoa > Arthropoda > Insecta > Orthoptera > Tettigoniidae > Meconema > Meconema thalassinum. The sequence continues at coordinate 368,705,291 of OX336389.2, read as the reverse complement.
CTATATAATTTAGCTTCACACAGGTGCAATTAGTGGAAGGTTCTTTAACATGCCATAAATCTATGACATGGGAACTCCGGCTTTACTTCCCCTCCGAAGAAAGGCATACTGAGGGATTTTTAGCCTACTTTTCACATTTTGCAAAAATGAGGAAAAAGTAGTCTTATGAGATCGATCCAGGAAAATGTATGTCTGTCTGTCTGTCTGTCTGGCTGGCTGGCTGGCTGGCTGGCTGGCTGGCTGTGTGTGTGTCCCCCCCTATCAACTCCTAAACGGCTGGAGCAATCGAAATAAAATTTGGTAGGAGTAAAGATCTATACCTGAATATCTCACGGCCTTATTTGAAAATTGTCAGTGCTACCAACTGCTGAAAAATCGCAATTGAAATTTGAGCTCCATGTTGGATATCTTGGAAGGTATGAATGGGAGCTATTTCAAAATCGGCACACATATAGGTAATAATATTGCAGTTTAATTTCCAGAAGGCCATAACTGGCAGTGTTGCCAAAATGATTATAAGCCTCCTGATAGGTCCAATATTTAAATGCATATAACTTCTACACTATCAATTGGAATTCAACCAAATTTCGTATGTTGTATGTGTACATAACCAGATATGACTGAACGTATTCTTATGAACCACCAGTGCTGCCAACTGTTAAAAAATGCTCTTAATTTCTTTTATCCAAATACCAATATATATGAGAAAGTATGCAAGCCGACAGCTTTAAACTATGCACACGTATAGTACCTGACATTCTATATTAATTTGGAGTAACTTATATACGTCAGTGCTACCAACATGATTCTAAGCCTGCTGAGAGGTCCAACTTTAAATACATGTAACTTCCATACTATCATTTGGATTTCAACCAAATTTCGTATGTGCTATGTGTACCATAACAGCTATGACTATGCGTATTCTTAAGAGCAACCAGGGCTGTCAACTGTTAATATGTACTGTCCCTATTTTTGTTACCCTAATATCAATGTATCAGAAAGAATGCAAGCCAATAGCTCTAAACTTTGCACACGTATAGTACCTGGCCTTCTAGATTACTTTGGAGTAACTAATATACGTCAGTGCTGCCAACATGATTCTAAGCCTGCTGATAGGTCCAATTTTAAAATGCATGTAACTTCTATACTAACTAATGGATTTCATTCAAAATTGGCACAACAATAGATCATATTATTTCAGATTATTTCTGACCAATACATGCATGACACTGTTGCCAACATGATTTTACGCGCGCTGTTAGATCCAATGTTTAACTGCATGTAACGTCCATGCTATTCATTGGACTCCAACCAAATTTTGTATTCTGTACCTTAAGAGATGGAACTAAGAATATATTGTCACCAGGGCTGCCAACTGTAGTGCTCTATTAGGCTACATTATGCCCGATATACAGTATTTCGAACTAATTAGAAATTTCGATATTACCAACTTACTTTCGTCATTATTCTAGATAGATCCATATCGATTAATCATTGGCATGAATCTTAAATTTTAAGAAAAGTAGGCTCTTTAGTTCGTCACGGAACTTCTTGTTAACTCTTTAAAAAATCAGACTACTTCGGCCGGGTTTGAACCCGCGATTTTGGGCATAGAAGAACCCAAAACACAGGTGGATGGAATGAAATGGATCAGTAACTGTGAAAAAAAAATCAGGACGATTGAGGTGGGATTTGAACCCACGCTTTGCCGACGCCAGCGAGGCACGAGCTAGCGCGTTAACGCTCTCAGCCACCGTAGCCGATATTACACGTTGTACTGTGCTAACGATTCTCCTTATTTCCAATCATTACGGTACTTCCAGAACCTTATCGACTGCGTAACTCAATGTGGCACGGTACTTTGCTAGAGTGGTCTAGATGCTTGGCTATCACCCGTGTAGCTGGGGCTCGAATTATGAAAAGTTCAATATGTCTTTCACTTTTTGCAAAAATCGAAAGTTGACTAAAAACGGCTCATGGAAATGGCTAACGCAAAGCTGCGTGGAAGTGCGCTATAATAAAAGAGAAGACAGTCATGAGAAAGCCACTGTTACTGTTGTTGATGATATATTTAGGGACTTGGCGCCATCGTGGTCATTTAGCCCCGTGTTTTGTGTGCTTGTTATTGACAATGTGTTACTGGGATGTCTGTAGTAGTTAGTATTTGAGATCGAGTTTGGGAAGGAAACGGCCGTGGCAAAGTTAATAACCATCCCGGCATATGCCTGAAGTAAAGTGGATAACCGCGGAAAACTACTTTTATGATGCCTGAGGTGGAAATCGTTAAATTTCCACTGAGTGGAGATTGCTCGAAGAAATGAAAACTTAAAACACTTGCAGGGGGCGATGTAGAATATTAATGATAAGAGATATGCTGTCGCAGACTTTTTGTAGAACTTTTCATGCTGAACAATTCTTACTCATAGTAGCCAATAGATATATTTTTAACGGTTTATCCAGCGTAAGCTTAAAAGGCGCACGGATGGCGGGGTTTCCTTCAACTCGATTTACTGAAATCGTTAATGCTCGGCTTCCTTTGGTCATAAATGAAATTTTTTTTTTGTAGAAAAACCTTCCTCGAGAAATCCTTTACTGAATGGTGAAAATCTTATCAAATTCCATCCAGTGGTTCTCGAGATGGATGTCCCCTTCCCAATTCTGGCCCTGTTAACAAGTATGCATATTCCTACAGGCATCACAACAACGTCGACTATCACACACTCAAGCATAGTCGTGACTGCCAACGCATCCCCAGCGGTCATCCAAGGAACCAGCTCGCGATTGATCCTTATACATGTGTTTAACACTCAGCAGGAGGGAGGGGTTTGATAGTTTGGGGTTTTAAGTGGAAGTTTGCTCTTAAGTTTGTTTCTTCAAGACAATAGTTATACCTTTAAATATCTTTAAATCACGAGATATATATTGAGAGAAAGGAAGCAGACACCGAACCCTCGTTACTAGTTAGGCTGGACTGGGCGGTAGGATAATGGGGATGAAGAACGCCGTCTTGGTACGCGTTCGCCGTCACATACTATACACGGAGCTGATGACCGCGATGTTCAATCCCCTCAATGAAACTCGAACATAGAAGAGTAGCCGGGCAGAAGTAAATGCCAAAAGTTGTGAATCTCTGAGATGGTTACGTGCCATTTGCTACAATCTAAAAGCCCTTGTTCGGGGATAAGGGGGCAGTTTGTTAACCACTTTCAATGTAGTTTTATTTCCAAGATTTCTTTCTGCAAGTTTCAGGGCATACGAAGATTCTGTGAATATGATTTATTTTGTTAGATTGGTACGAGATTCGCTGGGGGAGTTTCTACTATGCTTGAATCCGATATATTCCACTGATGTCACTCTTCCAATTTAGGACAACAACATGTAATAATTTGATTGAAGCCAGCCAATTATAGTGCTGAGTTTTGATAAACAAGCATAATGTCGGTTCACACTGAGCTCCTATTGCATCCTCCTTCTTTGCCTAACAACGTTCCTTATTTCACACAACAACAAAAAACACACAAACAATGATAGTATTAATTATTTTATGTTCGACGATGTCGAAATGTAAACATCATGTGTCAGAAAACTGTATCGTAATGAGGCTCATTATAACACTATTTTTCATTGTGAAACAGTGTCTCCCACCAATCAGAGCTCAAGAAACAGTTGTTTGACCAATTAGGTGAGGATAGCAACGCATTTGCGCTGAGTTCCAAGGCCTTCTAATTTAAATTTCACTGCCTGGCCTAGTGTCTAGTGGGGCGATCGAGGAGGCCATGGTCAAATACAAGGTATTCTCTGCGTCCCATGCGCTCTGTTCAGTACATAAAACTGATGAAATCTCGACAGATATTTATGAATATTTATGTTCGAACATAAAGTAGTTATAATAATTATCGTCGAACATAAACAGTCGTATGCAACTCGCCTATAATGGTAATTAAGACACTCGTATGGTGGCCTATTTTGTATGTGGTTATAACGTCAATGTGGCGAATACACTGCTCTAGAATGAAATAAGTTAATTTTAACTTAGCTGTTGTTTGAAACCTGAGTCCTATGTATGAGGATACTTTGCTCTGGCAGGATTAGATTTAATTATGAAATTGTATTTTGAATTGTCAATTTTAGTGTTGTAATAGTTGGCGCAGCCGCCATATTTAATGTTTGGAGAGTCTGTTCTTATGCCTTGGCAATACAAGACCACATATATTGTCTTACCGTGTCATTAGATTTTGTTACTGAAGCTGTCAAGTGTTGACATCTATTTATAATTATATTTTTTAATTTCAATATGGCGCCTTCACGTAATATACACTTTCATATTGTCATGTTGGTAACAGTTTTTTTTTACAAAATTTGAAAGTAGGCTAATTACCGCAGAAATACATCCCGTATTAAAATTTCATAAAAATTGCATTGTCACCATAAATACATCCTTGAAAAAAAAACTTGTAGGCCTACTTCGAAGAACGTGCTCCTAATATGGAATACCCAACAATGATGTTTTAACAGTCGAATAATTATAAACTAGTCCATGGTGGTGTTAAAAGTTTTTGAAGGTTCAGTTGCAATAATAGGGTCCGCCACATCCAACATGTCATTTATTACACGAAACGAACCTTAACCGTTGTTCCCCCTCACCTCACAATCAGAAAACAAGCCGCAAAAGAAAGAACACTCGGTATTCTCGGTTTCCGGCGGTCTTCACAATCACGTAAACCTAGAATTATCCCAGATGAGTGGAAACTAATTCTTTCTGTCCCGAATGCATTTTCATCTTGACATTATAGTCGGTTTCGTGGCGTTCGCGTAAGACATGATATGAAATGTAGTCATGTAGGATGTGTAGTTTCTAAAGCTTACAAATCCCTGCACTTTGTAATGAGGGTATTAAAAGGAAGTAGTACCTCTGCTAAAGAATTAGGATATTTGTCACGTGTAAGACCTATTCTGGAATACGCCTCGGCGGTTTGGGATCCAGATCAAGTAGGGCCCATCAATGAGTTGGAAATGGTACAAAGAAAGGCCGCTAGATTTGTGCTCAGTGACTTTAATCCCAGGAGCAGTGTGAGCCGTATGTTAAAGAAACTTGTGTGGGAATCACTTGAGGCTAGGAGGATGAAAACTAGACTCTGCGCTATGTACAACACGTATGCAAATCAACCAGCATGGGGTGAGCTTAGCAAACTTATGGGAAAGCCCACTTACATGAGTAGGAGTGATCATTCTTTCACAGCGTACAAATTATGGTAAACATTCATTCGTAAACCGTGCCATTGATAACTGGAATTCTGTACCTGCCGCAGTCTTAGAGCCTTTTCCCAAACATATAGGTGTGTTTAAGAAAAGACTGACGATTTGTGTAAATAATCCAGTTTAAGGTAAGAAAGACCTGCCTATCTTGACCATGTTAAATCTTCAAATGTTTGGTACACTTTACTCAAAATCTGTTTCGGTTAGCAAACTAAAATTTTTAGGGATTACTGTTTGGACTATTATCTTCAGGAATAAGAAGGATTGTTGACAAAAACGAAATACTTTTGCCAATATGAATTTTCTTTTAAGGTCCAAAATTATGTCGAAAAATATATTTCATTTTGTATATTATTTAAAGGGATATCCCTTCTTATTACTGTTCATTAGGATGATGCTGATACATAAACAAACAAAAAAGATCCTATCTTTATTTGTTTTCTTACAAATGGTACCAAAGTAGTGAAAAATGTTAAACTGAGAAAAATGAGGTTGAAGCTTCTCATTACAAACTGTTGCCTCTGACAATTCTTAGAACATTCCCCCATAACATGCATCATTTCGTCCATCACTGGTTATTTTGCTTCTCATACTTCCTTTAGCTTTTAAATAAATAAATAAATAAATAAATAAATAAACGAACAAATAAATTGGTAAACAAATAAATAAGTAAATAACAATATAAATAAATGCGTATTTCAACTTATCTGTTTTTAAGTGGACTTAGTTCCCTCTTCAAATCAACGATTCAATTATTTGTAGGCCTAATTGGGGCAGATGACCTCGCTGTTCCGCCCCCATAAACAATATTTCTTCAATAGGTCAGTGCAAAATCACGGTGATCATAATATTATGACGATGTTCAGTAACCACTAGTAACATAAACAATGCAAGAGGTTGTCATTGTAACCAACACAGTCTGCACTCAACAGCGCAGACAAGAAGTGAGTCCAGAAATCTATCTATAATAGTTCAGAAGTTATACACACAAACATAAATCTCCGTAAAAGTGGGCTTTGTCATTCATGGTGCAGCATAAACATTTATATTTTATAAAATGACCATTTTTCAAATTTTTTCTACTTTTTTTTGACGAATTCATGTTCTCTACATTGTAAATAACTAAAAACGCCATTTTTTTTCGCCCCTAGACGGGTCTTTCTTACCTTAATTGTTATTGAATTGTTATGTATAATTATTTATTTGTTATGTATATCCAATTTGCCACCGGGGGAAACACCCCGATTGCAAATGAATGAATGAAGATATGATACTTGAAAAGAATTAATAAACTATATAAAAATCAAGTATACAAAATAAGGAACAAATAAAACATAAGTTTCTAAAATTTGTCAAAATTAATTATTTTCAGTTGGTCAACACGATTGTACCCAATTGTAACGGGTGGTTCCCTAAATCTGACAACAATTTCCCTGTGATTAATAAATTCACTTGGATGACCTAGTTTCGAAAGTCAAGTGATCATCCGATCCGTTACTCTAAGGCCGTTGAATCAAATCTATGTCTAAAAGTATGTGGGTGATGGTATTTACAATACTTAAACTTACATTTATTTAGTTGCAGCAGTTGGTGGATCTGACGATCGCTTGATGCTCAAAATAGGTCATCCAAAAGAATGTATCAATCTCGTGTATTATTTCTTTCAGGTTTAGTTAATCGCCCATTACAATTGGATACAGTCGTGTTGAAAGACTGAAAAGCATGAGTTTCGATTACTAAGGCAGAACTTGAAAAAATTCTGCTAACATGACCAATGTCAAAACTTTCATGCAAAAACTCAAATTCCATTGTGAAGCGAAGTACAAGTCACACATTCACTTAACTACAGACGCCAAGCAAAGCCAGTATCAATCGCATATTCTCGCACATTTAAGCTCAGGTAGGTCTATGCTAGCTCCTACCAGCAGAAAGGGCGAATATTGTATGTAGTCTTATTGCAGATTCACCCTTTCTCCTCCTAGCCTCTGATTTGTTGCAGCGAGAAATACATTTAAAGAAACCTTTCTGCTAAATTCACTGCTCAGTGATATCGCGGAAGTTCTTCACAGCCTGTTGCACCTCTACACTATGTTGCAGTCTACAGTATGTTGCAGTCACGAACGTGGAGGGTCGCCCACACTCTGCTTTGCTTTCCTTCTCTACTTTAAACACTGTACACCAGCGTCAAACCATTTGACGGGACATGACGTCTCAGAGTATCTGAAAGTAATTCCACGCACGACAGCACGCACTTTCATTCGTGACCTAGACCCTCAAGGAGGCAGGGTGTGCGTAGCCCCACCACTTACGGTGCACACTGGATAGTGATACACCCTCAGGGACTATCGGCTGGTGAGTTCGGGAGTTAGCGCCCCGTGAGATTCCTGAGCTGGGTTCGCGTTTTCCTCTTTTTTTCCAGTGCCTCTGGGGGCAAATCCTCTACTTTCTCTTTCCCATCTACCTTTCATGGCTCACCTTCGTTCAAAGTCCCTCAATTCTTTCTTCAGTGTTGAGGACTTTTGCTTTCCCTGTCTTTTATTTCCGTTTCCCTTTTTTTATATTTTCTTCTTGTAGTAGCCTGCATACTGTAAGTTAGTCGTAAGTCTGTAGTTTCTTCATATTGTACCATCTTAAGTTTTCATCCAAACCATTAGGGGCCGATAACCTAGATATTAGGCCCCTTAAAGAACATCATTCGTGACCACGCTTCCAGACCGGTCATTCTGCAGTACTGCTTTGCACTCGAATGAACTCGGGCACGTCGATTGTCTGCTTCTCTCTCTGCTCTGACACTCAGCGCTCCTCGGCTCTCACTCTTACCGTCGACTATTCAGGAATGATAGTCTTTTGCCATGGCGATGTGTTATCTGACTTAGTAATACAACTTCCCTATGAAATAAAATGAAACATATACGGAACACCCCTCGTAATGCAGTGTCTGCAGCCTTTATGGCCATTCATATTCTGTTCTGGGCTGAAGTAATTTTGGAGCAGGAAGAAATGCGAAAATGTAATGTCACAAAGCAGTCAATATAGGCTACTGATTCGTGAATTGAGAGCCAGTAAGAGCTTCTCACAACCATCAAGGAGCGTAAGCTCAGCTACCTCGGGCACATCATGAGAGGTGAATGATATGAACTTCTTCGGCTGATCATTCAAGGGAAGATAGATGGGAAAAGATCTGTGGGAAGACGGAGAAATTCCTGGATGAAAGACTTGCGGCGGTGGTATTGACATACGTCGATAGAAATCTTCCGTGCTGCCGTTTCGCTTGTAATCATAATCAATTGGATCACCAACCTTTGGAGGGAGACGGCGTCATAAGAAGACCCGGACATACGGGTCGACCTTCAGGGTAATAGTGACAATGCATTAAAATGCAGTCAATCGCATCACAGATGTAACGCATATCCTGTTGCACCAACTGAGCGCTGAGTGTTTCACTTTAAATTGGGTGTTACTTGATCGTTAAGAGAAAGCGGAAAGAAGATTGTTCCTAACTAGTTCAGGCAAATGAGCGCTCTCATCGTTTTAATGGGACGAGAATCACTGTACGGCATCGGGGCACCAATCGGTTCAATTGGTTGTTCATTTTCCCATGTTCTTCGCCCCTATGGCTTTGCGACATCGTGGTCATGTAGCCCCGTGTACTTGGGTGTGTGTAGAATTTGCCTGATAACCTGTGTCACTGTGATGTCTGTAGTAGTGAGTGTATTCCCATCGTTGCAGCTACGGCAGTGTAAGCTATCTCGGTATCTAAGCCATAACCACTGTCAGCGGGTATGGTGCAAGTTGGCTCGCATATACGCTGCCGAAGTCAACGTCACATCCGCTCTGTTGCTAAGCAACTGGAGCAATACAACATGGCTCCCTTGTAGCTTGCTTCAGTCTTTGAGCCGTCATTATTTCCTATTTGTATCGTATAAAACTGTACATGCATGGATGTCCAGAGGAAAGACAGCATAGAAAAGTATATTTTCCACAGTAATTTAACATAGTTGTCCAGTAGAGTTGTAAAATATTGCGTACGATATGCACATTTCAGTCTTAGAACATAAGTCGTAGAGATGTGGCCAACGATATTTACCTTAAATTAAGTGAAAACATGAAAATATAGCATTTCTGGATATTGTGAATCACGTCCCGTATGAATGACCAATACTATGGAAAATAAAGTACCGTAGGCCCTACCAGTAAAGGACAAATAAAATGAACTTAAAGTCTATCAATGCATAAGGGAACAGTTTAAAATATTAGAGTTTAGGCCAAATCTCATCAACAGCTATAGAAGAAACAAAGACTGCATTTCAATACAATTTGTGTGTTTACCACAATGCCGCGTTTGTCTGAAAACTAATCAAATTAACAAAGCCTAACCTGTGTCTCACTAACAGGTTAGAGAAGTCTACAATTAGGGCCTATCGTCCTACCTCATTCTAAATATTGGGGCACTTTTCGTATCCTAGCTCTAAATATAATCAAAACAAGACTTGCCACTCCATCACTTCAGAAATAAGCAGTATTCATTGGCTTGAATAATGTCACTATACGGAACTGTGATTTTGTTGCAGGGTGTAGGCCTAGGCTACTGTTAAGCCTACATGATTGTTTTCTGAGAGTGCAAAAAATAAAATATTTAGGCAGAAATTTTCAGTCTGGGATAGGCCTAATTGTTATTTGGAAACACAATTCACTGCTTAAATAAATTAAGTGAAAAATCACCACTCAGAAAAGTTGTAGGATAAAATGTATTGGTGTTAGTGAATCAGCTGTAAGGTTATGTAGGTTGTCGTTTATAATACTTATAGTACAAACCATATTTAATTACAACTACACTCCCCACATGAACCAAAAACCCCTTTATGTGACATATATATATATATATATATATATATATATATATATATATATATATATATATATCCTAAATATCACTCTATATTAGATATACTCAATCCACCAAATGATGAAAAATGAAAATCCACAGCCTGCTTCCAGTCTCCGACCGGGTCAGGAATGGAATGAATGAAGCCCCCATCTAGCGGCGAGGATATGGACTGTGCCGGCTGCCGAGGCCTGACGCACTCCTCTGGGGCAATGATTAAATGCATGACAGATGAAATGAAATGATGGTGGAGAGTGTTGCTGGAATGAAACTTTGACAGGGAAAACCGGAGTACCCGGAGAAAAACCTGTCTGCCTCAGTTTTGTCCAGCACAGATCTCAATGGAGTGACCGGGATTTGAACCACGGACTCAGCGGTGAGAGGCCGACGTGCTGCCGCCTAAGCCACGGAGGCTTCCACCAAATGATAAATATTTATAATTTGCAGTACCCGCCATGCAATTCTTGCCTCAAGAGTGAGGTCAACTTAATTCATACTATCTCGCAAAATTCTCGTACTTTATCCATAAAATTTAACTTCTATTATGTAGCTCCAACACTGTAGATGATCTTGACGGGAGGCGTTTGCCTTATTTCACGCGTATTACACATTTTTATCCACAAAATTCAAGACGCTGCGCAGAGTTAATGCAGCTTCCTATGCATAAAAAACCTAGCAACCAGTTGTTTGGGTCCAATGTGGCTGCGCCCATGTGGTTGCTAGGCGCGTCACTTCGGCAGCGTATTACGCAAATTGTAGTTGATAACGTGAGGCGAGTGCATGTTTCCTCCTGGCAAAGTTTTTCTTTGTGTTCATTTAATGTACAGTATATTAAGTTGGTTTCAAACTCTTAAATCGCCGTTTTTTGTACAGAATAAGTCTTAAGCGTTACTATAGTAGATGGTAAGCTTATTTTCGGCTATGTTAGCCTTGAGGTAAAACAATAGGCTTGTGCGGCGTCTTTGCCTGGCATTTGGGAGAGTTGCCGCACAACAATCCGCTAGAGATGCCTCGATATCCTATTTTAAAAGCGATCTGGAAACATTTAAACTATTCAGAGGGTGCAGCATTCTATTCCAGTATTTTATTATTTTACTCATGATTCTTAAAATACCTAATTTATTTCATTGGTGTCATTAACATCATTGTTACTAGGCCTATATACAATTGTTATTTTCAGAAATAACAAGATGTTCAGTAAAGAACATATAGCCTACTTTCTCCTAAATGAAGGGGTATAGTTTAAAACTCTTTGTCCTTTTCAAGGAGTATAATTGAATGTTGGTTATAGTAGCTTGTTGAAATACAACGTGCTATACGGATATTAAACGTTGATTGATTGAATCCTCACCTGAATTACTGTATATATACACACACACTAATATAGCCATCACAATAACACAGGTTATCAGAAAAAGCCAACACTCACCAAAGTACACGGGGCTAAATGACCATGATGTCCATGCATCTCGAATGAAACGACAAATACTTCCTCGTATAAAAGTACTCACACTAGTAAGCCTACAGACATCAGAGACATAGGTTATCAGACAACTTCTAAACACACCCAAGTAAACGGAACTGCAAGACCATGATGTCGCAAAACCCCTAAAGAATAGACAACAAAAACAATAGTCTCACCGCGGATCAAGGTCAACGAATATTAATCACTGTATTAGTGTTGAAATATGTGGTGATATAAGTATATATGTAATACTAGCAGTAGTGCCCGGCTTCGCCCGGTGGATTTATTTGTTTATGGAAGATAATGAATACTACCACAGAACTGGCACATGATACTTAAACTACCAGAAAAAAAACTTGTGGTGGTGGTGGTGGTGGTGGTGGTGGTGGTGGTGATAAGCAGTACAGCGTAATAGGCGTAAAATTTAGATCATTTTCCCCTAATGATAATAATTATAATAATGAATAGGGAAACGGCTATTTACTAACTACAGCACTGACACATGTAATTTACAAATAAATTTCTAAAAATGATTAGAAAGAGGAGTAAGTGAAATAAGACACTGCCTAGGAACTATATCTCATTGTCTGTTAGAAATGTAGAGACCAATAGTGTCGTCTTTCGTCGCATAGCGCCGTAGGAAAATAAACAGAACACTTTGGAAAACTTCGGCTGTCCCGAGCTCCTGAGGTAGGAATAGTATAATTTATGGCCACATAGCGCTCAACGATAAGTTTCGGAATAAATTACGGTAATTATTGCAGCTGATAACCTCAATGTATTGCACCAACACCATTGCACTTTTACAGATGCATAATATGTTCATGATGATAACTGTTTTTAGGGGCAAAAGAAATCTTTTTGCACTAATTATTCCCCGTGACTGCAATTTATAAGCAGCGCAAGATTTTAACTATTTTCGCAATTCTGCACCAAAACACTGGTAGGGGCGACGTGATGCAGCCCGAATCGTCAGTCAACAATAGACTTATTAAAATACTCTTACAGTTACACTACTACGGTCATGAATGATTCTAGGGCCTTATTAGGGCCTGCATGGTTTTCAAGTTCAGTTTATTTGTAATTCTAAATGTAAGGAATGGAGAGCGTTGTCCAAAATATCAAGTGGACAGTGTTACCAGCAGGGTTTCAAAGTGTATGTAGTCTATAATTTGGTGCAATTAGGAGGAACGGTGTAGATTTGTGATAAAGGGCCTAAATGCAGGAAATGGAGTGGTCTGTCCGAAATTTAAGGTGGACAGTGTCATCCGCAGGGTTCCAAAGGGTAAGTGTACAAAATGTGATTCAGATCGGTCAAACGGTGTAGATTTGTGCCAATGGACCTAAATGCAGGGAATGGAGTGGTCTGTCCGAAATTTAACATAGCCTAAACTATTCCTCTTGAACCTGGCTATCATATAAAAAAAGAATTCTTCGAATACAACTGGTAGTTCCAGAGATTAGCACGTTTAAACACAAAAACACACAAACTCTTCAGCTTTATTATATTAGTATAGATTTTAGATTGCAAATACACACTATATATGCTTAACATTATAACGTGAGTAGTTATAAATCAATAAATAAATAAATAAATAAATAAAAAAGGAAGTAAATAATTTTAACCTGCAGGGATTTGATCCACGAACCCCCAGACTATGAGCCCAAGTCGTTACCACTACGCCACGGATGCGCTACGATGATACTTGATAAACAACTGGTTTAGAACTAGCATATTTAGTGTTGAAATCAACGATTTCATTAGCGTTTTCTGGCGTTTGTATAAACCATTGGTACTAAATATGTATTATTTTGTTCAGTGCATTCCTAAAAGGATATAAACTTAAGAAGTTACGGAAATATATGTATTTACGAGCAAACATAGCGGCCATTTTGACAACTGGACGGCATGGGCCCACAACGATATGTCACGGTAAGCCTGACCTGTTGGTCACTTCTGCGGTAATATATTCTATTATAGCCTAATACGCTAATATTATAGATTAAACCTCCCTATGTACGATAAGCTGAATTATTGAGGGCAAACATTGTTGAATCGTAAGTTACGGTTAGGCTATAACACTTGCATGATTCATACATCCACCATCTTGAAACTATTTGGCTGATGACCTTGTAGTTTGGGTACAAGACCTTTCCCCACATTGAGGTATATTGTTGCAAAATTTGGTAGAGATCGGGTGATTGGGTTAGTCGTAATTTGATTCAAGCTTTGAACATTTGGAAGGCCGCCATTCTGTTCTGTCAAGATGGCGGCGATATAAAACATGCCTTTGAGGCGCCCTTTGCTAGTGCTACCTCTGTACCAAATTTCGATCAATTCGATTTCACCGTGTTCGAATTAATAGGGGTGGGGGTGGGGGGTGGGGGGTGGCAGACAGACAGACATGCAGAATACGCACACACACACACACACACACACACTCACACTCACAGACACACACACATTTTTTGGCCCAGTGTTGATCTCATAAGTCTACTTTCATTTTTTTTGCAATAATCGAAAGTAGGCTAAAATGTTATGGCATGCCTACTCAGTACAAAAAAGTAAGGGCACAATGAAGAGTTCAGTGGGAGAGGAAAATTTAAGAGATGTTGTAAAAAATAGGCTGAAGACGAAGGAAATACTATTCTGGAAGACAGAAAGGTGCAATGGAATTCAGGCACGAACATCAAAACGAAGAATGGATTCCGGGAATCTGGATAAGGCACAATGTGTTTATTAAATGAGGGCCTTTATAAACACACAACATTTATAATGTAAATTAAAATAAAACTTACTTTGTATTGACGAGGTGGAGTATTTTCAAAAGATAAATTCCATTTTTGTGGTGTGTTCGAATACTCGATTGCATTAAGAGTTGAAGGAATTAGCATAAATTTGATTGTGTTATTAATTATTTTACTTGCGGCCTCTCTCCCGAGAAACGTCAACATCTATACCGGGTTCTTGGAAGAGACGCTGCTGATGCAACAATTTGTTTGTTCCCTCCCCTCCCCTCCCCAATTTACTTTCAATTACTAATGCTTTACTCATGTGATCTATTGCAAACATTTTGAAATTATGCTCTATCAATTCGCAACAATTTTTAAAGTACCGTAATTCTACTGAGTTACCCTCTAACAAACGTTATAAAAAGTGCGGCAACACTCCTGGATTTACCTTAGCCTATGTACTTTTTCTTTCAATTTCCTACGCCTATTTATACTTAAAAACCTGGAGAGATGGGGATATTTGTATAGTTTAGTGTTTGTAATAATTATCCAGTGACCCTAGAAATAATGTCAAGAGTGTAAATATGCACCGTCAAAACCCTCATACTTACACATATTCACTATATATATTTGAAAACTACCAAAGTGAACGTTTTAAGAAAATGGGTAGTCCTACAGAAAAATTTGTGATAGCCTTTCTAATGTAGAATTGGTGTAGCAGTATTTTTTGTATAACATTTTTCTTCGTAATCCGAATGGATATTCAGATAAATTTGAAAATGTGTTTGCGATGGCCGCCATTTTGTTTTTCGCGCGCAGCACCCAAACGCATCATTTTCGAGAGTGCCAACAACGAAATTGTTTCTCAAAGGTCAAACAAAGAGTTTGAGACCCTTACCACACTTATTTCATCAAAGATCCTGTCGATGTACATATGACAGGGGACTAAAAGTCTGTAACAGCCTCAAGACTAAAGGAAGCCACTGTTTGGTATCCGGGCTGATAACCTAAATGTTATGCCCCTTAAAACAACTATATTATTATTATGTTTGGTACCCATCAGACAAAAGCGCCAGACAGGGGAGCTATACGGAAAGTTCAACTTCTGGTGCTCACTACGGGCTTAAAAGGGAGTAGGGTAGTCAAGTTACTCCGTGATATCAAGTAACACCGTGATAATGCGTATTTCCTCCATCACTACGTAGGTTCAATTCCGAAAGTTCATAATTTTTACCAACAGATGGCAGTTGAACCCACGAATCTAGGAAGCCCTTGCGTTCTATCTTTGACCAACTCAATGAGGTTTAAAAAATATATTAACTGAGAGTTGACATTTCAACAGGTGATCCACATTCAATGAAATCTGTGGTGAAGATTTTAATTTCTTATAAACAGCAGTGTCATTATATGAGTTTCATTTTAACACCAGTCAGAGGTAAGATGCGGACCATTCACATACACACATCAAAAAAAGTTTTGCATCACCTCGGTTCCCAGATCTCCGGCATATAGACGTTGACTGTGTATATTGTATCCAAGATACAGTCCCTTTGACTGTTCATAGATGTCACTAAAACTGCTCAAAGATGTAAACAACCATGCATGAGCAGGGCCTATTAGACGGAGGGGGTACGACAGCCGATCAGTTCCAGTCATTCCACCAGGACGAAGGTACGCTGCTCATGTTGTCTGTAGTTCTACCATGCCTAGAAGGTCAATACCGCAGTTCGATCGCGTCCGCATTGTTACTTTGTGTCAAGAAGGGCTCTCAACAAGGGAAGTTTCCAGGCGTCTCAGAGTGAACCAAAGCGATGTTGTTCGGACATGGAGGAGGTACAGAGATACAGGAACTGTCGATGACAGGCCTCGCTCAGGCCGCCCAAGGGCTACTACTGTAGTGGATGACCGCTACTTACGGATTGCCGCTCGGAGGAACCCTGACAGCAATGCCACCATGTTGAATAATGCGTTTCGTTCAGCCACAGGACGTCGTGTTTCAACTCAAACTGTGCGCAATAGGCTGCATGATGCGCAACTTCACTCCCGACGTCCATGGCGAGGTCCAGCTTTGCAACCCCGACACCATGCAGCGCGGTACAGATGGGCCCAACAACATGCTGAATGGACCCCACGGAATTGGCATCACGTTCTCTTCACCGATGAGTGTCGCATATGCCTTCAACCAGACAATCGTCGGAGACGTGTTTGGAGGCACCCTGGTCAGGCTGAACGTCTTAGACACACTGTCCAGCGAGTGCAGCAAGGTGGTGGTTCCCTGATGTTTTGGGGTGGCATTATGTGGGGCCGACGTACGCCACTGGTGGTCATGGAAGGCTCCGAAACGGCTTTACGATACCTGAATGACATCCTCCGACCCATAGTGCAACCATATCGGCAGAATATTGGAGAGGCATTTGTCTTCATGGACGACAATTCTCGACCTCATCGTGCACATCTTGTGAATGCGTTCCTTCAAGATAACGACATCGCTCGACTACAGTGGCCAGCATGTTCGCCAGACATGAACCCTATCGAACATGCCAGGGATATGTTGAAAAGGGCTGTTTATGGACGTCTTGACCCACCAACCACTCTGAGAGATTTACGCCGAATTGTCGTTGAGGAGTGGGACAATTTGGACCAACAGTGTCTTGATGAACTTGTGGATAGTATGCCACGACGAATACAGGCATGCATCAATGCAAGAGGACGTGCTACTGGGTATTAGAGGTAGTGGTGTGTACTGCAATCTGGACCACAAATGCTGAAAGTCTAGCTGTATGATGGTACAACATGCAATGTGTGGGTCTCATGAGCAATAAAACGAGCTGAAATGTTGTTTGTGTTGATCTCTATTCCCTTTGTATTTAACGGTTCCGGAACTCTTGGAACCGAGGTGATGCAAAACTTTTTTTGATGTGTGAATAAAACTTACATGCATGTAGTGTTACGCATGCAAGGTGTGTGAGCTTAGCAACAAGTACATTTTTCTTAGGTTGGACGCTGAAATGGCGCCAAAACGGAATAGAGGCTCACTCCTACACCGCTGGAACACTTAAAGAAGCATTGAGGCCTGTGAATGAAGAAGGATGATAAGTATACAAGGCCAATAGACGTTTTAATAACCCGTGGAGTACACTAAAGGATTATTGCACAAAATATTCAGCCTATCCAGGAAGTGCAACCCTTGCAAAAATTGGAAAGCCATTCGTTGTGTCACCTGAATTTGAAGTGAAGATAGTGTGTAAAGATGGTCACAATAGATCGGCCTAGTTCCAGACCCCAGAACAATGACGATGATGGTTGTGGTGCTTGAGGTGGCTCCCCTGGCGGATGCCACCAAGAGGAAGAATGGAGCCGAATGGATTGATTATGTTTTGTAATGTCTGGTACCTATAATGTCTATTTTATGTGTGATAGGTGTGAGGAATCTGATAGTAAGAAGACTTAAAATATGTTTAATGGAATATTTTTAATAGAATGGGGTTTTTTTCTATAAAAAACTGTAGTGAAATGTTTCAATATGGGCAATATGGGGTAATAAAACTTAGTCTACATACGATTTGACCACTTTTATTACATTAAACATTAGTTTTCACGATTAAAAAGTACACTGAATGGTGAACACCATGCTATCACGGAGTAACTTGAATATCATGGCATTACCTACTTCTACCATCGATTTTGTCAGTTAATACCTTGAAATAACTTACAAATATTTGTAAGATATATGCCAGAAATGTTCCGTAGGATATTCCTCTTTTAACATGAAATGAATCGAAATAACTGAAATCTGAAATTTCAGAAATAGTAACAAAAAAAGCTTAGTTTCACAGAGTTACTTAACTTGACCCTAGTTTCACCAGAGTTGGTAAACTCTCATACTCTGGCAATAACTGGAAAGGTACCGTATTTCTTCTAATCCTGGCCCATGAGCTATAAAAATTGCATGGTTCGGATTCCACGTAATGAGGAGGTCCCGTGGCTCATGATTGCATGATTAACGGTCACGTAAAACTAAAAGCTTCCTTATAAAATTGCGCGTTCTGAAATATTCACTAGCACTACATACTGGACAGGAGCAAGTTCTGGCTTCGGAGAGATAAAAGCAGATGCATTAGGTGACCAGTCACCGGCTTCTACTGAGCTACTGGAAGAGGCATGTCAGAGTCGGCCATTGAATATTTCTGATAACATCCCCGCAGTGCGGCTAGCTACGTGCTCGATAAGATCTGCAACTCTATTTGTCGGAGCCAGGGTAGGAATGACCGAGACAATCCCGGCCCATCCATATCCCGTTGTGTAAAGGAAATGCCTCATGACTTCATGTTCGACCATGGCGCAATGTAAATATTATATGCCAGAAAACTGTACTATAATGAGGCTCAATATAGTACAAGATTTTATTATAATACAGTTTCTCCACCATTCAGAGCTAAAGATTTTCATCATGAAGCCGTTTTTTTTGTTTGACCAATTAGGTAAGGATAGCTTCGCACATGGGCTCAACTCACTCAAAATCCAACATGTCGGACATGAATTACATGATTTGAAAGTTGACTGTGTAAAGGATATCGGATCAACCATTGTAGTTACAATCCCAAACGCAAAGACAAAATCAGCACGAACCTTTACGATAACAGGAAAATAATATGACATGCAAGAAATTTATGAATCTACGCCCCGAAGTTGGCAACACACCATCCTTCTAGCCTATCGGTATATAAATTACCGACATGGAAAGTGCACCCAAATGTTCACTTAAATAAACTGGGGAATATGGGAAAAGAAATAGCACTGTACCTTAATATCCCCAACTCCAATTTCTAAACAGGGCATTGCTTCCGTACGAGTTTGGTGACAATTTTATTGAATGCTGGTGTTGATATAACCACACTAGAACGTCATGGAGGCTGGAAACTTAATGACATTTGATCCACGGAAATCAATAATCAAGCTCTGTGTTCAGCAAGGGGATTTCTTTGCGAAACCACTCCGCTAGATGTCATAACTGTTTTATGTGGGACTCAATTGATTTGCCTTCAGTTGACATTCTATACCCATCGAATTTGAAGAGTAAAAAGTTTATAATACGATACATTTTAGTTTTACAAGAGTTTGTACCAGCCTATTGTGTGTTATTTGAACTAAATAACAAAATGATCCCACACAATACCTGTGCGCTATCTGTGGGCGCTAGTTCAGGATATCCATATTGTACCATAAACAATGTTTCCAAGTCTTGAAAACATTACATTGAGAAGGTCTTTGATCCTTGTTGGGAACCCAGCGAATGTGCTCTCTTTACTAAATTCAGGTGATGGAATCTCGACAGATATTTATGAATATTTCTGTTCAAATATAAAATAAAGTTATAATTATCGTCAAACATAAAACATTCGTATGCAACTCTTCCTATAATGGTAATTAAGACACTTATGGAAATTATAAAACTCGTGTCTTAATTATTGTCATTGTAGGCTCTTTGCATAATGTACGGTACTATTATTTTAATTGTTTATTGCCAATAGTCTTTTAGTGTACAATATTAGATTTTCGAACAACAATTTATTACGTAGAAACTAATAGCCTACCATCCAGCGCGCATAATATTACCTGCACAAAAGACAGGTAGATATTGAATGTCAGTCCACTGTTATAGCCTAAACTATTGACATGGAGTAAAATATTTTCAGGAGATAGTTCCTTGTGCTCTGGGCATTAAAAATATTAACGTAAATTATTTTATTTCAAACTCGTCTGTTTAAACTAATCTTACGTGAAGCAGTCAGTAAATCCTTTGATGAACAGTTCTCAAATTCCGTAGTTTCATGCTTCCAAGTTGTAGATAAAATGTGTACAATTTTACATACATTTGCAAATACTTCCATGATCGTACATTCGTTTAACATATTTTTCCTAGTACCAACCTTTTTACTCAACTGATGTGTTGGCATTTAAAATTACGTTTATTGATCAGCATGCGATTCGATAAGTACATGAGCATATGGGAAGGGGGTGACAAATATTAAAGTGGCAACTTTGCTCTGGACAGACAGGCACATGATCTGACTGAGGAGGCTCATGCAAATGCATATCGAGGATCCAAATCCCGGCACAGCAGTTGGACAATTGAGGATCCTTCTTTCCGACATCCGTATCAGTAGGTAGGCCTAGACTGGTACGACAAAGAACTTCAAAGGAAATTCTCTGTATCCCGACGTCTCCGAAATTACAGAAGTTGAATTTGATGCCAAGCTCCCAAGTCAAGTTCCTGGGCAGTAACGTCACCGTAGCGCGCGGAGCGCGCTAGCGGGCAATGTGAGCGCCTAGCGCGAACAATTGCCCATGGGACGGTGGTATGCACTGGTGCTCCTTTTAGCCAAGCTCCCAAGGACTTTATTAGTATTATTATCGTTACTAGCGGACCCGTGCGAGAACTCCCGCATAATGGGGCTGTGTGCGCCCCATGTGTACAGACTAACCGTACGGCTTGAGTGCTATGCGGGCTAACGCGATACAGCTCTCGCAGGGGCTATCGTCTTGTTTATTTGTTTATGTTCGACCCTGACTATTATGTGTTAGAAAACTGTATCATAATGATGGTCAGTTTCTCCCACCAATCACAGCTCAAGAAACAGTTGTTTGACCAATTAGATAAGGTTAGCATCGCACTTGCGTGGAGTTCCAAGACCTTCTAAACTGCGTTGCCTAGTGTCATAGTGGGGTAATCGAGAAGGCCATGGTCAAATAAAAGGCGTTCTCTGCGTCTCATGCGTCTATTCAGTACATAAAACTCGCGAAATCTCGACAGTTATTTATGAATATTTATCTTCGAACATAAAATAGTTATAATAATTATAGTCTAACATAAACAGTCGTATGCAACTCGCCTATAATGGTAATTAAGACGCTCGTATGGAAATTATAAAACTCGCGTGCGCTCGTTTTATAAATATACTCGTGTCTTAATTATAGCCATTATAGGCTCGTTGCATAATGCACTATTAAAAGCACTTATAAACAAATATATTTCCGTTTACTTTTCAAGAAATGTAAGATTTTTCCTGTACTATTGAGACGATTTGGAAGATTTTGGTATAAGTCACACCTTCTAACTCCCTCTGGTTTAGGAGTTTGAGTTTTGTGAAACATACACCTTAGCGTATTATATAATAAGATTATATAATAAGATAAGATATTACAGAGATATTGTAATCTAAAAATTAGGTAAACCACTGATTTTGCATCCTTCTGACACTTGGTTGGATCCGCGTCTGTTCAGATGATTAGCCTAATCCAGTTGCATGCATGGTGAAACTTTTTTGTGTTTTGCTTGAGATCCCTCCAGTGCCGGAGGACGTCGGGCAACACAGCGTTCCCATAATCATGTTCGCTTCTCGATAAATGTTTGGACAGGGATATGGAAGAATCACCCTAGCACACGTACATCACCTCGAATCGTATCTTATCTACAATTTCTGAAAGGGATTCTACCGTCAATACTAGAGAATGTTCCACTCCTTACCCGAAAGCACATATGGTTCCACAGGTTCGCGTGGCTGCCCAAGGAAACAAACAGGCAAGTCGTGTCGGTGGTAGGGGGAGAGGGGAGGCAGTGATGTAACGTTGACATTCCCGCGTGAGGTAGCGCATACACACACACACACACAATCAAATAGCCACAGGGCATTGTGAGGGAATATTTTGATGCGTTTCTAATTTATAGCGAAGTAGTACAGAGTCGCTACTGCTGCAGCTGAGGTTTACGTGGAACGATTTCCACAACAAAATGGCCCTTATCGGCGTACAATTACAATAGCTGTACAGGAAATACAGTGCTGACTCGTGAACTTGGTCACCGTTAGACGTGTTCTACATGCAGAAGAGCGGACATTAGAACTTTTTGAAGAGGATCAATGCAAAAGCAGTAGCCAAATTGCTGCAGTGGTCGGAGTGTCCCATTTGACTGTCTAGGAACATTACGGAAAGACCTGAAATACCAAATCCACCTGCAGTGGATTCAGCACCTAACTAAGAGAGATTATGCACAACGTATGGGATTGTACACCATGTTGTACATCATGTATTGTTCACAGACGAGACGTCTCTCATGGTGTGCGACGTTCCCATAATCAGGTTCGCTTCTCGATAAATGTTTGGACAGGGATATGGAAGAATCACCCTAGCACACGTACATCACCTCAAATCGTATCTTATCTACAAGAGATTCTACCGTCAATACTAGAGAATGTTCCACTCCATACCCGAGAGGAGATGTGGTTCCAACTTGGAACACCCCTACATAACGAAGCTACTGCGCCGCCATCTGACAACACCTACTACCCGCAGCGGTGTATTGAACATTCGGGCCCTATCGACTGGCCGGCAAGAAGGATCAATCTAAACTCCTTAGATTTCTTATTTTGGAGGTACATGATATCTAAGGTGCATCACAGGGAAGTAGATATCCCTACAAGAGGTAACACGGAACATGCTCGATGTTTCTCACGAGATCAGTGGAAACCACAACATACTGATAACGGACCCAAGAAAATTCTCTCCGCGGGTGTCGAGCATGTATTAGACACCAAAAACAAACGTTTGGTGCTTTTCAGTCGGTCAACACGAATGTACCCAAAAAGAGGAAGCAAGCTGAAGGAAGGAAGCTTGTAGTTTAACGTGACCGTTAATCTTGAGATCATGAGCCACGGGACCTTCTTCTTTTTACGTGGAATCCGAACCACAGGACATGGAATTTCACTTCGAAAATCTCACATGCATTGACCGGGAATACTAGAGAAATGTTTGGACAGGGCGGTCCGCCTTGGTGAGAGGCATACAGCTAGACCGCTGAGCCACCACGCCCCTCCCCCCCAAAAAAAGAGCTGGGTCATCCTAGTGTATTTATTAATCTCATGCAATTTATTTCAGGTTTAGGGCATAACCCAGCTCTTTTTTGGGTACATTCGTGTTGACCGACTGAAAAGCACCAAACTTTTGTTTACTTAGGCAACACCGAAAAATGGCTTCAAACCTCAAATATTAGACACCACTTATGGTGGACATTTCGAACACTTCTAGTGCTATTGCCCAATGTACCCACAATCAACCTAGTAAAGTGTGTCAATCATTACATCTGCCTTTGTATTCTCATTGTGGTATTATCATTGGAACAAGCCAAGTTCCGTTTCATGTCCTTATAATGAATTGTTACATTACGGTCATTACGTCTTATGATTTTCTGGCATGAGGACTGTGATGGTGTATATGCCACGTAAGGACAAATGAGTTGATAGTGGGTTCGAATCTCTCTTGGCCATCCTGGAAGTGGTTTTCTGTGGCTTCCCACATCCACTCCATGTGAATACCGGGATGATTTCTTTAATCAAGCCACGGCCAATACCATCCCAATACTAACCCCAATAACAACTACACACACGATTACCAACCCCACAGAAACACAGGTTACCTGACATCAGTAACACGGGACTGTAAAGTAAAAAGGCATGACGAGGATTTAAATCTGAGGCGTTGACTCTGCATCAACATGCTGACGTTCTTCTGACTGAGCTACACAGGGTTTACTTCGTACTGTGCAATTCAACACATTTACAGAAACAAAATTAAACGTGCATTGAGGTCATACAAAGAGACCCATTTTATGTTAATAATATTTGAAGTATAGTGGCAGCAGCATTTGGAATTTGTCTACAAATTATAGTTATTAACGACGCCTAATGTACTTAATTTATTTTTAATTCTAAGAGGTATATTTGTATCATAGTTAACACTTCACCGTTGTTTTAAGGCCTAGGTAGACGCTAAGATCCTTCGAGAAAACTAACGTCATCTGCCTGTTTAACATGGTTCCACAAGGTAGTGATGAGAAAACGTGTAGTAAGGACTATCAATGAACTTGGTTTTACAACATCCGAGCCAGGTGGGCGTTTCCATGTTTCAGAAAGGACAGCTCTGAGATGAGTGCAAAACTATCGACGCTCGGGAATTTTGGGCCGAAAAACGGGGAAAGGTAATAGGCAAATTCCACCAACACAACATGACGGGGATTAGTGGTAGAGGTTAAAAGGAATCCCTTTCATACCACTGACAATTTGAAGGCAGTTAATTTTCTTAGCCAAGACCAGTCCGTGAAATATTGTTTAAGGGTGCCAATTGAAGGTCTCATCGTGCCATTCCTAGGAAAGTTTGTAAGGAGCAGCATATAGGAGAGCATTTAGTCTTGCAGTGAGAAGTGGTGATTGGGATTATAAAAAAAGAGTAGTCTTCTCTGATAAAAATGACTTTTACTATAGCAAAGGAAGGACTCGCTCGGAATAGTTACAGTCCCGAATATATCATTTGACCACAGATATGCAGTCATTTTTGCCCGCAGTGGTAGTGTCTTGTCATGTTGGAGTGGATGTATGGTCAAAGTGTGAGCACAATCCAACTCATTTGTGGAAAATCTCACCAGCAGATACATGGACAGTTGCTGAAACTCTATAGCCTATGGTTCTTTATGCTAGGGTGTTGTATCCCGATGGAATGTTTCAATTTCTGCAAGATAATCATTGTCAAAGCATCTCAATATATTAAAGAGACTTTTTTGCGAGGCTATAGAAGATTGGGCTGATAAGACTGGCCTCGTCGCTTGCCGGATTTGAACCCAATTGTGAATATGTGGGCACAAGTAAGGAATCGTCTGCTGAAAAATTGGCCCAGTCCCTCTCAGGAGGTCATCCTGAAGAGTACAGTATGTGTGGAAGCTCGGCCAAGAGCCTGAGATACCGTGGCTGAAAAGTAATTTCAGAATTCTTGTTAGATTCCATGACCACTAGACTTCAATATGTGATCAAGTTAGGAGGAATATATACTAAATATTATTTTTTCTCTATATTTTGATTCTTTGATTTTTAAGGCAGACACCAGTCAGGTTCTTGTTTTGTTTGTGCCCAAAATGTACATTCCTTGACCATAAAATCTTTCATCCTTTTTATTTGAATAAATAATGTTAAAGTCATGGCATAATACATTCATTAACCTGGGGTAAATTATCAAAACAGCCATAAAAGAGACACACAATGAAAAATTGCCGCCCCCTCCCCCTTCACCAAAAAGAAACAAGTAGCGTTTGAACGTGTAACCTCAAGAATACCAAACCACAACGTGGTCACTACTACGCCACAATATTTGCATGCATGGTCCATTATAACTGCATTTATCAGTCCTCGTCAGACCGTGGTTCAACGACCTATAACACATAGTTTTGTCTCCGAATAGCTGCGAAGGCACCGAAGAGACCTGTGGTTTAAGAGTGAGGCCACTTTTATTTTTGACACAACTGTGCATTGCCACAATCTTAAGAGAGTAACATTTTGAACTCCTGGAAATGTCACAAACTAAACGCGTATTAACTAACCTCTGCTTGAATTAAAATTGTGTACTATACCAGCAAACAATATGGCAAGAGAATTGATATTCAGCTTTGTAGATAATGATCGAGGAACAAGTTTTCATCCTGGAAATATAATTTCACGTTTTAAACTTAACCACATTTCAGTAGATTGCGCATTTATAAACACGGAGCTTTCGCTGGTAAAATATACATGATGGTCATATATTTGTAATTACTGTAGCTTCATTGTAAGTCTTAAGTAATTCAGCGTCGGCAATGCGAAAAAAGTCTGTACTTCAACTTATTTTAGCAGTGTGAGCTCCATGTTTAAGGATGTGCGATCTACAGAAATGTGATAAGTTTAATACGTGATTAATTATATTAGCGTCGTCGTGCTCGTCGTCGGTACCCATGGACTATCAACTGTGGCCGTTTACTTTCAATGTACTGTACCACTGTCAACTTGTAAGTCTTGATGCAGTGTGGATTATAATTATCATGAAAACTATTACATTATGGTTTGTTGATTTCTGTTGCAGAGGTTCACCACATTCACGAGCGTGACTCTTAGTCTGTTTGTTGGCACCGTAATCCTGGGTAAGTACATGAGCATCATTATGTATGTAAATGGTTTTTTTTCTTTTCTAGATGAGAAGTAAGAGTTCTGTAAAAAAAGTCGATAATCGATAACACAGTACCGTATATCTATTTCCTTGACCACTGGACATACTCTCGATGAACTATCGTCATTTCTGTTCTTCAGGAGTAAATACGAAGCACCAAGGTATTTTAGCATATTTTAGTAGTGAAATATAGGCTACTAACAGGTATCACTTAGGTCCCAATTGTTAGATAATTTGGGGGGGCGTGGTGGCGCAGCGGTCAAGCTGTATGCCTCTCACCAAGGCGGACCGGGTTCGATTCCCAGTCAATGCATGTGAGATTTTCGAAGTGAAATGGCATGTCCTGTGGTTCGGATTCCACGTAAAAAGGAGGTCCCGTGGCTCATGATATCGAGATTAACGGTCACGTTAAACTACAAGCTTCCTTCCTTTATGTTAGATAATTTTAATAGCAGTTAAAATTATTTGTAGGTTTCTTTAACATACAGTATTAAAAAAACACATTTTGAGATTTTTTTCCTTTTGAAACTTTCAAGACATAAAACTTTTTTGTAATAGACTATTAGGGAATCACTGTGACTAATAATAATCACATGCAGCCTATCAGGTGATGGTTTCAATAAATAATACTCTCGTCCCAATGTCTGGCAATCCGAGAATCAGAACAGAGGGTATTCTAATTCTAATTCATATTTTAGTTTGTTCATTAAGGGGCTTGGGACATCTTGGTCATTATTAACCCCCATGCAGTTGGGTATGTGTTGAGCTTGTCTGATGACCTGTATTCCTGTGATGACTGTAGTAGGGCATGGATGTGGTAGGTGCCCCGTGACTTAAACTAAGTTACCTGGAAGGAGTGTGGGGAAAACCTGGGGAAAACACTCAGGATAGCTGCTGTCAGTGCCGGGATTAGAATCTCCAATCTCCGGACTTGTTGCAGCTGCCCTCGCGGCCGTGGTGCACGATTTAACGAGCACGTCTGAAAGCCGTGGAGTTCATATTTTAGTACAGCAGTGTTGGCGAGGAACGCGCCCTGAAGGAGCGTGTATAAGCCCTACTGCAGGCTGTTCCAAATCCACGAGTTTGAGTATGCGTACACGCGAGTACTCAGCAGAAATGCTCGGAGCACAGTTGGAGAGGGACTGGGGGTGATAGCCAATACGCCCATGGGCGAAGATCATAGTAAAAGTCCGTGCGCCTCCTGCCAGTCTTGATGTACCCACCGCTTAGAAACGGCAGCCTCTATAGCAGAGCTGTATTGCATATTGCAGGTTTACCCACACAAGGCGGCGAGTATTCAGCTGCTCACAAGCAAGCAGCTCGGCTGGAACAGCCTGCACTGAGTGCTCACGTGCCCCAAGTACTGCTGAAGTGCTTGTCCCACACAGTAAGTGTGAGGAGTTGACAGAATTTACATTCACTTTCTTATTTCTGAACATTGGCTCGTATTCTTCTACGAAAACTTATTTTCATGTATGAAGAAATGTTTGACAGTCAAAAAGCTATAAGCACCATAAGTTGCTCATTGGAATTAGACCTATATCACAAATGCGTTACTGTTATCTTGTTTCAAGACCCGGTACACCAATCCCAAAAGTAGCTCAACCGTTATGGGATATCTCAAGAACAATGTACGAGTACCGTAGGCGATATCATCGAAGGTACTGATGGTTCGATCTTTGAGTCTATCGTAACGCATTCTATTGGGGTGGAAGTGTTCATATTTCTGAAAGCCGAATATTTCTTGGATAGTCTTGATCTTTGGACAAAAGTCTCCTCCAGTCTGAGATGCATCTCTTAAGTCGTACGGCTTATACAGGGTGATTCTCTTGCTGGAGGGGGACCGGCGGCCGGCTGCCGGGCGCACGTGCCTTCCGCCAGCCAACCGAGCTCGGGCCGCGGGGTTGCGCGAGGCGGAGGCTAACCAGGGTCATTAAAGTCCATTAAGTCACTAAACTTTCATCTACGAGGGTGTGTAGTGTCAGCGCACAGATAAGAAGGTAGCAAGCTGCAAGATTTCATTAAAGAAGCAAAGATGTTTGTTTATTTCTTGGGAATCTGGATGACCTCACGTCACCAGTTAGAGGTTAGAACTTATCTTTGCACAGAGGATACTATAAATGTGCTCCTTCAGCTGACAGACAGACATCGTTACATTATGTCACAGCTCCCTCCCCCATTCTGCGCGTTTACTGTAATTAATCGAAGCACGGACCTAAGCCCGTTTGTTGTTTAATTGAGGGTTAATTTAACATACAAAGTGTACAGATCAATTACCCGTACTCTAGTGGAGCTGGAGGACAATATATGCCAGCAGATATCCCTCACAACAGAAGGAAATTACAACGTGTAAACGCTAATTTATTTACACGGTACAACGCCTGTCTTGTCAGTTGAAGGAGAACATCAGCATCTTCTGTGTGAAAAGGTAAGTTCTTTAGTCATGATTTGCTGGTGAATTTACCATTAATTAATGTACTTTGTTACGGTTTCCACCTGCGCACAATCCGCGGTGCGAGATCGGTTGGCTGGCGGAAGGTGCGCGCGCCCGGCAGCCGGTTGCCCGTCCCGCTCCAGCAAAATAATCACCCTGTACATGTCTACATAAAATTCAATTTTGCTCACAGTCAGCTTCTCATTTTTGTTGTTTGACCATTAGATATCGAGCAATAGTAATCATAATTTATCTACATGTTCTGTATAAAAGCATCTCTAACTTTAGCTATTAGTTTCATAGTAGGCTAGTGCTATTACTTTCTTAACATGATTTAATTACATAATTGATGGAATAATAAAGAAAGCTTTTCATTCGGTCAACACAATTTTTTTGTGCCCAATTACATTAGGCGAGGAAACACGTAAACATTTTATGTACCCACATTTTTGTACATAAGAGTGTTCTTTTGTGATAAATATCTTATGTAGTGTTTTCATGTTAGGGCATATAAATACAGGCCGGACGTTTGTTTTAGACGAGTGAAAAATCTTAATGGAAGCCTGGAGGCGAGTTACTACATTACCTGTGTTGTTATCAGCTGCCCCAAGTGATCCGATGATTGACAAGTCTGTTTCACACTTCTGCTGAAATACAGTCATTGGCAAATATAATGACGGTCTGTTCGTAACTACGTAACGTGTACTTCCGCCCGTCACACAATACTTCGACGTGGACTGTACTGTCTGCTCAAGTCTGGAATTCCATTACATCAGATCGGTGGTGACAAGTGTGAAGCGATGGGGTGAGAGTGAGTGAGTGTGTGTGTAGGCTCACCCGCAGGCTTCAAGGTCAAGGGCAATCGTCTAAAACAAACGTCCGGCCTATACTTGTTTCTCCGCCAAATGTAATAGGGTACAAAAAAAGATTGTGTTGACCGACTGAAAAGCTTTCTTTATTAAAACAAGGCAACACTGAAAAATGGCTTCTATTACTTCAATAATTGATGGAGGGACATAGTTACATTAATTCAGACACTCTGACGTCTCAAAAAGCCACAGTAGTTAAAAACCCGTATTATTGGCCTATCATAATTTCTGGAACGTATTCCTATAAACTAAATATAAATACCCGAATTTTGGGTTTATACTTCTAACACTTAAATAGAAGTCATGATAATCGAGCTACCTCAATTTGTTTGACGCATGGAGTATTTTCAAAATTCACAAAATTTCAATTTAAAAATATGATCACAAAAACTTGGAAAGTAGTAAGTTTGTAGTACAGTACAATTTATATAAGGATTGTGTGCGCTAAAGGATTGTGTGCGCAACGTTAGAATGTAATCCATTAATAATTACAGGGATCTGAAAACTATCCCAGTGCCCCTTCAATATCGTGCAAATCGTGTACAATACAGGCTCAGGTTACCACTTTGCTCCATGCACGTTATTTTGCGTACCGAAACTGTAATGGGAGCTGCAGCAGTCTGGAAAACAAACGTTCGAATCTCGACGCTGGCAGTGGTCATTCTGAGTTCGTATAACTCCCGTGTTCTTCAACACTCCCTCCATGGGAAATGCTAATTGATACCGTACCAAATTATTGGGCACTTACTCCAATCCCAGACACAAAAAATTACGTGCACTGTTAGTTACTACAATATACAGGTTATCATACTCATTGACAAAGTGCACGGGGGTCATGACTAAGGTATGGCCAGCCTTTAAAATGAATCAGCAAAAGCAACGGTTTGGTCACCCTAAATTCACGACAGGCCCGAGAAACACGCCAAACACTTCCTACGAATGTGATCATATGTTAAACAATGGAAACTTGACCAAAATATGTTTCGATGAAGTCAGCTGTACGGAAGTGAAAGCTCTGTGAAATCAAATAGTATATTTATTGACTGCAGGTAGGGCAAGTGGAAATAGCATGGATGATTGCTGGTAATTTAGGAGCGTTAGGAGCGAACTCCATGTTCGTGAATTGAGGACTATATGATACAAATACCTAGGCTACAGTGAGTCTGACATATTTGGTGGTAATGATGCCTTGGTGTTGGGAACGTCAACTCCCTGACATACGAGTATAGTCAATTGAGGTCTATTTGATTTTGTTGTTATTGTTGATTCATTATGGGCTTTTGCGACATTGTAGTCATAAGCTGTGTGCGTGTGCGTGCATGTGCGTCTCTCTCTCTCTCTCTCTCTCTCTCTCTCTCTCTCTCTCTCATCCCGGCACTTCCCTTGAGTAGGAGTGAGACACCATGGAAAACCACTTAAACGGATGGCTGAGGTAGAAATCAAACCCATTTGAAATTATTTCAGTCAATCCAGCTGTTGACCTCCGTGGAAACTTCCTTTTAGGGTGACACATCCTTGCTTATTCACATCAATTTCGGATATAATCTTAACTCAAACCAAGATTTCTATCAAGGTGAGATGGAATGTCCCGCTTAAACATGAATGATGATGTAGTAGCAGTTTCAGAAGTCTGTGCTCATGGGCTCTTTCACCGGTGAAATTCGCGTAAATATTCGCAATCATGCTTCCTGGTACTGCAATCGCTGAGATTTAACCTCAGTCTGTTGTAACGTGGCAGACAAGCTCTGTAGCCCACGTGGTATAAAGTATGAGACCTCTACTCGCAGTGTTTCTTTCGGAAAATATTTTCCGGGAGGGGAGGACCACTTAATTCTTTGTCACCCTTGCAGTACAACAGTTCACAATGTCAGACTACTAGTTCTTGAATGCGTAATCGGACATAACATGCTCATCAGTGACATTTATTTGGCGTAGGAAATGACCGTAATGCTTCAGTTTAATTGCAGTCCATTTATTGGAGAACATTGAGTGGCCAAATGATTGGCGTTTCCTTACATTCTATTTTTTTTTCCAATGTACATCCTTTCTGATTTTATGTCCGAAGCACCTTTGCTGGAATTTATTTTGATTCTTCTTTTCCTGAAATCCCTAGTGTGCGAGGGTACCTGGAAGAAACACTGTCCACTCGGAAGTTGTGTTCTAGCTGGTGGCAGCAATTTCAAGAATTACATACACGTGACACTTCATCTTGGACTACCATTCCTACTATTTCTTAGTAAGTCAGACATCACCAAGCATACTTCAATATTAACTGCATTCCAGGACGAATGAAACGTTAAGTACTGGGTACAAGAGCTGAGGATCATTTAGTGACCTTACCATGTCAGCATTGTTACTGGTGTGATGTGGGATGATATTGCAATCGTAAAACTGTATGTTTATACACAGCTTCCAACTGCCTGAAAATCTTTTGAAAAATATGATTTCGACTCCAATGTAGGGGAGTAGGTGGATCGATAAAATACTGTAGCAGTCGCCATTTACAAAATCATTTTCAGGTAAATATTTTGGGACTGGAATAAAGTCAGCATTCATTCGAAGAACAACGAAGTTTGCTTTTGACAACTTCGATCAATCCTCATACTTATGAATTGTTTGAAGTAAAGTGCTCTCTTGGGGCAGATGACCTCGTAGTTCTGCCCCTTAAAACCATAATAACTAACTAAAGTGGTCTCTTCGCTACACGCTACGGTAATTGAAATCAGATTGTTTATAAAACAAGTAGCTCCGTGAAGAACTCGTATAATCTATTTTCATATAGCCTATCCTACTTGTCCTTTCCATCTCAAAAACTCGGCAATTAATTAGATTTTCCACGTGATTGATTGAATAGCTTTTGACACTTGAGCTGCATCGTGACAAAGTACCTATAGGGCAACAATTTCAAACTCAAAACTCAACATCCCAAAATTGTCATTTTAGATAACGACCTCGTGTGTAGCCACTAGCATTCTTGGCCATCATCCCGGAAGTACGAGTTTGATTCCCGGCTCTGCCAAGAAATTTAATTCTGGTCTGTTTGGAACGGGGTACATTCAGCCTCGTGAGGAAATACTGAGAAGTGGGTTAGATTTCCCAACTCAGCCATGCTGAAAGTGGTTACCCGTGGTTTCACACTTCTACTTCAGGCAAATGCTGGGATGGTTCCTAACTTGAGGCCATGGCCACCTCCTTCTCAATCCTCACATGACTTACAAATACGCACACTGCTAGATACCTCAATAGCACAGGTTATCAGACAAATTCTACACACACACACACACACAAGTACACGGGGCTGATAGACCACGACGTCCAAGCCCCTCAAATGAATCAACTATTCTAATAGAGGTTCCATTCGCGCTAAACATTCCTTGGTGAGTGTACAGTTCCGCGAGCAATGCGTGGGCGTATGTAAATAAAAAAATCCATAATTAGTCAATATTGAATTCTGGGAACCAGGCAGGCAGGCTGCCCGAGGCGACGGGAGACCTCGCTCCGCTTGCCGAGAGCTCAAGGGCGCACGGGCCCGGCTCATAGCCTTGGGCAAATGTCAAGGTACATGTATCATGTGTTATACCTGTCAACCTGCTCTCCCTCCCACCCATACACAATGCCAGGGTTAGCTCCACTCCTCCCTGCTGCCGCCGCTGCTGCTGCTGCTGCACACTACTTTATATCCTCTCCAGGCCTAGTCTCTCCACATCCGGTACTCAAGGCAACGGCAGTAGCCAGCATTGACAATCATCAGTTCCTAGCACCTAACATCATGGGGCGTTTTCTAGAGTCTGGCGGCAGTTTCCTCGGGGTCCAGCATCACTGTGTATTTGAATCGGCTCATGTCATTAGTACCTTCAGGAAACAATACACAAACCTTCCTATTACTGTAGGAAACAATACACAAACCTTCCTATTACTGTAGGAACCAATACACAAACCTTCCTATTAATGTAGGAACCAATACACAAACCTTCCTATTACTGTAGGAACCAAAACACTGTATATTTGAATCACGTCCTGCCATAATACTGTGCCTCATTGAGGATCCAATAAACCAACATTCAGGTTTATACCCAGTATTGTAGCTAAAGTCTTATACAGGACTTGTAAGGAAAAATACACCGTAGGTATATGCTTTATTTCTAGAATATACCTTGAGAGGAATTAACATTTTATCAACCTTTTAATGTAATTTGCTTCCGTGTGCTATTGGGTACTGGTATTGCATGTAGTGGCCTGCGTCTTGGTGAGGTATGCCATACCATGCCAACTGACACTTGACTGGGAAGATGCTATGGCAACTATATTGAGAAGTCTGAAATGGTTTCATCCCTCTGAATTAATACTCTAACAGTCTAATTGGTGTGAAAAATTCTAGTTTCCTCAGAAAACGTAAGTTTTTCAGCTGATTCCTTCTCATAAAGCACTGCACAGCATTGCCTTGTTGATACTTGATATATAAGTGCTTTGATTAGTTTTCTGAGATAACCATCTGCATTTGTACTGTAACTCCAACACATTAGGTGCTTCTGACGCTTACGGAAATGGAATTGAAACGTTATTATTATTATTATTATTATTATTATTATTATTATTATTATTATTATTATTGATTGAATCGTTACAAATATACAAATTTTACAAAATCGGAAAGACTGTACACATTTTTTATGTATTCCCTTACAATTCCTACGCATTGTTTAACCTGTAAATTTACAATTATTGAATTATATTGTTACAATATGATCAAGACAGGTCGAAATAGGATATCAAAATTCATACAGAGCAGGAATAGATCACATATGCCACTAAAAGGTGCAACCTTATGTGTGGAATGTACGTCATTAATTATTATTTCTTAAAATTGTATAATGGCTTAGTCGAATAACACGTTCTGTGTAAATGCTTTATGTACTAAAGTAATGATTAAGAAGGAAAATAGAATTTGCGCTTGTATAAACTTGTAGGTTCAATAAATTATATTTTCAATGTTAATTTTGTTTTCTCTGAGATGTTTTATATGCATCTTCAGGTTTGCATGATTTTCTTAAAATTCCTTTAATTTAATTGGGAGAATGTTATATAACTGTCAATAAATTATTTTGTTGGAGGACGATGAGGAGAATGATATAAATAGTAACATTCAGCAAGTAATTGAAAATGCAGATTTTGTTGGTGTAGAAACGTCAGGTATAAAGAGTTAAATACAATGTAACAACGTGCTAAGAACTTAATCATATGCAATATTTACCTTAATGACAATTGAATCACGTAAATACTGTAAACGTTTGCACTATTGGTTTCAATACCAAATGGCATGCATCAATATATTCCACCTTAAGTCTATAGTAATTAAATTAATGTAAATCAATTAAACGAACCAGTTTCAATCATATTATGGTCTTCTTCAGCGTTATCATATGAAATTGTGATAATTGCGAGCAAAGCGTTAGATAAATGAACACAACAAAAATTATATATTAAAATAAAATGCAATAATAAAATAATGCTAATAAAATATTACTAAGTTGGAAAATAATGTCAGGGAAAAGAGTTCAAACTTATAATAAAATTGGTCTATAGATTAAATAATTCTAATAAGGAACTTCCATATGTTTTATAATAGTACATTATGCAACGAGCCTATAATGGCCATAATTAAGACACGAGTATTTTTATAAAACGAGCGTATGCGAGTTTTATAATTTCTATACGAGTGTCTTAATTACCATTATAGGCGAGTTGCATACGACTGTTTATGTTCGACGATAATTATAACTTTATTATATGTTTTAACATAAATGTTCATAAATATCTGTGCACTCACTAGAATGTTGTGATCGGGTGCTGCGGTGGGTAGTATATCTCTGGTTCATAAGCTCTCTGGACAACCGACGCATGCGCTCTGTGTGCTTCAATGCTATATGTTCAGATTGTGCTCCAGTATTCAGTAAAACTGTCACCGAAGTCGTTTCAAAACCACGCGCTGTGTAGAAATTGATTTTGGGGATATTAAGGTACAGTGCCATTTCTTGTCTCAGTTTATTTACGGGAACATATGGGCGGTGCAACTTAGGTAATTTATATAGACATGTTGGATTTTGAACGCATGCGCGAAGGTATCCTTATATAATTGGTCACACAACTGTTTCTTGAGCTCTGATTGGTGGGAGAAACTGTTTCATAATGGAAAATAGTGTTATGAGCCTCATTAGGATACAGTTTTCTGACACATAATAGTTAGGGTCGAACATAAAGGTACATTTTAGATTAATTTTAAAGGAATACAAAATAATTCCAATTAACATTTTACAAATTCAAATTAAAGCGTAACAGATCTGTTTTATAAATTAATTTTAGAGGGCACTAGCAACCCACCCCAGCTTCGCTCGGTATCATAACGGTTTACCCAGCGTAAGCTTAAAATGCGCACGGATGGCAGATCCCAGGCGCAATTCAGAAAAGCAGAGGTGAACAGCGAAACTACAAACACACATACTCTCCCTGAAATATTAACTCGACATGACTCGATAGTTTAATGCTGGCCGAAGCTGGGGTGATAGGCTTGCTCGCTAGCTCGTAAACTCTCTCCGAAGCTAGTAATTTAAATTTCCACTGAATGGAAATTCTTGGAAGAAATGAAAACTTAAAAACATTTATAGTGGGTGGTGTATTAAATATAGAGATATGCTGTCCCGGACTTTTTTGTAGAACAATTCATGCTGAACAATATTTTTACTCATAGTAGACTATATAGATATTTTTAATGGTTTATCCAGCGTAAGCTTAAAAGGAGCACGGACGGCAAGTTTTTCTTTGACTCGATTCACTGAAATCGTCACTGCTCGGCTTCCTCTGGTCATAAATGAAACCTTCCTCGAGAAATCATTTACAGAATGGTGAAAACTAAAACTAAAAGTAGACTGATGAGATCTACACAGGGCCAAAAATTGTGTGTGTGTATGTCTGTGTCTGTCTGTCTGTCTGTCTGTCTGTCTGTGTGTGTGTGTGTGTGTGTGTGTGTGTGTATACTCTGAATGTCTGCGCCCCCCCCCCTCCTATCAATGCGAACAGGGTGAAACCGAATTGAACGAAATTTGGTACAGAGGTAGAACTAGCAATGGGCACCTTAGTGTCAAGTTTTCTATTGCTGCTATCTTGACGGAAACGGATTGGCGGCCACCAAAATGTTAAAAGCTTAAATCAAATTATGACCAACCTAATAATTAGATCTCTACCAAAATTTGCAACAACATTCCTTTTTGTGGGAAGCATCTTTTGACTGAACTATAAGGTCATCAGCCCAATAGTTTGCAGATAGCGGCCATGTATGTGTTCAAATTGATTCCCCATATCAATTCAAACATGTTGAAACTGAATTGAATGCAATTTTTTACAGAGGTAGCACCAGCAAAGTGCATCTCATATTCATGTTTAATATCCGTATAGCACGTTGTATTTCAACAAGCTACTGCAACCAACATTCAATTATACTCCTTGAAGAGGACAAAGAGTTATACCAATACGCATGCATTTAGGAGAAAGTAGGCTATATGTTCTTTACTGAACATCTCGTTTTATTATTGCATTTATAAAGTAATTTTTGCTCGCAATAAATTATTGTAATTTCGCATTGTAATAGCGCTGAATAAGACCGTAATATGATTGAAAGTGGCTCGTTTAAGAAATTAATTTACATTAATTAAATTGTCTCGAGGGGAATAAATAGATACATACCATTTGGTATTCACGTGCCAGTCCAACTACACGAAAAGCCATTCTGTCGTTTCTTCACCCAGCCGTGAAAGTCTACATCTGTATAGCCTATATTTATCTATTGTTGATGTAAACTGAAATTCTAAACATTAGAACAGCAGGCAATCGTGTGTGATAGGACACACGTCGTGCTGGACTGCAATAGTGTGAAACATGAGACAATGTTTGACCGTGGTAAAATTGTAGGAACCAAAAGGGTTGGCCATAGTTGCTCAGAGCTGGCCACTACCCAAACAGATACCGTCGGCACTTAAAATATCGTAGACACGGGACCACGGCCGACAGAAAATAGATACTGAACACCCTTTGAAGGAGAATATTGCGATCAATCACAATCCACAATCACAATCCACCTCAACTTACATGCCACTCAACCTATCAGTCAGCGTACTTGTTTTCGATGGAATGTCAAAACTGATGCCTTTGTCACCTAAAGCAGAGAACGTTGACATTGGACCGTGCCGCCTAGACTAGCCCTTGGCAACGGACAGCAGAGTCATCAGAGTGAGGCATAGACTATTCTGTTGGAAAATGTGTAGAAAATGACGGCCAATAACTAGAATATATTTTCCATTTTTCTTACCAAGTTTTCACGCCGGGTGTGGGTGTAGAATTTATTGGATAACGTGTGTGTGTTTGTGTGTTTTTTAAATTGAAATTGGGTACCATTCCGGCATTGGCAGAGCCGAGAATTGAACCCGGGCCTCCGTGGTGACAGCAAAGACTAGGTAACAAGGCGGACAGTCTGGTACTTGTACATGTTAAGCTCAAGATAATTCATTTTAGAGGCTTGGGACATCTTTGTCATCAGTCCCGTGTAGTTGGCTCTGCCAAGAAATTTAATTCTGATCTGAGGCAAATGTTAGAAGAGGCGGGTTCGATTCCCACCTCAGCCATCTAGGAGGTGGTTTTCCATGGTTTCCCACTTCTGCTCCAGGAAAATATGGCCACTTATGGCCACGGCCGTCTCCTTCCCAAACCTCATCTGAATTACAAATGCAGCCATCACAATAACACAGGTTATCAAACAAATTCCACACACATCCAAGTACACGGAGCTACATGCTCACGTCTCAAAGCCCCTAAAAGATTCGACAACATCATTAGCAATCAGAATTTTCCAGAGAAGTTTGGCCAAGGGAAAGGTATAAAGAAAATAAGTGGCTCTGCCCAGAAATTAGCCATTGCTCGTACTTAAGATTTATTTATTTGTTGGATTCGTCTCCAATAAT
Source organism: Meconema thalassinum (assembly GCA_946902985.2). Classification (NCBI taxonomy): domain Eukaryota; kingdom Metazoa; phylum Arthropoda; class Insecta; order Orthoptera; family Tettigoniidae; genus Meconema; species Meconema thalassinum. The sequence goes on along the minus strand of OX336389.2, from coordinate 368,666,620 downwards.
GTTATTCTGCTTGATACATACTCGCGCTGTTGTATGACCTATGATAACGTCAATTCCCCTCTGCTCTTCAGTTTAATAATTCTCAAAATCTCCCTTATACATTTCCTAGTTCATGAGGTAGTCAGCAGTGAGCGATGCACTCGAGGAAATGTTCTCAGTTCCCGTTGTCTTCTACTCTCGCTCTCAGAGTTACTCTCCATTTCTGTCCTTGTTCCCATCAAACACACTCCCGGCTCAGCAAACCAGTTGCCAAGTATCCATTAGGAAATAGCCTACATCGGCCAATTGCTTATTACCGAATGGAGGGCCCTTACTCAATAATTTGATTTGAGGTAAACATAATTTTGGAGTTTATCATCTAGGCTTAAAGGATTGAGCCGCGTCGTATATCGGTTATTATTTCCCGACGTTTCCTTTAAGCCTAGATGATAAATTAGACACCGGCCGCAAAAGTCTAAGATCTAAATAATTTTGGAGTTATACAAATTTCGTTCCGGTAGTGAATATTGATGGTCCTGCGTGATTTCTGGGCACTTTTCCATTGTACTGGTATCTGTATCCAAACAATAGCCAGGGAAATAGAAGATGCGTTCAAAAAGTAACGAGCCGGAGGCTGGAATTCGCAAACCGGTGACGGCATCGGCTAATCGTGGCGTGTGTAACGAGGTGTGGTTCTGACCAGAGCGTGGAAAGTCACAGCCCGTCGCTAGAGAGCACGCGTGCAAGTCACGTGACGATATAAAGCGAGCAGCTGCATGCATCAATCATCCAACGCTGCCAGTCGCATTGCAAACAGTGACATGGAGGCGTCAACCGAAGAGCAAAGAGGTGTTGTTCGGTTTCTGACATCGGAAGGAGTAGGGGGAACGGACATTCATCGCCGAATGTCACAAGTGTACGGCGAACACTGCATGTCCCTCGCAAGGGTCAAGGCGTGGCACAAGCGCTTCAGGAAAGGACTGGTGTCGTTAGCCGATGATGCCCGGTCTGGGTCACCCCCCTGCATTACCGATGACAACGTCCAGCTGGTTGATGCACTCATTATCCATGACCGCCGAGTGACAGTGAACGCCATAGCCACCGTGGTCGCTCCACGACAATGCACGACCTCATACGGCCAACACAGTCGCGGCACTCCTGCAGACATTCAAATGGGATGTTCTCGGCAACCCTCCATACAGTCCAGACCTCTCTCCCTGTGATTACGCCATGTTTGGTATCTTGAAAAGGGCTCTGCGGGGCCAACGATTCACCTCTGACGCCGACGTCCAGTTGTACGTGCGGAATTGGTTCACATCGCAGCCAAGGGAATTTTGAGATAGCCATTCACCGCTCGTGTCACAGTGGGACAAGTGCCTCAACAGCCAGGGCCAATACTTCTAACATAAAGGTACTGGTTTCTGTAATTATGCCTCCGGCTCGTTACTTTTTGAATGCACCTTATGTAATAAGATAGCCTACTCGTATTGTAAATCACCTGGTTGCATATTAAATCCGGAGTAAATTCTCTTTCCCCTTACCGTGGCACACATTCTCTTGGAGTGTGTGGACCTGGCCGATCTGCGAAAAACCCTCTTAACTACCTAACGGTTTCTCCCTTGTTCTACGCTGGCGGATCAAAAATTCTTGGCCCCTATTTTTTCTTAGCAAAAAACAAAAAAAACAACATACAGGTAATTGCAAATATAGTCCTGTTCTACGTACCTTACACTATTTTTCCACATAGTCTCCTCATTTAACCCATCGCAGCGCTAAATTTGAGATAACACTGTGGTAGAATTCAGCCGGCTGACTGTGGAACCATCGTCAGACTGCTGTCTTGGCGTCATCGTTGCACGTGAATCGCTGTCCTGCCAGGAACTTCTTCAGCAGACCATGCCAATGTGAGATCTCATGTGGCAACCAGAGCCGCCAAAAAGCTCCGGTCATTTCACTGGGAGAGTCTGGACCACCCACCATCAGTCCGGACCTCGCCCTTAGTGTTTTCCACGCTTTTGGTCCGCTGAAGAAGTTCCTGGGTGGACAACGATTCACGTGCAACGATGACTCCAAGACAGCAGTCCGACAATGGTTCCACAGTCAGCTGGCTGAATTCTACCACTACAGGGACATCTCAAATTTAATGCTGCGATAGGACAAATGTGGAGACTATGTGGAAAAATAGTGTAAAGTGCGTAGAACAGTACGTATATTTGTAATTACCTGTATGTTTTTTTTGCTAAAAAAAATAGGGGCAAAGACTTTTCTATCCACCCTCGTACGTGATGACGGGCCGTCAGCAGACCTAGTCATCCTGTTCATGGAGGAGAAAGACTAATTTTTAAAGTTTTAGCGTAGTTGAAGACCTTTTAGTTTAGGTATAATCTGTTTTATGTTTTTTATTGTGTACATATATATTAATAACTAGCAACCTGACCCGGCTTCGCCCGGGAACAGTTATGAATGCATTTCGTAATACGCGCTTTTTTTCCAATGTCAATGAACAACAACCAATAGCTGTTTTACGTCTCGGCATGATGGGTTAAAATCACTGACTTGACTATTAATTATATTATCATGGATATGCATGTGCAACAAATTCTTGTCAGACGTAATTTAAGAATGGCGAGGTGCATGATGCACAAATCCCCCTTCCGTCCAATCTTAACTTGACTGAATTTTGCGGAACGAAAAGTTCAAAGGCGAAATGAAGAAAAGCCGAGTTGCACTTCCAGGGAAACTCCAAACACAACCAACCTTCGCAGAAGTCTTAACTCAACACGACTCAACGGTTTGCTGCTGGCTGTATCTGGGGCAATAGGTTCGCCCGCTAGCTAGGTTGTAGCAGGGATGATAGACTCGCCCTTAGCTAGCTCTTAAACTGTCGCCTCAGTAGTTGAATGGACATGGTTAGAAGAAATTAAAACATAAAAACACTTAACAGTGGGCGATGTATTGAAGATACATATGTTCTCGCGGACTTTTTTTGTAGAACTTTTCATGCTGAAGAATTCTTACACTCATAGTATTTAGATATTTTTAACGGTTTGCCCAGCGTAAGCTTACAAAGCGCTCAGACGCCAAGTTTTGTTTTTCGACTTGTCCACTGAAATAGTTACTGCTCGGCTTCCTATGATCGTAAATAATTTTCTACAGAAATCATCCTCGAGATATCCTTGACAGAATGGTGAAAACCGCATCAAAATCCATCCAGTGGTTCTCGAGTTAACCCGTAACATCCAAAAATCGGGGACTTAGTTTTATACTAAGTAGAGATGTTCAAAATGCCTTATTTGTTTAGTTATCATCCTCGTTTTACTTCTTTTATCCAAATAAGGCATAATTTTAGGGCACACTGTCTGTTTTATATAAACCATTTCCGTTCTCATCCCCTGGCAGTGGGCTATTTGTATCTTCATTATTTCATTTCATATAATTTCATTAGGGGCCGACAACCTAGATGTTAGACCCCTTAAAATAAGAATTTTCATCTAAATACTTTTTGCGTTCATTTGTTTTATTTATTTATTTATCCTTCTAGTACAGCTCATGACTTAGTGACTAGCATTCTTGGCTGTCAACGCGGAAGTCTGGGTTAGATTCCCTGTTCTGCCAAGACATTTAATTCTGGTCTGAGGGCTGGAACGGGTTTCGTTTTGCCTCGTGAGGTAGAAGTGAGAAGAGGTGGAGTAGATTCCTACCTCAAGCATCCTAGAAGTAGTTATCCGTAGTTTCAGACTTCACCAGGCGAATGACAGGATGGTATCCACATTAAGCCCACAGCCACTTCCTACCCAAATCCTAGCCTGAATTACAATTACACACACAAGTACAGCAATTATGACAGAGGTTATGAGATTAAACACTCCAAATTACATTGGGTTACATGACCACGACGTTGCAAAGCCCCTATACGTAAAACCCGCGGATATCCGCAAAATATTTCGCCATGCGGATATAATTTGCATGGCTGTGCGGATAGCGGATATGTTTGGAGTAAATTTGCGGCTAGTTTTTAGAATACAATCCGAACTTGTTGAATATAATTACTATAATTAATACTCTAATTACTAGGACCCGGATATCATATTTTACAGTTTTTTTTCATGACAAATATAAGTTGATGATTTACACTTATCTCATTCAAATGATGTCATTAAGCACAATGAACACTGCGAACTCAAAACAGTTGCAATTCTGGCTGTGTAACATTCATTTTAAACATTGCACATGACATACATAGCCTAGGGGAACGACTTCTTCCTCATGTCTAAATGTGTTGCTTTAATGAAAATGAAAATAGACAGCCTGCTTCCAGTCGACCGACCGGGTCAGGGAATGGAATGAATGAAGCTCCCATCTAGCGGCGAGGATATGAACTGTGCCGGCTGCCGAAGCCTGTCTCACTCCCCTGGGGCAATGATTAAATGAATGACAGATGAAATGAAATGATAGTGGAGAGTGTTGCTGGAATGAAACATTTGTGACAGGGAAAACCGGAGTACCCGGAGAAAAGCCTGTCTGCCTCCGCTTTGTCCAGCACAAATCTCACATGGAGTGATCGGGATTTGAACCACGGACCCAGCGGTTAGAGGCTGGCGTGCTGCCGCCGCAGCCACGGAGGCTGTATGTTGCTTTAATATTTTATCTAATTGAAAGTATTATTGGGATGCCAGTAGATTTGGATAAAAGACGTGTGGATGCAGATAGTCATGCGGATTCGGGGCGGATGCGGAGAACAGCCGTGCGGATGCGAGGCGGATGCGGATAACGTATTGTTTATCAACGCAGGGCTCGACCTATACGAATCAACAAGATTCTTGGACTCGGTAACCTCTTCCTTGGAAGTAGGCATTATTTTGAACATTTCAGCAATGGCATTGCGTGTAGCTGAAAAATGAACAACTTCAGTGTTTGTAATGAAGGATTACAAAAACTACCGAACGTAAACAGTGGAAGGCATGCGTCAGTCGTTGAAAGTGATCAGTGAAGCTGACGTGGCAGGCGGGTTATGTAAAGCAAGTCAGTGACCGGCCTTGGCGCGCGGAAGCCGGAAGACAAGCAAGCAGCGCGGAGTGGTCCGTGACCCAGTTCACTGGAGGCACTGCCTGCGGCAAGGTCCAGTGTAGCAACCCGCTGTGCAGACGTGCCATGTGCTGCTCAAGTGCAACCACAGTATTCGTCTCACTGCTGCGTGCAGTCACTTCCTCAAGATACCCTGGAGACAGGTGCAACCACGGTATTCGTCTCACTACTGCGTGCAAGCACTTCCTCAAAATACCCTAGAGACAGGTGCAACCACAGTATTCATCTCACTACTGCATGCAGTCACTTCCTCAAAATACCCTGGAGACAGGTGCAACCACGGTATTCGTCTCACTACTGCGTGTAGTCACTTCCTCAAAATACCCTGGAGACAGGTGCAACCACAGTATTCATGTCACTATTGCGTGCATTCACTTCCTCAAAGTATCTAAGTTGGTGATCGATATAGTGGATACTTTTCGACGTTTAATCCCGCGTGGAAAATCTTTGCTAGCTTTACAAATTGCCTTTCTGGGTGTTACTTTTCAGTCAGTTTTATTTGCTTGAATAGTCATTTTTGGAAGAGCTACTCGTTTTTACTTCCAGTAAACTAAGTGTATTAGTGATTGGCTTATTTTATTTGATTGATATAAAAGAGAGTTTAAAGGCACATATATGATGGTTCAGTACTTCAGTGTAGCGATGAATCTGCAGAGAAATATTCGACAAAATAATTTATCTGATAAATTACTTAAACGTGCATTTTTGGAGTGTACTCAATGTACAAATCAGGGTACATGCCTTATTATTGTTTGGGTTTTGGCAGCTTGAGAGATGAAGAAATAATACACTTCGCATCACCAAACTTCTCATAAATTGTAAGATCGCACTGGAAAGTTTTAAAAACTGTTCTAGAAACACCCGGGCTCGGGTAAAAGATTTCGACTTAGGAGGGGATTTTTCAGTCGACTAAAACGATTTTCCTGAAATCGCACTCTCTTGGGTAACATCCCCCAGGGGCTCACCTCTAGTGGGACGTGGGTTGGCGACCACGGGACCCCAGCTCAGTCTGGCATTGCTTCCACTTACTTGTGCCGGGCTCCTCTCTGTCTTCATTCCTGTCGACCTCCCTTGGTCAACTCTTGTTCTTTTCCGACCCCGACGGTATTGGGGTATCCGAGGCCTAGGGAGTTTTTCACTTTCCCGCCTTAATTGGCCCTTGTCTCATCTTTCTTGATCCCTCCTTCTTCTTCAAGGGTCAGACCTCTTGTTTTCTTTTCATTATATTTCCTTTTCTCTTTAAGATTCCCGCACTGTTTTGTTTCTTGGTTCCACGTGTATCTAAACTCGCTTTAGCGAATTTTATTGTGGGTATTTTTAATCTACGTTGCATTTTGTAAGTTTTTTTCGATCTAAATTACCTCTCGCGTTTGTTTTCAACCTCAATTGCATTTTGTAAAGATTGACAATCTAAATTGCTTTTTAGTAAGTCTTTCAATGTAGGTTCCGGACATTTTAGTGAATATTTTGAATTTCAATTGCATTTTGTATGTTTAACCAAAACCACTTTTCGCAAGAATTTTAGCTCTCAATTGCATTTTGTGGGTATTTTGAATCTAAATTACATTTTTTTCAAGTATTTTCAATCTAAATTGCATTTTGTAAGTATTGTCAATCCCCATGAGTCGTTCGAATCTACCGTACATTTTGTAAGCATTTTCAATTTCTATTGCATTTTGTAAGTATCTTGGATTTCAGTTGCACTTTGTGAATAATTTGGATTGGAACTGGGATATTTCAATCTGAATTGCATTGTGTATTTTCAATTTCAATTGCATTTTGTAAGTATTTTGAACCTCAATTGCATTTTGTACGTATTTTCGATCTCATTTGCATTTTGTAAGTATTTTGAATTTCTATTGCATTTTGTAAGTATTTCAACTCTACATTGCATTTTGTACGTATTTTGAACCTAGCCTACATTTTGTGGGTATTTTTCAATCTATTCTTTTTGTGAATCTTTTCGTTCCAAATTCCCTTCTGTAAGAACATTTTGTGAGTTGTTTCAATCTGAGTTCCTTTTTGTGAGTATTTTCCGTCTCACTTAATTTTCGTTCTGGTTTCCATTTCATTAACATTTTCGCTATCACCCAGAGTATTTAGGGGCCGATAACCTAGATGTTAGGCCCCCTTAAAACAACGATTATCATCATCATCTTGGGTAACAAGCGACTGTACCAGAATTCGACACAGCAACTTTGAGAACAGGAGGTGAATATCTCGGCCAACTGATCCACACAGCTAACTTACCCTTTTCATGTCCGCCATTCCACTATAATCTAAATCAGAGGTGCCCTTAGAGCACGCCGGGCGTGTTCCTGGCGTGAACGGCCTTGCAGCGATGGTGGGGGAAGACTTTGTCCTCTCTATCGCTTTCCCGTTCCACTCTCTCCCGTACTGCCCTCGCTGTATTGTTGTTCAGTCGAACGTCAAACGGTATTCAGTATATTGTAAATATGCATTTCAGGGGGAACGCGGGTGTACGCGTACCCCTTAAACATTTGAAAACTGTTAAAGAAAACATATTGGTTCATTTGAATCTAGTCCGGCAAATATAACTTCCGACTTGAAAGTTCATCGATCAGCTGGCGTTAAGGTGCTGTTCACAACAGCTGAAGGAGATTTCGAGTTATCCTCGATTTAAATAGATTTATCGAATGAGTTTCTTTTGGTCAGCAACTCGGCACGCCGTTCTTATAAGCACTTAGGCTAGTGTTTGGAGGCGGGATAGGTTGTTAATTTATGCGTGTGGTTAGTTTTGAAGGTTGAAGAAAATACGAACTATTTAACATCTACCAAGGCATCGAAAAAAGCTGCAAATTGATGATTCGAACACAATGACTGGACTTCGCAAATTGCGGAAAATTGAAAGGTCGTGATGTTTTGTAGACTACAACTGAGAGTACCCCTTTCTTGTTTTTAGAAAGAAAGCACTGAGAAATATGTTAACAAATTGCAACAAAATGAAAATAAGAGGGAAGACAAACAATGTGAGTTTCATGATGCCATAGCAGTATTGCTGACTTTTTTTTTTATTGCTAAGCACGTAATCGGCATGTACCGGTAACGTACCGGGTATGCGAAGAAACGCGCGGAACACAATGTAGATGTGTCGGACAACCAACGCAATGGACGAAGTTTGTTTACATTACATTTAGTGCAATTGCAATCCCAACTACAAGCTGCTGCGAGAGATTACGTCACCAGTTACGTTGGCAGCACGGCTATCGCTTGTATCATAACAAACAAACAGTAAACTTTATACTCGCCACAGCCATTCATAACATACTGTTGCACTCTCCCAATAATCTAACTATACACACTGACGATTTCGACAGCCCACAGCCCACACATGTCGCCTTCACCCAATCAAGGACTCTGGGATGCCAATTAAACTGATGACTCAACCACTTGCAGATGCACGTAGCCACTGCGGAGAACATTCCCGGGCGCCCTGTAGATCAGACGCCATGAAGAGCTGTCACAGTGCCGGCAGCCCAGCCGAGAGAGGCAGGAGCCAACCTTCTGGCGTGAGGCGCAGCATAGCTAAGCACGCCGAGCGTGCAAACACTGGGAGGCCGCTGATCTAAATACTGTATCATCCACCTTTAAACTAATACTTGCTTCATTTTCTTGGTTTGACGGCATAAATTCGTTTGACTTCTATTATTAGATCAATACATTCCCACTCTTCCGTTAGTCATGTCTTAGTCTTCACCCAGTCTAGAACTCGAAGCTATATGACCTCCAACAGGAATGCATCCTTTTTATCCATTACAAATTCCTTTATTAAATACACCAGGATTTCTCAAACCACTTGTGTCCAAAAGCTAAGCATAATCCAGATACGAAGACGGTCTACTGTGTATATTGAACATGTTGGAATGGCTACAAAACAAAGTGAAAGTGAAGTACAAGACATATGGCATACAACAACATTCATAATATCAAATTCAAACATGTGCTGATAGCAAAACTACCCATTAAAGAATTGAATGTTTGTCAACCAGGCTATCTTGCAGTTAATTTCATTTAATTATGTGGCCATTCAGACATCCTGTTAAGGAAATGTGTCCTCCTATCTTGAATATGCTTAAGGTTGCCGCTATAAAATTATAATGGTGTAGAATTCATCGAGCCAGTCACGAACTGATTTTTGGTTTTGCATGATGCAGCGCTGTTTCAAATTGAAAGCAAATACTACTTTGCGAAGTCAGCAATACCATGTTTTGAAGCGGGATCTGATGAGTAAATCATCTGACTAGTGTAGCCTACGTGAACGCTGCTTGATTCAGTGCTGTGGGGTCTTGTCCCCTACCCCCATACTTGTACGCTTCTTTCGAAATACTGATTTTAATATTTCCATTATATGTAATGAACATGATTGGTCATAACAGCATCAACAACAATACTGTAAGTCTACGTCTATCGGGATGCGTGTCACGAATATCGTGTTGTTTTTTTTTTGTTTTTTTTTTACACAGTTAGGCCCTCCACACTCGGAGCAACTCAAAAGAAACTTTACTAGTCTCGATACCAGGACTCGGGGTGACTAGGCAACGCCGCTTGTGCATTTCAATGGCCCCCCCTGGGGGGCCTGAAGGACTGGGGACTGGGAGATCGAACCGTCCCGAGTATCCACGACCCAGCATGCTGGACCCCTCGATACTCCAGCCTCTGGTCTCTTATTTGGCGCTAGTCAAACGCAATGGGAGAACAAGCTCTTAATCGGAAATTCGTGAGCGAAGTTCAAAAGCATCCTATGTTGTAAGATTACAAAAGGAGTAAAGTCAACCCCTGGCACTATACAGCCCATGAAGGGCCTAGGCCGATCAAGCGACCGCTGCCCAGCCATTTAGCCTGCAGATATTGGGGTGACGCGTCATCAGCACATCGGGTCCCCTCGGCCGTTAATCTTGGTTTTCGTGATCGGGGCGCTGCCTCACTGTCAGACAGCTACTCAATTGTCCTCACGAGGCTGAGTGCACCCCGTTCCAACCCTCACGCCAGTTATAAAATCCCTGACTGAGCCGGGAATCGAACCTGGGGCCTCCGGGTGAGAGGCAGCCGCGCTACCCTAACACCACGGGACCGGCACAGAAGGACTATTCAAGACAAAATGTGGTGTCGTGTTTCTTGCATTCTCTTGCAGTTTTCAATCTTTCAATATATGGATGAATCTACGTTTCCTTCTGTAGCGATGTTGATGATAATGATATTAATAGACGATAATACCTTCTTCACTACTCGAGTCGACATTTTCACGACTGATATCACGTGACTGCTACTCGGAAGTTGCATAGACCGTGCGTAGAGAACGGGCAACTTGAGTAGCTTAGACGCCCAGTTTCCTGGTATCCAGGATACTACAGTTCAGTTGAGTTGCTCCATGTGAAGAGGGCCTTAGTTCTCGAACGGTTAAAGAGAGTTCCTTAAGTGATACAAAAATAGAAGTAAAGTGGTTTCGAACCCACAACAAGTTGTCATCACACATGTCTGACGCGTTATTTCCTCGGCTACGAGTACAAAATCAACGCGATCTTCATGTTGTACATGTTGTTGTTCCTTCATTTGTGGACTTGGAGACATCGTGATCCTGTAGACTCGTGAACTAGAATGTGTGTAGAATCTATCTAATAACCTGTGTTATTGTGATAGCTGTATTAGGCTAGTCCGTGAATTTGTAATTTGGGACTAGGATTGGGTAGGAGGTCGTCGTGGCCTTGCTTAGTAGAATTCCGACATTTACCTGAAGTAAGCTATAAGTAGAAATCCACGGAAAACCTCTTCTCAGTCTGCCTCACAAAGCTGGGTGAACTCCGTTCCAGCCTTCAGACCAGAATTAAATTTCTTGGCACAGCCACGATTCGAACCCATTCTTCAGGTGTGACACACACATTCTGGCCACTGCACCATGAGATGGTTCCAATATTGTAGTCTATTATTGCTGATGTAAAAGAATACAATCTTGGGACAGCGCAAAAACAAAAACATTTCTTGAGCTGCTCGATTGGATATTTAGTTATGTGTCGTCGCATCATTAACTGTGGTGGAATTTTATTATGTTATCAAAAAGCAGAATGATTCTCTTCCAAGAAATGTGTATCTCAACACAACACAACATAACAGAACATAACAGTAAAGCAAGACACTTTCTCTGTGTGTAGTGGACTTCTGAACGAGTTACTTCAGACGGAGCAGCCTGCGTCTTAGAGCCGAAGCATATTGCTGGGAACTGAACTTCGGTCAAAGTGGATAACTTAGATGGATCATTCACATTTGAGTTCCTGAGCTTGTGTTAACACTCCAGCATGCATAGTAGGCTACTACTAGGCCTAGCAAAAAGGATCGGGTTCGATTCCCAGTTAATGCAAGTAAGATTTTCAAAGTGAAATGTCACGTCTGGTGGTTCGGATTCCACGTAAAAACAAGTAGTTCCGTGAAGAACTAAATAGCCTATTTTCATATATGCTACTGGTCTTAGGATTAAAGATTTAAAAAATGCACAACGCCATTTTTAATTTCTCACAGAATTCCATTAAATTAGACGTCAGTATATAAAGGCTTGTATGAAGATATACCGTGCCAAGTTTCACAGCGCTTGGATGATTAAGTCGCGAGAAAAGTCTATTTAAATGTTTCAACTTCGCCTGGCTGCCATGTTGGTTTCGTACTGAACAGGTTTATGACAGATACACAGATGAACGTCTATAGTGCGTCTCTACCTTAAAAGACAGTACGCGTTAAATGGGCCGCGCTGATGCCAGATCGGCTGCATATACAGAGTTCTGCGAGGCCAGGCACATGATGTTAACATAACTCGTATACAGGCGTGGTTTTACGCAAAACTCTCGAAATTTCCGAAATATTTGTTTGTTTTAAATAACTGTACCTCATGCCTTGCAGCGAATGACGGTACAAAATTTAGATATGATACACCAAACCTCAGAGCGCAATTTTAATGCACACATTATAATTTATAATTTTCAATTATTCATGAATATGATAATATTATAATATGTTATAATATTACATTTTCTCGAATATCATACAGTAGGTTATAATAAATTATAATATGACATTTTCCACGAATATAATATAATAATATCAGAAAATTGAAAGTAAAAAAACACATCACATACCTTCAGGCCTGCCCACTATCCTCGGGTAGTGGTGTTAACCCTTCCATAAATTCCTCCGTGTCCCTGGATGGTCCAGTTTCAGCCGAATTGGAACCAGTAGGTGATCCATCGAAAGCTTAAGATGATGATGATGATGATGATGATGATGATAAGCGTATCAAAAATTGCTCCTCGTCATTTCGAATCTCATCTGCTTTCCACAGTTCACTTCCGATTCTTTTGGTGTGGTTCACGTAGTTTTCCCAATTTTGTGTGGTCACGTGGTAGTATGCAGCCGAAATCAGTCTTCATATCTTGTTTTTTGAATGAGGCGTTGTTCAATTTTATATAGTTCCTCACTTGCGCCCATACCATTTCGATGGGATTAAGTTCGCAGTGGTATGGTGGCAAGCGAAGAACATATTTTCCTGCTGATTTGGCCATCACGTCAATGATGTATTTATCATATCTCTATCTGTTTTGATTCACAATAAACAAAAGCAGCTCTCGCTTTAGCATATCATTTTGAGTGAGCCAGTCTACAATCCGGTCTTTTCTCTATGACGTTGTAGGTAAAAGTTCGCTTTTACGTCTGTGATAGCCTGCATTGTCTATTACTAGGATAGATCCATCGGGAACATTGGGCAACAATTGCTCAGCAAACCACTTTTCATACAGTTCACCTGTCATTTCATCGTGGGCGTCTGTCGTGTTCTTTTGGCACAGAAAAGTTAACTCGGCACCATTAACGAACCCTTGTTCATTCCCGGCATGAACCAAGGCAAACCTCGATCCACGAGCCCTAGGTGGCCTAAGACCTGTGCTAACACCCTCAATTGCTGCCTGACGAGCACTTTTAATTTTAGTATCTCTCCATTCTTTTGTCACGGTGTGGCCCATGTTCACCCAAGACTCGTCAGTAAAAACAATAGATTTGCCTTCATTCCTAAATCTTTTCCAAGTCCTTAAGTTACTTATGGTGCCACCTGATTATATCATCCCTTTCAATCAGGGCACATTTGTTGGCTCTTCTTACATATTCAAATCCTATGTCATGAAGAAATCTATTTCAAGTGGACCTCGAAAAATTTGGCAGTGTAGCATCACTGTTTACCCTGCTCAAAACTATATTTAATGTTGGTGGTATGTTTTGAAAGAACAATGAATGAACGATGCGACGTACTCCGCTTTGTACTATTCCATCATACTTTATTAACCTAGCATTTTTTTTGTTTACTCGCTCTATTAGGTTTTGTTTTTGCTGGCGTTCTCCGAGAACCTTCCTTTTTTCCTTTCTTATTCTATATACTAAACGTTTTGAACACCCGGTAGCTTCTGCTTTCTTTTCAACTGCCTCGGTAACGTTCATGTTCTTTAAGAAATAATTAAATATATTCAGTACTATAATCCGTTCTCCACTGTGCAATTTGCCAATACTACGCCGCTTTCTAGTTGCTATATTCATAATAAATATAATAACTTAATAATAATTAGCACAATTTATTAAAAAAAAAACACAAGGACCACTTCACTTCACAGTTTAACTTCACACCACAACAAATTTAATAACACTGAGCTCTGGGGTAGCACAGAATCTTTCCCTACACTCATCAAATGCAGTCGTAAAGATAACGAGCCCGCCTGAATATACAAACTATCGCTCCCGCCATTTAGTGCTGAGCGGGTGCATTACGCTAAGTGCGATAACTTATGAATGCTATCTGATACCGAGCTCTGGTTTGTTTAAAAAACTATGTCAAACAATAATGAACATTTCTTCTCGCTTAGTCACCGACGTAAAGTCAACAGGAAAAAAGTTTATCGCTACCTAACTTTCCTGTCTTACCATCCTATAATTTTCAAGTAACGTTTAAGAAAAAAAATATAACTTTCTTAATATGAAAATAATTACTGCCCTGAGAAATAGGATATCTTCTACCAATGTGCATAAAAATAGATTCGCGCTAAAAAAAACGTAAATGTGAAAATTGGGCCATGTGTTAATTATGTATGGCTTTTAATTTTACATCATAATAAAGAGCGGAAAATTCTCTAAGACCACGCAAACATTTTCTTACATTATCACTTTGCATTATTGGGAAATGGCAACATCGCCGGGGTAGAAGAGGACGAGGCTAATTGCAGTACATCCTATGAGTGCGAGTGAGAGGCAAATAGTACATTTAATCCCATACTGTCTTTTAAGGTAGAGACGCTCTATAGTAGTATTCTTTATCACCGTACAAAAATTTCAGGGTGATATCTGTTGCTGTTGCGGAGAAATACTGTAGAATGCCTGTGAAATATTTTCGCGCGGCCACCATGTGTTGTTCCTTTCTCTCTTTGTCCACCCATTTCCAGTTTTTAGCGTCACTTTAGGTTGGAAACTCCATGTTCGAAGAGTTGTCTCAAGCTGGTCACTCTCATGGATATCTTCACTTGAGATCCCAATCTCGTGCAGATCTTAGCCTTTTTCGATTGAAGAAAAGTAAAAATGCGATAGGTTAATCGTGTTTAACGTCATTGTCCGGGATTGGCGCCTAAATGGTCCTACCGTTCATAATGCAATTTTCAGGGAAGTCTTAATACTTTGTGCCCAGGACTGGCTAGTATTTTTTTATCTCACAGTACATTAAGATGTTGGGAATACGGGGGATTTATATTTCAATGCTTGTCATAAAAATGACCATGGATTGGGATATTGGGATACACCTGACATTACGTAGTCATGGCAACATAAATTAAGTGTTTAGGTTTTTATACACACCTCAACAAAAGTTTGGAATAGCGTAGATTCAACTATATTGGCTGCATACAAATATCAACCCAATGATGGTATATACAGTACAAGAAGTAAGGAACAAAATGAGTACAATTCGTACAGTAAGGTACGAAATATTTGGCTACACTATGACAGTATTCCAAACTTTTGTTGAGGTGTTCATTTACCGCAGTAGGCCGTTACTTCTTGATATTTATTTAATCTTCTAAGAAGGAAACTGATTTTAAAGGCTTTGCTCCAGAATAGGACAGGAGGCAGTCTCGTACATGACACTACAGTTAAAATGCTGAGTCGTACTTATACTTAAGAATCGTTAGGGGTCTGGGGCCTAAGGGAGGGGTAAATATTACAATATCGTGTGAAATATCATTGAAGGAGTCTTCGTTGACAGAATGTACAGTAGAAAATATAAATCTCAATTTCCTCAAGCTTATAGTTCACATCTAGAAACTGGGTGAATGCTTGTGGGCTCTGTAGGAGGTGGAAAATGTTTTTCATTCTACAAGGTCGTGCCATTTCGTCTCAGAAAGTGTTAGAGAGTAAGCAGCGAGAAAATATTTTACCAGTTTAATAAAATTTTCAGTGTAATAAAATTGTCAGTGTATGTCTACCCGGGGCCAATAACCTAGATGTTAGGCCCCTTAAAACAGCAATTATCATCATCATCATCATCATCATCATCATCATCATCATATGTCTACCCCTTATTTCCGTTTCTAACGGGGTCAAGGATGAGATACGATGAAATTCTATCTGGTGGGATTTTACGGCCGAATGTCCTTCCTGACGCCAACCTCATGAGAGGAGTTAATGAGATATGAAATGAAAGAAGAGTCGTGCTGAGTAATGGCCTCAGGACACAGCTAGTGCATGTGGGTGTTGTAAAAGGTTCTACTCATAGGGTTAGTACAGCTGTAATGACTCGGTGAGGAAAGCAATGGCAAACTACCTCATTCCTTACCTTGCCTAGTACGCCTCATTATAGTGCTGCCTCGGTTTTGTGGGTTTCTACCACATAACCTATGGTGGTGCTTTTTGAGGATCCAACCAGCCTTCAGGCGGACTACCTAACAGGCAGACAGAAGATGAATGAATGAAACTGGACAAGGATGTGGAAGGAAGCGGTCGTGGCCTATCAGAAGGTACCGTCCCAGCATTTGCCTGGAGTTGAAAATGGGGAAACCACGGAAAACCATTTCAAGGACTGCCGACGGTGGGGTTCGAATCTACGTCTACAGAGTCAGCCGAGAGCTTTGTCCCATGGCCTAGCTCTGCGCTTTAGCGAGCTGTCTGTTTTCATAATATTTTCAGTGTGGGGCTAAAATTAATTTGAAGATTCCTTATTGTTTGAAGGTATCTTCATACTGGATTTAAATGTACACTGACGCAGTTTTAACTTATTTTTCTTACCAAAAGACCGAGAGTTGGCTATTGGGTACTGGGTGGTCCAACATGTATACTGTGGACAGAATTTATGGTATCTTGTGATAATGTGCTGCCTGTAGTAGTGTGTATTCGCATTTCAGGCGAGGATGGAGAAGAAGGCGGCCGTGACCTTTAGTTACGAACTACCCCTACGCTTACCTGGTGTAAAAGTGGAGAAACAACGGAAAATGATTTCTAGGATGCCTGAGTTGGGATTTGAGCCCACATCTTTTCAGTTTTGCTTCACGAGGCTGCTTATACGCCGTTCTATTCCTCAGACGAGAAATAGGCTAATTATCTTGGCAAGAACTAGGATTTGAATCCAGGTCATTTGGTTGCGGAGTTTCAATACGCACCCCTTTATATTATAGCAGTTAGGGAATAATTTAAACAGGTAGTTCCGTGAATAACTAAATAGCCTGTTTTCATATATCCTACTGGTTTTCTCCATTAAAACCTCTCCCGGCTATTAAAAATATTTTGCATGCGATATACTAAATTGCTTTTGGTTCACTACCTATGTCTCCACCAACACCATTCCATTGAGAAATTATGTAGGCCTTACTAGAATATATCTTTCAGTAGCGGTGATTAAAGACTCCTCCCGCTAGAAGGCATAAATCGCACACTTAGTAGGCAAGCTGTTTATTACTTATTATTATGGTATTTTCTGTTGCAAAGAAATACTATTCTTTTAGGAGGCACCTGTATTTGGAATATTCATGAAAAGCCAATCCCCTATTTCTTATTTTGTAAGTTAACACCTAAAAACACAACAATAGGCTACTACAATATCCGATAAGTTATCATAAAGCAAATAATAACTGGCGAATCATTGCCAATGAAAATCAAATGGAGACTCGGGGACCGGAAATTCACTATGCATAACCTTCGATGCAAATTTGATTCGTGGAAGCTTGTAATGACCGGCTACAATAGAAAGGAATGTCGGGAGTGACAAATAATCTACGCCATCTGTCCCAGCTGGTAGGAATTTCTATATAAGTCCCTTATCAGTATCACTATGAGTCCCTTCGTTGCCTAGTGGCTACCACTCTTGGCTGTCATCGCGGAGGCCCGGGTTCCGTTACGGGGTACACTAAGCCTCGTGAGGCAAAACTGAGAAAAGGCGGGTTCGATTCCCACCTCAGCCGAAGTGGTTTTCCGTGGTTTCCCGGGATGGTTCCTATATTAAGGCCGCCTCCTTCCTTCCCAATCCTAATTTGAATTAAAACTACACACAATAATACAGCCAGCACAGTGACACAGGTTATCAGAAAAAATCCACACATACCCAAGTACACGGGGCTTAATGACCACGATGTCGCAAAGCCCCTCAATGAATCAACAACAATATCACAATGAATATTATGTACAGCTTATAGAACTACACTGAAGTTACTGGATATTTGCTTCGGAAAGAGTAGACTTTTCGAAGGTAGTTTCAGAGACGCGATTGTAATTAGTTAACTGCGAATAGATTCAAAAGATTCAGTATCTTAAATAGACATGTGAGCGTTATAGGGTTACGAAGACAGCACTTGGTCGTCCCCCAGGGGCTCACATCTAGTGGGACGTGGGTTGGCGACCACGGAACCCCAGCTGAGTCCGGCATTGCTTCCACTTGTGCCGGGCTTCTCTCCGTCTTGGTTTCCTGTCGACCTCCCTTAATCAACTCTTGTTCTTTTCCGACCCCGACGTTATTACGGTATCCGAGGCCTAGGGAGTCTTTCACTTTCCCGCCTTCAGTGGCCCTAGTCTCATCTTTCCTGATCCCTCCTTCTTCGAGGGGTCAGACCTCTTGTTTTCTTTTCATTATCATTTCCTTTTCTCTTCAAGATTCCCGCACTGTTATTGTTAATTGGCTGCCCTTGTATCTAAATTCAATTTAGCGAATTTTTTGCATCTCCACTCCATTTTGTAGGTGTTCAATCTACGTTGCATTTTGTAACTCGTTTGGATCTAAATTGCATTTTGCGAGTGTTTTCAACCTCAATTGCATTTTGTAAGGTTTGACGATCTAAATTGCTTTTTAGTAAGTCTTTCAATATAGGGGATGGGACTTTTGTGAGTATTTTGAATTTCAATTGCATTTTGTATTTCAACCTAAACCGCTTTTTGCAAGTATTTTCAATCTAAATTGCATTTTGTATGGTGGGCATTTTGCAAGTATTTTGTTTCTCAATTGCATTTTGTGGGTATTTGGAATCTAAAGTACATTTTGTAAGTATTTTCAATCTAAATTTCAATTTGTGAGTATTGTCCATCCAATTGAGTAGTTTGAATCTCCCGAGCATTTTGTAAGCATTTTCAATTTTAATTACATTTTGTAAGTATTTTGATCATCAATTACATTTTGTACGTATTTTCGATCTCATTTGCATTTTGAAGGTATTGTGAATTTCAGCTGCATTTTGCAAGTATTTCGACTCTACATTGCATTTTGTACGTATTTTGAACCTAGCCTACATTTTGTGCGTATTTTTCAATCTATTCCTTTTGCGAGTATTTTCGTTCTAAATTCCCTTTTGTAAGTAGGCTATTACCGCTCTCCATTTTGTGAGTAGTTTCAATCTGAGTAAGTATTTGTAAGTATTTTCCTTCTCACTTAATTTTCGTTCTGGTTTCCACTTCATTGTCATTTTCGCTATCACCCAGACCATTAGGGGCCGATAACCTTGGATGTTAGGCCCCTTAAAACAATTATCATCATCAGCATTTGGTTGGAAACACTTGAACGCGAGAGCGAGGGCCTGAGGCCCTGGGAGCGTACTTTAAAACGCCACATCTACACCATCTACTAACCTTTTAATGTATCGTATTTCAAACAAACGACTTCTTTATCATAATTTGATGCAGGAAATTTCGTTACAAGCGCGTAATAGCTGTACTGTATTTCGCCCTGTATAAAATAAATGCCATACATCACACAAACTTATTAGTATCGTCCTTTCTCTAACTGTTAAGTATTGTCCTAGAACAAGTCGACGTGGACTGTCTGCGTGGCCCAGCACTAAGGTTCTCGCTTGATGTGGCCAAGGTAGTGAGATTGAATCCCGGCACAGTAGTTGGCATATGAAGGTGCTGAAATGAGAGCAGTGTCAGTTTTATTGGCACGTTCAAGTTTCCCTTCAGGGCAAAATTCCGACATCCCGGCGTCTCCGAAGCCACAGTACTGTAGTTACGAGATGCAAAACTATTCTTAGTATTAAAAGTTTACATGCTGACAGCGGCTATCCTGAGTTATTTTCCCCCCGGAGTTTCCCACACTCCCTCTAGGCAAACGCAGGCAAATGCAGAGATAGTACCTTATTCAAATCCCAGGGCACCTACCCCATCCCCGACCTTAATAATTACGCTACATATACACACACTACTATAATCGCCACAAAAACACAGGTTATCAGACAATTTTCACACCCTACCAAGTGCACTTGGTAGAAACTATGGGGATTCGCGTACAACGTTGGGAAGCACAAAAACTAGGTGGAACTCTCGTAAATTGGAAGCACTGTTAAATGTGTGTTCCACCGGGAAATTATGAACTAGGCCCACGAAATGAGAAATGATTGTCTAGATTAAGATTTCTTGATCATTATGTACTGTAAGTTACTAGCCGGTAAAAGCTTCATTACACCCTGGATAATAGAAGTGATATGTACATAAGTATCAGTACCTTTCTTTATCTCCCTGGTAACTTTTAAGTTTAGTTTAATTTGTCCTAGAATATTGCCCTGAAGGGGATCTTCAACCTGCCAGAAAATCTGGCACGGCTCTCTCGGGGTCTACAGTCCATAAATAAGGGAACAGCAAGTGTTCTTTCGTCAACCAATGGACGTTAAATAATCATGCGTTTTGGATTGGGTGACAAGAATTAAAGTACGATAAAGCTTACATGACACACTGCCCGCTTTGTTGAATTAATTGCACTGCTACTTGTTGTAACACAACCGATTGGCGAGTGGCTATTGCCAGACTGAGACATATGAGCTTCAAAGTCAAATAAATAACTTTTTGCATTACGTTTGTACAAAGCACTAATCCACTGGTAGACCTATGTCGCTCTTTACTTACGTTGTAAACCCTGACATATTACACTCTAATTCATGACAACTTTGACAGGTTTTTCTATTTGTCTAATGGAACAGTCTCCTTCAAATTGTGCCCTCAAAGGTGCAGCCCTTCGAATCTTAAACTGAAATCTTCAAAGAAAATTCGTATTCTTAATCATTGGCTGCGTAACGCAGCGGTAGTGTTCGCACCTGCTATGCACAAGGTTGCGGCATCAAATCCTGGCGCTGTCTGTTGGCATTTAAATGCGAGAGAACCGTGCCAGGAGATTTAATGACACGTTAATAGTACATTATGCAACGAGCCTATAATGGCAATAATTAAGACCTGAGTATGTTTATAAAACGAGCGTATGCGAGTTTTATAGTTTCCTTAAGAATGTCTTAAATACCATTATAGGCGAGTTGCATAAGACTGTTGATGTTCGACGATAATTATTATAACTATTTTATGTTCGAACTTAAATATTCATAAATATCTGTCGAGATTTCGCCAGTTTTTTGTACTGAACAGAGAGCATGTGACGCAGAGAATGCCTTGTATTTGGCCATGGCCTTCTCGATTACCCCACTATGACACTAGGCAACGCAGTGAAATTTAAATTAGAAGGCCTTGGAACTCAGTGCAGGTGCGATGATATCCTTATCTAATTGGTCAAAAAACTGTTTCTTGAGCTGTGATTGGTGAGAGATACTGTTTCATAATGAAAAATAGTGTTATAATGACCAGCATTTTGGTACAGTTTTCTGACATATAATAGTCAGGGTCGAACATAAAGATTAATTAATAATTGTAACCTTCAGTCTGTCAACACACAATACTACCAATTACTGAAATATGTGAAAAATAACTTCGAATAAATTAACTTACATACTAATATAATAAAGCTGAAGAGTTAAGTTTGTTTGTGTGTTTAAACGCGCTAATCTCTGGAACTACCAGTCTTGAGTCCAAAAATTATTTTTGTATACGAATAGTTTTTGTAGACGAATAGTTAGGGCTATGTAGCATTATGCTACACCTCTCAGGTAACCTTGAAGATTGAATTTTGTTCAGTAAGTTGGAAGAACAAGCGCTCCCGAACAGCTTCAATAATACCTAAGTCTATTGTTGCCTGGCAATCCGGGCTGCATCACGTCACCCCTAACAGTGTTCTGGTGCAGAATTAAAGAGCTGCTTATAAATTGCAGTTACGGGGAGTAATTAGTGCAAAAAGATTTCTTAGGCCCCTTAAAACTGTTATCATGACAATGGTAGGCTACGCCTCTGTATAAGGGCGATGGTGTTGGTGCAGTATACTGAGGTTATCAGCTGCAATAAGCGTTGGTGCTTTCCGATCCTTATCCTTGAAAGCTCCAGTTCTGTAGTAGTATTCATTATCATCCATAAAACAAATAAATCCACCGGGAGAAGCCGGGCACCACTGCTAGTACAGTATATTGTTGCGGACTATTGACGATCCCATTCAGGGCGTCCCTAAAGGCCGCAGCATTTGAAAGGGCTGTAAAACCATTATTCTTCTTATTGTTATGACATTCATTTCATCGCATAGGTGGGACGAATCAACATTTAGTCGGCTTGTTTGCAAGATGGTATGAAAACTTATTTTAGGGTGGCACATTGAGAAACGAGTGAACTATGGAACAGGTCACCAAAATGACCGCCTTCTGCATGATATGTAGACCAGGATGTATTCCCAATATTTGTAGATTGCGAGCCAAGGATTTAGGGATGATGCCGGTAGAAGAGATGACTATGGGCAGAACCATTCCACTTTCCTGCCTCCACATTTGCCGTAGCCAAGGTGATCTTCTCACAGCAAGTTTGTTGAAGATTATGGGAATTGGGCACTGCGATATTAGAGAGGTTTGCGGGTATGGCTTTATCAGTAATAACTGATTGGTGCCATAACAACTTGTGAGTAGGTTATTATTATGATTTCCTTCCCCAAAAGTTCAAGTCTGACTACGCCTTCTTTTTGTGTGTGTTAAATTCACTTTCTTTAGGAAGAGAGGCTCGGTTTCTCCCGGCATATCTGAAAATGAGTTGTTGCAATTTCTTTCAGTACCGGTACCAAGCAATACCTACTCACCCTAACCTTCTGTTTTTCGATCGCGGGAATGAGGGAGTAGTTAACTGTGGCTGGATTCAATCACCTGAATGGAAGGTGAAAATACAGTTAAGTGTTAAACCATCAGCACAGTTGAAGGTGAAAATATTGTAGTAGGCCTATATTATCATTTTAAACGATTATGTCGACTTCGCTGGGGTCTGGCATTACGTTACGGTGACGGGACGAAATGTACCGAGAATGCACTGAGGTGTGTGACGTCATAGTACTGCTTGAGCTTCCTCCTTTCCCCGCGCGCTCCGGTGAGCGTGACGTCGTCCAGCCAGCCACCTACTTTGACCTTGGTTTGCACTTCTTTTTTTGCTAACGTACTTAAGAGTTCACGCGGCATTTGTAGCATTTAAAATTATATAAAGTCTCGTCTTTCAGACTGACTATCAGTGTTTTTATAGTAACTGAAACACATCAATCATACATGAATTGGAACTATAATGTAAATGAAACTACATTAACCCGTGTGTAGTAGCGCGAAGAAAATATAGCCTACTTAATTGGTCACACACGCGCTCAAGGACTGGGCATTATTAAAAGCGTTGAATACTGAGACTTCTTTTATAATTTCCTGGTTCCTTGCATATGAACAAACGAGGAAATATACCTTAAATATGAAAGAAATTTATTGAAGAACCCACATATATTGTTTTAAAAAGAAAATTTAATAACGTATCCTGAAAATCGGGGAGTGGCATTTCGCATGCTTAAGTTTTAACACCCATCAAATAACTATTAAATTATGACGCATTATAATAATTATAATAGCGAAACTGACAACCGATGCGTGTTGCTGTAGGGTGACAGGTAAGGAGAAGGTACTAGAGGGCAGAAAGTCTTAGCGTCAAACCAATCAGACTCAGGATATGCAAACAATATGCCCGGTCGAAAAGGTCCGTGGTGCGACCAATTGAGCGTTAAATTTCTTTAATAAAAAATAAAAAATAAACAGCATAAAATAGCTAGGGTTTAGTTGTTACTTCCAGTGATCCTTGCGTGATTAAAAAGTGACTGAACGTGCAAGCGAATAATGGTTGTTCTAGTATTATTTGTCAGGTCTCATCCGATTTCTGATGAACCGTCATGAATTCACCAGACCTATTGCTCGGCTACCAGCTATCGACAAGTGCAGTCCGTGCAACGTACAGTAGTTCATTATGTTGTTTGGAAAAGAGAAAACAAATTAGCCTACGAAGCACAGTAAATTTTTACGTCTACTTCCTGCTGTAGTGGCTGGCATTCTTGGCTGTTGCCCACAGGTCTGGGTTCGATTCCCGGCTCTGCTAAGAAATTTAATTCTGATCAGAGGGCTGGAACGGGGACCACTCAGCTTCGTGAGGTAAAACTGAGAAGAGGTGGGTTCAATTCCCACTTCAGCCATCTTGGGAGTGATTTTTCTGTGGTTTCCCATTTCTATTCCGGACAAATGCCGAGATGGTTCCTAACTTAAGCCCATGGCCAATTCTCGCCTCAACAACAAATATAACCACTACTACATACACACCGCAAAACAGGTTATCAGACAAATACTACATACGCACACCCAAGTACACGGCGCTAAATGATCACCATCTTCAAGACCCTCAAATGAGAAACTATATTTTGTACTAGCCACTTCCCTTTTCACGGCTGTCAACAATCAGTCAATTCATCAAGCAACCATCACAAATAACAGGTTCCACTCGCACTCGGTAGGCCTACAGGTGGCATGATGATCAATATATCCATAGTACAGTACATAACAAGTGCTTCTTCGACCACCGATCGTCATTGGCTGAAGTGTGGGTATGTTTGTCCCGAAGACGCCAATGAACTTAGCCATCTTGATGTTCGAAAAGGGTACCTTCAGAGTACCGCTACAGTAATTGTGCACAATATTTCAGAAATTGACCCATTTCTTTTACCAAGGGCCGGAAAATAAAATTGGATCACCTGAAAAGACGATGTCGATTTTGATCCGATGATGGCAGATGCCACCTGGGGGATAGTAGATGTACTGATAAGGGTTTCAGCTTCGGTCGTCCGCCAACAGATAGCGCAGTGGCATAGCTACCAGAGTGCCATCTGTGTCTTAAGTCATACGGCTCATTATGGTGCAAACGTGTGAAGCAAGCAGGTGCAATGCCACGGAGACCCACTCGTGCTTCCTACAGCCAACTGAGCGAGTTTGAAAGGGGTCAAATTGTGGTCTTCCGAGTGGCGGGATGATCCTTTGGGAGAATTGCCACAAAATTTGGACGTGCTGTATCGTTGTACAACGATGCTGTTAACAGTGGTCACGTGAACATTCTCTCACCCCTAGACGAGGTTCCGGACGTCCACGCAGCACAGATGTCCGCCAGGATCGTCGTATTTTAAGGGCAGCGGTGGCAGATCGTACAGCTACCACAGCACAGATACGAGGGTTTGTGAGCCCAGTAGTGTCATCACGAACTGTTGCGAACCGGTTACTAGCAGTGACACTACGGGCACGCACACCTCTAGCCCGTCTTCCACTCACGCCACAGCATCGACGTGCACGGCTCGACTGGTGCCGTCAGAGGATACAGTAACTTGGAAGATGAATGGCGCGCCGTGGTCTTCAGCGATGAAAGCAGATTCTGCCTGCACGCAAGTGATGGTCGTTCACGCGTTCGACGTAGACCTGGTGAGCCCCATCTCGTAGAGTGCATTCGTCCATAACAAACCGGCCCCAACCCTGGCTTTATACTTTGGGTGAGATAAGCTACAACTCTCGTTCACCTTTGGTGTTTGTGGAGGGAACGCTAACCAGCACTCGGTACGTGCAGGATGTTGTTAGACCAGTTATTTTGCTGTTCTTTCTACAGCAAGGGGATGTATTGTTCCAACAGGATAATGCTCGCCCACACACTGCCCGTGCAACTCAACGTGCACTGCAAGACGTGCAGCAACTTCCCTGGCCAGCACGATCGCCGGACTTGCCGTCAATCGAGTACGTGTGGGACATGATGGGCCGACAAGTGACTCGTGCGACTCGTCCACCCACAACTCTTCCAGAACTGTGTGAACAGGTCGAGCAGGCGTGGAATAACGTATCGATGTACCGATGACAACAAAATAATCTCACGGCTAAATCCCACAAGCCAGAAATCAGTGCTTGGATGCCACCTGTTGAGTGAAGTTGGAACTACTAGACACAAGTTATAAGCGGGTAGGTAGCATGGAAGCCTTACGACAAGCGTGATCAGAAAAAGGGAAAATGGACCATTTTAGCGCTGACTTGGAAAAGTATAAACCCGCAAAAAAAAAGGTCCTGAATTTTTTTCTGAATTTGTATATTTATACCACATGATCCCCAACAATTGCCAAGTCTAAAATAGAAAATTGAGGGCAATACTTGCAACCAGTTGGAACGTACAATACGTTATACCACTGAAAATGGTGAATTTTTGGTGTGACCTTCCAATAGTTAAACAAGTAGTTCTGTGATGAACTATACAGCCTATTTTCATATATCCTACTTATGTTAATTGCCTCTATCTACATACAAAATTTCAGTTTGATTGCTGTAATAGATTCGTAGATATTGCGAACAGACTAAATATTTCGGATGGTCGCCATGTTGGATTTTATATATGTAGGTCCTAGAGTTATGTACTGTTACATGAAGATTGTGTACGTGTAGCATTCAAACTTCAATCGCATGATTAGGACACAAGAAGTAATGAGATCTTAAAATTTCGCACAGCTGCCATCTTGTGGTTATGGAAACAATTGAAATAAATTAGATGCCAGTGAATTAACATTCGTATAAGGATTTACTGTACCAAGTTTCACTGCACTCGGATGGTTAAATTGCGAGAAACTTCCATGTGAATATTTATACTTCGCGTCGCCGCCCTGTTGGATTTGTGATCACCAGGTTATTTAAAGTCCTATAGGTGAACTTAAGTTCATAGCTCCTATGAACATTAAAAAATTCAGTTTGATTGCTATAATAGATTCGTAGATATTCAGAGCCGTCTAAATATTTCGGATGGTCGCCATGTTGGATTGTTAAATGTATAGGCCATAGTCATGTACCATTTAAAAAAATTATTGCGTAGGTTCATTATTCAAACTTTCACATCGATCGCAGGATTACGACACAAGAAATAAAAACTTAATTTTAAAATTCGCAAAGCCGCCATCTTGATGTTATGTAAACAATTGAACTAAATTAGATACCAGTGTATTACAATGTGTATAAACATTTCCTGTACCAGATTTCATTGCGGTTGGAACATTAAATCGCAAGAAAGGTCTTTTTAACATTTTCAAATTCGCTTGGCCGCCATGTTTGTTTTGTAGTTAACCGGTTATTTGAAAGTCTTATGGATGAACTTCCAGTAGTGCCCTTTATCTCCGTACAAAATTTCAGGGTGATACCGCTAATAGTTTGAGATATAGAATGCCGTTGAAATATTTCGCACATCCGCCATCTTGTGGTTGTGTAAACAATTGCACCAAGTTAGATGTCGGTGAATTACAATGTTTCTGAACATATACTGTACCAAGTTTGATTGCGTTTGGTTGGTTGAATCGCGAGAAACGTCTATTTAAAAGTCGCAAATTCGCGTGGCCGCCATGTTGGTTTTGTAGTTCCCAGTTTTTCAAAAGTCACATAGGTAAACTTCTAGTAGTTCCCTTTACCACCGTAAAAAAAAAATCCAAGGTGATATCGGGAATAGTTTCGGAGTTATTGAATGCTGGTGAAATATTTCGCGCAGCCGCCATGTTGGATTGGTGAGACGTAACAAAATTTGAAGGGCACGGTCGAGGTCATCCGGAATAGTGCTATGAACTTACAGAGTTCCATTGAAATCGCTCCAGCCGTTTAGAAGTTATTAGGGGACACACACACACACTTCTCTCTCTCTCTCTCTCTCTCTCTCTCTCTCTCTCTCTCTCGCGCGCGCGCGCATACACACACACACACACAAGGTGATCTCATAAGCCTATTTTTTTCAAAATTGAAAATAGGCTAAAAATCATAACTTCTACAATACTTGGTCCAATTGAACGAAATTAGGATGTATATATTCTATCAGATGTAAGAGCTCAGTAAAAAAATCGCAGAGCACTAGTGCCACAAGTTAAGGTTTTAGATGACATATCATGATTTCCTTGTGTGGTCCTAAACTTTTGACCGGTACTGTATGTTTCACACTTCCTGGAGCCAGGCCCCGGGCTAAGGTGATAGACGCCCTGGGCAAATGGTCTACTGGCGCCCTTTTTCTCATTTATGTGTTATAAAAAGAGCATACCGTGCCGTAATAGTTTTTTTTTTACAAACAATTATGTTACTAATATTGTATGACAGGAAATAAGAAAAGTAAGTTGTTCATATAATTTTGTAGCCATTTATTGATACATTAATCACACTAATAACCAAGATTACAAATTCAAAAGTTACATTTTAAAAGTACAATATACAGAAACATTTCAAATCAAAGTGTTTTTTTTTTCTGGCTTTTAACTTTGCAAATTTATTTATCATGTCAGAAAATAACAATAGACAATTTAGTTTGCTGCCTGAAAGAGTTGATCTTTTCACATTCTTTAGCCGAGTCCAAACAGAAAATCGTCTTTCTGCGGAGCAGTTGGTGACTGGTAATGTCAGAAATATTCTAGTTGCTACCTCAAGATTAGGGAGAGTAGTTTTCAAATCATTTTATGACGTATTCATGTATGTCAAGAATGCTAGTAAATTCTTCCTGTTCCACATACGGTACATTTGAAGTGCTGACATTCGTTTTCAAATTCATTTCTGATGTCATTAGAATAGAACTCATAGAGTTTATTCGCAGCCTGTGATATGACCCCTTTCTGCGATCCCTTTTGTACAAGAATAGAAATATTTCAAATTTGTTAGATAAATTTTTAAAAGCGGTTTTTCGCCTTGACAGGTTACTTGTCAAAGAGTAAAGGATTTTAATGTAAACTTGGGATTTGAAAAGCGACCTTTCATCAAGAATACCTTCATCGCATAGGCTCTCATCAGCGAAAGTTTTTCTGATTCTTATTCTTTTGTAGTTGGTGTTGGGTGATTTAACTTGTAACAACTTCATGGCTGCTTGTTCATACTTGTCAAACTCATTTCTTTTTTTTTTTCATTTAAATAGCTCTATAAAGTTTGAAGCTGCTTTGTACCTACTAAGAGATTTAGGGCTTCACCTTGTAGATTGTTGCTAACTTTATCAAATCTTTCCAAAATATCACTCCACAAAATAGTGAGGAAAGCTATTTGAAATTTTTCAAACTTCTTTTCTAGTCCTGAAGCTTCAAATTTGACTACAGGCTTCTGAGTAGGGTCTAGAGATATTTCCTTCAGTGATTTATGTATCGCCTTGTAGCCTTTGACCAGGGCCTTTACAGCATCGGCTCTCGCTGACCATCTTGTTTGAGATACGGATTTCAGCATTGGAATTTTACTGTTTTCTAAACATGTTTTCAAAATACCCCATCTATGTGTTTAATTGAAAAAAAAAGTGTAAAGGTTATGGACGAATCCAAAAAACACAATAGCTTCAGTGCAGTACTCTGCAGCAGAAGAACCAACAAGGTTGAGAGAATGCGCTACACAAGGGACAAACTCAGCAAAAGGGCAGTGTTGTTTAATTCTAGCTTGCAGGCTTGAGTAAGCTCCAGACATATTTGCCGCGTTTTCATAGCTTTGTCCTCTTTCCTGAATTCTGATCCACTTAATTTTTTGTTCATTTTAAAATAACTAAAGTAGACACATTTTCACAGATCACAGTTGACACGCAATACAAGCAATACACACAAACAACCTTTGTTGTTAGGAAGTTGTCAAGATCACGCGGCGCATGCGCCAGTTGTAAATCCATGAATATTGCCAACAGCGTCAACCGTGCATCACTGCCTACATTGTTGCCAACATTAGTATTCTTTACAGATAATACTGATTATATTAGAGGGCAGATGACCTCGTAGTTCCGCCCCTTAAAACAACAATAACTGACTGATTATATTCTAATAGAATCATAATTAAACATAAATACTACGAATGTTTGTGGTATTTAATATTACTTTTATTTTATATTCACGTAAATTATAGTTACTTTATCCTACTTTTTAAAGTTTTCCATGTCATACTTATTTTTAATGTTGGGATTGTTGGGTCAACCTTTTTCTGCGTTTAGCGTCGCCTAAATGTCGGCGCCCCCTAAAATTTGGCGCCCTGGGCAAATGCCCAGTATGTCCGTTTATAGCCCGGGGTCTGCCTGGAGCTATATGAATTTCGTATGTCTAAATGATGGGTTGCCCCCTAAAATCGCTGATTGCGCTTCTTGAGATAATAAATAATTTACTTATTTACACGAATACAAGAAAAACCTTTTTTCTCTTTTTACGAAATCTAATATTCAAAATTCGTGCCTCTTCTAAATTCTCAGAGCCCGCTCAAAGTTAATGTTGTTTACGTTGCGTAGTTTGTTTTACTGCTGTTAGGTGCAGCACCTTCGACGCAAGACATTTATTTGGACATGCTTCTAGTTATCTACTGCATTGTTAACAATTTTTCTTTTTTCGAGGAAATAGTAATATATATTGTGGTTTTTTTTCTGATGGTTAAGGTGTACTTTTGTAAAATTAGGCTGTAAATAAATGTTACTAAACTAAGAAAAACGGTAAAATTATTGGTGTTAGCTATTTTCAGCGTATAAGAACCTAAATCATAGGCGAGCGGCCTAAAAAGAAAAGCAGAATTACTGTTGGTTGTAGACTACTAATGATCCACAAAAAAAAAAAAATGGCCTATTTTAAGCGTAAGGAAAACTGAAAAGGGATGCTAACAGGGCCTATATTTCCGGACCCTACTTGCGTGAGGTTAATAGTTTCGTGAAACTATAAGCTTTAGCTTTTTCTTTTCAGATTGCTCCTCAACGATCCTCGTAAGGCTGATTCAACAGTACAAAATAAGTATAGAGCTGGAAATTGAACCCTGAGAGCATTAGACCACACTAGTGATACGGTATTACGAAACTCGGAGACTCTTGATATGTCAATCTGTATCATAGATAGGCTACAGCCACATCTCCTGAGAACTGGTCCTGAGGTGACTACTCACGATGTGACGTAAAGTAAACAAACTGT
This sequence comes from Meconema thalassinum, assembly GCA_946902985.2. NCBI lineage: Eukaryota > Metazoa > Arthropoda > Insecta > Orthoptera > Tettigoniidae > Meconema > Meconema thalassinum. Next base: position 368,635,917 of record OX336389.2, on the reverse strand, counting down.
CTAGAGATGCGATTAGAGAAGAATTACAACATGGCTTGGCTGACACTCGAAACGCTTTCACTTGCTTCCACGAGCTCTGAATTCTCGTCCAGTCTGCTCCCAGCCCATTAGACAACCCCCTCCCGTCTCTTTTCTGAAGCATGGGTAGCTCCCAGTCCATTGGACACATCCCTGGAGTATGTTACATGACGTTCAAAGCCCAGTTAATCCTAAGTGATCAGGACAGATCCAGAAATAATCTATCGACATTGGCTTACCACAGAGCTGTCAAAGCAGGTCATCAATGACCCCTGCAGTCGTCCTGCATGCGCCCGAGTCCAGGATGTCTCGCGTTCCGAACTTACAAACCAGTTGTTAACGTAGTCTCACCAACTCCTCTAATCGAGAAGTGAGTCGTGTAGAATTTCCTAAAGTACTGTCACTCGAAAGATTAACTTGTGGTATATTATAAGTTTCACGCAGGCACATCTGTATCCTTGGGGAGTCCAGCAGGTGTTGGGACTTCGCCAAAGCTTTTGCCAGGAGTGTGCTTATTTCTTGTTTGAGCGACTGTGTGTAATGTTTTGTCCTTTTCCTTATTATTATTATTATTATTATTATTATTATTATTATTATTATTATTATTACCGGTATTATTATTATTAAATACTAAAGTCCATCTTACTGCATATATAGGCTACAATAGTTCGTCAAACATAGCTTTCACATCGTAAACCTAAATCTGTACTTACATCATGAAATTAATAATATAACATTCCACAGAAATTACTTCGAGAAATTACTGTTGATTAAGACTTAAAAATGATACAGCAGTAAGGATTCGAACCCGTGGTAGCCATCTATTATAGTAGTGGTTTCCTACTTCTACCTCAGGCAGCTATTGGGACATTGTCCAAGTTCATGCTGCGACTGATTCAGCCATCGAAGTATCCCGTGATTTCTCAAATCGAGGTGAATGAGAGGATGATAACTCCAGGCCACGGCAAACTCATCCCCATTCCAGAACTTATAGCAAGCACACACTGTTAAACATCACGATAACACGCGTTACCAGATTATTGACACACGGCAAAATAAGCAGAGTTGATGACCACTAAATGAAACAACTCCAGTAAGTCGCAAAACCACACAAATTATGTAGGCCTTACGAAAGAAAGGGCAGATGTTTGAACAAATTCAGGATTCATCTTTGGAAGCTGACTTGCATTGCATACGTGGTTAACATCAAGATCATGGAGTCCACCTCATGGCGTAGTGGCTAGCATTGTTGTTTGTGACAGTGCAGGTTTGGGTTCGATTCCCGGCTCTGCCTAGGAAATAAATTCTGGTACGGGGTACTTTCAGCCTTGAGAGGCGGAACTGAGAAGAGGTGGGTTCGATTCCCACCTGAGACATCCTGGAAGTGGTTTCCACATTTCTAATCCAAGCAAATGCCTGGATGGTTCATGACTTAGGCCATGGCCACCTCCTTTCCAGTCCTCACCGAGTTACTAGTACACACAATAATTCAGGTACCACAATAACACAGGTTATGATAACAAATTCCACATATACACACTAAGTAGACGGACCTAAATAACCACGGTACCCCAGCCCCTCAAATTAAATAACAACAAGGGAAGGAAATTGAAAATAAGACACAGGGAAGACATATCTGCAACACTCGTGAAGGATGGAGGAATTTAAAAAGAGCCATGAAAGGCCGAAATAAAAGATGAGGAGTCCACACAAGTGGACGCCATAACAACCTGGCTAACCCACGTCCCGATAATTGGGTAGTTTTTAGGGAATTGTAATAGTGAAACATCTGAGGGTTTGCCACATTTAATAATATACTGTATATAATAATAATAATGTCATTGGTTTTACATCCCTTTTAGCTACTGAGGCTTTAAGAGACACTGGGATGCCGGAATTTTGTCCCGAAGGGGATCTTTAACGTGCCGGTATATCTGACACGGATCCCTCACATTTGAGCACACTCAAATGCCAACTGACTGCGCCGAGATTCGATCCCGCTATCTTGGACTCTGCAGGCGAGAAAGTTACCGCTGAGCCACGCAGCCAGTTGGAGATATAATAAATGATCGTTTGGCGATGTTTTGGAACTGGGCGATCGATACAATAAACCAGACGAACATGTGATAAATTTCTCTCCTTATTCTAGAGGACGTACCAAAGATAAATGGCAAGGGGATTGTGGTGTACGTCATTGCGTCACATCTCTGATGCAATTACATTCCAGAGAGTGTCTGTAACTGCGCCAGTACAGATGTAATGTAGGCTGTTTTTGCAACATTGTTTATTTCATATACTGCGTCGTAAATTCAAATAGCTACTGGAGTCGTTAATTGCGGCAATAATAGGTTCTTGTGCAGATTGCCATTTTTGTGTGGTCATCTAGATTTGTGTTCTAGTTCTGCAAAGTTATTGGGTAACTCGCCTAGTTACGGCTCCAGCTACACCTAATGTTATCATTAGACATAGGTTTTGGCCTGAAATCCTATTTTGTTCATACACTTGCCATGCAATTTGACGCTAATAATCGATTGGTGGTCGCTGTACCCATTCTCGTCTTTCTTCCCCTTCTTCCCCTTGTAGACTCTGTATCTCGCCACTACAGTCCGGATATTAGAATACTTACCTTGTGATGTTGGTGGTGACGACTGTTTTAAGGGGTGTAACATGTAGGTCATCTGCACTTAATTATGATAAATGATTTTGCTGGCTTGGTACAGGTCTTCTTCTAGTAATTGGCGCCCATAGGCACCCTGGACGTCGCGTCGTGATGATGGAATGAATGATGAAGACGTCACAAACACAGTGTCGAAGCCAGGGGACCATTCGAAGTAAAAATACCACGACCTGGCCGGGAATCTAACCAGTCTCTCTTCAGATCTAAGACTGGTGGCCTATTGACTTCGTCACGAAGCTAGACAAAGAATTGTTTTACAATATATACAATTGAGTTTACTGAGACACACCTATTAATACCATGCTTATTAAAATATGTTTTTGGTAATCTCCATACAAAATGTAATACGTCTATTAAACACATAATCCATCATGGTTCATAGTTTTGTTTCATATATAAATAGAAGTTAACAAGAAGTAAAATTTACATTTGAGTGCCACATGGCAGCATAAGTTATGATTCTCGCTCCACACAAGCACATCTTGGAACAGAAACGTTCTGTTATTCCCAGCCACACAAAAGCGTGTTTATGGTATGATCCAGTCACTAAGAAAGTAGAAAATGTCTCTATTATGGGAACAGTTTTCTTCAATAAAAAAAAAAGGCAAACGCCGTGGCACTACAGCCCAAGAAAGTCCTACCAGTTTTCTTCAATAGATAAGAGTTAATGGCAGGTCTCTCGGTATTTATCCCCTCCCCAGGAGCTCACAACTAGTGGGACGTGCGTTGGCGACCATGAGATCCCAGACGAGTCCAGCATTGCCTTCACTTGCTTGTGTCTGTCTGCTCTCTTTGATCTCCCTTGGTCAACTCGTGTTCTTTTCCGCCCCGACGGTATGAACTATCCATCGTCTTTCTTTCCTCATACCCAGGTCTGTTCTCTTCCTTTTTCACACCATACCTGCTGTAGAAGACCTGGTGAAATGCCATACCACGCATGGGACATCCCGGATAGCACTTCACCATCAATCCCGAGGGATTCCTGAACTGAGTATGTTTTTCCCCTTTTCTTTTCAGTGACTTGGGGCCGGACCCTCTCTTCTTTCGCTTTGCCTTTCATAGCTCTATTTCCTCCTGGGTACTTCAAATCCTCATACGTAGATGGCCGAGGGCTTCTCTTTTCCCTGTCTTCATTTCATTCCTTTATTCATTTCCTCTGATACGGTAGCCTATGTTACCAGAAATATCAGAAGATGTTTTCATTTTATCATTTCAAATAATCTTGTCGACTTCGTAGTTATGCTATGGGTCTAACGTTACGCGGGACGGAGACGGTTGCGTTATGGAGACGGAGACTGTGACGTCATGCAGCCGCGCGGGAAGCCTAAGTTAATGGGTAAAGGACGACAAGTGCGTGACGTCATGCAGCCACGCGGGAAGCCTAAGTTATTGGTTAATGGAGTCTGTTGAAAGAGTCGTGGGGCGTCGAGCGACCTGGAGCTTCGAACGAAGCGAAAAGAATACAGGGTGACTTCTAAAGAGATATACAAGATGCCAGATAAAAATACAGGGTGCCTCCTAAAGAGGTGTGCAGGATGTCGGAGCAAAATACAGGGTGACACTTAACGAGGTGTACAGTATGTTAGATTCAATCAAATACAGGGTGACCCTTAAAGAGGTTTGCAAGATATCAGATTCAAATAATGGGTGACCCTTACAGAGTTGTAAAAGATGTCAGACTCAAATACAGGGTGACCCTTAAAGAGGTGCCCGCAGGGGAAGCCTAAGTTAATGGGTATTGGAGTCTGTTGAAAGAGTCCTGGGGCTTCGAGCGAAGCGAGAAGCCCTCCTGAGCCTTTCTAACATGTGTAGCATTTGTAGCATGCATCATTTGAAATGATATAACGTCTAGTCTTCCAGACTGACTGTAATTTTTTTACTACTATCCATACTATTAGGGACAGATGACATATTTTTCGCCCCCTTAAATACTGTCACCACAATCTCAATACTTCGTAAGGTACTAAGTCTCTTCTACCTTGCATACTAATTAATCACACTTAAATCTCCCTAGATATCGGTGATTAGTGTCATCTAGGACACTTCTCGGGGTAGACCGCGAAGAAGAAAATTGCCTTCATGGCTTTGCTCAATTGAAAGTTCACGGCAAGAAGATTAGGCTGTGGGTACCACTGTAGCTCAAGGACTGTTTGATTCTCCAATACTGAAGACTGCAGTTCGCTCATGCTGTGGATACCGGACCGGTGCGGTGGCTCCATTATAAGTGCAAGCACTTGAGCTAATAGGCCTAGCGCTTTCACTTCTTCCTCACCACATACTGTACATAATAACTACAGTACTAGCAGTTCCGGCTGTGCCAGGGAACTGGCAATTCGCCATCTTCACACTTCATGCCTTCGACAGGGATGGGGTTCATGTTGAAATGTCCCCCGGAGGCTCACAATCTAGTAGGACGTGGGTTGGCGACCACGGGACCCCAGCTGAGTCCGGCATTGCTTCCACTTACTTGTGCCGGGCTCCTCTCAGTCTTCTTTCCTGTCGACCTACCTTGGTCAACTCTTGTTCTTTTCCGACCCCGACGGTATTAGGGTATCCGAGGCCTAGGGAGCCTTTCACTTTCCCACCATAATTGACCCTTGTCTCATCTTTCCTGATCCCTCCTTCTTCGAGGGGTCAGACCTCTTGTTTTATTTTCCTTATATTTCCTTTTCTCTTTTAGATTCCCGCACTGTTTTTTGTTAATTAGCTCCCCGTCTATCTAAATTCCATTTAGCGATTTTTCTTTTGCATCTACACGCCATTTGGAGGTAGTTTTCGATCTACAGAAAATTGCATTTTGCGAGTGTTTTCAACCTCAAATTCATTTTGTAAGGATTGACAATCTAAATTGCTTTTTAGTAAGTCTTTCAATATACGGGATGGGACGTTTGTGAGTATTTTGAATTTCAATTGCGTATTGCATTTTCAACCTAAACCGCTTTTTGCAAGTCTTTTCAATCTAAATTGCATTTTGTGTGGTGGGCATTTTACAAGTATTTTGATTTTCAATTGAATTTTGTGGGTATTTTGAATCTAAATTACAGTTCGTAAGTATTTTCCATCTAAATTGCATTTTGTAAGTATTGTCCATTCAATTGAGTAGTTTGAATCTGCCGTGAATTTTGTAAGCATTTTCTATTTCAATTGCATTTTGTAAGTATTTTGAATTTCAATTGCACTTTGTGATATTGGAATCTGAAATGCGCGTTTTTTAATCTAAATTGCATTTTGTAAGTATTTTGAATTTCAATTGCACTTTGTGATATTGGAATCTGAAATGCGCGTTTTTCAATCTAAATTGCATTTTGTAAGTATTTTGTATTTCATTTTGTACGTATTTTGGACCTACCCTACATATTGTACGTATTTTTCAATCTATTCCTTTTGTGAGTATTTTCGTTCTAAATTCTGTTTTATAAGTATTACTGCTGTCCATTTAGTGAGTAGTTTCAATCTGAGTAAGAATTTGTAAGTATTTTCCTTCTCACTTAATTTTCGTTCTGGTTTCCACTTCATTGTCATTTTCGCTATCACCCAGACCATTAGGGGCCGATAACCTGGATGTTAGGCCCCTTAAAACAACAATTAGCATCATGCTGAAATGCCATATTTTCCTTCACATTAGGTGGGATGTGATAGCGCAGTGGTCAAGTTGCTTGCCTCTCAGCAAGCTGGACAGTTAGTCCTGGTTAATTAATCTGAGATTTTATTGGTGAAACGTCCACATCCAGTGATGAGGTTTCCAGGTAAAAACTAGACCCCGTGGTTTAAAGTGCCACGCTAAACTATAAACACATTTCTTTCACGCCTCAACAGTGCCCGGTAGGAATCCACACTTCGGTCGAAAGAGAATAATAGCCTAACTTTTTATGTTTCATCATTTTGCATGTTGCGCCAATTTTGAGGGGATAAGCTGATGTTTTCACAATTTTACGTTACTTCTTACCAGGTTGATAATTTCTAATTCGAAATTTTAATTTCTGTGAAAAATGGACTATAGCAGACTACCATATTCGAAAAAGAACAGTCTCTCAACATTTTTAAAATTTTGTGACAAAAGCAATAATGCTATATTTTGTCCAACCGTCACAACTGATACGGTGAAAACAGCGTAAGGAATCCAGGCATATATATATATATATATATAATAACCCCTGGCACTACAGCCCATTAAGGGCCTAGGCTTACCAAGCGACCGCTGCCCAGCCATTTGGCCTGCAGATATTAGGGTGACGCGTGATCAGCGCATCTGGTCCCCTCGGCAGTTAATCTTGGTTTTCGTGATCGGGGCGCTGCCTCACTGTCAGACAGCTACTCAATTGTTCTCACGAGGCTGAGTGCACCCCGTTCCAGCCCTCACATCAGTTCCTAAAATCCCTGACGGAGACGGGAATCGAACCCGGGACTTCCTGGTGAGAGGCAGTGGCGCTACCCAAACACCACGGGGCCGGCAATCCAGGCATATGCGGATGAAATGGACAAGTTCATATATGGTTGTGTTCAGGACCATATGCCCTTCTTGACGCCAAACTCATTAAAGGAATTACTTAGATGAATACGAGTAGAATGACCATGGGCCAATCTGCGCGAGGAATAAGGAAGAAGCAGTCATTAGAAAGTAACGTCCTGGGATTTGCCTACGATTGAAACTGGAAATCCATTCCGAGAACAGCGGACGATTCAGCCTGTTGAAATGTGGCGTATCAACTCGTAAAGGTGCTATATTATTTTTAATTAATTCAATTTTAGGACAAATTTACTATAGACTAATATGATTTAATCTTCTACAGTTTATCAGAGGAAATAATAGAGCACTTCCGATTAAATTTAAACTGATGTGCCTATACGGTATTAGCCTATGTTTCACCAGAGAGTAGCAACGCAACCCTCAACCCTTCCAGACCCCGTTTGGAATATCGCAACCTGGTCTGGAAACAAATCTCTGTTAAGTTTGAGATTTTATGATCTTGGCAAAGCTGAAATATTAGTTGAGGTTCGAAGTGGTATTTTTGATATTTTTAACTTGAAATCTAATTTGTAATAGGCCTAAAGGAAATGAGAGTACCATAGAACAATCTCTGCATAGTATAAACAGAGTCCTTGATTCTTGGATGTAACTGGTAATCTCGAGAACTACTAGATGGATGTTGTTGTGGTTTTCACCATTCTGTAAAGGATTTCTCGAGAAAGGTTTCTATAGAAGAAACATTCATTTATGATCAAAGGAAGCTGCGCAGTAACGGTTTTCAGTGTGCCTTTTAAGCTTACACTGGGTAAACCATTAAAAATATCTATATACTAAATGTGCAAGAATTGTTCAGCATGAAAAGTTCCACAAAGAAGTCCGCGACAGCATCTCTCTCCCACAATAAGTGTATTTAAGTTTTCATTTCCACCAACAGTCTCCAAATCAGTGGAAAGTTAAATTACTATCTTCGGTGCGAGTTTACGAGCTAGCGAGTGAGCCAATCACCCCAGCTTTGGCCAGCGTCCAACTATCGAGTCGTGTCGAGTGAACACTACAGAGAAGAGTAGTTCTCTGTAGTGTTCACTCGACACTGGAGTTTCGCAGTTCACCTCGTCTTTTCTGAATTGCGTCTGGGACCTACCGTCCGTGCGCCTTTTATGCTTACGCTGGATAAACCGTTAAAGACACTGGGCGAAGCCGGAACGGTTGCTAGTAAAATAGGCTATAAATGGAAACCTCCACTCGGTTACAAAGAAAATCAGAGTAACTTAGAAAGAAAAATGAAACGTCGATCCTAATCGTAACTACTGTAATTAGCTATCTACGTTAATGGTAAGATATTCCTAAGCTGCCGTTTTCGTAGCGGTGTCAGTACAGTAACTCACAGCCTAGGAATATCACGCTGGATTTGCTGCTCTGCCATGGAAGTGATCTCAGGGGCATTCAAATATCTCTCAGCCTTCCAAGAAGTAGGCTACTTGAGGCACGCGTCATGGCGCGCCTCGCTCAGAAGTGATGAGCTCCATCTCAGCAACGCTGTACAGCATTCCCCGGAGCGGCTAGCTGGTGAACCATGTATTATTTCCCCGTACAAATACAAACCGATATAAAATATGTGAATTAATTTAAGTTTTTCAGTCATGCAGGATACCTTTTTAAGTATAAGGATTACAACGCGACCAAGATCTACAATTCCAACCACGTCGAGCCGAGAAAAAGTTAACTTACTAAAATGATAACTTTTTTTCTTGGACACACACAATTTTGAAATTAATAAACCAGTTATACGACATTACAATGTATATTGTGTTAAAATTTGGATTTGATCTGATGACAGGTTTGTGAGATAATCATTCTTAAATGTGACACATGGTTGAAACACGCTTAAAAACGGACACTTTTTGTGTTCCTACTGCGATAAAAAAAATATTAAAATATTAATTAAAAATCCCAAACCTACATGAACTAACGTAGAATAGAACGACGTAAATGATGTTACTGGATTTTATGTAGGTCTATTGGTTACTTCAGAAACAACCTTCAAACTCGAGTGGACATAATATTTTGGTCGACAGTAGTGTGGCGGGAGTGCAGACGATGGACTTTCCATTGGCCACCGGGTCACAACCGACAGCAGTGGCTACGCTGGCTAAAGCACAGTGTTAGGTCATGGGGCCAAGCTCTCTGCTGACTCGGTAGACGCGTGGGTTCGAGCCCCACCGTCGCCCGTCCTTGAAATGGTTTTCCGTGGTTTCCCATTTTCAACACCAGGCAAATGCTGGGACGGTACCTTCTGATAGGCCGCGGCCGCTTCCTTCCACATCCTTGCCCAATTTCATTCATCTTCATCCATTCCATCTCTCATCCCGACGCGCAGGTCGCCCACGGGCGTCGACTAGAAAGACCTGCACTCGGCCTCTCAGGAGGCCACACGACAAAAAAAAAAAAAAAAAAAAAAAAAAAAAAAAAAAACGGGTCACAAGTGTGGCGGGAGTGCAGACGATGGACTTGCCATTGGCCACCGGGTCACAAGTGAGGCGGGAGTGCAGACGATGGACTTGCCATTGGCCACCGGGTCACAAGTGAGGCGGGAGTGCAGACGATGGACTTGCCATTGGCCACCGGGTCACAAGTGAGGCGGGGGTGCAGACGATGGACTTGCCATTGGCCACCGGGTCACAAGTGAGGCGGGGGTGCAGACGATGGACTTGCCATTGGCCACCGGGTCACAAGTGAGGCGGGGGTGCAGACGATGGACTTGCCATTGGCCACCGGGTCACAAGTGAGGCGGGGGTGCAGACGATGGACTTGCCATTGGCCACCGGATCACAAGTGTGGCGGGGGTGCAGACGATGGACTTGCCATTGGCCACCGGGTCACAAGTGAGGCGGGGGTGCAGACGATGGACTTGCCATTGGCCACCGGGTCACAAGTGAGGCGGGGGTGCAGACGATGGACTTGCCATTGGCCACCGGGTCACAAGTGAGGCGGGGGTGCAGACGATGGACTTGCCATTGGCCACCGGGTCACAAGTGAGGCGGGGGTGCAGACGATGGACTTGCCATTGGCCACCGGGTCACAAGTGAGGCGGGGGTGCAGACGATGGACTTGCCATTGGCCACCGGGTCACAAGTGAGGCGGGGGTGCAGACGATGGACTTGCCATTGGCCACCGGGTCACAAGTGAGGCGGGGGTGCAGACGATGGACTTGCCATTGGCCACCGGGTCACAAGTGAGGTGTGAGTACGTAGACTGGAAATACCGCCTCAAGGGTCAATGCCGTGGTGTGCAACGCGCTAATGGTAAGGGGTTGTCATCGGGTAGCTTGTATAATACAGTAATATCCAAAAGACACTGCCGACCAACAACGGCGTGCGAACCAGAACGATCTCCTCAGAATGGGGCTCGGAATCCGCCGTCCCACGGATGATGGAGTATGTGTAGCAAAACACACACACATGTTGCTACCAGGGTCCAGTTCAGACAGGTGATGGTAGCCTTGTCTGGGAACTGTTTGCGTGGTATGTGATGGAATCCCAAGTACGTATACAAATGGCTGACTGGTTATTAGCATTACAGGGATGTGCTTGCAGAACATGTACACCCATTTTACAGCAACTTGCCAGAGACTTGTAGGCTATGTACAGAAGACTGTGCGCCATTCCATCACTCCTGAACTGCGACGGAATGGTTTGGTGAGCACTCGATGGACATTAGGATGCATTCTTGACCCCTGCGATCACACCACCTCTATCATATTGCACACAAATGAGTTGCCGTCGATAGAGATTTGTACACCATGGATACCGCTCGGACAATCTCGGTAGGCTACATGGGAGATTGGTATTGCCCGCCCAACCCTTCCGGTGTCTTGTAGGACTCCATGCCATGCCACATCTCGAGCTTGTCGTCAGGGCGGGAGGATGTTCTACCCGCTACTACAAGAGTATCTCTAATTAAATGAATCGATCGGAGATGAAAAGCATTAAGTCGGTTTTCACTACTTTTTAGGAGACAGATAAAACGTTACTTACAGAACAGAACTTAACAAACACACTATATTAGTCATCTATGTTGTGAAGTAGGGCTCGGAATATTCGCATATTTGAAAATTAAAAAATGAAAAAAGAGAATGACGACTCAGAGTAAGACATCAAAAACACTAAAATCGACAATTTCTGGGGCTCTTAAAATACAATTTTACATTAGTGACAATTAAGAACCGACCACATGTGCAAGTTAAACTCAATTAGCGTCTGCTGTGGATCCACGTTACAAAAATCTTTTAAACGAAAATGCACAAGACTCTGAAAATATTTGGGAGGAAGTAAAAGTGCAGATGCTTTCTTGCGATACCGGAGAAGATTCGGATACTTCACAACCACAACAAACAGCCGGGTTGTCGGGATCGTCACTCACGTCCAGCTTTGAAAGGGACCTAGACTTCATTTTCAAGTGTCCAAATACGTCCCCGCGCAGGAAAACTGGGGTCGAATAGCCGGAAAACTTTAGGAACGCCCACGAAACTGTAGGTGACACCTGAAATGGTGGAAGGCTAATGAAAAGGTAGCCTATACTCAAGAATAAGTCAGTTGGCGAGAAAGTAATTCTGCATTCCCGCCACGGGCGGCGATATTGTTAATGCCAAAAGAACATGCCTTGATCCTGACAATGTTGACAAATTGATTTTTCTGTACCATAATAAGAAATTTTTCGCGCGAAATAATGTTAGAGTTAAAAGCCTGTTGACACAAATTTCGGCAACCTTTTCTAATTTTTGTTTTTCTTTCAAGTACCCATGTCGATAATGTTGTGCTTATGTTGATCGAAATGTGCATTTGCACGTCGCTAAGAGAAGACACGAAGAGTTTCTTATTTCTCATATTTGGTTTTGTAAAAATGTTTGGCAATATATCGTCGTTTACCCAAATACGGGTTAGCTTTTATGGTTTTCTTCCCTGAATTAAATAATTGACATGTTATTGAAGGCTCCCGTGGTTTTTCATTTATTAAATTCCACAGGTCAAATAATTCTTTACATGCTACTTTTGTCTTATTTGGCCGAACTAACTTTATTTGCGGAGTACGAAAGTTGTACTTGTCTACATATCTCGAAATCATAGTGCGCGTTTCGTCGAAACGGTAACAGTACTGCTTTTCAAGCCTCAATTTAATCTCTTATCTTTGTTGATCAAAACATTTAATTACGAAATTAACTCATATAAAAGCACTGACATACTAAATAATTTGCAAATGCATAACCTGTTCCCCAATAAATTACAGCAAAAACTCAGTTAAGACGAGAAAAAGTCGTATAATAAGCAAGCGAAATAGCGTATTAATAGGGCGCGGCTGAAACGCACTCGTGAAGGTTGAATTCATAGATAAAGGAATGAGACAAATACCGTAATTCGAACGATATGAACAGAATATTCGTACGTAACAGTCAATCCAAATAATGAAAAACAATGGGCATACCTTTCAAATTATTCGAATACAATATATTGGAATGTGCACGAATACGTTATTATTCGAATACGGCGATTCAAATACCCGAATAACAATGATATTCGAACATAATTCGCGAATTATTCGTGTCTCTCGATTATTCGAATAGTGCCAAATAATTTGAATCACAGTCCTCTCCCTATTATGAAGCAACTATTCAGGTTATATTTGTGTGATCGGAATATCAATTTAAAAGCAATTTTGGACACGTGACTTAATGCCTTTCAGCTCCGTGGTGAGTTTAGTGCGGCATAAAGCTATTCAGAAGTAATATGTCACATGATATTTTATTTTAAAATGGATTTTTAACATAAAAATCACCTAAACCCTGCACAAATGTAATTTACAATAGCACTGTAACACGCGGGAATCTTGCAGTGAGGCCAACATTAAGTACGGAATATGGCGCTGAAAGGCAGCAAGTCATGGGACTTAATGCTTTTCTCCTCTGATCGCACTTCATGTAGCAGTGGTTTCTGGCTTAAACCCACAAAACAATTGCTTTGTGATGAATTTTGCTTGCCCAGTGAGCTTCCGTGCTTTTTCTCCTGATGAAAATGTTTTGTGTGTGGCTTAAACAGAAGGCTGACTTAATTCTTTCCTATGTCGTTCCAAGGCCCATGGGTCAATACTTCAGAAAACTAATTCTTAGAAAAAAAGACCATTTTTTACTAAATGCTTTTCAGCTTCGACCGATTCAATTGTAGGCTGACTGCGTGGCGCTACGGTAACGTTCTCGCCTGTGATGTCAGAGATTGCGTCATCGAATCATGGCGCAGTCAGTTGGCATTTAAGGCTGCTTAATTGCGGGGCAGCCGTGTCAGTAGATTTACTGGCACGTTGAAGTTCCCCTCCCAGCCTCCATCGTCTGTTTTAAAGCCACAGTTGAGGGAGTCAAAACCGATATTATCATCTTGTATATTAAAATAATTGGGGGGTGGCTACGGTGGCGTAGTAGGTAGCATGCTGAGCTTCTATGCCCAAGGTTGCGAGTTCAAACCCAGCCGAAGTCGTCGGATTTTTTAAGAGCGTTAAAAATCCCTCGGTATGCCTTCCTTCGGAGGGGAAGTAAAGCCGGCGGGCACATGTCATAAATTTATGGTATGTAAGAGAACCTTCCACTAATTACACTTGTCTGAAGCTAAATTATAGGTTAGATTTGACTAACGCTCTTAGGTTCAAACGTTTGTCGCCAGGAGTCTATTATGGTGGCATCTAGTAACCAAGTTCAGAACTAGTTGTCGTTGACGGTAGCATTTGGTAGCAAAAGTAGGAACTACTTTAAAATTGAATGTCTGCAGTCCTCACCTATTGGTTCCTTAGTTTAGGGGCTATTACAACGCGGTCATGTAGCCCCGTGTACTTTGGGTGTGTGTAGAATTTGTCTGATAACCGGTGTTAATTGTGATGGCTGTATTAGTGTGTGTTATCTGTGATTCAGGTAAGACTGCAGACGATTAATTTTTTCATGTAGTTCCTACTTTTGCCACCAAATGCTACAACCCACGACACCTAGCTGCGGACGCCGCTAATTAATACCATCGCAGTCGGCACCCGGTGGCGAACATTGGAACTAATCGAGCGTTATCTAACTAACCTACACATTTTTGCTTCCACAAGTGTAATTAGTGGAAGTTTCTTTTTCATGCCATAAATCTATGACATGGGACCGCCGGCTTTTCATTCCCCTCCGAAGGAAGGCATAGGCTACTGAGAGATTTTTAAAGCTCTTAAACAATCCGACTGCTGCCGCCGGGTTTGAACCCGCGATCTTGGGTATAGAAGATCAGCATGCAACCAATTATGCCACCGAAGCCGCAGTTCTCACCTGAATTACAGATAACACACCAATACAGCGATCACAAATGAAACCGGTTATCACACAAGATTCTGCACACACCCAAAGTACACGAGACTACATGACAGCGTTGTCGCAGCCCCTAAACTGAGGAACCAACCAACCAACATAATTGGGAATAAATTTCACCTTTTACTTTTACTTAGGCGGCAGCACGCCGGCCTCTCACCGCTGGATCCGTGGTTCAAATCCCGGTCACTCCATGTGAGATCTGTGCTGGACAAAACGGAGGCAGACAGGTTTTTCTCCGGGTACTCCGGTTTTCCCTGTCAAAATTTCATTCCAGCAACACTCTCCACTATCATTTCATTTCATCTCTCATTCATTTAATCATTGTCTCAGAGGAGTGCGTCAGGCCTCGGCAGCCGGCACAGTCCATATCCTCGCCGCTAGATGGGGGCTTCATTCATTCCCTTCCTGACCCGGTCGGAGACTGGAAGCAGGCTGTGGATTTTAATTTTCACTTAAACTGAAATATCTTGATATCTAATAATTGTGCTACGACAACGTTCATTGGCTTGAGATACTATGCACATTGCAGATTATACATTGCGTCCCAATTGACTTGATCCTGTCATCCGTGTTTTCAAAATGCAAATATGCATTTCACCATCGTCATTCTGCCATAGCGGTGTGCCTGCCGTAATGAGGGTAGGAGCGAGTTTAGTCCGATATTACACGCATGCACAAAGCAGACAGATGGCCTGCCCCGCTGCAACATGTAAGTAGTTTTGGCATTTTGTTTCAGTATTCGTTCCTAGAGTTAGTGTTTGCTCTAAACACGATAATTCATATGACATGAGTCGGGAGGCGAACTCGATCACAGATGTAGAGATTTGAAGCCATTCTTTCAATGTTGCCTATAAAAACTGTCAGTTGTAACTCTTCAGTCGGTCAACATGATTGTGCCCAATGAATGGGCGGGGTACAAGATATAAACATGTAAATACTCTCCTGGAAAAATTACACGTAGCCTATTAGTTAATTATCACAGAGAGCCTCCGTGGCTTAGGTGGCAGCACGCCGACCTCTCATCGCTTGGTCCGTGGTTCAAATCCCGGTCACTCCATGTGAGATTTGTGCTGGACAATGCAGAGGCAGATAGGTTTTTCTCCGGGTATTCCGGTTTTCCCCGTCATTTCATTTCATTCCAGCAACACTCTGCACTGTCATTTCTTTTCTTTGACCTTGGGGCGGGCCCCCTCCTCTTTCCCTTTCCTATCTACCTTTCATGGCTCTCCTTCCTTCCAAGTCTCTCAATCCTCATTCTTCGAGGGTTGAGGGCATTTTTCTTCCTGTCCTGTCCTTTATTTGCGTTATCCTTTATTAGTTTACGATTTCTTCTTCTAGTAGCCTATGTAAGTTTGTAGTTACAGTATTATAGTTTCCATTCTCATCTCATATTTCACTATCACCCAAACCATTAGGGGCCGTTAACGAAGATGTTAGGCCCCTTAAAACAATTATCATTTCATTTCATCTCTCATTCACTTAATCATTGCCCCAGGGGAGTGAGACAGGCTTCGGCATCTGTCACAGTTCATATCCTCGCCGCTAGATCGGGGCTTCATTCATTCCATCCCTGACCCGGTCGGTCGACTGGAAGCAGGTTGTGGATTTTAATTTCTGTTAATTATCACCATTCATTGGGCACAATATTGTTGACCAACTGAAGAGCTACCAATCACAATCACATATGTTATAAAAATGAAAGGAGACTGTGTCAGTTCAGGTAAGTTATATTATCATTAAGACATGCGAACATGTATTGAAAGAAGTGCTATAGGATTCTTGAAATGAATACTAAGGAGGAGCAGCACGGGTTTTCTAGTTGTTGTTGTTGTTGTTGTTGTTGTTGTTGTAATTATTATAGGTAGCTTAGGATACAAAAACAAAGCGATATAAGAATCTTACATTAACAAGTCAACCTAGTCGTTCGAACTATCCTTTGTCAAGGATACTCACAGTTCTGTGGCTGAGAGTATTTCCTGTGTAGACACTCGGCCTAGCCCATGACTCCATAAGATTTATGTTCACTAGGGAATGTAGCCAACTGAGCGAGCAGACCTGTTATGTTGTCACGACCAATCGCTTATATCGTGCCGATTAATCGATATACACATTAATCAGATCCAATTAAGTTATACTCGTTGCCTGGAAACTGTACTTGTCACCCAGCGTGCGAGTACATTGACAGTAACATCTGTTTGATTATTTCGCGCTAACTTCAATATTTTACAAAAATGAAACCTTGTTAAGGGAAATTAAAAGAAAACCGTGGTACTCTATGTACAGTCCATAGAGGACCTTGTCCTACCAAGAGACTGCTGCTCGGCCATTTGGACTGCATATTGCGGGGTGATGAGTAATCAGCGCGACGTATCCCCTCGGTCGTTAAGGGACTGATTCACCTGGAAATGACATTTTTTTCGATTTTGTTTTTGATCTCTAATGAAAGAATACACATTTATTTACCTAAATCAGAAGTTGTATAGCGAAATTTTCGATTTAGACAGATATTTTGATTTAAATTTATGGATGTACTGAACTGTCAACTGTCTGGACGTGTAAGTGGAAATATAACCTATATACTATGTTTAGAGCTATTTTTCCCATAGTTCACACAAAAAAAACTCAAGAATTCCCCTTGTTGGAAAATATGATTTTTTTTTCCAATATTCTAATGAAATACCGTTCCTTCAAAATGGTAACTAATTCTTCCACTAAGTTTATAGAGGTCTTTCCTGGGTAATTTAGTGTTGTATTTAAGGAAAAGAATTGCTTACGTCAATCACATTGATAGTTTTCAAGAAAGTTCGTTTTTTTAACATTCAAAAAAGATTTTTTAAATATTTTAATATGCAAATTTTATTACAATTGTATATATTGAAGTTTGAAACTTTATACATGTAATAAAATCCCAGCATTTGTACTAGAAGTGTACATTTAATTCAAATCCCTGTTATGGTTCCATAGATATAGGCCTAGAGTAATTTACAAAATGCATGCGTTCCAGGTGTAGCCTATCAGCCCCCTTAATCTTGGCTTATGTTCAGGCAAATGGCGTCAGAAAATCTACTCATGTCTGTGTGTGTCTTAACTGGTTATGTTTTTACGCCCTTTTGGAGGCTTGGGGCCTCTTGGTCGTTAGTCCCATGTACCTGAACGTATTTTGAATTAGTCTGATAACGTATGTTTATGTAGTAGGCCTATCTGAGAGCGAGGGAAGGGATATATTATAATTATTATAACCCGGTATGGGGGCAGTCACCTTGGAACTTGAAGTAAGGTACCAAACCAGCTATTTCCTGGAGGATGTCGGGGAACCCACACTCAGGATGGTCGAGAATTATCGCACACTATTACACCGTGGGACCATAAGTAGGCTACGTTGTTGAATGTAATATTAACCTCCATATATAAACTTAAATACATGCAACTGCATCATAAAAAACTGTTAACTGTTATATTAAAAAAATTGTACAGTGTGCTTTGAAAACTTGTACAGAACAATAACCGGGATAGAAGGAATCAAATGTAGACTAGTAATCTATACTAATATATAAACATGAGATGGCGTGTGTCTGTATTACTCAATCACGCAAGAACCACTGGTCCGATTTACATGAAATTTTACATGGAAGTAGCTAATTTACCTGGTTAACATAAAGCCTACTGTCTATTTCGATACTTTGCACTATTTAAAGATGGCGAACATTTTAGTGACGTCACTACACCAATTGGTTTTAAACTTTAATTTCCATTTCAAATAAAAAGAGAACGCCAAGGAATAGCGGACTTTTGATGGCATATACGAGGTTAAAAATATAATTCTCTATCAAAGAGGTCCTCATCACTTTTCGTGTATCTCCAACGGTTAGTGAGTAAAACCTAAATTTGTGCTATAAAACACGGTCAACGACGAGCGGTGTATTTGGTCAAAATGTTCCATCCTTACTCTACCTCCGCGCAGCACCTGTCTAATCATTTAAAGTAGACGCTGGCTGCGCGAGCGTAGCGAGCGAGCCAGCGGCGTGCGAACCAGGTACGCGGTGCGTCTAAGCGCTCCTTAGCCTGGTTTATAAATTGGCAAGGGTTTTAATAATAATCTTTTGGTAAATTGATTTGAGCGATGTAATATTGAATTGAAAAATGGAGGGGCCTACCGGGGCTGCCGTCGGTCGCTCGGCTGCCGTCGGTCGCTCGGCGACCGACGGCCTCCCCGGAGGTCCCTGGCGTGGGTTGAAGTTGTTGGCGTAAACTTGAAGTATTTTAACATTGAGAATTTAGGTTGGAATATGCTGGATTGTTATTAATTAATTCGTTGATTAGCTTGTTGTATTAGCAGAAAGAGTCTCGTTTACTAGACGTTAGCACGCCCTCGCGTCCATGGCACGACATCAGCAGTTGCTTCAGCTTGTTAATAATAATAATAATAATAATAATAAAATGTATGATGGTTTGAAGTTGTGACTTTAGCTTTAGGAAGGAAGACAGACCGCTAGTGGGTTAGTGTTTGATAGTATGAAAGATGGAGAGACCTGTAGTAGGTTAGTTGGTTTAAAAAATAAAATAGACTATTAATAATACTAATAATGATAATAATAAGCCTCGCTATTGGAAATGATGAGAAATGTAATGAGTTTGTAAGCTATGCATGTGCCGTGTAGCGATTGGCTGGATTTGAATATGCCGGCTGAGCGGGCGTCTGTTCTGGGCTGTGATTGGCTCTCCTATCCCCTACTTGTGCCGGGCTCCTCTGTCTTCTTTCCTGTCGACCTCCCTTGGTCAACTCTTGTTCTTTTACGACCCCGACGGTATTAGGGTATCCGAGACCTAGGGAGTCTCTTCCTTTCCCGCCTTCATTGGCCCTTGTTTCATCTTGCCTGATCGCTTCCTTCTGGGAGGGGTCAGCCTTCTTTTCCTTTTCCTGTTTTCCCCTGCCTTCTGCTCAAGGCCCTCAAGGAGGTAGGGTGTATGTAGCCCCACCACTTCTGGTGCACCCTAGAAAGTGCTACACCCTCAGGGGCTCACGGCTGGTGGGTTCGGGAGTTGGCGACCCCGAGGGATTCCTGAGCTGGGTCCGGTTTCCCCCTTTTGTCCTTACCTGTGGGACGGACCCTCTCCGCTTTCACTTTCCTGTTGTTTTTCTTTTCATTATATTTCCTTTTCCCTTTAAGATTCCCGCACTGTTATTTTTTCATCTCCACTCCCTTTTGTGGTGTTTTCAATCTCCGTTGCATTTTGTAAGTCTTTTCGATCTACGTTGCATTTTGCGAGTGTTTTTCAACCTCGATTGCATTTTGTAAGGATTGACAATCTCAATTGCTTTTTAGTAAGTCTTTCAATATCGTGGGGGTCCTTTTGTGAGTATTTTGAATTTCAATTTCATTTTGTATTTTCAACCTACCCCGCTTTGTTCAAGTAGTTAAGTCTCAATTGCATTTTGTGGGTGTTTTGAATCTACATTAAATTTTGTGCGTATTTTCAATCTCATTTGCGTTTTGTAAGTATTTTGATTTCCCTTGCATATTGTACGTATTTTGAACTTCACCTACATTTTGTGCGTATTTTTCGCTCTATTCCTTTTGTGAATTTTCATTCGAAATTTCCTTATGTACGTATTACCGCTCTCCATTTTGTGAGTAGTTTCAATCTGAGTTCCTTTTTGTAAGTATTTTCCTGCTCACTTACTTTTCGTTCTGGTTTCCACTTCATTGATATTTTCGCTATCACACAGACCATTAGGGGCTGATAACCTTGATGTTAGGCCCCTTAAAACAATTATCATCATCATCATCTCCTATCCCCTGTTCTAACTGTCACCTTCACATTTAATTTATGACCCGTAACGAAGCATGGGTGCTTCAGCTAGTACGATATAATTTTCTGAGGCCATACTAGACTCACTTAGGTTCAGAAAGCATAGAAGCAGTAATACATTCCCCCAAAAATGGATGCCATTTTCTTCAATAACCAAAGTACCTACTGTATGTGCCTATTGTGATAGGAAAAATTATGTCCAAATCTGTCGGCGGAGCTACCAGAGTGGTCCAAAACATGCTTCACGACTGCGCTGGATATTTGGCGTTTCTGGATCTGAGGTTCGAACTTCAAAGCTCATAGGGACCATCCTGGCTGGTCTCTTCTTCAGGGTATTTCGTACACACTCCCGGCGATCTTAGTATGAATGGTACCTACATTAATGTCCCGGGACACTTCCCCAAATTTTTACCCTGGCAATTACAGCTATACACACTACTACCAGCGGCGGCTGGTGGTCTTGGAGCTTGGGAGGGCACACAAAATAAATTATCATGCACAGTAAAATTACTAGCTAGCACGCTAGGTGTTTGCCAATATCCATTAAATTGTGTCTCATTAGGGAAAATGTTATGTTCTACATTTAATATAATTTAAATGATCCTCTAAATCGCTATTTAATTCCAAATTTATAATAGCCTATCACTAAGACATTTGTCAAAAACTCTAGACCTAGATGGAAAAAAAATTAATTGGTAACACTTGTCACAGAACTCCAAAAGAGACCTCTTTACATAACCTTATTTATTTATTTATTTATTTATTTATTTATTTTTAACAGCATGTTCCATTACAATGAAAGTAATACTACATGCTATGTTTACAAAATGTTTACAATTTTAATAACATACATGTACTTATGTATTATTCATTATTGTTCTATGGCTATTTGTTTGGTGATATATTGTTCTAGGAACTGTCTAAATCTATTAACTTATTGTTTTTATGAGCTACACCAATATTAAGAATCTGTTCAACTACTTGGCATTCTTTCTAAATCTATTGAATTAAATTATATAATGCTTCATTAGCTTAATTTTTTCGAACGTCCATTTTCCATGTTCATTTACCATATTGTCCTTAAACAACTGTCTTTCTTTTTCACGCATGTAAATAATAAATGATCAACTGTTTGTTCTTCATTGCCACACGCACACAATGGACTGTCTTTAAATTTGAAACGAAAATAATACGAATTTATCTTACCATGTCCTGTTAAAAAGTAGTTACATTGCTAGTTAATGGGAAGTTTATTTTTAACCTATCCTTGACACTACTGTCGACCAAAGTATTATGTGCACTCGAGTGTTTGAAGGTCGTTTGTGAAGTAACCAATAGACCTACATAAAATCCAATAACATCATTTTCGTCGTTCTATTTTAGGTTAGTTCATGTAGGTTTGGAATGTTTAATTTATATTTCAATATTGTTTATCGCAGTTGGAACGCAAAAAGTGCACGTTTTTAAGCGTGTTTCAACCATGCGTCACATTCAAGATTTATTATATCAAAAACCTGTCATCAGATCGAATCCAAATTTTAACACAATATACATTGGAATGTTGTATAACTGGTTTATTAATTTCAAAATTTTGTGTGTTCAAGAAACAAAGTTGTTATCATTTTTGTAAGGTAACTTTTTCTCGGCTCGGTGTGGTTGGAAAATGTAGTTCTTGATCGCGTTGGAATCCTTATACATCAAAATGTTATGCTGTATGACTGTGAAACATAAATTAATTCACTTATTTTATATCGGTTTGTATTGGTAGGGGGAAATAACACATGGTTCACCAGCTAGCCGCTCCGGGAAAAGCTGTACAGCGTTGCTGAGATGGAGCCCATCACTTCCGAGCGAGGCGCGCCAAGATGCGTGATGGGCTCCATTTCGGCAACGCTGTACAGCTTTTACCGGAGCGGCTAGCTGGTGAACCATGTCTTATTTCCCCCTACAAATACAAACTGATATAAAATAAGTGAATTAATTTACGTATTTCACAGACACACAGCATAACTTTTCGATGTATAAGGATTCCAACGCGACCAAGAACTACATTTTCCAACCACCCCGAGCCGAGAAAAAGTTACCTGACAAAAATGATAACAACTTTGTTCCTTGGACACACAAAATTTTGAAATTGATAAACCCGTTATACCACACTCCAATGTATATTGAGTTAAAATTTGGATTCGATCTAATGATGGGTTTTTGAGATAATAATTCTTAAATGTGACGCATGGTTGAAACACGCTTAAAAACATGCACTTTTTGTGTTCCAACTGCGATAAAAAAATATTAACATATAAATTAAGAATTCCAAACCTACATGAACTAACGCAGCGGTTCCCAACCTGGGGTACGCGTACCCCTTGGTGGTACGCAATGAACCGGTTAGGGGTACGCCAAAAATAGACGGTAATGGCGGCCGCCATGTTCCCATCGAACGTGTCAGTCGTAATGTACAGGCGCGCAGTGCCGTCTTATTCACGCACGTCAAGGTAAATGCTCTCATCCTACCCCAACCCCAGTCACTTTCACCACTGCACTGCTATCGTCTTGATTTGCCTTTTTTGCCAAACTAATCGCTAGAATTAATTGGCTATCAATAAAACCAACATTTAAAAATATCTTATGTACGGTACTTTAATTGTTTATTTTCCTCAGCTAAATGTTTATACATCTTCATCTCCAAAGGTAAATAAAAGTAAAATTGGAAATTACATTTAGCATTTTATTGAAATCAAATGTATAAGTTACTAACAGCAAACAAATAATAAATTTAAAATATTACTTATACTATATTCATAAAAATAAGTTATAAATAGTTGTAAGTTAATTTTTACTATTAATGTTTTAATTAAGTACTGTAATGTACATATTGCCCTCAAAATATTAAACGTTTTAAAAGTTTACTATTTAGGGGGTACTATTTTAGATAAATATGTAAAAAGGGGTACGGGAGGGAAAAAAGTTTGGGAACCGCTGAACTAACGTAAAATAGAACGACGAAAATGATGATGTTATTGGATTTTATGTAGGTCTATTGGTTACTTCACAAACAACCTTCAAACTCGAGTGCACATACTACTTTGGTCGACAGTAGGTATGAATGATTTTGTCACTACACCATTTAAAGTATTCTTCCCTTCGTTTTCGTTTTACGTAACTTTGGATCTAATGATACCCGGGTGGTGTCCTGTTTGCCATCTAGTGGTCGTCTTGCGAATCATTTCAAACAGCATCGATAGATGGGGAGGAAAGGGGCAGGGTATCGCCAAATGGCCATAGATGTTGTAAGTTCGAGTTGAACGCAGCAGTTCAGCATTACCACTGCATTCCAACGTTCTCTCCAGAGCTCATACAACTGCTCCAATTGTTATTCCTCCTTGTAACCGTGGGCTCGCAATCTCTGGGCCCATAGCCGACGTTTGAAGAGCTTCTGCATGCACGCGCAATAGACCTGTCCTTGTTTGTAGTTGAATGGAGTCTTGGGCCCAGTAAGGCCTGGGCCCCGAGTAGCCCGCAGCAAGGCGAACTACGGGACAAGATATGTAGCGCGTTATTCAAACATTCTGGTACATTTTCATAGTGAGGAGCGCACAACTCGGCCAGTATTTCGAGCGTTAAGGATTAAAAAATGAATTACTAATGTAGGTTAATGGTAAGGAGGGCCCGGGCCCACTGGCCCGTTAGAGCCAGCCGCCCCTGACTACTACATCTCCATAATAGAACAAATAAGCTTATAAAATTGTACACACCATGTCGACCAACTTGTACAATTATTCCGTAAATTCTACGGAATTAGAGGGGTTTACGGATGAACTATTTTTGTATAGTGATTATACGTACAGAGATCTTCTTTTTCAAATTGACGCCGGGGTGAGCTTTGGCATGCCACCGATAGATGACGCATGTGACAGGTAAATATTCGATACATCGCTCTGATTAGTATTTATGTCGAACGCCGATCGTGAAAACTGTGCTCCCTAATAACTGTTTGAGTCCTAGTCGCTTGATATCGCCTTTCTATACTGAAGGGTTGATACATTCGACAACCCTTTTCATTCGTTTGTCCTTCACGATTTGCGTCAGAAGCGAAGCTGAGATCCCGTGTAGATACAAATTACGTTTTGTAAAAAGATTTAATTTCAAAAATGTTTACTTTAATTGAGGTGAAATGCTTTGTCAGTTACATGTAGTAATAACAGGCATATTCTCTTGTTTTACTGCATTACCCAGATATTCTGTTGATTGGGGATTTTACTGACAGGCCATCTGGAAAGTTGGTAGGTATGATACACGCACACAATTACACGGAACTGATGACCACGATGTCCCGAACTCCTAAATGACACATTTAACAAGAGTGCGGTCAACAAGAGTGCGCCCAATTAGATTGGGTGGGGAGTTACAATTAATGGCACGGTGCCTTGTATCAATTATATGCGTTATTTATACACTTAACAAAAATAATTCTCGTTCATATTAACAATATTTTGTTAATGAATTTACGTACAGAGATATTCTTTGCCAAATACGCACCAGGACGAGCTCACGCAAGACGCCGGTAGATGGTGTGACCGGCGAAACAACCACCACTACCAC
This sequence comes from Meconema thalassinum, assembly GCA_946902985.2. Classification (NCBI taxonomy): domain Eukaryota; kingdom Metazoa; phylum Arthropoda; class Insecta; order Orthoptera; family Tettigoniidae; genus Meconema; species Meconema thalassinum. The sequence continues at coordinate 368,610,963 of OX336389.2, read as the reverse complement.
TGAATAAGCCTGTTTGTGCCGTGTTATACTGTAGTAGGTTCCGCATAACTGTTCTTGTTACGTAATTTCAATAGCTATGAACATACTGAGAGAAATTAGCCCCGTATACATTTGTTGAGTTTATGGATATTATTGTAATATTTGTAACTAATGATTAAGCTGTAAGATTGGACTATGGTGCACCCACCGTGACTAGAAATAAATTACCATCCTATATTTACTCGGAGTGAGTGTGGAAAATAAGAAAAAAATCCCCCTATGATTGGCCACTGCAAGTCGGGATTTTAATTTTTGATCCCAGAACCTGTAGCATGAACTTTCCAGGTCAAATAATTATAATAATAATGTAAAATGAAATAAACAAAACTAAACTAAAATAGAATAAAAATAATAGGCCTAATAGGCTAATGGGCGATAATTGTTTGGTGGCTAATTTATAGGACTAACAGTTGACAAGAAACAGTATTAGCCTGGTTTTATGGTATTTCAAATTTTGACTGGTGTGTGAGCGAAAATACTCTTGAGTAGCCGGCCAATTACGCCTTAGCCTGCATTCCAACAATTCAGTTTTGGCCTCGGAATTCGCTCATGGCACGTGCCATAGCGCATACGACCATGGTGGCCAGGGTTATGTCCTTCAACTGTTAGGAAAAAGCTGGAGACTGCTGCGTGAACCCAAGGGTGTTGGTTGCCCAACACGTAACATGTTCCGGTAAATGAACTGGTATGCATCCAAGACGCCTTCACAATTCAGTTCGTTCCGGACACACTTCTACAAATCTAAGTTACTACAGCAATGCCTCTTTATCTGACAGGTTGCTTTCCTTCGCCTGTTGATACTAAATCAAGAAAGCTGTCATCGAAGCGTGTGTGCGTGTGCGTGTGTGAGTGTGTGGTTTTTTTTCTCTAGACTTCTAATTTAGGTTACGAAAATTGTACACACACCCAACTATACGGGGCTAAAATTACCACGATGTCCAAGCCGCTAAATGAGATGGCGATGACGACGACAGTTTAAACTGGAAAAAGACAATTGGCATGCCTATTTCATTCTTTTGACTCAAAACTGAAGAAAATAAATAAAAATTCAATTACGTGGTCATAAGGCGAGCCTCGACATGCAAAATTAAATTCATTTTTCCAGAAAGTATTCAAAGTTGTGCATTAAGTTGTTCATTCTATAATAGATGATGATATGATGATGAACCCTATATACCGAAAGAAGATAAACTATTTAGATACAAAATCCGTATCACAGATGCATACCGCCCTTTTCATATAGGGACATGCACACATTTATGCGATTTGTAATGAACAAGCTTCGCAACCATAACCACAATAAATGAGTTTTCACAGTTGTGTCCGCTGTATTTTTAAATCTTCCTCTTCTTCTGTAGGCCTACAGTACAGGGCGAAATGAATACTAGGCCCATTACCTTGCAGCAAGGGTTCAGATATTCGGTATGAGTACAGTAAGCCTATAGGCTACGTTATCTTTATGTTCATCAAGATCACTCATTCATGAACGTACCTTCATAACAAAAAGAATTTTCTTTTCCTTTTGGAATACACTTGGTTGTTGCGCCTGAGTGCCGACATGCCCGGAGCTCTGAAGCACTTCATGGTATGAAGGTCCTTTCCATCTTTCACGTCTGTCTTCTTCGAGCCGAAGTGAAAGGAGAATGAAGTCATGTCAGATAATCTCGGCTTCTCCTGACAAACTGCATCGGAATTTAGACATTCCTTCACGAATAGTTTCTTTCGCCTCCTTTTTTGAAGAGAAATCCGTTGGGCTTTAGAATATTTTTCTGATGGTCCAGTCAGCCTCCAGCCGTGGACTACTGAAATGCGCGTTGAAATCCTCGAGACATGTACTGCCGGAATGTCGTAGTTTCGGGATGTTGTTCATGATACACCATCATGCCTTTAGTGGCAAAATCGGTAAAAACAATAATGCCTCAATTACGTGTGATTTTATTCGTGCTCTCGGTATTCCAGCAGCTACTGTACTCTCTAGGAGATTTCAGCACGCACACCAGAACGATTGAGTGGTGACTCGGAACTCCTTCAAGAATCTGAAAGGACTAACTCAAGAAGAGGCACTATTAAGTGTAAGCAAAAAGGAAGCTTTTAGTTTTACGTGACCGTTAATCTTCCGATCATGAGCCAAGGGAACTCTCATTTTAACGTGGAATCCGAACCAAAGAACGTGACATTTCACTTGGAAAATCTCACATGTCCGTCTTGGTGAGAGGCAAGCAGCTTCATCCTTGCAACATCACGTCCCCTACAGTTATTAGCTGTGGATGGTATTCACAGAAGTTCTGTTTACACTTATTTGTGAGATACCATTACTGCAGGTTATATGTACAGGAATACTGTACCAGCATTTGAAGTTGTGTAGTCTTTCCGAAAGCTTCAATTCATGCAAACTTTATTTCTTCACCCTTAAAATCAAACATCATGCTCTCCTTCACTCTTAATAATTGTACAATTGACCACTTAGTGGTGTAGTGGCTAGCATTCTTGGCTGTCGCCTTTGAGGCCAGGGTTCGATTCACGGTTCTGCCAAGGAATTAAATTCTCGTCTGAGAGCTGCATCGTGAGGCAAAATTGGGAAGAGTTTGAATCGATACACCTCAGTCATTCTGGCAGTGGTTTTTCGTGGTTTCCCACGTTTACTCCAGCAAAATGCCGAGATGGTTCCTAATATTAGGTCACGGCCACTTCTTTTCAACCCTCACTTCAACTACAAATTCACACACTACTAGTATACAAACACCACAATCATGCAGGTTATAAATAAACCTGCAGGTTATCATACCAATTCCACCCACACTCAAATACACCAGGCTAAACTACCACAATGTCCGAACCCCTCAAATTAAAAACAACGATAAAGTAAGGCACAATCACTGAACCTCCATGATTGTTCCATCGAATTTTAAATTTATAAATTACTTTAGTATTTTTTTCATTAGTTGAATTTTAGTATTTGGTTGTTAGTACAAGGTTAGAATTCTTGTTAGTAGAATTGCTCTTTACTTTATTCTGAAGGGGAGTAGCAGCCTTTCAGAAAAAATAAATTATTTACCTGTATTATAGACTGTAAAGATATTGATAACATTAGCCAACTAATGGATACACTGCGTTCTGCTGCACGACTGAAAGCAACTGGAAACTACCGCCTTAATGCTATTCCCGAGGATATGCACCTCTCTATGCATAATTACATGTGATGATGGCCTCCTATCTTGTAAAATTCCAATCCGGAGGTAAACTAGACCTCGTTCGGATCTCCGGGTGGGGGTTAACATCACAGAAGTGACAAAGAGGAAATCTAACATTCAACGGATCGGAGCGTGGAATGTTAGTATGCTAGGCAGTGGAAGGTTAGAAAACTTAAGAAAGAGAAATGGATAGGTTGAGGTTGGATTAGGTTGGGATGAGTGAAATGCGCTGGCGGAAGGAAGAGGACTTTCGGTCAGGAGACTATAGGATCATTAGCACTAAATCAAACAATGGCTATGCGGGGGTAAGTCTCATTTTAAGTCGGAAACTTGGATAGCGGATGTAATATTATGGGCAATATAGTGAACAGATTATTGTAGCTAAAATCAATACAAAACCTACGTGCACCAAAGAGGTACAAGTCTACTGTATATGCCTACCAGTCAAGCTGATGATGAAGATGTTGAAAAGGTCTACGACGAAATACATGAAATTCTGAGTTATATCAAGGGTGATGAAAATATTACAGGAATGGGAGATGGGAATGCTGTGGTAGAAAAAGAAAGAGAAGGGTAGATAGTAGGAGACTTCGGATTAGGTGAAAGGAATGATCGAGGAAGCAGGCTGATGGAATTCTGCACCGAGCATGAGTTGGTCATAGCTACCTTATTCAATAACCACAATAGAAGAATATACACATGGATCAGACCAGGGGATACAGGGCGTTACCAAATCGATTTCATAATGGTCAAGCAGAGATTTCGAAACCACATTTTGGATTGTAAATCATATCCCGATGCTGACATAAACTTTGACCACACTCTGGTGGTTATGAAATGCAAATTAAGTTGAAGAAACTGAAGAAAAGTCAAAGGCCAAAAACGTGGGCAATATACAGACTGAAAGAGAAGGATGTAATCGAAAGATTCAAGAAGAGTATAAAAGGACTTATGTATGACCCTAAACAAACTTCAATTGCAGACGAATGGGCACTATTTAAGAATGACATAACAAAATCCGTGGAAGAACACATTGGTAGGAAAGAAAGAATAGGTAGAAAACGTGGATCACTCAGGATATAATAGAATTATAGGATGAAATGCGGAAACACAAGAATGTAAGAGATAAGAAGGGGAAAGCAGAATACAGACGTCTGAGAAATGAGGTTAACATGAAGTGCAGGGAAGCGAAAAAAGAATGATTGAATAAGAAATGTGCAGGTAGAGAAAATTGTCTGAAATTAGGTTACGTAGACACAGCTTATCGAAGGATTAATAATACTTTTGGAGAACAAGACTAAATGCTGTAATGTTAAGGACACAGATGGAAAGCCTTTAAGAGATAGGGAAGAAAAGGTTGAGAGATGGAAAGCTTACATCGAGTGATTGTATAAGGGAAAGGAGATTGAGAATCATGTAATGGAAAGGGAAGAGGAAATTGATGAGGATGAGAAAGGAGATTTAATATTGAGATCAGAATTTGACAGTGCATTGGAAAACTTAAGCAGGAACAAAGCACCAGGCATAGATGATGACCGATTGAGTTGCTACGCTGCATAGGTGATGATTGTCTGATCAGGTTATTTCACTTGGTGTGTAAGATTTGAGACAGGTGAGGTACCTTCTGATTTCAAGAAGAATGTTATCATACCTGTACCGAAGAAAGTAGGAGCTGGCAGATGTGAAGATTACCGTACAATCAGCTTGATTACTCATGCTTCAAAGATCCTGCCTAGAATAATTTACAAGAGGATGGAAAGCCAGATAGAAACGGAATTGGGTGAAGACCAGTTCGGTTTCAGGAGAAATGTAGGAACAAGGGAAGCTGTACTAAGTCTTAGGCTGATTTTGGAAGGTAGAATAAGGAAAGATACGAGATCGTTCATGGCATTTGCAGACTTAGAAAAGGCTTTTGATAACGTTGATTGGGCTAAATTGTTTGACATTTCTGAAAACGATTGGAATAAAGTACAGTGATAGGAGGGTGATCTACAATCTATACAGAAACCAGACAGCAGTCATTCGACATGAGAGAGAAGCTGGTATTCAGAAAGGTGTAAGGCAAGGTTGCAACTTATCACTCATACTTTTCAATCTTTACATTGAACGAGCAATGAAGTAAATTAGAGAGAAATTTCAAGTGGGAGTGAAGATTCAAAGAGAAATAATTTCAACTCTGAGATTTGCTGATGACATAAGTCGTCTTGGCTGACACGCAAGAGGATTTGAATGAGTTTTTGAATGCTATGGACTCCGTCTTGAGGAAATAATTCATGATGAAAATTAATAAATGTAACACAAAAATATTGGAATGCAGCCGAAATAAATCAGAAACCTCTAACATCAAATTGGCGGGTGAAAAGCTAAAGTAAGAAAGAGACTTCTGTTACTTTGAAAGCAAAATAACCAGTGATGGACGAAGCAAAGAGGATATAAAATGTAGGTTGTCTCAGGCATGGAAAGCATTTCTACGAAGCCGGAATCTGTTGACATCGAATATAGATTTAGGTATTAGGAAGTCATTTTTGAAAGCCTTTGTTTCGAGCGTGGCACTCTATGGAAGTGAAATTTGGACTATTGGTGCAGCAGAAAAGACGAGAATTGAAGCATTTGAAATGTGGCGTAACAGGAGAATGAGGATCAGATGGGTAGATAAGGTTACAAACGAAGTGGTATTCCGACGAGTGGGAGATCAGATGTTTCTGGGGACTATTAATGAAGAGAAGAGAGTTTGGTAGGACACTAAGACGCCCAGGATTAGCAAGCTTAGTTATGGAAGGGTCGAAGACAAGAACTGTAAGGATAGACGAAGGTTAGAATATGTTAAACAGATTGCCTCGGATGTAGGGCGTTGTAGCTACGTAGAGTTGAAACGATTAGCTCAGTACAGGGAGGCATGGAGATCTGCATCAAACCAGTCAAAAGACTGAAGACTCAAAAAACAACAACCACCACAACAAAATATTACTGCTACTACTAACGACTTGTGGCCTCCATAATGGCCTGGTGCACGAATTTTCTCTAGTTAACGCCTAAAGGCAACCTGGGCGTCGGGATGGGGATGAGATGAATGTCGTCACTAACTCTCAGTCCACGATCCTGCCGAATTAACCATTGGAGATTAAAATACCATGTCGCGGTTGGGGAACCTTCGGACCAAAGTCAAGCCAGTTATCCACGTAGTCACGGGTTGGGCGATGATGGTTCTTTGAAGGGGGCGTAAGATTGAGGTCATCTTAACCCTAAGGGCTGGGCTGAACATTACTAGTAATTAAACGCAGGTATTATGTTCTATAATCATAATTGCCTTTTAGTATTTTTTTTTATATTACAAATATAGGACAAAATGTAGAAAGGAATCTTCGATCATTAGCCGAGAGTAAGATCGATGAAATCCAGTGTGGCTTTAGACCAACGAGGATGTCTGTATCAATGCTACGAGGGGAATTGAAAGTTGTTGGTGTTTTGTAAGGAACCTTGTAGTTCAACATGGTCGTTATCTCGCGATCATGAGCCACGGGACCTCCTTCTTACATAGAATCCGAACCACAGGATGTGGCATTTCATTGACCGGGAATCATTGACCGGGAATCGAACCTGGTGCACCTTGGTGAGAGGCTAAGAGTTTGGCCGCTGCTCTACCACGCCCCGTTTGTGTTTTGTAGCATACGATAGTGCACAAAGGGAAAAGCCTGAGCATCTTAAAGGATTATGGTATCGAGGGAAGGCTACTGGCTGCAGCGAGTGTTGATAGTAGGACGAGTTCTTGGTTTGAAGTTGACAGGAGTGAAGCAAGGCGGTAGTCTTTCATCGTTACTGTTAATTATATATATTGGCAATTTGCAGCTGGGCATAAACTGGCTAGGCGGGATTCAGTTAGAGGAAATCGGGTAAGCATGCTAATGACCCGGTTGTAACAACGAACTCCGTCGAAAGCTTACAAGTAAATAGGTTCGATCTAGATCAGAAATCTAGGGAATATGGTATGATAATCAGCATTTCAAAAAGTTAGTTAGGAATCTGTAGGGATGAAACACAAGATAATAGGATGTCAGGTAGGTGGTACTAAATTGGTGCAGGTGGACCATGTTACCGTAACTAGGCCTACTTGACTGTGTATTCTCTGAGGATGGTGGTATAGTCTAGTCAAACAGTGGAGGTGCAGAATAACCAATGCAGCGAGTTCTCAGTTGTGCTCTTCAGTATTCTGCAAGAAAAAAGTTAGTTTAGGGAAGGAGCGCTAGTCGGACTGCCCAGTGCTCCCCGAGCGCGGCTGCGCTCCCGGAGCGCAATGACTGGATGGCCCTGGTCTAAATATTTCAGATAGGCTAGTCGCCATGTTGGATTTTAATATGTGTAGGCCATAGAGTTTTGCACTATTAGATGAGGATTATTGTGTACGTTCATTATTCAAACGTTGATTTTGATCGCATAATTACGACACAAGAAATGAAAACTTAATTTTAATATTTCATACAGCCGCCATCTTGAGGTTATGTAAACGATTGAACTGAATTAGATAGCAGTGCATTGCAATTTGTGTAGTTATTTGCTGTACAAAGTTTCACTGCGTTCGGATGGTTAAATCGCCACCATGTTCGTTCTGTAGTTCACAGGTTTTTAAGTCACATAGGTCAACGTCTAGTAGTATCCTTTATCACCGTACAAAATTTCAGGGTAATAGGAGTAATAGTTTCGGAGATATGGAATGCCGGTGAAATATTTCGCACAGCCGCCATGTTGGATTGGTGAAACGTAATAAAATTTGAAGGGAACGGTCGGAGTCGGCCAAATAGTACTTGGACCTTATCGAGTTTAATTGAAATCTCTCCAGCCCTTTAGATGTTATTAGGGGGAGGGCACACACAAAGGTTATCTCATAAGCCTATTTTAGCCAACTTTCGATTTTTGCAAAAAATTAAAGTAGACTTATGAGATCAACACTGGGCGAAAAATTGTGTGTGTGTGTGTACTCTGAATGTCTGTCCGTCCCCCCCCCTTATCAATTCGAACACGGTGAACGCGAATTCAACGAAATTTGGTACAAAGGTAGCACTAGCAAAGGACACCTCAGTATCATGTTTTATATCGCCGCCATCTTGACGGAAACGTAATGGCGGCCACACAAATGTTCAAAGCTTAAATCAAATTACGACTAACCTTATCATCCGATCTCTACCAAATTTTGCAACAACATACCTTTATGGAGGAAGCATTCTTTGACCAAATTAATAGGTCATCAGCCTAATAGTTTGCGGATGGCGGCCATCTTTGTGTGAAAATCGATTCCCCCTATTAATTCAAACACGGTGAAACCGAATGGAACGAAATTTGGTACAGAGGTAGTACTAGCAAAGAGCACCTCAGTGGCATGTCTTATATCGCCGCCATCTCGACGGAAACGTAATGGCGGCCACACAAATGTTCAAAGCTTAAATCAAATTACGACTAACCTAATCATCCGATCTCTACCAAATTTTGCAACAACATACCTTTATGGAGGAAGCATCTTTTGACCAAATTAATAGGTAATTAGCCTAATAGTTTGCGGATGGCGGCCATCTTTGTGTCAAAATAGATTCCCCCTATTAATTCAAACACGGTGAAACCGAATGGAACGAAATTTGGTACAGAGGTAGCACTAGCAAAGGGCACCTCAGTGTCATGTTTTATATCGCCGCCATCTTGACAGAAACGTAATGGTGACCACACAAATGTTAAATGCTTAAATCAAATTACGACCATCCTAATAATTTGATCTCTACCAGATTTTGCAACAACATGCCTTTTTGTGGAAAGCATCTTATGACTGACTACAGGGTCTTCAGCCCAATAGTTTGCAAATAGCGGCCATGTATGTGTGCAAATCCATTCCCCTTATCAATTCAAACACGGTGATTCCGAATTAAATGATTTTTTTTTACAGAGGTAGCACTAGCAAAGGGCACCTCATTCATGTTTAATATCCCTATAGCACGTTGTATTTCAACAAGCTACTACAACCAACATTCAATTATACTCCTTGAAAAGGACAAAGAGTTATAACAATACCCATGCATTTAGGAGAAAGTAGGCTATATGTTCTTTACTGAACATCTTGTTTCGCCCTGTGTTGATCTCATAAGTCTACTTTCATTTTTTGCAAAAATCGAAAGTAGGCTAAAAATGTAGTAGAAGACGTTGACATTTCCAATCAAGAGCGAAGATTTTTTCCTTTAATTGCTAGTGAAATGATCAGCCCAAGAATAATTTAAAATTCCGGGAAGACTGATTTTCATGTTGGGTAAATCGAATATAATTATGATGATACACCTTTAAATTCCTATTTAAAGTGTTCCAAGATCCTGTTTAATTTGATGAAAAACATTTTGGATAATCCTATTAGCCTACACGTTGGTAAAACTACAATTTTAGCCTATTTTCATCTTATAAAATATAGCCTAGGCTATGAGATCACACCGCGTGCGTGTGCTTTTTTTTAATTGGCTTCAGCGATTGCAATGAAATTACTATTACCCCGTCCAAACCTGATCGTCCCTTTCAAGTAGTGTCACCAATAAAATATGGCGGCCGTGCGAAATATTTCACCGGCTTTCAATGTCTCATAAACTATTACTACAATAAACCTTAAATTTTGAATGGTGATAGAAGCCACTAAAGTAAGTTCACACATGTGACTTTTAAAAACTTGATGTGCACAAAACTCGCATGGCAGCGGCAGCGGCTCCTCCAAACGGGGCTGGGTGTTCAACGAGACAGTTGTTTTGAGTGCTATCAACAGGCAAGGTATATCGGCCGCACTGAGCCCAACCACAAAACTATGAATACTCACCAATATTTGGCTTCAGCGTTACACCATGTAACATAGCTGCGCCGCCACTGCGTGGTAGTCACGCGAAGTTCCAGACATTTAATTAAATGAGCTTTTCATGCAACTTATCATCAAAGCGCTGTGAAACTTGGCACGTTAAATCTTTCTTTAAAAGCTTAAGTTGTAGCCTGTACCATAATTGCCAGATAGCAGCTGAGCGAAATATAAAACATTTGAGGCGCCTAGAATCAAAACCCGCCAAATCCATATTTTATGAAAATTGAGATAAGCATTGTTTCTTATAGCTTATGCTGCGCTGAATTCATTAAAACTATTATTCTGTCACAAAACCCGCTACATCCTACTGTAAAACGAAGTCAAAGTTGAGGCTTAGTTGCAATATCCGCCAAGTCCAAAGACAGTTTCGCCATTTTTGGTTACAAAACCCGCCACATCCACATCAGCCAATAGGAGCACCCAGTTCCGCCATCTTACCTTCCATGATGCTTTGCGAAGTGTTCACTCTTTACCTACCAGCATTAGTCAGAGAACGTACACCAGGCTGACGTGATCTGAATGGTTTATGTTGTTATACTTTCCATTAATAATAATTTGTTTTGGATAATTTTGACAAAGAACAAGAGAACAATAACATTTTGGTCCGGGGTGAAGTTTTCCACAGTACTGATATTTGTGAACATAAACGTGTCAAGAAACCTCACGTACAGCCAAAAGACATAAACAGGGAGATTGTCCTTCAGGAACAATAAGTGAAAGATGTTTCTAGACTGCTTTCGAAGCATTTTGGAGAAAGATGGAGGAAAAATGAAGAGCTGCAGTTTTATTGCAATCTTCAAATTTCAAATTTATTAGGGCTCTTTGGTATCTCAAATTTCAAATTTATTAGGGCTCTTTGGTATCAAAACCTGTCAAATCCAAATCTTAGTAACAAACACGAAGGGAATGATGAAAATTGTGAAACTACTATTGAGGATGAGGCAGAAACAGACATTGTGTAGCTAGAACTTGCTGTAAAGAATGTGATTTAATAAGCGGCTTCGGTGGCGTAGTTGGTAGCATGCTGAGCTTCTATGCCCAAGATAGCGGGTTCAAACCCAGCCGAAGCCGTCGGATTTTTTAGAGCGTTAAAAATCCCTCAGTATGCCTTCCTTCGGAGAGGAAGTAGAGCCAGCGGTCCCATGTCATAGATTTATGGCATGTTAAAGAACCTTCCACTAATTACACCTGTGTGAAGCTAAATTGTATAGGTTAAGAATGTAAACAACGCTCTTATGTTCCTACGTTCGTTGCCAAGAGCCGACTGCGGTGGCGTCTAGTGGCAAAGTTCTGAACTAGGCCTAGTAGTCGTTGACGGTGGCGTTTGGCGGCTAAATTAGGAATTATTTGAAAAATTCAAATTGCAATCCTTACTTGAATTAAAAAACAGATACACACACTAATACAGCCATCACAATTAACACCGGTTATCAGACAGATTCTACACACATCCAAAGTACACGGGGCTACATGACCGCGTTGTCGCAGCCCCTAAACTGAGGAATCAACCAACCGTGATTTAATAGTTGAATGACGATAGTTTTGTCTCTCAGAACCTGGACCATATGAATTGAACATGAATTTAATTTGACGTTTTTCCTTATTATTAATATTCAGTACTGTACAGTAGACTATTATTACCCTTTCATGAATTGATTGCCGGCGGTGGAGATGGGAAATATTCTTTAAGTACTTGTGTCACACGTCAGACTGCTTCGTCAACAGGTACTGTTACGCGAGTAGGATATGACTCAGCTCAAGTACCCTCAGTCATCGTTTAACTCCCATGGTGACATGAGCTCCTGTGACGCTTATCTGACGTTATGCAGCTTGACCTATGTGCAGACGACACTTTCATCGCTGTGTCCTCCGCTTCGCCCCACGGGGTTCATGCTACAATAAACATAAACGCTGGCACAACCACGCTCAGCGGCAATCGAATATTGAGTGGGTAATATTAGATGTATTCTGTTTCTGTTTATTCTTACTAGCCAATAATCCTTGTGCTAATAAAGCACAAAAATGATACGATTTTTTTATTTTATAACCTAAATTTAGTTAACTTTCATTCAAAATATTAATTTCTTAGTAAAGCTTACGTAGTTTCTACAATCTCATCACAACTTCAGATTTAATAGGGCTTTTTGGTATCAAAACCTGCCTAATCCAAATCTTAGTAACAAACCCCGACAAATCCGAATTATTGCTTTATATTTTTCTAAATAAATTGTTAACTATCCCGGGGATCAGCTTCGTACTGTACCCGATACCTAGTTTAGGCTATCGGCTACGCCAGCAGACATTAAGCTGTAGTTGAGGTTTTGGAAAGCAATAGGAAAAGATAGCGCACCGATCGCGTCAAGAAGAATGCCAAGATGACGTAGGAGGTCAAGAATCGAGGAGGCATTGATATCTGTGAGAAGATAGAATTATGAATGGAGATGTGAAGCTTTATTGAAACATATATGGAATTAAAACAATTAAAACATCTTAGAAGAGGATATATAGCATGCATTATATGTGGAAATAATTTTATGGAAATAAGTTATTTTATAACAGAACAGCCGAGAGGATTCGGGTTCGAGACTATGTTCATGACGTGGGAGCACTGTGGTGGGGGAACAAGCCACGTGCCGCGCGGAGCACATAAGCCAGAACACAGCGCTAGCAAATCCAGTTGAGCCCAGGGAGACGGGCAGTTCAGAGCAGCTCTATAGCACAGTGAGACGGACATAGAAGGTCACGCAGCATACGGAAACTGTCACGGCAAGAGTGTAGGCGACATTTCTCGCATCGCCGAGCAGCCAAGGCCGAGCGGGTCGTTGATCCAGGCGGGCTGGCCGAGGAGACAATTGTAGACAGCCGGGGTATTTCAAAACCACACTGCTCGTATTTGAAGACTTTATTTCAAGCTTCATTTCGACGCTGTTCAAACACAGGCTTTTACGAATAACCTTATAACCATGCTGTTATATAACACATTCAAAGCGACTTTTACTATTCCAAGTAAACTGAATGTTTAGCATAGGCTCTGATGAACATTATATCGTGCATTTATAAGATTTATATCTTATACAATTTTCATGAGTTACCTATTACGAACAGATACAGGGTGTTTCGTAATCTTGAACACTCTCAAGTAAAATTTTATTTTACTCAAGTGGGACTTTGCAGTAAGTTGAGATTGGACTTGCAATACTCAAACTCAACATTTAAAGGAACAGTGGCGTATATTAGAAGAGGAGTAAGGGGGTCCACTGTTTTCATGAACTTTTCGAGAAGGAGTTGGACAATATCCGCTATGGGTAATCCGAGGTTCAACATGACCGAGTAAACGTGAATAGAGACAAGATGGCACCACAGAGCGATGGATTCGATTCCTGACGAGAGGAGTCCAACAGCTGATTCGCTTGGGATTTCGAAGGAAATCGTCATTTCATGGATGAAATGATATTCACGCCGATCTTACGAGAAATTCTTATGTAGGGAAAATCGACGATCTTGGAAATTATATTACAACTGATAATGAAAGGTATTGTAAGAGTTCTAACTACCTGATACGATTATTTTCATGAATACTGGGCACACATGTATATTTTTTCTAATAGGAGTGATTTGATTATTAAGACATGGTTTGAATTTATATACTTCGAATTTGCTAGAATATGGAGTGACCATATGATATGGCAGGCATCATTATACGATATTCTCACCATTGATTGACTTTATTAAGCAGATGTTTGGTCGTTTAGACATTTTTCCAGCTAGGATATTTATCATAAATAGTTTTTTTTTTGTGTAACGAGTATTTCGAACTCGTGATCTGCAATTGATTATCAAAAATTACTTCGTCAGTTCATTGCATACTAGCGAGTGTGTATTATTCATCAGTAGGGATTTTTTTCCATTGGATTGTTTGGAGATATTAAGAAGTTATTCACTTTAGTGAATGAACATCGCTTTTATATGACAACTAGAAACTTGTTGATTCCTATCTGGTACATTCACTCATACAGTCTACGAGATGGGGTCTTTCGTATTTATACGATTGTATGGTGGCTACTCACCTTACCCATCGTTTAGGGAACTATCATCCAAGCCGACGGGGCGAGGTCTTTCGTATTTATACGACTGTACGGTGGTTACACATCTTACTTGCCATTGAGGGACTCATTTTTATCATCCGAATGTATACGAGATGTAAGTGAATCAAACAAGGAACTACTAGTCACATATCAGTCGAAATTTTGTTAAATAAAGTAACGATAAATGTCAACAGGATTGCATTTAGTAATTCTTGTTTGCCAATCCAATATTTTGTTGCTATACTCTTTTGAGAGTAATTTCAGTTTAACAGCTATTACAGCTGATGCTTTGATGATTTTTATAATTGTGTTTGATACCTTTGAGAAGGATTTAAAGTAATTGAATCTTGTAAGATTAATCATTAATGGTCAAGATTTATTTTAAGGCAGATCAGTATTGCAGATTTTGATATGAGAGATTATAACGCATTGGTGTTTTTCTGCGATGTGAATTTATGAAGAATTTGTAAAAGAGAATTTATGCTATTTGAAAGCAGATCTTAAATTACTGAAGTAATATTTTTCCAATTGTTTAAGAAGTTGTCTAGATGTGATCAGAGTAATTACAGTCATTGGAGATTATGTGCGTTGATAATTTGAAGCCATTTATATATTTTTTGTAGATCATGCAACATGGTTAAGTGGAGTTTATGATAGGCATTTTGTGGAATTTGCCATGTGATAGTTGCATCGTTAATAAAGTATTTTGAAGCAGACATGAGGTCGTCGTACCCAGTCTAGCGTATTTGTTGAGATTCATGCTGTATGTGCTGAATATTTATGGAGTTTTTGGAGTAATTCTTATATTCAAATGTGATATTTGAAATATTGAAGAAATATAATGTCGTTGTGGATAGTTTGATCCAACGTGATGTCGTGGAGACAATAATATTTTTTGGCATGATAAATTAAATACGAGATATAACTTGGAAGTAATAAAACTGTAAGACAACGTTCTATAAACCATATTAAACAATTTGTTAGGAAATTAAACAAATAAATGAAGTTGATAATACAAGATTTTCTGAAAATAATAATTAACGAAATAATAATCTGAGATTTAAGCATATTAACGATCTGACCTAATGAAATAAAAATCAGAATGACTAGATGAAATAATAAAATTTAAATAACCAGAGGATTGAAATTTAAATAAGTTGATAAATTAAATAAATGGATGAATTAAAGATTGGATAAATAAACTGATTGAAATAAATTAATAGACGATTGTAATGATGATGAATAACTGAATTAGAAGGTGATAATTAACTAAAGAAGCTGATGATTAATGAATTTACATGGAATTAAATAAATTTAATTGAGAAATAATTGGAAGGAATTGCAACTTGAGTTGAGAATTTAAATGATGTAATGGTGATGAATTAAGGATTTTGACAAGAATATGTAGAATTTTGAAGTGAGAATTAAAGTGAGAAATATTTAATTTTGATGATGACGATAATGATTTTCAATAAGCTATGAATTTTCTGTAATTCACAGATAAGTGATTGTGAATGACGATGTAAATAGTGTAAATTAATTATTCGATGTTTAGGAGCATTTGATTAACATGTTCAACATTCAAATTATACCATGCAAACCATAATTTATGTGATATTTAATATGAGTGATTATTATATGTGTATGTTTAGGCAGATTAATTACTTAATTAAATCCACATTGATGTTAAATTAAAGAGAATTAGGTCTCAGGTTTCACAAATGTCAGTGACGAAAGACATAGTTCTACAGTGATCCTGAGGACCCAAGAGAACTTTATAAATTTTTCTTGTTATGTGGATAAAACTAATTTTGAATTAGAAAAGAGATGGTTCGATTTTTGGACAATGACAATTTAACTTTGGCATTCGACCATACTCTTAGGTAGGAGTTATATTTAAAATGTCTGTCTGACTATCAAAGTAAAATAAATTTGTTTTTATCTTAGTTGTGATCTGATGATGGTGTGATGTTCCTTTTTCTTTCCTTGTCTTGAGTAAGGCTTATCCGGAAAGGAAGTGGTTTGCTAGGAATTCAGTTGATGGCGCCCATTTATATTTGCATTATTTCTATTAAACTTAAGCCCGTAACGACCCTAGAGATACTTTGTCTCGTGATACCCACTGCTTTTTCGATAACTCAGCTGAATTTCCGACACATTCCTTATTTGACTGGAGATTCATTTAACTCCGCTCTGTCCCGGAACTCCAGGAATGCGATGCTATAGCAGATGGGTCATCGCATCCCCAGGACGAACGGGTACAGTACTTCGTCACTGTTCTCACACATAAGTAATTCATTTTTTAGTGAAAAACGTATTTCTTTCTAGGTATTGGTTTGTTTGTGGCAGTTTTTGCCACTTTGCCACAAAAGTGAAAGAATGGATTTGGAGGGTTTTGATACTAGGCACTGAACCCTTCAGAAAAGCAGTGTTTAATGTAAGAAATCTTAATCAATGGGTCGCGCTCAGTTCCTATGTGATGTTTACGTTCGCCAAACAACATGCTCTACTGAGGTAAGGGTCATAGGATATAAACTATAAATCAAGAAAGAAAGGTGACAAGATGTAAAATAATAACATAATTTAATGACTAATAGTGCATAAAAAGAAATAAACGACAATAAAATATAAAACAATCCTCCCTGAATTTTCCATGATAGGAATATCTATAAATTTGAGGAGTCAGACGGATCTCCCCTTTTATTTAAAATGTGGATCCTGGTTCCACTACCTTGCAATTTGGGTTTTATGTGCGCGTAATGACTAACTACGAGGAATGAGTACTTTGGATGACTGTTCGTTTACAACAGGTTAACAGCCACGATGCTTACGAACAATCATCTCGTAAATCAACGTTTATGGATATGGTACATGACATTAATAAAAACCCTTAGAACGTAATGCTGACACACGCACTAAATCTACTATTTACAGGAATCTCTCTGAGACCCTCATTAGCGCGAAGACTCACTTGACTATGAGCTGCCAACACTGGCCAAATTGCTCAACACAAACAAGGAAATACAGCATAGCATGTGACTCACGGGTCACTGAATGAAATATAAACATGGAATAAACCAACAACAACAAAAGCCTGACTGGCTGACATTACTTTATATGAACAAAACTGCATGTTAAGCTAACGCTTCGGAGATTATCGTGATTCGTAGGCAACTCCCATTTATTTAAACAATTTTTATCATTGATCAGTTCTTAGTTCTGTATTTAAAGTTATTACTGTGCCACACAGGCACTCTCCACTAATGACCTGGCTGGCAACCTTCAGTCCGTCTTGTGCAACATCTCCCCTCTTCCTCAATCACCTGTCATTGTCCCACTCCAGTGTGTATAAATACCTGACCAGCTGTGCCGTTATTTCAAGGAATCAACAGCAACAAACTCAACCACTTCAACATATGGTCAGACATTAATCAAAATATCCAGAATTGCCCTCGCGAGGTCACAATATGGATATGTCATCAAGCTGCCAGAAATCAGTCTACGCTGAAATTCCCGCTTGTAATGACACAAATACACACACTCACACACACACATATTTGGGAATGACAATACGTTTTTTCACACAGATCGGCTGAATGGATGCTCGCCCACAATTTAAAAAAATATTAAAACCTACGATAGAGCTGACTGCTCTTCGTCACAAATCGCATTGCTCCAAAGGCAATAATCTCATTGAATCTGATCAATAATAAAACAAAAGAAATTAATTACCCTCCAATCTACTGTATAATTATTTTACTTCAGTCCTACTTCTGAAACACAACATATCTCCGAGAGAAGTTTTTAACCGCATCGCGTAACACATGCAAACACGGTCGTCCACATAGCTACGTTAGTTAAAACAACAAACAAGAAAAGAACCTTCTACTAATAATATATGCGAGCTGTTTCCATGCAAAAGGTGCGTCAGACCAAAACTAAATAGACTACGTTAATCACACAAGCAAATTATTTACAAAACAAAATATGTCCCATACACCATAAGTTAATTTATCAGATAATAATAAATAATATTCAGTACTCATCCTCAGCCAGCCACCCGTCAAAGAACATCCGCAGCCATCTCCCAACTGGATCCTTCTTATCTCATCTCAACCATGTTGACGGAGTCTTGATATTTCCAGGCTTCCTCCATGGTCAATGATGTCATCTCTCGTGCTGATTCAAAAATTAAATTATTATACACTTGATATCTGACTACTAAATTCGCCGTTCGGGTACTACTTTCCCCCAACTGTCTGTTGGCGAATTATCGAAGATACTGCCCCTACAAATATAGTACTGTGACTATCTAACACTGAATTTAACACTTTTAATAATAATTTCTGTGTCCTTCATGACACGCAAAGTATAACTGTCAACGTCCTTAGACGCGCAAAGTATAAAAGCCTGTGTCCACTGACACACGAAATAACAGCCTACGTCCGTAGACGCACAGAGTAATAGTCCTGTGTCCACGACACACAAAATCAAAGTCTACGTAGACGCACAAAGTAATAATCCTTGTCTTGGCTCTTCACACCACTTATAAATGAACTGGCCATAGGTCTTGATGGGGGGGAATTAGATAAAAATTTCACAAAATAATAGTGATACAGGAATGAAATAAATATCACTGAACTCGAAAAATAGCGCAGGTCAAGAATATGCCCATTAATCCTAGAATCGATCGTAGAGATGTTGTCTAGGCGATCTCCCGCGTGAATGCTAGCCGAGCGTGCCCACGCTAGACCTGCCGCGCTAAATAGGCATTCTTCTCTCATTGGTTCCCACATTTTCTGTAATTTGGCGGTTTTTAGCAGACCTTGGCTTAGTAGGAGTGTCTATTTTCTTCATCAGCCACTCACGTTACTGCATCATATTTCTTCTAGGCGCGAATATTACAATGAACATACCAGAACCATGTCTCACTGCGCGTCGCTTCTATTTTGAGGTGGCCAACACCTGTCCTTCTGACACATCGCTAGGCTATTTCCTTTCACAGCTAAAGTATTTAGCCTTTTGTCAATCTGCTTCAGGTATGTCCCCGCTGTCTCCAGCAACTGCTTGAAATTTCCTCATCTCCGTCTGGCTACTTTCATGAAGCTGGTGGAAATATTTATTAATTGAAGAAATAAAACATAGAATCATTTATCCAACAGAGGATAAAGGGTTCAGCACCTCATTTGTTTTATTTCTTGTGTTCTAATCAACCTATCGAAGTGTAATTTGTATAGAGAACGATTGCTATAATATTTGTCTACAACTAGATGGTCGACATATAATACAGTCCAACATTGTAGTCTCGCGAAATATTTGAATGAGCACTTGCCTTTCAATTAAGGAGTCAGAAGGTGCTAGCAGTAGGTTGCATTCATTTTGTTTATAATATAAATATATCCTGAACATTGCTGCCAATCTGGCAATTGTCATTATTACAAGCACATTTCTAATATCTTATGGAGAAATTACAAATGTACTGCTATTTTTAATTGTGATATTCTATGGGGCCAAACTGATTGACTGATGCACGGATCCTTAAATGTAATTAGGGCTGATGATTAAAGATGTCTCAAGTCATGCATTGAGTAACAGCCTCTACTTAACATACCATAACATAACTTAACATAACACAACTGCTGTTAGAGGACCCTTATATTCGTTGTTTATTGCGGGATGATCGAACTCCGCTAATTAGGTTAAACCCAAACAGTCCTGTCAGCTCACGCTAATGGGTTCGGGAAAAGAGTGGGGATAGGCAGCCTCTCATGAAATGTTGGTTCTGGCATACATAATTTAACACTTGGATTTTCCGCCAAATCAATACTTTTACTTATGTAAAAAAAAATTATAGGTACATGTTTCGGGGATCTTACTGTCCCCTTCTTCAGCCCTCTTTTGTTGTTACAAACATCGTGTCACATTCAACATCCCATAATAAAACAACAGAATACACAACATAAATTACACAACCACAACATATTAAAATTATTTGCTTAAAACTACACTTAAAATTCAATAAACAATCATGGATAAAACTTGTGATGCACTTCGTATTTTTCAGTCCATCAGTTCAATTTTGAATTTGTGTCCTGGGACACATCAAAATATACTTAAGCACAGCCTATGTTTTGTCCACAAGCACATTTCTAATATCTTATGGAGAAATTACAAATGTACTGCTATTTTTAATTGTGATATTCTATGGGGCCAAACTGATTGACTGGCATACACCCAAAGTGCACAGGGCTACATGACCGCGTTGTCGCAGCCCCTAATCTGAGGAACCAACCTACCGAAATGTTGGTTAAGCCATGAGTTGACCGACAGCTATTATACGTACACCGGGACCCCGTGGAGTTTCTGTAGTATAATCTGTGGTGCTAACATGTTATCCATGTACAATCAACGAGGTGGAGAATTGAGAATTATAGGAAACTATAAATTTCATAAGTGTGAGTTGTCAAAACGGGGCCAAAAGTGGGGGTGTTCAAACAAGGAATGTTCTGCCCATTTATTTACAAATGGTGGTAATTTTCTGTTACGTGGGTCTCACAATCACGAACCATGTTACACGATTAATGTGCATATTGATCTGTACAGTAACTCTGAAGACACACAGAAAATTATTGCACAGTCTTGAGCTTGTAAGGCAAATCTGGAATAACTCATAAAATTTCTAATGAGTGGTATGAAATACGTGTTGGAGATACCAAGAGTAGATAGTGAAAATCAGGGCAGGTTGACACATTTCGACAATATTTACTACCACGTCCACTTTGGAGTGGGGGGGCAGTGAAACACGCCTCTGGCAATTTCCCCTGTTAGGATATTTCCCTAATTGACCCCCGTGGAGAGAACTCATTAGCGAAGCTCGGTATCACCCGTTTATTGCTATCCCAAGCTTGCTCGTCCATGTTAATGACACACAGTAGGGTAGTGTGCGGAAGATTCACTGAATTTCAACCAGATAAGAAAGGCGGTATTTTTTATGCAATCAGTGAACATGAGGGTTTTGTCAATTGTGTTAGGTGAAATTAAGAGATAATTGTTGTTTTAAGGGGCCTAACATCTAGGTTATCGGTCCCTAATGGTTTGGGTGATAGTGAAAGATTAGATGTGAATGTAATGAAAACTATAAATAATAGGCCTACTAACTACAGTCCTACGGACTAGAAGAAGAAATTGTAAAAAATATAAAGAATAAGGCAAACAATGGACAGTAGGAAGATAAATGCCCTCAACCCTCGAAGAATTAGGACTGAGGGACTTGGGAGGGTGGGAGGGAGGGAGGGAAGAAGGAGAGCCGGGAAAGATGAGAGGGACCGCCCCAGAGGCAATGGAAAAAAGTGGACGGAACCGGACCCAGCTCAGGAATCCCTCGGGGTCGCCAACTCCCCTAACTCACCAGCCGTGAGCCCTTGAGGGTGTAGCACTAACCAGGTGTCACCAGAAGTGGTGGGGCTACACACACCCTGCCTCCTTAAGGGCCTTAAGCAGAAGGCAGGAGATATGAAGAGAACAGAAGAGGTCTGACCCCCCCGAAGAATGAGGGATCAGGAAAGAAGAAACAAGGGCCAATTAAGGCGGGAAAGTAGACTCCCTAGGCCTCGGATACCCTAATACCGTCGGGGTCGGAAAAGAAAGAGTTGACCAATGGTGGTGGATAGGAAACAAGACTTGAGAGGAGCCTGGCACAAGTATGTGGAAGCAATGCCGAACTCAGCTGGGGTCCCGTGGGCCCCTGGGGGGGGGTTAAGAGAAGAAGAAAACTTAACATAACTGCAGTAATAGGGCCGTTTTCACCACAGTAATAGGGCAGTTTTCACCAACTCTTTACTAACGATTAGTTAGTAAATTCCTATTTAACTTAAATACGAGAGATGATACGCGATTATCGCCGATGCATATTACGAGGCCATTCGGGTTCGCAATTACTTCAATAAGCTTTTCGGCTCGCGCGCATGCGTAGACTTGGTTTCATCTTTGAGAAACATGGCGGACAGATCAAGAAGCGTGTAATACTGATTGTTGGTTGCGATGCTTCCTTGAGATTTTCTGCAACATAATTATAAAGGAAGGAAAATACAGAAGGCCTTACTCGTGGCAAAAGCTTAAAATGATACGAACAAAGTATTTAGGAGAACTGGCAGCTACATAGTTTGATAGGATTCGCTCTTCCAGTTGTCTTCGTAGCGTAAGTGGTTGCGGTGCAGACTTTTTAAGTTCATTATGCAGAGCTGGAAGGGGTTCGAATCCCACTATGGATATGCTTTTTTTTTATTTCTGTATTCTTCATTCTTGGTATTAAAGCTTAGTAACATGTTTGATCTTTTATAATTTCATTGTCATAAACATATTTTATATTCATATGGATGAAAGTTCCTGTGAAACTCAGAAGCAAACCGTCATTGCGAGATAAGCGAGGTGGAGTTCAGCTGTTTCCCTCCACGTTAACGATGCTTTAGAGAGTTGAGTGGCCAGACTAGACCAATTAACGTAATTCCTTGTTAGTGGTAAGTTAACGAGCGTTTCTGTTTGACGAAATGCTCGTTCAAAGTTAAATAACCTTTAATGATGAATTGAGAGATAATTGATGTTGGTGAATATAGCCCAAGAGTATATTTTAAAAGCTGCTATTTGAGTGCAGTTCCTGTATTTTCATATTTTCAAGTATGTTTCGTGTTTAAATATATGAAGTGCTGAATGCTAAAGTGTCAGAGTCCATATTTTGCACATTTTATTCTGACGCTGCCATGGTATAGTACAACAAGTAGTTCCGTGAAGAACTAAACATACTTTTTTCATATATTCTACACATGTCAATTGCCTCTATCTACATACAAAATTTAGTTTGATTGTTGTAATAGATTCGTAGATATTGGGAACCGTCTAAATATTTCAGATGGTCGCAATGTTGGATTTTTATTTATGTACTATTACATGAAGATTATTGTACACATGTGGTATTCAAACTTCAATCGCATGAATAGGACAGGAAGTAAAAGTGAATTTTAAAATTTTGCACAGCTGCCTTCTTGTGGTTATGAAAACAATTGAAATAAATTAGATACCAGTGGATTGACATTTGTGTAAGCATTTGCCGTACAAAGTTTCACTGCAATCGGATGGTTAGATCGTGAGAAACGTCCGTTTAAATATTTATACTTCGCGTCGCCGCCATGTTGGATTTGTGCTCACCAGGTTATTGAAAGTCCTATATGTGAACTTAAGTTCATAGCCTCTATGAACATTAAAAAAAACCAGTTTATTTGCTGTAAAAGATTCGTAGATGCTGAGAACCGTCTAAATATTTTGGATGGTCGCCATTTTGGATTGTTATAATTATGTATAGGCCATAGAGTTATGTACCATTAAAGGAAAATTATTGCGTAGGTTCATTATTCAAACTTTCACTTTGATGGCATGATTACGACACAAGAAATACAAACTTCATTTTAAAATTTCGCATAGCCGCCATCTTGAGGTTATGGAAATAATTGAACTAAATTAGATTCCAGTGCATTAGAATGAGTATAAATACCTACTGTACCATATTTCACTGCGCTCAGCTGGTTAAATCGCGAGAAAGGTCTATTAAAATGTTCCAAATTCGATTGGCCGCCATGTTCGTTTTGTACTTAGTAAGTTTTTGAAAGTTACATAGATGAACTTGTAGTAGTGACCTTTATCACCGTTCAAAATTTCAGAGAGATATCAGTAATAGTTTCAGAGATATAGAATGCCGGTGCAATATTTCGCACAGCCGCCATCTTGAGTTTCTGTAAACGATTGAACTAAATTAGAAGCCAGTGCGTTGCAATATGTATAAACATTTGCTGTACCAAGTTTCATTGCGTTTGAATGGTTAGATCGCGAGAAAAGTCTATTTAAAAGTTTCAACTTCGCTTGGCCTCCATGTTGGTTTTGTAGTTATCAGCTCTTTGAAAGTCTCAAGGTAAACTTCTAGTTGTACCCTTTATCACCGTACAGAATTTCAGGGTGATATCGGTAATAGTTTCGGAGATATTGAATGCTGGTGAAATATTTCGCACAGCCGCCATGTTGTATTGGTGAGACGTATTATAATTTGGAGGGTGCGGTTGGGGTCTACCGGAACGGTGGTATGTCCTTACCGAGTTTCATTGAAATCGCTCCAGCCGTTTAGAAGTTATTAGGGGGACACACACATCACACACACACACATACGCACACACATTCACACACATGGACAAAAGGTGATCTCATAAGCCTATTTTTTTTTCATGAAATGAAAATAGGCTAAAATTCGCAAATTTCAGTGCAATAGTAAATAAGTCCGTAAGTCAATTTTTATCCAGCAGATGACAACAATTCTAGTTGCAGCTGAAAACATCAGTCCAGCATACACAGAAGTTCTATATGACATACCGTAGTCTAATATTTTACTGTATAAGGCTATTATATGAAAATAGCAATTAAACAAGTTACACAATTTATCAATAAAGCATTAAGAAAAAATAGCAGTTAATGGATAGTTAATTTCAGCTGTTCAACTTTGACATTAGGTTCCTCATAACTGAATCTCATGGACTTAATTTACTTTAGCTCTGACCTCTCGTATGTTTCTCTCTCTCTCCTTTTACAATATTAAAATAGTACTGTTGCTTGGCTGGATGAAATAAAATATGTCCAGATCAGCGTAAAATGATCAATGTTCAACAGCTGTCTTGAAACTCTCATTGTATATTAATTCAAATTTAGGATATTTTACATTCATTTCAACGTAGAATGTACAGTATGTGTATGTAGTCTGACATAGGTGTTTCTATTCTAGTGGCACGGTACGGTTCCTCCTGGCATGTGGCTGGCACGCAGATCATAAGCTCCTACCGCGCTTTCTCCCGTGAGAAGATAGTTGCTGAAGTAGGAGTCTTCATCGGCCTGGGACACGTCAATATCACACTCAGGGGTAAGTACTAGCCCATATTGTTCCACTTCAAGCGTCGAAATTGATCACCTGACACGTGGTACAGAAACTAGTCCTGAAGCATTACCGTGTGTGTATTGAATATAGGCACCGTGCGCGCACCTCTAGCGGTCGCCGAGTGTACTAACTATGGACTTCATATCGGCATGTTTGTACCAAGTCACAGCTAAAGAATTGTAGAAAATATGAGTAACGCTGAGTAAATGAGAGAAGTTGTACGCAATGTTGTGTTGTTGGGTGCTCAAATAGGTGCGATACTACCACCGGTATAGTTCTTTAATCATTTCCCGCTAGATAAACGGAAGCAGAAATACAACGTAAGTGGATTCAAGCAGTGTTATTATTCCCGTTTTAAACAGGGTCGGGGATGAGATGCGATGAAAGTCTATGTGGCGGATGGTTTTTTACTGCCGGGTGTCCTTCCTGACGCCAATCTCATGAAGGGAGTTAATGAGAGACGTAATGATTGAAGATCAATAAAACTGGGCAGGGATGTGGAAGGAAGTGGCCGTGGTCTGGTAGAAGGTACCGCCCTAGCATTTTCTTGGAGTTGAAAATGGGGAAACCACGGGAAGCCATTTGAAGGACGGCCGACTGTGGGGCAGAGAGCTTGCCTCATGGCCTAGTGCTATGCATTAGCGAATGTAGCTACCACTGTTGGTAACATCATGTAGGCCTATATATTATTTCAGTAGTATAGATCCCTCCTGCGGCGCTCACAAGCGACCGATCGTGACAAGTGAGTATTTTAATGAAAGAGAACAGATATTAGCAGAGACGTATTGCACTCTAATTGTATAAATATCTATTATTTCTTTAAAAAAATGACTTTTAAAACAATGTACGAAATGTGCGATTTGCAGTTACTTTTGCTGTACGAAAATACGCTCCATAATTGCTGTTCACTTCACATTTTGGCCACTGTGACGCCTGTCTCGTGTCATTTTAACATTGAGGTATTTCCTTTATCATTTTGCATGGATTTCAGAAACAGTAAATCAAATACAGTAGTATAATTTCATAAATATCGAATAACCAGTGAGTGTTATGATGATCCAATTTTCAGTGATTGCCTTCTTAAGTTAGGGAATGTAGAACTTGGCTTTGTAACTGAAATGTAAATAGTGTTCTATAATCATTTGGTTGAAATAAAAGCATAACAACCTTTCTCCTTAAGTGTCTCATTATAATCCTATTGGGGAAAGTGTGGTTTATGAACATACGAGATTTCTCGCACGGGTCCGCCAGTAATAACATATTCAATATATATATATATTTACTAATCACATGTAAGCTACTCCTGGAATGTTTGTCATCTCTTCAGGTTGATTACGTTTTAGGAGCCCAATGTTTAATAGTCACATATAAAACTGTTACAGCACAAGTAGTATAGTAAATATAATAATGTTGGTTTAACGCCCCTTTTAACTACTGTGACTTTTAGAGACGCCAGAGTGCCAGAATTTTGCCCAGAAGGGGATTTTAAACGTGGCATTAAATCGACCGACACGGCTCCCTCACATTTGCACACTCTAATGCCAACTGACTGCGCCAGGATTTGATCCTCGAACCTTGTGTACAGCAGGCGAGAACGTTACCGTTGAGCACAAAAACAAAATAACACGAGCACTTACACAAACGTAAGTTGAATGTTTAAGTTGAGCAGTGACTAACATCTTGGTTATCAGCCCTCGATGGTTTGAGTGTTGGTGAAATGGAAACTACTAAAACTACAATCACTAAATTACGTACTAAAAGATGAAATTTTAAAAAATATATCACAAAAGTAGTAACGAAAATAAAGATCAGGAGGAAACGAAATGCCCTCACTCCTCGAAGAATGAGAACTGAGGGACTAGAAGGAAGAAAATCCATGGAAGGCAGAAAGGGATAAAGAGGAGGATTCGCCACCTTGAGCAGACGGCAGGCGATACCATGAAGGGAAAAGTAGAGATCTGACCCCTCGAAGAAGGAGGGTATCTGGAAGGATGAGAGAAGGGCCAAATGAGGCGGGAAAAGTGAAATACACCCTAGTCCTCGGATACCCTAATACCGTCGCGGTCGAAAAAGAACATTAAGTTGACCAAGCGAGGTCAACAGGGAAAATGACAATGAGGAGCCCAACATAAGTGGAAGCAATGTCGGACTTAGTGGGGGATCCTGGGGTCACCAACCCACATCCCACTAGTCGTGAACCCCTGAGGGGGAGTAAACCGTATTATGTAAGTTTTATTTTATATTTCTCACATTCGCCTCATGACAAGATAAATAATTTGGGCGCAAATGATATTTACAAAAACGAATGTTAATCTTTTCTATTTTGCATTTTGTAAAGATTGACCATCTAAATTACTTTTTAGTGAGTCTTTCAATGTAGGAGCAGGGCATTTTAATGAGTATTTTGAATTTCAATTGCCTTTTTTAAGCATTTTCAACCAAAACCGCATTTCGCAAGAATTTTAAATCTCAAGTGCATTTTGTGTGGTGGGCATTTTGCAAGTATTTTGATACTCAATTGCATTTTGTGGGTCTTCTGAATCTAAATTACATTTTGTCAAGTATTTTCAATCTAAATTGCATTTTGTAAGTATTGTCAATCCAAATGAGTAGTTTGAATCTACCGTACATTTTGTAAGCATTTTGAATTTCAATTGCACTTTGTGAATATTATGGATTGGAAATGGGATCTTTCAATCTGAATTGCATTGTGTATTTTCAATTTCAATTAGATTTTGTAAGTATTTTGAACCTCAATTGCATTTTGTACGTATTTTCGATCTCATTTTTGTAAGTATTTTGAATCTCAACTGCATTTTGTGAGTATTTCGACTCTACATTGCATTTTATACGTATTTGAACCTAGCCTACATTTCGTCCGTAGTTTTCAATCTATTCCTTTTGTGAATCTTTTTGTTCTACATTCCCTTTTGTAAGAACATTTTGTGAGTTGTTTCAATCTGAGTTCCTTTTTGTCAGTATTTTCCATCTCACTTAATTTTCGTTCTGGTTTCAATTTCATTGTCATTTTCGCTATCACCCAGATAACCTTGATGTTAGGCCCCTTAAAACAACAATCATCAAACCCGGACGAAGTAGTCGAATTTTTTTTAAGAGCGTTAAAATTCCCTCAGTATGCCTTCCTTCGGAGGGGAAGTTCCAACGTCCGTTGCCAGTTGCTGGTTGCGGTGGCATTCAGTAGCAAAGTTCACAGCTAGGTGTCGTTGACGGTAGCATTTAGTAGCAAAATTAGGAACTAATACGTGAAATTGACTGTCTGCAATCCTTACCTGAATTACAGACTAATACAGTCATCACAATTAACACCGGTTATAACACAGATTCTACACACACCTAAAGTACACGTTGTCGCAGCCCCTAAACTGAGGAACCAACAGTCATCTCTGCGGGAAATAAAATTTTGCGTGAAGAAGTAACAGACAGTTAGTTACACGTCAGTGTCGAAACCTTGCATAAGGACAGTGTGACCACAAGTATAACAAGTAGTTCCGTGAAAAACTAAAGCCTATTTTCATATATCCTACTTATGTTAATTGCCTCTATCAACATACAAAATCTCAGTTTGATTGCTGTAATAGATTCGTAGATATTGAGAACCGTCTAAATATTACGGATGTTCGCCATGTTGGATTTTTATATATGTAGGTCTTAAGAGTTATGTAGCCTAATATTACATGGATATTATTGTGTATGTGTCGTATTCAAATTTCAATCGCATGATTAGGACACAATAAGTAAAAACGAAATTTTAAAATTTCGCACAGCTGCCATCTTGTGGTTATGAAAAAATGAAATAAATTCTATGCCAGTGGATTAACATTGGTATAAGCATTTATCGCACCAAGTGTCACTGCACTCGCATGGTTAAATCGCGAGAAATGTACTAAACCCTTTGGAAAATAGCATGTAGACAAGATTCAAAATTTCGGGGTCGTAATGGATTCTTGTGAATGTGATTTAGAGGTTTTGCTATCAACATAACTTCCAGGGTTCATAAGGTTAACTTATTATTATTATAAAGCCTAAGAAAAACAACAGGATCTACTAACAAAATGAAATTTATTAACTGAATCAAACATAAAAAAGGAAAACTATAACCACCCTTTTATTGTTCACTCGCGTGAACAGATCTAACACTGACCAGCCTGACGTACCGTGACGACACGGCATGACAGCTGTCAACAAGCATTGTGACTGAAATGTCACTTAAGTCAAAGTAACAAAAGAAAACGGATCACAAGATCCAAATATAACAAACAAATAAATAGTACAAAAATTTAATATTTATGAGCGACACGGGTTTTAAGACTAGTTCAAGTAATGAGCATTTTGACGGGCGCTCTTTTCCGACCAAAACAGTTGGTTCGGGAACGGACTCCGTACTGCGAAGGACGAATTACGGAAATGTGGGAACAACAATTACATAATTATATACACTACTGACATGCTCTAACCTTAGATTACCACAACCAAATACACGTGTGTATTATTTAAAATAAGGGCTGCGGAATTACCGTCTTATACCTTAAACACTAGGAAGGCATAACATGACATGAACAGGTTTGGCCGGTTGCCAAATTATATTTATATGAATACAATGGCCTTGAAAATAAGAGCCAACAACAACAAAATATAACTTTTAATTTTCACGCCGGAAAGTTTGGCGTTTTAAAACAATGAACAAATAAGTCGTAGTAATGATAAAAGAAACTTGGATCGACAACATGGCAACTTCCCAAATTAAACCAAATAAAATAACCTTAACTCGTTAGGCTTTAAAGCAAACATAACGTGTCATAACGAGCTGGAGACAACCGGGCCTGTTATCGCATCACCGAGAGAGTGGCTGATTTCTTCCCCCAAGTAGTAATTAGTGCCATGCTAAATATAGATTCTGGCCCATAGCCAGCGTACAGCACCTTTGCTAATCGCCACCTGTTAAACGCGTACAAATAAATAACACATTATCTCAAAACATCCTCTCAGGGATTTTTAAGAATACATTCCCAGGTCAAACTTATCCCCACGGATAACTAGTTTGCCGGAATGATATCGCAGTCATGGACAGGCTTTACCTCTCCTCATCATCATCACTTACACCCAAAAACACGTGGCATATTTCTCGAAGATCACGTCGTAGCATTAATCAGCACACCTCTCAGATAATGACACACAACATGTCCAAATGACAATAAAGAATAAATAACAGGATCAGTCCTAGCCCGAGTTATCAAAGCAACAAAATGCAAATATTCCCCCCACGTAATAATTAGTTTAACATATCATTAAATCAGTCCATTTATCATTGTCGTTCCTAGGTTCTCATTCATGGCTACACTTTTTATAGATACGTTAATCGATGCGGCCGTTTCGCTAAGAATTACGTATACATAAGGAAAACATTTAAATTACAAAATTTACTGTGCAACATAATTGTCACGCAATGCCAAAATTTACTACACGCATGTCAGTTAAGAAATCAAACCCTGAAATTTAAATTAAACCACACAAATAAAATCTATACAAAGTTCCACACATCTCTCGCGATTCCCCTCGTCCAAAATCAATAAATCAATTTTTTAATACTCATCACTTAAACTGCTTTCCAGAGGCCTCCCGCCTCGTCAATTCCCATCATTAGGCCGTTAGCCCATAACACTGATGGTAATGGAGGATGAAGCTTGCTGTCTTCTCTCCATGGTCGACATTTTGCTGCTGTTAAAACACAATTAAATCAAAGTTTTTAAACTGTTCTATCTGCGTTCTGAGTATTTTATTTCCTCAGATCGTCCTATGCAGAATCGTCGACTTTCCCTATTCTATGGCTAATTGCCATCTCATAATTTATGAAAATTTCCAACTTCGTTGCCGACACACAACTATAATTTTAAAACCATATCGTCTTAAGGACGTCTTAAAATGACTGTCGAAGAATAATTAGGAGTGTCCCGATTCATCTCAGACATTTGTATATATACAGAAAGCCTAAAGTTTCAATGGTGGGAGAAAAACAGCTCCTCAATATTTTAAGTAATGGGCCTATAATTATGTGTGACCTCTCAAAAATCTTGTATTTTCTCACAGGTCGCGAATCTGCCGTCGAACAAGCAAACCGATCGCTAGATCTTTTTATATCCGATTGCCGCGCAAAACACACTGACGCTATGTTCTGGCGTCATGTTTTCTTATTGGTCAGATAAGTTGGCTTCGGAGTTCTGACCTTACAAATCCCGCCCTTATATTGACGTCACGACTATTCTCCTCTCTCTCACTCCTTGCCTTGTACGCAGCATTTTGCCCTTTTATGGTCACGTACGCCACAGCGTCATATCTGATTTTCTCAGAAATCCAAGAATAACATTGGTTGTGAAACTATTGGTCATTTCCAGCCAGCACGTAGCATGTCTTACCAAGTCCAGATTTCTTGCTACATCAATTTTACTCAAATATCCAGCATTTCATGTATTTAGTATTTCCATCGTTTTTATTAATATGAAACATTATTATTGGACACAATGATAAGGGTTCATCTGACCCCTAGTTGATGAAATTCGAACTCAAATGAAGTCGAATTTCACATCCCCTACTTTTCTGGCTCAAATTTGAAGTTGCTGGTCACCCTCAAAATAATGACTGTCCGCCTCTGTCTGTTTCAGTAGCCGTCTCGTTCCAAACTCATTAGGAAATTCCTGTATACTTATGCCCTCCGGCCTCTTTCCTTGCTACTCGTCTCCCCTCTCACTCTTTCAAAACATCAACATATTCATTAACGACTTCCGCCTGAACTTGTAAACACGTCAGAGCTGTCTTTTGAGCGCTTTCACCACTCGAATACCCCCGTATCTTTTGTTGTATGTTATCACGCGAATGTTTAATTTGCTGCAGTAACATTATTTCTCGGTTCGTATGGCTCTCTCTGATGATACAATTTTAAATGTGAACTATTATACACTGCCATGTTTCCTGTGCTCACCTCTCGGACTCTGTAGGCGTTGTTACCTAAGTTCGTAACCCCTAGTTGAACTTCCTTAAGCCGCTCCTGTCTTTTCTCCATGGTCGACATTTTACCGTGATGTCATCTCCTTCTTCTCCCCCGCGTTGCCATCTTCTTCCTTCTCCCTTCTTCTTCTCCTATTCCCGTACAATAACTTTTTTTTTTTTACCATATTTCGAGACCCTTGCCTGACACGGTCTGCGAATCTCTCCTGCTATTCTTCTGTTTCCTATTGTCGGCTGCTCTATTTTCTTCTTCTCCATGCAGCTCCTCCAAATATCTCTGGGTTTCTACATGCATGGCCTCCAACATTTGATGTGTTCCGTTTTCCTCCTCGTGGTTGTCGGGATTCTTCCGCCGATCTATCGCTCTTTCCCATTTATCATTATTTCCTTCCATGTTACGTGGCTCCTCCAGGTACTGTTGCGGGTCAGCGTGTCTCTCGTTCCAATTTCTCTGATCATCCCTTGGATCCGATTGCTCGTTAAACCGCTGGTTATTTTGTGCGTTATATTGTTGATTGTAACGCCTATTGTCTCTGGGCCTATATTGTTGATTATAGTGTCCTCCACGCCATCCTCGATTGTAAGGTGCGTTATTATTATTATTCCTATTGTATGACGTTTGGTATCTCCTATTATCTCGCCACTGCTGATTGTTTGTGTTCCGGTAGCGGTTAGTTTCTTCCTGATTGTTATGGTTTCTGTCCCTATTTTCGTATCTCGGTTGAGATCTCGGCTCATATTCTTCGGTGCTCTGCCGTCTTTGGTTATCCCCAGTGTTTGTAGCTTGCGACCTCGTGTTTTTGTTCGGTGTCTTGACTACTTCGACTGCATTAACTAACTCTATCTGTCTCTTCTCTCTCGGGTTGATGTAATTAGTGGTTTCATCTATCTTCCTTAATACCTCTTCTGCCTGGACCACGGTCGTAATATTTGCCGCCACCAAGAATTGCTGAACGCTAAAAGGCATCTGCTTTCCTATAGTAGTTATTAGCTCCATTTCGCTCGGGGGATTATCAAGATCCTGCAATTTGACAAGTTGCATGGCGAAAAAATCTGCATATTTCGTCTGATGCGTGGAATGGTATTTGCGCGAGTATAAGTCCATTCGCAAGCTTTGTTGATACGACCCACTCCAGTATTTGCTTAGGAAGGCCTTGTGGAAACCTTCCATTGATTTAAATTTGTTCTTAAATCCAAGATACCAGGTAAGTGCTGAGCCCGCCAAAAATTTTTCAACCATTCTTAATTGTCGCGTTGAGCTAACATTTTGGTCCGAAAAATATTCTGTCAGTTCCCTTAAGAAAGCTTTAGGTGTCCCTCCGCTCTCTGGTAAAAACTTATTCGGTTTAAATTCGTTTCCACGGATGACTTGTATAACTTGCGTGGGAAGTTGTGTGTTTTGAGGTGTCGAGCTACGACCCTCATAATTCTGGAATGCTTGCGTGTCTACCGTTCTTGGACTTTGCCCAAGCTCGTGGCTGTCTATTGTGTGCTCTCTTTCCGCATTCTCCCCTTTCCCCTTTTCCATTAGTGTCGCAAACATCGTATTATGTCCAAGTGACTGCAACTCCGATTTTATCATGCGGTCCTCTTGAATTTGAAATCTTAACTTCATATTTTCTTCTAACGCCTGTATTTTCGCGTTATTTTCCCCTAGCTTCTTGCTTACTGCGAGCCGTTCATCTTTCGAATCAGCGCTCATCTTGGTCCAATCTTTCCTAATAGTATCCTTCAATTTAACAAAGCGTTTTTCGACTTCCTGTTGATTAGCCTCCTGATTATCTTCAAGTTTATCTATCCTTTCTCCCAGAGAAATGTTGTTCTGTTCTAATGTTTGTTTAATTTCTTCCTGGTCAATTTCTAACTTTTTCCATTTCTTAATTGATTGTATTTCTAATTTGTTGAGTTCCGTCACTAAGCCCGTGATATTGTTATCTACTGTAATTATCTGATCTTGCATACCCTGTGTCCCTCGTTCGATATTCTCAAACCTTTTTTCTAAGTTTGTGTGTGCTTCTTTAATCTCAGATGAGCTGGTCAAACACGCTTGCTCGATTTGTGCTAGTTTTGCCATAACAGTCTCATCCATTCCTTTTATTTCCTTTTTAAACGAATCTTCGATACCTTTTATTATTCCTAATTGTTTGGTATTGTTAGTGCTAACGTCCTTTGCTAATTGGATTAGCTGTTCTTTTGTGTGCTCTTTGATTTCTACCGTTAGCGCAGCTAGATTTTGAGTGTTCCTTTCGTCTTGTGCGTTTAACATTTCATTGTTTTTCTCAGACTGCCTATGTAATTGTTCACTAACCAGAATGTTTTGTGTAGCGATTTTCTGATTTATATTCTCGTTAACTTCAGATAGTTTTGTGTTTAACTGTGTCTGTATTTCTACACTATTTGCCGCTAACTGTTTCTGCATTTCTACATTATTTGCCGCCAACTGTGTCTGCGTTTCTGCCGATTGTTTATTTATAGCCGTTAACTGTGTCTGCGTTTCTTCACTATTCGCCGCTAACTGTGTCTGCATTTCTACACTATTTGCCGCTAACTGTGTCTGCGTTTCTACACTATTTGCCGCTAACTGTGTCTGCGTTTCTTCACTATTTGCCGCTAACTGTGTCTGTATTTCATTGGTTATGTCCTTTCTCATCTCACTAAGTTGTTCTCGCGTACGAGCGGATGCTAGTTCAATCACTTCGCGAATTTCTCCCAGAGTTGCCATCACAACAATAATATATTTGAGACATAGGGAAATGACATAAGGGCGGAGCCCTGGATACGCGCGCTCACACATATTAAATATACACACATTAACCCTTTACATACTCAGTTCATTTACTTTAAATTACTCCCACAAACTATAGCATCACTGAGTATAATTTACTTATTATTCCATTTAATTTTAACCCTTTGATTCAGTTATAATCTTCCTGACCTTACTTTACTTACAAATTTTAACCAATTAATAGAGTATTAATTAGTTTTTAAGGTCTAACCTTCCTGTCAAATAATTCTTTGAGTTTGGCTTTTCTACACAAAGCTAATTTAATTTTATTGGGCGCCTGGAACAGTTTGTTCTAATTTTAATCAAAGTTCAAACACTTAACTTGTTCCACATTTACTTTATTGCAAACTCCATGACTTTATATTTTCAAACATTTGGCGGTACTATCTTCGCCTAACTTACGTTAATAAACTTATCACATGCCGGTGATCTATTTTTTTACTCTAAAACACAAATGCCACACGTTCGGAAGCCAAAGTAACTCTTATAAACCCTTTGGAAAATAGCATGTAGACAAGATTCAAAATTTCGGGGTCGTAATGGATTCTTGTGAATGTGATTTAGAGGTTTTGCTATCAACATAACTTCCAGGGTTCATAAGGTTAACTTATTATTATTATAAAGCCTAAGAAAAACAACAGGATCTACTAACAAAATGAAATTTATTAACTGAATCAAACATAAAAAAGGAAAACTATAACCACCCTTTTATTGTTCACTCGCGTGAACAGATCTAACACTGACCAGCCTGACGTACCGTGACGACACGGCATGACAGCTGTCAACAAGCATTGTGACTGAAATGTCACTTAAGTCAAAGTAACAAAAGAAAACGGATCACAAGATCCAAATATAACAAACAAATAAATAGTACAAAAATTTAATATTTATGAGCGACACGGGTTTTAAGACTAGTTCAAGTAATGAGCATTTTGACGGGCGCTCGTTTCCGACCAAAACAGTTGGTTCGGGAACGGACTCCGTACTGCGAAGGACGAATTACGGAAATGTGGGAACAACAATTACATAATTATATACACTACTGACATGCTCTAACCTTAGATTACCACAACCAAATACACGTGTGTATTATTTAAAATAAGGGCTGCGGAATTACCGTCTTATACCTTAAACACTAGGAAGGCATAACATGACATGAACAGGTTTGGCCGGTTGCCAAATTATATTTATATGAATACAATGGCCTTGAAAATAAGAGCCAACAACAACAAAATATAACTTTTAATTTTCACGCCGGAAAGTTTGGCGTTTTAAAACAATGAACAAATAAGTCGTAGTAATGATAAAAGAAACTTGGATCGACAACATGGCAACTTCCCAAATTAAACCAAATAAAATAACCTTAACTCGTTAGGCTTTAAAGCAAACATAACGTGTCATAACGAGCTGGAGACAACCGGGCCTGTTATCGCATCACCGAGAGAGTGGCTGATTTCTTCCCCCAAGTAGTAATTAGTGCCATGCTAAATATAGATTCTGGCCCATAGCCAGCGTACAGCACCTTTGCTAATCGCCACCTGTTAAACGCGTACAAATAAATAACACATTATCTCAAAACATCCTCTCAGGGATTTTTAAGAATACATTCCCAGGTCAAACTTATCCCCACGGATAACTAGTTTGCCGGAATGATATCGCAGTCATGGACAGGCTTTACCTCTCCTCATCATCATCACTTACACCCAAAAA
Source organism: Meconema thalassinum (assembly GCA_946902985.2). Taxonomy (NCBI): domain Eukaryota; kingdom Metazoa; phylum Arthropoda; class Insecta; order Orthoptera; family Tettigoniidae; genus Meconema; species Meconema thalassinum. The sequence continues at coordinate 368,574,299 of OX336389.2, read as the reverse complement.
CACGTGGCATATTTCTCGAAGATCACGTCGTAGCATTAATCAGCACACCTCTCAGATAATGACACACAACATGTCCAAATGACAATAAAGAATAAATAACAGGATCAGTCCTAGCCCGAGTTATCAAAGCAACAAAATGCAAATATTCCCCCCACGTAATAATTAGTTTAACATATCATTAAATCAGTCCATTTATCATTGTCGTTCCTAGGTTCTCATTCATGGCTACACTTTTTATAGATACGTTAATCGATGCGGCCGTTTCGCTAAGAATTACGTATACATAAGGAAAACATTTAAATTACAAAATTTACTGTGCAACATAATTGTCACGCAATGCCAAAATTTACTACACGCATGTCAGTTAAGAAATCAAACCCTGAAATTTAAATTAAACCACACAAATAAAATCTATACAAAGTTCCACACATCTCTCGCGATTCCCCTCGTCCAAAATCAATAAATCAATTTTTTAATACTCATCACTTAAACTGCTTTCCAGAGGCCTCCCGCCTCGTCAATTCCCATCATTAGGCCGTTAGCCCATAACACTGATGGTAATGGAGGATGAAGCTTGCTGTCTTCTCTCCATGGTCGACATTTTGCTGCTGTTAAAACACAATTAAATCAAAGTTTTTAAACTGTTCTATCTGCGTTCTGAGTATTTTATTTCCTCAGATCGTCCTATGCAGAATCGTCGACTTTCCCTATTCTATGGCTAATTGCCATCTCATAATTTATGAAAATTTCCAACTTCGTTGCCGACACACAACTATAATTTTAAAACCATATCGTCTTAAGGACGTCTTAAAATGACTGTCGAAGAATAATTAGGAGTGTCCCGATTCATCTCAGACATTTGTATATATACAGAAAGCCTAAAGTTTCAATGGTGGGAGAAAAACAGCTCCTCAATATTTTAAGTAATGGGCCTATAATTATGTGTGACCTCTCAAAAATCTTGTATTTTCTCACAGGTCGCGAATCTGCCGTCGAACAAGCAAACCGATCGCTAGATCTTTTTATATCCGATTGCCGCGCAAAACACACTGACGCTATGTTCTGGCGTCATGTTTTCTTATTGGTCAGATAAGTTGGCTTCGGAGTTCTGACCTTACAAATCCCGCCCTTATATTGACGTCACGACTATTCTCCTCTCTCTCACTCCTTGCCTTGTACGCAGCATTTTGCCCTTTTATGGTCACGTACGCCACAGCGTCATATCTGATTTTCTCAGAAATCCAAGAATAACATTGGTTGTGAAACTATTGGTCATTTCCAGCCAGCACGTAGCATGTCTTACCAAGTCCAGATTTCTTGCTACATCAATTTTACTCAAATATCCAGCATTTCATGTATTTAGTATTTCCATCGTTTTTATTAATATGAAACATTATTATTGGACACAATGATAAGGGTTCAGTACATTTAAATATTTACACTTCGCGTCGCCGCCATGTTGGATTTGTGCTCATCAGTTGATTGGCAGTCCTATAGGTGAACTTGTGTTCATAGCCTTATTGCTAGTCCTATAGGTGAACCTAAGTTCATAGCCTCTATGAATATAAAACATTTGAGTTTGATTGCTGTAAACGATTCGTAGATATTGAGAACCGTCTAAATATTTTGGATGGTTGCCATTTTGGATTGTTATATGTATAAGTCTTAGAGTTATGTACCATTAAAGGAAAATTAATGCGTAGGTTCATTATTCAAACTTTCACTTCGATCGCATGATTACGACACAAGAAATAAAAATTTCGCACAGCCGCCATCTTGAGGTTATGTGAACAATTGAAGTAAATTAGATGCCAGTGCATTATAATATGTATAATAATTTACTGTGCCATATTTCACTGCGCTCAGATGGTTAAATCGCGAGAAAAGTCTATTAAAATGTTTCAACTTCGCTTGGTCTCCATGTTAGTTTTGTACTTTACAGGTTTTCGAAAGTTACATAGCTAAACTTATAGTAGTGGCCTTTATCACCGTACAATATTTCAGGGTGATGTCAGTAATAGTTTCGGAGATATAGAATGCCAGTGAAATATTTCGCACATCCGCCATATTGAGGTTATGTAAGCAATTGAACTAAGTTAAATGCCAGTGCATTACAATGTGTGTATACATTTTCTGTACTAACATTTGCTGTACCAAGTTTCATTGCGTTTGGATGGTTAAATCGTGAGGAAAGTCAATTTTAAAGTCTCAATTTTGCTTGGCCGCCATGTTTGTTTTGTAGATGCCAGGTTTTTGAAAGTCTGATGGGTGAACTTGTAGTAGTGACCTTTATCACCGTACACAATTTCAGGGTGATATCGCTAATAGTTCTGGAGATATTGAATGCTGGTGAAATATTTTGCACAGCGGCCATGTTGGATTGGTGAGACGTAATAACATTCGAAGGGCACAGTCAGGGTCGGCCGAAATAGTGCTATAATCTTAAGAGTATCATTGAAATCACTCCAGCCCTTTAGAAGTTATTAGAGGGGGACCCACACACACATCCTCACACACACGCACACACATACACACACGACAAAAGGTGATCTCCAAAGTTAATTAAGGTCCAATTTTAAAATACTTTCTCGAAATGAGGTGTATTAAATAAGGTCTGATCCTTCTACGAAAACTTCCATATTTTGCCTATTTTCGCCTAACCCGTATGCGAACCCCCCCCCCCCCCGCCTTCCGGCGTGCCTAGAGGGATTTTTAGCCTACTTTTCACATTTTGCAAAAATGAGGAAAAAGTAGACTTAAGAGATCGGGCAAATGTGTGTCTGTCTGTATGTCTGTCTGTCCTTCTGTCCTGTCTGTCTGGCTGTGTGTGTGTTCCCCCCCCCCCCTATCAACTCCTAAACGGCTGCAGCAATCGAAACAAAATTTGGTAGGAGTAAAGATCTATACCTGAATATCTCACGGCCATATTTGAAAATGTCAGTGCTACCAACTGCTGAAAAATCGCAATTGAAATTTGAGCTCCATGTTGGATATCGTGGAAGGAATGAATGGGAGCTATTTCAAAATTGGCACACGTATAGATAATAATATTGCAGTTTAATTTCCAGGAGGCCATACATGGCAGTGTTGACAAAATAATTATAAGCCTGCTGATAGGTACAAATTTGAAATGCATATAACTTCTACATTATCAATTGTATTTCAACCAAATTTCGTATGTGCTATGTGTACATAAACAGATATGACTGAGCGTATTCTTAAGAGCCACCAGGGCTGCAAACTGTTAATAAATGCTCTCAATATTTTTTATCCAAATACCCATATATCAGAAAGTATGCAAGCCGACAGCTTTAAACTATGCACACGTATAGTACCTGACATTCTGTATTAATTTGGAGTAACTTATATACGTCAGTGCTACCAACATGATTCTAAGCCTGCTGAGAGGTCCAATTTTAAAATGCATGTAACTTCTATACTATCATTTGGATTTCAACCAAATTTCGTGTGTGCTATGTGTACCATAACAGATATGACTATGCCCAGTCTAAAGAGTAACCAGGGCTGCCAACTGTTAATAAAAGCTGTCTCTATTTTTGTTACCCTAATATCAATCTATCAGAAAGTATGAAAGCCAACAGCTCTAAACTTTGCTCACGTATAGTACCTGGCATTCTAGATTAATTTGGAATAACTAATATAGGCCTACGCCAGTGCTGCCAACATGATTCTAAGCCTGCTGATAGGTCCAATTTTAAAATGCATGTAACTTCTATACTAACTAATGGATTTCATTCAAAATTGACCCAACAATAGATCATATTATTTCAGATTATTTCTGACCAATACAGGTATGTCAAAAGCCTCCGTGGCTTAGGCGGCAGCACGCCGGCCTCTCACCGCTGGGTCCGTGGTTCAAATCCCGGTCACTCCATGTGAGATCTGTGCTGGACAAACCGGAGGCAGACAGGTTTTTCTCCGGGTACTCCGGTTTTCCCTGTCAAAATTTCATTCCAGCAACGCTCTCCACTATCATTTCATTTCATTTGTCATTCATTTAATCATTGCCCCAGAGGAGTGCGTCAGGCCTCGGCAGCCGGCACAGTCCCTATCCTCGCCGCTAGATGGGGCTTCATTCATTCCATTCCTGACCCGGTCGGAGACTGGAAGCAGGCTGTGGATTTTCATTTTCACAGGTATGTCATTGTTGCCAACATGATTTTACGCGCGCTGTTAGATCCAATGTTTAACTGCATGTAACGTCCATGCTATCCATTGGACGTCAACCAAATTTTGTAGTCTGTACCTTAAGAGATGGAACTAAGAATATATTTAGTCGCCAGGGCTGCCAAATGTAGTTCTGTTAGGCTACATTATGCCAGGTATACAGTATTTCGAACTAATTAGAAATGTTGATATTACCAACTTAATTTCGTCTTTAAGAAAAGTAGGCTCTTTAGTTCGTCATGGAACTTATTGTTCAATTCAAATTCTGTTGCACGATCCGGAATAATAGTGATTTCCTTAAAAGTGCTGACAGTCAGAAATGTTATCATTTTGTGAAATGGTATTTTTATATTCGACCATGGCGAAATGTAAATACTATATGTCAGAAAACTGTACTATAAAGAGGCTCATTATAGTACAAGTTTTCATTATGATACAGTTTCTCCCACCAATCAGAGCTCAAGAAGCAGTTGAGTGACCAATTAGGTGAGGATAGCATCACATCTGCGCTCACTTCCGTGGCCCCCTATTTTAAATTTCACTGCGTGGCCTAGTGTCATAGTGGGGCATTCCAGGAGGCCATGGTCAAATACAAGGTATTCTCTGCGTCCCATGCGCTCTGTTCAGTACATAAAACTGGTGAAATCTCGACAGATATTGATGAATATTTATGTTCGAACATAAAAGAGTTATAATTATCGTCGAACAAACAGTCGTATGCAACTCGCCTATAATGGTAATTAAGACACTCGTATGGAAATTATAAAACTCGCAACGCTCGTTTTATAAACACACTCGTGTCTTAATTATTGCCATTATAGGCTCGTTGCATAATGTACTATTAATCTACAGTAAAAGTAATTGGACATCCCTGCTTTATGAGAAACACGAAAGATGCTGATTTGACTAGACTGCCTATATAATAATATATCTGACCTGCTTGAGTCATGCAATCAGTTGCAGCATGCCTGGTGTGCGGTGAATCCCTAGCTATTTCAGCACTTCTGATGGGGAGAGAGAGTGAGAGGAAAAGAGTAGAGGGGCGCATGCTTGTTGCGTTTTAGTTATTGTTCTTGTTATTGTTCTTTCTTTCGTCGTTATGCCCATTCAAAGAGCGCATTTGAACTTGTTAATTGGCCTGGTGGTTTTCGCCTTCTTATCCTCCCAAAATCTCATCATGACTGCACTGTGTTGCATCTTGCGTTCTGTCGACCACTTCCTACCAGTTTTCTTTATGGATTTCTCCCTAAATTTATGGTTGACTAATTTTTTCCTAAACGCTCTACGATTGTCTATGATGTCGTCTGTGATATTCATTTCTTGGAGGTCCGCCTTAGTTTCTTCTAGCCATTTTATCTTGACCTTCTTTGAGTTGATTACTTTGAATCTCTTCGTTAGTCTGTCGCTGTTCATTCTGTACAGGGGGGGGGGGGGGGGGGGGAAATACCCTGTGCTTCCACTTCCGTTCTTGGATGCAATGTGGGTTTTCATACTGAAGTCACATATCCCCCTTTTATGTTCTAACAATGTGCCGTCCACGGATGAATCCATGTGTGAACACACACATCGTGTAAACTGTTCCCATTCGAAATGATTCACCCTGGATTTATAAATGTCACTTAAAACCACACTGTATTGGCCTATCCGATAGGCTACTAAATGTTCAAACTACAGTATTAAAAAATCGCGTGCATAGTAGCCAAAAACCAAAATACACTCGATACACATAAAAGAACTGAGGTAAGCAAGGGTACCAGCAGAATGATTTCCGGGTAGAAACCTCGTTGAGGCTGCCACATGTATGAGATGTGAGAAAATGAAGCATCCTCAAATGTACCCTCGAATAAACGGATTTTATTGTCAAACACCGTTGTACCCAGCAAAGAGTAGCACTGGACTCCCGTTTGGTCCTTGGAGCACAAGACTTTGTAGTCTATCCCTCTACGATGAGATGAGACTCTAAATGGACTCTGCATAATCAATCTTCACAGAAAACTAAATGAAGAGTAAGATTAAATCACTGTGAAAGTGGCAAGTTATTTGGTCGGCAGTTTTTCTTCCAAAATTATCTTTTTACACTTTTCATACGTTCCGTTATACTTTCCTTATTCCTTATATTCCTTATTTTTATTATTTACGATTGATTATTACATGATTCTTCAAAACATTTTCTCTTTCCACGATTATTTAATAATTTTGGGAGGTTACGTGCGCTGCTCTCGTTACACCGATAGCAATACTGTAGGTCCCATTAACTACTCGACTGTGGCTTGAGAGACGCCATGCGTAATAAAACAGTAGGAAACAACAAGTTAGCATTGCACTGTGTAATGAGTTTCGTACGTGCATAACTACTGCACCTGTTGGCATAATCACTGCCAATGTAGTCGAAAGAATGATGTAACTGTGCACCGGGAGTGTTTGTGGTTTATGAATTTCGATAATTTTTATTTAAAATTGAGAAGTTAACTAAAGAGAAACTCCAAATAACTTTCTATTATTTTTCCCATCACCGGTATTTACTTCTGCCTCCTTCCGTAGCGGCTAGCACTCTTAGCTGTCACCGCAGAGACGCGGGTTCGATTCCCGGCTCTGCCCAAAAAATTCATGCTGGTTTGAGGGATGGAACTGGGTACACTCAGCCTCGTGAGGCAAAACTAAGAAGAGGTGGGTTCGATTCCCCCCTCAACCATCCTGGAAGTGGTTTTCCGTGGTTTCCCACTTCTACTCCAGGCAAATGCCGGGATGGTTCCTAAATTAAGGCCACTGCCGCCTCCTTCACAATCCTCATCCGAATTAAAACTACACACACTAATACAGCCATCTCAATAACACAAGTTATCAGACAAATTCGACACACACCCAAGTACAAGGGGCTACATGAACACGATGTCGCAAAGCCCCTCAATCAATCAACAATTAATTATTAAAGTCTTGAATCTGATTTTGCCTGAATTTCAGACTACTTAACAATGGTTCTGCAAATTAAACATGCTGCGCTAGTAGCTTACGGTACTCTAAATGAATACGCAAGTTCTCGTTCACTTTTAATTGTAAGGGCACTTTTGCTCGTTTTTTAAATTTTGTACTTGTAAGATCCGTTCTACACCGATCCATTTAGGATCCATGCCGTGTCGAGCCGACAGTGCCATGTAGACTGACAGTAGTATTCTACTGTATACCGCGTGGAGTCCTCGTTGCACTGTGGTCTACTGTGTGTTTGAGATGAGTACCGCTGGCATCTGCTGCGGTGACATTTGCTGGGTAGCGGGTTAAAGCAACACCTTCTACAGGATCTTTCACTCAAAGTGAGGCCGGTCGCTCGGCTGGCGCTGCACTGCAAGTAGAAGGTAGAGCCGAAGGTCAGACGAGCACATTGCAACACGAAGCTGAGATAGTTGCGACGCAGGATTTGACGAGTAAAGTTGACTTCGTTATTTCGTTTATGGCCTATTTGAAGTTACACGTGTTATAAATTTATAACGTGTGTACGTGGTTATTGTTTAATTGTTATTGTCTTTCAACATTTTATAACGTAGTATAGCTTAGTTTTAAAGCATATTGCTTCAATTTTTATGTATGGGGACAATATTGAAAAATAAGGTTTATGAAACAACACACTAGATGAACTGAAACTAAATATCACGAGAGAAATTGAGGCTATCTCGGTAGTTGAACTAATGGGTGTCAATGAACATTTCCTCAGAAGATGCCGAAATGTGTAGATGCCAGTGGAGGTCATTTTCCAACATCTTCTGTGACAATGATTTTACTTTGATTATGTGTTATTTTGTGTGTTTGTTATTTACATGCGCTCTCCCTAAAAACCTCCGTGGCTTAGGCGGCAGCACGCCGGCCTCTCACCGCTGGGTCCGTGGTTCAAATCCCGGTCACTCCATGTGAGATCTGTGCTGGACAAAACGGAGGCCGACAGGTTTTTCTCCGGGTACTCCGGTTTTCCCTGTCAAAATTTCATTCCAGCAACACTCTCCACTATCATTTCATTTCATCTGTCATTCATTTAATCATTGCCCCAGAGGAGTGCGTCAGGCCTCGGCAGCCGGCACAGTTCATATCCTCGCCGCTAGATGGGGGCTTCATTCATTCCATTCCTGACCCGGTCGGAGACTGGAAGCAGGCTGTGGATTTTTCATGCGCTCTCCCTACCCCAAGCTCAGCGAGTTGCCATATGCTCTACACGCCGCGCGGTCGGCCCCACTTTGAGTGAAAGACACTGTAGAAAGGGGAACGCTGCGTCAAAGCAAGCACAGCTCGACTGCTTAGACGCTGTTCACACTGCCCAGTGCGCAGTGACAACACACCCATTGTACCCTACAGGTAATCCCTGCGCAAATTCGTATATCCACGGATAAACGCGCGATATACGTAAACATTTTCGCCATGCGGATAGTGGATAAGCTGCGGATAATGTTTGGAGTAAATTTGTGGATAGTCTTTAGAATACAATCCGAACGTGTTGAATACCATTACTACAACCCGGACCGGGTGAGTTAGCCGTGGTCGTTACGGCAAGACTGTTGGCAGTCGCTCACATCCGGGAGGCGAGGAGGTTCGAATCCCCCCGCCGGCAACCTTGAAGATGGTCTTCTGTGGTTTCCCATCTTCCTTCCAGGCAAATGCCGGGGTTGGTCCCTAACTATAGGCCACAGCCGCTACCTTCCAACTCCTCGTTCTTCCATTCCTACTTCCCTTCCCAACGGTACTTGTAGCTCACCCATTGGGTGTCCGTCTCGAAGCAGCTACAAAACTGGCGAGCCGAACATGTACTCGGACACTCCCGGCACTAAAAGCCATACGCTAAAAAAAAACTACAACCCGGATGTTCATGACATATCATATTTTTTCCGTTGAGTTTTCTGCATGACATACAGATTTCAGCTAATCTCATTCAAATTGTCATTAAGCATAATTAACACTCGCACAATTCTGGCTGTATAACATGAATTTTAAACATAGCACATGACATACATAACCTAGGGTAGTGACTTTCTCCTCAAATGACAATGTGTTAATTTAATGTTGTTGTTTGAATCTTCAGTCTTTTGACTGGTTTGATGCAGCTCTTCATGACTCTGTCCTGAGCTAATAGTTTCACCTCTACATAGCTACCACACCCTACATGCAAGGCAATCCGTTGAACATATTCTACACTTGGTCTACACCTACAGTTCTTGTCCTCGACCCTTCCTTCCATAACTCAGCTTGCTATTCCTGGGAGTCTTAGTAAGTGTCCTACCAACCTTCAGTAGCAGTCGCCAGAAACATCTTTCCTCTCTCACTCGTCTTAATACCTCTTCATTTGTTACCCTATCTACCCATCTGATCTTCATCATTCTCCTGTAACACTCCATTTCAAACGCTTCAATTCTTCTCTTTTCTGCTGCACCAATAGTCCAAGTTTCACTTCCATATAGTGCCACGCTCCAGACAAAGGCTTTAAAAAATGACTTCGTAATAGGCCTACCTAAATCTATATTAGATGTCAACAGATTCTTTCTGTAGGAATGCTTTCCTTGCCTGAGCCAACCTACTTTCTATATCCATCCCTGTGCTTTAATACTTTACGCTTTATCTGATATACTAAAAATATTATTGTAATGTCAGCGGATTCGGATAACAGTCGTTTCCTTATCCACGCGGGTTCTACCTACAGGTTTGTTTCGCCAGTCGAATCCACTCGGTCCGGTTCGACCCGATCACAGTCGGGGCAGTGTGAACAGTGGCTTTCAGGGGCGTATATAGAGTTTTATTTTGTGGGGTACCCAACCGGGGGTTAGAGGGCATGGAAGAGGCCCCAATGAAAAGGGGGGGGGGGTGGTTCTCCCCGGGAAACTTTATAATTTGGTGCAAAAGGATTAGTTTTAAGGCTATCTGGCATCACTTTTTCAACCAATTTGTTGTGATGTTTTATGTTTGGTTAATGTCAACAAAACTAAGACATTTTTATGATACTTCATCTTATGTTTTCAACCAACTCAAACTACGTTCGGCGGTACCTGTCGCGAGAGAGAGAGAGAGAGAGAGAGAGAGAGAGAGTGTTTTGTCACACGATTCAAGGGCACTTGTCGCTGTGGTAGGTTCATAAGAGCGAAGGCACTGGAGAGTAATAAGAGGTTATGTGGTTACACATGCGATCTGAGCAAACTTGATTGTCACACTGTTTACATCGCTCTACCGTCGCCTCTCTTTGCAACGTTGCCATACATCACTTAGTAACAATAGTACATGAGAAGTACGGTATATTGGTTTTAATGCTTTAATTCATTTAAAAAATGTGACAAAAATTTCGGGAGGGACCCGGGTCCCCCAGGCATCCCCCCCACTTATATACGCCCCTGGTGGCTTTACTTCTTAAAATTGGCCATCGATTCTTATCTAAAACGGGTAATACATAGCACGATTGCGCGATGCTTTGTACACGTGTAATTTCGAGCGTTTGTGAAGACTTGTTTAAACTGCCGTTGCCAATAACAAAACATGCTGTATTTTCAATTTAACATAGGGCTATTATGGAATTCAGACAGTCACTTCCGAGTCGCAAGGTGGGCATGGTGCAGGGCTTGCGATGACAGATACAAAGCTCCAGCACAATTAGCTCTCTGGAGAATAATGGATTTCAACCATTCATAACTGGCTAATTAACTCGGCCCACGCAGCGCGGAGCTGTGGGTGCGGTTAGGTTCCTGGTCTCGCCGTGCTGCGTTGCTACCTTACTTTACGAGTTGTTTTCATCGAGACTGAGAAGCGTGGAATGTTAGGATGCTTTACGACTTGTAGCGTTACTTCTGCCTTTCTCATAAAGAATCGCATTCGCTAGGAAGTCTGTATGGTATTCTTTACAACTTACTGCATCTACCATGAGAAATTTTACTTTTAGGAAAGCAGCTCATGTGGTCCAGCTGGTTAGGCACTCGCTTCCTCTGCACCGCATAGTGTGATTTAATCGTATCACTGTTGGTTCATAGTCAATGGAGCACAGGAACAAGAGATGCTTAGCGGTAGATTTATGGCGCTAAAGAATCCCTTTAGGACAAAGTTTTCAAGCGTCTTAAGAGAGCATGATAACCAATGCGTATCATTAAACAAAATTGGTAGAATTTTTTGTTTGAAATTGAGTATTTGCGAAAACATAAGACTTTGATCAAGAAATTAAATGAGAGTAACTCCTGGGTGGAGGTTGGCGTCAAGAAGGGCATCCAGTCGTAGAAACCAAACTCCTGGGGGGGGGGAGGAGGTTGGCGTCAAGAAGGGCATCCAGTCGTAGAAACCAAACTCCTGGGTGGGTGGTTGGCGTCAAGAAGGGCATCCAGTCGTAGAAACCAAACTCCTGGGGGGGGAGGTTGGCGTCAAGAAGGGCACCCAGTCGTAGAAATAAAACTCCTGGAGTGGGGGGGAGGTTGGCGTCAAAAAGGGCACCCAGTCGTAGAAACCAAACTCCTGGGGGAGGTTGGCATCAAGAAGGGCACCCAGTCGTAGAAACCAAACTCCTGGGGGGAGGTTGGCGTCAAGAAGGGCACCCAGTCGTAGAAACCAAACTCCTAGGGGGAGGTTGGCGTCAAGAAGGGCACTCAGTTGTAGAAACCAAACTCCTGGGCGAGGTTGGCGTCAAGAAGGGCACCCAGTCGTAGAAACCAAACTCCTGGGGGGAGGTTGGCGTCAAGAAGGGCATCCAGTCGTAGAAACCAAACTCCTAAGGGGAGGTTGGCGTCAAGAAGGGCACCCAGTCGTAGAAACCAAACTCCTAGGGGGAGGTTGGCGTCAAGAAGGGCACCCAGTCGTAGAAACCAAACTCCTGGGGGAAGGTTGGCGTCAAGAAGGGCATCCAATCGTAGAAACCAAACTCCTGGGGGGAGGTTGGCGTCAAGAAGGGCATCCAGTCGTAGAAACCAAACTCCTGGGGGGAGGTTGGCGTCAAGAAGGGCATCCAGTCGTAGAAACCAAACTCCTGGGGGGAGGTTGGCGCCAAGAAGGGCATCCAGTCGTAGAAACCAAACTCCGGGGGGGGGGGGAGGAGGTTGGCGTCAAGAAGGGCATCCACTCGTAGAAATCAAAATCCTGGGGGGAGGTTGGCGTCAAGAACGAAGTCGTAGAAACCAAACTCCTAGGGGGAGGTTGGCGTCAAGAAGGGCACCCAGTCATATAAACCATTCGCTGTATGGAGGCACTTGACAACTCATTACTGACTGGCTGCGTGACTCAGCGCTAACGTTCTCACCTGCTGATCCCAAGATAGTGAGATCTAATCCCGGCGCAGTCAGTTGGCATTTGAGTTTGCTTAAGTGTGAGGGAGCCGTGTCAGTAGTACAAGATCCCCTTCGGGGTAAAATTCTGGCACCCCAGCATCTCTAAAAGCCGCAATGGTTAAATAACATTACTTACAACTCATTACTGACCCCATAGTAGGGATAGGACACACGTCAACTTTTTAGTGAGACTCCTAAACCGTCAACACGTGGCTCTGCAACCAAAATGTTCATATTTAGTCTCGTTTTAGCCTTGCGAGGAATGGCAGTGTTCTTAACACCATGGTTTGACTTGTGGAATTGCAATGGCTTATCCCAGGGGTTTACCTATTGAGAACCATACTGAGTTACGTAAGTCAGAGCTTTTGTTTCCACAGTGCACCAGGCGAGAGTCGAAAGTGCCGTCAATGCAGTGCGCGGTCAACCAGAACCCAGGAAGGACGTGGGCTTAATGTCTTGCAAGTAGGAGTGTTCCTAAATATAGATTCCAAACACTTTGTGCACCCGGGATATCCTGAGTGTAATTACTAATTAAAATACAGGGTGAGCTAGTAGTCACGATCTGATGGTGTTGGTATTGAAACGACACATTTTATACAAAGTGAAACGTAACCAAACACCATTCATGCAGAGAGAGCAGGGTTTCATCCCGCCATGTTCCTTGTGGTAATAGTTCTTCCCTCTTCCAATAGAGTTCTGTCCTTGTACGTTTCATCAAGAAGTGGAAGACCGATCGTATTAGATTTCTTATTAGTTGTTGAGCAGTTCGTTGCCTTGCAAGAAAAGAAACTTCCACCACATAAAAATATTTTCCACACACAATACTCAGATTTGTGGTAAAGTGATGGTTATTCAAAGCGGCGGATTATCGAAGTCATCTGCCTTCTTGACAGTTGCCTAAAATTCATTTTTCTCGCTCATTTAATGAAATTGGCCGGTGGAAACACCATCAACTATCATTTCAGGGTGGCGGTTGTGTTAGAGACTTCGGTCTTTATAGACTGGTTTGATCCAGCCCTTCATGTCTTCCTGACCTGAGCTAAACGTTTTAACTCGACATTGCTACCAAATCCTAGACCTACATCCGAGGCAATCTGTTTTACATATTCTGACCTTTGTCTACCCCTACAGTTCTTGTCCTCAACCCTTCCTTTTGTAACTTAAGTTTGTTATTCCTGGGTGTCTAGTAGACTTCTGTGCCACCAACCTATTTCTTCTCTTCATTAGCAGTCGCCAGAAACCTCTCCTCTCCCACTCATTTCAATACCTCTTCTGATCTCCATCATTCTCCTGTAACACCACATTTCAAATGCTTCTATTCTCCTCTATTCTGCTGCGCCAACAGTCCAAGTTTCACTTCCATAGAGCGCCACGCTCCAGACAAAGGCTTTAAAATTTGGCTTCTCAATACCGAAATCTATATTTGGTGTCAACAGAATTCTTTTCTGTATAAAGCTTATCTTACCTGAACCAACATACTTTTTATATCCTCTTAGCTTCGTCCATCACTGGTTATTTTGCTTCCTCAGTAGCGGAAGTCTCCTACTTCCTTTACCCTTCACCTGCCAATTTTACGTCTATAGGGGTTTCTGATTTCTTTCGACTGCATTCGATTATTTTTGTTTTACATTTACAGTAGAACGCCGTTTATCCGGACGTCAGCCATCCGGAACGTCAATTATCCGGACGAGCAAAAAAAAAAAAAGGCGGAGCAGCGCGCGCTTACTGTTGTTAAAGGTGGGTATACACTTGCGCGCCGCGCACTGCGCGCGGTGCATGCGCGGCGCGTGTGTTGCTCGACCAGAATTATTATTTAAACGAACCTCTTGCGATCCATAGGAAACCCACGAACATTCACTAGTCAGTTTGGAGTGTGGTAAATATAATCATGTCTCCGCCGCACGAGGAAAACCTCGCGATTGCGGTGATGAGTAGTGCGGCTGTTTTAATGGCACGTTTGTGTTAAAAGAAAAAGAAACGACGACGACGTTGGTGGCACACTGACATGTTTAAAAAAAGGAAAGGTGCGGAGCTAATGATGGGCTTGAAGTCACAAGAAATAAGCGGCCAGTATAAGAATTTTACTCGAATGTCACCTTCTGACTTTGAGAATCTGCTGCAGAAGATTGGACCCCACATTTCCAAAGAAGATACGTATTTCCGCCCTGCGATTTATTTTACTTTTCTCACGCCGGTAGGAAAACAGCGGAGATATCACCTTCTTCTTGCATTGGTCCGCAGATATATCCATCTCAGCTCCTATTTCCCTCCAAGCATCTGCTTTTAGTCTAATGGTTTCTTAAAATGATATTTATGTTGAGGATCCCACAGAAGAGGCTTTTTGCGATAAGCATCGAAAATTTTATCACAGATTCGTCTGACCACTTCATTATCACCACTCAAAACGCACAAATATTGCAAACAGATGCGCGCGAGAAACAACGAACTTCTCACAATCCCGTCCAAATCTGAACTGCGAACACTCAAAGTGCGCGTGGAAAAAACCGACAGGAGATGGATCGTCGTGCGCCGCGCGCGCGCAGCTTCGAAACCCCGTACTAATCTAGCGAACTTGCTGCGCGCGAGCGGCGCGGCGCGCAAGTGTATACGCACCTTTTATGCGGAAGTGCGCGCTGCCTAGAGTAGTGAGTCGGTTCTAGTTTTCAATTGTTGTCTCCTGCCGTTTGTTTCAACGTGTTACAGTATGTGAGTGCGTACTGTACTATATTACGTTGTGAAAATGGCATCTACGAGTGGCAAAAAGGAAAAGGAAATCACAATGTGTTATCAATTGAGAAGAGGATAATAAGACACGGATAGTCAGTCTGAAAGACTGGACTTTATATCATTTTAAATGCTAGCAGCCGAGTACCAAGAAGGCAGTGCGAGAACAGAGTTTCAAGATTCTATTTTGTTTCTTCACTGCCTACTTGAGTTCTCGCACTGCCTTCTTAGTACTCGGCTGCTACATCGTATTATGACGTCACACACCTCAGTGCATTCTAGGTACATTTCGTCCCGTCACCGTAACGTAATGCCAGACCTCAGCGTAACGACGAAGTCGCAAGATCATTTAAAATGATTTAAAAAAAACTGGATAACGGTGAGTGTGCAGTGTCTAATGAAAACTTGCGGTGTTGGAAAATCCACAATTTATGATTTGAAAAACCGAAAAGGTGAAATTCTGAATTATGCATCGAAGTTAGATAATGAAGAATGGTCGAAAAAGAGAAAAACTATGAGATCAGCTACGGATGAAAAATTGGGTCAAGTGGCGTACTTGTGGTTTATTCAGACAAGAAGTAATGGAGATCCCATTTCTGGACCATTGTTATGAGAAAGCGTTGTAGCTAAATGAGAAGCTTGGTGGTTCTCCATATGAAATAAATGCATGTTCGATTATCCGCAAAAATCGTTATCCGGAAATCTTTCGGTCCTAATTAGTCCGGATAAACCACGTTCTACTATATTTATGTATTTATTTATTTTCATAATGAATTCTTTCAAATCCTCTGGTGTATCGGCAAAGTTGTCCATGCCACCAGCAAATCTCCAAGTTGAGATAATTTCTCCTCGAATCATTACTCCTACTTTCAGGCTACAATCTTATATTTGAAATCCAATTTCGTTCGTTCAACTTCCATTCGCGATTTCGCGAGTCTAATTTTGCAGGCTTGGACGCTGGACGGAGAGGTTACGGAAAGCGAGAGCTCGTGTGCCGTTGCCGGACGGAATGTCACGGTCGCGCTGACATTTCATCCGCTTGCGTGAGCAGCCGGCGCGTGTCTCCCCCACCTCTCTTGTTTCAATTTCTCTGGAGAAGCTGCTTCATATAAATTTGCGAGTCGCGCAATGTGCCCAACCCATTAGCCACGAACCTTGCCGCTAAACAGTCTGTTGTTAGGATTTTGTAAAAACAGTAGATTTAGCGTCAAGATACATCATAAGATGTTTTGTCATGCCTCTAAGGAAGCAAATACTGGACGGTACTTAAGTTTTTAACGATATTCATTTCTTGAGAACAGTACCGTTACGTAATAAGTGCTTGGTAATAAGCGTATGAATAAATTATTTTAATTTAGATTAACACCTAATTGTTTAATTACATGCCCATTATTTGCATTGATACTCATTACCAGGGAACAGATTTCTATGTAAATACATATCTATTTAGGAAAATATCTTAATTATGGTATATTGGCTTTCACGGCCAGTGAATTAAAACTCAGCAATTCTTCTAGGTGTGGGGTTTCGCCTAGGACAAAGAGCTGGCTATCAGCGGACTCTTTTTGTCCCCGCCCGGACCCCTCCCCTCCCCACAGGAGTAGCGAACTGCGAGCTTACTTACTTAATTCCTGCCGCTCCTTCCGGAGCATAGGGCCTTGGCGAAATTTCTCCACGCAGTACGGTTCCTGGCCATTCTCTTCACTTGACTCCAGTTCTTGTCCACCTCTGCAATTTCATTTTCGATCGTCCTCTCTTCCAGGTCTTCTTAGGTCGACCTCGCTTCCTGGCGCCTTGAGGACTCCAGTCTAGCGCCGCCCTCTCAATAGCTCCGTCCGGCTTCCTTAGTGTGTGACCAATCCAGCGCCATTTCCTCTCCTTGATCTGGATGCTAATCGGTTGTTGATTGGTGATGATCCAAAGATCTTCATTTGAGATTATGTCCGGCCACCTCACATTCATGATGCGACGCAGAAATCTGTTAATGAATACCTGTAGCTGGTTGTTGATCGGTTTTGTGACTTTCCATGTTTCACAGCCGTAGAGAAGAATCGACTTTACGTTGCTATTGAAAAGGCGGAGCTTGGTCTTCCTGGAAATGTTTTTATTTCTCCAGATGGGGTAGAGCTGGACAAAGGCACCATTTGCCTTCCTGATACGGCTTCGAACATCTTCCTCTGCTCCCCCATCATTTGTGACTATACTTCCAAGGTAGAGGAAGGACTCAACTCGCTCAATGTCCTTTCCGTTGACTCTCAAACTAGTCGTGATGTCAGAATTTATCCTCATCTCTTTGGTCTTGTTGGCGTTGATCATCAGTCCTGCACGTTCTGCTTCTCTCTGCAACCTCCCCAGCTTATCTTCTATGTCTCGGTACCGTTGTGCCATAAGACAAATGTCGTCTGCGAAATCCAGATCTTCAAGCCTGTCATTTATACCCCATTGAATACCCCTCTTCCGTCCTCCCATTACCTTCTTCATCACACTATCCAGGACCAACAGGAACAGAGTGGGGGGGAAAGGACACACCCCTGTCTCACTCCGGAACCGACCTTTATATTTTCTGTTAATTTGCCTTCGTGAAGAACCTGGCACTCATACCCTTCGTACATCTCTTCCATGATTCTGATGATCTTTGTTGGAATTTTATATTCCTCGAGGGTCTTCCACATGATTCTTTGATTTACGGAGTCGAAGGCTTTCTCTAAGTCAACAAATGTGAGGTAAAGGGTATTCCTCCACTCCACACTCTGCTCCAGGATGATTCGGAGAGTGTTGATGAGATCCACACAGCTGCGATGTTGTGGAAATCCAGCCTGTTCCTTCCGAGGCCTTTTTTCTACGCAGTCTTTTATACGATTCAGGATGACTCTCGCCAGCACTTTGCTTGGAATGGACAGCAAGGTGATATCCCTCCAGTTGTTACAGTTTGTGGTGTCCCCTTTCTTCGGCAACTTGACTATCAACCCCTTCTTCTAATCAGTTAGTATTTTCTCCTCCTTCCAGATCTTCTCCAACAGCGGGTGCAGCAGATCGGTCGTAATATCCAGGTCTGCTTTCAGTACTTCCGCTGGGATATTATCCAGACCTGGTGCCTTCCCGCATTTCATCTGCTTCATCGCTGTCCGTATTTCGCCCCGAGTTCGGGGGTCGAGGCTGATGCTTGGGTCACTTTCTGCTTCCTCTTCCTCTTCATCTTCTCCTCGCTGCTTACTTTCTGGTCCTCTATCTCTATTAAGAACCTCCGCCAAGTGTTCTCTCCATCTTGTCAGCTGCTGTTCACACGTCGTGAGGATCTCGCCCGTCTTGCTCTTCACAGGCCTAGTTTTATTAAAACCTTTCTTCGAAAGCATCTTTGTGATGCCATAGAGCTCCTTAACGTCCCCCCCTTCTTGCCGCTTCTTCTGCTTTCTCCGCCTGCTCATCAATCCACCTCCTATGATCCTTCCGTACACTCCTCTTTACCTTCCTGTTTGCTGTTGAATACTTTGCTTGTGTGAGAGCCTTCTGCTGCCTAGTCTTGCAGGTGTTGAGCTTGGCCTTAATCTCCTTCCTATAATTTATCTTGTCCCAGGTCTGATCGGATATCCATTCTTTCCGCAGGTAGTTCTTGTACCCGAGCTGCATCTCACTGGTTTCCACGAAGATATTCTTTACCTCGCTCCACACAGTCTCCACGTCCTTCTCTGTCTCGGAGTCCAACACCTGGAATTTATTTCTGAGCTCCAGTTTAAATTGGTCCAATCTCTGCTGGTTCTTAAGCTTGCCCACATCAAACTTGTTGTGCCGAGTGTTAAACTTTCGGCGGACTGCGACGATCTTCATGCGGAAGTTGGCAACCACAAGATGATGGTCACTACCAACGTCCGCTCCTCTCTTGTTCCTAACATCTTCCAAGCTTCTTCTGAACCTTCTGCTCACCGCGATGTGATCAATTTAATTTTCTGTGACTTGATCAGGAGACACCCAGGTGACCTTGTGGCACCGCCTATGAGGAAATACCGTGCCACCCATCACCAAATCCTGACTGGCGCAATATTCCGTAAATTTCTCCCCATTGTCATTCATCTCACCAAGGCCATGTTTACCCATGATCTGCTACAACCCCTCATTGTTTGAGCCCACCTTCGCGTTGAAGTCTCCCATAACAATGAGAATGTCCTTCTTACTAGTTTGTCTTGTGACATCTCGCAGCATTTGGTAGAATTCTTCCTTCTTCTCTGGCTCCGATTGTTCTGTAGGCGCATAGCATTGTATGATGATCACATTCCTGATCTTTGTCTTGAACCTAGAAAACATGAGCCTACTAGAAATTGGCTTCCACTCCATAAGGCTTCTCTTTGCATTTCCGTTGAGCAGCAACCCCACTCCATCCCTGTGTTCATCATCGCCCCCAGAATAGAGAAATGTAATTTCATCTGTTGTCTGTATTTCACCAAATCCTGGCCACCTCACTTCACTCAATCCTAGGATATCCAGCCCATAGTTCTTCATCTCCCGTGTCACTTGTTTCAGTCTGGTTTTCTCCATCAAGGTCCTCACATTCCAGAAACCGATTTTCGTAGTCCTCTTCATGCCAAAAGTTGTCATCAGGTTATCCGCCCGGTTTTGTAATTTCGCTTCAGTTTCCGTAATCAGTTTATTTAAGAGGAGCGAGTGATTAACCCACTGCCTCAGAGTGCCTTGGAGGGGCTGCCACCTTAAGCCTGAGGCACCAGACTGATTTTTTATCAAGCGCAACTGCACCTGTTTACTGCGAGAACTAAAAGCTCAAGCAACCTTAAACTCCCTATGAAGGCTTCCAAAAAGATGGTTCATAGGGAGGTTAAGGCTGCTTGAGCTTTTAGTTCTCGCAGTAAACAGATGCAGGTGCACTTTATATAAAGGGGGGGGGGGGTAGGGCGCTGTTCGCTACTCCTGTGGGAGTCCGGGCGGAGACACAAAGTGCTCGCTGATGAGCCAGCTTGGTGTCCTAGGCGAAACCCCACACACGACGCGGCACAAACCTAGAAGAATTGCCGAGTTTTATCTTAATTATATTTTGTAGTATCTGGAGTTGAAAAGTGGAGTATTTATTTTCCATATTCCATATTTGGACGGTTAGCACATATGCTCCATATCCTTAGTCCTTAAAGTCAATATAGTCTCATGTTACGGCTAGAAAGTATTAAACCCTAGTAAATTACCAGTCCTGTCAATAATTTAGAAACCAACTAAAGATCTATATTTAAATCTGTAAATCGTAATACAGGTAACGTTGCAGATGAGGCAAAAGTGAAGTTGGACACTGTACTTAAAAAAAAAAAAACTATCAAGCAATGGGAAAGGTTGCTGCAATTTTTTATGGAGATTTAAGTGTAAAGTTAACGTTGGGTTTAACCCCAGCAGACATTGTGATATTAAAATATACCCTAATAACCTCTACTGATGTTGAACGCAGTTTGTCAATATAAATCTGTCCTCAACAGCCAACAGGAGAACATTCACTTTCCAGACTTACAATAACATTCTGCAATCAATTATTTTGGTAACAGAGAATATAAGATTGCGTCTTCTTCAAAGATCATATTGATATTAAAATGAGAAGTGCAACGTTGTGTTTCAAGTAGATCTACTTTGTTTAGCTTCTTTGAATTTGGGTAATAAAATAGAACTTATACGTCGTGTGTGGGTGTGTGTGTGTGTGTGTGTGTGTGTGTGTGTGAATATTTTACGTCTATCTCTATAATTCCATATTTCTATAAAAAAAATACTAAATATATATGTACATATTTCATTTATTTATTATTACCACACATGAATTCATTCCCTACTCATTACTAAGTTTCTGCCTCAATGGTAGTGAGTAGTGGACAGTAGTATAATATTAAATAAATAAATAAATAAATAAATAAATAAATAAATAAATAAATAGAGATACAATCCAGTTCCATAAGAAAGTGAATGAACTATTATCTTCATTAATTCATCCTTCCTACGGGAAAAACTGTACTTTCGTTTGTGTATTACACACCGAAACCTTTTGCTAAATCTCAGTAACTCTGAATCGAAAGCGAAAATTTAGATGCGAGAAGGCAAGGGTGATAGTATGCAACCTGCCATGGATACCTGTTCGCCAGGCGAGACGCGGCTACGCCTGCTACTGGACTGAAACGTGAATTTTGTCACTATATTGAAATGGTGAAACATTTCGGAACGATAATAGTCCTGTGTTCCCTGGTTTATAAACTATGTTCATGCAAAATTTCAGCTAAATCGGTTGAGTAGTTTTGCGTGAAAGACGGACGGACGTACCAGATAAACACCACTAGACTTTTATATAATATTCCGCTATAGATTCTTTTTCAGCGTATGGCTCTTAGTGCCGGGAGTGTCCGAGGACATGTTCGGCTCGCCAGAGTTTGTAGCCGCTTCTATGCGGACACCCATGGGGTGAGCTAAAAGTACCATCACGTGTGGAGTGTTGTCTGGGGAGGAAAGTGTGAATGTAATGACGAGGAATTGGAAGGTAGCGGCTGTGACCTATAGTTAGTGGCCAAACCCGGTATTTGCCTGGAAGGAAGATGGGAAACCACAGAAGACAATCTTCAAAGTTGCCGGCGGGGGATTTGAACCTCCTCGCCTCCCGGATGTGAGCGACTGCCTGCAGCCACGCCGTTACGACCACGGCTAACTCACCCTGTTAGCTATAGATTATAGGATATGACACATTAATTTAGCTTCACATTCACCACCATTGTCAGGGAAGATTTTCCGAGGAATAACTTCCATACGGTAGTAAACATGCATTTGAATTTTCTAATGTTAATTTCAAGAAAGTCATAATTCCATAAAATATGAAGAAATATACAAAAACTAAATTTAATGTTAAATACGTAATCTACGGCATGCACCACTAAACTAGTGTCTCGCGTACGTTGAACATAATGTCATACTAAGCCTTGCCTGGACTTCAAACTTGAATTTTTCATACCATGGGCTCAATTAGGGACTTGAAACTTCCTTAGCCATTAAGTCGCGTGTGTTTTATTTTGTCCGGTTACGCACACCTAACTACACGGGGCTGATGACAAAGATGTTCCAAGCCCTTAAAATGAGTTAACTAAAACTGAGACTCCGCCTAACTATTAGAAAGGCCATCCAGAATACTCGGTAAAAATGTAGAATCTGAATACATTCTGAATTTAAATTTTGATGAATGATATTGTGATACAGAGCTTCCGTAGCGTGTCTGTATATCAATCGACACGGATTTTTCTCGTCTAAGCTCCCTTTGATGCCAACAGATTGAGAGCAAGATGGCGTGGTGCATTGGCCTATTCGCTTGACTTTCGTCCGGACGGTCGTACACCTAATCTTGGTGACAATGGGGGTGGTAGAAATTGTACCTTAAAATACATGTAATCTCTGGTGACGTATTCTGCCTCAAACCCCGGGCTAAAACAAATAAATGAGTACGTTGGCTCCAACTAATTGGGATAAGCAAAAGAAGGCTTCAGTTGTACATAACCAACAGACTATACCAGAATTGTTCCCTACAACATTGTTAGGCTATCTCCTTTCATAACCAAACGGTGGCATGCAACTGACAATTCCTATTTTTAACGGCGTAGCAGTGTACGTTAAATCACTCGCCACGACTGCTGCAGCAAGACCGGAGATACAGTAGGAGGATCGAATACTGAATGGCTATCTTGAGTGGTTTACCTCGGGTTCTTCCACACTTCCTCCAGCCCCCACCTCCCAGGGGTTCAAAATTCGTGGGACCACGGGACCTGACCAGTGTCCGGCATTGCTTCCACTTGTGCCGGGATTCTCATCTTTCCTTGGTCAACTCTTGTTCTCTACCGACCCCAGCGGTATTGGGGTATACGAAGCCTAGGGAGTCATTCACTTTCCCGCCTTAATTGGCCCTTGTCTCATCTTTCCTGATACCCTCATTCTTCGAGGGATCAGAACTCTTTTCTTTTCACGGTCTCTCCTGCCTTCTGCTCAAGGCCCTAAAGGAGGCAGGGTATATGTAGCCCCTCCACCAAAGGTGCACCCTGGATAGTTCTACACCCTCACGTCTGTTGAGTTTGGGAGCAGGAGACCTCGAGGAATTCCTGAGCTGGGTCCGGTTTTTCCTCTTTTTCCCAGTGACTCTGGGGCGGACCCTCTCCTCTGATACTTTCCTCTCTATCTTTCCTGACCCTACTTCTTTCCAAGTCCCTCAATTCTCATCCCTCGCGAGTTAAGGAATGCCCTTTCTCTGTTTTTATTGTTATTCCTTCCTTTTTATACTTTACTACTTCTAGCATGTAAGTAAGTTGTAGTTAGTTTTAGTTATAGCGTACATTTCATCACATTTCATGTTCACCCAAATCATTAGGGACCAATAACCTCGCTGGTAGGCCCCTTAAAACACCAATTATTATGATCAACATTACTTCCTCCTGGCGAATTTCAAGCCCCGAAACATCTAACTCCGTCCCTGACTTACACACACTACTAGTCACCACAGAAACACAGGTTATCAGACACAATTAATCACACCATGGTATACGGGGCTGATGACCAAAGATATTCCAAGCCCCTAATACAACATTAAACCAAGGGAGACTGGCCATCAAGGTTGCAGGATCGAATCGTGGCGGTCAATTGATATTTAAGGGTGCGCAAATGCGAGGGAGCCGTGTCAGTAGATTCACTGGCACGTTAATGATCCCCTATGGGGCCAAATCCCCGCACCCCGGCGTCTTTTAAGTGTCACAGTAGTAAAACCAATAACACTTGAGACTGGCAATGGCCAGTCTTGGGAGGAAACTGCCGCAAGACTCGCAATCTTAGGGCATAGCCTAATTGCACGTGCGGTTCCACATCACTCGCCACGTCCTTGATTATTTCAATTTACTTTTTAAAATGGAAGCTTAATAATGTTGCGGCAATAGATTTTATACTTCTCTTTTTTCATCATAATGATTTTCATTTTGAATGCGGTACTGACTTAGTTGCGCTACTTGGCAAGAGAGTTGAGAAGCGTAGCGTATCGTATTATTTTCGCTCTGCGTGTCGCTATGTTAGAGTGCAATGATGTGTAGGAATATGAATGTCACAGCAGGGAGAGGCTGGTTTAGTTCACTTCCTTGCCCGAGATTGTGGCGTAACAGCCTTCGTTCCGTTCCGGTCCACTGTGCGTTAATGCAAGTGTTGATTGGGCTGTCTTCGTCCCGTAGGTAGAGCCCTGCGCGGATAAACAAGACGTTATCCGCATCCGCCCCACATCCACAAGACTGCTATCCGCATTCGCCCCGCATCCACAAGACTGCTATCCGCATTTGCCCCGCATCCACAAGACTGCTATCCGCATTCGCCCCGCATCCACAAGGCTGCTATCCGCATTCGCCCCGCATCCACAAGGCTGCTATCCGCATTCGCCCCGCATCCACAAGGCTGCTATCCGCATTCGCCCCGCATCCACAAGGCTGCTATCCGCATTCGCCCCGCATCCACAAGGCTGCTATCCGCATTCGCCCCGCATCCACAAGGCTGCTATCCGCATTCGCCCCGCATCCACAAGGCTGCTATCCGCATTCGCCCCGCATCCACAAGGCTGCTATCCGCATTCGCCCCGCATCCACAAGGCTGCTATCCGCATTCGCCCCGCATCCACAAGGCTGCTATCCGCATCCGCCCCGCATCCACAAGGCTGCTATCCGCATCCGCCCCGCATCCACAAGGCTGCTATCCGCATCCGCCCCGCATCCACAAGGCTGCTATCCGCATCCGCCCCGCATCCACAAGGCTGCTATCCGCATCCGCCCCGCATCCACAAGGCTGCTATCCGCATCCGCCCCGCATCCACAAGGCTGCTATCCGCATCCGCCCCGCATCCACAAGGCTGCTATCCGCATCCGCCCCGCATCCACAAGGCTGCTATCCGCATCCGCCCCGCATCCACAAGGCTGCTATCCGCATCCGCCCCGCATCCACAAGGCTGCTATCCGCATCCGCCCCGCATCCACAAGGCTGCTATCCGCATCCGCCCCGCATCCACAAGGCTGCTATCCGCATCCGCCCCGCATCCACAAGGCTGCTATCCGCATCCGCCCCGCATCCACAAGGCTGCTATCCGCATCCGCCCCGCATCCACAAGGCTGCTATCCGCATCCGCCCCGCATCCACAAGGCTGCTATCCGCATCCGCCCCGCATCCACAAGGCTGCTATCCGCATCCGCCCCGCATCCACAAGGCTGCTATCCGCATCCGCCCCGCATCCACAAGGCTGCTATCCGCATCCGCCCCGCATCCACAAGGCTGCTCTCCGCATCCGCCCCGCATCCACAAGGCTGCTCTCCGCATCCGCCCCGCATCCACAAGGCTGCTATCCGCATCCGCCCCGCATCCACACGGCTGCTATCCGCATCCGCCCCGCATCCACACGGCTGCTATCCGCATCCGCCCCGCATCCACACGACTACTATCCGCATCCACAAGACTGCTATCCGCATCCGCCCCGCATCCACAAGGCTGCTATCCGCATCCGCCCGCATCCACACGGCTGCTACCCTCATCCGCCCCGCATCCACACGGCTGCTATCCGCATCCGCCCCGCATCCACACGGCTGCTATCCGCGTCCGCCCCGCATCCACACGGCTGCTATCCGCGTCCGCCCCGCATCCACACGACTTTCCTCTGTATTCCCACGTTTGTTATCCGAATCTACTGGCATTAGAATATTATTTTTAATTAGATAAAGCATAAATTACTAAAAGCAACATATTTAGACGTTTGAGGAAAAAGTCGTTCCCTTAGACTTCGTAACTTAGGCATGTGCTATGTTTAAAATGAATGTTACACAGCCAGAATTGCATCCTTTTCCTATTCGGAGTGTTAATTATGATTAATGACATAATTTGAATGAGATTAGCTTAAATCATCTTACATTTATCATGAAAAAAAAACACAACAGAAAAATATCTTAAAAATCCGGGTCCTAGTAACGATATTCAACAAGTTCGGATTGTATTCTAAAAACTATCCGCAAATTTACTCCAAACATTATCCGCAGCTTATCCGCTATCCGCACAGCCAAGCAAACTATATCCGCGGGTTTATCCACGGTTGTCCGCATCCGCGCAGGGCTTGACCCATACGAAAGATTATAACTCCATCAGTAAATTCCCTGTGCTGAGGTAAGTACAGTAGAATATAAGCAGTGATGGACGAAGCAAAGATTATATAAAAGGTAGGTTGGCTCAAGCAAGGAAAGTATATCTACGGAAAAGAAATCTGTTGACATCAAATATAGAGTTAGGTATTAGAACGTCATTGTCTGGAACGTGGCACTCTCGGGAAATAAAACTTAACTGTTGGCGCAACAGAAAAGGAGGAAAGTAGCATTTGAAATGTGGTAGATAGGGTTACAAATAAAGAGGTATTGAGACGAGTGGGAGAGGTGAGAAGTTTCTGGCAACTGTTAATGAAGGGAAGAGAGAGATTGATAGGACACATAGGCCTACTAAGACAGACAGGAAAAGCAAACATAAATATGGAAGGGTCGAGGACAAGAATTGTAGGGGTAAAATGTGGCAAACAGATGATTGCCTTGGATGTAAGGTGTGGTAGCTATGTTCAGATTAGATGATTAGTTCAGGACAGGGAGGCAAGGAGGGCTGCATCAAACCAGTCAAAAGACTGAAGACTCAATCAACAACGAGGTAAGTAGTTGTTAATAATGCATTTTAAGATATTGGGATATCTTGGTCATCAGCTCCGTGAACTTTGGATGTATCTTGGATTCATCTGCTAACCTATGTTTCTTTGGTGACTGGAATAGTGTGCGTTATTGTAATTATTAAGGTCACGGATAGGTGCCCCGGAACTTCAAGTCAAGTACCATTCCGACATTTGTCTGCCTAAAGGGAGTGTACGACAAAATACCCGAAGAATAGCCATGCTCAGGATTGCTGTCACCGCCTGGATTCGAACCACTGCTCTCCGGAATTGCTGCAGATCCCCATTACAGTCGTGGTGCTCAATTTAACACTCAAGAATACGCCACGGGTTGTAGCGAGTTAAAATGAAGACACACATTTGCAAACCAAGAAGTCAGTATTTTTAACCTCTAACCACACTGGTAAAAAGCCAAAACGAATGGTAGGAGGTGTGTATGCTCGTAGGATCATTACGCCTTTTTACCAGAGTTGCATACACGTTAACATAACATTATCCCGCCAAGTGCGAGTTGCGTAGTGAAATGTTGGTTTCTTCAAGCAGAGGGGAATAATGCAGCGGAAATTCATCAAAGAATGAGTTCTTCTCATGACAGTGCCCGTCGTCACAGTGCTGCTGTAACCCAATAGTCTTCAGCAATTTCTCGCCGTTAAGCCCCGACTTAGCACCGAATGGCTTTCACTTCTTCCCAAAATTCAGTAGGTGTCGAGGAGGCCAACGGTTCGAGATGAGCTTCAAAACAACGTTAAGGCTCATGTCAACTCAAAGGTGCAAACATTCTATGAAAAGGGGATTAGAAAGCTCGTCCACAGATATGACAAATGCCTCAATCATCACTGTGATTAGTCCTATGTCGAAAAATAATGTTTGTACAGAACTTTTGGTATTAGATTAGTTCTGTTATTTACTATTGTATTTTATGGGTCATCGGAGGATAAAAGAAACTATCCTCGTAGATTGTGGTTGTTGCATTTAGGGGCCTGAGATATGGCTTATCGGCCTCTAATTATTAGGACTACTACTACTACTACTACTTACAGCTAACTTACAAACTAGGAAAATGGATGAATGAATGCACTTCTTGCAATACGCAGGGAAGGAAGAATGAAATGGGAGGTTTGGCAAAAGGAACTGAAGCAATGACGGACGCACGTTTTTCTGACGCTAGTTTCATTACGCTTCACCAAGTTAAATTTAGGTGCAGAAGGAAAATGTCCCTATTCCTGTCAGTTCCTTAAGTGCGGATAGCCTGGACATTTTTCGCTTCCACTACTGATCTTAAATAAGCTTTGGATTTTGTTATGACTTCCCTGAACTTTATCTGTGTCTTGCCCAGTAGCGTAGCTAAGCGCGTTAAATCATGAAGGGATTTAAAGTCACTGGGCACTTACCTCAGTTCTAGAACGTATTAATTACTCACACATACACTGCTAATCTCAATGACGCAGGTTACCGTATCTAACTACACAGACGAGTACAAGTGGCTGATAAAATTAATTATTATTAGTAGTATTTTGTTATTATACGGACTTCATGCAGGCCTACTGTACGTAATGCGTATACAGTGTAAATATGGTGCTGACGACCATGATACCCATAGTGCTACAAACGATAACGCTCGTTGAAGAACACAAACTGGAACTGGCAGAGTGGTGAAATTCCTTACGTGACCTATTCTCTCTGCTCGGGTAAAAAAGATTCCTCAATAATGTGTCACGCTTCTAACCTATGCACGTTATGGTTTGCCATATCACGCAAGATGGAACAGTCTTTGGCTTAGAACGAATCTAGTCTTCCGGGAAGGCAGGATTCCTCGCTGCACGTTCAGGCCAGGAGAGGCTCAAGTGGGTTGTCCAAAAGACCATATGACACTGTTACATCGGTGGTCGATTCTCTCTTCGAAACTATATAAAACTGATGAAGATGATAATTTTTCAAACTGGATAGTGGCTAGAGATCGAAGTACCTCGAAATGCTGTAAAGCACGTAACATTGGACACAAGGTTATCAAGGAGAACCTAAACGTACGTGCCTAAAAAGACTGGCAATAATTATTTTCGGACCTGCCACTAACTGACCAATCTCAACGCTGACACACATGTTTGGTCTAAGATGATGGCCAGATATTAAACAAGAACAGTAATTTACTATATCAAGGAGTTCCTCATCCGACATCTGCTTTTAGACTGGCTGCATGGCTCAGCGGTACCGTTCTCGCTTGCTGGGTCCAAGGTTGCAGGATCTAATCCTGGCGCAGCCAGTTCGCATTTATGGATGCGCAAATGCGAGGGAGCCGTGCCAATAGATTTACTGGCACGTTAATGATCCCCTTCGGGGCAAAATTCTGGCACCCCGGCGTCTTTAAAAGCCATAGTCGTTAAAAGGGACGTAAAACCAATAACATTATCGAAATCTGCTTTTAAGAGAGTTACTTCCCTTCATCTTTAGGAGGCCGTGCTCTGATAAACATCCCGTGCTAGTCCGCCGTGAATCAAAACATTGTAATATTTACCTTCAACCATGCCAACTTCCATCCGCCATCTGTGTATTTGCTCGTCGTGCCTGCAGCCTGCCTATAAAGAAGAGCCTCGTCCAGTGCTGCATGCTCGCCCGGAGTGGAGCACGTGCTCAGTTCCGCCGGCAACCTAAGTTCTGAAGCACTATCCGTCATTGGTGTTATTGTTGTGTGTCTGTTTTATTTTCTGTTCTATCGAATCAGGGCTGCCGACATTTGGTTCGAACCCACTATCTCCCGAATGCAAGCTCACAGCTGCGCGCCCCTAACCGCATGGCTAACTCACTATAATATTACAAATATTACTCTAAACAAAACAACAAGAATATAATTGAAATAAACTAAATTATAGCCTAACGAATGACCAAAAAAAAAGTGGTGATCTACAGTATTGCTGACGTAAAAATTGTTAA
This sequence comes from Meconema thalassinum, assembly GCA_946902985.2. NCBI lineage: Eukaryota > Metazoa > Arthropoda > Insecta > Orthoptera > Tettigoniidae > Meconema > Meconema thalassinum. Next base: position 368,544,479 of record OX336389.2, on the reverse strand, counting down.
CATCGTCAGTATACAGTACTGCACATCCGAGAAGGAACGAAGTGTTGTGCTCTCGACATCTGTCACAGTAATGCGTCATATCATAACGAAATGAATGTCGTTATAGGTTCTCTTCGCGTACGGTATCCTTAATACTGGTCCAATCTGTTAACACCTGCAAATCTGCTCCTTCCTGAGCGTGCACGTGTGGGCGGCCAAGAACACAGACGTAGCGCGGCAGTACTTTTAGCAATGACTTCTCTACAGAGAACTCGATGGATAAAATAACTGTTTAATTCCCACCCCTTGAAAGATATATAACTGGCTACACTCACTCTTGAGAATAACTGAGGAAATGTAGGGTCGATTACCACCTCAGCAAGACTAGAAGTGGTTTCCAGTCCTACTCCGGGCAAAAGCCGGGATAGTACCACTTCAGATTTCAGGCCCCTTAAAACGACAGAAGAATCTCTCCTTTGTTTCTCTGCAGATAATTCTTGTTGTTTTTGCTTCATCTGAGGGTAGTTTAGCCCAGTGTACTTGTGTGTTTGTAGAATTTGTCTGATAACCTGCCATTGTGGTGTCTGTAGTAGAGAAAGAGAGGGTATTTGTAATTCAGATGAGGATCAGACAGGAGGCGGCCGTGGCCTTAAGTTAGGAACCATTCCAACATTCGCCTGAGATGGGAAGCCACGGAAAACCACTTCAGGATGGCTGAGGTGGGAATCTCCTCTTAGTTTACCTCACTAGGGTGAGTGTTCCCTGTTCCAGCCCTAAGATCAGAATTAACATTCTGGGCAGAGCCGGGAATCAAACCCGGATATCTTAAGCGACAGCCAAGAATGCTAGCCGCTACACCAGGAGGTTTCTACTGTACATGTCTTCACATTCCTTCAGAAACCACTATCGTGTGAGCTGCTCAACTTCCCTTCACTTGCCTAGTTTTAAGATTGACACACCACACACCATGATCTTAATTTATTCTCCGCCCAGGAACAAACTGCCACTTCCTTTCAACTACGATCAAAGGAGACAGTGTTCCAAAAATGAATGGGAAAATCGGCATTGTTTTCACAACTCCAGATCGACTGTAAGATAACTAAAGTCAGCTGTTGTTTATGTATGAAGGTGAACGGTACCACGCTTTCTGTGTCTGCAACCAATCCCCCCTAAGTGATCACACCACATGAAAATATGCACCTGAATGTGCCAAAATAGGCACTGATATTGTCACGATATACACTTGAGGGAGGGGGACCTACACCTATAAGGATCCAAAGGTCATGTATATTTCACTTTTATATTCCTCAGCAACAGAAAGTAATCACGAATTGTAATTTGGTCTGCCATCACACTATGCTTTGCCAATATGTCATATGGCGAATGCATTTCAGGAAATTAGGCATTTAAAATGGCGACTGCATATTGTGCACTGTTCCACAGTTTCCCTAATATTTTACACAAATATCACTGTTTAAAAAAAACTTTTTTATTGTATTTACTAATGCAGTAGCTAGATTGACCTAGAATCATTGGAATCTATAAAGAAATATGTTTTTAAAGCCTATATTTAAGTGTAACTTTTTTGCAAGTTTTTTCACTGAATATTAAAAAACTAAACTATGACATGTGCAGCAACAGTTTGTCATATTGTTGTTCCCTATAAGATACACATGTATTATAAATTTCACTTCATTGTCTTGAAAACTCTGGCAGTTACTAAGGAAACGTGGATTTGAAAATCCAAAGTTTCGGGAAACTAGCAACAAAGTTACCAATGTGTAGGAACACTTCTAAAACGTCGGTGACAGACGGTGACAGTCCTGCACGTTTTTGGTCATAACTTCAAAAGTATTATACATATCAAAGAAATTGTTGTAGTGATTTGAAGAGGAAGGCTTAATGAACTTGGAAGAAAATAAATTTAAAAATGACAAATTTTGATCCTTATAGGTGTAGGTGAAGCCTCCGTGGCTTAGGCGGCAGCACGCCGGCCTCTCACCGCTGGGTCCGTGGTTCAACTCCCGGCCACTCCATGTGAGATCTGTGCTGGACAAAACGGAGGCAGACAGGTTTTTCTCCGGGTACTCCGGTTTTCCCTGTCAAAATTTCATTCCAGCAACACTCTCCACTATCATTTCATTTCATCTGTCATTCATTTAATCATTGCCCCAGAGGAGTGCGTCAGGCCTCGGCAGCCGGCACAGTCCATATCCTCGCCGCTAGATGGGGGCATCATTCATTCCATTCCTGACCCGGTCGGAGACTGGAAGCAGGCTGTGGATTTTCATTTTCATAGGTGTAGGTCGTCCCTTAAGGGGGAACATACTGTTTTAAGGAGTGAAAACAATAACGATGTTAATATTAGGTCTAAAACTGTGCCTGTCATAGATCTTGTACAACAATTATCTACATTTCCAAGGAAACACACACATCTTGCTATTAGAAGAAAAGTTATAAATTTTCAACATTCAAATCACAACTTTTTATCTTTTTTTTTTTCAAAACTTGGGGTTTTCTTTGTGTTTTTCAGTTTCGCTCATATCTCCCACATTTTTCTTTAAAATGGGTTTTAAACATTTAGCTAAAAAATGAAACCCGCTGACCTTTGTGCCTTTAATTAGTGTTTCTATGAAACGTTAAGAATATTTTTTGAATTTGCTCAGAATATAAATGAAATAATGTGGAAAAGTGAGATTCATTTTTTAGCTGAAGGTTTTAACACCCACTTCAATGAGATTCAAAGTCCAACAATTAGTATAAACAAGGGAGATATGAGGGGAAACGATAATCAGCACAAAGAAAGACTACATTTTGAACAAGTAGTTCCGTGAAGAACTATACAGCCTATTTTCATACATCCTACTCATGTTAATTGCCTCTATCAACATACAAAATTTCAGTTCGATTATTGTGATAGATTCGTAGATATTGAGAACCGTCTAAATATTTCAGATGGTCGCCAGGTGGGATTTTTATTTATATACTATTACATGAAAATTGTGTACGTGTGGTATTCAAACTTCAATCGCATGATTAGGACACAAAAAGTAAAAACGAGATTTTAAAATTTCGCACAGCTGCCATGTTGTGATTATGAAAACAATTGAAGATGCCAGTGGATTAACATTTGTATAAGCATTTAATGTGCAAGTTTCTCTGCACTCGGATGGTTACATCACGAGAAACGTCCATTTAAATATTTATACTTCGCGTCGCTGCCATGTTGGATTTGTGCTCACCAGGTTACTGAAAGTACTATAGGTGAACTTATGTTCATAGCCTCTATGAACATAAAAAATATCAATTTGATTGCCGTAAAAGATTCGTAGATATTGAGAACCGTCAAAATATTTCGGATGCTCGCCATTATGAATTGTTATATGTATAGGTCATAAAGTTATGTACCATTAAAGGGAAATTATTGCGTAGGCTCATTATTCAAACTTTCACTTCGATCGCATGATTACGACACAAGAAATAAAAACTTAATTTTAAAATTTCGCACAGCCTCCATCATGAGGTTACGTAAACAATTGAACTAAATTAGATGCCAGTGCATTACAATGTATATAAACATTTGCTGTGCCAAGTTTCATTGCGTTTTAATCATTAAATCGCGAGAAAAGTCTATATAAAACTTTCAACTTCACTTGGCCGCCATGTTCGTTTTGTAGTTAAGTCTCGTAGATGAACTTCCAGTAGTGCCCTTTATCTCCGTACAAAATTCCAGGGTGATACCGGTAATAGTTTCAGAGATATAGAATGCCCGTGAAATATTTCGCACAGCCGCCATATTGAGGTTATGTAAACAATTGAACGAAGTTAGATGTCGGTGCATCACAATATGTAAAAACATATACTGTACCAAGTTTGATTGCGTTTGGTTGGTTAAATCGCGAGAAACATCTATTTAAAAGTCGCAACTTCGCTGGTTTTGTAGTTATCAGGTTTTCAAAAGTCACATAGGTGGGTGAACTTCTAGTAGTTCCCTTTATCACCGTACAAAATTCCAGGGTGATATCGGTAATAGTTTCGGTGATATTGAATGATGGTGAAATACTTCGCGCTGCCGCCATGTTGGATTGGCGAGACTTAACAAAATTTGAAGGGCACGGTCGGGGTCGTCCGGAATAGTTCTACGAACTTGGCGAGTTTCATTGAAATCGCCCCAGAAGTTAGATTTTATCACGGGGACACACACACACACACACACACACGGACAAAAGGTGATCTCATAAGCCTCTTTTTTTTTTCATAAATGAAAATAGGCCAAAAATGAATTAACGTTAGATAATCTAGATTTCTATTAAAACTGAAATACAGGGGTTTTCCAAAATAACTGTACGTTCGACAAATATACAAATTTTAATGATTTTTTTTTGGTGGGGGGGGGGGGGGCTTCTTCCTATAGGAATTCACCAAAAATGAGATGTAACTAAGCGATGCCCTAGGCCTGAGTTAATGGGAAGCAGGTTGTCTACGGTTGACTCACAATCTCCGGGATAATAAAAACATTCCCAACATAAAAACATGGCAACCCAAAAGTTAGTACGTTAACGAAAAATGTTATTACTAACAAAGACGGGCACATATTCTGCATGAGGATAGCTTGATCCCCACCAGAGGAACCAGACATGACGTGCGCTCTGTCATACGTCTGCGCAATTCATTTTTGCGGAGTTTTATTCAATTTCTGCTACTTTAGTTCATCCAGTAAACACGCTGCTAATGTGCGTGCATCATGTTTTGAGGGAGAAAGGAAACTCCAAAACCGTTCTACTGGTTTGCCACTTACTACGTATCGGTACACAACAGCCATCTGAAATATCTTTGAAATATCAGTATTTTCATCTGCTATAATGGTTAAAATTTCAGATTCCTTTATTTGCTTTGATACTTCTTCTCGGCAAACCTCCAACATAATCTGTAAAAGTTAATTTTGAATTGATTTGGATGTTCCTTTGAAAACAGTTGACCTTACCTTTAACACAGCATCCAACTCAGCACTAAAATTAATTAGTCCTCTGAAAACAGCTGGATTTGTTGATGTTACACTTTCATCATGACCACGCAAGGCCAGTTCGAAAGAGCCGCAGAAACGAATACAGTTTATTACAATATTTAACACATACCTATTGTGCCTAACTTCTTCGTTATATTCCGCAATTTTCCTTCTACAGGCACTGTCAAATTGTGCAGCTACGTTAACAGTTCCAAAAAGTGTCAATCTCAAACAGCTGAAGATTCATTTTAGGGATTAATTTCCGTAACTCCTATTTTGGTCCACGCTGATTCTCCACCAACAAACATGGGAAACCGAATAAAGCGTTTTGAATATCGCATTCACATAATCAAATTTTATTATCTTAAATATCTCCTTTAAACACCCTGGTATACTTATATTTTGGACAATACTTATCCGGTAATGGTCTACCGAGTGTTTTTACTGTAAGTTAATCCTCAAGGAGCTGGGAAAACTGTCTAACTAGTAAATTACTTACTCTATTAATTTTCACTCGCACTCCACAATACATGTTAGCCCTTGAAAAATTAATGTTTCAAACTAAACATTCCGTTAAAATATAATACTAACTTACAAGATACCACAGATGATAAATCTGGGTGCTATATTGGCAAGTGGCGCGAAAGGCAAACTAACAAAACACTGAATTTCGTAATGAATGCATAGGCCTGCTCACAATCAACCAAATAATAATAATAATAATAATAATAATAATAATAATAAATGGAGACCGAGGAAAGGAAGATATTGAAGAAAATCCTAGGTCCAGTCAAAGAACACGGCCAGTTCCGAAGACGCCACAACCAAGAGTTGTACACACATGTAGAGAAAATAACTGACGTGATGAGGAAAAGGAGGATTTCTTTTTATGGACATATAACCCGAATGAAATAAACACGGCTATCCAACCGAATTTTTGCTTTTCTCCATGAGGAGAAAAATACAAAAGGGGTCCTGGTTCAGTGAAGTAGAGGAAGATCTGTTTGAGATTGGGATAACATGTGAAGATATCCAGGAGCGTGGCCCACTTAGGGAAAAACTTCAAAAACATCAGAGTTTTCAACTTAAGCCGAAACTAGAAACCGGGAAGGAGTGGTGGACGACAAAGCAAAAGGTGCAACATCGATTGCGAATGAAAGAGTACTGGGCCAACATTAAAATACAGAATAAACAGTTGAGATGACGTGGTCCTTAGATGGCCGTAACGAAGAAATAATAATAATAATAATAATAATGCACAGTTAAGCAGGCCTATCTGCCTGGAACCAAAATACTCAATCAACTAAATACAGAACTAATCGCAACTCAAAACACGCAAGAACACGAGTGGTAAAAGCAAACATAAACCGCTACAGTAACACCAACAATACGTCGCAAAATAGTTCAGAGAACAATTGACAAAAATATTAAATGAAGTTATGATGAGAACTTCTATAAATAATTGGGGTGAACCAACTAATGTCTCTCTCTGAAATTCCGATATTTGTACCGTATTGCTGTGGGTGGTGTAGCATTGCCTAGTGGTGTGGGAAAGAAACTACCCTTCAGGGGCAGATGACCTCGTAGTTACGCCCGTTAAAACAACAATAACTAACTAAACTACTCTTCGCGGGGCAAGAGAAATCGAGGGTGGTGTCATTTCCAAAGAGTGGAGCAATCTAACATTTGGAACAGAGTATTGCCAGGAGGCTGGCAGCTCGTCTGCAAATCCCTACAATCCATGTTGGCCGGCAAGCTATGTATAAGCTTGGCCTCGACCATGCTGGCCGCATTGTCAATAGCAATGCTATTACAACATGATAATGTTAGGTGGAAACTCAGTGCTGCGGTGGTTAATACGCGCACTGTTAGGAGGACAGTGTTGATGCAGAGAACGCCACGATAGTTTGATCCACTGATCGCTTACTGTTGACTACGTAACTTTTCAATTGCACGCTAGATGGCAAAGCTATCGCTATTAATTAATCGTTGGAAAATATATGATCAATTATTTTAATTGATTCTTACATTTCTGGAGTAATTTATTATGATAGTTTCGCAAAATTTAATTACTGTATTAAATGTCAATGGTTTCTTCTTGATGCAAAGTGTTCTCTAAAACGATATTTCTGGCAGATCCTTCCTAAACACGTATATGCTTGGCGCTTATCATGACTATCTAAGTCTCAACCAATTCCTCCCGTCACTTACAGGATGGATCACTTCTGGTTTCTCTATCAAATAGCGCTTTCTAACGATAGTGGCATAGAGAAACCGGAAGTGGCCCACCCTGTAAAAAAACAAAAAACAAAAAAAAATCCACCGGCAATTATTATTATAAATATCCACATAAGTGTTTGATATTCACACAGATAGCTTCTCACAACACATCACTTAGCTGCTCGTCTATTACCCGGACGGCCGGGGTTCGAATCCCGGTGACAGCAGGGTGAAATTTTCACCTGAAAAATCACGTAGCGTCAGGAAGGCTATCGGCCTTAATCCCCGGCCAAAACCAAAATGAGCCTGGTTGGCTCCGGCGACCCCAATTAATTGGGAAAAGCCGAAGAAAGTTATGGACACTTACGCAAAACCGGAAGAACGGATTTTCAAAAAAAAAATTAAGGGGCAGCACCAATTCACCTGTAAGCCGCTTGGTAGCACCACTTATGGACAAACACATGGTGAACAGCTGGGTGCTGAATGTATATTTTGTTGTTTGAGTCTTCAGTCTTTTGACTGGTTTGATGCAGCTTTCCATGCCTCCCTGTCCTGAGCTAATCGTTTCATCTCTACATAGCTACCACACCATACATCCGAGGCAATCTGTTTTAACATATTCTAACCTTGGTCTACCCCTACAGTTCTTGTCCTCGACCCTTCCTTCCATAACTAAGCTTGCTATTCCTGGGTTAGTATGTGTCCTATCTCTTCTCTTCATTAGCAGTCTCCAGAAACATCTCTCCTCTCCCACTCGTCTTAATACCTCTTCGTTTTTAACCCTATATACCTATCTGATCTTAATCATTCTCCTGTAACACCACATTTCAAACGCTTCAATTCCCCACTTTTCTGCTGCACCAATAGGGCATAGTGCCTGAAGATAAATTCTGACGTCAGGCGGTGCTCGTAGGTAAGTGACAGTACACAGGCCATTGGTAAACATTGTTTTATTATGGTATAGACATCAAATTCACAAGGATACGTACAAAGGACAGGACTCTACTGGTTACAGACCTTTCGAAATAATCACTCAAAGGTGTCTACTGTGCGTTGCCAGCGGTGAATACCATTCGCTGCATGTGTATCGCTAACGTGTAACACCTCCCTTGGAAATGCTGTTACGATGTCTTCTTTCTTAGCAAACCGTCGTCCACGTAGTGGCTTTTTGGCTTTGGGGTTTGGATCATAGTCACATGGGCTCAGATCTGGCGAATAAGGCGGGTATGGAAGAACCTCACATCCCCACCGTTATAAGCGACGCTGAAAGATGGCTGCTGTGTGAGCTGTCGCGTTATCGTGTAGGATTATGGCGTCGTCCAAACGATCAGGACGTTTGGTTCGCACTGCGCGGCGCAATTGGTACAACAAAAAGGAATTGTAATACACTGCATTGATAGTGTACCCCTCACGCACTGGATGACACACAGGAACACCTTGGAACATCGTATGCCAGGATGACCATAACCTATTGGGCGACGAAATTTGTCGAACCTTGTGTCTCCATGGTGCATTTCTGCCGCGGAGAACTGCGTGCATTTCTGCCGCGGAGAACTGCGATTTTAATATACGATCGTTGCTCCTGCTTGTTGACTTCCATTGTGTGACGCTCTCACTCACACACTGAACTTGGGGGGCATGCTCAGACCCACACTGTTGTTTACATACACCATCTAGTGGCATCCTACGCAAGTACATACCGTACGTTTCCAAATGCATATCGTAGATTTTCCGTGTTGCCTCCTGTTCGCGAGAAAAATAATAGTTGCCATGACTTATGACTCGACCTCCGTATTTAAAACTAGAGGACCTGTGCGAGAAATCTCGCATGTGTTAAACCACTGGCTTTACCGTTATGCGGGCTCGGTACAGTTCTGGCAGAATCTATAGTCTTGTTTATTTGTTCAAACGCACTTGATTATAATATATATATATATATATATATCCGTTGACTTTTCAAGAAATGCAAGACTTTCCTGTACTTTTGAGACAATTTGGAAAAAAAATTCTACAAACCACACCTTCTAACTCCTCTGGTTTAAGAGTTTTAGTTTTATGAAACATACACCTTAGCGTTTTATATGTATGACTAGCGGATCCGTGCGAGAAATCTCGCATGTTCATAAGCCACACTTCCCCCAATAGGTTTTGCAAATCGAACACTTCTTATAATAATTGATATTTAAGAAATTAGAATGCAATTTGTCGCTGATAATGTCATTTGTGTGCTCAGTGTGCCGTAGCACTCACCAGTTATTTGATATTTATGAAATTATAAGATCTGAGTACTCATTCCTTCGATTTACTGTTTCTGAAATCCATGCAAAATGATGAAGGAAATACCTCATAATGTTAAAATGACATGAAACGGGCGTCACAGCGACCAAAATAGGAAGTGGACAGAAATTATGGAGCGTATTTTCATACATCAACAGTATCTGCAAATCGCACACTTCTTACATTTTTTTAAAGTCATTTTTTAAAGAAATTATTGATATTTATGAAATTATAGTGCAATTCGTCACTGCTAATGTCTATTCTCCTTCGTTTGAATGCTCATTTTCACGATCGGTCGCTTGGGAGTGCCGCAGGAGGGATCTATACTACTGAAATAATATATACCATGATTTGTTTTTATTTTGTACAAAACTCAGAATATCGCATTTATTTCGCAGGAAATGAAAATATTACATTTTGGGTAAATTTCATGTTTTATCTGTAATTGAATACTGCCAAAATCCACTCGTAGGAGGTTATAGAACATGAAAATACTTGACACGATGCGTTTTAGGTACATTTCGCATCTATCGCTAGCTCTCGGTAATAAAGTGAAGGAACACGAGATACTCTCCGTTAATACTAGCAATAGAGTTGAGAATAACATATGCCAGGATGTTGAAATCTGTCTTGCTTCAGTAGACACTGACCGGTAACTCCCAGTCCAACCAATTATCACATTACTTAATGGATTTATCCACGTTCGTTGCACCAGGCTGCAAACAGCTAACACTTTTCCCCTTTCTTTAACGTGATGTCATCTCTCGTAAAACGAGCTCTTATCTCTGCCACCTTCTGTGCTTTTGGTGTACGTATTGAGACTCCAGAGGCCCTAGTTTCGATTCCCGGCTCGGCCAAGAAATATAATTCTGGTCTGAAGGTAGGAACGGGGAACACTCAGCCTTGAGACAAAATTGAGAAGAGATGTTACATTCCCACCTCAAGTTCTCCCACTTTTAGTCAAGGGCTCGCCTCTGGGCTGTCACCGTAGATTCGACGGGCTGCGTGGTGCGGCGGTAACGTTCTCTCCTGCTGTTCCCAATTTTACAGGATCGAATTCTGGCGCAGTCAGTTGGCATTTTGAGGGTGAGCTAGTGCGAGGAAGCCTCGTCAGTAAATTTACTAGCACGTTAAAGATCCCCTTCGAGGCGAAATTCCTGCACCCATGTGTCTCTAAAAGCCACAGTAGTTAAAAGGGGCGTCCAACCCTCATACTAGAAGAATTAAATTTCTTGGCAGAGCCAGGAATTAAACCCGGACCGATAGCCACTCCACCACGAGGTGGTCACTATAATTTTTTTTTCTAGGTATTTAGGTACTTCAATTCATGTCTTTCGTAGACGTAAATAGACTCGACACTTGTCTTGATCGTACCTGTGAAACTAATACGACAGCAAGTTTGCGCTGACAATTACCTAATGTAAGGGAATGGAGCAAACAACCAAAATGACGAGTGAGCGTACTTGGCGCTTATAATGCCCTAGCATCACTTACATTCCGAATGTTTGTTCAAGATCAATTAGTTAACCTAAGTTAGGCTTACACAAATTTGCCATTCAACAATAGTTAATTGGGTGCAAATGTGATAAATAAGAAATGGATTAGTAGACTTATCAATGGGATGATAAATGAAAATACTTCCTGATCAATTAGGCTTTCTTAGCCTTCAGTCGGAGGAAATTTCCAATAATTATTTCCTTTGTCAATTCTGTCAATTTCTTATGGCTTCGTGCACCCCAAGAAGACGTATTTGACGAACCAGGGACATCAATACAGGGAATAGGAAATCTTCCTTCACTCATTCGGAAATCGGAACAACGTAAGGGTAGTTTTTTCCCACAAAATTAGACTTACTGCTATAGGACAGAGGTAGCTTACATTACCCAGGAAGGGAGTAGGAAGTGGGACTCATCGCTTTATGTACGTAATCTGTTATGTAATCAATATAGTAGTTTGTCTGTTGTCATATTTTACAACGAAACGTTTCACTGAATTTTTAAATTATGTTCATTATTGAATTACTGAAGTTTCTGATGAAAATCAAAGTTGGCTAGCCTGACTGGAAGATTCTTGAAGTCTACCCTCAATGAGCTTACATGAAATATTATGTCCAGTTTGTGTCTCTTGTGAAATAAAATGTGTGTTTGCCAAATAAAGAGGAGCGTGCTCAATCGCATTGGGCGCACATTAGGTTCACGTTGAGTAACTATGTTCTCGCTTGCCACGATCTTGCCTACCCACAGCCATAGCAAGAGCTCTTCCTTCTGGTGGCAAAGGCTTGTAACTTTGCGTGGCTCTTAATCTCTCTGCCGCGAGTCATGGAACCTCGTTTTTACGTTATATCCAAACAACCAGACGTGAAATTTTACCTCAAAAGTCAACCGGTATTAACCAGGAATTGAACCCGATCCACGTAGTTGATAGGCAAGTAGGTTGACCTCTTTGTGGTGAAAAGAACTGAAGAAAATCGTCCTTGCGATTTACCAAATTTATGAAGTTGTTCATAACTACTGAAATAATCGCTAAAAGGTATTCATAAATCAAAATAGGCCTGTAATAAGAAATTCTGTTGGTCGAAATTAGACTGTACAGTAGTTGAAACTGATCAAAATAACGACTTTCAGGAAGGTGGTTTATTGTTTCACTTACGTACTGGAAGAATTTCATTCACTTAATCAGGCTAGAAATGAGTGTCCATGAATTAGATTTGAAATTATTCACAGGACGTATCCTTCCAATACTCACTTCCTGTCTACATTTATACGGAAATGCTATTAACTTTTACGTCCAATAAGCAATATATCAAAACATGCCTTAATAACTTAAAATATAAAAAGTAGTTCCGTGAAGAACTATACAGCCTATTTTCATATATCCTACTTATGTTAATTGCCTCTATCTACATACAAAATTTCAGTTTGATTGCTGTAATAGATTCGTAGATATTGAGAACCGACTAAATATTTCGGATGGTCGCCATGTTGGATTTTATATATGTAGGCCTAGAGTTATGTACTGTTACATGAAGATTGTGTACGTGTAGCATTCGAACTTCAATCACATGATTATGACACAAGAAGTAACAAGGAGATTTTAAAATTTCGCACAGCTGCCATCTTGAGGTTATGGAAACAATTGAAATAAATTAGATGCCAGTGGATTAACATTTTTATCAGGAATTACTGTACCTAGTTTCACTGCACTCGGATGGTTAAATTGCGAGAAACGTCCATGTGACTATTTATACTTCCGTCACCGCCATGTTGGATTTGTGATCAGCAGGTTATTTAAAGTCCTATAGGTGAACTTAAGTTCATAGTCCCTATGAACATTAAAAAAAATCAGTTTGATTGCTATATTAGATTCGTAGATATTCAGTGCCGTCTAAATATTTCGGATGGTCGCCATGTTGGATTGTTAAATGTATAGGCCACAGAGTCATGTACCATTAAAGGAAAATTATTGCGTAGGTTCATTATTTAAACTTTCACTTCGATCGCATGATTACGACACAAGAAATAAAAACTTAATTTTAAAATTCGCAAAGCCGCCATCTTGAGCTTATATAAACAATTGAACTAAATTAGATGCCAGTGAATGACAATATGTATAATCATTTACTGTACCACATTTCAATGCGCTCATATGATTAAATCACGAGAAAAATGTATTAGAATGTGTCAACTTCGCTTGGCCACCATGTTAGTTTCGTAGTTTACAGGTTTTTAAAAGTTACATAGAGAAACTTGTAGCAGTGCTCTTTATCACCGTACAAAATTTCAGGTTGATATCATAAATAGTTTCGGATATATTGAATGCCAGTGAAATATTTCGCACAGCCGTCATTTTGAGGTTATGTAAACAATTGAATGAAGTTAGATGTCGGTGCATTACAATGTATATAGACATATACTGTGCCAAGTTTCATTGCGTTTGGTTGGTTAAATCGCGAGAAACGTCCATTTAAAAGTCGCAAATTCGCTTGGCCGCCATGTTGGTTTTGTAGTTACCAGGTTTTCAAAGGTCACATAAGTGAATTTCTAGTAGTTCTCTTTATCACCATACAAAATTCCAGGTATAACTGTGCCTGTCGTAGATCTTGTACAACACAAGGAAACTGACACATCTTGCTATTAGAAGCAAAGTAATTTTCAGAATCTAAATCTAAAGTATTTTTATCCATTTATCAAAATTTGGCCTTCATTTGTGTTGATCTTTACCGTTAATCGCATATCTCCCTTATTGATACTGTAGGGTTTTCTGGTATTTTTTTTAAAGTGGGCGTTAAACCTTCACCTACAAAATGAATGTCACTCTTTTGCACATTATCACTTAATTATGCGTTATTTCATTTTTATTCTGAGCAAACTCGTAAAATAATATTTACGTTTCATAGAAAAACTAATTAAAGTCACAAAAGTTTGAGTGAGTGAGTTCCGTTATGTAGCTGAAGGTTTAACCCTCACTTTTAAAAAAAGACATTTCCATAAATTCCTATATACATGGGAGATGTGAGGGGAAACAGTGAAGATCAGCACAAAGCAAGATCAAAATTTTGAAAAATGGATAAAAAGTAGTTACGATTTGAATTCTGAAAATTTAAAACTTTTCTTCTAATAGCAAGAGTGTGCGTTTCCTTGGAAATATAGACGAGTGTTGTACAATATCGTTGACAGGCACAGTTGTACGAGGGCTGGTTTTATTTTCAAGTTCCGATGCACTGTATAAAAATAAGATTGACATACCACACTGATTATACTACTAAATGTTTGCTTGTTTTATTCTTATGTCTCAACATGATCGCCAAGACGATTGAAACATTTGTCGTATCGTTACATTCACTACCGCACTGTGCCAACGTTACGATAGACTTTTTCATTGGACCATCTGCCATTTAGTCCAAACAGGCACTGAATGATTTTCACCTTTTTCGAGATTTGAAGGTATGGTTGGGCGGCAACGCCTCGACAAGAAGGAAAAAACTTCAGGAGACTGTCCAGACGTACCTACCTCAGTGTCAGCAGAATTTTTTGCCGAGGGCATTGGAAAGCTGGTGTAACGATACGACAAATGTTTCAAACGTTTTGGCGATTATGTTGAGACATAAGAATAAAACAGGCAAACATTTAGTAGTAGAATCAGTTTGGTATGCCAATCTGTTATTTTTATACGGTCCATCGGAACTGAAAAAAAAAAACAGCCCTCGTAATAATAAAATAGTTATTGGTTTGGCTCCTTGAGCTGTATGTTCTCCCTTAAAGGTAGGCTTGCCATATTTTTGGTGAGTGAAACCGGGACACATTAATATGGGATGGAATTACCGGGGAGTCGGCGAGGTATAGAATACCCCCCAGTACAGCGGGGGGTCCGGGAAATTTTTGAAAAATTAGAAGCAAAATAGTGAGTTTTAAGCCTTTTTTTTAAGCCTTGCAAGTGACGGGAGGGGGAATTTGCCACCCTAAATTGTTAGTTCTACACACCCTTAAAAATAAAAAAGTAATTTTTGCTACTTAAAAAGATATAATTTTTCCTTTTTAATGATAATTTTTTCTGGTCCACCATCCAGAAAGAAGTGTTAATAAAATACCATTTAAAATTCTTCATAAAATTGTTTGTTTGAACAATTACTAAGTCTTATTATTTCTACAAAATCAATTACAGCAAAACAACTTTTTTGTCAAACTAGAAGAAAGAGTTAACATTGTTAATCTTTGCTCTCAAACCACTCATATTTTTTACTTGAATGTACTTTTTTCAAAATGTCTTTCTTAAGCTTGACCTTTTCGTAAAATTCATAGCAAGAAAGGCCGAAGTTGATACTTTTTACGTCTTACAAACGTTTTCCGGGACATTGATAAAACCGGGCGGGACACCTGGACAAGAGCAAAATACCGGGACGTATGGCAAGCCTACTTAAAGGAATTGTGCACCTTTTCAATGACACTCGCAAAATTTTCGCATGAGAACAGTAAACTAAATTAATCTAAACTAAAAATGTACTTATTTATTTGTTTGTTAAGCCAATGTGGTTACTGACCAACCGTTGAAAATGACTTCATATCATAAGGGCTGGGGATACTTACTGATCAGCACCGTGAGTGAATGTGTGTTTAGGATTTACGGTTGGAATGGAGAGCCCGGAACTTTAGCAAAGGTATCGTCCAAGCATTTTTCTGGAGAAGGATTAAGTCTGGGAAAGACAACACCTAAGGATGGCCACTGACAACTGTTTACTAACCTTGGATCTTGTAACGCGCCGCTCCCAACTCAAGTCGTGGAGCATGACTTAGCTACGTCTGTGACTAGTTACTGTTCAAGTGGGTGCTAAGTACGTCTTCAAGGATTTACTAATATTAGAAATGTCCAAAATGTGATGTCCGTGATGAAATCATTCCATATAATGGGATTTATTTCAAGAGAAGTCAACAAGGAACGGCTTTTTTCCTTTTTTTTTTTTACTTGTGATGAAGGGAGTTTCACTACATCCACTTCATGTTTGTTCAGGATTACCGAGCAGTAGTCTATACAAAGGAGCCGCGCAGAGATTGTCTTCAAAGCGTAAATTGAAATCTTGTGTTGGTCTTCACGGTGATGACGAGGGAAAATGTTGGGAATTGTAAAAATGATAGCACCGTTTCAACATCGCTATGTGGATATAGGACAGTCTTGTCAGTATTAAAGAAGCATTGTTGTCTGAAGGCCAATACCATTAGCTCTCGAGAAACATCCTTGCCTAGCAGAGCCTACATGTCAACAAGAACTCGCGTGTAGCTTTGCTGCGGTGTCATATGATTAGCGCAACTTTCTTTTGTTAATTCATTGTAGCCCCATGTTCTTGTGTGTTTCCATGGTGATGGTAACCAGTTACTTAAGGTGGGGATCGTGGCACCTGTCCCAGAACTTGAAATGAGGTCTTTGCATTTGCCTGGAGGGAGAGTGGAAAACTCCGGGGAAGACCACACTCAGGTCGGCGTCAGGATTCGATCCACCAATCACGGACTTGTTGTAGCTCCCATCGCGTATCTCTTGTCACCACTTGTCGCAAGCACACACGAAAAAAATCCAAAATCTGAAACTTAAAAAAAAAAGTTAAAAATTCACAAGGTTTGAAATGTTGTCGCTAGATGGTATGAGTTGAAATGGTTCGTATATATATCTAATTATTGCTGATATAATAATTTAATAAAGAAGTATGAAAAGTTCAGTTTCACTCTAGAATGGGGCCGATAACCTAAATGTTAGGTCACTTAAAACAACAATCATCATCATCATCATCATCATCATCATCACTCTAGAATTTTTCAAATTCACTCAAGAATTGTTACCCTATATAACCAAGAATTTTAGCCCCTTTTATCAAGAATTTCGACTGTCTCTATTATTAGACAATGCATTACTTTTTGTTTGCTTTTTCATTTTGATATGCACGAACCACTCGCAATATTACAAGTATCATGGCCCCACAAAGCATATCTGAAAAGAAATTTGGATTTGGGTAGGAAGTGGCCGTGGCTTTAAGTTAGGTACCTTTACGGCATTTTCCTGGAGTAGAAATTAGAAGCCATGGAAAACACTTTCAGGATGGCTGGGATGGGAATCGAACCCGTGCACCTTTAAATGTCCACTGACTGCGCCGGAATTCGATCCTGCTACCTGGGGTACAGCAGGCGAGAACGTATCACTGCGCCACGCAGCCAGTCGGAGATAGGTTCAGATATGTTTGATTTGTATTAGTGTCGTGGGATCCTATTATACCATAGGTAAGCTAGGTTTAAAAGGTGCCCACGACAACGAAACATCCTGTGCCTCAAAACTTATTACTTCTGAAAACCCTTCCACACGTAAGTTGTGATTTTGACGTTATGCCGGAAGCGTAGTGTAGGAAATGAACTCACTTTTGAATGCATGCAGAGTAAATAAAAATAATTATACTAATTTCTTATGTACCGAGTATTTTAATTGGGTACACAATCAATGTCAATATCAATTGCGTCGAGCTCTTAGCAAGACATGACCTTAACGCCATCTTTGCATCAACCGGGAGAACTATCACCCTACTGTCGACCAAAGTATTATGTGCACTCGAGTTTGAAGGTTGTTTGTGAAGTAACCAATAGACCTACATAAAATCCAATAACATTATCATTTTAGTCGTTCTATTTTACGTTAGTTCATGTAGGGTTGGAATTTTTAGCCTATTTTCAATTTTGAAAAAATAGGCTTATGAGATCACCTTTTGTCTGTGTGTGTGTGTGTGTGTGTGTGTGTGTGTGTGTGATTCGTGTGTGTGTCCCCCCCTAATAAAATCTAAACGGCAGGAGCGATTTCAATGAAACTCGGAAAGTTCATAGCACTATTCCCGGCGACCTCGACCGTGCCCTTCAAATTTTGTTACGACTCACCAATCCAACATGGCGGCTGTGCGAAATATTTCACCAGCATTCAATATCTCCGAAACTATTACCGATATTGCCCTGACATTTTCTATAGTGATAGAGGGAACTACTATAAGTTCACTTATGTGACTTTTGAAAACCTGGTAGCTACAAAACCAACATGGCGGCCAAGCGTATTTGCGACTTTTAAATAGACGTTTCTCGCGATTTAACCAACCAAACGCAATGAAACTTGGTACAGTATATGTTTATATACATTGTAATGCACCGACATCTAACTTCGTTCAATTGTTTACATAATCACAAGATGGCGGATGTGCGAAATATTTCACCGGCATTCTATATCTCTGAAACTATTAGCGGTATCTCCCTAAAATTGTGTACGGAGATAAAGGGCACTACTGGAAGTCCATCTATAAGATTTTCAAAAACCGGTTAACTACAAAACGAACATGGCGGCCAAGCGAATTTGAACATTTTAAATAGACCTTTCTCGCGATTTAATGTTCCAAGCGCACTGAAACCTGGTACAGGAAATATTTATACACATTGTAATCCACTGGTATCGAATTTAGTTCAATTGTTTACATAACCTCAAGATGGCGGCAGTGCGAATTTTAAAATTAAGTTTTTATTTCTTGTGATGTAGTCATGCGATCGAAGTGAAAGTTTGAATAATGAACCTACGCAATAATTTTCCTATAATGGTACATGACTATGGCCTATACATTTAACAATCCAACATGGCGACCATCCGAAATATTTAGACGATACTGAATATCTAAGAATCTATTTTAGCAATCAAACTAAATTTTTTAATGTTCATAGGGGCTATGAACTTAAGTTCACCTATAGGTCTTTAAATAACCTGGTGATCAAAAATCCAACATGGCGGTGACGCGAATTATAAATATTCACATGGACGTTTCTCGCAATTTAACCATCCGCGTGCAGTGAAATTTGGTACAGTAAATCTTTATCCGAATGTCAATCCACTGGCATCTAATTTAATTCAATTGTTTCCATAACCTCAAGATGTCAGCTGTGAAAATTTTTTAAATCTCCTTGTTTTTTCTTGTGTCCTAATTATGCGATTGAAGTTTGAATACTACACGTTCACAATAATCTGCATGTAACAGTACATAACTCTAGGACCTACATATATAAAATCCAACATGGCGACCATCCGAAATACTTAGTCGGTTCTCAATATCTACGAATCTATTACAGCAATCAAACTGAAATTGTGTATGTTGATAGTGGCAATTAACATAAGTAGGATATATGAAAATAGGCTGTATAGTTCTTCACGGAACTACTTGTTAATTTATATTTTAATATTTTTTATCGCAGTTGGAACACAAAAAGTGCCCGTTTTTAAGCGTGATTCAACCATGCGTCACATTTAAGAATTATCTCAAAAACCCGTCATCAGATCGAATCCAAATTTTAACACAATATACATTGGAATGTTCTAGGGCAGTCTTGCACAGGCAGGAGCAATTAGCTCTGGGAGTGCGCATAGCCTTGGGGGGCGGAGCAAAAACCCCATGAGTGGCGGTCACATTGAGAAGTGACGAGCGTGCAGTAATATCACAGCGTAGGGCTGACCATTGGGTCTAGTTACGGAGAGAATATGTGGAGTGATCACACCATATAGGAAAGATCATGATAATTAGGTCATTATCCTACTGTTACCTGGTCTTTTATAGGCTCGTGAATCATCAAGCTGCATCTCAACCTCAATCAGCTTATTAAATATCATTGTATATTCTTTTTTGAATATATGACCTAGATGTTTAGGCGCTTAAATTGCGATCACAGCTACTTGCTGGCTTTATATATCATTATTAATTTGACATACTATTTTTACTCTCGCACTCTGACTCAATTGTAGTACACCTGTAGTTTACTATTCGTTCAGGAATGCAATCCAGCACACCTGTACTTAAAGGCCAAGCACACACTTGCGATGTAAAACAACTCCAAGGCTGCCGGAATATGTCCCTGCTCCGACCTCGCTTCCCGGAAACTCCCGCCTCCTTGCATACAGTATACTCTGGTGTGCTTTCTCGGCACGCACTTCGTTAGTGTTGCCAGACGTTCTACGACCATGTTTCGTATTATAGTCAGATTATTTAACGGCTATCTGGCGTGGATTTACGACAAAAAAAAAGACCCAGGCGTCATTGTTCAGATACATTTTGCCTTTTGCCTAGTATTTGTTCGGCTATGCATCGTGTCTCGTGAGCTATTAGCTCAGTAAATCCCTGCAAACATGTGACATACACTACTTATCTGAGTAACGGCGCTTCACAGAAGCAAATTGTTAATCACGTGTCCTATGTAGGATACCTAAAAAATGTTTTGTGCAGAATGTACCTTTTATTCTACATACATTTCTGTGTACAACGTACTGCACTGCCTGGTCCGTGAACGTATATTATTTTAGTGTGATAGGAGGCCGAAATCTAACAAGATATCACACTCAAATGTAGGAGGATGTTCATTGTGAAATACTAAGCGCTCTCTGCTTGCAATTCTTGTTAGAACCGGGAAGAGCCTGGGACCTCTCTGGTGCGCCTTGAGGTGGGCTGCAAAGGCGGGGGGGATATAATAATTGTAGTTTTAAGAGGCCTAGCATCTAGGTTATCGGCCCCTATAGAACGAAAATACTCACAAAAGGAATAGATTGAAAAATACGCACAAAATGTAGGCTAGGTTCAAAATACTTACAAAATGCAATTGAAATTGAAAATACACATCGCAATTTAGATTGAAAAAGGCCTGTTCAGATTCAAAATACTAAGTGCAATTGAAATTCAAAATACTTACAAAATGCAATTGAAATTGAAAATGCTTACAAAAGTTACGGTAGATTCAAACTACTCATTTGGTTTGACAATACTTACAAAATGCAATTTAGATTGAAAATACTTACAAAATGCAACGTAGATAAGAGGTCTGGCCCCTTGAAGAGGAGGGATCAGGAAAGATGAGACAAGGGCCAAGTAAGGCGGGAAAGTGAAAGACTCCCTAGGCCTCGGATACCCTAATACCGTCGGGGTCGGAAAAGAAAAATAGCCTACCAAGGGAGGCCGACAGGAAGGAAGACAGAGAGGAGCCCAGCACAAGTGGAAGCAATGCCCGGACTCAGTTCAGGTCCCGTGGTCGCCAACCCACGTCCCACTAGATGTGAGCCCCTGGGGGAGGGAATAAAATATTTGAATAAATGTTCCGATAATGTTTTAGCTGCTCTCTGCAAAAAATAAAAACTCAGTCACGGTGAACTCGGCAAGCATACTAGGCCTACTTCAAAACAGTTGCCTAACTCTTCTTTGACCTAAAGCACTCAATTACCCGAGCATACTAGCCAGTCATTTTATTTCCAAGAGATGGTCTTTTCGCAACCAAACCTGCTATATTTGACGTAATTACTGTTAATCGTTATTATCCCTCGTCTGGAATTGAACATTGTACCATTGCCGGTATTGGGTCAAGTTACAATAATTAATAAATAAGACATTTTCAGTAAGTTATTTTCTTAATTTCTTTAGAGCTGTGGTTCCCAACATACTCAAACTGTGATAATTTTGTAACGTATGACCTTTTGGCCGAAATATACAGTATTTTAAAATAACCCCCCTACCAAGCGACCGCTGTCCAGCCATTTGGCCTGCAGATATTGGGTGGACGCGTGATCAGCGCATTG
The DNA here is from genome assembly GCA_946902985.2 of Meconema thalassinum. NCBI lineage: Eukaryota > Metazoa > Arthropoda > Insecta > Orthoptera > Tettigoniidae > Meconema > Meconema thalassinum. The sequence continues at coordinate 368,522,890 of OX336389.2, read as the reverse complement.
GGTCCCCTCGGCCGTAAATGTTGGTATTCGTGATCGGGGCGCTGCCTCATTGTCAGACAGCTACTCAATTGACCTCACGAGGCTGAGTGCACCCAGTTCCAGCCCTCACGTCAGTTTCTAAAATCCCTGACTGAGCCGGGAATCGAACCCGGGGCCTCCGGGTGAGAGGCAGGTGCGCTACCCCAACACCACGGGGCCGGCACAACATATATTACTACTAGACTATTAATTAGAGTAGGCCTGCAGTAAAACTTAATTACAAATTAATTTGTAAATGAAAATAACTTTCTTAGCCTAGGTGAATTAATGAAAATCCACAGCCTGCTTCCAGTCTCCGACCGGGTCAGGAATGGAATGAATGAAGCCCCCATCTAGCGGCGAGGATTTGGACTGTGCCGGCTGCCGAGGCCTGACGCACTCCTCTGGGGCAATGATTAAATGAATGACAGATGAAATGAAATGATAGTGGAAAGTGTTGTGGGAATGAAATTTTGACAGGGGGAAAAACCGGAGTACCCGGAGGAAAACCCGTCTGCCTCCGTTTTGTCCAGCACGGATCTCACATGGAGTGACCGGGATTTGAACCACGGACCCAGCGGTGAGAGGCCGGCGTGCTGCCGCCTAAGCCACGGAGGCTTCTTAGCCTAAGTACATGATATAAAAAGTTTCAATTACAAATTAATTTTGAAACAACAATTTGGTTTAAAAAGGACGTTGGAATTTTGTAAAACTCAATATTTGTCTCAGTTTGACTTTTGTGCACGAATTCCTTCGATGATTTGAGGATTTCTAGGAGTTTTGCTCTTCCTCAGTGCTAACCTCAAATCTCTGCTGAACCTAACAGATTCCTTTGTTTGCTTTTAATCAACAATAAAGTCAAGAATCCCTACTCACTGACCTGAAAGTTTAACATCACATAACATAGGCTATGAAAATGATTATGTATCATATTCTAATAATTATTTTAAAGATATCCTACTTCAACAGCTGGTAAGTCATCGGCACGGATAAATTCGGACCATTTTCGTTCATTGCACATCGTTTTTAAAATCCCCATTTGGTAACTTCTTTTGGTGTGTACTGCTGGTCGAGGCTCTCGCGAACTACCCGTAGTCCACGGACCACTGTTTGGGAACCAGTGCTCTAGAACTAGGGCGTCGCTAAAATTCACTGTAGTTAAAAGGGACGTAAACCAGTAACATTATTATTATTATTATTATTATTATTATTATTATTATCTAGAACAGTGATTTCCAACTGGTGGCCCGCGGGCCACATGTGTCCGCGGAGGAGAGTTTTTGCGGCCCGGAGAAGCTTTTAGAAAAAAAAAGAAATCTTTCAAAAGTCAAGAAAGATTATATTTTATTGCTCATGGGTATGTATTTCTATTCGGCAAAAATGAACAAAATAATTTGATAAAGAATTGATGGCGAACCATTATACAACGTGCCGCATCACACAGTGCAGGACTCGAGGACCCGGCAACAGCATGTCACTAACATCCCTCGAATTTACTCACGGAATAATGAACCCATTTTTAATATTGATTCGAAGAAAACGTATTACTATCAAATTGCAGGCTATTGTTCTGATAACGTTATTAATTTCAGTGTGTCTATAGTCGTTTTTTTGTTGTTCTGTTTGAAATTTGTATATTAATTCAAATAAACTTAAATTTTTCAGTGTTCTTCATCAAAACTAAATTTTTCTTGGTATCTTGGTATCTTTAATTTCACTCCTTTATGGAATTGTAGAATGGTTTTTGAGCAATAAGATCAAATCCCGCTGATTTGAGGGGTAGGATTTTCAGTTTAAAAATTCTGTGGTATCAGGAAGGGCATCCAGCCTTAAGTTTTATGAAAATTAGCCTATTATTTAAGTGCGGCCCGCAACCATACCCGAAGTTCCCACATTGGCCCTCAAGCCCTTACAAGTTGGGAACCACTGATCTAGAACTACGAAGCCTTTTTACATGAAACCTGTTGATATAAGACTTGAACTTGCTAAAACCCTCGACGGATGAGGTGAAATAATTACTTGACTGAAAATATATGTTTTGTTTATTGACGTTTTATTATCGTAATCATTGATAATACCAGCAGAGGCTCAGCAATATGTGGTTCAACACAATGAAGGAAGATTCATGATATGGTAGTTGGAATAGAGTATTCATAATTAGAGCTCCAGCACAGTGGAAACATTTTGTCGGCGTGTGCGGCTTCGTGAGTTAGCTTAGCGACAGGACTGTTGGTAGCAGTACCTGCGCTCTCCACAAACAGTTTAGCTGCAGTGCTCGCTTGTAGCGCCTTCTCATCACACGTTTTGTTTGAGAGGGTGAATACATTGGAAACTCCCTATTATTCAGTCACAAAAGAGGAAGGAAGTAAGGAGACAATACTGGCTCCATCCAATTTACAGTTAAGATTAATGAAAGGGACGCTTTAAAGCACCCAACAAAATTTTGGTTGTAGTTTCGTATGCGTGTGTAAGCCATTGAAATTGAAAATAAAACTGACATCGAAACAATTGCTTCTCCGTTCCACTGGATATCTTGAGTCTCTGTGCCATGTCTAAGCAGAAACTGAACATATGGACCCAGACCATGGCTTCCTCAATAGATGTGTGCTCCCTTGACAGCATTACTGAACATTCAGGTGTGTAGTTAAGAACGTCTGCATGACTGTGGATAATGAGTAGTGAGCGACACTTCTTTTGCTTATGTGCGCTCCTGAATGCGACAACTCAGATGGCTGACAAGTCTCCAGACAAAAATGACACCAGCTATCGCCATAACCCAGATTCACTTTTGTCTCGTCTATATTTTGTCGGACCCCAGCTGAGTCCGGCATTGCTTCCACGTACTTGTGCCAGGCTCCTCTCAGACTTCTTTCCCGTCGACCTCTCTTGGTCAACTCTTGTTCTCTTCCGATCCCGGCGGTATTAGGGTATCCGAGGTCTAGGGAGTCTCAGCCTTTCCCACCTTAATTGGCCCTCCTCTCATCTTTCATGATCCCTCATTTCTCTTTTCTTTTCATTATATTTCCTTTTCTCTTTAAGATTCCCGCATTGTTATGTGAATTGGCTCCCCGTGTATCTAAATTACATTTTGTGAGTATTCTGAATCTCAACTGCATATTGTAGGTATTTTCAATCTAACTTGCATTTTGTGAGTATTTTCAATCTAAATTTCATTTTGTGAGTATTTTTCAATCCAAATTGCACTTTGTGAGTATTTTTCAATCCAAATTGCATTTTGTGAGTATTTTGACCTAAACTATATTTTGTAAGTATTTTCTATCTAAATTATTGGGTTGGTGCATAAGTCCGTAGCGTTTTCCATACGTTTGTCCACATAAAGTACTGTATATAAGTTTATTAAACACATCAGATATACATAAGAGAGAAGTTAATCAGTAACATTCTCCTTCACTATCTAAAACACTCTGCCAACGCTGTGGTAATTTTTTGGTTCCATGCCTGTAGAAATCACGTGGTTTTGAGTTGAAGAGTTCGTCAAGCCATGTTCGAAGCGCATCTTCATCCGGAAAGGAAGTTCCTTGAAAGTTGTTCGATAGAGAGCAGAAAAGGTGAAAATCTGAAGGCGCAAGATCGGGCGAGTAAGGTGCGTGCGGAATGATTTCCCAGTGCTTTTTGTCAGGTTAGCAGAGTGCGGGCGGGTGTTATCATGGAGGAGCATCACTTCACGCAGTCTTGCTGGTTGTTGTTCTTGGATTGCGTCTGCAAGACGTCTCAGTTGTTAGTAATATGTCAGCAGTGATGGTCACACCTCGGGGAAGCAATTCGCAATACAGCATACCGTCGGTGTTCCACCAGATGCATAAAATTATCTTTTGTGAATGCGCGCAGGTCTTTGTACGAGGAGTTGCTTTGGGCTCAAGAATTCCTTTCTGCTCCATGTGTTAGCGTAAAGACACCATTTATCGTTACCAGTAACGGAACAGGATAGGAATGGTCGATGTTGTTCACGAGCCAATTGATAACGAGCAAGCAGAGATGCACATATGGCCACCCGCTAATTCTCGTGTTTTTGGCTTAAAGCATGCGGTATCCATACACCGGATGTTTGGACCTTACCCATTCAATACAAATGTCGCACAATGATGGAATGATCAGTTCATCACATTTGCCAGTGGATCATTGTGAATTAATGCGTTTAAACGATCTTCATCAAATTCCGACGGCTTTCCTGAACGTGGGGAATCACTAAGGTCAAAACGACCCACCTTAAAACGAGAAAACCACTTCCTTGCCGTGCTCTCTCCGATAGCATTGTCCCCGTACACGGCGCAAATGTTTCTGGCCGCCTCCGCTGCTTCCGTCCCTCTATTGAATTCAAAGAGAAGAATATGTTCCAATTTCTCCACTTGGCACTCCATTTTCTAGAGTTCATGGCTCCATTTCCTATCTGCAAATGGCAAAACTTCAATATGTAAACTCAGGAACAAACTTTGAACTACAAATCAACAATGACAGTCTATAAATAAAACCATAGCAACCGGAATACCCACAAGCAAGACAAAAACTCTACGGACTTATGTACCAACCTAATACCTTATTTAAGTATTTTTTTAAAATCTAAATTACCTTATTTAAGTCTTTTCAATCTAACTTAGTTTTCGTTACAGTTTCCATTTCATTGTCATTTTCGCTATCACCCAGACCATTAGGGGCCGATAACCTAGATGTTAGGCCACTTAAAACAACAATTATCAACCATCATCATGTTTTTTGTCGCTAGTGTGCGCATCCCAATAAAATGTAGTAGCCCTTCACCTTGCGACAAAATGTCTCCAGTGTGCGGGATCTCTTAGTGATATCGTTGTGTCTTATCATGCGCAGAGACTTTCTGGATGCAAATTGCTCTGTTATCCTGCTTGAGTAATACGTTATAGTGCTCTACTTTGACTAAGACATATTCTCTCCTAAGTTGAGTGGGACCGTAGAAGAGTGAATACCCTCGGATTTGGGGGGGGGGGGGGGGAAGTGGGGCTGAATTAGTTAAATAATGACTTCCCAAGTGGGAAAGAACTTACCAGACTGGTGATTCCAGGAGAGTCACGAACACTTTTCTCAGTGGCTACGGTGGCGAGTTGACAACACTGAGCCTCCAGCTGGGAAAGTCTCTGCTCCCCGCAGGTGTGTGGAATGTGAGCATATCCGTCCAGCGAGCCGTTTTTTAACGAGGAAAGTAAGAGAACTATACAACTCTGGTTGTGATGAATCATCGTCGTGCTTCGTATTCATTAAGTAAGTTTTACATTAATAGGCCAAGATTGCAGGCATTAGGTCTATCTTCAAGGTACAGTTTCCAGTGCGAATTGTTATTTGTACTGTAAATCAATTGATATGCTTGGAGTTCAAATAACAGATAGTTGCACAAAATGTAACCTACGTCAATAACTCCCATTATCACTAATACTAATTGTTACACGTTAGCAGTGATGTAGTTCATAGCTTTCTATCACGACCGTTTGAATACCTAGTACGGTTCTTCAGCTATTAGGTCGTGTTGTCTACATGAAGTACAAGCCATCAAGATGTTAAACAGATAGTTGAAATTGTCTTGTCGCGCCTCTATGAACCTCGTGAGATGTTACGTCAGGAATGCGAGCGTATTCCCTCAAGAGACACTGACACAGACACAGACACTGATGGTCTTGATCCGAAGCATGCCCGCAAGGTTTCAGGTTATGGTACAAGTGAGAAAAGATCACCTCGTAGCGCAGTGGCTCAACCCCGAGGTCCGGATTCAGTTCCCAGCTCTGCCAAGAAATGTAATTCTGGTGTGAGGGCTGGAATGAATTACACTCAGCCTCGTGAGGCAAAACTCAGAAAAGGTGAGTTAGATTCCCACCTCAGCCATCCTAGGGGATTTTTGTGGATTCCCACCTCTACTTCAAGCAAATGCAGGGATGGTACGTAAATTAAGACTACGTCTGCCTATTTCCCAATGCTCAATTGGGTTACAAATACACACACTAATACAGCCATCACAATAACACAAGTTATCAAACAATTTCCACATACACCAAAGTACACGGGGCTACATGACCGGTGTCACAAAATCAAAAAAAGAATATACAACATTAATCCAGGTGAGAGTTCCAGTGAGTGTTCAAAGGTGTATCCATATGTTTGTGTTCCTCATGCAGAAAACCCAGGAAAGATTAATAAAATTCACGCAATGCGATCAATTGACAATCATTTACATATTCAACCCAAAATTACATAATTTTAAAAAGTGGTTGCAAATTGTTGAAAAACAGGTAGTTCCGTGAATAACTAAATAGCCCGTTTTCATATATCCTACTTATCAACATACAAAGTTTCAGTTTGATTGCTGTAATAGATTCGTAGATATTGAGAACAGTCTAAATATTTAGCATGGTCGCCATTTTGGATTTTTATATGTAGGCCATAGTTATGTAGTCGACTATAACATGAATATTTTTGCGTAGGTGTATTATTCAAATTTATATTGCATGATTAGGACACAAGAAATAAACACGAGATTTTAAAATTTCGCACAGCCACCATCTTGTGGTTTTAAAAAATATTGTAAGACATTAGATGTCAGTGCATTACAATGTGTATAAACATTTGCTGTTTCACTGCGCTCGGATGGTTATATCGCGACAAAAATCTATTTGAATGTTGCAACTTCGCTTGACCACCATGTTAGATTTGTACTTAACAGTCACATAGGTAAACTTGCCACCGTACAAAATTTCAGGGCGATATCGGTAATAGTTTCAGAGATATATAATGCTGGTGAAATATATCGCACAGCCGCCATGTTAGATTGGTGAGACGTAATAAAATTTGAAGGGCACGGTCGGGCTCGGACGATCCAGTACTATGACCTTACAGAGTATCATTGAAATCTCTTCAGCCATTTATATTTTACTAGCAACCCGACCAGGCTTCGCCCGGGAACAGTTATGAATGCATTACGTGAAAAGCGCTTTTTTTTTACCAATTTCGATGAACAACGACCAATATCCGTTTTACGTCTCGGCATGGTGGGTTAAAATCACTGACTGGACTATTAATTATATTATCATGGAGACACATTTGCAACAAATACTTGTCAGACGTAATTTAAGAATGGCGAGGTGCATGAAACACAAATCCCCCTTCCGTCCAATCTTAACTTGCCTGTGAATTTTGCGGAATGAAAAGTTCACAGGCGAAATGAAGAAAAGCAGAGTTGCACTTCCAGGGAAACTCCAAACACAACCACCCTTCTCAGAAGTCGTAACTCAACACGACTCAACGGTTTGCTGCTGGCTGTATCTGGGGCAATAGGTTCGCCCACTAGCTAGGCCGTAACAGGGATGGTAGACTCGACCTTAGCCAGCTCGTAAACTGTTGCCTCAGTAGTTGAATGGACATGGTTGGAAGAAATTAAAACGCCTCAGTAGTTGAATGGACATGGTTGGAAGAAATTAAAACGTAAAGACACTTATAGTGGGCGATGTATTGAAGATTGCTCTCGCAGACTTTTTTTGTAGAACTTTTCATGCTGAACAATTCTTACACTCATAGTATTTAGATATCTTTAACGGTTTGCCCAGCGTTAACTTACTAAGCGCTCGGACGCCAGTTTTTTTTTTCGACTTTTCCACTGAAATCAATACTGCTCGGCTTCCTTTGATCATAAATAAATTATTTTCTACAGAAATCCTCGAGATATCCTTTACAGAATGGTGAAAACCGCATCGAAATCCATCCAGTGGTTCTCGAGTTTACCCGTAACATCCAAGAATCGGGGACTTTGTTTTATACTAAGTAGAGATTAGGGGGGGGGGGGGACACTCTCATACGCGCACACACACGGACTTAAGGTGATCTCACAAGCCTATTTTTTCATGAATGAAAATAGGCTAAAAATAATACATGAGCAAAAACATGACTAGAATCAAAATTATCATGCAATATTGGGTTAATTGTGTATGTTATGTGAATTTCAAGTGGTTTTTCTAGTGGGCGTAAAATGTAGGAGTTTTCGAGAATTTTTCAAAGATAGGCGAAACTTACTTGTCCTTCAATTATATTTAACCTATTATTTGTTAAACAAGATGTTGACTATATCAAGTCTACATTCTTTATTATAATACCAAAAAAGAAGTCTTGGTGGCCATCCGACATTGCGCTGAATGGGTTTGTTATCAGCTCGTGCACATAATTTGACACACACTGGCATAGGCTAATGGTCAAACTTGGAAAACTGTTGTTGCTCTGGGGATTTGAGGTTTGAATTTTGGAAACTGACGGCCCTTTTGACTCTTTTTCTTAAAGGCAAATTCTAGTTGAAGGGAATCGTTCACAATCCCAAAATAAATACAATGAAGACCCCACGGAAAGAACGGGTTAAGTCCTTTTTTTTTTTTTTTTTTTTTCGAAAATAAGGTTTTGGTGCATTCTGGTGGCCAGCCATCGTCACTACAGATCAGTTGAAATTGATTTCAAATAAAGCGGAATGTCACAGAGATTTATTTTTAGTGAAAACTGAAAGAACGTCCCATATCCTCGCACTTTTTCATAATTTAACTTCAGTTAATAGTTATTTGTTTTACTTGTACTCCCTTTATAAGAAATACATTTGGCAAAAAAAAAAACTATATTGCTTACCCTCAATTGGGTTGATTTCAGTACTGTGTTTGTTTTTAGTGTTAAATGTTTAAATTCGCTGACCTGAAAAATGTACAGAATGTGACTTATCCCGTTTTTCCCGTGAAGTCGTCATATTGATAGTACAGGGTGACTCACAAGATTGTTTCCCATTTGTTTCTTATAGGCCTATGCTTCATCAGTCGCACGAGATATCCCGTTGCGGACCTCAACAACAGTAGCAGTAGGGTATGGAGAAACAAATGACAAGTAATTCACAATACCGTTGCTAAGGAACTGGTGTATACAACATGGCCGACAAGGGAAGACTAACGGCATTGTTCTGACTCGGAGGAGTTTTCGACAACAGTTTAATACATATCGACCCCTTGCCGGAAAGCCACTCGCAAGCCGTTTAGAGAAATATATGCACGGGAAGGAACAATGTTGTAACAGAAGCCTGTTTGTTTGTCGGACAATATGGAAGCAGTAAGAGTTACCATGCAGAGGAAGCCCTGGCAATTTGTGCAGAAGGGCAGCAGTACAACTGGGAATATCTAGACACTCCGTTCGACGGATTCTTGAAAGTAACCTACATTCGTACCCGCAGGGTAATCGCTACACCAGTATTTGCTTGAATGAAGTCGAAAATCAAAATGGTGGCCATATTGAGCATGTGATGAGTTAGAACGATTCTCCATAGTGCACTGTTCATTGTGGTATAGGCCTATGTTTGTTTGAGATTGTATTCATTATAAGAAAAAATATTCAGCAACAGAATGGGGGATCATTATTTCGTGCGCCGCCTTGTGGTAAAATAAAAGAGGGTGTTGGGGGGGGGGTTATGACTGGCGACAGTGAAAGCCTACCAATAATGGCATGTACGTAGAAAGGCTGTGGCAAGCCAATGAATATCGCAATCGTACTACTGTGTCGCTCTTGCCCAGTCAGGTTGGTAAGCTTTAAGATGTAATCTTTCACTGTCAAGAGGAAGAGCTCGATTCTAATACAGAACAATAACGTGATATCAGACTTGTTACGACAGGTGTTATTAGCAGACATAAGAATCAGAATGAAATCTCAGCATCAGATGTAATTAGAGTTGCAACAGTGTGTACCTCTTTCTTCCCATTGTACAATTCTAATTAAGATAGGGTCGTGGTGAAAGATCTTATCACCTTTTCTCCGTTCTTCATTACCTTTTCTCCGTTCTTCCCCATGTCTCCAGATGAACAAGCACATTAGAGCACGGTAGTTCTTAGTTTCACAGCTTCACGCAAACAAAAATTAATTATGCGAGGCTATACGTCCGTCAACCCCTAGTTGTTGACTGCAGTCTGTGGCGTCGGGGATGGTAGGCTATGTGATAAATTGCTATGTGGCGAATGAAGCCAACCACATCAGATGAGTTAACGAGATACGAAACTAATGTACCTATAGAAGAACAAAACTGGGCAAGGAGTCTGTCGTAGCTTTTTAGAACGTACCGTCCGGGAATTTGTCTGGAGTTAAAAATGGCAAAACCACGGAAAACACGTTCATATGCAGAGGACTGTTGAACAAGATGTCCTTACCTATTTCCGTTGAAACATAGATGCTATCTCCGGGACAAATGTTATAAAATGTCATCCCTATTAATATGGTGGTGTTAATTCATTTTAGGGGCTTGATACATCTTGGTTATCGACCACGAGAGCGTGTGTTCAATTTGTCTGATAACCGGTGTTCCTGTGGTGACTATTGTTGGCTAGTGTGTGTAACTGAGATTATGAGGGTCTGAAATGGGTAGGTGACCTGGAACTTTAAATATGATACTATACCGGCATTGACGTGGAGGGAGTGTGGAAAAAAACGGGTAGCCGCTGTCTGTGCCGGGTTCCAATCACCAGTCTTTGGTCTTGCTGCAGCCCCCCTGTCGTGTGGGGTAAAAACTTCTAACGAAGAAATGGCACTAAATCTAAAATCGAATTTTGAAATAAAGATGGAACAGGTTTGAGAGCTCTAACTTTTCATTGGGGGAATGCAGGGGCTTCAGACTCTTGAATGTCGCTAAATGACAGTGCCTGCAGCCAGCAGATGTGCGAACATTTCTCCCCAATAGGCCTACGTTCCAAGCATGCTCAATGGGGTTGAGATCGGAATTGCGTGGTAGCCAAACTAGCACCTGAATCCCCACATCGCGCAAGTACCGTCTCAAAATCTGTGCCACACGGAGGCAGACATTGCGTGTAGGATTAAAAAAACATTCCAAATGATTGAAAACAAGTTACAACATGGTCCTCAATAATTCCCAAAATGTACCGGTGTGCGTTCAGGGTCCCATTCTCCATGAAAACCAACTCTGTCCACTCCAGGCATCAACTGATGCCAGCCCATACCATGATGGAACCACCCTGGAATGCCATCCTTGAAGAGAAGGTGCAAGGTGAATAGCCCACCTTTCTCCAATCCTCCTCCATACTCTTTCTCTGCCATCAGGTGATTTTCTGCCTAATCTCGTCTCATCCGTGATAAGAACAGCCTTTCATTGCTCCTCAGTCCTTAAAAGATTTGGACGAGCGAAGATAAGGTGCACTACAAAGTTCCCGGGTTAACGAGACACCCGTGGCTGGTCTTCTAGGGGGGCGAGATGTGCTGCTTCAAATCTCCTCGCTGTCCTCACGCGGACATGAATCACTGACGCCCGTTCCAATCGATTTCGAGCTACTGTGGCTGTAGTGACATCATGCAAAACCTGAAGCGGTAGATTAGTTAACGATCGTCTCTGGTGGATATTACCCTTCTGCAGCCTGATCCAGGTCTTCAGCACATGGTACCATGTTCTCTGAACCTTTCGTATGTGCTCTGAATAGTACACATTCACTGGTAGCATGTCACATACTCCGCACTTCTTCCACCAAGGCAACTGGTTTCGCAGATACCTCTAGACTTAACGGCATCTTTACGTCTGAATTCTATTGGAACTGATTGAGGTGCTTTATGAAGTGCAATTTCATCACACAAAGCAATAAGAATTGCAATAATGGTACTAATATAATCACATATTGATAGCCAGGCTACGTACCAGTAACATCATTGCTGGTGTTTTACAATCACGATACTGACGATGAATATTGTGGAGCGGGAACTTATCACTTTTCACCAGAAAAATATTCGGCAACAATGAGGAAATACTAGCATTAGCGTACACTTTACCTGCCAGTTGTGTGTGATTGTCGTACATATGTCCGACGATGTAATAGCGATGAGCATTTCCTCGACTAGGGCAGTAATCAATAAGAAACCTCCCTTACATATTGCCTCTTGGTGTAGTACCGGTATGTTAGAATAAGAGATTTTGTAAATACGCAACCAATAGACATTCATGATCTTAGTCATGTTAAAAGAAAGGAAGATACCCGCTTGTATATACGGATTCGATCTCGAAATTCTAGAGATAGTCTGCTTCAGTTTCCTGTCGTACGACAGTCTATTCATTTCGGTAACTGTACTGTATATGGGCACTTGTACTGTCCAGAGTAGTGCGTAGGATGATGTGGTTTGTGTAAATTGATTGCAGTAGGGCCCAGTTAATCAGTAGTGGACACCACCCAGCTGGAGATAATAAAGCCTAGCATTAAGGCCAGCTCTTAAGGTGCCTACACACATCTGTCGTCTGACTTGCATCACAGACACATAAAAATGCTCAGTGGTTTATGAGTGCTTGGTCACATGGAGGTTGTTGTAATAATATTAATATCGGGTTAATCCTTGTCATTGTGGCGTTGAATTATGACTCTCGTTGGGAGGTGACCTCAGGATGTGGAGCCTGCCAGTTGTGGGTGTTAGTCGTACATATGTCTGTCAATGTAATAGTGATGAGCATTATCTCGCAATTGACTATTGTTTGACTACGGCAGTAATCTTTAAGAAACCTCCCATTTGATGTGCCCAAAGGGTCTGTGAATACCGCAGAGGACCTATCAATAACTATCGAAGAGCTGAAAGCTGGGAAGGAACTTCCAACAAAAAAAGAAGTATGAAGGGGGGTGTTAGTCAGATTCGAAGCAGCATTCTTATGTTAATGTTGGTAATTTGCATTTTATTCCGTCTGACGCAGGCTAAAAACAATTCCCATGCCAGAGTTCTCGTCCTATTGTAAATACGTCAATTATCATTCTTCAGTTAGTTTAAGATCTCTTGAATAATCTGTTGTCAAATCATTTTAGGGGGCTTGGAGCATCTTGGCCATCAGCCCCGTGTAGTTAGGTGTATGTTAAATTTATCTGATAACCTTGTATTTCTGTGGTGACTGTAGTAGTGTGTGTAGCTGTATTAGGTTCAGGGATGGGGTCGGTGCATCGCATGGCGGCGACATGAAATTTAAATATTCAATTAATGTTTCTCGCGATTTAACCATCCGAGCGCAGTGAAACTTGGTACGATATATGCTTATATAATTTTTAATCCACTGGAAACTAATTCATTTAAATTATTTGCATAACCACAAATTGGTGGCTGAGTGAAATTTTAAAATCTACGTTTTTTTTATTGTGTCCTAATCATGCGATTGAAGTTTGAATAAAACACCTACACAATAATCTTCATGTAATAGTACATAACTCTAAGACCTATAGGCCCTATATAAAAATCCAAATGGTGACCATCCGAAATATTTAGACGGTTCTCAATATCTACGAATCTATTACACCAATCAAACTGAAAATTTGTATGTTGATAGAGGCAATTAATATAAGTAGAATATATGAAACTAAGCTATTTAGTTATTCACAGAATTAGTTGTTTCATAAATGAAAATAGGCTAAAAATTTGTCCCGAGTTTCCTTTGATTTGTCCATGATACTATCATCATGTGACCAGAGCAGAACATGTCAAATATGATCCTTGTGGTATGATTAAACCATAGTTTAACGTTGATGTGACTCGAGCTCTACTTGGAATAATGTTCCATAAATAGCAATAAATACGGAGCTGACTGATAGATTCTTGAAGGTCCCACGGCGTAGCCGTGCTCTTTAAATCGTTCACCATGACTACGTGGGCAGCTGTAGAAAGTCTGAAGATCGTACGTCCGAATCCTGGCGCTGACAGCGGCTATCCCGAGTGTGATTTTTCGACACTTTCTCCAGGCAAATGACGGGATATTACCGTATTTTAATAATCTTCTTTAACGTTGCCTCCGCGGTGTAGTTGTCAGCGTGCTTAGCTGCCACCCCGGAGGTCCGAGGTTTGATTCCCGGCTTTGCCACGAAATTTGAAAACTGGTATGAGGACTCGAACGGGGTCTACTCAGCCTCGGGTGGTCCAAATGAGTAGCGGGGGTTTGATTCACACATCAGCCATCCTCGAAGTGGTTTTCCGTGGTTTCCCACTCCGTCTCCAGGCAAATGGTACCTAAGGTAAGGCCACAGCCGCCTCCTTCCCTCTCCCTTGCCTATCCCTCCCAATCTTCCCATCCCTTCCCATCCCTCATAAGGCCCCTGCTCGCTTTGCAGGTGAGGGCACCTGTGCGAGGTGCTCGTCCCACCTCCCCAGTTGTATCCCCCGACCCGATGTTTCAAGCTCCAGGAGACTGCCCTGGAGGCGGTAAAGTTGGGATCCCTCGCTGAATCCGAGGGAAAGCCAACCCTGGAGGGCAAACAGACTAAAAAGAAAACTCCTCTTTATATCCTGAAACGCGGGTCCTAAATGTGCTGTGCTTATGGCCTCGGCTATTTTTACCTACGCTATCTGTTAAGTGTTTTACATACTATTCATTATGTAACATATTATACAGAAAGATTGTTTTATATGCGACGGGGACCCTCGCTTGCCCGCTCGCCCGCGTTGCGCGTCCATCTCCCGCCCGACACTTTGCCGTTATGCGGCGCTTTCGCGTCACTGAGTCATTTCGTATAGGAATTTGTACTTATCTAGTTCACATCTGGTGCTGAAAATGTTCGCCATTAACTGCTACACATCGCTGGCACCTCTTTATGAAATTGTCATTTACTTTCTGAAGATCCTCAGCACCGATTGACTGTATTTCAGCTATAATATATCCTTTAAGCTCATTTATAGTGTGAGGGTTTCTCGCATACTCTATTTTTAAGCATCCTCCATAGATAAGTCACATGGTAATAAGTCTGGGCTTCGCGGGGGCCACACGTTCCGACTTATAATCCTAATACTGAAAATGCGACGCAATTCTGTCATGGATGCTTCGGCAGTGTGAGCAGTGGCAGAATCTTGTTGAAAAGAAGTTGACAATCGCTCTCCGTAAGGCAGTTCGCCAAAAAATTGGTCAAGGATCACATTGAAGTACACATTTAAGTACACATTCCTATACTCAATGACTCAGTGCCGCGAGAGCGCCGCATAACGGCAAAGTGCCTGGCGGGAGAGAGACGCGCAACGCGGGCGAGCGGGCAAGCGAGGCTCCCCGTCGCATATAAAACAAAATCTATGTAAAACATTTCATGCATTTCACACTCTGATATGAGCATCTTTGTTGTGGTAATATTCCAACTGTTATGATCTGCCATTTTGATTTGAATCTTTTATAAAATATTCATTTAATCATTGCCCCAGAGGAGTGCGTCAGGCCTCGGCAGCCGGCACAGTCCATATCCTCGCCGCTAGATGGCTTCATTCATTCCATTCCTGACCCGGTCGGTGACTGGAAGCACGCTGTGGATTTTCATTTCATCAAAGATAGCATGATGCTCAATACATTTTATAAAAGAAAATTTATAAAACCACCTTTTATAAAAGATTTCCCCATTACACTGTCATATTTTTTATCAAAGATCTTCCGCACACACAACAGTCATCACATAATACAGGTTATCAGAAATTTCAACACACACCAAACTACACGGGGATGATGATCAAGATGTCCCAAGCTCCTCAAATGAATTAACAATAACAATAACAAATAAAGAAACCCAAGCGAACACCGCAGCTAAACTGTTCGTAGTGTGTGCAGGTACTGCGACTAAAGTCTTGTCCCTGAGCTGTAGCGCGCAGCGGTAGACGGGACAAAACAGTCCCGCGACAAAATGTTCCCAGTGTGCGCGTGCTGTATTACGGTAGATAACGCAGCCAACTCGTACTGTTCATCAAATTATGAAGATAAATTCTCCAGACAACTGGAGGTCGAACCCTGCAACCAATTAATTGATAACCTTCCTCCTAACCTATAGATAGCACGATTCCATGCACTGAGTATTGTGAGGCATTATTCCTGTCAAGACCACCTTGTGGTGTAGCGGCTTACATTCTTGGCTGTTGCCGCAGGGGTCCAGGTTCGGTTCCCCACTGCCGAGAAATTCAATTCTGGTCTGAGGGCTGGAACGGGGTACACTAAGCCTTGTGAGGCAAAATTGAGAAGAGACAGGTTCGATTCTTACTTCAGCCATCCTGCTAATGGCTTCCCTCTTCTACTCCAGGCAAATGCCGGGATAATTCCTAACTTGAGGCCACGGCCGCTTCTTTCCCAATTCTCGCCACAATGACAAATACACATCTAGACACCACAATAGCACAGGTTATCAGGCAATTTTATTGTTTGATGTAAGTACACATGGCTAAATGACCACTATGTCAAAGTCCTTCAAATGAAACATTGGTAAAACAATTCGTAATTTTTGCCTTAATACCATTGTAAACTTATGCTGCGTTCACAATATGCAGCCGACGGCATTCATTTCATATGCTGTTGGCTCGTCAGTAACTCGTTTGAAAAAAAAAAAGAGCATTTATCATCCGCCTTGTAGCAAGTGGCTAGCATTCTTGACTGTCACCTCGGAGACCCATGTTCGATTCCCGGCTCTGCCAAGAAGTGTAATTCTGGTCAGAGGGCTGAAACTGGTTACACTCAGCCTCGAGGCAAAATTGAGAAGAGGTGGTTTCGATTCCTACCTCAGCCATCCTGGAAGTGGTTCTTCATGGTTTCCCACTTCTACTCCAGGCAAATGCCGGGATGGTACCTAATGCAAAGGCATGGCAGATTCCTACCCAAATTGCAAATACACACACTTGCACAGTCATCACAGTGACACAGGTTATGTCAAATTGTACACACAACCAAGTACACGGGGTTACATGACCACGATGTCGCAAGCCCCTAAAGAATCAAAAACAAAATCAAAATATGCCTTCAACTTGATTGTTTGCACTGTTCATAATAAGACGACCGGTTGAGATAACCGTGGTCGTTAAGGCGTGACTGCAGGCAGTCGCTCACATCCGGAAGGCGAGGAGGTTCGAATCCCCTCACCGGCAACCTTCTCTGGTTTCCCATCTTCCTTCCAAGCAAATGCCGTTGTTAGTCCATAACCATAGGCCACAGCCGCTGCCATCCAATTCCTCGTCCTTATATTCACGCTTTCCTTCCCAGACACGCGACATTCCACACGCGACGGTACTTGCATCTTACCCTATGGGTGTCCGTATAGAAACAGCTACAAACTCTGGCGAGCCGAACATGTCCTCGTACACTCCCGGCACTAAAAACCATATGCTAATAATAATAATAATAATAATATAAAGACTATATCAGTTATTTCTAGTCTTTAACATTTTGAATGTTGGCTTAACATTTAGAATTTTGGCTTGAAACTTTGTATTTGCTCCGGATTAAGTGTCAGTCAGTTTAATATTCATGAGTTGGCGTCATAACTACTGGACAAAATTGCATGAAAAGTTTACGTATTTAAATCGAAGACACCCTTACAAAAACAAAATCTAGGCTAAAACTAATTTATGTAACACGTGGGCTGTCCCCTCCCCCCCCCCCCCCCCCCCCCCAAGTTCCGATGGTCTGTATAAAAATAACAGATTGACATACCAAACTGATTTTACTACTAAATGTTTGCTTGATTTATTCTTATGTCTCAACGTAATCGCCAGAACGATTGAAACATTTGTCGTATCGTTACACCAGCTTTCCAATGCCCTCGGCAAAAAAAATCAGTCGCCACTGAGGTGGTGAACCCTTCAGAATAGCAGTGTTTTATGCAAGAATCTTGATCAAGGGGTCGCGTTCAGTTCATAGTGTGGTGTTTACGTCCGCCAAACTACGTGCTTTTCTGAGGCAAGGGTTATAGGATGAAAACTATAACTAAGAAAGTAAGGAGACAAAACGTAAGATAATAACAAGATTTAATAACTAATTTGTGCATAAAAGAATAAAACAAACAATAATAAACAAAATCCTCCCTGAATTTTCCCCTGACAGGAATATTTATCACTTTGAGGAGTCAGATGGATCTCCCCTTTTCTAAGAAAATGTGGATCCGAGTTCCACTATCTTGCATGTGAATTTATGTTCGCGTGGTGACTATCTACGAGAAATGAGTACTTGGATGATCATTCGTTCACAACGGGTTAACAGCCACGGTGCTCACGAACAATCACCTCGTAAATCAACTTTTATGGCTATGGGCATAACATTAATGAAAATCCTTAAATCTAACTCTGACACACATATTACAACTCTACTATTTACAGGCATCTCTCTGAGACCCTTATTAGTGTGGTGACACACTTAACCAAATGAGCTGCCACCATGGCCAGATACTCAACAACAAGGAAAAACAGCGCCGCACGTGACTCACGGGTCACTGACATGTACAATAAACATAGAATAAACCAACAACAACAAACAACCTGAGTGGTTAAGATTACTTTATATTAACAAAACTGCATGTTAAAGAAAGTGCTTCGAAGATTATCGTGTTTCGTAGGCAACTCCCATTTATTTAAACAATTTTACCATTGATCAGTTTCTCACATTTATATTTATTTTCAAGTAATTGGGAGCCAGACGTGCACTCCACTTTAATGAGCTTGCTTGCGAAACTCAGCCAGCCCTTGTGACAACAACTCACCCATTCCACAATACCAGTCATGTCCCCCTTCCAGTGTATATAAATAGCCGACCAGCTGAACTGTTATCTCAAGGAATCGACAGCAGCTAACATCTTCTCCAACTCACATATGGTCAGACAATAATCACATATCCATAATTGTCCTCGCAAGGATACAATATGACTCTGGTACCAAGCTGACGGAAATCAGTCTCTGCTGAAATTCCCGCTTGTAATACCATAAAATATATACTCACAATACACACATCTGGGACTGACATAACACCTTTCACACGGGTCTGCTGAATTAGAGCTCGCAAACATTTAACACAATATTTAAAACCTACGATAGAGCTGAGTACTCTTCGTCACAAATTACATTGCTCCAAAAGGCAATAATCACACTGAATCTGATCAATAATAAATCTCAACAAAATTTAATTACCCTCCAATCTACTATATAATTATATTAATTCAGTCCTACTTCTGAAACACGACATATCTCCGAGAGACGTTTTTAACCGCACTTCGTAACCTAGGCGAACACGGCCGTTCACATAGATACGTTAGTTAACACAACACAAAGAAAAGAACTTTCCATTAACTACAATTGTGCGAGCTGCTTCCAAACAAAAGTGTGTCAGATCAAAACTAAATATACTACATTAATCACACAAGCAAAGTATTGACAAAAAATATGTCCCATAAACCATACGTTAATTTAACAAATAATAAAATATTATTAGGTACTCATCTCTTTTTGTAGTCACCCGTCAAAGAACATCAGACGCCATTCCCCAACTGGATGATTCTTTATCTCATAGCAGCCATCTGGACGGACTGTTGAGAATTCCACACTTCCTCTGCATTCATCGATGTCATCCTTGCGCTGATACAAAAATTAGGTTATTATACACTTTATGTCTGCCTACTAAATTCGCTTGTTCAGGTACTAAATTCCCTGTCACTGTTCGTTGGTGAATTATCGACGCTACTTTCCCTATACCTATAGTACTATGACTATCTGTCACTGAATTTAACACTTTACAATGAATATCTGTGTCTCTCGACACACAATAAAAGTCTATCTCTTCCGATAAACAGAATCAAAGTCTACGTCCGTAGACGCACAGAATAATAATCATGTGTCCTCAACACACGGAATGAAAGTCATGTGTCCACGACACACGGAATGAAAGTCAATGTCTTGGCTCTTCGACACACTTATAAATGAACTGGCCCTTGGGTCTAGATGGAGGGGGATTGTATGTAAAAATTTCTCGAAATAATTGTGATACAGGAATGAAATAAATATCACTGAGCTCGTAATATTGCACAGGTCAAGAATATGCCCATTAATCCTAGAATCGATCGTAGAGATTTTGTCTAGGCGATTTCCCGCGTGAATGCTAGCCGCCGCGTACCCCAGCCGGAGTTGGCGCGCAAGTAGGCATTCTCTTCTCATTGGTTCTCCATTTTTCTGTAATTTGGCGGTTTCTAGTAGATCTTGGCGTCTTGGGAGTGTCTTTTTTCTTCATCAGCCATTCACGTTACTGCATCATATTTCTTCTAGGCGCGAATATCACAATGAACATACCAGAACCATGTCTCACCGCGCGTCGCTTCTAAAATTGAGGTAGCCACACCTGTCCTTATGATACATCGCTCTGCTATTTCTTTTCATAGCTCAAGTACTTAGCCTTTTGTTAAACTGATGCAGGTATGTCCCTACTGTCTCCAACAAATGCTTGAAATTTCCTCATCACTGTCTGGCTACTTTCATGATGCTGGTTGAAATATTTATTAATTGAAGAAATAAAACGTAGAATCATTTAACCAACATAGGGTAAAGGGTTCAGTGGGTACGTCTGGACAGTCTCCTGAAGCGTTTCCTTTTTGGCGAGGCGTTGCCGCCTAATCATACTTACAATTCTCGAAAAAGGTGAAGATCATCCAGTACTGGTTTGGACTAAACGACAGAGGTCCAAAACCTCCCACTTGAATTCTTTGAAAAAGTCTATCGTAACTTTGGCACAGTGCGGTCGTGAATATATTTTCACGAAGAAAACTGTATTTTATAATTTAATATCAACAAAATTGTTAATTTTTGAGCATTTGCACATTGATAAGTGCACATACAACGTATCAAATGTTAATGAAATTGAAAAAAAGAAAAAATATATAGATAGGAGGTTTTAAATAGCCTACATCGGGACAGTATATCACCTTTCATTGATAATGTCTCATTATGTCAGAGCCTCTCCCCCCCACACTCCCCCTCTCCAATGTAATTTTGACTCTTCTCATCCCCCTCCAGAAGCATACCCTAGTTCGGAAATATGTACTGCAGAAGCAGACGTGGACGAGATAAATAAATAACCTGAATTGAAACGGATGTTAAACGGAAACTTTACGTTTCCAGACTTGGGTTCCTATTCAAAATAGTAAATACTCACTCCTCTCTAAAAGTCCTAGAAGTTTGTATCCAGAAATTCCACCTGCATTCCAATGTTAGTAAGAACCTAATTCTTCCCGAAACATCCAGTATATGTAATTTTTACTTCACTATTAGCGACTGAAGTCCTCCATTTTTCTAACCTAGGGCTTTATCTTATCTTCGGTGACGGGGATATGACCTAGAAATGAGGAATCTTTAACTCAATTCAAAATGTTATTGTTTCAATTCATTTTTAAATGTAATGGATTTTGTCAGGATATCCATTTATACATGTATATTTACAGTTTAGTTACTTTAATAATATGTTTAATGCAGAAAAGTTGCCATACGCATTAACATAAACACTAATCACAACCAAACTTGATTAATGATACATATCTTTCTGTACATGTAACGACATTATATCTGTTGCATAACTCTCCACAGAGACGACATATACAGGTCTTGCATGGGTCATGAAACTCTCTGTCCGGCATAACTTATGGTGGAAACCATGCACCGCAAGCCTTGTGACAAGATGTCTAAGATGATAATTCGTCTCCTTCCAATCCTTTCTAGTCATAGCATTTGTACTGTCGAAATCGACGCAGATTTCTCGTTTATTTCTTGATGTTCAAGTACTACTTCTTCACAAGCTGGCGTGGTTGGTAGCAGCATTTCCAATCGTAGATCTTCAAGCGACATTATTTCATTCGTCATCTCGTAAACCAGTCTGGATGGCGTAAATTTAGAAAGGCAAAGTGCTTGCTTCAGGAACGTCGCTTTAATTTTCTCAGTCTTTTAAATTATTTCTTGTAAGGTAATGCCAAATTACTTGTATACCGCAAGTGATTATTGGTACAATTTTGGTATTAAAAAGCTTCATCGCAGTTTGGATTTAAATCTTGGAGAGGTGTTGAATGTCGTTCATGGCCAGCACAGCTGTTATGCCTTTGTCCTTCACATGCACCGTATAGGTGGTTCCTTGGGTTTGCAGTATAACGCCCAGGTATTCGAATTTATTCACATTGTTAAGTGGTTGGTGATCTAGTATGATTACAACAACCATAGCTTTTCTGCCTCCCCTTCTGAACGTCGTTTTTACCGTTTATAGTTAGGTCTGTTTCTTTGGCCCATGACGTCAAATCTTCTCTTAAGTTTTAATTAGAATCTATTTTAAATAAGAAGCTGAAGAAGACTCCATTAAAGGGTCTAAACATGTACTTCAATTTAACTCTTTCAAACACATGAATTTGACAGGAATTCTGACCATTGAGGCACATGTTTATTTATTTACAATAAGCTCTGTGCGCATGACAACAGAAAATAGCCACTTAAACACAAAATGGAGGGAAAGGAGTAACAAGTACCACCTAGTAACTAGTAGCATCATAACACACAACGTGGTACAGAGAGTGTACCAGCGTGCTGGAAGAGGCAGACCTTCACCATTTGGTGGTACATTCCCTGTACCACTATGCATTGAAGCGAAGACAGCTGGTGGTTCATCTTTTGCACGACGTAACCTAAACGAGTTAAGGGGGCGTTAACTTAGATTTCTCCCAAATGGACAAAATCATTTTAATTCATTTTCTCAGAAATGCTTTTATCATTATATCCGAAATTTTGTCTAGATACCCCATGCATGTGACTACTAATATAAAACAAATTTCAATTCTAAATACTACAGGGCTACCAAGTTATAAATAAATAAATTTTACAACATTTATCTTTGATATTGTACCACTAAAGGTACATTCTTTCAGAAAAAGTATCGGAATGAGAACACTGAAACGTCCTGATTATAATGAGGTAGGCCTGTGGCATGATCTAACGATGCTTTAAAAATTATGATTTTATAAACTTAACTATTTGAATGATTTTTAGCCTTAAATATTTTTGTCCTAGCTGAAGCAAGGCATTAGAATTCTGGTTCGTCAAATTATACTCATAAATGATTTTTTTAGGAATGAGTTATATTCCTTAATTCCTTGAATAGTTTTTGAGAAAGTGTACCTTATGCCGACAAATATTCAATTTAGAGATAAACGCGTTCAAAGAACCGCATGCAAAATTTTACTGAGGTTCCAACTCAGAAGTCTAAAACATTCCATATCCATAATATTGTGCTCCAGTTTTCTTTTCCTCTTCCTTCTGCCTTTTCTTCTTCTTCAGGTCTCCCGTGCAATTATATTCACTATTTTATTACTAATTATTTATTTTATTTTACACGTTACAGGTCTTTTAGACCACGCGAAGCAATCATGACTTTTTGTTCTTCCTGTCTTTCCAGTACTCTTTCATCTTGATGCACTAAAAGCCCTCTTCCTATCTTCGGTCCACTTTGGTCTTTGGGCTGAAGGTGCTGCTCTCTCTGACAACACTTCCCACTTGTATACTTTGTGTCGAAATACGCTTTTGCCTATGACGTCTTCTGGGTCGACCTGTACTTTTACTAGATCAGTTTTGACTTGCATCATCCAGGGTGTAGTAATCTTGAACCGCTGTATGTATCTAAGAATTTTGTTGGTGAGTCTGGTTTGTGGGAGTCTGCTGATGTGGCCGTAAAATTTTAGTCTCCTCTTTCTGATGTCTGCTGCGAGGTTGGACAATTTCTCGGTGGTGTCTCTGGAGTTAAGCCTGCATCCTTCATCTGAGTGCTTTGGTCCAATTATTTTCCTTATTATTTTTCTTTCCTCTGTGAGGAATTTTTCCCAGTCGTCCTTAGTGTGTAACGTCAATGTCTCGCTAGCATAAAGCACCACAGATTTAATAACAGTGTTGTAATGACAAAGTTTAGTGAATGTGGACAGACATTTTTTGTTGTAGATACCCTGTGTCTTGTATAAGGCTCTCTCCATTTTTTTCAACCTAGTGTTCTGCGCGATTTCCTCTTTACCGTCTGTTCAAGCACTTCACCTAGGTATTTAAAGTGGGCGACTCTATTGCTTTTGCCAGATTTCGTGTTTAAATTCTGTATGTCGAATTTTGTACAGAAAAACTGTCTTTTGGAACGAGATCTGTGTTCCTACTTTTTCGGCGTACTCTTGGAGTACTTCTATCTGTCTGATTGATGTGGTTTCGTTATCTGAGAGTAGTGCCAGATCATCCGCGAAGGCTAGACAGCCAACCTCCAGTTCGTCCTTTGGTCATCCTAGTCTCACTGGCCTCCAGTAACCTTGAACTCTCAGCTCTTTCTCCCATTCCTTGATAACTTTGTTCAGCCCGTCACCTTGGCGAACACCTGTATTGATCTGAAATGGTTCTGAGATTTCCCCCATGAATTTCACTTTTGATGTCGTGTCTGTCAGTGTCCGTTTGATCAATCGCAAGGTCTTGGCTATCCAAACCTTGCTCGTGTAAGATGTTTGACTGACGGTCAATGGAGTCATATACCTTCTTGAAGTCGACGAAGGTACATATAACTGGAGTATTCCTGAGGGCTTTGATTTTCAATATACTTTTTAGGTTGAAGATTTGTTCCGCGCAGGAGCGACCAGGACGAAATCCCGCCTGGTACTCGCCAATCTTGTGTTCCAGCTGGTCCTGAGTCTTTTGGAGTAGGCACGCTGAGAGGATCTTGTACGTAACTTGTAATAGTGAAATGCCCCTGTAATTGTTTACCTCAGTGCGTTCGCCTTTTTTGTGTAATGGGTGGATCAATGCACATTTCCACTCATCTGGTAGCTTTTCTGATGTCCAGATGTCAGTAATAATCTGTGTGAGTTCCCTAAGTAAGTGTGGCCCTAGGTTTTTCAGTAGTTCGGCCACTATGCCGTCTTCACCAGATGTCTTGTTGTTCTTGAGTTTCAGTATGTGCCTGTGAACTTCCTCTTGTGTCGGAGGTAATGAGTCTGCGTTCTTGACTGTAGGTTCTTCCTCTGGAAATCTCGCTATTGGTTCTGGACAGTTGAGAAGTTCTGAGAAGTATTGTACCATCACCTTGCAATTCTCCTTATTCGTTAGTGCTAATTTTACATCACTTTCTCAGAAGCAAAGATTTGGTGATGTGTACCCTCTGATGTGTCCTGCGAACGTTCTGTAGAAGTCCCTTACGTTGTAGTTACGGAAGTTGTCCTCAATGGAGTCCAGCTGGTTTTTTTTTTTTTTTTTTTTTTTTTTTTTTTTTTTTTTTTCAGGTATCTCCTCTTGGACTGTCTGATAATTTTTGCGGTTGTTTTTCGTGTTTCATGGAAGGTCTGTAAATTTTCTGGGGATTTTTTACTGTTGTATTTCTGATATGCCAATTTCCTGCTAATGAGTGCATTCTCACAATCAACATCCCACCAAGGATGTTTGGTATTCTTCCTCAAAGGAATGAGAGCTTGTGCTGTTTCTATGATTTTTCGGTGGAAATTTTGCCAGTCATTGGCATGTTCTTTTACCCAGGCTTCCTTCACTCCAGAGCCTGCGATCTTTTTTGTGTCAAATTTTGGTAAGTGGGTTTTCTTACAGAAAGTTCTCTTTGGGGGTGAACTTGACCTTGACGCGGGTTAGGTAATGGTCGAGTCAATGTTGGCTCCCCTACGTACCTGTACATCACTAATCTCCTTCTGTACTGGATATGAGATTGCCACATGGTCGATTTGGAACTCGCCTAACTGCTGGACTGGAGAACGCCAGGTTTTCTGTTTTCTAGGGTGTTTTCTAAGAGATGTTGACATGAGCTTGAGGTTATTCTGCTGGCAGAGTTCTATGAGTCGTGTGCCATTTTTATTTGTGAATTTATGTGCAGGATAGTTTCCGACTGTTTTCCTGTACATCTTTTCTCTACCGATCTGTGCATTGAAGTCGCTCATGAGGTGTTTCACGTCATCCCTTGGACATCACTGTGTCAAGGGTCGACCAGAATTTTTCTGCGAACTGTGGATCGCTCTTGTAGTGCGGGCGTGTGCGTTGATCAGTGTGTATTATTTTGTTGACGCACCGGAAGCGCATGGTCATCAATCTGTTGTTTACTGGAGTAACTTCTTCTAAGGATTCAACTATGGTCTTGTGGACCATGAAGGCCATCCCCAGAAGTGGAGCGCCTCTGGCAACGCGCCTGTCAGTATTGCTCTTGAACAAGCGGTAATTGCCGTAGTCCATGGTATCTTCATCTGTGATAGGTGTCTCGTGCAGCGCGAGGATTAGAAGCTTGTCTATCGAGTTCTGTCACTAGATTGTGCAACTTTCCAGGCTGTATGAGAGTGTTGATGTTTAGAGTGTCTAAGTATGTTGGTGTCTTATGGGGATGTTTGCCAGAAAAATCCGATTTTCTCTGTGGCCGTGGTGGCCCGGGTCCCCCAGAGTCCGAATGCCCGGGTGCCGTCTGTTGACAGGTGGATTGGTTACCACCTGGGGTATTGCTGTTATTATTTGCACGCGCCATGGTTACTTGTAAGAATTGGGGTCTAGTGGTTATCCACTAGGTTTCTTAGAACCAGGGATTGTTAGTTCCTGGAGCATCTTTATTATTATTATTATTATTATTATTATTATTATTATTATTATTATTATTATTATTAATGATAATAATAATTATTATTATTATCTTACTGCAGCTTGCACTCATGCTTTGTAGCTCATAACCTACTCCACTTGTAAGGAGGTGCGGAAATAATGGCTCTAAATTCACTTATTTCTAGTACCCTGTGTTTGAAATGAGAAATATTTCTTCTCTATAGCATACAGACTTAGGACAAGCCATCTCTGTGCTTCCTGTATAGCGTACGGTTGCCATATTCATCAGTCATCACCGCTCATTTCTTTGCATTTCAGCCATGCCACGTGGAAATTGGACTGAAGATATAGACTTCAACGAACGCTTCCCTTGGTTGGGGCCAGGTGAAATGACGGAGAATTATCGGGAGGCTCTTGTTCGAGGCCTTCCATTCCCCATCCTCACCACGGCCGAGTACTTCAGCTTGGGGCAGGAAGGATTCTCGTGGGGCGGCCAGTACCGTGCAGCTGGGTACTACGGCTCCAATCTGCTATGGTGAGTGAAAATATCTCCTTAAATTATTATAAGATTCTTTCTCATTGTTCTGACTGCCAAACTTCTTGGAATGTCTTAGTATATTAACAAGATATACTTAATTAAGGAGGGATTCTTCCAGCCTTGTCAAAACATGAGAAACCTTTAATTGGTATTATTTAACGTAGATATTTCGAGAACTGCGTCCTAATAGTCATCACAATAACACAGGTTATCAGCCAAAATTCTACACTTAACCCAAGTACACGGGGATAAATGACCACGAAGTCAAAGCCCCTCAAATGAAACTACTACTACTACTACTCTAAAGCACCACTGCCATCAAATCTCTTAGCAAAATTGATTGCAGACTGACTGTACCTACGATCCTTTTACACATGCCCTATGTTTCAGGGTTACTGTTAGGCTGGTCGGAAATAAGATATCGCTCTCCTCCCTTCTCCTCGGAACTACACAAGAATTAGGTATGGAATGTTATGTAAATGGTAAATTTCAACATTTTATGATTGCTCAATATCGTGATAATATAGCATGTTTTATTTCTGGCAATAAATGGTTGATTAGAGCGTGAGGCAAGAGCGCCAGGCATGTCTCTGAATATTGGATCGTCACAAATAATCGGCCGTACTGGACTTTCTCACAAATGTAATGCCATATGCGACAATCTACAAAAGCTTAAAGTTTATTGGTTGGATCCTAGTCCACATAAGACTTTAAGCGGATATTCTATGTTATTCCACACTTAACCCATACGAATGCTGGAGTAAGTTCTTCGTGGTAGTCTCAATGCACTAATGCCAACCCTAGCTCCAGCACTATTTCACACTAGAACGTGTTCCAGAATTACACACGCACGCACGTACGCACAGAGTTCGATGCCGATGGCATCTGAGCCTTTGTTATTCCCAGTGCCTTAAGTGACTGGTATACGAAAGATTTTTGGACACCGCTTAAAAACTCTTAATTTTCTTCTTCCTGCTTTCATTGACGATGTTTCTGTAACTAGCGTCTAGTTAATCTGCTTCGTTGTACTGTAGAAGAAAAAATCCAGCCTGCACTTCATAGGCCATTTCAATCCAAAAGTAAAATCTCCGCAATTTCCTCCAAACAGCATAGTGACCTCAAATATAAGGAGTTCATTCGTTTAGGGACTTTGGGCCATCTGTCATCAGCCCCGTGTACTTAGGTGTGCGTTTAATTTGTCTGATAACCCGTGTTTCTGTGTTGGCTATAGTAGTGTGTGTAACTGGGTAGATGCCACGGGACTTGCAATAAGATGCTACCTCAACATTAGCTTGGAGGGAGCGTGGAAAATCTTCGGAGAAAATCATGCTCAAGATAGCCACTGTCAGCGCAGGTATTCGAACCATCAATTTCCTGATTTCCAGTTCCCCATCACGGTTGTGTTGCGCGATTTAACACGCACGGCTACGATAGGGGGTTAGTTCTAAGCATACGGTACAGAACTAGGATATGTTGCATAAAAGGAACCCCGCAGCACAGCCGAACAAATTGAGTCACGCACCGAAGTCCGGATATTAAAGGTTCTGATCCCAGAGTTGATAGCGGCCCTCCACCTGAGTGTTCGTTTAATCGTGAGGTTTTCCACACTCCCTCCAGTCTAATATGTTGCATAAAAGGAACCCCGCAGCACAGCCTATCACGATCCTAGACCTTAATAATTAGGTTGCTCACACATGCACTTCCTAGACATCACAGGAACACAAGTTACTAGACAAATTCAACACACACTCAAGCATACGGGGCTGCTGACCAAATTGTCCCAACGCCCTGAAATAAATTAACAAAAGAGATGTATTGGGACTTTATAACACGGCCGGCGTTCATAATTAAGTAAAAGTTTTTCGGGCTTGTAGGCCGTAGTCCAGACAGGATATCTCCTGACGTTTCATCGGAAACTGCGTCCGGTAATTCGTCGCAAAGATCCACCTAGCCAACAAGTCATATTCAAGCAACAATACTCCACTACAAACCGTTACCCATTATTTCAAGCCTCTTCCTCATTCCACTGCTGACCAAAGAAAGGAGCGGAACCCTTGATAATGCCGGACGCAGTTTCCGGTGAAACGTCGGGAGATATCCTGTCTGGACCACGGCCTACAAGCCCGAAAAACTAGTACTTAATTATTGGGACTTTATATTGTAATTTTTAGTCAACACACAATAATTCCAATCACTGGAATATGTGAAAAATAACCTGAAATAAATTAACTTACATGTGATTAAGATATACGGTATATATTATGGACTGTTGAATGCGAAAACATAGGGGGTGACATGTTTCGCTCGTCAAGTGAGCATCGTCAGATCAAAATCTAAAAGACAAAACAGATTTAAGAAGTCTACACATACTAAGTGAGCTATTGGCCAATGCTAGTTCAATCCAAAGCACCTTCTTCACACTGAGTCTGACACCTGTCTGAATGGGTAAACACCTGGCAGTTTCAGAGTCAACGACGATGAAAATCCACAGCCTGCTTCCTGTCGACCGGCCGGGTCAGGGAATGGAAAGAATGGAGCCCCCATCTAGCGGCGAGGATATGAACTGTGCCGGCTGCCGGAGTCTGTCGCACTCCCCTAGGGCAATGATTAAAGGAATGACAGATGAAATGAAATGACAGTGGAGAGTGTTGCTGGAATGAAATTTGTGACAGGGAAACACGAGTATCCGGAGAAAAACCTGTCGGCCTCATCCGGAGAAAAACCTGTCGGCCCCCGCTTGGTCCAGCACAAATCTCACATGGAATGATTGGGATTTGAACCACGGACCCAGCGGTGAGAGGCCGGCGTGCTGCCGCCTAAGCCACGGAGGCTAGTCAACGACGATAGCTACGTGAATTAAGGGTGATGTAATCCATAAAAAGAAAATATGAAAGGCATATGAAGCCTTATCTAAGAAAACTTTACTAGTATACCAAATCCCTTCCTTCAAATGATTAATAATTGTGACAGTGTGACAAGATTTGTGTGACATGAGGTAAACTATAAATAAAATACCGGTATAACCTCTTGTGTAAGGCTTGCAGTCAGGATGTGAACCCGGATCTCCTTCTCTCCGAGTAGATGTGCTTACAACGGCAGGTCACGTCACGACTAGGATTGGATTAAGTGGACGCCGAGTGGCGACTTCTTAGGATCGTAGATATGTCCGTAATCTCGCGAGAAGCCCAAATCGAGACTGCGGTTACATTTTAGTCTTGCTCAACCGATCTGGCTACTCCAAGGGTCACGAGTCTCTAGCTTCTAGTACTGCCCGAGCCCAAGCTCCGTGTACGTGTTAGGAATGTGCACCGCGGACGGTGAGATGAGGCGAGGGAAGGGGAGGTTACCACTCTGTGTGTACTGACAGAACCAAATACATTGGTCAATCAGTTCATACGCAAGCTTACTTTTAAAACCATTAAGTTTTTTGTATTTAATTGTCAATATCCCAAGCTGTTAGTATTGGAATTGATCATGCAAACCAGAAACACACCTGCACAGTGGTGGCTGATGGGCATATTTTCTTGAGGGGCACACCAAGAAAATGCAAGCCACGAAAAGGGATGCAACAGTATCCTTATTCGCCACCAACAGGTTAAATCATCAGTAGTGTAGATGTTTTTGTAAGTTAGTTAGTTTGTACTGTATTAGGGGCTTGGGTCATCAGCCCCGTGCACTTTGGTGTGTTTAATTGTATGATGACCTGTGTTTCCGTGTTGACTGTAGTGGTGTGTGTAATTGTAATTATTAGGATTTGGAATGGGGTAGGAGCCTCGAGACTTGTAATAAGCTACTATCCCGTTATTTTCCTGGAGGGAGTGTGGAAAACTGGTTTAAACCATAATCAGGATAGCCGCTGTCAGCGCCGGGATTCAAACCTCAGATCTCCAGAATTATTGCAGCTCCCCACTGCACTGCTATGCCGCGGGATGTTAGTAGGGACCTTTGCTAATAGTTGTTACTTCATTTAAGGGCTTGAACATCTTGGTAATCAGTCCCTTGAACACTATTGAGTGTATGTGTTGAATTTGCACTGTAGGCTTGAGGTGGAGTTTCATACAATTCGTACAGTTTTTCCCTTAAAGCTTGTTGGAGTTGTTTAATTTGAGGGACTTTGACATGGTCATTTGGCCCCATTCACTTGGGTGTGTGTAGAACTTGTCTGATAACTTGTGTAATTGTGACGGCTGTAATTGTGTGTGTGTGTGTGTGTGTGTGTGTGTAAATCTTGATTGGGAAGTAGGCTGCCGTGCACTTAAGTTGGTAACCATCCCGGCATTTGCCTGGAGTATAAGTGGGGAAACCACTGAAAACCTCTTCCATGGTGGCTGCGGTAGGAGTTCAGTCCACATCTTCTGTTTAGCCTCACGAGGCTGAGTGTACCCCGTTCCAGCCATCATACTAGCATTAAGTTTCTTGGCAGAACCGGGAGTTGAACCCGGACCTCCTGGACGACAGCCAAGAATGCTAACCACTACATCACGAGGTTGTCCTCCCTTAAAGCAACTGCCCTATCCTAGCAGTATCTTACTAGACAGGAATTCCAGATAACACGACGGGCGGTCGACCAGCGCCTACTTTCCCTCGGTGTCGTGCGATTTGCGGACAGTGCTAGTAGCAGACAAGGATCGGGAAGCCAGGCGCCGGAGTTATTCCCTGGGGATTCCTGGGAGGGCAAATGTATTTAAGGCTCATGGCAGTTGCTTGTCTCTTTCCAAAAGTACATCATCGTGTTGTAATGGAATTTATACTCTTACCTGAAGGGATGCCTTGCCTAATTATTGAAGGGTATCGATACCGGCAGCATTGCAAAACTGTAAATGCTATCCATAGGATGTGTGTTCAGGAGCGGCGTGTGAAATGTAAGGATGCGTTAAAAATTACCACCAGCAATGAAGTCATTAGAAATACTCTTTATCTGTGCATTCCAAATGTGGCCGAGACACATGTGGAGGTGGCGAAGTCAATCTGCAGAAAGAGGATGCGAGAAGGATTAACTACACAACCAAGTACATGGAACAGTACACGCATTGTTTCACTCCCTCTGAAGGCCATTCACGCATCGACACAGATTAGAGAGTTAAGTTTGTTTGCTAACAATGTCGTGGCTAGTGTGTTGTTTGGTCCTCTCAGGTTCTCCACGAGTCGGAGTGATATCTATTCCAAATGAAGCGAAGAGTTAAACTTTATTTATTGGTCGACTAGTTACTAATACATTTGAAGTAATTTACAAGTATTGAGACATGATGCCGGATTGCAGGGGCGTATATACAATTTTTCGGGGGGGGGGGGGGGCTGGCTACCCTGGAAAATTGTGAGTATTCTCAGGGGATTGTCACCGCAAAATACCCAAAAATATCAACCAATATCTTAGAGCATATAACCTTGTGTAATTATTTTTGATAAGATTCAAAGTTTATATAGCCTACAATTACTGGCAATACAAAAAAAAAACTTGTAAAATACAACATAACACGCAAATAAAATTTTATACTAAATGCATTTTCTATTATGATCTATGAAGTATGAATGGCAAATATCTAAATATTTGTCAATTTACTAAGCAGAAAGGTAAAACAGTTTTTTTACAAGTTGATAATTTATTTCTCAAAAGTACTGTACTGTGGAATTCAGTCTTGCCTCACAAGGCTGAGTGTACCCCGTTTCAGCCCTCAGACTACAATTAAATTTTCTTGGCAGAGCCGGGAATCGAATTCAGACCTCCAGGGCGGCAGCCAAGAATGCTAGCCACTACACCACGAGTTAGTCTAATTTGAATCATAATATTGTTTATAACTTACCCAACTTGTGGTTAAGTGTATGAGAGGGCCACGAGCCCTAACTTAGCCACTGCAAAAGACATAAATAAATAAATAAATAAATAAATAAATAAATAAATAAATAAATAAATAAATAAAAAAGTTAAGATTAGGGTACAACCAAATTTACAATTATGTTATGCTCTTACCAAAGCAACACTTTCTTAATTTTTATTGGCGTTTTCCGGGGGGGGGGGGCTGGAGCCCCTCAGCACCCCCCTTATATACGTCTCTGCCTGATTGCCAACTTAGTTGGTTAGTCTTAAGAATACTGAATTACAAGAGACTGGAGCTCTCTGGAGTCCAGGGTTTTATTAGAATTAAAGAATTCGCATGTCAATCACTCTGGGAGGGATACATTACAATCTTACTGGCTAGTTACCAGGGAAGAAGGGGGCATATGTGAAAGAGGGACTGCTGATGGTCTCAGGAGTAGGGAACATACGTCACGGACATATTTGGCTGGACTCGGCCAGGCACGAGGTTGTCTCAGCGTGGACCCTGAGTTGTTATTGAAAATATTCACCTATCGGCTGACCAGTATTGACAAACTAATATGCATATCGTCTGTTGAAACTTGCCTGACACTCGAGCAGTAATAATAATAATTAATAATAATGTAGCTTTTAGAAGCTGATTCCATTAGTGTTGGTAGTCGAGGGTTCTATTCCCAACGAGGGATATAACTAGAATACTGTATGTCAGTGAGAGATCGGTGAGGTCAGTTCCCTGCCGCGATGATTGTTGAAGGAAACCGAAGGAAAGGAAAAGTAACGTAAAGAAAGTTTCCGGCACGTGGTGTAGGCCGGCTCCAGAGCGGCGAGGCGCCACCGCTGGAATGTGATTCTTCAGTTCCAGTTCCAGCTTCGGCTCCTGCTCACTGGACTCTAGTGGCGAGTAGCGACCTCCAGAGGTCGATGGAGCCTGGGCCCACGCGGCCCTTCAAGGTCGCACCCTGGCGCCGTCCATTCATCTGCTTTCTTCACCTTGAACCTAATGAGATAGCTGGGTTATAAATAGAACTTGCCGATACCAAAATAACATCGCCTCGCCACGGAGCTGGCCATAAAAGGAGTTACGTAGGAAGTAACAGGCCACTCGTGAGGAAGAGGATTCTCTCGAGCTGGTATCTCACAGGTCTCCAACCTTCTCTACTCAAGTGGCACTGGGAAACTCGGGGCTCCACACTTTGAAGAGTGGGTGGGAGGATCAGGTGGTCATTGCTGAAGGGTTGTACCACACGTATGTGTAAATGTTGTGGTTTCTAGCATTAGTATTTGCAATCAAATTTCTGAAGCATTGGGCAGATTTAGCATTTTTTTCGGCAAATTCGTTGAAAATAAATATTGCATGTGCGGTAACAATTGGGATTAAAGCAAAATACTTTAATCACAGATAATTGCTCTTCCATATAATTTGTGAAGTACAGCAGCCTATTATTTTAAGGAAAAACAGTACGTTTTTTCGAACCTGTCTTTTTTTAATTATCTTTTCTTTTTAATTATCCCTCCCACCTGTAAAATAATTTCGGTGCTATAGGAAATTGTGAGTACAGTTTTAGCCGCGTGTAAAAGGTGAAAAACGTAAGTTGGCTCTTAATCATAATGGAGAACTATACTGGGTGTTGCAAAAGTTTGATACTGCCTTTGCAGGTCGTGTTGTGATCTGAAATTGCAAATTTTGGCGGAGATAATGGCAATATTTTATCCTAGGGTTTGGTTAAGCGACAGAGACGAGGAGTTCTGTAGCAATTACATATTCTTCTAGTTCGAGGGAGATTAGCGCTCGTCTCTAAACTGGAGACATGCTTCTGCTGCACCGTATATTCAAGCTGTCAAGTTCACAGCAATAGAGGTAACATACCGCCATTCGTAAGGCTGTTTCATTTGAGAGGTTTGAGCATCCCGGTCATTTAGACCCTGCTGTGTGCGTGTGTGTTTTTTTACAGGGTGATTGAGCTAAGATGACCACCTCAAATATTTACGGGTCCATTTAAGATAGCATTCTGTTTTCAAATTCTTAAATCGTATTTATTTAATCGTATGGTGAATTACATAAAAACAAATCACAAATCCAAGTTCAAGTTTTGGAGCCATTCCACAGTACATTCTCGAAGATGAAACAGATCACTAGGGCTCCCGGAGTAGGCGTGTAGAGGGCAGCGCTGGATGATATGGTCCATGGTCTGTTCCTCCTCATTGCATTGACACAATGGGGAATCTATCCAACCCCACTTATGGCATAGGTAATTGCAACGGCCGTGCCTGGTTCTCAGTCTATTGAGGCGACACCATAATTTTCTAGGAAGGTCAAATCCTTGTATTTTTACCGTTGGGTTGATCTCCTGGGCACTAGTCCCAGACGTTGAGTTTGACCACTCGTCCTGCCAGCATTGGTTTAGGTTGAATCGATTTGCCAGAAGTTGGTCGGCCAATAAACTGGTTGGTCTCCTCGAATGAAGTCGCTTCGGTGGTGGGTGGCAGAACTCCTGGTGTATTGGTAATGAGGGAGAAGCATAGATCTTCTTTGCTTCTCTGACCAGAGCTTCCTTCCTCCTCAGGTGAGGTGGTGGAATGTGGCTGAGTACTGGTAGCCAGTGGCGAGGGGTTGACTTTATGGTGCCGGTTATGCAACGCATAGTATCATTCAGCTTGGTATCCACTTTATGCACATGTGCACTTTCCAACCATACTGGAGCACAGTATTCCGCTGCAGAATAGACTAGACTGATACCCGTTAGTCTTAAGCAGTCCGCCGTGGCTCCCCATGAACTACCGCAAAGCTTGTGCAGGATGTTATTTCTGGTGGAAATTTTGTGAGAGAGCTTGGTGAGGTGTTCTTTGTAGCTCAAAGTTCGGTCCAGGGTGACACCTAGGTATTTCGGGAATGGGTTGTACTTCAGTTTTTCACCACGGAATACAACATTTGGCTTGTAGTTTGCTAGTCGGTTGGCAAGATGGAAGCATGAAACCTCTGTCTTAGACATACTTGGGATCAGTCGCCAGGACTTGAAGAACGTTGACATTTTCTCCAGATCGGTTGTAAGAGTGCCTTCTGCATCTTCAAAAGTTCTGCGTTGAGTTACCAGTGCAATGTCATCTGCGTAAATGAACTTAGTAGCTGTTGTTGGTGGCAAGTCATGAATGTACAGATTGAATAGAACTGGGGCCAAAACTGATCCTTGGGGTAGACCATTATTTAGTTTCCTTTTGCGACTTTTAGCATCATCTAGAAATACTACGAACTCTCTTTCACAAAGCATGTTGGAGATAAGATTTGCCATTTCCAAACAGGGGATAGCTTCCAGCACTTTGAGGATCAGTCCATGTCGCCAGACAGTATCATATGCGCTAGTCAGGTCGATAAAGACAGCTGTTGATTTTAGCTTCTTTTGAAACCCTGCTTCAATGTGAGTGGTGAGGGCCAAGACTTGATCAGTACAGCTTCGGTTTTTCCTGAATCCAGCTTGTTCTGGTGGGGTTACAGCTTCAATGAGTGGTGCTATCCTGGCAAGAAGGACTCGTTCTAAAAGTTTATAAATGCAGCTAAGAAGTGCTATTGGACGGTAGTTTTCAGGTCTCTGCTCCGACTTGCCAGGTTTAAGAAGGGCGATCACCTTTGACCGTTTAAACTGCTTTGGTAGGTTGTTAGTCTGAAGGGTGAAAGTAAAAAGTGAAGTAAGCCAGCTGATGCTATGTGGACCCATGTTTCTCAGGAATTCATTATAGATGCCATCTGGACCAGCAGCTTTACCAGTTTTCAACATCTTGATAGCGGTTTCAACTTCCTGAACAGAAAATGGCCTAGACAGTTTCTCATTCTTCTGAGTTCTACGTTTGAGTTCGGTGAGCTTTTGTTTCACTGTTTTCGTGTGACATTTATCTCTTTTGGATCGTGTAATGTCCACCATTCTATTTGCAATGGCATCTGGGCTCAAGTTAGTATACTGCTTTTTGGAGACATGTTTTCCAGTAAGACGATTTAAGACTCTCCAAGCCTTTCTGCTCGATTTCGCGAAGTCCATGTTTTTCACTGTTTCTTCCCACTTTTGTTTCCTATTCTTCTCTAGTGATCGTATTAAGGGGCTCATACAACACGGTCCATTTTGCTCCCAGTACACACGTATTTACCGAGAAACCGGTAGCAACTTTGGTTTTTCAACGGGATTATATTAATTTCACCCTCTAGAACTACTGAGAATCAAGTGGCAAGTTCAATGATGTACATTTTGAGATATTAAAGGTTTCCATATGTGTCGGCATTAGACAGAAAGCTATGCGCCAGCCGCTGGAATTTGGAGTGCATGATTCTCTTGCGTGACCCACTCCTTGTTGACAAACTCATATACCGAATTTATTCCATTCTTGGCATGTATATATATAAATTGTGTGTGGTAACCTGTGTTATTGGCTGTATTGTGTGTGCATATTTGTAATTCAGGTGAAGATTGGGAAGGTGGCGGCCGTGGTCTTAAGTTAGGAAGTATCCCGGCATTTGCCAGGAGTAAATATTCTTAAATATTCTTGTGAGCTGGGTTCGATTCCCACCTCTTATCAGTTTTGCCTAGTGCGCCCCCCG
This sequence comes from Meconema thalassinum, assembly GCA_946902985.2. Taxonomy (NCBI): domain Eukaryota; kingdom Metazoa; phylum Arthropoda; class Insecta; order Orthoptera; family Tettigoniidae; genus Meconema; species Meconema thalassinum. The sequence goes on along the minus strand of OX336389.2, from coordinate 368,485,591 downwards.
TTCCAGCCCTCAGACCAGAGTTAAATTTCTTCGCAAGGCCGGGAATCAAACCCGGACCTCGGGGGCTGACGACCAAGAATGCTATCCGCTACAGTGGTGGTCTCTGAATAAGGCGGTTTAGTATAGGTTCTTAAGCCGGAAACCATCGACTGAATTACTCATTTGTGTTGACGAGACCTGTGGCTAATACCCACTTCAGGGCGAATTCACCCTGCCCAGATGCTACGAGGAACATGTGGGTAGATGGGTGGTTGTTTTTTTTCTCTTTGTAATGTTTGAAGGCATGTGGCTGTGCTAATAAGTGCCTAAGGAGGAGGAGGATGATGTAGTGATTTTTGATTCTGACCTGTTTGCTCTGAAACGAAGGGATGGATAGATATAGGCCGTACTCATGAGGGTCTTGGGCTACCAAGCGACTGCTGCCCAGCCATTTGGCCTATAAATTGCGGGGTTGGGTCCCCACGGCCGTTAGTCTTGATTTCTTGCCTCGCTGTCAGACAGCTACTCAATTGTCCTCACGATACTGAGTGCACCCCATCCCAGCCCTCAAGTCCGTTTATAAAATCCCTGATGTTTGCTGGGAATCTAACACGGAACCTCCAGGTGAGAGAGACGCGCACTACCCCCACATCACGGGGCTGACCCAGAGATATACAGTACAGGGTGTTCTATTTCAGAGCGTGTCCTTGTGGAACATACATTATGTCCAAATCTCAGATCACAACCTCCTCAGGCACTTAGCAGTCGCATGGCTTCCGACATTACTTTCACATCGGAACCGAATTCTGAGTCTCCCGGGGAGAATGTCCATCGCTGACGCAAGCGAGAGAGAGAGAGAGAGAGAGAGAGGGAGACTCAATGCACAAAGCTCTCCGGCACTACTAGATACGATAACGCAGTGCCTTCATTTCGAGTTTGAAGGTTCCAATCTCGGCGAACGCAGTGATTCCGGCTTGTAGTGGGACATACTCGTATTTGTCGTTACGTCTATATCAAATACTGTATCTTCACGATCACAACAGACTTTCTCTTTTCTACAGAGATATGAGAAAGTAAAATTATATATGTATATCTGTTTGTCCGTAGAATTATTTATTGCGAATGTATTATTTAAATTTTATGATAATTGAAAGATGAAATCAGTTGTGCGAATGAAATCGTATCATTAATCTTATCAGCCGAGTAGAGACCCGACATGGTTGAGCGCATGCGCCATGCTCCAGTGCGTCGTGTCCGTGTCTACCCTTTCTTTCCTCTCAAAAGCACGACATTCATACAGCTAATTCACGGTAAACTGTTCCGCAGTCATCTCTACAAACTGTGTGATCGGTGCTAGACAAAAAATGACCTCGCCTTCAGCCTCACGGTACTCTTATAGCAATCCATACAGAATGGGCTTGCAAAGTATTTCTCCACGATATTTATTATTGAATGCTATCTATTTTTTATTTTCTTACGAAAATAAGTTTTACGTTGAAGAAAAATTCGTGCAATTTGAATTACTTTATTAATGAATGAAAATCCACAGCCTGCTTCCAGTCTCCGACCGGGTCAGGAATGGAATGAAGCCCCCATCTAGTGGCGAGGATATGAACTGTGCCGGCTGCCGAGGCCTGACGCACTCCTCTAGGGCAATGATTAAATGAATGACAGATGAAATGAAATGATAGTGGAGAGTGTTGCTGGAATGAAATTTTGACAGGGAAAACCGGAGTACCCGGAGAAAAACCTGTCTGCCTCCGTTTTGTCCAGCACAGATCTCACATGGAGTGACCGAGATTTGAACCACGGACCCAGCGGTGAGAGGCCGGCGTGCTGCCGCCTAAGCCACGGAGGCTCTTACTTTATTAATATTTATTTTAAAATAATTTTATTTACTACTAAAAATAGTATATTTTATAAAATGATTTACAGTAGATTAGTATTGTGAGAGAATTGTGAAATATTTGAAAGTTTATTTATGAAACTGTAAATTATTAATCGTACCTTGTGTATCAGGGTTTGTTAATAATTTTATAAGATTTATAATTCTCCAGTTAAAACGAGCTTATATAGTAAGTTATGCAAGTTAATGTAATATATTTATTAGACATATTATTATGGTGTTTGAAGGCATTTTCAGTGTTGCCTTATTAAACGAAAGTTTGAGGATTTTCAGTCGGTCAACCCGAGTGTACCCAAATGAGATGGGTTATTCGATAATCCTGAAAACAGTTACACGAGATTAATAAATACACTTGAATGACCAGTTTCGATCGTCAAGCGATCATCATCAGATCATTACACTTCGGTTACAAAATTTTTCAGACATAAAAATTTTGTAACCTAATGTACCGGTAACGGATCTGATGATGATTGCTTGACGATCGAAACTTGTCATCCAAGTGTATTTATTAATCTCATGTAACTGTTTTCAGGATTATCGAATAACCCATCTCATTTGGGTACACTCGGGTTGACCGACTGAAAATCCTCCAACTTTCGTTTAGAAATATTATATTGGAAAGGAAATATTACTAGGTTTTTATGATATTTATAGTTTTCTAAGAAATGAATTTATTTCAATTTAGTTTTAGTAATTATTTAAGTTATAATTTTCTACGAAAAATAATTTGAGGATTTGGTTCAACCTGTCGATAAGTAATTTTAAAATTATAAGGGGTAGGGTTATATGTTTAGATCATAGGCTTTCGCGTCCGGTGTCTAGTTCATTATTTAGTATTGAGGATGGAGCTGCGTCGTGTCTCGCCGGTTGTTTCCCTATCACCAACACACGGCGTAGAAATAAAATATAACGGGTAGATGTTCCAAATCATTTGGTTCTTTTTCAACCCTGCTGATCAGCATTGGTCTACAAATATTTGTGCAATTGTTGGGTTGTAACACTTGTTATTTCCTCTTCAATGTATCCAAATCGAAAGAAAAGACTTGGGTACATTGAAGAGGAAATCACATACAGGTGTTTCAATCCAAAAATTGAATTATTTTATCAACATTATTTACATATGCGTGTGATTTTTTTTAAATTAAATTAATATGAACAATTTTAAACATGAGAACTATTGCATGATTGTGTACCAATATATTTTGATTTAATTGTTAGTATATTGTACAAATGGTTGTAGACCCATGCTGATCAGCAGGTAATAGGGTTAAACACCCCCTAAAATTTAATTTTAAACTAACTTTTATTCACAGGGCGGACCAAACCCTCAGATTATATTTCATAGAAAAATAAAATACATTTTTGCCAAATGATTGGTATTTTAAACAAAGTTATGTTACTTATTGTTGTTGTAAGGGGTAGAACTACGAGGTTATCTGCCCCTATTTTAAACCAATGTTATGTATTTATCAGAAGGGCATAATTTCTCGTTTTGAGTCAATTTCGTACTTTATAGTAAATTCAGAGTTCTAAAGTCCATCGTAAATTCAAAATCGCTAAACTCCATGCGTACAGGTCCTAAAATATGAAGTTGCTTCAATTGACTTGTTCTAGATAAAAGAATTGCATCAATCATTCACCCTATATAGGGCAGAACATTATTCAAGAGATTTTATATGTATTTATTTAAATCTAAATTTTAATTGTTTTAGCCTAATTTTAATTATTGAAAAATGAAAATCCACAGCCTGCTTCCAGTCGACTGACCGGGTCAGGAATGGAATGAAGCCCACATCTAGCGGCAAGGATATGAGCTGTGCCGGCTGCCGAGGCCTGACGCACTCCTCTGGGGCAATGATTAAATGAATGACAGATGAAATGAAATGATAGTGGAGAGTGTTGCTGGAATTAAATTTTGACAGGGAAAATCGGAGTACACGGAGAAAAACCTGTCTGCCTCAGTTTTGTCCAGCACAGATCTCACATGGAGTGACCGGGATTTGAACCACTGACCTAGCGGTGAGAGGGCGGCGTGCTGTCGCCTAAGCCACGGAGGCTCCCCTAATTTTAATTATTATACTTTTTAATTTAATATTTCTTTAAAATTTTGATTTTCATATTTATTTTTATAATTTTAATTTTTGTAAGCTTATTTTTTTCAAATGTTCACAAACACATTTAATTTAAATTTTATATTATTATATCTTATTTTTTTACTTTTAAATTTCTTTCAAATTTAAATTTTATCAAGCACTTAAGGTCAAGGAGATAAAGAAATATTTGGTTCTCAGAAATATTAACTCTTCCGAAAGAGAATTCGTTGAAATGTGGCTGAAAGTTTCAACCATTAGCATCGTTGACAATATAAATAACATTGCCATTATAGTAGGTGGTTAATATACGGTACAGACCCAGGCCCGGCGAAAGGGAGGGGCAAGTGGGACTGTAGCCCAGGGGCTAAGGAAAACACTAACTCTCCTACTGTTTTACACAGGTCATGAATTTCTTTATACGAAGAGGAATTTCAAAAAATTGAGACTAAGTAACATTTCTCAATAATTGTGATAGGTACTCATGTTCCTGTTCTGTTGAAATGTCTTCCATCACATGAAGTCGTTTAAAGAATAAACTAATACACTTTCTCTCGAAGGCGGAGTTCATTATATCCAGAGACGAAGTGTGAAATGGTGTGTTTCGTTGCCTCACACCATCGCTTCTCACCTCGTGGTTAAAAATGGTATTGTTCGCATTACGTGAAGAATGTTATGTAAAAGTTGGCTCCAGTGATATCGTTTCGTGCAATGTTTCCAGGAGAGAAAGGCAAGAAGAGGCTCACTTCTTGAGTAACCTCGGGAGATGACCATGTCTTGCAGGGCTGCACAAACACATCCATCGTTAAGATGGAGATACTGTGAATTTCCGTCCCTGTGTCTGCTAGCACGTGAAATTTACTGGTTTTCGTAAGTGTTTTCTGGGAATATTCCTTCATCTATGTCCTAGATTTTTAATCAGCAACATTGAACTTCTGCATTTTAAGACGTATGAGTAGACTACGTCACGGGGGTTTTATATACCTTCGTAGTTATACGTGTCAATTGATCTTGCGACCAAAAACCAAGGAATCCGTTCTTTTTACGTGGAACTTGAACCATTTGACGTGAATTTTAGTTTCAATATTCCACACGCACTGGCCAGGAATCGAATCCCGCCACCGCGACGAGGAGCGAACACAAACACACTATCACGCCTCTGGGGATTTTATGAGGAAACATTTCGATAAGGTACCAATTTTGCCGTATTTTTAAAGGACACAAACTAGAATTACACTCATGGCCCAAATCAAGACAAAAATCACAATTTAACAGCATAGAATTGTCACTAAATTAAGAGAGGAAGGAGGTCACCAAACCTTTAAAAAAATGAGTGTCTCGGGACTTGAAAAACTAAATGAGGCAGACAGGAAGGAATGAGGAAACTGACGCAGCTCAGAAATCTCGAACCCACCAACACGGTGGTGGTGGTGTTGGGTTTACTCAGTTGTATTTACCGTTGTCACCCATGTTCCCAAGTAATTGCAAACACCGAAACTGACACTTATAATGCAACTTTAAAGTTGTCAGCATGAACCGATCTTACTGTGACGTCATACGGTCATAAATCTTCACCGTCTTTAGCCAGGTAAAAAAGCATAACACAACCTGTAATGCGTCGCATATTGAAGTATGCTGATACATCATCACTTCATGTAGACTGTCTATTCAGTCTACTGCATGTTATTGTATATGCATGACAAAAGATTAGGCCTTTTATAATTGACCTACTGTTACGTTATTGCAACGTAATTTTACGTCGGCTACGAAAATAAATATCTACATTAGAATTAAGGATGACGTTACTCTACGTCACAACTCATAATAACTGTTCTTGGCCTAACGTCCATTTTAATTAACTTACTGCCGCTTTTAGAGACTCCAGGATGCCAGAAATTTGCCCTGAAGGGGTCTTTAACGTGCCAGTAAATCTACTGACACGGCTCCCTCATATTTTCGCACCTTCAGATGCCATCTGACTGAGCCAGGATTCAGAACACTGAGGAAGTGAGCAATCTTGTAGGGGAGATTTTCGCTTTTTGTCATTCACATTTCACTTCTTCCTGACGGTTATTAAGGTAACACATATGAAGTACATGGCACTTATGATCAACTAAGTAAAGCAAAACTTCAAGAGACTGATAATGAATGATGCCCACGATTAACTAGAGAATTTCGAGAATAGAATTCTCCCGATCTCGCTGAAACGTTGCATACATGTTGGTCAGATCGCAAGGAAGGTATGTGATGGCATTCTATCCTCAAATTCACTAGGACCATCCCAAGCGGACGAAATTGTAGGCTACGCGTTTCGATACACCCGCTGCCAAGTCCTTATATACTCTCCAACCAGTACCACTACTTCCGGTAGGCTGCTTACGGATTGTTAGTTTAGTTGAGTTATTGTTTTAAGAGGCGGAACAGCGAGGTGATCTGCCCCTTGCCTATGGTGAGAAGGCGCATTGTACATACTGGGGGAAGTGCTTGTAGCAGTGCGATTGGTTGGAGAAGATATTACTCGGCACGTGCACTCTCTTGGGTTACTCTAATTAGTCCCACGCGCGCATTTTGCTCAGAACTACGGTATTTGTAGAGGTCACCCGGGGACAACATCTGACAACATTTGTGCTAGGTTTAGGCGAAATTGGGCGAATCACATTTGCGATGTTCCCTTGCAATGAAGTGATGCTCGTTTTGCTGCAGTGTGTTGGAACATAAATCCACTGGAGTGCGTGGTTGTGCGGAAGTGTAGTACAGTATTGTTTTTCAACCTTCTGACATGCAGAATCTCCGTCCCAGCCTTGAAACGCTTTATAGTTGGTAAGTGGCAACTCATTTCAGGTTGTAACTATCATTCGTGAATGTTTTCTGTTGTGCATTTCAAGCTTTATTCTCGATAATTCCGACATGTACTAGCATTGGTGTTAAAAGCCTCCGTGGCTTAGGCGGCAGCACGCCGGCCTCTCACCGGTGGGTCCGTGGTTCAAATCCCGGTCACTCCATGTGAGATCTGTGCTGGACAAAACGGAGGCAGACAGGTTTTTCTCCGGGTACTCCGGTTTTCCCTGTCAAAATTTCATTCCAGCAACACCCTCCACTAGCATTTCATTTCATCTGTCATTTATTTAATCATTGCCCCAGAGGAGTGCGTCAGGCCTCGGCAGCCGGCACAGTCCATATCCTCGCCGCTAGATGGGGGCTTCATTCATTCCATTCCTGACCCGGTCGGAGACTGGAAGCAGGCTGTGGATTTTCATTTCACTAGCATCGGTGTTGTCTTGTATATCCATACCATACTCCAGTGTAGGTTTACCAGTCACTGCAATTTATTCAGGGTGTAGTCTAATAAAAAAAAAACTTTTTAATTGCAATGTTTAACAATTGTATTAGTTAAATACAGAAATCGAACAAACAGCCAATCCTTCATTGTTGTGACAAACTTTTATAAAACATTCTTTTCTTTAATATCATGAAGCATACATAGTCTTTTCTTTGTAGAAATTAATACTTACAAGCAATATAAAAATCATATTCTATGGAATTGATACATTGAAAGCATACTTCGTGTATTCAAGGATATTAGAAACAAATACAAACCTGAGTCAATGATCAATGTTACCCTTTCCCTTTTGTGAAATGCCCATATATAAAGTACCTCTATACAAAACGGTTATCCAAATGATAGAGCACTTGTTTAATTTAATTGACACAGAGCTTCCTGATCTACATTAACTTATTAATTCCTGGCTCAAAGGTCCTGTATTCAATTGCAGACTCTGTCAAGAGCTTATATAATGTTCTGATGGGTTGGAATAGCCTATGGTGCGCTCATTCTCGCGAGGATAAATGGGAAGAGGTGCCAGCCTGCCACCCTAGAATTGCCTTTCTGTGGTATTCCACATTGGGACACCTTATATGGCCATCATGCGAGATATGTCCTGTGCTTCTTTATGCCAAAGAAAGTGGAGTGAAGAACTAAGCAGTTGTCTCTGGGGGGGGGGGGGGGGGGGGGGGGAGGAAGAGGCGGCAATTAGTGGCCTTAATGGCCTGTACCTGATGGTAATCCCTCCTTATCTTGTTGCTCTTACAAAGCCCACTTATCACTGGTCCATGTACGCCTCGTTCATGATCCCGCTCAGCTGATGCTGAAAAGTCTCCACGTCTGCCTGGATGTAGATGTGGTGCGCATGGGCTTCATAGCTGATGGCTGAACGGTCTCCACCTCGGACTATTGATGTCGGAAAAGTTGGATGGCGCAGCCACGCGGTAGAATGTTGAAGCTGTAACATTGTGACTGGTGAGGTTTATTTAGATGGTGACGCATTGACGTCGTGATGGAAACAGAAAGAAATTTGTCAAATTCGAGGAGGTATACGGTTGCAAATCGTATAAAACGGGTACGAAATATCTTCACTACTTTCCTGTACAAAAAGTTCAGAGAGAAAGATGGGCTTCGGCGCTGTCAATTGGAAAACTTGTTTCATGTGCAGTCTGCATTTTTGTGAAGACGACTTCTTTCCACCGGTACTGTTGATTATTGATAGTTATTGTCTCTAATTTGTATTCACGTGGATTTACCTACATCAAAAATACTGATAAACTTGTAGCCTATTACTTCTGTGCCGTACATAGAATGTAATCCGCTCTTCGTAAACTTATTTTAGGGGTTCTTCCGATTGATAATAGCCGAATGGTTAGAAAACTTAAGAAAAATTCTGTTCCTAGCCTTAATTTGCCAGAGAATTTATATTCTTGCCTTTGAACAGCAAGTATGTAGGTCATTGAAGTATGATTTGGCTTAAATTGTGTTTTGGCTATGATCTCCCTACTGTTGAATTTAGTTAATTAAAATGTAAAATCTTAGTTTTAAGTACCGGTTTGGTGACCCATCATCCCAGGCAGGCCGGTAACACCTATACTACTCAGGCAGATAGGTCACTTAGCCGTAATTTTGAAGTTATAGTGATGTTAAGTATACATATGCGGTAATGTAGCAGGAGATTGGATCGGCCTAGGCTATTCTAATTTTAATTAGTTCCCATTTCAGGGTTTTTCAGTTTTGAGTGCGAATAGTTGGTTTGAAAGTTGTACAACGGTAAGGAGAGTATGTTTTGTATAGGTTTTAATTGGTATTATGGTTTATGTCGAGCTGAGGAGTGAATTTGGTTTGGCTTAAAGTGTAGTTTTTGATCTGTTCCGTTTGCTTATGACAAGTTCAAATGGAGACTCCATCTTTGATAAATATCTGTATTTTAAATATTTAATTAAATATATTGATAAAGAGGATGCCTCCATTTTAACTTGCCTGTGACAAGAGATTGATAAATTAATATTCTTGCCTTTGAACAGCAAGTATGTAGGTCAATATTTGAAATATTGAAGTACCGTATGATTTGAGCATCCCAAGTAACGCTTCTTTGTACCCAAAACATTCATGCAAATTCAGGGTTGCTTGATTAAATGTATTATCAGAGAGTCTTCCTTTGTGTTATGTGAGATATATATATATTGTGAAATTAATAAAAACATCGATACCCGCTAGGCTCCCAAGTACAGGCTTCATATAGCCTATGTAACAGCAGACAGCAAATTAACTATCTACATGTGGGTAATATTTTTAACTGGTAGTAATATTAGGCACTGCATTTAAATTCATTATAAATTTATTTCTATCAATGAAAGAAAATGTGTAGTATTTTGCCATCATAAATTAGAAGCCATAACAAACGCACACCCAATTACTTCACGTCACTATCTCACCGCCATATTGCAAACAGCTGACCGTAAGCTCCTCCCCCGTTTCGGACGTCAATAGAGGTGGTGTAGCCTACTGTACATGTTTGACAAGAAGAGATATTCCCCTCGATCTCGCAGGCCCGATGTGCTCACTCCCTCACTCGGTCAGGGAAATGCTCTTGTGTTGATGACTACACTAATGTGCAAGAAGATGACTGAAACCTGTTGCTTCTCTTCAGTATTGTGTATAGAATGGTAGGTGGTATGATAGTTTACTCGAAATTGTCACTACACCAAATCAATGGCAGCGTGTTTCAGCGATATGCTGTGTAGTCTCTCTAGCTATTAGCAGTTCGAAAGTGGATGGTTAATATATAGGCTAGTTGTGAAGAGAGATTTGTTCTTGGAGACCGAATTCACGGCTAGGGGGAATGTCTTTACAGATCTGTGTGAGGTTATGTTCGTGGGAGTTAATAAGACAAGACAGTGGTCTCGCACCGAGTTTGAAGCTACTTCCCTATACCGGTACGTGAAGGCAACGTTGTGGATATACTGTGCTGCACGATGTGGTTTCTGTTGCATCATACCTTAATGAGTTGTAGATAAAAACAAATGGTTGCCAATCAACGACATTCTAATACTATTTGTTTCCAAATGATACCGCAATCGCCTCCTTTCAGGTGATCTCAGAGAAACCGTAGAACTTTCGTGGTGAGGACTAGGTAAATGCTGGTTGCTCTGTCAATACCATACGGTACCGGTATTTGTGGTGAAGCCCATCTCTTTAGCCAAAATCAAAGGTATCGACAAGCAACACAAAGCGGTAGGTCCACAACACATATCTCAAGAATAATTCAATCTACAGTACTTCAATTGGAGATTAGAAAATACAATTAGTTTGAAGTGAGGATGGATTTAACCGGTTTTAATACATATTTCTTCTAAAATTCGTGGCGAATAAAATAAATACTTACAAATACTTACATTATACACCATCAGCCATCTCGCTCACACAAGCTGATGACCATGGTATACCAATGGAGAATGAAGGTGGTGATGGCTTATGTCCCCTGATTGCAGGTTCTTAGGTCGGGGAGTACACCTTGCAGTGTGACGGGAAGTTATGAAGGTTACAGCATGACAGGGAAGTCTCGTATGGACTTCGGATGTCAAGTGGGACACGGAAGATGGTGAAAGTTCCGTCTCTCTCTCTCTCTCTCTCTCTCTCTCTCTCTCTCTCTCTCTCTCTCTATCTATCTTTTCCCTGCTTGTTCATCTCGTGTGAGAACATTCTTTTTGTACGTACGGTAGCGATATCATGTTTGCTGTGTGCTGTATGGTATATCTCAATCTATTTCTTAAGTGCTTGTGCTTCACAGCATCCTCAGCAATCGGCGACATCTCTCCCAGTTAGCTTCGTTACTAGAGAGTGAAGTTCTAAGTCAAAAGTCCTAAGCGGGGAGTCGCAGGCGATTCAGTATGTTTACGTTCCATGAGCATGGATTCCATATAGCAGGAGAAAAGATGTGCATGATTTAATCATATTTTGGCTTAAGAAAATGTTCGTATTTCATATGTTAGTGTGTCTTATTTATCTAGATTAAAATCATTATTTTTAAAGAAAACTATAATTTGGTAATATATTAAATATTTGAAAACAAATTATACATTTTTTTAAATATAGGCTACTGTACTTTAGTCTTTCCTTGAGAATGTATCTAATAGAGTGCAGCGTGATTGTGATAACTGTATTTCTGTTCCGTTTCATTGCTCAAACATCGTCGGAACTCGACCGAACTGAAGTCAGGTCACGTTGAGTCGCGCACACGACTGCGATGGAGTGCTGCAGCAATTCGAAGATCGGTTGTTCGAATCCCGGTGCCAACTGCTGCCATCCTGAGTATGAATTTCTCCAGGATTTCCCACGCTCCCTTGGGTACCTTATTACAAGTCTAGGGACATCTACCCCTCCCCTCTTCCAATCCCATAATTACATTTACAGGCCCCATAGAAACGCGGGTTATCAGACAAATCCAACACACGCAAGTACATGGGGCTGATGTCAAAGATGTCTCTAGCCCCTTAAATTAATCGGCTCTTCTCGTCAAGCGGTACGCAGTGGAACAGCATGGATATAAACACACGGTTTGGCCCGGTTTGGCCCCCTTAGTCTTAACTAGGCTGAACAATACAGAAACACGTTCAAATTCTTCACATTAATTCCCTACCCCCAATATCTGTATCACGACACTGTCTTCTGTCGTAGAACATCATCATTGCAATTTGTGTTGTTTCTTTCCCTTTACATACAAATTCGAGACAAAGATGCCTAAAACCATACTTCCGACTGACTGTCGGAATTTAAGTGTTATAAAACGTACGTGCTGCAATAACTAGGTAAATATAATTTTGATGCACATTTTACGTGTTAGAATCTTAGAAAACTTACGTATTGTGGGGTTAATTTGCCGAACTATAAGTAGGCTATAGAAAAAAATTAGAGAAAGAAATACCTGCGAATTTCACGTCGTTTATCGACAATTTCATTTTTTATTTCGTATTTTGGCAAACTTTTCTTTGTATAATTCTTGACAAAAGAGAGGAAATCTATCAGGAAAGTGTTACAAAATATAACTGCAACTACATGACGATGTGTAGAATAAGATTATTTTCCACTAAGACAAAATTGTAACGATAGAATTTAAAATCTGAACTAAGTTTGGGAACAAGTAATGGACAATCCCTAAACGATAAGTGATCTCACTTCCACTTATTTAATGTATTTTTGATCGCCTTGTGGTGTAATGGTTAGCGTTGGCTAGCATTCCCGGTGTCCAAGGTTAGATTTCTGGCTATGACAGGAAAATTCTGGTCTGAAGGCTGGAATGGGGTCCACTCAGCCTTGTGGTAACCGAGTAGAGCGCTGGTTCTAATCCGCAATTTTTCTAGTACTGGTTTTCCATCGTTTTTCCAATTCTTCTCCAGGTAAATGCCAGGATGGTTCCCCCTCCATCCCAACCCAAGCCTCAATTACAAGTATACGAAAACTCACATTACTACAGTCGCCAAAATATCACAGGTTATAAGACATTTTACCCACACGAACTACACGGGGCTGATTACTGAGATATCCAAGGCCGTATATAAAATAAAGCATTCATGTATTTATACTGATAAAGATTGTGTTCTATACCGTATGCTATTTTTAAAAGGTAGAGCCTCCTCCGTCCTTTAAGCACGTATTCAGGCACGTACTAAGAGTTCCATATCCAATTATATCCATACGTTAATATTCAGTTTAGCACCCCCGAGGAAACATGTCGATAAGATTCAATTCCTAACGACCTTCAAAAATCGACATGCCCTGGCTTTGAACCACATAACTTTGTACTCTGCAAACACTCCTTATTTATTTAAAATGTAAGCGTATGGTAGTCTGCCGGCCCCTTGGTGTTGAGGTAGCGCGTCTGCCTCGCACCTGGAGGCCCCGGGTTCGATTCCTGGCTCCATCATGGATTTTAGAGATTGATGTAAGGGCTGGAGCGGGGTGAACTCAGCCTCGTGAGGACAATTGAGTAGCAGTCGGACAGTCAGGCAGCGCCCCGGTCACGGAGACCTGACGTGCTGATCACGCGTCACCCCATAATCTGCAGGCCAAATGGCTGGGCAGCGGTCGCTTGGTAGGCCTAGGCTCTTCATGGGCTGTAGCGCCACGGGATGGTAGTCTCCATCGAACCCTAGAACAGATATTAAAAAGCAATTCAATAAAGTTAATACGGTATATACGGGGTCTTTCATATAAAGTAAGAACGGCAAGCGGCAGTTTTGTTATTCGCTACTGTGGTGGCCTTGGCCGAGCTTGTGGCGCGCCATGGTCCCCTGCTGTACTATTAAAAGCGTGCGCGTAATACATACGAGGGCTGTTTTTTTCAAGTCCCGGTGGAATGTATAAAAATAAGATTCACATACCAAACTGATTTTAACACTGTTTGCTTGTTTTATTCTCATGTCTCAACATAATCGCCAAAACTATTGAAAAATTTGTCGTATCATTACACCAGCTTTCCAATGCCCTCTGCAAAATATTCTGCCGCCACTGAGGTGGCCGTCTGGACAGTCTCCTGAAGTTTTTCCTTTTTGGCTAGGCGTTGCCACCCAACCATACCTTCAATTCTCGAAAAAGGTGAAAACCATTCACGACCACACTGTACCAATGTTTCGATAGATTTTTCAAAGAATTCAAGTGTGAAGTTTTGGACCATCTGCCGTTTAGTCCAAAACAGCACTGAATGATTTTCACCTCTTTCGAGAATTGAAGGTATGGTTGGGCGGCAACGCCTCGTCAAAAAGGAAAAACTTCAGGAGACTCTCCAGACGTACCCGCCTCAGTGGCGGAAGAATATTTTTCCGAGGGCATTGGAAAGCTGGCGTAGTTAGTTCTTGTTGTTTTAAGGGGCGGAACTACGAGGTCATCTGCCCCGAAAGCTGGTGTAATGGTACGACAAATGTTTCAATTGTTTTGGCGTTTATGTTGAGACATACGAATATAACAAGCAAACATTTAGTAAAATCAGTTTGGTATGTCAATCTGTTGTTTTTATACAGTCCATCGGAAAGCTTGCCATTCTTATTTTATATGAAAGACCCTGTACTTTTCTATGTTTATTGCACACCGGGATATTATACACTATGTATTATATTTATTCAATTAAACTTCGTATGTGGGGATTGAATCAGCTACAGCAGTAGTGGCATCTTGTCTTGTCCAAACCTGAAACTTCCTTCAAGAAAACTTCGTGTTACAGGCCTAGTCCCCATAAAATGGACAGTCACCACCTTGTATTTACAGTAGACCTATCTGTGGATTTGATTTTTAAAGAATGTGGAAATCTGAATCCTATCGATGCATATGCATTAGATGTCATGTGCCTTGGAGCCACAAGGTGACCTTATAATCCCAGCCAGCATTGAGATTTTTCTTGCAACTCTTTATAAATCTCTCTGTACTTGGGTGTCATCTAGCTTAAGTGAAAGGAGAGATTAATGCTTATCAAATGGTGGACCAGGTATTCCTACTTCTGACACTTATTTACAGACGAAACCTGGCTACTGGCCAGGTAAGCGACAGATGGGATACAGGGCAAACGTACAACGATGGCCTCACTGAAAATGAAAATCCACAGCCTGCTTCCAGTCGACCGACCGGGTCAGGGAATGGAATGAATGAAGCCCCCATTTAGCGGCGAAGATATGAACTGTGCCGGCTGCCGAAGCCTGTCGCACTCCCCTGGGGCAATGATTAAATGAATGACAGATGAAATTAAATGATAGTGGAGAGTCTTGCTGGAATGAAATTGTGACAGAGAAAAAACCGGAGAATCCGGAGAAAAACTTCGTCTGCCTCCGCTTTGTCCAGCACAAATCTCAGATGGAATGTCCGGGATTTGAACCATTGACCCAGCGGTGAGAGGCCGGCGTGCTGCTGCCTAAGCCACGGAGGCCCTGATGGCCTCACTAATTCCAGTAAACTCTTGACGGCAGGACCGTGGAGAGCGAGCACATGCCGTGGCCCTATGACTACTGTATGAGTGTACTGTATGACTATTCAGTGCCATCCTGACGTATATATTTTCCTCCTCTTATCGTTCTGAAATTGGAAATGGCGTCTTGGAGTGATATACATTTTACGAATTGTATATTCGGTTTTTGATCATTCGGCAATTTTGCGCACTCAGTCCATTGTGTTCTTATTAGGGTACTACTAATTGTTTTTAGGCTTCATAACTCCAGTTTCTTGGGCAATGTAACGTTCAAAATTTTGTTTTCTGGGGAACTGTAAAGGAAGAACGCTTTTTAGAAATGCTTGAAATAGGATTATTTTATCAACCAGGAAAATGATTTATGGTTTGTCTTGAACGTATCAACAGTGTTTTCGTCGAGTCTGGTCTGATAGTCTTAGTTATTAGTGATTGTTGTTTAAAGGGCTGCAACTGTGAGGTCATCTGCTCCACGGGCTGATATTACTCTCCATTTTGTTAATTTCACAGTGAGTATGTAGACCTATTATGCATTCATGTTCACAGTATACACTGTAGACTATGTATGAAGAAAATGCAATCGTTGTCCTTGCTACGGTATGCAAAATGAACTCTTTCACATAAAATAAAATGTCGTGGGTGAATACTTAAGACACAGTCCATATTTTTCTACGAATAAAATTCTTAACTTGACGTTCAAAACCTTCGTATATTTGCCTTCTTTTGCATTAAAAACTAACTCCATGTTATCACTCAGGTGTATGGATCACGTGGTACAAAATACTGTGAGCCTATATTTATACAGTGCGCCCGGGAATGTTCTCCGCAGTGCCTACAAGCTGCTGCGAGAGATTACGTCACCAGTTACGTTGGCAGTACTAAACAATACATTTGTTTGACATCTACATAATCCCAGATATTCAATAGATCATAAAAATTACATTCGGTAGTGGGCGATATTGAGTTTCTTCAACCCATTAATGACTACATTCAATTGCAGTGTTACTCCCCACCCTCAATTTCTTCTGTTGTCTGATCTTCCATGAATAGCCGAATAATTGTGCACGTAACAAGACCTGGCGGGCATTACTCTGCAATGAGATAGGAATTTCACCAGTACTGGAGATATACCAGGCACTCTTATTTGCCCCATGTGGCATTGCTTCCGTACCAATTCTCAAAGCTCAGCATATTTAGTGATCTTTCAACGTGTTTTGTTTGCATGTTGCAATTGTTTAGATCGTCACATCTGTTGTTGTTGTTGTGCTGTTGGTATTATTAGTTTTATTTCATTTTGTTTTATTTATAGCAAGACTGTTTTCCTTATTTAGGTATCCACCTCAAACTGTTAAAATAATCTGAATGAGTATTTTAAGTACGGCATGTTAGGAGGGTCAGATGACCTCGCTGTTCCGCCCCTTAAAACAACACTTTTCATCATGTTTTAACCCCCCTCCCCCATGTTATATACCAAAAAGGGAACCATTTCATCTTTTATAAAATTCAGAAATTGTAATGGGGGAGGGGTCGCTCCATAGGTATGCCAGAAAGAAACTCCGCAAGATATTTGGAGTTAATCTAGGGCAGACACGTGATTTATCTCGTCCCCTGACAGTATTGATGGAACAGTGTGCTGATTGCTGGATGTGAATCCGCTCTGCCTGGGGAGTTGTTGAGTATTGATCTGGTCTAATCCCTGGGCACACGGATTCGTGCACTTCATTCGTGTAACCAGGGGTGTGGAACCCTCACTTACCCTCCTTGACCTGACTGCTTGCTTCACGTACTGGTATCTTAAAATTGTAAATCTTACAGTCCAGTGCGCCACTTTTGATGAAGCATAGGATTTCCTGATGATGATGATGATAATTGTTGTTTTAAGGGGCCTAACATCTAGGTTATCGGCCCAGGATTTCCTGAGTGAAGACCTTAAGAAGATGAATGTTTATTTCAAAAAGTGGCGGCTTCAGCCAAGTCCTTCTAAATCTGAGGTAACCACATTTCACCTTAACAACCTACAGGCAAACTACCAACCTAGAGTGAAGTTCGGGAACCAATATCTGAAGTAGTGATATTGGACAGGGCATTAACTTTCATACAGCATATTGCTAAAACAGCAGCAACACTTAAAAGCCGTAATAACTTACTGAGTAGGTTAGCTGGAACATCATGGGGCGCTGATGCCAACACACTCAGGACTACTGCTTTGGCTGTCGTTTACTCTCCAGCTGAATACTGTGCAGGCATATGGTTGAACAGCTCCCATTGCCAACTGGTTGATATTCAACTCCGGCAAACAATGCGGATTATCTCTGGCACTCTACATTGCACTCCCTCACAGTGGCTACCTGTACTGTGTAATATTGTTCCTCCTCACATCAGGAGACAGCAAGCTCTTTCCCGCCTGTGGCGCAGAATTATGAATAATGAAGTTCTCCCAATCCACCAAGACGTCAATCAACCTGCTACATCCAGGTTGAAATCACGGAAACCAGCCTACAAGACTATGGAACATACTTCAGCTCCATTCAACCCCCGAAATACATGGAAAGTTGAATGGTCTACCTCTCCACCTCGTGGCCTAATTGAAGTACTTGATCCTACGCTTAGCTGCGTGCGTTCAGACACGCACCATGACTGCAAGGGAGGAGTAGGCCCTCGGGGCCTCTTACAATGGGCATCCTGCCAGGGAATATCAGGACAGCCCATATGCACCCACCTCAATTCCAGAACCTACAAATCAGTTTTTATCATAAAACTCAGGTTGTAGAACAAATTCAGTACACTAAACTGCATGAGGCTGATGAACGAGATATCCCAAACACCTAAAATGAGTTGCTAACAGTAACGATCTACAAAATAAATAGACAAAATCGCCTGAAATTAGAGGAAATTAAGTTGCTCACCTGTGTAGGCAACAGACTTACAGAGCTGTCCTTGGTCAAAGATCACAATAAAGATACAACCTGCCAATTAGTTTAGTTGAAAAATTAACAATAAAGAAAATTATGATCAATTGGCTGAGGACGGCTCCTATTGGTGAACTTTATTTAGGAATATTTATAGGTGATTTTGAATAATTACAACTAATCTCTGGGAACATTCCGACAGTTACTGCAGTTCTAAACAATTGATAGCAAGGTTTCTAAAAGAATATCTGTGAATTTCGAAATCACTCTCCTACTCTGAATGTGTAACCCAATGACTTCTCATTTTAAAAATTCCATACTGTTCAAGTCAGTAGTCCGTTCTCTTGTCGTAATAGCCACTGACTCGTTGGCTGCTGATCGCGTCATCCGGTTGTGCGAGAGGGGGGGTTAAGATCAGAATCTTAGTTTTAAAGTATTACGTGATTCTAAGTACTCACTTGTTCGTTTTATATTTATATTTTTTATATATTTATTTCGTTTAATTTTTGTTGAAATTTCAAATCCTGTTCTTTTATATTCCGAACATTTTGTCCATAATAATAATAATAATAATAATTATTTATTATTATTATTATTATTATTATTATTATTATTAAAAAT
Organism: Meconema thalassinum; assembly: GCA_946902985.2. Taxonomy (NCBI): domain Eukaryota; kingdom Metazoa; phylum Arthropoda; class Insecta; order Orthoptera; family Tettigoniidae; genus Meconema; species Meconema thalassinum. The sequence continues at coordinate 368,466,813 of OX336389.2, read as the reverse complement.
AAAAAATATGTTTACTCAATAAAATGAAAATAGTGCATTTATTTCTCTGTGGGATGTTAGCATACTGTAATACAAAACGGTAAGTTATGGAAACTGCTTAATAAGCTCCTTCATTTATTACACTTTCCTTTAGATATCAAACTGCTAACACTCTAAATGTTTATATTTTCCTTTTTCAGCTATTTGTAACAACGAACGCACACACGGTATATTTACTCCGGAACTTATCTTTTTTTTTTACTTTTGTTGCACCATCCTTTGTTTTATCTCCTTTGTGCCGATCGATTTGGCACGGTTTGCGTTGAGAACTTCTTTCATTGGATCCATCGTTATCAGCAGCAATTTAAAATTATCGCTCGTATCATAAGGACTAACAAATTTACAAAGTGTTACAGACCAAAAAAAGTGGCCCTTCAAAGCATGCTGAAATTTCCATGGGTTTCAGCGAATCTATTAATCTCGTGTAGTTTTTTTTGATGTGTAACATATTTCCACTCGGTTGCTGGATATTTTTGTGGGAGTGATTTTGAACAATGGGACGGAAGTGGATCGGACGGAAGTGTGTAAGACGCACTGCCAGTTGGATCGCATCCCTCCTGGCTGCTTTAGCAGAAAGCAGCCAGAAGGGATGTGATCCAGCTGGCAGTGTTACCATGTGGAATATTTATCACATACGGATTACTTCGTAACAGCAGAGTATCAAGAAGGCAGTGCAAGAGTAGAAATATCAAGTAGGCAGTGAAGAAAAAAAAAGTTTGGAATTGTTATGTAATATGAGAGTGTAAAAAAATAAAAATGTTTTGTGTGTTGATGAATGTAAAGGATAAAACGGTAACAACTTCAAGGTAGGATAACATGTCAGATGTTACACCATCATATGCGACTACTGTAAGCCTCGTATCTTTTTTATTATTTGTGATTTATTCTGAAGGGGAGTAGCAGCCCTTCAGAATTAGTAAATTCTTTACCTGTCCTAAAGACGGTGAAAACATTAATAACATTAGCCAACTAATGGCTAAGCTGCACGGCTAAAGCAACGGAAATCTACAGCCGCAATGTTCTTCCCGGGGATATGCACCTCTCTATACATAATTACCTGTGATGGTCTCCTGTTGCAAAATTCCAATCTGGAGGTAAACTAGTCCCCAATTCGGATCCCTTTGTGGAGATTACTCGAGAGGGGTTGACATCGCAGAAGTGACAAAGAGGAAATATGATATTCTGCGGATTGGAGCGTGGAATGTTAGAAGTTTGATTGGCAGCGGAAGGTTAGAAAACTTAGAAAGGGAAATCGATAGGTTGAGGTTAGATTTGGTTGGGATTAGTGAAATGCGCTGAAAGGAAGTACGGGACTTTTCGTCAGGACACTATTAACGTCAGAAAAGTTGGATGGCGCAGCCACGCGGCAGAATGTTGAAGCTGTAACATTGTGACTGGTGAGATTTATTTAGATGGTGAAGCATTGACGTCGTGATGGAAACGGAAAGAAATTTGTCATATTCGAGGAGGTACTGCTCTGTATACGGTTGCAAATCGTATAAAACGGCTACGAAATATCTTCACTACTTTCCTGTACAAAAAGTTCAGAGAGAAAGATGGGCTTGGCGCTGTCAATTGGAAAACGTGTTACATGTTACATGACAGTGTGCAGTCTGCATTTTTGTGAAGACGACTTCTTTCCACCGGTACTGTTGATTATTGATAGTTATTGTCTCTAATTTGTATTCACATGGATTTAGCTACATCAAAAATACTGATAAACTTATAGCCTATCACTTCTGTACTGTACAAAGAATGTAATCCGCTCTTCGTAAACTTATTTTAGGGGTTCTTCCGATTGACAATAGCCAAATGGTTAGAAAACTTAAGAAAAATGCTGTTCCTAGCCTTAATTTGCCAGAGAATTTATATTCTTGCCTTTGAACAGCAAGTATGTAGGTCATTGAAGTATGATTTGGCTTAAATTGTGTTTTTGGCTATGATCTCCCTACTGTTGAATTTAGTTAATTAAAATGTAAAATCTTACTTTTAAGTACCAGTTTGGTGACCCATCATCCCAGGCAGGCCGGCAACACCTATACTACTCAGGCAGATAGGTCACTTAGCCGTAATTTTGAAGTTATAGTGATGTTAAGTATACATATGCGGTAATGTAGAAGGAGACCGGATCGGCCTAGGCTATTCTAACTTTAATTAGTTCCCATTTCAGGGTTTTACAGTTTTGAGTGCGAATAGTTGGTTTGAAAGTTGTACAACAGTAAGGAGAGTATGTTTTGTATAGGTTTTAATTGGTATTATGGTTTATGTCGAGCTGATGAGTGAATTTGGCTTGGCTTATAGTGTAGTTTTTGATCTGTTCCGTTTGCTTATGACAAGTTCAAATGGAGACTCCAGCTTTGTTAAATATCTGTATTTTAAATATTTAATTAAATATATTGATAAAGAGGATGTCTCCGTTTTAACTTGTCTGTGGCAAGAGATTAATGAATTAACATTCTTGCCTTTGAACAGCAAGTATGTAGGTCAATATTTGCTATATTGAAGTATGATTTGAGCATCCCAATAACGCTTCTTTGAACCCAAAACATTCATGCAAATTCAGGGTTGCTTGATTCAATTTATTATCAGGGACTCGTCCTTGTGTTATGTGAGATATATATATTGTGAATTTAATAAAAACATCGATACCGCTAGGCTCCCAAGTACAGGCTTCATATATGTAACAGCAGACAGTAAATTAACTATCTACATGTGGGTAATATTTTTAACTGGTAGTAATTAGGCACTGCATTTAAATTGATTATAAAAATATTTCTATCAATGAAAGGAAATATGTAGTATTTTGCCATCATAAATTAGAAGCCATAACATACGCACACCCAATTACTTCACGTCACTATATCGCCGCCATATTGCAAACAGCTGACCGTAAGCTCCTCCCCCGTTTCGGACGTCAATAGGATCATTAGCACTAAATCAAACTACTGCCACACGGGGGTAGGTCTCATGTTGAGTAGGAAACTTGGACAGCGGGTGGAATATTATGAGCATTATAGTGGACGGATTACTGTAGCTAAAATCAATACAAATACTACGTGCACCATTGTAGTAAAAGTCTATATGCCTACTAGTCAAACTGATGATGTTAAAAAGATCTACGAAGAAATAGATGAAATTCTGAGGCATGTGACGAAAATGGTGTAGATTGGAATGCTGTGGCAAAAAGGGAAGAGAAGGGGAAAATAGTAGGAGATTTAGGATTAGGTGAAAGGAGTGATCGAGGAAGCAGGCTGATGGAATTCTGCACAGAGCACGAGTTGGTCGTAGCTAACACCTTATTCAATAGTCACAATAGAAGAATATACACATGGATGAGACCAGGAAATACAGGGCGTTGCCAAATCGATGGCATTATGGTCAAGCAGAGATTTTAAAACCAGATTTTGGATTGCAAAAGATTTACCGGAGCCCACATAAACTCTGACCTCAATCTGGTTGTTATGAAATACAGATTAAAGTTTAAGAATCTGAAGAAAAGTTAAAAGCCAAAAAATGTGGGCAATAGACAGACTGAAAGAGAAGGACGTGAACAAAAGATTCAAGACAGTGTAAAGGACGAATGAAAAAACCTGAACAAACTTGCAGAGGAATGTGCACGTCTGAAGAATGAAATAACAAAATCCACTAAGAAAACATTGGTAAAAAAGAAAGAATGGGTAGAAAACCATAGATAACTCAGGATATACTAGAATTAATAGACGAAAGCACAAGAATGCAAGAGATGAAAAGGGGGGGGGGGGGGTAGAATAAATACAAACCTCTGAGAAATGAAGTAAAGGTGAAGTGCAAAGAAGCGAATGAAGGATGGTTGAAATAGAAATTTGCAGGTATTGAAAACTATCTGAAAGTAGGAAAAATAGGAGGGGAAAAAAGAGTACCTTTGGGGAAAGGAAGACTGTAAAGACTGTGCTGTAATGTAAAGGACTCGGATGGAAAACCTCGAACAGATAGGGAAGAAAAAGTTGAGAGATGGAAAGCTTACATAGAACATTTGTATAACGGTAAGGAGATTGAAAATCGTGTAATGGAAAGGGGAAAAATAAATTGAGGATGAAAAAGGAGATAAAATACAGAGATCAGATAGAGCAATGGAAGACTAAGCAGGAACAAAGCACCAGGCATAGATGATATACCGACTGAGTTGCTACGCTGCATAGGTAATGGTCTGATGAGGTTATTTCACTTGATATGCAGGGTTTATGAGACCGGTGAGGTACCCTCTGAATTTAAAAAGAAAGTTGCCGTCCCTAAACCGAAGAAAGCAGGAGCTGACCGCTGTGAAGATTATCGCACAATCAGCTTGATCACTCGTGCTTCGAAGATCCTGTCTAGAATGATTTTACACGAAGATGGAAAGACAAATAGAAACAGGGTTGGTTGAAGACAAATTTGGTTTCAGGAGAAATTTAAGAACAAGGGAAGCTGTACTAAGTCTTATGCTGATCTTGGAAAGTAGAATAAGGAATGATAAGACAACGTCCATGGCATTTGTTGACTTGGAAAAGGCATTTGATAACGTTGATTAGAGTAAGTTGTTTGATATTTTGAAAAGGATTGGAATAAACTATAGGTATAGAGGGGTGATCTACAACCTATAAGGTAAATGCGCCAAATAACACTCACTTAACGTTTAAAGATTTTTTGTATTTTCACTAGAAGGGGAAAAAATCTGAACATTGTCCTGGATTTAACTTGAAGGGAAGCAGTAATGAAAGCATGGGTTGATAATTAGAATCACTGTAAAATATTTCAGTAATAATACAATATTTAAAATGCGAGTAACTGGCCTTATTTGGAACACCCGTTCCAAATAAGGCCCACTACCTATTCCAAATAAGGCTCATATGTAAATGAAAAAAGAGAAAGAAATGTACATTAAGCGGGAAAATATCAATACAGTATATTAATTTACAAATCACTCTTTGAAATTATATGCATTATATGTTACATTTCAAAAACATGAAGGTTTATTATAATACCTAGAAATAGTAACAAAGGAGCTTCGGACGCCGTTTACAACTCTACTAAATCAAACATCGTGGAATCGTTCGCTTCAACAGTTGTATTTTCAAGTCTAGCCGTTGAAGGCTAGTAGCTATCAGAATCTTTTAGAATTTCGAGTATTCTGCTAATAAAATCACAGATGGGCCTTATTTGGAACCGAGCCTTATTTGGCTCTAGTACCTTAGAGACCAGACGGCAGTTACTAGAGCCGAAGGACATGAGAGAGAAGCTAGTGTTCAGAAAGGTGTAAGGCAAGGCTGCAACTTATCACCCGTACTTTTCAATCCAATACATTGAACAAGCAATGAAGAAAATTTAGAAAAAATTGAAGTAGGATAAAAGATTCAAGGAGAAATAAATTCAACTCTTGAGATTTGCTGAGGACATTGTCATAGCCGATTTACCAGAAGGTTTGAATGCGTTTGTAAATGGTGTGGACTCGGTCTTCAAGAAACAATTCATGATTGAAAAAATGAAAAACAAAAATAATGGAATGCAGTAGAAATAAATCGGAAACCAGTGCGGACGTCAAATTGGCAGGAGAAAAGATAAAGGAGATAGGAGACTTCTGTTACTTACGAAGCAGAATAACCAACGATGGATGAGGCAAAAAGGATATAAAAAAAGTACGTTGGCTCAGGCAAGGGAAGCATTTCTGCAGAATAGGAATCTGTTGAAATCGAATATAGATTTAGGTATTAGGAAGTCGTTTTTGAAAGTGTTTGTTGGAGCGTGGCACTCGATGGAAGTGAAACTTGGACTGTTAGCGAAGCTGAAAATGGGAGAATAGAAGCAATTGAAATGTGGTGTTGCAGAAGAAGATGGGTAGATAGAGTAACAAATGCAGAGGTATTAAGACTAGTGGGAGAGGAGATATGTTTCTGGCGACTGCTAATGAAGAGAAGAGATTGGATGGTAGGACACATACTAAGACACCCAAAAATAGCAAACTTAGTTATGGAAGGAAGGGTCAAGGACATGAACAGTAGGGGTAGACCAAGGTTAGATTATGTTAAACAGATTGTCCTTGATGTAAGGTGTGGTAGCGATGTGGAGATGAAACGATTAACCAGGACATTAAGCATGAGGGGCTGCATCAAACCAGTCGACACACTTGAGGACTCGCACACAAAATAGGATAGGGAAAGCTGCGCTCGAATATTGCAGATTTATCACGACTAGACAACCTTAAGAGCCCTCGAAGAAGAAAGGAAGCTTGTAGATTTACATTGCCGTTTACCTCTAATCCGAATCATAGAACGTGACATTTCACCTTAAAAATCTCATATGCCTTAACCAGGCCGGAACACACTGCCTGCTTGTTGTTTCACGTAACAAATCTTAGATTCAGATCTTTATTTCTAAAATCCAGTTAATTTTCTTGTCTCAGTATATTGCAAATTTTTCTCTGTATTTGCAAAATTGTGAAGACTGAATTCAGCGTCTAATATTGATTTGAAGAGTCGAGTTGTCACTACCAGGCCCCACGAATGCAGCTCTTTCTTGCCGGACATGATTGGTAGTGTGCAGTCTTCGGTGAAGAAACAAATATCACGTGTTATTAGCGCGCCACATTAAAGCAGTCAACGAGAAAATTGAAATCTAATATTTCCATGCGGTGTTGAGTAGCGTGCTAACTGCACTCCAGAACGAGTTCAACCGTAACGGCAAAGTTCGTGTGTCTGCTTAGCAGAAATTGTTTGCCTGTACCTACGAACACAATTTTGAAATGTTAGTACCTTTTATATCCCACAAAGACAAAATAATTCCCTGCTGTTGATATTTAGTTCAGTTTTATTTTGTTCTTGTGCTGGACATGGAATATGAACGCCTGATGACTGGTTATCTAAATAATGGCGTGTTAACACGTCAACCACACAAGCTCATCGTATGAAGTAGTTGAGCTTTCAGGAAGTAAAAGAATTATTTTTGGCTTCTCTACATACCAAGACTGCCACTATCAAAACTAGTGGTGTAGACTAGCATTCTTGGCTGTCGCCTCGGGAGGTCCGGGTTCGATTCCCGGCTCTGCCAAGAAATTTAATTCTGGTCGGAAGGCTGGAACGGGTTACAACGGGTTACACTCAGCCTCGTGGTTTTCCGCTTCTACTCCAGGCAAATGCCGAGATGGTTCTAACTTAGGGCACGGCCGCCTCATTTCAAATACTCACCTGATAAATACACACTACTACAGACACCAAAACTAGCACAGGTTATCAGACAAATTCTACAGTCGCCCCAGCCAAACCATATCCAAACCCCGTGGTACTACAGCCCATAAAGTGCCTAGGCCTACCAAGCGACCGCTGCCCAGCCATTTGGCCTGCAGATTATGGGGTGGCGCGTGAGTCTCCCTAGTACATGGGGCTAAATGACCACGATGTCAAAGCCCATCAAATGAAACATAATTTCAAGGCAATATCGTGTAATGTTTTGGCTCTCTCGACAGTGTTTTAACTGACTGTGGCTGTGAATAGCAGTCTTTGCCACGCATTCAGCCTTATGTGGTCTCGGGGTATATATTAAGACTCCGGTCCCCCCAAAAAAACACTACTTGATCTTCATGCAATTGGACTTAAGCTTTAGACACCTTCACTGAAGTTCTACACAAGCACACCGGTTATGCACTTAATGACTTCTGATGTAAAAAGCAGACTAAGGAGCTAAAACTGTGAGAAAAGACGAGACGAGCCATGATATCACCCATTACCTGAACAGGTGAAACCCATAACATATCATGTTCTAGGAAAAGAAAAGCATACTTTGGTGGTAAATTGTGGAGTGTACCTGTGACTTGAAGACGCAACGTACAGTATCTGTAAAAAATCATGAAGCTTAGACGTTTCAAATGGTTATCTCTATAAATAAAGTAAGCTTTCCGTCTAAACATTCTGAATTTTTGGCTCAAGCTTTGCTCTTATCCCGGTGTAGGTGAATAATGTCCAAATATGCCCTCAGTTTAGTTTTTGTCATTTTTTAATGGGTTGGCGTCAAAACTTCTCGAGCGAATGGCATGGAAATTCGTATTTACGTAGAAGCCCCCCCCCCCCCCCCCCCTAAAATAAGACTAAGGTACAAATTACTCGTGTAATGCAAAGGGGTGAGGGGATTAGGAGGAAGCCTCAAATTTTGCCAGTAAGGAATCTGCGCATTTCATATCCATCTCTTGACATGCAGCTGTATACTCGGTAGGCTGGGAGAATGTGATTGACGTTTCTTGTCTCACACGGGTCTGAGAACGAGGCTGCCACACTTCAAGTTCCTACCGCGTGGATAAATGCGTAATTCGTTCAACTCGCTGTAATATCTTATACATGATTTCAGTGATAAACTACAGAAATAGACTATTTAGAAACTAGAATAGTTGCTAGAGATGTAGAATATACAATATATCCTTCTGTGATTAATATTATATTAAGTGCTTCAGGAAAAAGCTGAAAAGATTGATAACGTTAGAATCAACAAGTGATCACACGGTAGAAAAGACACAGCTGGCCAGACGTTGAAAGCACATGGGCTGTGATTCCAACTCAGGGTATTATGCCATAAACTATGCGAACTAGGATTGGTCGAGAGGCAGTGGAGTGATGACTGACATGGAATATCTGGCCAAATGTCAATCCCATTCTCCAAGCTTACAGAGTGTAGATTGTCATGTCATGATTTCATGGAATAGCTCGAGATGGCGGCAAATCATTCACTGCTTTTGCAATAAAGCGAGAAGCAAATCATGCTGACATGCGTGTCTCTCAATCGTGCATTTAAGAAGTGATATAGGGTAAACCTGGGTAATTTCGTGATAATTTTAAGATTATTTAATTTATAATGGTAAGAAAATAATTTCAACATTTTATGAGTTATTTTTCATGAATCTACAATGTTGGTACGCAAAGCATCAAGGATAAAGTTGTAATTAAATGCACGTGACTTCGATTTAAAATCAGTTGAGTCTTGAAAGGAATATGTTGGTTATTTCGTGATATCATTGGCAATATCGTGACAACACCTTGATCATTTCGTGATAGTTAAATAAATATATTAAGCAATGCAATGAAAACTTATAATACACATTTATTGAAATATCTACCTCGAAATTGACTGATCAACCGCATGAAAATGCTGTAACAGCTGATCAGCAGCGAGAAAAAGGATATTTAGGAGGCATCTGATGAAAAGAAGAAAACACGGTATGGTAATTTCGTGATATATTGGTTAATTCGTGATATGTTAATTCACTGTAGTATATATTGCAAAATGAAGTCTTTTTAATTTACTATCTCTATTTGATTATTGAATGACTAATTTTCTAAAGGACACTTAACGGCTAACATATAGGAACGGTGCCGAGCGCGGTAAAAATAGTTATAAAATCTTAAGAATTTTGCCGGCAAAGCTAAGGTGGTACTGTAAACAAATAATGTAAAAAATATCTAAATATGTCAATAAAAAACAGTAATGTACAATTGTTCGTTATACCAAATCATAGACTCTTACCTTGCATATATCTCCAATTATCTGTTGTGAAATAAGCACCCCGATTCCGCTGCGATAAATGCACTACAGATATCTCCTCAACAAGCACAAAGGCTCACTCAATCAACCAGCACTCAAGGACAAAGCCTAGCGTGGTGAATTTAGAAACACGACATGTCATGCCATCTATGAGAGAAATTTGGTACTGCTAGTACGGTTGGTTACTTCATGAACGTTCATGAAGAAGAGATAACAGAATGCCACGAAATAATCAATGTCACGAAATAACCAAGGTTTACCCTACTGCAAGGCGATATACATTCTATAGTATTTATACAAGCTACTTTAACTGTCTATGGAAAGACTGCGTGGCGCAACGGTAACTTTCTCGCCTGCTGTTCCCGAGGTTGTAGGATTAAATCCTGGTGGAGTTAGTTGGCATTTTAGGGTGCGCAAATGCGAGGGAGCCGTGTCAGTAGATTCCACGTTGAAGATTCCCTTCTGAGCTATAGTCAGGTGGGCCGCAATTACTACCTCATGGCACATGCGTACGCAACGAGTTCCGTATGCGGGCGAGTCCATGTGTTGCAGCATGATTGAAAGGGTAGGAACGTTCACTTCACTTGTTGCTAGGGAAGTGTTCACATCAGCTCCTAATGTAGCAGTAATTGTATTGCACATGGTGCGTCTGCCAGAAGTGACTACATCAGCAGTAACCTCTCCAAAACCTTCCTTCTCCTTTCCCCCTCTTCACTCTCGGAATCGCGTAGGTCTGCGGCATCTCTAAAAGCCTCAGTAGTTAAAAGGGACGTAAAACCAATAACGTTATTTTGAACTGTCTACGGCCAGAAGCATGGATAATAGCTTATCTTAACAGCTACTTTAGTTTCATTGCAGTCACCCTAACTCCACTGGCTATTTCTCTTCGAATTAAGAACTAATATTGATTTCTTGGTATACATTCCAATGTTACTAAGTACCTATGCCTCCAAGGAACACCCGGTTAGTGTAATTTAGTCCACCATTAGTTGTTTAGAGGGCAAGGCTCTCCTCCATTTTGCTGTGATAAGACTGTTGTATCTTTTGTTCGGTGACTAGGAATATGACGTACAAGTTGTCGTCACTTTCTTCACTCTATGTAGCCGTTAACGATGGATGGGCAAAGTGTGCTCAGCGGTCACTTCCAGCATTATGATCCTTGTGTTGTCTCTACAGCCACAAGAGATGAAGTACTGCGCTGTCATGCCGTGCATTGAAGTTCTTTAGTGGAATCATTACGTATCAAATTACAGAGTGAAGAATCACTTTTACAGGCAATTCATTGGTGCTATTTAATGAGTATCCGCGTCAGTAATGTATAACCTCTTGAAGAAACGAAAGGATATTGCATCACATGGCAGCGACACGTGTGACTACTGTACAGATACATGTTCCCGCTTTCTTGAAGCTTTCATTAAAACTCGTTGCCCAATATACGGATTAAGTTAATCTCTGATTAAGTCCTCTCATGAGGTTGGTTGGTTTGTTTCAGCGAGGGCATCTGGTCGTAAAATCCATGCGCCACATTCACTCATCTCACGCCAGATCCTACAGAAACGGGAATACTGTTGAAGGGGGGGGGGGGGGGTAGAAATTAATTTGTGTTACTCAAGGCAATTACGGTTTTCGATTTAACATCCTATAGAAAAATTTACCTACGTTTCTGTAAACTAAAAAAAACATTGATTTAAACCATATTCTTTTACAGACTGTGACGAAATATACATAGGTAACAATAGACAACTAAGCCATTGTGATCGAAGTGCATTCAAAGTAGTTAGGTTCTTTTACCTTGAGGAGTTCCTTGAAGGTTGACTTAAAATCCTAGCTCCAGGGGATTGTGTCAAAGCCATGACTAATGGGAACGTGTGGCCGGTAATTGAATTATAAGTGATATATAATATATAAATTGGATATGTATGGTGAACACTCTCACATGCAATCTGGTCCACCATCAACCTTGCATGTCATTAAGTAACTCAAGATTCCAGCGTAACAAGGTGTGACATACTTGAAATTTCGAATGAGCTTATTGGGAGAATGAGTGTCAGCAATCTGTTAGTTAGTGTGTTTAAAATTCCATTCGTCAAGCCAGGGCGGGACAAGGTGAGTGTGACAGACTTATGGCGACCAGCGCTCAATTCCTCTCTTCTGAGATTAACTCGTAATTTCATCTTGGAGACGGCTACAGGCAAACACCTACACATGTATGAGCCATAATCACATGAAAAGTCCATTCAACATTGTGAATAATAAATCCTACGTAGCATTTGCAAACAAGTCGTACATTCAGATACACTTGTCGTGTATGCAATGGGAAGGGCTCAGCGCAACCCGCATAACTCGTTACTCACCTTTAAGGGGGCATCCATTAATTACGTGAGGCGATTTTGGCGAGTTTTCGACCCCCCACCCCTCTCCCCTTGGTGAGAGGTCGTGAGATTTTGCTCGACCCCCTCCCCCCACCCTTTATCTCACGTGAGATTTTACAAAATGCATATTTGTAATGTAAATATGTTAATCTGTGCTTGATTGCGTTGGATTTAAAAAAAATCAATTAGCTTAGTTCCTTTTATTTAAGAATAGTTAAGACTAGTATTTAAGACTTCTAAGAACGTAGTCTATAATTAAGGTACAGTGAGGAAAAAAACAATAAAATACTTACGTAGGAACTACTAAAATTCGTAAAAGAATATTAGTTCTAATTCAGTCCACGGAGACTTTGTACGATCTCAAGAGTGACTACTGGAACCAACATGTCCATGTAATTTTCAGTAAAATCATCTGCTCCTTCAGCCTCGCTGTGATTTAGCCACTCTAAACCGGCATCGCTTGCACACAGAAGCTCAGTAGCTCGACGTGTGACAATTCGTGAGGGTCGCACTTTGCAAGCTGGTGCAGCTGGTGCACTATGGACCGCACGCCGATGCTCTGCAGCTCTTGTGATAGATGAAAATTAGATACCGCAGGTACTGCAGCATCTCCTTTCTAGATCACCACGTACACTTGGGCAATAGAGGTTATAGGGCATGCATTTTATCATTTCAAATGATCTTGTCGACTTCATCGTTATGCTTTGGTCTACCGTCATGCGTTACGGTTACGGCGTGTATGACGTCATCATGTTGTTCAGTGCATATGCACCGAGTCTTGAGTTTACTCCTGGGGTCTGGCGTTATGCGATACGGAGACGGTGAGTGCGTGACGTCATGCAGCAGAGTGCACCTCCCGCTCTCCGTTCCCCGCGCGGGAAGCCTAAGTTACTGGGTAATGGAGTCTGTTGAAAGAGCCCTCCTGCCTTTCTAACATATGTAGCATTTGTAGCATGCGTCATTTGAAATGATATAAAGTCTAGTCTCTCAGACTGACTGTATCTTTTTAACTTAATTTAACCCAGGTTTCTCGCAATTTTACACAGTGATATTTGACAAGGACCCTCCCCCCCCCTCCTCCCACGTGAGATAGGGCGAGGTTCGGCTCGACCCCCCCGCCCCTCTCCTAAACGCCTCACGTAATTAATGAACGCCCCCTAATGGCCATGTTCTTTTTCAGGACTGGTCACGGAAGGGATTTTGGTAGAAAATCGGCCGTGGAAGGATCAGTCTCGTTATTTGCCTGGTGGTGAAAATGGGAAACAAAGAAAACCATTTTCAGGACGGCCGAGGTGGGATTCGAACCCACGCTCTCCCGATGCCAGCGAGGCATGAGGTAGCGCGTTAGCGCTCTCGGCCACCGCGGCATATATAAAGAGAATCCTATCACTGAACAGCTGTCATATATAGACTATACAGTATATATTTTTAACAAATAATTGATGGATATAAATATTTCGTTTCCTCTCTTGTGTAGGGACGACCTCGATGTTCCGCTCTTTAAAACAACAATCACTACCACCACCTCTTTAATGTTTGCCTTGGAAGGTAATACGTGATTATTTCAAAGTTGTTACTAAGCAAGTTAAAATCGGTCCCATATAGCATTCACATTTAAATGATCAGTGAGCCGTTACATAACCAATGTCCACTCACCACAGTGCAGGAAAAGAAGGCTGTACACTGTTAAAATTTACTTCACAAACTGTTGTGATAATGGACAATGTCTGCGTACAGAGTGAGTGGCAGCAGGGTACATACAAGTCCCCAGGTCAGGAAGCTTCCAACGATTTAAAAACTGTAAAGTTAAAGGGGCGTGGTTTAGGAGAAACGGGAGGAAAAGCACGTCATATCCGACAACACCGCTTGCAAGTCTATTATTCTAGGTAAACCCTGGTTTCACGTGTAAACATAACCAGATCTAAGATATATAAACAAGATAACACATAAGTGACGTGTAACCAGGTGATATCCAGGTAAAAGTCACACAAACAAGCTATGAGAAGGCCGATCTCTCGGAGAGAGAGGGAACCCGTCCAAGCACATAACCCTCCTTCGCCCTTATTGCACTCGCGGCATTCTAGCGTTGTTACCAGATTATTACATCACAAAGTGATACCAAGTGATAAACAAGTTTAAATAATGTATGTAAAGCATTAAACCACGTACGTTCTTCACGTCTATTGGCGCTATCTGACCTGGAGTATCATATGCTTCTGGTTGCACACCCTATATAAAACAGGCTTTCTGTCTGAACATATTGAACTTTCGACTAGGAGGTATTAGATGACCTTTAGTTTGGTATTGTCAGTTTGTAGTTTATTTTGCTCTGCAGTTAAAACTATCGGAGTGAATTGCATTAGAATTTGTATTTGAGTAGAATGAGTCCCTACAATAAAATTAGCCTACAAAATATTTATATAGTCCTAAAAGGGTGTTGGGAGTTTTCTCTCTTTTCTTCAGAGCGGTCGGTTTAATTTAGAAAATGTACAGGACAAAAGTTACGGGGAATTAAATTGTGAACATTTCCATCCAATAATATTTATCATTGAGTGAATCCCTACTGGGATAAATGTGAAAATCTGTCAAAGGAAGTAGTAAGACATTTTTACCTTTTGATTATTTAGGAGAATTCATCCCTATATTTTGTGAAAAGGAAACAATATATTTGATACATTTCTGCAACTGTAGTTTACATTATAGTAGTTTCCACTGCGCCAGATGTCAGATGATTCAATAACGAATTAGGTGAATTCATGTATGAGGAATTGGCATGCATGCGGCCGATAATATTCGAAAAGTAAGATATACATTTGTATAGCCGTAAGTTTAGACAATTGAAGTGATCTACTATACCACGATTCACGGAGGTTGGATCATTCCGTGACGAGTTAGACGAACTCATTCTATAAGAAATTCTATGTGCGCCATCTATAATGTATTAAATGTATCCGTGAAGTTATATACCAGTGGATAAATATTACTACGAATGGTCCCTTATACGAGGTTTCACGTCAATCGCTTGAATGAGATACGAGGAATAGAAATATGTTTGTAAAATCCCATCTGCCATTACCTTGAATTTTGAAAAATTAAGGACAACGTAGATGTTTAGCTTTACATAAAGATTCGCAGTGGATAGTTTCACTTCTCTATCATCTTACAAACTTTTAGTTCGATTGTTGTGATAGTTTCGGAGATATTAAGTACTGGTGAAATAATTTCGCGCGGCCAGCCTGTCGGTTTGGTAATGCTCATCGAAATTGGACAGGTGCGGACGGGGTCTGAAGGAATATTCCTTACCAGGTTTCAAGTCATTGAAATCACTCAAGTAAATAATGAGCTATAAGGGAAACACACAGAGCCTGAGAAACAGATACGCACACAGAAAAAGTATATCTCATTAGCCTATATTTCATATGATGAATATCAAGATAGCCAACAATGACAATTTAATAGTAGTCATACATAGACTAAACCAGTTGTTGTACGGGGCTGATGACCAAGATGTCCCAAGCCCCTAAGTTGAATTATCAACGACATAGCCTAAACCAGTTGTAGAGTTACTCTGTTGACTGACCTGTCCTCGGGTAAGACAATCTTGTTGACAATACTTTTCACAATTTTCATAAAGTAGTTCTGTGAAGAATTAAATAGCCTATTTTCATATATTCTACTGGTATTTTCCATTAAAGATTCTCCCTCTCATTAAAAGCATTTTCCATGTGATAAACTGAATAGCTTTTAGTACACGACCTACTGTACGTTGTGATGAAGTATACAGCAAGGAAATAAAAATCGAAACTCAATTTCCATAAGTCTTAGTATTCATAGATAAGAAACATAAAGAAAGCATAATCATCTTACTGTGGTGCTAGTGCATGCCCTCTCT
Organism: Meconema thalassinum; assembly: GCA_946902985.2. Classification (NCBI taxonomy): domain Eukaryota; kingdom Metazoa; phylum Arthropoda; class Insecta; order Orthoptera; family Tettigoniidae; genus Meconema; species Meconema thalassinum. The sequence goes on along the minus strand of OX336389.2, from coordinate 368,450,973 downwards.
TAAATCAAAGCTTTCATCGTTCAAGATAACTCACTTCTACACACCTCCAGCACTATAAAATGTGTCCAAAATTACACGATGAGGCTTTTAACGCTAAGGAAATGTGCACTGGTGCAGCCCATCATACAAATCTTATCGCTGAATAAGATGCAAGAAATTTTAAACAAGTTGTTCCGTGAAGAACTAAATAGCCTATTTTCATATAACCTACTTACGTTAATTGCCTCTATTAACATACAAAATTTCAGTTTGATTGCTGTAATACAATAGATCCGTAGACATTGAGAACCATCTAAATATTTCGGATGGTCGCCATGTTGGTCTTTTATATATATGTAGGGCATGGAGTTAAGTACTATTACATGAAGATCATTGCGTAGGTGTATTATTCAAAAATCAAAAGCATGATTAGGACACAATAAATAATAAAGACGAGATTTTAAATTTCGAACAGCCGCCAACTTGTGGTTATGTAAACAATTGAAATAAATTAGATGTCAGTGGATTCAAATTAGTGTAAGCATTTACCTACAAAGTTTCACTGTGCTCGGATGGTTACATTGCGAGAAACGTCCATATAAATAGTCACATTTCGCGTCGCCACCGTGTTAAATTTGTGCTCACCAGGTTATTGAAAGTACCATAGGTTAACTTATGTTCATAGCCTCTATCAACATACAAAATTTCAGTTTGATTGCTATCATAGATTAGTAGGTATTGAGAACCGTCTAAATATTTCGGATGGTCACCATTATGGATTTTGATATATGTAGGCCATAGAGTTATGCACTATCAGATGACGATTGTTGCCTAGGTGCATTATTCAAACTTTCTTTGATCGCATGGTTAGGACACAAGAAATAAAAACTTAATTTTAAAATTTCGCACAGCCGCCATCTTGAGGTTATGTAAACAATTGAAATAAGTTAGATCTCAGTGCATTAAAATTTGCATGAACATTTTCTGTACCTCGTTTCACTGCGCTCGGACAGTTAAATCGCGAGAAAAGTCTATTTAGACTAAATGTTTCAAATTCGCTTGGCCGCCATGTTCGTTTTTTACTTACCAGGTTTCTGAAAGTTACATAGGTGAACTTATAGGAGTACCCTTTATCACCGTACAAATGTTTAGGCAGATATTGATAGTTTCGGAGATATAGAATGCCGGTGAAATATTTCGCATAGCCGCCATGTTGGATTCGTGAGACTTAAACATATTTGAAGGGCACGGTTGGAGTCTAAGTAGTACTATGACCTTACAGAGTTTCTTTGAATTCGCTCTTGCCGTTTAGATTTTATTAGGGATACACACATATGCACATACACACACACATACACACACACACACGGACAAAAGGTGATCTCATAAGCCTATATTTTCATAAATAAAAATAGGCTAAAAAAGTGGTTTTAAAATTTCCAACTGATTCTATCTTGATTTTTGATGTGTAACATCTTTCCGCTCGGTTGCTGGATAGTTTTGTGGGAGTGATTTTGAAAATTGGGGACGGAAGTGGATCTGAACGATCGAGCTGGCAGTGGTGGATCAAACGGAAGTATGCACTGCCCGCTCGATCGATCAAACTGAAGTGTACTAGCTGGCAGTGGTGGATCGAACGGATGTATAAGACGCACTGCCAACTCGATCGATCGATCCAGCTGGCACTGGTAAGAGAAACAATCAGCGCGCGGTGTCGAAAATTGATCCCATGACGCACTCGCAGCCATGTGGAATGTATGACATACTGAACGGAAAACGCTCATGTGAACTCTGGTGTCAAGTGATTTAAACAAACGACATGGTACATGTTCGAAGTCTTCGTATCAGTATTTAAATGGTAAAATGCCTTAGTATCAAATATTGTAAGTAGTCGGCATTGCATTGGCATAAGGCATTTTAAACTCAATGTCACTCAGGAACATTATCGAAACCAGCAAAATATAAATGAAACTTAATTCCGTAATGCAGTATTATTGGAACGTGGAAATAAGTCACCATCTTGTGCACAATATTTGCGTAGTTGAAATAGCCGTGGGGTTATTACGTATCACTGTGAATCTAGAGATCTTGGGTTCGAATCCTGGGCGGGGTAGATATTTTTGCTACCAGATTATCATTTTAAACGATATTTATCATATCAATATGACTCATTTTAACAGAATCCATATGAAATTACGTGTTGGTCTGTGAATCAAGAGGACCTGTTTATAAGGAATATGAGCGGTGTCGCGTCTATCAATCTAGTTGATCCATATCGTATTCTTTATTTAGGCTAGTGCTGGTGGAAGCTACAAATCATCTAATAAAATGAGTTCCGTATTGTAAACTATAATATCTGTAAAACACTCCCTTTTACAATAGATTAATATTTGTGCCAATAATACTATAAAATACCGGTGTATCAACAATTTCACGTGAGGTTTCTTCTATGTCAGATGTTACACATCATATGCGACTACTGTAAGGCTCGTAATTTTTTTAAACAATTGAACATCATTAGATGTCTTTCTACTAAACTCAGAATAAAGATTCGCTGTGCCGAGTTTCATTGCACTCTGCTAATTAAATCTGCAAGAAAGTTATTTGAAATATTTTAAAATTACTTGGTCACAATGTTGTTTTTGTGTTTGTCAGGATTTGGAAAGTCACTTCCTTACTTAGCAGTCCTCTAATACCATACAGCATGTCAGTTCGATTGCGCAGATAGTTTCGGAGAAATTGAGAACTGGTGAAATATATGGCATGAGCGCCATTGTATTGATTTATTTATATGCTATAGAATTATATGCCAGCAGAAGAATATTATAATCGTGGCTCATTAAATCAACCTGCATTGCTATCGCTTGTTTAGGACACAACAAATAAAGCGTAATTGAATCTTAATCAAATTTAAATCCACTGACATCTAATTTATTTAAATTGTTTTCATAACCTCAGGATGGTCGCTACGCGTAATTTTAAAATCTCGTTTTTATTTCTTGTGTCTTAATCATGCGATTGAAGTTTGAATAATAAACCTACGCAATAATCTTCATCTAATAGTACATAACTCTATGGCTTACATACTCAACAATCCAACAAATGCGACCATCTGAAATATTTAGACTGTTCTCAATACTCAATATCTACGAATCTATTACAGCAATCAAACAGAACTGTTGCATGTTGATAGAGGCAATTAACATACGTATGATATATGAAAATAGGCTATTTAGTTCTTCACGGAACTACTTGTAAATTACTTTTTTAAAGATAGAAAAAGACAAAGAAAGAAAGAAAGGAGAAGAAAGAATGAAAGCAAGAGAATTTAAGACGTATCTGGTGAGCTTACCCGTGGAAGGTAACCATACACATGAACGGTACGGAGGAGTACTTTGTATGAAATAAGGTATGAGAGTCTACACCCCAACTACTGTAGTGTCCGGTAGGCAGCGGATGAGCGATGCTCGTTTCGTAGAGGGTAGGAAGCTGAGAGAGACGAGGCAATCACATTTATGTTGGTACCTCTGCTCACCTCGTGACACGATATTGATCCAGTCCATGCTATCGATAATGCCGATACATCAAAATAAACTTATCGATACTAATGTGACATTACGACGAGCGCTGTAACGACATAGCCTAGGCATATCGACAACATTCAATCTCGTACAACACATTGACTTATTTCGGCTCGTTGAGGCTGTCACGTTAATTTATTCCTACAGCATTTGCTGTAATATTTTTTTCCCCTTTTCTTAGGTTATCTCTTTCAATTAATACACGCCTGATTTCTAAGTTTTTGCTAAATACTCTTCTAAGTAATCGTAAATGGTCGGAGTATTTTGTGGTTTAAATAGATTAGGCCCCTGGCATCGTTGCGAAGACAATCATTTTGTACAATCAGTTTACTCTCACGTACTTACATCTTCCATACACTTTTTGAAATAATTTTTGGAACCCCTCCTCAGTGGGGAAGGGTGGTAAATAAAACCAGATAAATATTTTCTTGAAGAGGACAGAGTGATGAACTTATTAAGGGATAAATGTTTTTTCGTTTTGTTAGTTCGTGTTTAAGAGGTTCGTCACAGTTTTGGATATCAGCCCCGTGTGCTCAGGCGTGTGTTGTATTTGTATATTAATGTGTGTAGAAGTTTGTGTAATTTACGTCTTGCAAGCACAGAGCATTTTTCGGCATCGCTCGGGATTCCTAGAGCAGCAAAGAGCAACAGGCAAGATACACTCCACATACAAGTTCTGTAACATACTTGGATCCCAAGAAATCTTACATTGAGGAGGGTTGTCGATTGAGGATTAAATTTGCTGTTTCACATTATTAACGGAAAATGGTCATGAAACTTGCTTCAAGTAAAGTTGAAAACATACCAGGCGTAGATTGAATGCATTCCAATCGGTATATTATATACTCTCTATTTAGACATCTAAATAATCTTCTTCAGCCATTCAAAATACACTGCATAATTAATTTTGCTCATAAGTCAGCAATGGCTAATAATCATCATCAGTCTGCATTTTATCAGTATTTCCTTTCCTTACTCTAATATTAAAACTTACTTCTAAATATCTTACTCATTCACCCTAACAATAAATTAGCAATACAACAATTTCCTGCCTATACCAAGCTAATCTGTTTTAATGTACCTAGGTATATTGCATCAACATTGTGTTATTGTTAGATTTAAGTAGTATTAGTATTAATCATTATGTTTCAATTGAATAATCTGGTTAGATGGAAGAGAGGGGCCCAATGGCCCTAATCTTGCCAGACAAAATACATCTATATACGATCTAACTGAAATAATTCGACATTTAGCCATACGTGTTCCATACGTGTTAAGATAGGCAACAATAACCTCGCAATTTCGTAGGTGAAGTGCACCAATGGTTTCGAGCCTGCTCAGTAACCTAAGGGCCTGGGGTTCAATTTTTCTTCTCTCATATGCCAGAATTTGTAAGTTATGTTCAGCGTGGAGCCTTCGCAATTTTTGACTGATACTGCCTCTTTCAATGAGCATGCGCAAGTTGCTACAGAACTTGAATGTGGAGAGAATCGTGCTCTTTGCATCTCTAGGAATCCCGACCAATGCCGAAACATTACGACTGTGCACGAAAGATGCACAGGTGTTAGGGCTCGCGAGACGTAAGTGTCTGTGTAGCTGTAATTATTATGGTCGGGGATAGGGGTAGGTGCCCAGGCACCATCCCAGCATTTGCCTAGAGAAAGTGTGGAATAACCACACTTAGGATAGCCGTTGTCAGAGCCGGGATTCGAACTTCTGATCTCCGGACTTGGTACAGCTTCCCATCGTGGTCGTGGTGAGCCATTTAACGCGCACGGCTACTCCGTGGATAAGACGAATGAGAACCAAATATGATGATGGTTTGTTTGTTTGTTTGTTTGTTTGTTTGTTTGTTTGTTTGGTTTGTTTGGTTTGTTTGTTTGTTTGTTTGTTGGCGTGGCTTTGTGGACACATAAAATGTAGTGTCATTGAAGTTTGTACACATATTACTTTTATTAATAAGAATGGCCATTTATTGGGTCTATTGATTAAATAAGTAATTACCTGCTGATCACCTCGTGGTATAGCGGCTAGCTTTCTTGGCTGTCGTCACGGAAGTCCGGGTTCAATTCCTGGCTGTGCCAAGAAATTTAATACTGATTAGAGGACTGGAACGTGGTATATTCAGCCACGGGAGGCAAAACAAAGGAGAGGTGACTTTGATTCCCACCTCAGCAATCCTAGAAGTGTTTTTACGTGATTTCCAACTTCTACTTCAGGCAATTGCTGGGATGGTTCCTAAGTAAAGGTCTCAGTCGGCTCCTTCCCAAACCTAGCCGCAATCGCAAGTACGATGGAGACCATAGGAACACAGGTTATCGGACAAGTACACAGGGCTGTAGACCACGATGCCTAAGTCCTTAAATGGAAGATGGAGTTGTACGCAAGCTTGTCACAGTCAGCCAGAATCAATACACCACAGACGCTATTTATTCCATGCTTACAGTAGAACATTCTCCATAGACCATGTTTATTACTCCTTGAAATGCGCGAATGTATTCCAAAAGTAGACAACCATGGGATACATAAAATGTATTGTATGTCTACCCCTCATTATTCCCGTTTTTCCAACGGGATCGGGGATGAGATGCGAAGGAAGTCTTCGTGGCGATGGTTTTTACGGCTGGATGCCCTTCCTGATGCAAACCTCAGGAGAGGAGTTAATGAGATGAAATGAATGATGGTGAATGAAACTGGGCAAGGATGTGGAAGGAATCGGCCGTGGCCTGTCAGAAGGTACCGTCCCAGCATTTGCCTGGTGTTGAAAATGGGGAAACCACGGAAAACCATTTCAAGGACGGCCGACGGTGGGGCTCGAACCCACGCGTCTACCGAGTCAGCAGAGAGCTTGGCCCCATGACCTAATGCTGCGCTTTAGCCAGTGTAGCCACTACTGTCGGTCATGGGATACATAAAATATTAGATCGAATTGGTTCGATTGATCGAGAACATATCCCTCCCTTAAATATACGACTTACCGTATTTCTTTTGTAAGCCAATTACACTGTATAATTCATTAAATTACATATTAAAATTTGATAACGGGAACAAAGTTAAATCTTAAAAAGTCCGCCTTGTTGCGTAGTGACTAGCATTCTTGGCTGTCACGTAGGAGGTCCGGATTCGATTCGCGGCTCTGCCTAGAAATTTAATTCTGGCCTTGAGTGCTTGAACGGGGTACACTCAACCCTGCGAGACAAACTTGAGAAGAGGTGGGTTCGATTCCTACCTCAGCCATCCTGGATGTGGTTTTCCGTGGTTTCTCACTTCTATTCCAGGCAAATGCCGGGATGGTGTCTAACTTAAGGCCACGGCTTCTTACTACCCAAATCCTACCTCAATTATTAATATACATACTAGTAGGCCTACAGACATCACAGTGAAACAGGTTATCAAATGAGTTCTACACATACACAAGTATTCGGGGCTACATGACCACGATGTCGCAAAGCTCCTAAAAGAAAAAAAACAGCAACAAAGCATCTCAAAACATAAAATAAAATAAATTCAAACTGGGACTTGCATAGCTAACCTGCTTTCACATCACATAACAATATTGTACTGATGCAGGGAATTTCCACTAAGGGGCATCCATTAATTACGTGAAGCGATTTTGGCGAATTTTTGACCCCCCCCCCTCCTCTCCCCTTGGTGAGAGATGTCTTGAGATTTTGCTCGACCCCCTCCCCCTAATCTCACGTGCGATTTTGCTTAAACCCCTTCCCCCCACCTAATCTCACCTACGATTTTTCAAAATGCGTATTTTTAATGCAAATAAGTTAATCTGTGCTTGATTGCGTTGGATTTATTTAAAAAGCAATTTGCTTAATTCTTTTTAAGACTAGTTAGGACTAGTATTTTAGACTTCTAAGAACGTAGTATGGAAGGAAGGTACAGTGAGAAAATTGAACAATAAAATACTTACGTAGGAACTACTAAAATTCGCAACAGAATATTCATTCTAATTCTGTCCACGGAGACTTATGTACGATCTCAAGAGTGACTACTGGAACCAACATGTCCATGTAATTTTCAGTAAAATCATCTGCTCCTTCAATCTCTCTCTGATTATTTTAGGGACTTAGTGACATCGTGGCCATATAGCCCCGTGTACTTGGGTGTAATAGAATTTGTCTGATAACCTTTGTTATTGGGGTGTCTGTACTAGTATTTGTAATTAAGGTAGGATTTGGATAGGAAGCGTCCGTGGTCTTAAGTCAGGAACCATCCCGGCATTTGCCTGGAGTAGAAGTGGAAAACCACGGATAACCACTTCCAGGATGGCTGAGGGAGGAATCGAACCCGCCTCTTCTCAGTTTTGCCTCACGAGGCTGAGTGTACCCGTTACAGCCCTCAGACCAGAATTAAATTTCTTGGCAGAGCCGGGAATCGAACCCGGGCCTCCGCAGTGACTGGCAAGAATGCTAGCCACTGCGCAACGAGGCGGACAATTGCGCTATCACTTGACAAGAAGCCATAGGCTCAGGTATGAGTTCGTGGCACTCACACTCGGAGCACAACAGCTATATACACTGCTGGAAAGAAAAATAGGTCACCCTTTTAGAGGTTACCAATTCACTCAAGATTTATTGTGGAAACAGTGCATATGGAGTACATGAAATGATTAAATATACAGATCAATAGGTCAAGCGGTTCAGAGATACCAGGTATCGACCCATGCTGAAACACCCTTATTATTACGAGGTGTAGCCTCCACGTGCGGCAATGCAGGCACTGACTCTTGCATCCAGTCGATCATACAGATGGCGAATACTATCTTGGGACACGTTATTCCATGCCTGCTCGATCTGTTCACACAGTTCTGTAAGAGTTGTGGGTGGACGAGTCGCACGTGTCACTTTTCGGCCCATCATGTCCCCCACGTGCTCGATTGACAAGTCCGGCGATCGTGCTGGTCAGGGAAGTTACTGCACGTCTTGCAGTGCACGTTGAGTTGCACGGGCAGTGTGTGGGCGAGCATTCCTGTTAGAACAACACATCCCCTTCCTGTTGTAAGTACGGCAAAAGAACGGGTCTAAAAACATCCTGCACGTACCGAGCGCTGGTTAGCGTTTCCTCCACAAACACCAAAGGTGGACGAGAGTTGTAGCTTATCGCACCCCAGACCATCAGGCCTGGGGTGGGGCCGGTGCGTCTTGGACGAATGCACTCGACGAGACAGCGCTCACCAGGTGTACATCGAACGCGCCAACGACGCTCACTAGCGTGCAGGCAGAATCTGCTTTTATCGCTGAAGACCACGGCGCGCTATTCCATCTTCCAAGTGATCCTCGGACGGCACAAGTCGAGCCATGCACGTCGATGCTGTGGCGTGAGTGGAAGACGGGCTGGAGGTGTGCGAGCTCGTGTCCCACTGCTAGTAAACGGTTCGCAACAGTTCGTGTTGACACTTGTGGGCTTCCAAACCCTCGTATCTGTCCTGTGGTAGCTGTACGATCTGCCACTGTTGCCCTTACAATACGACGATCCTGGCGGACGTCTGTGCTGCGTGGACGTGCAGAACCTCGTCTACGGGTGTGAGAATGTTCACGTCACCACTGATGCCAGCATCGTTGCACAGCGGACACAGCACGTCCCACTTTTGTGGCAATTCTCCGAAAGGACCATCCCGCCACTCGGAAGGCCACAATTTGACCCCTTTCAAACTCGCTCAGTTGGCTGTAGGAAGCACGAGTGAGTCTCCGTGGCATTGTACCTGTTTGCTTCATACGTTTGCCCCACAATGAGCCGTATGGCTGAGCTTTCCCTATTAAATAGTAGACACAGATGGCGCTCTGCTAGCTATGCCTCTACGCTATCTGTTGGCGGACGACGTTGAAACCTTATCAGTAAATCTACTATTCCCCAGGTGGCATCTGCCGCCATCTGTTCAAAATCAACGTCGTCTTTTCAGGTGACCTAATTTTTTTTTCCGGCAGTGTAGTTCCCTCACGTTCCTGGTTGACGAACGGTGACTCAAACGTAAGGCAGTAGCACGCGCCAACAATAACCTTTTTTCGTTAACTGACCAATAGCTGACGGTTGTTTACCAATCGAATGCTTCCTCTATCTCTCCGCGTGGACTCCAAAGTCCCACCCTGGCGGCTAGCTCGCGTGTCACGCACGTATTAGGCATCCAGTGTGCAAATCTGCACGTAGTTCTGTCCATTCACGCTGTTTGCTCTCAGTGGCTACGGTGGAAAGTTGACAACGCTGTGCCTCACGCTGGGAAAGCAGCAGGCAGCCATGGAATGTTAACATATCCACCCAGCTAGATTTCAAAGTTGAGCCACACGTTAACAAGGGAAGTCCAAGAACTATAAGATGAGACTAATTCTTATGACATGCATGCCTTGGGAATGTGTCCATACGCATGTGAATTAAACTGACTCCTGCTATTGTCCGTTCAGAGTGACTGCAGTTCTTATAGTGCAAGTGTTGCCGCGTGTAGCGGCAAACTATGGTACAGAACTCAGCACAACACTGATAACAGCTACAACACAGCATACATCTTCAACTTGTTATAATTACCTGCATAGAACAGTCAAACGAAACTCAGAAGAGTTCATAAATACCATTTATGTTCGACGATGTTGAAATGTAAATATTCTACGACAGAAAACTGTATCATCATGAGGGTCATTATAACACTGTATTTCATGATGAAACAGTTTCTCCCACCAATCAGAGCTCAAGAAACAGTTGTGACCAATTAGGTAAGGATAGCATCGCACCTGCGCAGACTTCCATGGCCTTCTATTTAAATTTCACTGGGTGGCTAGTGTCATAGTGGGGTATTTGGAGGAGGCCATGGTTAAATACAAGGTAGCCTATTCTCTGCGTTCCATGCGCTCTGTTCAGTACATAAAACTGGTGAAATCTCGACAGATAATAATGAATATTTATGTGCGAACATAAAATAGTTATAATTAGCGTCGAAGTCGTATGCAACTCGCCTATAATGGTAAATAAGACAATCGTACGGACTGTTATTGTTTTATTTCGCAAAAATCCCTACTCTCGAACTTCTCAACACACTGCTTGAAATATCCTGAACAGATCTGCACTCGTGCGTTGCGTGGAGCTCAAAATAAAGTCCAACAGTGTGAGGGCTGCTCCATCCAGTGCGCGGACACTACTGTCTGATAAATTACAATATTGAGAATGTATTAATTATCACATATCACAAAATGAGTGTCCAGTATCGTGTACTATCCACTCGTGACCAATAAGCTATTACACAAGACGGGCGAGAATAATACAGTTTTCCAAGACTTCGAAGGCATCAATTCTGGGGGAGTCCGTTAAATGTAAAAGGCCGTAGTACACTCTTACCTCTGGATGGACACTAGGAGTAGGGATGATAAAATAGCTGTGAAGAGAATCTATGTTGATTGCTATTTCAACCTTATTCCACTGGCTTTTTCTTGATAACGGATGTGCCAACATTGATTTCTTACCATAGATTCCAATGTTAGTACGTACTTAAGTCTTCAAGTAGCATCGTGTTAAGAGTAATTTTCTCCACTATAGGGATTCAGAGGACAAGGCTTTCCTCTATTTTTCTGTCATAGGACTTCGGACCTAGAGATTGCCCTCATTAACAGTCTTCTGCCTCTAACCAAGGTGGACCGGGTTTGATTCCCGGTTTGTGCATTGTGAGATTTTCGAAGTGAAAAATCACGTCATGTGGTTCGGATTCCACGTAAAAATGGAGGTCCCGTGCCTCATGAATGCGAGATTAACGCTCACGAAAAACTACTTAACTTACAGTACTTCCATCCTTTGAAGCCTAGTCTGGTATAAAGCATCAGAAGCGATTACACGCATAGCCGGAGTACTTGTGAAGAGTTACAGAGAATGCCACCTCGTGGTGTAGTGGCTACCATTCTTGGTTCTCGCCCTAAGAGGTCAGGGTTCTATTCCCGGCTCTACCATGTAATTTTAATTATGGTGTGAGGGCTGGAACAGGGTGCACTCAGCCTCGTCAGGCAAAACTGAGAAGAGGAGGGTTCGATACCCACCTCAGCCATCCTGGAAATGGCTTCCCGTGGTTTTTCCCCTCTACTCCAGACAAATACCGGGTTAGTTCCTAACTTAAGGCCACGGCCACCTCCTTCCCAATCTTATCTCCAATTTACAAATATTCACAAACTAGTACAGCCATCACAATAACACAGGTTATCACACAAATTACACACACCCAAGTACACGGGGCTACGTGACCACGATGTCCCAAAGTCCCTAAAATAAGGAGCAGCAACAACAGAATTACAGTGAAAATATTCCAGAACGGAAGTCCAAAGGCCAATAGGAAAGTCAGGCAGGCGAGTTTTGTTTGCATTTAGTGGCAATATAGAAATCATACCCAGAGTTAAGTGCATGTGGAATCTGTATATTTCTTGCGTTATTGTGCTGTCTGTACCTATGTGGAGACTTTTGTTTGGGGGCTCGGATTGTCGACGAAGCGGCAATGGCCTTTACTATGCCTAGGTCAGAAAATGGTCACACAGTATATAACTCTCACACGCACCTGTGCCCCTCATAATAGTATTTCCACGTTGGCATTGCTGTATACTACAGCTAACGTTCGATAGTTAAGATGTCTATGTTGGGGAGTTTTTATGCTCAGTACTATGATCGGAATTGAGATTAGCGTCCAATTAGTTTTAAAAATATTTTTTTCGTTTCAATGCATATGCTAACTATTTTAGTTGCAGAACATTTTCATTTAGCCTATTTCGTTGTTTGACGATTGCTTACTCCTGACGCCGTGTTTGGGAGGCAGACATTTCAAATAGTTGCTCAGTTAGAACAAGTGGTGTAAGGGATTTAGCCGTATGTACCCCTTTCTCATTGTACTGTTGTAGGTTAGATGACAAAATGGCTGCCTAATTTAAGGGACACTGGACAAAACTTGGATAAATCACTAGATCCCAAGTGGATTGTATAAATGAAAACAACATAACTTCCATTATAAACTCAATTTTATTGCACCTGGTCCGTTCTATCCGTCTCTCTCTTTTGGACATTGATTTTGCGAACATATTAGGCTATATAATTTTGTTTCATTTAAGGGCTTAGACATCATAAATTGCCCCATCCTTGGGTATGTAGAATTTTTCTGGTAACTTATGTTGCTGTAGTGATGTGTTTGTAATTCAGGCTAGGATTGGGAAGAAGGCAGTCGTGGCGCCAAATTACATAATTTTGGCCGGTGCCTGCCACGGAAAATGACTTATAATATGGCTGAGGTGGGAATCTATTTCGCCTCATCTCAGTTTTACCTCACGAGGCTGAATATACCCCGTTCCAACCCTCAGATTCGAATTAAATTTCTTCACAGAGTCGGGAATGGAACTCAGGACCAGAGCCTCAATACGTGCCCAGAACCACTAAAGGAGTCCTTAAGATTATTATTATTATTATTATTATTATTAGGCCGTCGTGAAAATGGTTTTCGTGGTTTCCCATTTTCACCACCAGGCAAATTCTGGGATGGTTCCTTCCAATATGTTCCCCGACCAGTCCTGAAAATAAAAATAAATGGCAATTGGCTGCTTTAAATAAATAAATAAATAAATAAATAAATAAATAAATAAATAAATAAAATGATTCTTATTCTTATTATTTCAATATATCGTGTTTGCTAGCACAGTGATTGAGATGCTTCATATGCTCGATCATATGTTCAACTAAGAACTCTGATAACTTTTCTTTATTTTGAGAGCATTTTTCATTGAAGCCAAGATCTAAATTGCTGACCTAACGATGCGAGACCGTCACGCTGTGGGTAAGTGTACCGAGCATAGACCACTCCCACTCCCACTGCAAGTTAAGTGAACCATCAAAAAACAGCCGTTCCTTGCAACATAATTAAAATTAGAGCTTATGTATACAATGTGTGAGTGTGGCTGGGAATATTCTCACGACACGACAGATTAAATATCTTGTGCAATTCTAGTCATTTGTAATTATTGAAGAACGAATGTGCCGATTACTAGAGAATGTTACCGTGGTGTGTGTACTTGACGGGCTATTCAATAAGCCAGGAGGCACGTATCGAGCGGGATACAGTCCATCTGGGAGGAGTCGAGAGCAATACTTCGCTACACCAGTCCACAGGGGAGATACTCCTCTGCAATAATGCTGCACTATTGTCGGGGAAAAAAGTATAGATACCAGAGTTTAGACGTCAATAAAAGAGACTGATAGTCAGTCTGAAAGATTGGACTTTATATCATTTTAAATGCTAGCAGCAGAGTACCAAGAAGGCAGTGCGAGAACAGAGTTTCAAGATTCTATTTTGTTTCTTCACTGCCTACTTGATTGTTCTCGCACTGCCTTCTTGAAACTCTGTTCTCGCACTGCCTTCTTGGTACTCGACTGCTACATCGTACTATGACGCCACACACCTCAGTGCATTCTAGGTACATTTCGTCCCGTCACCGTAACGTAACGCCAGACCTAAGCGTAACGATGAAGTCGACATTATCATTTGAAATGATAAAACCGTTACCCGTAGTCTTACATAAAAACAAGCTGCACCAAACTTATCCTTATTTTATTCTGCGTTTAGCTATGTAGAGTAAACATTTGTATTGTAACCCGTTAAAATTTTATAGCTTATTGAACAAAAAAAAAGTGAGTTTTTTTTACAAAGTCTAACTTAGAATGATCATTGCATTAAACGTTTTAATCAGATCGTAATGAAACTTCAATACGTCTTGAAGGAACTTACTGTTAACGTGTGTACGGAGTTTTAATGTGATTTTACTGTTCTGAAAATAGTAGTTCGTTAATTTTGCAAACCAACTTCTCCTCAGGCCTGGGTGGTCGTAGGAGTATGAAATGTGGCTTGTTATGAGGCTCATAGCAATGCAAGGCTAAACGAAAAACTTACGTTTTATCTACAGGTGATTGGTGATAGTATATGGCTTGATATTTAATCGGATCATTGCATTGTGTGTGCATAGCGGGCGGGGAAGATGGTTCAACGTGACATGACACATCTGGCCGCTAACATGACATTATTGTTCGGTGGATAGAGTAGTGCCATGTTCAGCTGGATTGCCATAGCGCCTGACTGGATTGCATTTGGTGAAATTATGTACTGTTACTGGTGTTCTTGCCACTGAAGGTGGGTGGGAATCAAACCCCAACTAGGTCTAGTTGGATAACAACTGGCGAGATGTGATTTAAGATCAATGGACAGAGATGCATGATCAAATTTCAGACGTTTCCGCGTTAAATTGTAGGAGCTTGGTTTCAGTAATAGGTGTCAGTACTGTTTGGTGTGAACTATTAAGCATATAATGATGTGTCCAGGAACATCAAATAATCAATACAGTGTGTGTCCCCATTCGTAGTTCTGCCCCTTAAAACAACTAACTGTGCTCAAGATCTCGAAGTCTTGACTTTCGGATTTTTATCTTTTTTTTGCTTTTTGAGACCTCGTCCCTCCATGTTAGTGGGGTGCAAAGTAAATAAGTCTAATTACGAGCGTAAGAAGCAGCCTCCGTGGCTTAGGCGGCAGCACGCCGGCCTCTCACCGCTGGGTCCGTGGTTCAAATCCCGGTCACTCCATGTGAGATCTGTGCTGGACAAAACGGAGGCAGACAGGTTTTTCTCCGGGTACTCCGGTTTTCCCTGTCAAAATTTCATTCCAGCAACACTCTCCACTATCATTTCATTTAATCTCTCATTCATTTAATCATTGCCCCAGAGGAGTGCGTCAGGCCTCGGCAGCCGGCACAGTTCATATCCTCGCCGCTAGATAGGGGCTTCATTCATTCCATTCCTGACCCGGTCGGAGACTGGAAGCAGGCTGTGGATTTTTCATTTTTACGAGCGTAAGAGTCAAAATGAAACCTTCATTGGGAAAACCAGGTCTCCTGCATTACGGGTAAAATATACAAATATTTTCGAAAGTTGATGATGCTGTAGTTCTTGTTGCTTTGATAAGGGGCTTGGAACATATAGGCTTAGTACGTACTGATCAAATAAGTGTCAGAATTGTAAGATAACCTTAGTTATTGTTGTGAATGTAGTGGCATGTAGTTTTAATTGTAAGGTTCTATAGTGAATTAGTGGCCTGTTATGTCTTGATGAATGCAATGTCTGTTAGCACAGCCCAGAGCAAGATGTTGCTTCTCATGGACATCAGTCTGAGGTTATATGTAGAGCCCTGCGCGGATAACGTTATCCGCATCCGCTCCGCATCCGCACGACTGTTATCCGCATCCACCCGGCATCCGCACGAATTTTATCTGTATCCACGCGTTTGTCGTCCGAATCTACTGGCATTACAATATTATTTTTAATTAGATAACGCATAAAGCAACACATTTAGACATTTGAGGAGAAAGTCGTTCCCTTAGGCTATGTAGGCCTATGTCAAGTGCTATGTATAAAATGTATGTTATTACAGCCAGAATTGCAACCCTTTCCAGTTCGGAGTGTTAAATATGCTTAATGACATAATTTGAATGATATTAGCTTAAATCATCTTACAATTGTCATGAAAAAATAACGGAAAAATATGTCATAATATCCGGGTCCTAGTAATGATATTCAACAAGTTCAGATTGTAATCCAGAAAATATCCGCAAATTAACTCCATCAATATCCGCAGTTTATCCACTATCCGCACAGCCATGCAAACTATATCCGCATGGCGAAAAATTTAGCGGATATCCGTGGGTTTATCCGCGGATATCCGCATCCGCGCAGGGCTTTAGTTAAAATATGGAAGCTGCTGAGGTATGGGAGCTGCAGGCTAGTGCAAGCCAAACGGCACGTCCCTTTCGAGGCGCAAGAAAATGTTAAATCGCTCACCACGACCGCGATAGGGAACAACAGAAAGTCCGCGGACCGGAGGCTCGAATCCTGGTGCTGACAGTGGCTATACAGAGTGTGGGATCCCCTGGGTATTTCCATACCCCTCCAGGAAAATGCCGGGATAGTAGGATCATTTCCCCATTCTCGACCTTAATATAAAATTCCTCGCACTACTGCAATCAAATCGTACACACACCTAAGCACACGGGACTGAAGATCAAGATAGCCTTAGCCCCTAAATCGAATTAACCACTAATAACCTTGGATTTTGCGGGCATAAGACTGCAATGATACAGTCTTGGAATTGTAGAATACACTCCTGATGTCCCGTCACTTGGTAAAAAAAAAAGGATGTAGTATCGTATGAAAAGCCAGTTTAAATTAGAGGGAAGTTCCGAAAATAAGTTTCGTCATTATGTTGTTTGAAGCCATTTTTCAGTGTTGTCTTTGTAACCAAAAGTTTGATGTTTTTCAGTCGGTCAACACGATTGTACCCAAATGAGATGGGTTATTTCCTAATCCTGAAAACAATTGCATGATATTATTAAATACACATGGATATTTAGCCTACTTTTCACATTTTGCAAAAATGAGGAAAAAGTAGACTTATGAGATCGATCCGGGAAAATGTCTGTCTGTCTGTCTGTCTGTCTGTCTGTCTGTCTGTCTGTCTGCCTGTCCTGTCTGTCTGTCTGTCGGTCTGTCTGGCTGTGTGTGTGTGTCCCCCCCTATCAACTCCTAAACGGCTGCAGCAATCAAAACCAAATTTAGTATGAGTAAAGATGTGCACCGGAATATCTCACGTCCATATTTGAAAATGTCAGTGCTACCAACTGCTGAGAAAACGCACTAGAAATTTGAGCTCCATGTTGGATATCTTGCAAGGTATGTATGGGAGCTATTCCAAAATTGGCACACATGTAGATAAGACTATTTCAGTTTAATTTAGGAGGCCAACCATGACAGTGTTGTGCCAAAATAATTTTAAGCCTTCTGATAGTGTAGAAGTTATATGCATTTAAACATTGGACCTATCAATTGGATTTCAACCAAATTTTGTATGTAATATCTGTACATAAACAGATATAACTGAGCGTATTCTTAAGAGCCACCAGGGCTGCCAACTGTTAATAATTGCTCTCTTTATTTTTTTATCCAAATACCAATATATCAGAAAGTATGCAAACCAACAGCTTTAAACTATGCACACGTATATTCTGACATTTTAGATTAATTTCGAGTAACTTATATACGTCAGTTCTACCAACATGATTATAAGCCTGCTGATACGACCAATTTTTAAATATATGTAACTTCTATACTATCAGTTGGATTTCAACCAAATTTCGTATGTACTATGTGTACCATAACAGATATGACTATAAGTATTGTTAAGAGCAATCAGGGCTGCCAACTGTTAATAAATGCTGTCTATATTTATTTTACACTAATATCAATATACCAGAAAGTATGCAAGCCAACAGCTCTATACTTTGCACACGTATAGCACCTGACATTCTAGATTAATTTGGAGTAATTAATACAAGGCAGTGCTGCCAACATGATTCTATGCCTGCTGATTTATCCAATTTTAAAATACATGTAACTTCTATACTAACAAATGGATTTCATCCAAAATTGGCACAACAAGATATCATAATATTTCAGATTATTCCTGACCAGCACACGCATGGTATTGTTGGCAACGTGCTTTTACGCGTGCTGATAGATCCAGTGTCTAACTGCATGTAACGTCCATTGGACTTCAACCAAATTTTGTATTCTGTACCTTAAGAGATTGAACTAATATATTCAGTCGCCAGGGCTGCCAACTGTAGTGCTCTATTAGGCTACATTATACCAGGTATATTTTGAACTAATTAGATATTTCGATATTACCAACTTAATTTCGTCATTATTCTAGATAGGTTCATATACTGTAGAATAATCATTGGCATGAAAAGTAGGCTGTATAGTTCTTCACGGAACTTCTTGTTATTAATCTCGTGTAATTTATTTCAGGATTAGGGCATAACCCAGCTCTTTTTGGGTACATTCGTGTTGACCGACTGAAAAGCATTAAACTTTTTTTAAAGTTTAGTCATTCTTTCCCAAGGACCCTTTATTGTCAAACTGACATACACCATGGAATAATGAACTATACACCTTGCACTATTTTTCGACATAGTCACCACCTACATTGAGATACTTGTCATAGCGTGCAATCAGTTTGATGAAACCACTGTGGTAATACTCGGTGCCCTGCGATGTAAGGAATTGTCGCACAGCCTGCTCCGGGGTCAGGTTTCTTGGTCCCGTGTTGCGGACCCTTTTCCGATAACCCTACACATAATGGAGTAGTCTATGCGTTGGGCCCGGACACGATCAATACGCAGTGTGGACGCCACGTCTGCCATCGTTACGCGCCTGTCCGCTAACATTCTGTCCTATACTCGAGCAATGTTGTTTTCATTCGTGGATGTGGAGGGATGCCCAATGCGATCTCCATCCTCCACACTCTGCCGTCCTTCACTGAATATGCAACACCAGCGACCGACCATTTGACGGAGACATGACCGCTTCACAATACACGGTCTGTAGGTGTTCATGGATGACTGACGCTCTAGTCCCACGGGCCCATTCATGCCGGATAACAGCACGCACTTCTATTGGCGACCACGTTGTCAGTACACATCTGTTTGCTATCGGCCACGCTGGTCTGCTGCTCCTCCCCCTTCGTCGGCACTCGGCGCATGCGTCATTCCACCTCCACTGACGCTCCTTCCGTCATTGGGAACCAGCCACGGGTGTGGATTCTTATGGCGATTGTTTGTCACACCTGGTGTACCATCTGCTCGTTAAATAAAATGGCACTACTTACTTTCGGAACTTCCCTCGTGCAAATATAGGAGCACAAACCCAAGGCTTGTTTAATAAAGATGTTAGAGTTGGGCCCACGTTCAGTGATGCCCATAAAAAGGACGGTTGAGTTGGTCCCATGCTCAGCTTGGAGGTAGGTTAGAGTTGGTCCCATGGAACTATCCCCAGTAGTCACTGGCACCTTTAGGCTCACTGTCAAATATTCCTCTGCAGATTACCTTCGCCCCTAGGTTAGGTTATTTAATGTTAATATTTTTTTATAAATGCCAAATTAAGACGTTATTATATCATTAAATGGGGATGTAATCAACTTTGATAATGAACTTTAATTTTGATACTTATTGATATAAAGAAGGACATTAAAATAATAACAAGCGGCTGAACACTAATAAATAAAGAAACCCACCCTACTGACGGGAGGCCCAACTACTACCCCGACCCTTCGGGGATCGGCGGTAATCTTTAGAGGAATGTTTTTACCATGGGCCCTACTCAAACATGTCCTTTAATTAGTAAGACGCCAGAATACGTTGAAAAACTACGTCGGAAGGTGAAAGTTTGATTAATGGAGGAATATCTTGGGAACCATAATAATGACGAGCCGATTACTTATAATAACGCCAATTACGATTTTCAAGTTTTATTATTCGTGTTCAAGCACTATTCTTCTACTTATTAGGCGTAAGTTAAAATACAATCCATTTTGTAATTTATTTTAATTCATCATTCGTACACATTTTAACATATAACCTTAAAATTAATAGTTAGAAAACTTGAAAAATACATCCATATTAGCACAAAATATAGCCCACTCTTTTCTGTACCGGTTCCGTATGGTATTTTTGTTTGTAGGCTAGGAACCTATGCCGTTGTATTTTGTCGATCTGACCAGCCTAGCGCACAGGCTGAGGTTGGTGCCCCGGGAATAGAAATAGGAAATTTGCCTGGAATGGGCATGGAATGAAAAGAGGGGACGAACCACTGTCGGCGCCAGGATTTGAATCTCATATCTCCGAAACCCCCACACTGCAGTCGTGGAGCGTGCTTAACACGCCCGGATACACTAATCGGTGGAAGGTGATACAAGCTGTGGTATAATGACCGTGAAATA
Organism: Meconema thalassinum; assembly: GCA_946902985.2. NCBI lineage: Eukaryota > Metazoa > Arthropoda > Insecta > Orthoptera > Tettigoniidae > Meconema > Meconema thalassinum. The sequence continues at coordinate 368,430,582 of OX336389.2, read as the reverse complement.
TTTTTCCATAGAATGCAAAGTGTCTTGGTAGAAAGTAATACCATGCTCCACGTCTGAACATGTCATACGAACTTCTGGAACTTAGCTGAAGTGTGCTTGTTGAATATCTTCAGTGAGTGCTACTGTAATTGCTCGAGAAATTTACATTTAAAATTATTAGAATTCTCAGTTACTTGAGACCTTCTCGGGTGTTAAGGCTAGCGTTATTAGCTGTCATCCGTGAGGTTTAATCTCTTCCCGTATCATCCATCTTAGAATGGTTTTCCCCACTTTTCATCCAATCAAGTACCTAGCATAAGACCACGGCCACCTCCTTCCAAATTCTACAAATTATACCCTCACTGATACAGATGCCAAAATAGGATGGTTATCAGAAGGATTCTACACACACCCAAGTACTCGGAGCTGGTGGTCACGATATCATAACCTCTAAATTAAACAAAAACAAATATTGCTTGGGGCCATAAACTTGCTCAGTCATGATTTATCAAATTCGGAAATACCCATTTACTCCTCTTATATCCTATTAATTTAAGACTTCAAGAAAAAAGGATCCAACCATTCCTTGGTCAGAAACTAGTTTGAAATATGGTTGCAATATTTCAGCGGTCGCTTCTTTTCTACAAAGAAAGATTTCTATTAGCGGGCTCACTCACTGCCTGGTGTTGTAGCTTGCTCAAACTGCTACATGTATCCTAACTAGTTTTTAGAAAATTTATTACCTCCATACATCGAAGTGTCTCACCGGTGCTTGATCACATACCTGTTATCTACCAATAAATCCAAGATGGCGTAGGCGACGACAGTTCGGCGCGGGGTCTGCTTTCGATGAGGTACTTTATGAGCTTCCATTAATTGTCCTCTATAGGATGATCCAAAAGTACTGCCAGCCTTATTCATACGCTTCTCCCTGAGTCTCTTTGTAGACAATCTCTTTTGTCCACGTCTGGAAACGTGAGTGAATCTTAAAATAGCTGGTGACATATCAACTAGAAGTGGAAGCAATTAAGATTTGTCACGACTCAACAGTTGGAAGAAACTAGCTGTCACAAGCTCTATAAGGGACTCTGGCATTTTCTACAGTATATTATAACCTCTGGCACTACAGCCCATGAAGAGCCTAGGCCTACCAAGCGACCGCTGCCCAGCCATTTGTCCTGCAGATATTGAGGTAACGCCTTGTCAGCGCATCGGGTCCCCTCGGACGTTAATCTTGGTTTTCGTGACCGGTGCACTGCCTCACTGTCAAGACAGCTACTCAATTTTCCTCACGAGGCTGAGCGCACCAACTTCCAGCCCTCAAGTCAGCTTCTAAAATCCCTGACGGAGCCGGGAATCGAACCCGGGGCCTTCGGGTAAGAGGTAGGCGCGCAACCCCAACACCACGGGGCTGCCTCCTGCAGTAAGTTATATTACCCATGCTAATTTCCAATTTTTGTTCAGTAACTATTAACAAAAACTATGGATCTTTTCAAGGACGTTCTTCAACAGTCCCTACTTTGACACAGGCTTCTTAATGAAAATGAAAATCCACAGCCTGCTTCCAGTCGACCGACCGGGTCAGGGATGGAATGAATGAAGGCCCCATCTAGCGGCGAGGATATGAACTGTGCCGGCTGCCGAATCCTATCGCACTCCTCTGAGGCAATGATTAAATGAATGACAGATGAAATGAAATGATAATGGAGAGTGTATGTATAGTATTAAAGAATATAATTTATACATTCTTGAAGGAAAATCTCTTCAAATGATCTTAATAATTCTCCTTCATTTTTTTTTTTGAAACAAAGTAGTATTAAGTATATTACAATGCACAATACTGGAAATAGGTATTGTTCGGAATCAAATTTCTCACTTAAGGTATTAAGTTATTCTTGAAAAATCGGGAGTCATATTGAACGTTCCTCTGCTGTGGGTAGCTTGTCACGGCTCAGCGTGTTGTCTTTACTTCCCACGTCTCCAGTGAACCAAACATGTGATACGCATAGCAAACATTACACTCTGATGACCTCGATATTCTGCCCCTGAAAACAAATGTTATTTCTGTCACAGAAATTATCTGCAAGGCACAAACACTTGACTGTATTTTCGTTACAAGGTGATCTTGTAGTTTTACGTGGCTTTTAACTTGATCAAATCCACGCGACCTCTTCCTTACGTGAATCCCGCACCTTGAAAATCGGACGTGTTAACCAGGATTCAGTGCCTTGGTGACTGTCAAGAAGCTTGACCACTACGCTATCGCACCCCTACCGCATTGCTCGGCAATATCTACGACGTAAAGGAACTGTGTACTTAATATGTCTTGTTAATTTTTCAGACATTGGGCGTTTTTGATGAAATATTTCGCTTTCCAGATATTTCACAGATAAAAACCAGACCGCCACTCATTTTTGTAGGTAGCCTACACACACACTCATATTTCGGTCGTATGCTTTCGCGGCCGGTGTCTAGTTTATATCTAGGCTTACAGGATGTAGCCGCGCCGTATATCCATTTCTATATAAGACGCAGCTCCAACCTGTAAGCCTAGATGATAAACTACACACACACACGAGAGAGAGAGAGAGAGAGAGAGAGAGAGAGAGAGAGAGAGATCGATCCCCAGCCAAGGGTTACTACAGCCTACCTATTAATTCAGTTTAAACAGTGAGCTAAAAAGAGAAGATGGTAAACAATTTTTTAAAATCTTGAATGAAACATTATGACCAATTGGCTGAGGACGGCTCCTGTTGGGGAACTTTATTTTGAACAAATTACAAAGAATCTCTGAGAACATTGATAGAGAGGAACTGCAACTTTGAATAATTGATGCAAAGTTTTCAGAAAATATTCACTGTGAATTTGGAAATCGCTCCTCTACCTCCGAAAATTAATCAAATGACTTCCCTGTTCATAAACTCCGTATTTCTTCTGCATGTAATCTATGCAAGGCTCGTAATGGGGTTTCTTTTTTATCTTTTAAATCAACCTTCTTTGGTTAATCTGAAACTTGTTAAAATCTTGCTGCTGGGTCAAGTATAAACTTAAAATCATGGAATCTGCACACATTTGTAAGGAATGATTCGTGATCCTCTCGAACACACCTCACAGGAAACGGTGTACAGAGCTGTTCTTAATGTTTCGGTGGTTCCTTTATGGGAATTCCTCGTGTTGAGGAGGTAGTGTTAAATTAGCTCAATTGCGACAATTTCGTCTAAATTTCTGACATTTCACCCACATTGTGATGGGTTAGCTGGGGCTAGGTCTTTCTTCTTAAATCTGTACCAACCAGTGCGTTAATATACATATTCTGGGTTAACTTCGTGGTTATTGTCAACACAGCCATGGTTTCAATTTAGAATGAGTAGATATTGACAAATTGTGTTTGTTTATACGCCATTAACCCCAAATACTTCGGATGGTGAATGCATTAATCGATATACTATGCTAAAATACTATGCTAAAATTTCTGCAGGGCCCATGGCTCATTTCGATACTGCAGTTGGTTGAATAATAACAGGTGAACACAATTCTTGGAGTCTAGGTGGAGTTTTCATAACGTCAGATTTATCTCTCCCAGTATAATATGGAACAGCCCACGCGGCTGGACAGTGTCCTGTCTTGTATATGGTCAGGGTTGGGCACGCAATTAGACATTAGTTAATCAACGTTACAGAAAGAAAGACAGACAAGCGGGCACATTAACACTGTCACAATGGAGTACGTACCACCTCAAGTCGTGACATTTCTTTATGGCTCTGCTCTGGTCAAACCGAATTACACAACATTGCATTAGCCTTATTCTTTTAATCTGAGAATTGGATTAACTTATATGTTTAATTCTTCAGACTTTCTTTTAACAGACTGAATCAGCCATCCGCAATGAAATAGTAGAAGTCTCTGAGAACTTGGGTAAATTGGCACCATTCTGTATGGGATTATTCTCAAGAGTTTCCTTGGCTTGCTCCAGGGAAATGTTAGGAAAGTGCCATCCCACGTACTGGATGATGATGATGATGATGATGATGACGATGACGATGATTCTTATCCACTTGGAAGCTTTGTTACATATTAGTTATGAAATCCCGTATACTTGTGTGTAATAGTGTCTGATAGCCTGTGTCATTGTGATCGCTGTGGTAGTAGGTGTATTTGTAATTGGGTACGATTTGGAAGGAGGCGGTCGTGGCGTTAAGGGCATGGAACCATTCAGGGTGGGTCAAATAAACTGTGACCGAATCAAAAAAGCAGCACATTTGTATAAGTGTTTAAAGTCTAGCTCTTTCCCAAATAAAACCGTGAATTTCAATTGTCTACAGTTGTAACTGTGATCACCCTTGCTCACACTAAAGGCCACAGGATGCTATATGAAGCCTACCTTGATTCTGATAGGCGAATGCTGAAAAAAGAACTTCTTTCTGTATTGATGTTGGACGTGCGTGTGTGTACTTTGGTTAAATGCAATAATGAGCTCGTTATTCATATTCTGAAGGGACATGTTTAAATTATTGAATATACAGTACAACCTGTTGTGTGGTCACATCTTAAGAGACCGTCCACATATTGCGTAATCACGTTTTGGTCTATTTTTTTTACCACCTCTTCTCCCATGTAATCACACGTAATTATCGCATCCCTCGCCCTCTGTATTACATAATCACATAACAATACCTAATGTTAGTGATTTCGTCACGATTTAACCGTATTAATGGCCTAAATGTAACAAAAAGCACAATGGCACAGACTGAGGGATATCAATTACTGTAAAAGATGTAACTCGTTAGTTTCCTGAGGAGCTTCGGGTGCACATCACGTGTACGAACAATTTGCGAATGCCCTACTTTATTTTTCTTCAACAATATATTTTAAACCTCGTAATGATCTGAATAGAAGTATTCTTTCAACAAGGTAAGGCTTCTGCTAATTTTATAAGTAAAATATAAATGACTAGGGGAATACCCTCTATGTCCCGTCGCGCGGTGGCTTCGCTCGCGCCTTCTGTCAGCGCGGCTGGAAAGCCGCGTAGAACGTAAAATGAGCTTATTTTTAATATTTTGTTAAATAATTACGTAAACTTATTCATTTACACACATCTAATAAAGGTTTTTCATATTGCCATGGGGCACAATGAGGATGGAAGTCGGACTTATTTTTTAGCAGTGTCCACGTCTGCTCTACACAATTGAGATTGGGAGAATAGGCAGGCCATTCCATTCTGTGAATACCATTCTCCTGAAGAAATGCATTGACAATGTGCGTTTAACTACAGGTGCCAGGATAGTAGCCTATCCCTTTAACATATGTCTGTCATACGCCCTGGGATGTACAAAAGAGGGCTTCGGCGACCATACATGATGCCACTCCAAAACATTGCACCACCTCCTCCCTGTTGGTATCGGTCTCGGATGTATTGGTCATTCATTCGTTCACCGGGTCGTCTCCACACTCGCACAGATCTATCCTCATTGACACGGGCGAGTGCACACAGCCGATATACACGCACGCAAGAACAACTAATAACTTGAGACCACTACGACTCTTGGCCAGCAATATGCAAAACTTGTTTTGATGAGTGTAGTTTTCCCCTCTCCCCCTCCTCCCTCTCTGCACATCAACTTAATAAGCTTCGAACCTCCCCAACCCCTACTCTTTGTGATTACGTAATATGATGATAATTGTTTTAAGGGGGCCTAACATCTAGGTTATCGGCCCCTAATAGTTTGGGTGATCGTTAAGATGAAAATGAAATGTAAACTATAACTAAAACTAACTACTAACTTATATAGTATACTAGAAGAAGAAATGGAAAACAAAAGGAGAATAAGGCAAATAAAGGACAGGGGGAAAAGAAACGCCCTCAAACCCTCGAAGAATGAGGATTGAGGAACTTGGAAGGAGGAAGAGCCATGAAAGGCAGATAGGAAAGTGAAAGAGGAGAGGGTCCGCCCCCAGAGGTAATGGATAAAAGGGGGAAAACCGCACCCAGCTCAGGAATCCCTCGGGGTCGCCAACTCCCGAACTCACCAGCCGTGAGCCCCTGAGGGTGTAGCAATATCCAGGGTGCACCAAAAGTGGTGGGGCTACATACACCCTACCTCCTTGAGGGCCTTGAGCAGAAGGCAGGAGATAACATGAAAAGAAAAAGATACCCCTCACAGAAGGAGGGTATCAGAAAAGATGAGAAAAGGACCAATTAAGGCGGGAAAGAAAGACTCCCTAGGCCTCGAATACCGTAATACCGTCGGGGTCGGAAGAGAACAAGAGTTGACCAAGTGAGGTAGACAGGAAAGAAGACGGAGAGGAGCCCGGCACAAGTGGAAGCAATGCCGGACTCAGCTGGGGCCCCGTGGTCGCCAACCCACGTCCCACTAGATATGAGCCCCTGGGGGGGATTACGTAATATGTGGCGGCCCCTTAATTTAGTTAATTTTATTCGCACTTCATGGAGTTAATGTACAATGTCTAAAGCTGATTGTACAGGGTCATTCATAAATCAGTCACATTTGGATAACGTCTCGATGTTGATGTATGAGACGTGCGAGTCCGAATCGTGCACTCTCCAAGAAACAAACTCTCGAAGTTTGTGTCAAATAAAGCGCGCATGTTGTGGTGACGCGGTTGACCACAATTACGCCTCAGCAGGCGGATTCTACTCCTCTGTTAAGCATTATATTCTTCTCCTTCTTCCTTTCTTATGCCCGTTCTGCCTGACTGCGATGGAATTTTGAATTTTGACTGAGAATAGCCAATTTATCATAGCTTGCCCTGCGCCACCCCTTCAATACCTTTGTGCATTGAAATTTTGTTAATTCTTATTAGGGGCTTGGGACATCTTTGATCTTCCCCGTGTACTAGGGTGTGTGTTGAATTTGTCTGATAACCTGTTTCTGTTGTGACTGTAGTAGTGTTTGTAACTGTAATTACTAAGGCCAGGGAAGGGGTAAGGGCCCAGGGACTTGAAGTAAGGTAGGCTACAATCGTGACTGTCAACTCATCCAACGAAAGCGGCATGTGATTGATCCTGAGCGTTATACAAGCGTTTCTCGCCCAGAAGAGATGGAGGGTGATTTATGAGGGTTTGGGGCTTTAATCAGGAAGTTGGGCCTTAAGTTTCTCTCTCAAAGACCAATAGTTATACAGCCACAGCACATTTTAAATAGACTACTTTTATATTTACATCTATTGTCGAGATAAATGAATCAGACACCGAACCTTCATGACTACTGTCGACCAAAATATTATGTGCACTAGAGTTTGAAGGTTGTTTGTGAGGTAACCAATAGACCTACATAAAATCCAATATCATCATCATTTGCGTCGTTCTATTTTACGTTAGTTCATGTAGGTTTGAAATTTTTAATTTATATTTTAATATTTTTTTTATCGGATCGCAGTTGGAACACAAAAAGTTTCTGTTTTTAAGCGTGTTTCAACCATGCGTCACATTTAAGAATTATTATATCAAAAACCCGTGATCAGATGGTATCCAACTTTTAACACAATATACATTGGAATGTTGTACTGTATAACTGGTTTATTAATTTCAAAGTTTTGTGTGTCCAAGAAACAAAGTTATCATGTTTGTAAGGTAACTTTTTCTCAGCTCGGGGTCGTGGGAAAATGTAGTTCTTGGTCGCGTTGTAATCCTTATACATAAAAAGGTACGCTGTATGACTGTGAAATACGTAAATTAATTCACTTATTGTATATCGGTTTGTATTTGTACGGGAAAAAAGACATGGTTCACCAGCTAGCCGCTCCATCTTGGCAACGCTGTTCAGCTTTCCCCGGAGCGGCTAGCTGGTGAACCATGTCTTATTTCCCCGTACAAATACAAACCTATATAAAATAAGTGAATTAATTTACGTATTTCAGTCATACAGCGTACCTTTTATGTATAAGGATTACAACGCGACCAAGAACTACATTTTCCAACCACCCGAGCCGAGAAAAAGTTATCTTACAAAAAATTATAACAACTTTGTTTCTTGGACATACCAAATTTTTAAATTAATAAACCAGTTATACACCATCCCAATGTACATTGTGTGAAAATTTGTGTGAAAATTTGAATTCGATCTGATGACGGGTTTGTGAGATAGTAATTCTTAAATGTGACGCATGGTTGAAACACGCTTAAAAAAGGTCAGTTTTAGTGTTCCAACTGCGATAAAAAAAATGAAAAGATAAATAAAAAATTCTAAACCTACATAAACGAACGTAAAATAGAACGACGAAAATGTTATTGGATTTTATGTAGGTCTATTGGTTACTTCACAAACCACCTTCAAACTAGAGTGCAACAGTAGTTGGGCGGGACTGAGCGGTAGGAATATGGGGATGAAAAACGCAGCCGCGGTACGCTTTGACCGTCGCGTCACAACTTTATCATCCAGATTTGCCTGGGGAGAGTGTGAAAAAAAAAACGGGGAAAACCTTAGTACTTTGAAAGGACGTACTCTGAAGCAATATAAGACTGGAGACCCGTTTGAGTAAACACTTTAACATAGGCAGAAAGATAGCACATTCCCATTAGCGTGTATTGATACTACGAATTGGAGCGTTCAAAATTATCTCCAGCGTAAAATTGAAATTCTGAATTGGTGCGTTCAGTGTCGTGATTTATACCTGGTCTATTTACAGCTGTTCAGTCATAAATTCACTGATTGCTGGGACTATTTATACGCCTGTTCATAAATCACTAGGGCTTTTGGCGTGTCCCACTCCGTGTGACACCAAACAGTCTTAGCACGGACACTGTGGACAGAATGACGTCATCAGTTGAGCACAGCATTCATAACAAGACTTCAGTGCCTATGGGAACTCGTGTTCAGAATGCAGTATTAGGTTGACAAATTTCATCAAGGGGCTTGGAACATCGTGGTCATTAGCTCCTATCCACTTGGGTATGTCAGAGCCAAGGTTAAGAACCACGTAAGACTACAAGCTTGCTAGGAATCTGTCTGATAGCCCGTGTTTTTACGGTGCCTAAACTGTGTGCACTACTAATTCGAGCTAAATTTGGGAAGAGATACCGTGCCATCCCACTATATGCCCGAATTTCAGTTTGCAACCGTGGAAAACCACTTCTAGAGTGGCTTCTTAGTTATCCATATGAGAGACTGGCTGCGTGGCTCAGCGGTAACGTTCTCGCTTGCTGGGAACAATGTTGTAGGTTCGTATCCTGGCCCAGTCAGCTGGCATTTGAGGGTGCGCAAATGTGAAGGAGCCGTGTCGGTAGATTTACTGGCACGTTAAAGATCCCCTTGGGACAAAATTCTGGCACCCCGGTCTCTAAAAGCCATAGTAGTTAAAAGGGACGTAAGACCAATAACATTATGTCCTTATGAGGCTGTGCGCATCAGTTTCAGCCCACAGGTGAAACTTATAATTCTAGGTACCATATCCTCTGGAAACGAGGTCTCAATTCACACCGCTGCAGAGTGGGTCAACATCGAAATCTAGGAGGACAAAATTATTTATTTTCATAATTAAAAAGTCAATATTTATTACTTCTACAGCATTCTCATATAATTGCCGCTCACTATTCTGGGATAAAAACGCATCTTAGTGTAAATCTGTCACCACTGTTCGAGCAGTCTGAATTGGAGGGTGAATGTAAGTGGCTGTGGTTTGGTTGTCTGTGGTTAGTGTGATGCTTTAAGATGGAACATGCAGCTGATGGTATGATCTTTGTAACGAGTTCAGGTATTAATGGGCGTAATTGTTACGTAATTTTAGCTATATTTGCATTATATAATATTTAACTAATATTTTTAAAATTATATTTTCACTTAGATTTTTAGTAGTCTATGTCGCGTCACTCTGCGTCACTTTTACTTAATGTTAAAATGTAGATAAAGTCTTGTAGTTTACGCCTGTTATGAGATTGTTTGCATCTTTTTGCATCTTACTTAGTTATTTTACGTTTTAGAAGATGCCGCGCAACCAGTTCTCACACGTTTACAACTGTTTGAAGCACTGGGTTCGACGATTATGCCAAAAGTGGAACTTTGTGACTTTATTAAAAGTAAATTAGGGGTAGAAAATTGTTCTGAAGAGCTAACTGAATGCTCTATACAACTCCTAGTCATAGACAATTTCTTGCATGTGTAGACGTAGCTTAAAAAGGTCTTAACTGATGTTTATTGTGAAGTAAACAAATTATATATGTTGCATTCACTCTAAATTCATGATTAAAACGTAAACATAATTTTGTCCCCCTACATTTTGATTTTGACCCACTGTGCGCTGGACCACGACGACAGTTAGAGAAGTGCCGCATTGTCTAAAGAAAGAGGAAGAATAACAGAATGTAATGGAGACGGCTCGAACGTTCACTTTGAAAATAATTAGGGTGAATTTCTTGAATGATTGAGCATAGGGTGTCGTGAAACCATGGCTAACAGCTGATTAAGATGAGTTCGTGCAAACGGTGACATTATGATCAACAAGATAGCGCTATTTACCGAATCAGCCGGGATTCGAACCTCCAGCTTCCCCTAGCTGTCGGGTTGTCTTCTCCACACTCACTCCGAGCAAATGCTGGGCTGGTGCCTTATTTGAAGTGCGTCCCCAATACTGCACTTAACCCGCGAGGACTGGAGCATGAGTATTTTTGACCCGAGACTTAAATAATTCTCTACATTTTCGTTTTGGTCAGCCCTTATTTCCTGTCGCTTACTGTAGTTTCCTTCCTAGCCTTGAACTTCACCCTGCAAAAGAAACGTGTACATAGCTTTTTAAATACTCAAATTATGTCTATATTATTTACGGTTGGGTCAGATTTACCCATGGTGCCAGTCCTCGCGTGACAATTTTCAGCTTTCGTTAGTAGGGACAATCTGTAAAAAAAAAAAAAAAAAAAAAATTAAGGGAGAAAAACCACCTATTTCGGTGCAGTACAATCACATAGCTCACGTTCTTGTTGAACCATGTTTAGTGTCTAGGGATACCTTGGTCATCAGCTCCTTTGTTCAAAAAAAATTGAGAAGACTGTTTTGCCGCTACTATCAAGGCCAATTACATTGTTACGAAAATTGTCATTTTTTTGCAGGTTAAATATGAAAAATATAAATAAACCTCATTTATTATTGGGAATAGTTCATAGGAAGACACCAGGTGTAAAATTGCTTAATTAAAATCCGTACGACTACGACAAAAAGGGAGTGACACACTGTGGGTCAAAATGACCCTGCGCCAGTCCTCGTGTGATACTTTATAACTCCAGTTCTCAAGGGTTAAACACTCCTTTAGTCACACGAAAACACAGGTTATGAGGCAAGTACATGGGACTGACGACCAATATGTCCCCAGCTTAAAGAGGCACCACAACAAGTATTTCTCCTCTTGCTTAGAATGATAGGCCTACACATCTTATAACTTACAAGCAGCACCATGATTTTCCCGTGTGGATGTTTCATTTAAGTGGTCATCAGCTTCGCACACTCACATATGAGTGATAATCCGGGCGAATGTGGTGTCAGTCTGATGTCCCTCTAATGCATTAAACTGGTGTTTAGGGGCTGATAACCTAGGCGTTAGGTCTCTCGAAACAACAACAAGCATCATAATCATTAAACCAGCGCAGCGTTAAGATTGGAGAAGTGGACCAGTGGATTTGAATGAAGATAAACTACACGTGTTTTTCTGGTGTGGCCGGCCCCGTGGTATTGGGGTAACGCGCCTGCCTCACACCCGGAGGCCCCGGGTTCGATTCCCGGCTCTGTCAGGGATTTTAAAACTGACGTGAGGGTTTGAACGTGGTGCACTCAGCCTCGTGAGGACAATTGAGTAACTGTCTGACAGTGAGGCAGCGCCCCGATCACGGAAACCAAGATTAACGGCCGAGGGGACCCGATGCGCTGATCACGCGTCACCCCAATATCTGCAGGCCAAATGGCTGGATAGTGGTCGGCCTAGGCCCTTCATGGGCTGTATAGTGCCAGGGGTTGGGGTTGGTTTTTCTGTTGTAGTCTCTCTGTATGGAAAGTCCCAAAATTAAACTCATTTGAGGATAGCTTGCACCGAGATCAAACCACTGAAAATTGTTTTCCAAATTCTTGCATAGTATGTAGAGCGTTCAATAAGTAAGTTACACATAGTCTTCCGGCGCCAGGCCCATTGTGCAACATGAGTAGCGCGTTGTCCGAAAAGAGAGCATGTGTAGTGCTTCCCGCAGTGACAGTTCTGCTACGGTACTGGTAAGAGGTGCATCGTAGTGAGCGAGTGACATGGCGCGGCAACTGAAAACATACCCCAAAGTGGAAGTACGACGATTCTTGTGGACAAAACGTCTGAATTGCGTCGAGATTCACCGTGAAATTTTGGCTTTGTATGGACCCAATGCAATGTCGCGGCCACTAAATTTGAAATGGTACCAACAATTTGAGCACGGCCGGACAGATGTGTGTGATGCCTTGCGGGAAGGAAGACCATCAATATCGACCACAGAAGAAAATATTCGGTGGGTCTATGAAATGATTCGCATCAATCGCAGAGTGTGATTCCCAGAAATTGAACAGCAGTTCGACATCTCCATAGGCAGTGCTCATGCCATCGTGCGAGGCCATTTGCAGTATCGGAAATCGAAATCGAGCTCACGTTGGGTGCCACGATCGGCAAGCTGAAGGACCATCTGGGTGGACAGCGATTTGACAATGAACAGGTCCCAAGAGCGGTTCTCAGATGGCTCCATGACCAAGGAGCGGACTTCTATCGTCTATTAGTAGACAGTGCCGACCGTTGTTTAGAGACTTGATGACTATGTCGAAATATAGTGTGATGTATCTGTGTCCCTCTGCAATATAGTGTGTCACTCAATAAACGGTACTTGGTCTGCCATACTCATGTGTAACTAACTTTTTGAATGTCTTTCGTACATGTGACGCTTCGCATGGTTATTGAGGTCTGTCAGTTTCATTTGGAGTCTTAATACATCGTGATCATCAACCCCGTGCAATTGGGTATATAGAATTGACAACCTGTGTTACTGTGGTGCCTGTTGTAGTGTGTATTGTAGCAGGGACTAGGATTGGGAAGGAGGCGATTGTGGCTGTGTTAGTATTCCTGGCATTTTCCTGCAGAAGTGGGAAATCAATTCTCGTCAGTTTCGCCCACGAGTTTGGATGTAACCTAGATCCAACCCTCCCACCAGTTCTTCATCACGTGGCTCATGATAGCGAAATTGCCGGTTACGTAAAACTACCAGTCACTTGACTTCAATTATTTTTAGAGCTGGGAACGGTACCCTAAACCTTTGGTACGTACCCCGAGACCACAGAAGACAGCCAAGCGCTAATTTTTTTAAAGTACTCTTAGATTCGCTAATGAGAGGAGACATTAAGTAGCTTCGAGTTGTTTTCAGTTAGCCTCTTCAGCAATCCGACACGAGCATTCTTTACCTCATCACATCTCTCAATCAACATTGACATTTCACGGTCCAAACCAAACCTCATTTTACGGCGTTTGGTCTCAGTTGAGTACAGTTGCTAATCGTTGATGCCTTCCTGGAGTAGGTTTTTACTTCCTGTTTACTTCATCCATGCTCGTTAAAATACTTGCCAATCCACACAAATAGCTGTGACCAGATGAGGTAAGGTCGTGGGTTAGGGTAGTGAGGCAGTTCTGGGACTTGCGTCTCGCGACAGACTTGGCTGGATAAGCTGATTGGTTGAATGATGTGTCGTCATCAAAACTCAACCTTACTTCCTTGACCGTTCAATTCCAGCTTCCCCTACAGTACAAGAACAGCAAGAGTTGTCCAGCCAAGTCTGTCGCGATACAAAATTTTGAAATCTCATTACAGGAGCCCCCCTCCGTCTCGCTTCTATAAAAGTTTCCATACATACGAATGGTTGAATGCCTAAATGTTAACGTAGTTTTGGTGAGATAACTAACAGAAAGATCATAATTATTACAACTCTGTTGTATTGTCACTAACAGCCCATTGAGGGGCGAAAGAAGAATGAGCGCTGGTCTACTACTTTAATCTATAATTTTATTAAGAATAATACTGTTAATTTCATTTCATCAGTGTCCTAAGCTTTTGTTGATGAAAATCTTGCGTATCGCGGCAGACTTTGCTGGACAACTCTTGTTGTTCCTGTACTGTAGGAAAAGCTGGAATGGAACGGTTAAGGAAGTAACGTAGAGTTTTGATGACGTCACACCATTCAACCAATCAGCTTATCCAGCTAAGTCTGTCGTGAGACGCAAGTGTTCTGGGGGAGCTTACCTCTTAAAAATTATACCCCGTTTAGACGTTCCGGTCGCGATCCCGATTAGGCTCCGATCCAGATTAAGTTGGGACGCCTAAACGCAACAGGATTACATTATCTCGATTAACTTACTCTCCAACAGAATCAGCCCGATCCTGTTCCCACATCTAGATAATCGCGTTAGTGGCCATTGCGATCGTCTGTGTGTTATATCTCCCTGCTGTGCGAGTGAAGTAGGCAGTGGAAATGATGGCCATTTTGGATTGTCTTGTGTTTTGAAAGCGAGAAGAATGTAATGTTGGCCATGATGGTTGTATTTATGTGGGTTGATATCAGATATAGGTTATAAAGATTGAGAGACACGAAATGATGGAAGGAGAACAAACTTACCAGTATTAAAACACGGAATATTTCTTAGCGTTGAGGAAAGGCGTTGAAGACTAATAATAGACATAAATTTATTGTGATGGACATAGAAGGAATTCCGATAGTACCAAATGACTCTGGACGAACAAATAAGTATTTATGCAATAATATCCTAGACCTGTGCAAAAATGTTTTGTATAAAATAAAGAATTTCCATTAGCAGGTTGAATTCTGTAAAAAAAAAGAATCTCTGAAATACTTCCAACATTGGAGAAAACAAACTACTGTAAATTTCTGCTATAACACTTGTAATTCAAAAGTTGGCAGAACTTAGCGATGTCGTGTTGTCTTACTCGATTATCCTGTTGTTTCATGATGTGCGTCTAAACACTTTCCATTGACAAATGCCGTTGATCGCGATTGGGCATCATCTAGATCAGAGGTAATCGGGATCACGACCGGGACGTCTAAATGGGGTCTTACAATGTAATACTACTATACATTTATGCAAGTAGTTCCGCGAAGAAACCTTTTATCATACAGGATGTTACTACTGACATTTTCCATTTCAAAACTCGCGTCAACTAAAGACTTTTCATGTGATGCTTTTGGTACATGACCTACATTGTGCTAATGTATGGGACAACAATTTCAAACTCTTAACTCATCATTGTAGTAGACCTAATGTTAAACAATGCAAAATGATCTTCCTGCTTGCTCAAATCAACACACCTCCAGCACTGGAAAACGTGTTAAGTCACAACGCTGAGGCGTTGTCTAAAACTACTTGAACTCAACATTAAAGAATTATTCATGATTTATCAATTTTCTGAAAGACAGTTTCAATAGATCAGTAAACGTTTACTTTTCAGAAACTGACATGTATGCTATAATTTTAAGATATCTACACTAGTAAACGTAGGCAGATGGCCTTGTTCCACCCCTTAAAACAATCACCACCATCGCTACAATAAAGATTACGTGCTACAATGTACCGTATAATATTCTGCATGGATTAATTCCTTCCGTAGAATTGTTGCTTTGTGTAACAAATCACATGAGTTAATTTTAGGAAAAGTCAAATGCATCTTCTATATTTTACGAAAAGTAAGCTAGATAATTCATTGCCAGTAGATTGTTATGGTGGTTCATTATATTCTACTTTGATCGCAAGAATAGGATGCAAACCATAACATGATTTTAAAATGTTGCATAGCCGCCATCTTGAATTTTTCATAACAGTTTAATTATACTAGACGCCAATATATCAAGCTTTAAATACTCATTTATCGTGCCAAATTCCACTGCGCTCGGATTATTTTAAGTCACGAGAAAAGCTCCTTTAAATATTGGAAATTTTGCATGGCTGCCATGTTAGTTTTGCGCTTATAAGGTTTCTGAAAGTCACAGTCATGAACTATCTTTAGTGGCCTTAATCACCGTACAAAATTTCAAGTTTAGTGCGGTAGTAGTTTTGGAGATATTGAATATCGTACCTGTGGAATAACTTGCGTTACCGCATGTTGGAATGGTGACACTTGTTGAATAGCACGTTCGGCGTCGGACGGGATATTACTAAGTTCTTATCAAGTTTTATTGACAATATTTCAACATAATTTATTAGAGGGAGGCACACACACTGCCAAAAAGTGATCTCGTGAACCTATAAGTGGTGAAAATAGGCTTAAAATGCATCTCCGCGGGTTGTGATTATGAAAGAGGGGAGGGTCGAATACATTATGTTGTCATAATGAAGGATCTTTTTAGCATACTCTCGTGATCGTCAGCGCGAGAATAACAGGAAAATGCTCTTCGTAGATGGGCTAGAAGGGGTGATTCCTAGGCTCAAATTTGATATGTCGTGCCATGTGCCATCGTGATGAACACCACAAGGAATCTGAATATGTACGTAGAAAGGGCTAATGCGCCCGTTGGCGTGAGTTTTGGCGATGTATAAGGGAAAATGTGGCGTGTACAATATATACTGTACATTGTTCGTATGTTGAACAAGTGTGTGATGCGATGAAGTGATCAAAACACATCGAATGAACGAGGTGAAAAAGAAGTTTGTCATTGAATACGGTGAACGCAGCAATGGGCAACCGATTTCTGACTCAATTTCCAGTCAGCATGTGTCTCCCCTTCTACTCCATCTACCGGCATCCGTTTTGCTCGCATATTCCGGTTCCTCTTGCGATGCCGATCTTGAGAATATACCCGTATGACGCGATATAATATCGATTTTTCACCTACATAGTGTTACTGGAAAGCTGTACTCGCAAACGTAAACCTCCCAATGTCACTGGCCAGGTAGCATGCCATTTCATCCCCCAAAATCCACATGGGCCTTCCCTAGAGAAATTGTACGCTTGAGTGCATACGTGAGCCTTCAACAGACCAGGCGGTTGGGCTTACAGTTTTCATGTTCTCACCAACCAATAACACTACTTCATTCTGTCGGCAAACTATCTACGGTAAGAGGACCCTACAAAACGTAAGTGATAATAGCAGTATGATTTGTAGGAAAGGATATGAGAACTCGGCTATCCCTCCAAGCTGCTCTAAGTCTCACGTGTGCATTTAAGTTCCCAGAATTTCAAACTCTAGAGGAATCGCCCAAGGAAATTTGGGACAAACTACAATCAGAGATGATTTTCTTGTGATCTGACAAACATATCAGCAAAATCGGGAGGTTACGTTTGCTATGTTCCCTTGGCAGATTATCAATTTAGTCGTGGTGATTAGAGTTACTTATACTTTGCACTCTTTCACATTAACGTTCAAAATGTTCCATTTCTGCTCTTCAGTACACTAATTTCCAGCGGCTAATTACGGCATCCTACGTATTCTAGAGATTTGTCCTCCATAAACTTAGTTAACAATGTGAATTAGGCCTGCATACAGGAGAGCAGCATATTTCTGTTAATATGTAACCATGTTCCACTGTGTGCACAAAATCCGGGCGGGATTGCGTAGCCTCCCACAGAACCAACTGCCCGTGTGACCGGCCTTTGCCATGGTCTATTAACCGTGCGAGGAAATGGGTGGAGCCCACTTTCAGGCCATGCAATCGAACAGTGATATCGTAAGGAAAAGATCTCCCAGAATTTAATGCGAGAAGGTTATGTCATTTTCTTGGGAACTCATACTGTCATCCGGGTGTGGGACCTACAATACGTCCATAGCATTACATGTGGAATGTATGTGTCTCTGGACACGGCGATTTACTGTGACCATCCTGAATGTGTTTCATCCAGGTCTTCCTACAGTCAGGCGTGGTGGCGCAGCGGTCAAGCTCTTGACCTCTCACCGCGGCGGACCAGGTTCGAATCCCGGTCAATGCATGTGAGAATTTTCATAGTGAAATGCCATGTACTGCGGTTCGGATTCCACGTAAAAATTAGGTCCCGTGGCTCATGATCGCGAGATTAACGGTCACGTAAAACTACAAACTTCCTTACTACTACTTCCTACAGTCAGTTACATGGTGTAGTGGCTAGCATTCTTGGCTGTCACCCCACAGGCCCGGGTTCGGGTTCAATTCTCGACTCGGTCAACAAATTTTAATTCTGTTGTGAGGAATGGAACAGAGTAAACTCAGCCTTGGGAGAAGAGCTGGGTTCGATTCCCACCTTAACCATTCTGGAAGTGGTTTTCCGTGGCACCTAACGTAAGGCCACGGCCGCTTCCTTCCCAAATCCTACCTCAATTACAAATGCACACACTATTACAGTGACACAGTTTACCAGACAAATTCTACACAACCCATACCAAAGTTCACGGGGCTACATGACCACGATGTTGCAGCACCTAAATAATCAACAACAAACAAAAGCATAGCCTAGCAGTCTCCAAGGCACGTGTGTGTATTATAATAAACCTTGGCACTACAGCCCATGAAGGGCCTAGGCCTACCAATCGACCGCTACCTAGCCATTTGGCCTGCAGATATTGGGCTGACGCGTGGTCAGCGCATTGGGTCTCCTTCGGCCGTTAATCTGATTTCCGTGACCGGGGTGCTGCCTCACCGTCAGACAGATGCTCAATTGTCCTCACGAAGCTGAGTGCACCCCATTCCAGCCCTCACGTCAGTTCCTAAAATCCCTGACTGAGCCGGGATACGAACCCGGGGCCTCCGGGTGAGAGTCAGACGCGCTACCCCAACGTGTGTGTCTTATGGTTCCATATTGATAAGATAACCCCGCTGTGTAGCCGTGCGCGTTAAATCGTTCACGACTGCTATGTGGAGTTACAGCAAATCTTAAGATCGGAGGTTCAAATTCCCATGCTGTGGTGGCTACCCTGAGCGTTGTTTTCCCTGGGTTTATCCTCACTTCATCCAGGCAAATGCCAGGGTACTACCTCATTTCAAGTACAGAGGCATCTACCCCATCTCTGACCCTCAGTTCTGCACTACTCAAGTATACAGAGCTGTTGACCAAGATGCCCCAAGCCCGTAAAATGAATTAACAATACTCCTCGTATCGCTTTGAAAGTAAACAAAGTTTGTAGTTTTATGTTCGACCCTGGCGAAATGTAAATATTATATGTCAGAAAACTGTACTATAATGAGGCTCATTATAGTAAAAGTTTTCATTATGATACAGTTTCTCCCACCAATCAGAGCTCAAGAAACAGTTGTGTGACCAATTAGGTGAGGATAGCATCGCACCTGCGCTCACTTCCACGGCCCCCTATTTTAAATTTCACTGCGTGGCGAGTGTCATCGTGAGGTAGTCCAGGAGAGCATGGTCAAATATAAGGTATTCTCTGCGTCCCATGCGCTCAGTTCAGTACATAAAACTGGTGAATTCTCGACAGATATTTATGAATATTTATGTTCGAACATAAAATAGTTATAATTATCGTCGAACATAAACAGTCGTATGCAACTCGCCTATAATGGTAATTAAGACACTCGTATGGAAATTATAAAACTCGCTACGCTCGTTTCATACACGTACTCGTGTCTTAGTTATTGCCATTATAGGCTCGTTGCATAATGTACTATTACGTGACCGTTAATCTCGCGATCATGAGCCACGGGACTTCCATTTTAGGTGTAATCCGAACCACAGGACATGGCATCTTATCGTTGTGTGTCCATTGTTGTACAAGACCACGTAGGTCTACACCACCCTACACGGCGATTCACTTCGTGAAAGTTGTGCAAGTGCAGTAACTCCATGGCTGCTCATTTTGATGGTACAATTTCCTAATAAATATCTTATCACTACAAAACAAAACAAAACAACATTCGGGGTTGACGACTTAGACCAGCACAGTCATGTTGAAAGTTCATCATTTTCTAACCTACTACCCTGCCAGGGAATTCTTACCGCTGGACGTGGAGCGGGGCTGTTGAGTATACATTACGTCAGCTCGCCACGTTATGGCTGCCACGGGCGGGTGCGGGCAAGAGGGGAAACGACGGACAGTCATACAATGAGAACACACCGTACAGCGCACGACTCAGCACGAACCATGTACACACGCGGCATGCGATGAAGTTTCGCTAGCGACGATGGCACGTCTATCGCAGGCGTGTGGCTGGGAGGAGTGCATTAGTTCAGATTTCCGCCACCAGCAACAATTCGCTGGCTGGGTAGTACCTTTTCCCAGTAAGTGCTACACGACTGAGGGAGTGAGGTGTAGTATTTTGCTACGAGCAGGGACAACAGTGCACGTCATTCAGAATGTCCCTGCTATAAGTAGTACTACATTGACAATCGGAAACTATAAAAAATGTGATTTCCCAACTGCATATTTTTGTCGGCGTAAATGGCGCAGTCGGTCAAACATTGCCTTCTAAACCCAAAATAGTGAATTGATCCCGCTTCAGTCCGATGGCTTTAATGGACTAGGGACATCATTATCTCCCCGAGTGCTTGGTGCCGGACTTGTCTGATAATCTGCGTTCCTATGTTGACAGTAGCAGGGTGGGGGTGGGTGTAACTGTAATTATTAGGACTAATGATTTGGGTACGTACCCCGTGGCTTCAAATAAGGTACCATCCTAACATTTATCTGGAGGGAGTGGGGAAAACCCGGGAAAAGTATTCAGGATGGCGACTTGTCAGCACATCGAAGCGAACTACTGATCTCGAGATTTGCTCCAGTTCCCCATCGCAGTCGTGGTGATCAATCTGAACACGTACGGCCACGTTACGGGGTTGCATTTAAGGGTCTTTAAATGAAACAACGTCGTGTCGTTAGATTACCAGCACGTAAGACACCCTGGTATCTTAGTAACTATTAGGATCAGGGATTGGGGTATGCGCCCCGGGACTTGAAATTAGGTACCATCCCGGCATTTTCCTGGAGGGAGTGCGTAAAAACCACACTCAAGATGGTCGGTGTTGGCATAGGAGTTCGAAACATCAATTATATTATTATTTGCATGTTTTGGTGATGATCCCCTGTAGGTAAAAATAAGAAGCTTGCATTTTTACGTGGCCAATCTCGCGATCAGTAGCCACGGGACCTCAATTTTTACGTTGAATCTGAACCACAGGACGTGATATTTTACTTCGAAAAAAACTCGCATGCATTGATCGGGAATCGAGCCCGGTCTGTCTTCGTGAAAGGCAAGCAGCTTGGCTGCAGCACTACCTCTGTAAATAAGTTTGAGTAAAACAGACTAGCGCTTGATTGAAATGAAGAGTTTCTCTTGCATGACGATCCTCCCGTAGGCTACGGCAGCCATGAGTATAGTCACTACACCTCAAATACGGGAACCGATGTGGTCAAGGCACCTTGATGAGTAAGATGTAGTACATGACCTTTGTCGGTTAACGAGACTAAACGGAACGTCATTTCAGCACCTTTAAAGCGAAACGAGCTCTGAGAATGATGACGAAACATTTCTGTGGTAGTCGCTGACTCACAAGAAAAATATTATTGAAGATAACCAGAAAAATAAGTAGGCCTAGTTCATGATTTTGTACGAGGCAAAGCAAATCGGTCCCCGAACTCAACTATTCACATTAGGGAACGATTTTTGCTCTCATTCCAATCACTTCCGTGGCCTGCATAATGTTGACTACTGTGTTTTCAGACTCGGCGACTCGACGTAAGGTCTCTGTGTACTGACCTAGGAGGCTCCTGTAGATTATTACCCTAAATATGTATGCTAGTATGCAAACACAAAACCTCAGTGAAATATCCGACAAAAAAGAAGGCAAAATAAGTGAGAACTTCAAAACCAAAGTAAGGCAAGGTGCACTAAAAATAAACTATGAAATATTATTTCGCCTTTCATGTTATATTATCACTTGTGATCTTACGTTCTGTTCAATGTTTCAATGATTCTTCTAGATTTTTAAATGTCCCATATTAATCCCATATTATTATTATTGCATGTTTTAATGATTATCCCCTGTAAATTAAGTTAAGAAGCTTGCAGTTTTACGTAGCCAATCTCGCGATCATTAGCCACGGGATCCCATTTCCGGAGCCACATTAAATGGAATATAGTAATAATAATAATGCAAGAAGCGTGCGCCTCTCTTACCTTTTCCTCTCTCTCTCTCTCTCTCTCTCTCTCTCCCTCTGTGTGAAGTGCTGAAATGGCTAGGGATTCACCGCTCACCAGCCATGCTGCAAGTGATTGCATGGTTCACGTAGATAAGATACATTTACTTGTGGACAGTAGAGTCGAAACAACATAATCGTGTTTTTCATAAAACAGGGATATTCAATTATTAGCCTACTTTCGATTTTTGCAAAAAATGACAGTAGACTTATGAGATCAACACAGGGCGAAAAATTGTGTGTGTGTGTGTCTGTGTGTCTGTGTACTCTGAATGTCTTCCCCCCCCCCCCCCCCTATCAATTCGAACACGGTAAACCCGAATTGAACGACATTTGGTACAGAGGTTGCACTAGCAAAGGGCGTGTTTTATATCGCCGACATCTTGACGGACAGATAATGGCGGCCACCCAAATGTTAAAAGCTTAAATCAAATTACGACCAACCTAATCATCTGATCTCTACCAAATTTCGCAATATTATACCTTTATGTATGAAGAATCTTTTGACCAAACTAAAAGGTCATCAGCCCAATAATTTGCGGATGGCGGCCATGTATGTGTGTAAATCGATTCTCCATATGAATTCAAACACGGTGGAACCGAATTGAATGAGATTTTGTGCAGAGGTAGCACCAGCAAAGGGCACCTATTATTCATGTTTAATATCCGTATAACACGTATTTCAACAAGCTACTACAACCATCATTCAATTATACTCCTTGAAAAGGACAAAGAGTTATAACAATACCCATGCATTTAGGAGAAAGTAGGCTATATGTTCTATACTGAACTTGTTTTTATTTTTGTTGTAGATTAAGAAACAATATTTCACAAAATGATAAAATTTCTGACTGTCAAAACTTGTAATGAAAACATTAATATTCTGGTTCGTGCAACAGAATTTGAATTGAAGAATGGATCTGAGGGGAGGTTGTGTTCGTGAGCACTTTTTGGCTCGTATGGCGAGAGCACCACATTGTATTTCATTGTGGGGTTTGAAGCCAGTTTTTCAGTGTTGCCTTAGTAAACAAAAGTTTGGTGCTTTTCAGTTGGTCAACACGAATGTACCCAAAAGAGCTGGGTTATGCCCTAATCCTGAAAAAAAAATACATGAGATTAATAAATACACTAGGATGGCCAGTTTCGATCGTCAAGCGATCATCGTCACATCCGTTACACTTAGGCTGTAAAATCTATGTTTGAAAATACAGGTGAAAATATTTACAATATGTACAATTATTTAGTTGCAGTATTGCTAATACAGGAGGCAGACAGGTTTTTATCCGGGTACTCCGGTTTTCCCTGTCAAAAATTTTATTCCAGCAACACTCTCCACAATCATTTCATTTCATCTATCATTCATTTAATCATTGCCCCAGAGGAGTGGGTGAGGCCTCGGCAGCCGGCACAGTTCATATCCTCGCCGCTAGATGGGGGCTTCATTCCTTCCATTCCTGACCCGGCCGGAGACTGGACGCAGGCTGTGGATTTTCATTTTCATTTTCATTGCTAATACAACTTGTCAGTGTATGCTAGTTGTAGTATAGGCTATATGTTAGTCGACCGTCACTGCTCCAGGAGGGAAGTTGATAGACTACTACTCGCAGCTACATCACGGAAGACATCCAACCAGATAAGTAATAGCCTGCACTATACAGTACAACCATAGTTGACTTTTACAACCATATAGTCACTCCAAACAGACAAATTCCAGATTTCTATCACCATTTTAGCATTCCACCTAACATCATATAGTCTATACTACAACTAGCATACACTGACAAGTTGCATTACCAATACTGCAACTAAATAATTGTACATATTGTAAATATGTTCACCCGTATTTTCAAACATAGATTTTACAGCCTAAGTGTAATGGATCTGCTGATGATCGCTTGACAATCGAAACTGGTCATCCTAGTGTATTTATTAATCTCATGTAATTTTTTTCAGGATTAGGGCATAACCCAGCTCATTTGGGTACATTCGTGTTGACCGACTGAAAAGCACCAAACTTTTGTTTACATTGTATTTCAAGAGCACCATGGTACTCGCGAGCACCAGGTTGAGAACGCCTGCTCTTAAATGCTTGCGATGACCTTGTCTGGGGAGTAGAAAGTGAAAACTTCAGAAAAGTTTCCCTGTTCGCGTCACTATCGATTAGTAAATTCCATTTTAACAAGCAAGGCGGATATGGTACAGTCTTCAGTGAATTCACGTAATAAGCTATTTCAAGAGTAAATGTTTGGAGGGCACTAGAAGAGGACGACAAACAGTAAAGTGGCCACTGGGACCCGTTTTCAAATAAAAGAGTTGATAACGTCAAGATAGAGGAAATTGTACTGTACTTATGTAGTTACTGTTGATGGCTAGATGATTGCTTGGACCTCTAAGATGGTAATTTTACTGTCACTTGGTTACTGATATGATCACCCACACTCAGCCATGAGATCTGTAGACCGACGAGTGTGACGAAAGCATGAGGACTACACAGCTCTTCAGGGTTAAGGAGCTCTTCTTGTCGTTAAGTTATGTGATGCAACATACATCACACCGTGTCACGCGGAACGATCCATGTAAGCGAATGTGTTGGAAAACATTGCGAAGTGTTGTGGTGATGCAACTGACTCGGCTCAGAGTCTTTGTCTGCCTCGACATCTACCAACACTATTAACACCGGAAAGAGAGATTGCGAACCCTCAGTACTGTACACCAGTCGGTCACTATCAACCGATAGATCAGCATAGATTTAGTAGATCGTGAACACTATTCACTGAAACAGCGTTAATAACTAATTCTATTTGAATCGAATACGCCAAATTCTGACAATGGGGAAGGTATCTCACATTTCGAACTTCTATTCACAAAATATGTGCGTTTTTCAATCTAAATTGCATTGTGTATTTTCAATTTCAAATGCATATTGTAAGCCTCTATTGCATTTTGTACGTATTTTCTATCTCATTTGCATTTTGTAAGTATTTTGAATTTCAATTGCATTTTGTAAGTATTTCGACTCTAAATTGCATTTTGTACGTATTTTGAACCTAAACTACATTTTATGCGTATTTTTCAATCAATTCCTTTTGTGAGTATTTTCCTTATCAATTCCCTTTTGTAAGTATTACCACTCTCCATTTTGTGATTCGATTCAATCTTAGTTACATTTTGTAAGGGTTTTCAGTCTCGCTTAAGTTTCGTTCTGGTTTCCATTTCATTGTCATTTTATCTATCACCCAGACCATTAGGGGCCGATAACCTAGATGTTACACCCCTTAAAACAACAATTATCATAATCATCACCAAATATGAAAGCTATTATTCCTGCCAGATTTCATAGTGTGTAAGTGAAAAAAATATTGTACTTAAATTATTCATAAATGTCAATTGCCAACGGCTTGACCATGTTGAAACACCGGATCCCGTGAGATCTCTGCAGTTAGGCACCATTGGACATGGTCAGAACTTGGATGGGTGACAAGATTCTTGGGGATCACGTGCTGTTGGTGGCGAAAGGGGAGGAGGAGTGGAAAGGAGCATGTCACCCTTAATGTGATTTTTCTATTTAAGATATTGTTCGTGGTGATTAGCTTGCCACGGTGGGTGAGTGGTCAACGTGTCTGTCTACTAACCCCCAAGCTTGCAGGTTCGCTCCTGGCCGTGGTAAGTGATTTTTGAAAGGCGGCAACAATTACGACACCATGTCATACGTTGTTCGCATGTCAAAGAACCCATTTGAATTCAGTAGGCCGTGTTCATAATGGCAAAAATAATCTCGGGAGTTTCCACCAACACAAAGTTCCTCATTTCTATACTAGAAAGCGCTATGGTGTTCAAAGAGCTTAGATATCTAACCACCTTGACTTCCATATGCTTCAAGGAACAACGAAATTCGACATGCAATCTACCTCTGAGTGTCAAATAACGAAGCTTGCACCCGGCACCCGAGGCCATACGATATTATTATTATTATTATTATTATTATTATTATTATTATTGTTAGTGGTGATTGACCATCAAGTTTATCAATTTCTTAACAAACAAATCACATAATTAACAAATGTTGACTAGTTGCGCTAGTTTAAGAACTACTGCAACTGAATGTGTAGGCTATTATATTTGTAAATACCATCGGCCATATTTGTAGACATAGATTTAATAGCCTAATCGTCAAGGATCCGATGATGATGATCGCTTGACGATCGAAACAGGTCATCCAAGCATATCTTATTAATCTCATGTAAATCTTTTTCAGGATTAAGGAAACACCCATTACAATTGGGTACAATCGTGTTGACCGACTGAAAAACATTAAATTTTCGATTACTAAGGCAACTCTGAAAATGGCTTCCAACACGATACTGAAAGCTTACTTTATTTATAGAGATGACCATTGTTTTAACCACTATTGCTGCCCATAGCGGTAATTATGCATGTTTATACAGCCAAACTCGTTCTTCTTGAATAGTGTCAGACTTCACGAATGCTCCTTGTAAGATAAAACGAGGCCCTCAAGCGAAACATAAATGAATCCGCTAGCATTGTTGACTGTCACCGCGAAGGCCCGGGTTCGATTCCCGGCTCTGCCAAGAAATTTTAATACTGGTCTGAAGGCTGGAACGGGGTACACTCAGCTTCGAGAGGTACAACTGAGCCATCTGTCATCCTGGAAGTAGTTTTCCGTGGTTTCCCCAATTCCACTCCAGGTAAATGCCAGTATGGTTCCTAACTTACGGCCACGGCCGCTTCCTTCCCAATCCTCACCTGAACTACGAATACTCGCACTACTACAGATACCACAATTACACTACAGATACCACAATTACATAGGTTATCAAACGAACTATATATATATATATATATATATATATATATATATACACCCAAGTAGACGGGGATATATGACCACGATGTCAAAGACCCTCAAATGAAACATCACCATCTAAACACGAATTGTAGGCTATAGTTTTAACGGTCAACAGGTACTGTACCTAGGGAGCGTTCTTTCATCCCCATAATCCTACCGCTCAGTCCCACCCAACTAGTTGATAATAAATGATGATGATGATGATGATTGTTGTTTTAAGGGGCCTAACATCTGCGTTATCGGCCCAACCACCCAACTAGTAATGAGGGTTTCGGTGTCTACCTCCTTTCACTCAACCACAGATGTCCTTCGAGATTTATAGGTATTTAAAGGTGCTGCGGCTGTATAACTGTTGTCTTAGAGTGAGAAACTTAACTTCCTCTTAAAGCCACTAGCCCTCATAAAACCACTCCCCAGCTGTACGACACACACTCGTATAAAACTAGGATCAATTTCGTTCAGATTCGTTTGAAACCACCTGGAACTTCGTTGACCGTCACAACTATAACACTATCTCATCCTGCCTTTCAATGTTATAGTTTCCTTTATTTCGTATGATCTTGTTATATAAATACGCTAAGGTGTATGTTTCACAAAACTCAAGCTCCTAAACCAGAGGGAGTTAGGTGTGGCTTGTACCAAAATCTTCCAAATCGTCTCAATAGTACAGGAAAAATCTTGCTTTTCTCGAAAATTCAACGGAAATATATCTATTTGTTAAAAAAGTGTGTTTAAACAAATAAAAACAAGACGATAGCCCCTGGCAGAACTGTGTCTAGTCCACCCTGCTTAACACTGGAGCCGGGCGAGTAGACTGTACACAAGGGGCACACACAACCCATTGTGCAGGGAAAGAATATTCAAGCAGAATTTCCCGCAACAGTGACGAATTGCACTCTAATTTCATAAATATCGACAATTTGTTTAAATAGTGCGTTTAAACAAATAAACATATTTATAGAAGCCCGCATAACAGTCAAGCCGGGCGGGTGGTTAATGAACATGCGAGATTTCTCGCACAGGTCACCTAGTATAAATGAAATTTATTTTGAAAGTTTCTGGAGGGGGCTGCAATAAGACTGATCCAAGAGATGTTTTCAGGGATCAAAAATAAGTTCGACGACTCTTATTACTATCAATGTATGGTTACAGGGTGGGATCCAGCGTACTTTTATCTGAAGTATTGCAGTCTTGATGTGTGACGTAAAATGAATGAAGTGTTTGTGCTTGTTGCAGGGCTACGTTCGCCGCATGGCTGCTCATGAACCTACTTCTAGTCGTGGTGCCACGCTATGGTGCCTATGCAATGATGCTCACAGGCACTCTCCTCATCTGCACCAATCTCGTGTACTACTGGTTGCTGCCAGTGCACCCTCTCGTCATTCGCTTTGAGGGCGGAGCACTCGCATTCTCCCTAGGCTGGTGCTACTGGGTGGTTCTTGCTGCAGGTAGGCGTCTATTTATGATGATATAATTGTTGTTTTAAGGGGCCTAACATGTAGGTTAACGGCCCGAATCCTTGTATGCATGTGGCTATTGGTAGGGGTATAGAAATGTTGTAACACTCGATATGCAGAATCTATTAGTAATAAAAAGAGGGCTCTCCCTATAGAACGGAGCTTTGCGGAGGCCGTACCGCGGACAGGTCGCAATGATTCGCCGCCAGATATACAGGGTGTAACAAAAAGGGACGGCACAAAATGCAGGACGCATTCCTCACACGTAGACGAAGAAATTATGTTAAATTAACATGGGTTCGGAAACGCTTTGTGTCCATGTTACACCTCATTGTCTCAAATTCATTAAGCATGGGAAACACACTAGAACAGAACGATAGAATCATGGGGAACATGCACTCTTGGTTACGTCTGGTTACGTTGCCATTATCGTAGGTGCACCGCCAGTTTTTGTTTTACATGGCCCTGTTGCCATGCAGCTTAGCAGATGTACCTTTTAGCTGTGCGACAAAACATGTACTTCATGCACGATGGAGCATCTCCTCATTTTAGTGTTAATGTCCGTCGGCTTCTAAATAACAGATTTTGTGACAAGATGGATAGGTAGAGGTGGACCAATTTCCTGGCCTCAACGCTCTCCGGACCTAAACCCACTGGACTTTTATTTGTGGGGACATTTGAAAGCTTTTGTGTATCGAAGGCCTGTATCAGATGTTCAGAGTCTGCATGCCAGTGTTATGGAAGGCTGAGATACCATACGCAATACTCCAGGGATACATCAGCGCATCCGAGATTCACTACGACGCCGACGGCGGGTTGATGCATGCATCAATGTGCACGGAGGGCATATTGAACATCTCCTGTGACAAAGAGCTGCATGTGGTATGCAGGTATGTTCTGTTGTGTGTTTTTCATGATTTATGCGTTGCAGACAATGAGGTATAACATGGAAACAAAGCATTTCCGGACCCATGTTCATATAACAAATTGTATTCGTCTACGTGTGAGGAATGCGTCCTGCATTTTGTGCCGTACCTTTTTGTTACACCCTGTATAGCATGTACCGATTGCAACAGTGGTTCGGAAAGCCCTGGTTGCCGTCATGTCATTTATTACATACGCAGCTAGCATGATACCTCAGTTGTGATAATAAGACTTGCTGTGAAGTACTGTAGCCCACCTCGTATCCCGTGAACATGGTTAGGTATAGAATAAAACATCGAATTTTCCTAGTGGAAACTTATCTTCTCAAGAAGCTTGCAGTAAATTTGTTCGTAATTTTCAGCGCCGTGCAATTTCTACTTGTGGGAGGACTTCAAGCAATAGGTAGGCTATACAGTAAACAATCCGCGCATTCTGGAGGCTCTCGAGAACGAAATAACTGCACTAATATGAAATTCTGTATCAGCGAGGATGAAATACAGCGAGTGTACCAAAACTTCCTACGTCGGTGCAATGTGTGCTTCGAAATTGAAGGGCAGCATTTCCAGCAAATACTCTGAAATTCATGTAAGTTGTTATGATTATTAAATACGTTAAAAGTGTAAATGTGTTAGACTTGTTGGGTGCTACGCTGCAATACACAGTGCCCCGGCCGCCACATGGTCTCTGCGAGTCTCCGTTCTAGTCACTGTATAGTTGAAGAGCTGAAACGTGAAAGGTGCTGGTAAGGGAATATCTCGAACGTGAATCTCCACGTCTCACTGAAACTTAGCGTACATGCTGGTGAAAAAAATGCAATGGTATTTCACCCCTGAATTCATTTAGCCATCCTACAGAGGGTGAAATTGTATGTTTAATAGGAATGCGAGACTTGGAGCAGCTCATGCGCCGAGTTCTCACGTCCTCTCCGGCCAATCCCTCCACTCCGCAGCCTGTCAAGCAGGTGTAGTTGTGCGTTAGGTCAAGAGAGGATATGAGAATTATTCAAAAGCGGAAAACTACGCCCTCTCTAGCGATTTTATAAAAGAAGTCAGGGACGAAATACCATCATGGAAGTTTAAAATTAATGTTCACAATGTTCCCTTGTAAGTCCACAGAATGATGAATCTTGATATATTGCTCTGGAAATGTGGTATTATGAAGCCATAGTCCCAGCGTAGTTTCAAAGTTCCACGTCATTATTGTAGTAGTGGTTAAAGCTGATTATATGCCACTACTGGGTTGTTCTGCCAAGGCTTAGTTTGCCTAGAAATTTGACAAGTTCATCGTTTGATACTAGCCTATAATGGAAACGTGGCAGCTGAAGTACTTTTCTGTAAATATTGTTAAATTTACTGTGGAAAATTCAAAGAAACTTACAAAAATACTGGAGGCTATACTTAACAAGAACAAGCATAATACAATGTAGGGCAGATTGGAACATACCACCTTTCTGTAAAGAGAACTTTCCTAAATGTGCCTCAATTTACTTACCGTATATAAAATGTACTGTCAACAACTATTTAACTATCTCGGTGCAATAGAAATAGATTATTTCTTGATATTCAGTATAATCTAGTGTTTTGAGTTTTCAGCTAACAGTGTCAGATAACCAATTTTTTAATCTCATAACTTAATTTTTCTCTCGCATATTTCCACTCTTCTATTTTCTTAATATTCATGTAGGCTTGGCATTTGACATCCGTCATACGGAGTTCGTTACGAAATAGTGCACATTTTTTAACAAATCAGAAAAATATATCACTATTAAAATTATTCTAAATCAAAAATAAAATGAATTAATTCCAACTCTTGTACAGTATTAGCCCGCATAATTTCATTTACCTGTATATTTTGCGATTAAATAAATCATTTGATTAATTTGCTCGTACTTAGAGCTTTGACGTACCCACATCCGCCCCAAATAGCAGTCTCAAGTCAACCAGTCGAGCAAACGCGAGGCCGTATGGAAATTGGTATTCTAGCCAATCGACCCATAACATCACGATTGTTAAGTTATAGTGTTTTGCCGTTGCCGATGTCAAGAACATGAGTTAAATTAACTTATATCAAAAAGGTTCCCTCACATTAATTACGCACGCTATATTATTTTTAAATGGGGAAAATATAGTGCGAGTAAATGGGGGGGGGGGGGGGGTATATCCGATCAAAGATACATTTGTCTGGGCACGTTGATGCCAATGCCGATCAAACATCGTGGTCTTCGAGCGAAGAAATTAATAAATAAATAAAGAAAGAAAGAAAGAAAGAAAGAAAGAAAGAAAGAAAGAAAGAAAGAAAGAAAGAAAGAATTTTTGTAAATAAATAAAGAATTTTTGTAAGGATCAAATAAAATCGTTCTTGTCGGTCGTAGATTTATATTAGGGTCTAGGGACACCCTGGTCGTTAGCCCTGTGTATAGGTAGCCTACTTGTGTGTTGCATTGGTCTATTGCAGTGGTGAATGTAGTAGTGTGTGTAACCGTACTTATTTAGGTAATGGGTTGAAAGGATTTGAAATAGGTACTGTCCTGGCATTTGCCTGGAGGGTGTGTGAGAAATCCCAGAGGAAAAACCACACTATAGGTGACCGCTGTCACCGCCGGTATTCGAACCATGTGCAGCACCCCTTCGCAGTCGTGGTGTGCGATTTAACACGCACGGCTACACCACAGGGTTAAACTAAAGTCAATTTCCTACAAATCTTATATATTGGTTACTTACATCCTGCCATGGCCAATTCATCCCTGTTGTCACAAAACATGCATTAAATGAACATGGCATGTTGAATATGGTTCACGGTGATTTCTACGAATAGGGGACACTTTATGGCCCCATTGCTGGATAGGGGTTGTTATTCTAACACAGTTCTAAGAAAAATGTATCATTGAATACATAAATATCTTACAAATCGACTAGTTTTGAACGACATTTTGGGGATACAAAAAAATATGCAATTTGCCATTAGCATGGATGTCCCTGGCCATCACTTCCTGAGCGTTTGCTATTGCGTTTATTGAAGTATGAGGTTTTTGTCCCTTAATCATGCACACATTTGACTAGCAAATAAATCTTAACTTATTTATAGGTTCTAAAAATGATTTTTAAAATAATATAAGTCCGTACAATTTTTGAAAATCTGTCCCTGAAGTATAGTGTCATTAAGGTGGACAAAAATGAAAAGACTCCAGAATGGGAGGGAATTTTCGTTTTGGACTGTGATGTGTGTGTGTGTGTGTGTGTGTGTGTGTGTCGCCTACCCGAGCATTGCACCAGGAAACTTCAGCCAATATATTTAGTATCAACGTTAGACATTGTGTCACAGGGTGTGAACCCCCGGCCGACTGATTCGAATGTATGTCGTAGTGAATGAGATTCATCCGATCGGACAACGATGATGACTGCGGGGGATTGGTGTGAAATAGGTATGCGTATTATTATTATTATTATTTATTTATTTTGGTGTATATATTATGCTTGGAGAAATTTACGCCGTTCTCATTGTTTAACTTGTTTTCGATATGGAAAATAGGCTACGCACTGCGGTTCGATTTCTACATTGATATGAATTATGCTTAGAAAATTTTAACTGGCGTAAATCCACTAACTGTAACCTTGTTGACTTACTTCATCGTCACTCATGCCTCTAAGTCAGTGGTTCCCAACCTTTGACAGCTGACGCCCCTCTTTTCAGATACGGGAGTTCATCGCGCGCCCCTCCCCCCTCCCCTTCCCACCACTCATCGCGGAGGATATAGACCTAACCTAATAACATTACATAATGGAATAGGCCTACCTATTAGGCTACATACAACTTCATTTTAGCACAATACAAAGAACACACTTTTACAACAAATCCTTAGATTAGTCAACAAATGTCGGTGAGAGGGTTGACACTGTTTTCTCGTGGTAAGATTTGGTATGTTTGCTTTGATATATGACAGAGCACAGCGGAGATCACTTGCAACATCAAGACGACAGTGCTGCTTTGTTTCTATGACACTCGGCGTTGAAAATCCTGACTCGCATAAATATGTCTTTGAAAATGTAAGTTCAAACTGTTCAAAGCTTCGAAGAAATCACAAAGATATGCCAACGAGACGGAAAAAAAAAATTGGCATAATTTTGCTCCTTACAACACAGCAAATTCCTTATTTCACCTCCAACCTCGCGGCTCCACAGAGGTTTGTGCCGACAGTTGGCAATTAGCCTACCAGTGCTTTTGAACGATTGACTTGGTGCGACAATCACTTGGAGAAATTCGAAAAATGTTTATTTTACAAAATTGTAATATTAGAGTTAAAAAACTTAATTCGGAAATCACTTCACGCCCCCCTTGATAAAGCCCCACGCCCACCTAGGGGGGGGGGGGGGGGCAGGTTGGGAACCCCTGCTCTAAGTGACGAACCTAGAGCGGGAAGCGGCAAAGCGAACACTCTGGCGACATCGCAGTGAATGACTGTTTCACTCTGCGCATGATGATTTCTCTCATCGACCTTCGTTTGCGCTCTCCACTTTAGCATGCTACAGCAAGTTTTGACTCGGAAGTGTCCCGGGTGCGACTTCCGGCATGGCCATGAGGTTTCTAATTTCCTATGGTTTATTCCCTTGTCTCGGGAACTGGGTGTATAGCATGTTTTAATTCACTTCATCCTCATCACGGCGCGTAGGTTGCCCACGATCGTTAATTCGAGAGACCTGCACCAGGCCTTCTCGGTGCCACACGCCATTAATTACCTTTGATTCTGTATAGACGATGAGGGATTTGAGAGAGCATACCGACAAGCCACATCGCACTTTGTACAGCAGAGCTGTTTAATCTTTCAAAAAATTCTGGCCACATCGTGTGCAGTGCCTAGCATCCTTAACTTGTCACCCATTAGGTCCTGGTTCGATTCCCGGCTCTGCCAAAAAAATCTAGTCTGAGGGCTGGAACGGGGTATAACTGAGAAGTTGGTTCGATTCCTGTCTCAGCCATCCTGGAAGTGGGTTTTCTGTGGTTTCCCACTCCTGCTCCAGGCAAATGTCGGGATGGTTCATAACCTAAGGCTACAGCTGCCTCCTTCCCAATCCTAGACCCCATTTACAAAATACGCACACTAATACAGCCATCACAATAACATAGGTTATCACACACCCCAAGTACTCTGGGCTAAATAATCAGGATGTCGCTAAGTCCCTAAATGAATCTACAACAACGCACTGGACAACTGGACATCTGGACATTTGTATCAGAGAGGTACGGTATCTGCGCATAACAGCAGAGACTATCTTATCGCTGATGAATACTACAAAACTGCCATATCCTACGTAATTACTGACTAATCAAGTGGTTCTTTCTCTATAATGAACCACCCAATGGTAAGGTGTTAATGCCTAAAATTTCGTTAATATAAGATCAATTCATAAAACAGACGAATATTTTCAGTCAACTAATTCAAGTTTGCGGATTCAGTTTCAGTAGGCCTATGTTGAAATATCACGGGTTTTTAAAGCCCCAAGAAACTTATCGCACTACACTTTGGCTGAAGGTTAAAATGTTATATCAGAGCACGTTTCTTGTAAATCAGTTCTGTAGTTCTCAAAACGGCGAACAAGAAAAAAAGAAAAATAGTAGGCCTAGTTGTTGTATCACGATCAATACTGTCATATACATGATGTTGGAAGGGGGACCCCATGCAAGCCAGGTGCGCGCGCACGTTTTTCGCTAGCCAGCCCAACCCTGAACCCCCTGACGCCGCCAATACAGCCAAAGCGACTCGGGCCGCGATGGAAACGCAAGACGCAGTGCCTAAACAATGTAAGAGTGTGTTAAAATATTTAAAGATATATACATTTATTTATGAATTTTCTTGCATTGCCGGGTGTAATATATAGCTTATTCGATTTACAATAACAAAAATAATTTTTCATGAATTGTTGTATTTTTTGTGATTTTAGGCAATGTGTGCAGTGGTACAGTAATATTTTTTTTCACTGCAGGTAAGAAATTATCGAAATTCATCAGTAATTACTTGAGATATAACAATTAGTGTTGATTGTTGTAAGACTGTCTCATGCATATAGGATGGCCAGTTGACATGCACGAGTAATAGTGCTAACGTTAACAAATAGTTTTGTTGTTTCATATGAGGGGCTTGGACGTCGCGGTCATTAAGCACCGTGTACTTTGTGTGTGTACTTTGTGTGTGTGTGTGTGTGTGTGTGTGTGTGCGTTTCTTTTTGTTTTTTTTTTTGTTTTGTTTGTTTCATGATGTTATCCTCAAAGTGAATGTTCTCTCGTGCGCCCAGGTGGTATCGTGACAAATACAACAGTGTAAGTGCCTGAATCCTCTCTCCTCATTCCTGCTGCGAAGGTTTACCAATTTCCTTTTCTTGTTCCTTAAGACAACACTCTCCAGTGCGAAATATACCTTCCCACGTTATAGGAGATTTACTTTATTTGAGCACATTCAGCCATAATGCTTAACAACAGGGGCGCTGTGTCATTAAGGGCAAATGGGCCCTACCCACCCGTGGCCGTTAGACAGCATTGCAAAGAATTTGTTTAATTAATGTATTTTAAAATTACTTTAAATTGCAGAAACTCAACTTAAATAAGTTTTTTACCCTTCTAGAATCTCTAAGAAGAATTCATTATACATAACTCATCCCTAGCTTAAGATCCTGACAGTCTCGCATGGTGTATCGTCATAGTGAGGGCCACTCCACAGAAAGTCCCATGTAAAGTAGGCCTATATGGCTTAATGGGCCGGGTGAGGAAACAGTGGACATAGCACTGTCTTGCACGCGAATTCTTCAGTGCTATGAAGGGAATTTTCTCTCTCTTCAAAGGCCAGCAGATTGGGCCCATAGCGTTGCCTTGAAGTGAAATAGATCTCTCCATTTCACTTCCTGCTTCTGTCTCTGTTAAACCAAACTGTGGGAGAAGGGTCCACCCCACCCCACCACACCCCTTTAAACAGGTATTGTTTGTACCTTGCTGACTTTGGACAAAATTATATTTATACATTTTCAGTTGTCTGATGTTCCAAGTAGCCTACAGTGCAGGTGTGTTAGCGAGTTCAGTGGATGAAGTTAATTTCTATAAATTAATGTGCTTTTAACTATTGTGGCACCGTACGTAGTTATTTAATATGACGATTGTATGCACCATAGGAAAATAAAGTGGAATTTTTATTAACAAATCTATTTTCTTCTATAGCTCTCAACACAAAGTTAGAAATAAAAAAAATTAGGACCTCGTTAACCAAGCTGATAGATAAATTTGCTTTATCCAAGCACAGGAGAGAATATATTTACAAATAAGAAGCCATGTGAGTACAGTTTTTAATGCATGAACTATTTATTAAAACTTGTTTCAAATGTTTTGTTATGTCGAATTATGATAATGGCATTATTGGCAACAATAAATGCCAAATAGAAAACAACATTTATTAAGAAACAACAATAGTATCATCTGGCCCACGCAGTGCCAGATTCGGGTAAAATGAGGCCCAAGTCTCGCAGATTTTTGGGGACCCTTTATTTTTTTCAAATAATTTTTATCTTTTAGCACCTGTACATTTAATAAAGTATATACAAGATTTTTTTTCTCAAGATGAATATTACACTTTTTATTAAATCATATATACATATATACATAAATATCAATTGAAACGATAATCGTTATTTGAAAACATTTCAGATGATTTGATGAACAATTTAACAAGCCATACTATTTTTTACTTCTGTAAAAAGTAATCATTTTTTCTTTCTGTTTTTTCGGTCAATGAAATCTTCTACAATGTCATCAAAATCAATTTCCCGCAGAACATCTGACTCGATATACATTAAACTTAGCATGCCTAATCGTTCTTGTGACACGATACTTCTTTGCGCACTTTTGATCCGTTTCAATTTTGAAAACGAGCGCTCCGCAGAACAATTAGTTATCATGAGGGTCAGGAAAATGCGAAAAGCAATTTCAACGTTCGGAAAAACTGACTCAAGCATGTCTCGAATAAGAATTTCGTAAAGTTCAGAATGAGTGAACTCTGTTTTTAAAGGACATTGTAATTTAATATAATGCTGAAACTCTCAGTTCTGGATATTTTTTTTCTAAATCTTCGGAATAAAATTATGGAGGCCCCAGATAATTGGGGGCCCTAGACCTGGGCCTAATGGGTAAACCAGCACTGGGCCCACCCAAGAATTTTAATCAGGAGCCGCACCTGCTTAAAATCCTTTAAGTATCGGTATAATAAAACAGTATAAGGGGAAGTTCAGGGCTAGACACGCGCCCTCTGCTGTACCACCTCTGGATCCTCCAGACGTTTTATCAGTGAATGTATACAAGAACTAGACTTAAGATCTCGGTAGCTGAAAACACTATTTTATACACGGCCAAAAAAAGTTTTGCATATTGCATGATGTTGTATTTTCATTGCTGTATGACTAGATTTTGTTTCTGCACATTGGCTCATGTGTTAACTCTTAAGATAACAAGTTTGTACTGTACACTGTTATCGGACATGGAGTTTGTGCATACAACCTGCACAAATGGGGGGAGTGGCCGAACCCCTGCTGTGATTGCGGTACATTGAACCAGACCATCAGGCACATTGTCGAAGATTGCAAACTAAGAGCGTACTTAGGTGATCCTAACGACTTTTTCAGTGCTACACCATCGAGCCTGGACTGGGCAAATAGACTGGACATAAGGTCGCAATAAGGTTGATATCTGTGCTTGCATGTAGGGCTACTACTTGTTGTTATAGTTATTATTATTATTATTGTTGTGTTTTATGTGTAATGCCATACGCTACATAAATAAATAAAACAATTATCGGATAAAGCACATGTATTATATTTGGTCCACAAATACATAAGCTTGCAATATGCAAAACATATTTTGACCAGTGTATTATAAAACATGAGGCAAGTTCTATTTCCCTAAATATTTAGAATTTTTAAATTCATCAAGGTTATCATTCACACTGTCGTGTCAAGTGGTTTCTAATCAAAATTAATTTACACGTCAATTAATAGAAATGGTTTCCAGCTTTCGAATCCGCAAATTAATATCTATTTTCTAATACTAAATCTTCACACCCTGGCATGGTGGTCTAAGGCGCACTACACGACTTCACTGGGTTATCGTCTGGCCATCCAAGGTTCAAATCTCCGCACTGATGGTGGTAAACCCTAGTATGGCTTCCCCCTGTTATATTTTACAGGTACTGTACTGGAGATTAGAATACCAAGGCTCAACTGGAAACTGGGTCTGTTTCAGATCAATAATAATAACCATAATGGTGTCTGGCTCCGTGGTTAAAAGGTTAGCGCGCTAGACTTTGACCCGAAGTGCCCCGGGTTCGATTCCCAGCCGAGCCATCAGGGATTTTAATCTCCTGGGGTTAATTCCCATGGCTCGGGGACTAGGTGTATGTGACGTCTTCATCATCATTTCATCCTCATTACGACGCGCAGGTCGCCCACGGGCGTCGACTAGAAAAACCTGCATTCGGCCTCTCCGGAGGCCACACGATCATCACCATAATGGTGATGATATAAAAAAGAATTGTTGTAATAACAGTGACGTTCATCCTTAGATAAACGGATGTTATGCCAAACATCAACTTATAGCTATTGTCTGATGTGGTGACCCGGGCACTATTTTATAGCCAGGGTTTTCAGCCATGCTCTCTTGGTTTGTTCGCCGAGTTACGGTAGCTGCAACATGTGGTGTGGTATTGTACTCGTATAATTTATGCTCAAAACATTGACATGAACAGTTTCACTACAGAAATAAAAACAGGTCTCTTTGCAGACACTGTCTCATGAAGCCACAGCCAGGTAGTCAAATCTGCAGGCTGAATTTGGGAGATGACAGTAGAAGGTTGCATTTGCGTAGCAGATTCCCACAACTCCTCCCTTTTCTCTACTCTACTCTACTTCACTCCATTCCATTGCATTGGATTGCATTCCATTGCTTTCCATTCCATTCCACTAAGGCATGGGTCACCAAGGAAGACCACAACTGTATCCAGAGCCACCTACCTAACAAGCACAGGGCTACAGAGAATGTGTGTCACTTTTAACTCTGTTTTGAATGTAAATTATTTATGGAGCAGGTTCTTAGTTGTAGTGAATAATGAATTGATCCTTCTTGCGCTTGTGTGACGAGTGGTGTTTGTGGTTTCTCTAGGTCTTGTGTGCCTCTTTGCCGGGCTAGTGATCACAGTGATAGATCTCCTCTACCCACACCGCTTCTCCACCATTCTCGAGGTGGACTACGATACGCCATATGATCGACACATTATTATTGAAGAGAGTCACGATACACGCAAGAGAAGAGACGATGCCAAAGCAGGAGCCAACAGACTCGAAGAGCCACTTGGAGCAGGTCTGGGAAGCAAGATTCTCAGGTCAGGTTAATTATTATGGAACACCTAATACAGTACTTCTAATTATAATTCAGATGACAAATAGGTGTCAATAAGGAGAGCTGGATTTGGCTCAAAAGGAAATATATGGTGATTTAATGTATGTAATGTTAAGTTTTGAAGCAATGTTTTCAGCGCTGCCTGTACAAACTGTTAGTTGCAACTCTTCAGTCGGCCTAATATGACTGGGCGGGGGAACAATGTATTAGCCTTTCAAGATACGAGTGCTGCTGAACTTGGCTGAGCCAGCATTTATTGATTATGCGGAATGAGAAGGGGGAGGGGGACAGCGATGACTTGAGTGCTCTCTGCGCACAAGTCCAGCAGTATTGTGTGCGCTGTGTGTGTCAGATGGAGGTTATAATGAGAATTTTGAACAGAAAAATTAATAAACAACGCTACTTTTCTAATTGTTTAGAAACTGCACAGCAAAGCATAACGAGCTCATGCCACCGTTGAGAGTAAAATGATGACCGGCTACTGGAGCAGAGTCACATCCTACCCACACGACTGTGCCTGTCAACCAAGAAGGCTGACAGAACGACACAAGTAAACAAAGAATAGTTCCCACCGGCACTCGTACCACCGCCCACTCATATTGGGCAAATTAACATTTTACTGACTGAAGAGTCACAACTGATAGATATGAATTAATATCAGCTTTACTCCGTGGTTGTGGGTGTGATATTTCAACATTTTTCTAGCCCAAGTCCATGTAAATTTTACTTTTACGAATAGGAATGATATTAATTATAATCCAGTGAACACTCTAGTATATCAATAAGTTAATCTGCAGATTTCAACCTTCAATTTAGAATCTAACTCTTTAAAACACCATTACAGTACTCACTTCCAAAATCACGAGACACTTTTTTATATATTGGGTGTGACGTTACAGGTGTGGCATAAAGAACAGTTACATTATAATAAGGAACATAGAATTAAATAACACTGCATTGCACTTCTTAGCCTAAATGAAACGGATAAAAAACTAACACACACGTGACACTAGTATACCGTAACTGAATTACAAAATGGCCCCTACTTTCTGGGTGACTTAATTTTCTCCAAGATCTGTCTTCTGCTATGAGCCAAATCCAAAATTTCGCATTGAGGTGCATGTATTTCAGTAAAACCTCTTCAACTTCAATTACTTCTGCCAAATAAGTGATCTTGAATAAACAGGACTTCCCAGTTACTGTCACTTCTGAAAGCACAAAGTCTCTCACAATGACCTCTGGATGATTGAATTTGTGAGTTACTTTGGTTTAACAAGGTACCGTATGTCACACAATAGGGGTTTATTGCATTTTTAATTTTTTATAAGACAGGTTCCCTGACATGGAATGGCCAATCACTGAAAACTATGGTGATAGTTGTCACATTCACTTCCGGATTGTTAAGCAGTCGTTAAGGTTTAAAATATAGTTTGTGTGTCCTGGTTGCTCGGAAAGCTGGACTGCTGGTCTATCATGTTTCAAATTACGTTCGGCCATGCATTCAATCATCTACCTCAAGTTTGCCTCACACAATGACGCAGTACTTGGAACTAAGGTTCGTAGATATGCACACGATTCAGATCTCCATCAGGGAAGTTTTCTTTGTAGCATAGATTCATTGAGGAATTGTAGCTAGTTAAACATCCCAAAAGATCAAATATGTTTGATAGGTGCAAATTATATGAAATGGGCCATTTATGTCATCATATCCAGAATTGAATCCAAGCAACACTCTCTGGTGTCATTCATGGAAATTACAGAAAGTTACTCCCTGGTATTCGATTGTTACTAGATACCCATGAAGTTCGATTGTTACTAGATACCCATGAAGTTCGATTGTTACTAGATACCCATGAAGTTATTGACATGTAAATGTTTTCATGAAATGTAATATATTAAGATTTTGTGTGCGTGTATGTGCCTTCAATTACATCCTAAGAGTTCATTCAACCACCAAGACACAACACATGAGGGCAGGGTTAAATAATTAAGGTGATGTACCACAAAAATTTCTTTGAGCTGTGGCACCAAGTCTATTGACTTCAGTTTTCAGCATTGATATTTATAAGTTTAATGAGACAATTCTGAATATACTACTAGTTAAATCATTTTATT
The DNA here is from genome assembly GCA_946902985.2 of Meconema thalassinum. Taxonomy (NCBI): domain Eukaryota; kingdom Metazoa; phylum Arthropoda; class Insecta; order Orthoptera; family Tettigoniidae; genus Meconema; species Meconema thalassinum. Next base: position 368,388,697 of record OX336389.2, on the reverse strand, counting down.
CTAACCCAGCCCTCTTATATGGTCCATTTCACGTAATACGCACCCATGTGTAGATCACATGCATTTAATTTTTCAAGATTGGTTAAGATTCCTCAATCGTGTGTTTCATATAATAAAAAAAAATCCTTGGGTGAGATTCAAACCACATACAAATCCATGAACTTTAGTTCAGAGTGCTGCTGCATTGCGTACAGCTAACTTGACATAGATGGTCGAGTGTAATCCACAGTGCCAATGTAAATAAGAATTATCATGTGAAATGTTAACGATATAGAATGAGCAAGGTCCTGACAAAAGCTTGTTCGTGATGCCCCTACCTGAATCCAGATTCAAGAGGCCTAGGAAGGAAGGAAGGAAGGAATAATGAGACAGTAACAGTAATTGCTAACTGACTGAGGTGCTATGGTGTAGTGGGCTCGAGACTTGGAACGAGGCGTTCAAACCCCAACTGTTAAGGATCTGTTTCCCATTTTCAACACTGTAAATGCCAGGACGGTACCTTCTAATTGGGCATGTCCACTTCTTTCCATCTCCTTGCCCTATATCATTTCTCATGAATTCCTCTCATCAGGGTGGCAGCGGGAAGAGTATCTGTCCCGCCTCATCTCTAACCCCAAAGAAACATAAATAATAACGGTAGTAATACAATCAAAGCTATTAAATGTCTGTAGGATTGTTATTCACAATGATGGAACTGGCACTTCGGTTCTGATCATAGGCCTGGAATTGTCACAATTTTCACCCTCTGAACCCCACACCTATGGCTCTAATATATTGTGACATTGTGAAGTACTGTAAATGACTGTGAATAACTTAAAACATCACCCGCATTTGCCATTTGAATGTTTCATTTCAATTTTACTAACTGTGCCATGATCTCTCCTGGACATCTTTACAGTAGCAGAGGACTTGAAACCTGACTTCATATAGTTATTTTTCTGCAGAGAAATTACCACTTTTGTTTGATAATGTTGGTGAGAGAAACAAAAGACTGAGAAACAGTAAGACATGGAGCAAATTTCCTGTACTTAATCATTTCAAATAAACTGAATTGGATTTAATTTAATATCCAACAGAGGGTCAGGTGACAAACTAATGGAGAACCAATGGCTATGGGCAGAGATTTTCTCCCTTAGGTGGTTTGCTGAAGTCCTTGTTTAGGAAATGACATACAAATTCAACAGAAAGCAGAAATGGCAGGGGTCTGCAAAGTCCAAGAAGGAAAATCCTTGCCAAGCCAGCAAGCCAGTTTGTACAGTTAAAAATTTGATTATACATAGTATATTAAATGAAATTAATTTGAACTTTGTTATAAAATATGCAAATGATTGAATTACCTCAGGTATGCTCGGTAAACTATCGATGTGGGTTGGAGCAGGAATCGCAGCAATAATAATGGTCTCTAATAAAACGCTACACAAAATATTTATTCCATATAAGAAAACAAATCAATTAGTTAAAAGGAATATTATAAAAAGAAACTGACCTTGAAATTAATGCAAATACTGTACTCCAATTTTCTGCCTGTGACATAATGGTTTGATTCTGTAATAAAATTGTCGGGCTGTGGCCATAAGATGGTAATCAGTTGCTGATAATACCTTAAAAGTCATGCTGATGCTGGTGCTGGTTAGCTGAAGACATCGTAGGCAGGTCCCACGATGAATATCTGATGAATATTTAAATTCAACTGTAGATGAACAACCTGGTTATACAACATTTTCACATGTACACAATGAAGGATTCACTTATTTAAAATCAATAACATTGGCGCTCTGGAAATAATACGTTGACTGGCCTCGCTACAGATTTCACCACTGATGGGCACTCATTAGCACAGATACAGTAATAACCTTTGTGGATTCTCATTTGTTTAAGAAGTGCATGGCATTGTATCACCTCGCTGACACATTTTCAATAATTTTGAATCAAGTAGGATGGGATTGGATATTCTAGGGATTAGTGAAGTTCAAATAAAATAAGGTAGAGAGAGGTGGAGTAGGAGATTACAAGGTGAACCTGTCTGGTGTAAAACGAGGCAGTCCAGTTGAGAGTAGGGCTGTATGTAAAGAAACATTAGAGCGTAACATAGTATCTGTTAGGTGCGTAAATGAACGATTAATGTGAATAGATTTGGAATTGTCAGGATATCGGGTCAGGATTGTTTCAGTGTACGCTCCATGTGAAGGGGTGGATTAGGAGGGGTGGATTAGGACTGGGCACTGAGTGATGATGTGGTAGTGAGAGTTAACAATAACAATAGTGTAGCACTGATTGGTCATTTCAATGCTAGGAAAGGAACTGAGGAGTTTGAGAAGGTAATGGTTAAGTGGGGTGAGGATAGGGAAGCAAACACCAATGGGAAAATGTTTATTGAACTTCTGTGCCAGCCTGGGGTTATCTGTTGCAAACTCATTCTTGAAGCATAAGGAGATTCATAAATATACATGGGAGGGTAGAAGAACCAGATCAGTAATAGACTGTCATTACTGACTTCGAATTTAGGAAATTGATAAGGAATTTCAGGGTATTCAGGGGCCTTTTTTTTATAAAGCAGACCACAAACTCATCTCTTGTGAATTAAGCATAGTTAGACCTAAAGTGCAGAAAGTGAGGGCTGTTTGCAGACAGATTAGGGTTGAAAATCTCCAGGGTAAGGAACTTGTGCAGAAATACATGGAAATGATTGATGAGAAATGCCAAAAAATAGATGGTAAAGAATTGCAGGACATTGAAATGGAGTGCTCAGGATACAGGGATGCAGTACTAGAAGTAGCGAAGGCATGTCAGTAGTGTGTAGAAATGGGAAAAAGTGCACATACTGATGGAATGACAGTGAAGATGGCTAGTAAAAGTAAAAAAGACTTATCAAAAAGTCTCCAAATAAAGAATCCAGCAGCCAGAGCTTTTAGTGGAAAGGAACAGAACCAAACAAATAATAGGTAGTCCAAAAGGAAATCGTGGGAGGAATTCGGAGAAAAATTAAACATTACTGTAGGTCAAGTGGCAGGAAACCCTGTTTGGAGTATTATAAAATATCTTAGAAATGGAGGAGAAAGAGAAATGATTAGTTATGGATAATTCTGGGAAATTCATTATAAAGGCCAAGGAAGCACTGAGAAGATAGAAGGAATGCTTGGAAAACTTGCTAAATGCAAATGGAGACTTACCTGTCAATGTGGCAGATTTTGAGATTATGCAGAAGGAGAATGAGAGCGGGAACAGGATCATGGTTGAGGAAGTAGAGAGCGGGGTAAATAAACTACATCACAAAGGTACCCTCTGACTAGACAAAAGCAGAAATTGCCCCAATTTATAGGCATGATAACACGGAAGATTGCAACAATATTATAGAGGTATTTCTGTGACAAGTGTCCCAGGTAAGTGGTCGAGAGTTAGATGGATGAAAACCAGTACGGCTTTAGACCACAACAAGGATGCCAGGATAACATTTTTAGAATGCGCCAAATTATTGAGAAATGCCATGAGAGGAACAGACATTTATGTTTGTGTTCAGTAGATCTAGAGAAGGCATATGATAAGAGTACTAAGGGAAAAGTTGCTAAACATCCTGAGGGATTATGGTGTCAAGGGAAGGCTCCTACGGGCAATCAAAAGTATTTATGTTGATAATTAGGCTGCAGTGAGAGTTGATGGTAGGAGGAGTTGTAGGTTTAAGGTTGTTACAGGAGTGAGGCAAGGCTGTAACCTTTCACCACTACTGTTTATTTATACACTGAAGAAAAGGGAAATTGCATCACCCAGGAGTGGTGCTACATTGCTGCAATTGAACATGCAGGACGAGTGTTCGGTTGTGATTCGATGATTACACTTTCAGGTCCCTCTGACCGTAAGTTTGGACAACAATCAATACAGGATTGCCCACCACAAGCTGCAATACATTGATGAATTCAGCAAGGCATGGAGTCAATAAGGCCCTGGATCACTTCCTGAGGAATTGTGGCCCATGCTTGCTGCACTGCATGGGTCAGTTGTTCCAGAGTTGTGGGTGGCTGAGGACCGTTAGCCAGTTGTCGACCCATCATGTCCCACACATGCTCGATAGGACTGAGGTCCAGGGATCTGGTGGGCCATTCTAAGGTTGTGATGTCGTGGAGAGCTTCTCTGGAGATGCGTGCAGTGTGAACCCGGGCATTGTCCTGCTGAAACATTCCATTAGCAATGTTCGCCATCATAGGGACAACCACTGGATTGAGTACCCTATCAACGTACTGTCGAGCAGTCATAGTGCCCTCAACAAGCACTAATTGTGATTTCACATTACAGCCAATAGCTCCCCAGACCACAATGCTTGGTGTTGGCCTTGTGTGCCTCTCGACAATAAGGTCTGGGCGGCACCTCTTCCTGGTACGTCGGCACACACGATTCCGGTGATCACTGCGGGCAAGACAGAAGCGTGATTCATCACTAAAGACGACCGTATGCCATTCGTCGACCCACGTCGATCGCTCTAGACACCAGGCCAGCCTTACACGTCGCTGTTGTGGGGTCAATGGAACACCTTCTGCAGGGACACGGAATCGTAAGCCAGCTGCACGCAGGCTATTACCAACTGTTTGTTGTGTAACGTGGGGTGCCACAGCTGCTTGAATTTGCGCTGTTGTTGGCATGGGGTTCCATCCGGGCCATTTGAATGATGCGGTGATCCTCTCTCACAGTTGTGTGTCGTGCTGGCCTGTGCCAGGTCTAAGAGTGTGGGTACCTTCATTTGACCACTGCAGCCATACACGTTGTACCGTAGATGCCTGTCGGCCAACACGTGCAGCGACAGTCGTTAGCGATAATCCAGCCTCGCACAGCCCTCTCAAACGGCAACAGTTGTTGATAGCGTGCTCTTCTGTCGTCGAGGCATGTTTGACGGAGAACACTTCACTGCACAGACTGCAAGTCAACTACGCTACACCAGAGTCCGTGTACTGGAGTTGATTCCTCCGCGACCAATCACATGGGGAGACCTGTAGCAACAATCCAATGGGTCTGAAACTTTGATCGTTTACATACCTACATGGCATCGTTCCATATCTTGAAAATCAACACAAACGACCAATGCCTTCATGGTGTTGCCATTTCCATTTTCTTCAGTGTAAATGGACCATTTGCTGAAGGGCATAAATTGGCTGGGTGGGATTCAACTAGGTGGTGAGTTGAGTTGTTCGAATCTCATCAAAATCGGAGTGTTGAACTTCTGTCTCTTTCCTCGAGTCACATTACTAAACCAGTGAATTGTATGGATGGACCTCTCCTATGTTGAGTGGACTGCAATTCTAGGTTCTTATCCCATTTTCCTACGCATATCAGACTTGTTACTAGCTAGAAAAGTAACTGTTATGGTGTCCTTATGCACTGCATTATCTTCTAAGGGTTCTAATTTCTCTTTCCGAGAGGTGAATACATTTCTTCAGAGCAACTACTGTACATGAAATGGATCATCTTGCAATAGGCATTATTGTTGCCAACTCGCTTTGTCCATTACTTAAAAATTGTGATTTATATTGTTTTCTTTTTCTAAATTCATTAGCAGACGCTTGTCGAAACGGGAACGTCTAGAAGGACGTCAAGGGGTGGACAACGATGGTTTTGAAATGGATCCTCCGAAATCACCATGGCGCTATCCCTTCCAGCGCAACATGTTCACAATGGAACCAGGTGGCAGCAGGGCAAATGCAAATGCAAACTTTCAGCGAAGTGCATCTCAAGATTCAGCAGCAAGCAGCAGTAGTGGTGATTCCAGTCTAGGGCTGTCATTTCTGCAGCGGGAAGAAACTCCAACTGTCCATACGGACCCTACTAGCTTCTCAAGGTAAAACTTCAATAGAGGCACAATTCGCTTTATCTTGTCAAGAATGGGTAAGAAAGGTCTGGAATTAAATTGGTGGGTATGGTACATAATTTATTCACACATCCAGTAAGGTTGATACAGCTATTGAGGGACTTCTTGGTGAATGAATCAGAATTAGGCAACTGAAGGGCAACAGGAATCCTGGTTGTTAAAACCAATGGTAATGGAAGTGAGCTTTCTTGGGTTGTATGTGCTGTCCCAGGCATTCGTCCATCAGAGTGCCATTCTGACACATTCTTCTTAAAAATAAATACATAATTTTATGAATGATAACAGAATAGACTCGTCAGGGAATTGTTGCTGCTTATTTTGGGGACTGCGATATCGTGGTCATATAGCCCCATGTATTTGGATATGTGTGGAATTTGTGTGATAACCTGTATTACTGTGATGACTGTACTAGTGTGTTTGTGTGTGTGTGTGTGTTTGTAAATTGGGGATAGGATTGGGAAGAAGGCGGCCTTTAAGTTAGGAACATCCTAGCACTTGCCTGGAGTAGAAGTGGGGAAACCATGGAAAACCACTTCCATGATGACTGAGGTGGGAATCAAACACTCCTCTTCTGAGTATTGCTTCATGAGGCTAAGTGTACTTCGTTCCAGCCCTCAAACCCGAATTAAAATTTCTTGGCAGAGGCTGGATTCGAACCCATATCTCCGGGGCAACAGCCAAGAATACTAACCATACACCACGAGGTGGTCCCTCGTCAGGGACTTGCTTTGTAGTTATCACTCCAATGTGATAGTTTCCAAAGTGGTAAATACTGAAGAGAGGGAGAAGATAAGTAACAGGTATGTGTACCCCTTATTATTCCAGTTTTCAACAGGGTCGGGGGAAGAGATGCACTGAAAGGCTACGTGGTAGGTATTTTCTTATGGTCGGATGCCCCTCCTGACACTATCTTCATGAAAAATGAAAATCCACAGCCTGCTTCCAGTCGACCGACCGGGTCGGAATGGAATGAATGAAGCCCCCATCTAGCGGCGAGGATAAGAACTGTGCCAGCTGCCGAAGCCTGTCGCACTCCTCTGGGGCAATGAAACTGGAGTACCCGGAGAAAAACCTGTCCGCCTCCGCTTTGTCCAGTACAAATCTCGCATGGAGTGACCGGGATTTGAACCACGGACCCAGCGGTGAGAGGCCAGCATGCTGCCGCCTAAGCCATGGAGGCTCGACACTATCCTCATGAGATGAGTTAATGAGAGATAAAATGAATGAAGATCAATGAAGATGAATTAAACTTTGCAAGGAGATGGAAGGAGGTAGACGTGGCCTATTAGAAGGTACCGTCCCAGCATTTGCCTGGAGTTTAAAATGGAGAAACCACGGAAAACCATTTCAAGGATGGCAGACGGTGGAGCTCAATCCCACATCTAGAGAGACCGCAGTTAACTGAAGTCTTATGGCCTAGCACTGCACGTTAATCAGCATAGCTAATGCTGTCAGTTGCAATCTACTGTTATGCTTGCAAAATACACAGGTTAGACAGTTCATGAGTTACTAGCTCTTTTCTTGCTGTTAGGGGTAGAGTTGTTAGTCTTCGGTGGACCACAATAGAACCATATCACTTCTCATCTACTTTCTGAAATAACTCTTTATTACTTTGATTGCAATGTATGAAACTATTAAAATAATACTCAACTAGACTGATTCCAGCCAAAAGGTAGGTCGGTGAGGATGCTGCATCTAGCACCATGTGTCCACTGGGTTCCGGTGCACTCGACCATGGCAATGATTAACGAGTTGTTGCTAGAGTCTTCAGTCTTATGGCTGGTTTGATGCAGCCCTCTATGCTTCCCCGTCTTGAAATAATAGTTTCATCTCTACATAGCTACCACACCCTACATCTGAGGCAATCTGTTTAACATATTATAACCTTGGACTACCCCTAAAGTTCTTATACTCGACCCTTCCTTTTATAACTAAGTTTGCAATTCCTGGGTGTCTTAATGTGTCCTACCAACCTATCTCTTCTCTTCATTAGCAGTCTTCAGAAAATCTCTCCTCTCCCAATCATCTTAATACCCCTTCATTTGTAACCTTATCTACCCATCTAATCTTAATCATTCTCCCGTAACGCCACATTTCAAATGCTTCAATTCTCCTCTTTTCTGCTGCACCAATAGTCAAAGTTTCACTTCCATAAAGTGCCACGCTCCAGACAAAGGCTTTCAGAAATGACTTCCTAATACCTAAATCTATATTTGATGTCGACAGATTCCTTTTCTGTAGAAATGCTTTCCTTGCCTGTGCTAACCTACCTTTTGTATCCTCTTTGCTTCGTCCATCACTGGTTATTTTGCTTCCTAAGTGACAGAAGTCTCCTACTTCCTATAGATTTTTCACCTGAGTAGGCTATTGTAATTAAATTGACAGAGGAAACTGATCAGAGAAAACATGTGCCACCTCCATTCTGCCTAGCACAAGTTTAACATGTACCAACAAAGATTTGAACTTTACAGACAGCAGTGAAAGGCTGAGGCACGAGGGGCCTTCTATAGCAAATTGTTAGGTAATCCTGATCATAAATGAATTTACAGTACAAATAACTGTGAATTTTCTTCTTTCTGAAATTGAAGCTACAAAGAGCTATCCATAAGTTGCACTGATTAATTAGTTCTGGGCTTGCAGCATTTTTGGCCAGGCCGCGATCAAGAGGGGGACACCAACCTCATGATAGGCGTTAATGAGATATAAGATGAAAGAAACTGGACAAGGAGTTGGAAGGAATAATAATAATAATAATAATCTGTATAATCCACCTGCACATAAGGGACAATATTATTTCCTAGAATGTGCTCATATTCTCACATTCAACTGAATTTTGTAGATTCTGAGCATTATTCGTATCCCACAACTGCTCATCCAACTCTAACGTGCATCAGATATTTGGCCACAGTGCCAACTCTTAGCCAAGTACTCCAGATTGTGTCAGATGCTGGACGTCAAAGCACATAATTATACCGATCCATCTTTTGCCAAGGAAAATGCCTGCTCACCAGAAGAGAAAACATCAGATCAATCTTGGTGAACGCAAACCTTAGCAAACGCATATCAATATACCATCTGCTCATCAGTAATAGTGATGTGTGGCCTCTGGAGAGGCCTGGCACAGATTTTAACCCTACAAGTGCAAATGCTATATTCTGTAGTGCCAGGTGTTTATGCTGAAAACTTAGTGCCTTAGAAAATATTTTATAAATATTATTAAAAACTAACACATGAATCATCCTGATCAGAAAGGCTTGTTTCACAATTTTAAAAAATATAAAAAATCAAAATATAAGAACCAAAGACACAAAGCAAACATTTTTGCTGGTTTACATTTTTGTTATTTAGAAAATTCAAAGTGAAATTGCACAAAAATGATTCATAATAAGAAAATTTAAAATCTACAAAATGTTGCTCATACAATTTTGAAGTGATGCTGAAAGTTTGGGGAAAATTTGGTCAATAATTAGCATTTTTGAAACACTTTTGTGTCACAATAGGGAATAAACATTCCTTTTATTTTCATGTAGCTTCTACTTCCTCTTCCTGGGCTTTCTTTCTTCTGTGCAAATTTACAGCATCCTTTGGTACTTCAGAATGAGTCCCCTTTTGAAACATATTGGGTAACTGTACAGGTCTATTTACATGTACCCAATCAAGCCTGGTATGCAATGATTTAGTCATCCGACAAATTATCCAATCTTTCTCCAGCCCAGCCTCGCCTGGAATTTATTGTCCTCAGAATCGCTATCATTATCAATTTCACCATCTTCAAAATAACTTAAGTTGCTACCCTCATCAAAAGCTTGTTAAGCATCTGATTCAGTTAGCTATGTCTTCGATTAAAGTTTGAAAATCAACAATAGTGGTGACAAGCGTAAATTAGACAGCTTCACGTTGATGTAGTGCAAATATTTAACCAGTGGCATAGCCAGGGGGATGTTACTGGGGATTAGAAACCCCTCACATTTTTGGAATTTTTACAAAGAAATAAAAATAAATCGAGCTGATAACAAACAAGAATAAAGTTAAATAAATATTAAATAATGGCACATGACGATTTTATAACTCACGCTATGTGAGAAATCGATATGGTCGCGATTTTTGTCTGCATCACCTTTTGATGTATTATCACCTTTCGGCCCGGTTCCCCATTGAGGCTACACACTTCATGATAACTTATAACTCCATCCTCTCAGGGTTGCCAATCTAACTTTTTCCCCGCTAAATATAGCCATTTCAAACAGTGCCTAGCGCCAAATAATTTTAAATCCCACCTAGCGGCAAAATTATTAGCTTTCTTTCTTTTCTTAGTGATAGGGAGTAGTATATAAATTAATCTAGTTTAAATTAAAAATTAAACATTTTAATAAGGACCTAGAAAATGCTGTGAGTACATTAACAGTAATTTGGTGATCGTTGTTAACTTCTTCAGTTTGAGACAGCAGAGTTGCTTCATTTTACACAAGGTGCGTTCAAAAAGTAACGAGACGGAGGCATACAGAAACCAGAAGTATTGGTCCTGGCTGTTGAGGCACTTGTCCCACTGTGACACGAGGTGGTGAATGGCTGTCTCATAAAATTCCCTGGGATGCGATGTGAACCAGTTCCGCACATACAGCTGGGGACGTCCGAGGTGAATCGTTGGCCCTGCAGAGCCCTTTTCAGGCGACCAAACATGGTGTAATCACAGGGAGAGAGGTCTGAACTGTATGGAGGGTGGCCGAGAACCTCCCATTTGAATTTCTGCAGGAGTGCCGCGACTGTGTTGGCCGTATGAGGTCGTGCATTGTCGTGGAGCAGAATGACCCCACGGGTGAGATTGCCTGGTCGTTTTTTTTTTTGATCGCTTGGGAAAGGGTGGTCAAGGTTTGCGAGTAACGCTGGGCATTCACTGTTGTCCCGTGAGGCATGAAGTGTATCAGAAGGGGGCCATCTTGGTCAAAGAAGAACGTCGTCATTACCTTTCCTGCATTCGTGTGTATGGCCTTGCCTATTTTGGGTGGTGGTGAACCTGGATGCTTCCACTGGAGGCTTTGTCGTTTGGATTTTGGTTCAAAGTGATGACACCATGACTCATCTCCAGCCACCACTCTTGCCAGGAACCCATTCCCTTCCCTCGCATAGCACTGCAGATGACCAAGACAGTGGGACATTCGACATGCTTCCTGGTGTGGTTGAAGACTGTAGGGCACCCATTGGGCACATGCGCAAGTGCAGTCGTTCCATCATGATGGGGTGCACACTTCCGTCGCACAATCCGACCACGGCGGCTATGGCGAACACTGTCACTCGGCGGTCCTGGGTAATGAGTGCATCAACCAGCTGGACGTTGTCATCGGTAATGCAGGGGGGTGCCCCAGACCGGGCATCATCGGCTAACGAAAACCGCCCTTCCCTGAAGGGCTTGTGCCACGCCTTGACCCTTGCAAGGGACATGCAGAGTTCGCCGTACACTTGTGACATTCGGCGATGAATGTCCGTTCCCCCTACTCCTTCCACTATCAGAAACCGAACAACACCTCTTTGCTCTTCGTTTGACGCCTCCATGTCACTGTTTGCAATGCGACTGGCAGCATTGGACGATTGATGCATGCTGCTGCTTTGTATCATCACGTGACGTGCAAGCGTGCCCTCTCGAGTCGGGCTGTGACCTTGCATGCTCTGGTCGGAACCACACCTCGTTACACACGCCACGATTAGCCGATGTCGTCACCGGTTTGCGCATTCCAGACTCTGGCTCGTTACTTTTTGAACGCACCTTATATGTCCAACAATTCTGTGTATTACTGTTATCCCCCAGTTACTTTAACTAGGATACACTACTGTATTTCACCAACAGATGGCATAACTGTCAAGAAAACTCTCATCAAGTGAGGTTATCAATAAGCAATTCTGGCACCATAGGAAGCTGCAGTGAACCATTTTAGCGATCCTTTTGCTTGTTTTGATGAGGATGGAATGGATGAAGATGAAGAAAAGACACTCAGTCCACAAGGCAGAGGAATTAAGGAAACTTAAGTTGAGATCCTACAACCTGGCCTGGAATTGAACTAGGGGCCACTCGACTTACAAATTCTGCCTTCCGTTCGATCATTATCAGTTACTCTAGATGCTAACAACTATGCTTCAGCCTAACTAGGCCTTCCTCCTGATCATCACTGCCTCTCTCACACACAAATTTGAGATTGGGCTAACCGTCACCAATCAAATTATTTCTATAACATGTAGACTCGGAACTTGGAAAACCTTACAATTATCTTAAGTTACCATGTTGCAACTTTCCAATTCAATTGAAAATTAAGATTCTCTTGCTTGGTTCTTGAAGGAAGCTAAGTATTTTCAGTAGAGATGTTTCATCATATTTTATGAATACTGATTCCCTTCAGCATTCGCACTATATTTTATTGAACTGGGATGGTAATAGAAACCTTTTTAGGCTGTACGCCAGTTTCATCTGGATGTATTTCTCTAAAATGAGTGAGTTTAGTAGCTGATTGCTTTACTTTTTCTTCCAGTTTATACATGGAGACTGATGCTGAGAGGTCAATGGAATGCCAGGCTACTTGATTCAGAAGATACTCCATATGTAGGTTTATTAACTGATAATACACTGATATAAAACACACACAATTCATAAATAAGGCACAAGCAGAGAAATTGAGTGGAGAAACTGAGGAAAATATGTCCTTACTACAATAGGTAGGAATTCATTTTAAGAAGGAAATCATAATTGACCCAGTACTGATAAAATTACTTTCTTCCTCCAGGGAGGTTACTGTTACGTGTTAATTTTCTGGAGAAGACTATCTTGATTCTTTTATAGGAGGATTTTCTTGATGTGTGTCTTGTTATTAGCTGAACGAATGAATGTCATCACTACAGCCACGACAAAAGAAAAGGTTATCAGACAAATTTCAACATGCAACAAAATATGTGTGGCTGATGACCAAGATGTCCCTAGCCCCTAAAGTTAAACAATAACATCAACAAATTAACCCAATGATACATGAACTAGAATTTTCAGCTTGGTAGTTCTAAAGGCATACTGGATGAAGGCAGTGTTTCACTGTGTTACAAGCCGGGATACACATACAAAGCAAGAATACTTCCAAGGCATGTGGATGATTAAATTTCAAAGTTCACATTACGCTCTTTGTTGTTTGATATTATTTCTCTTGCCTCATACAAACTCAATTGCCTCGTCAATTTCTTTTATTTTCTTATTGTTTGTATGCCATTCATATCAGTTTTGGTTGATAAATTTTGTGTTGCATAGCATTTTATTGAATTCATATGAAGAGGAGAGTGATGTGTTTTCCATGATGATGTGATAATGTGTGTTCAGTTCATTTATTATGATAGTTTGAGGATGCGAAACTAGCCCAAAGCTCACCATGTACTGTGGCCTTTACAGGGGGTTTTGATTGGACAATAAAATGCAAAATTGGCTCTAAAAGCAGTTCATTTAAATTTTTAGTTTACTGCTGAATGCAATTTAGTTTCCATTAAAAAGTAGTGTTTTCCTTTGTAAAACTAAGAAAAATATTGAGATGGTTTGCAGAAGTCTGATCCAGTCCATATTCAGTCTGCTTATGCTATACCAAACGTCAGGTCAAGTCCTGAGGGAAATATTCCTCCGCGTATCTCCTCTCTCTGCGGTCCTTCCCCCCCCCCCGACATGGAAACTTGAGATTGTCATCTCTCAACCTACAATTATATATACATTCGACACTCAACTCAACTTCTCTCCACTTTTATTACCTATGAAATATTTTATTGGTGATTCAAGCTTTATAGCTGAAGTTGGGAACACTTTGTGATTCATCACATAAAAAGCATAGTTGGTTAAGCTCCCAATTAACGTGAACATTATTTTTACAAAGGAAATTCTGAAAGTAATCTAGTCAGCTTATGGAAACATGGAAAGTCTTGTACGCCAAATACAAGCAGAAAAAGGGGGAACTATTTCCTGATGCGTTAGCCTCTTCACAGACCAGATCATCAAAAGGACCGCTTAGGTCTTGAAGTGACTAGAGGTATAGACTGAAGTCGATCCATCGTGCTCGGAATCTCTCTCCTTCCCATGTATCATCCACCATGTATTCCGGTATTCTTCCACCTTCCATTCGTTTGACATGTCCAAAACATTTTAACCTGCTCCTCTCCATTTAGTCATTCAAATTTTCTACTCCAATAACCTTAAGTCATTTCTCACTTTCTCTTCTTGTTTCTCCTAACATACTTCATTAAAACTTAATTTCACTGGCTTGAAGTTTACTCTCCTCTCTGTCCAGGTCTCTGCTGCATAGATCAATATAGGAGTATAGTACATCTTGTACAATCTTTCTTTACATTTAATTGAGATGTCCTTCTAAACTAGGTCTCACACACTGTGATAAAATGCATTACTCTGTTGCACCCTTTTGCTAAGCTCTGCATCCATTCTTGTATTCCACATTAGTGCTGTAGTATGTATAAAAATTGCCAAGGCCCATGGCACCACAGCCCATAAAGGACCTTGGCCTACCTAGCGACTGCTGCCCAGCCATTTGGCCCAGAGATTACAGGGTGGCGCATGGTTAGTGCGTTGGGTCCCCTCGGCTGTTAATCTTGGTTTTTCCGACTGGGGTGCTGCCTCACTGACAAGACGGCTACTCAATTGTCCTTGCGAGACTGAGTGCACCCGTTCCAGCCCTCATGTTTGTTTCTAAAATCTCTGACGAACTGAGAATCGAACCAGGATCCTCTGGGTGGGAAGCAGGTGAGCTACCCCAGCACCATAGGGCTGGCAATGTTAAGAGACTAATAAGAGCACAATAGTGGTCATTTTCCTCTGTGGAAAAACTAGCCATTAGCGAATTTGTGGATTGGTCCTCTATTGCACTCATAGCCTCATATATCCAGTGTGTCTAATTACTATTTGCATTTCTATAGGGCTAGGTATAAGATGAAAGTTGATTTCTTTGTGCCAGGTGATGCCAACCTTCTGAGGGGAAATATTGAGAGATCAAATAAATGAGGGTGAATGAAACTAAACTGAGCAAGAAGTTGGAAGGACTTGGCTGGGATCTATTAGTATGTACCTTCACAGCATTTGCCTGGTGTCCAAAATGGAAAACCTCAGAAAATTTCTCTAAGGAAGGCTGCTAATGATTGCACTGTACTTGTATTGCATGCATGCTGATGAGAATACTATTCTTTCACCCTGATCTAAGAACAGAAATGTATTGTTCCAGGAGGAGTATAACGACTATTCCCGAGGGCCATAGGGATGCTGTCATGTGGTGAGCCTCGTCAGCAAGATCATCCTCCCAAGTGACAAACAATAGTTGAAATGACAAATAGTGAAAAATGCCAAATCAAATGATAAATAATAAATGTAAATAATAAAGTCATGACCATGTAAATTAATTTACAGTTCTTCCGAGAGGAACAAATAGAATTGCTAGAGAATTAATCATATGATGATGGATATTATTGTGATTATTGTGATTGTAAACAAAGACCAATTTGTGATAGAAAGGAGGACTTAATATAACTTTTTCTTCTGGATAATCCATTTCTTTAAAACTCGCTTTTCTTATATTGTCATCTACACCATATTTACTCAGATCTGAAAATAATTTTATAGTGAAAATTTACACGTACAATTTTGAAGATCAAGTGGCTCGAGAGAAGGGAAATGTTTCAAATCATTTAAGTTTTTAGTTGATCATGCTATAGTTCAAGAACATTAGAGAAGTGGGCAAGTTTTGTCACCCTTACTCAATTCCAGCTGTTGACAGGAAATGGCCAAGGATAATGAGGAGAGGAACTTTGTATCTTTGGGACTCGCCAGTGAGTAATGATGACTGCATTACTTTTTCCTGCACACAATTATCATAAAAGATAGCCTTGAAGCTCATGATATATTTAATGAACAACTTGTTGTGCACATTAGATGTGCGTAAATTCTTATAAACCATTTTTAAGATACCGTTACTCTTCTTGATGTTGCCTGGTTCTTCAGGCAAGAGAATAATGATTAGAAAAATCTTACAAATAATGGGTTATTGTTCCTTTTAATTCCAGTGACCAGAAGGTCTTAAGCAGAATAATATTGTAGTACTATGTTATTTAGATGTGTCAACATTTTTAATTTTAATGTAAGCTACTTCCCATCTCTGGAGGAACAAACTATTTTGACATTTTGAAAAATTCAAATAGGTTGGATTTCAATGTATATTACAGTAAAGTTCGACAAGCACTCGGAGCAGTGTGATGTGATAAAGACATCATTTTTTAATGTGGTGGATATGATGTGGCATGTTTTTGCTCAGTATAGCACTTCCGTTCAAAGAAATAGTAAGTTGTAGATGCAACAGAATTGCACAGAATGTTACAGAATGGCAAAGAAACTGGTATATAGTTTCCTGCATGATTTTTCTTATAACAGCCTGACAATTGTAGGAAAATAGTTCACTCCAGTGAAACATTGGGTGAATCCTGAGGAAATATGGTGATCTCTTCTTAATCTAATTGAGAACGTATGCAAATTCTATGACTAGTATTTTTGTTAATTGTTTTTATATGTATAGAAAGATTTATGTATATTATAATAACTTGGTGTTCCTATTTGTATAATATGAGTGTGTGATTGCGATGTATCGGACAGTCTGTATAATTGGATCCAGTAGTAATAAATTGTATTTCTCTTTGATTAGTTGATGATATTCCTATATTTATTGTCACATCCTGTGCACAAATATTTCATTGAAAATATCTGTATATTATATTTAAGAAATAAAGTATTGTTTGTGTATCCATTTCATGAACTTTCTTTGAAAAACTTTTCAGCATTACAATAGCATTAAAAATATATATACATGCACGTGCAGAACAAACCCAAGGGCCAGGAAACGTAATGCACATAGTTTCCAAATTCTGTTTGCAATTTCAAAGATAACTTACTGCACATTGAAATTTTGAAGAAAGTGAGGCAGGGGCATATATAGAGTTTTATTTTGGAGGGGGCCTATCCGGGGATTTGGGGGCATGGAATAGGCCCGAAGAAAAAGGGGAGGGGGGTCTGGGGTTCCTCCCTGGGAACATCGTATAATTTGGTATAAAATGTTGAGTTTTAAGGCTATCTGGCATCACTTTTTCAACCAATTTGTTGTGATGTTTTATGTTTATGTTAAACGTGTAATTCTTTCACTTTGCCAGCTGGTTAAAGTAAGTTTCGTTTTGGATGGGACGTGCCCTTGCTATGCGCAGTAGCCAAGGTCGGCCGGGGGCGCGCGCACGAATGATTGCACTGCCCTACAAACTGCACCTGATTACAAAGCTGTCATTCGATGGTTTAATCAGTTTAAGGAAACTGGGACTGAAGAGAGAAAATCTAGGCCAGGCCGACCACGAACATCAACATTGAACGCACGCTTTCCCAATGGCTGGATTGGTACGTGCAATCATTTAAGGAGTAACCGTCAAGATGGCGGCAGAAATTCGCTCCCGCAGGTGCTCAAAATCCCGATTTTTTTTTTTTTTTCTGCATACACAATGTTTTTAATGTACGCCCAGAAAAAAAAATCCAAAGGCCTGAGGTCAGGACTTCATTGGCGCTCGCGCGCCCCCGGCCGACCTTGGCTACTGCGATTAACAAGGTCACGTCCCCTCAAAACAATACTTACTTTAACCAGCTGGCGTTCAGTGAAAGAATTACACGTTTTAACATAAAGGGTTTTGGTGCTGTAATTTTTTGAAATGTTGGGATTATTTTTCGATGACCCTGTATTACAAAAATCAAGGTTTCATGAAGAATTACCAAATCTGTATATAACATTGTCAGTGTTTTGTATGTCTCTGTGAATAGATACCAACACTAGACAGTTGAGTCAGTTTTCAGAAGTAGACTTTCGTAATTGAGTACGGTATGTTTTCAACCTACTCAAACTCTTAAAACTCTGTTCAGTGGTAGCTACACTACAGAGACTGGCAAAACTGCCTAAAATTTGGAAGGGTATAAAAGTTGGGGGGGGGAAACATTTGTCACACACTTCAAGGGCAATTGTTGCAGTTCTTGGTAGGTTCATAGGAGCAAAGGCACTGGAGAGTAATAAGAGGTTATGTTATTGCACACAAGATCAGAGCAAACCGATTGTCACACTGTTTATGTTCCGCTACCGTTGCCTCGCTTTGCAACGTTGCCATAGGTCTCTTAGTAGCAATAGTACACGATAAGTACCGTATGTTGGTTTGTAATGTTTTAATTCATAAGCAAATATTATGAGACAAAATTTCAGGGGTGGGGCTCTGAAGTGAGGGGTTGGCAATTCTTCGGCTGGTATGTGGCTTGGCACATGTTTGCCTGTCTGTAGTGTAGAGATTAGCTTAACACAGGTCTTATGCATAAGAAGGAAGGCAGCAGCGTATTCAATTACATTTTGTTGGACCACCACCTGATGTAGTTGCTGAGGCCTGGGTTTGATCCCTGGCTTTGTCAAGAAATTTAATTCTCATCTCACCTCAGCCATCCTACAAGTAGTTTTCAGTTTCCCAATTCTACTCCAGAGAAATGCTTGGATGGTTCCTAACTCAAGGCCATGGCTATCTCCTTTCCAATCCTAGCCTTACTATAATAGCACAGGTTATCAGACAAATTCTACACACAGCTAAGCACATGGCACAATGAAAGAAGTAGTTTCGAGAAGTACGGTACTAAATAGCCTATTTTCATATATTCTACTGGTCTTTTCCATTTAAAACCTCTTTTGCATATCAAATGGATTTTCTATGTGATGGACTTAATATTCCAAAGTTCTGTGCTTTTCAGTCGGTCAACACGAATGCACCCAAAAGAGCTGGGTTATGCCCTAATCCTGAAATAAATTACAAGAGATTAATGAAAATCCACAGCCTGCTTCCAGTCACCGACCGGGTCAGGAATGGAATGAATGAAGCCCCCTTCTAGCTGTGAGGATATGAACTGTGCCGGCTGCCGAGGCCTGACGCACTCCTCTGGGGCAATGATTAAATGAATGACAGATGAAATGAAATGAAATGATAGTGGAGAGTGTTGCTGGAATGAAATTTTGACAGGGAAAACCGGAGCACCCGGAGAAAAACCTGTCTGCCTCCGTTTTGTCCAGCACAGATCTCACATGGAGTGACCGGGATTTGAACCACGGACCCAGCGGTGAGAGGCCGACGTGCTGCCGCCTAAGCCACGGAGGCTTACAAGAGATTAATAAATAATATAATTTATTTCAGGATTAGGGCATAACCCAGCTCTTTTAGGTACATTCGTGTTGACCGACTGAAAAGCACTAAACTTTTGTTTACTAAGGCAACACTGAAAAATGGCTTCAAATGGACTTACCATTGTGGTTCTTCCAAATGATAAAAATAAAATATTTCTTTAAGGTAGCAAAATGGTCTTAGTTTGGCACTATTGTGTGCCCTGGCTTTAATCAACGCTTTCATTGTTACTCTAGATATTTCGCTTCAACACACCTCCAGCACTGAAAAATGTGTATGGCATTCAAAGTTAAATAATGAGGCTTATCTACAATACATGAATATAGTAGCCTCACTTTCCTAGTTAACGACCGGCTCTTGTTTGAAACTGTAATGTAATAGGTATTATGTGTATATATATTGTTACGGCTGTGAGTTTGTGTCATCACTCGCCGCATGAGTCACAACTGCCCCAGGGCTGGGCTGTGGCCTGCCTCCTGTATTGCGCACGCCTTATGCAACAGGGCTACTACAGACAAAGGGATAGTCCAGAAGATTCGTGACTGGACCAGCGATGGAAACCTCGAGAAGCCGTGGACCCTGGATGGATCTAGAACCATTTATTGAGTCACCGGCCTGCTATATAAGAGTGACCCGTGAAGCAGTTGTTGTTGTTGTGTTTTACGAGCTAGTGTGAGCGTTTATTCTGAGCGACAGAAGTGTGGTGACTTGCGAAACCCCTAGTGTAGCGGCGAAGTGAGGAACATACAGGGGACTGCCGTGTTCTGAGTAAGTGTGCTTTCACTGAGTGTCAGATATTGTGGTGTCGAAATCCAGTGACATTGTTTCTCCCAGCTGGTGAACAGCGCGCAGCAAATGCTCGTAAGTACTGTAGTAGACGCACATTAGGAAGAAGTTGCATGTAGTTCTGTCAAGGCCACTAGGCTCATTAGCGGCAGGATTAACTTCTGGGGTTTGTTGACAAGTGAAAGGGCAAGAGCTCTTCGCAACCAAGAGACTCAAGGAAACTGGAGTAAGGTTCCTATTGTCTGTAATTGCTGATGAGTAGTGTAATTTTCTGGCCGCAATAAAGTTAATTATTTCTTTAAGCAGTAATTGGTGTTGTGCTTCCTACCCACCGTAATCCAGTTAACAAAAGTGCCACTAGGGGGGTGGCACGTAACAACTGGTGTCAGAAGCCGGATTACGAACTCAAGCACAACACCTGACGGTCCTGGTTTCAAAACCCGAGCAGGTCATTTTCTCTAATTTTCCTGTGAGTGCATGCCCTTTACAAGGCAAACAACTAAAATGGAGGCGCAATTGGCAGCATTGCTAGAAAAGTTAAATGGCATAGAAGACGGCCAGAAGAATTTAACCAAGGACCTAACTGCCAAAATGGAAGACGGCCAGAAGAATTTAACCAAGGACCTAACTGCCAGAATGGAAGACGGCCAGAAGAAGATGGAGGATGGCCAGAAGAAGTTAGCAGAGGACCTGAAGGAGAGCCAAAATAAGTTAGCAGAGGACCTAACTTCCAAATTAGAAGAAGGCCAAAATAAGTTAGCGGAGGACCTGAAGCAGATGGAAGACAGCCAGAATAAGTTAGCAGAGGACCTAACCGCCAAATTTCTGGATGGCCAGAAAAATCTGGAAGAGTGTCTGCTGACGAAATTAGAGGAGAGCCAAAGGAAATTAGAACAGGGCCTACGTGAGGAAGTCGCGGCAGTGGAGGAGAAGTTCAACACCTTGCAAGTGGAAGTTGCCGAGCTGCGCCAACGCCCGCTGATGGGGGTAGAGGAGAAATTCAACGCCTTGCAAGTGGAAGTTGCCGAGCTGTGCCAACGACCGCTGATGGGGGTGGAAGAGAGATTCAGCGCTCTACAAAAGGAATTTGCTGAGCTGCGCCGACTCCCGCCGACAGGGATGGAAGATAGATTCAAAGCCCTACAAGAGGAAGTCGCCGAGCTGCGCCGACGCCCGCCGACCGGGGTGGATGAGAGAGTCAAAGCCCTACAAGAGGAAGTTGCCGAGCTGCGCCAACGCCCGCCCACCGTTACACCGGGAATATCAGGAACGGGACATAGCAGAGTGACGCCCCCAACCTTCGACGGAAAGGTCCCGTGGAGCACCTACTTACGTCAGTTCGAGGCGGCCTGTTCCATAAATAACTGGAACAACACAGAAAAGGCTACAGCTCTCATTGTAGCGCTGAGAGGTGACGCCCTTAACGTCCTTCAGGCCATCCCGACTGGATCCCAGGACTACGCTTCACTGATCGCCCATATGGAGTCCCGATATGGAGATAGCCATCTTCAGCAGGCCTACCAGATGCAGCTCCGGACCCGGGTACAGAAGAACGCGGAAACCCTGCAGGAGTTCGAGATGGACATCGCACGCCTCGTAAGGCTTGCCTACCCAACAGCGCCGGCCGACTTTCTGGAGCAGATAGCGACGCAGACCTTCACCGACGGGCTACGGGACTCGGACACTCAACAGGCGCTGCGACTCGCGCGCAATAAGACCCTGGCAGATGCGCTGAGCCACGCACTTGAATTCGAGACGGCAAAACAGGCATCCAGAATGCACGCGCGGGTGCGTCAAGTGGACGTCGATGAACCAGCAAAAACCAACGAGACCAAGCCCCTGGCCGACGAATTGATGGAGGCGCTAAGCCGTTTCTTCGATAGTCGCGGCACCACCAGCAACGACACAGCCGGAAGACAACCAGAGAGGCGGCCGGGAAGAGGACTACCGACCTGCTGGGCCTGCGGTAAGAAAGGCCACCTGAGCAAGGACTGCGGTGATCGCCGCCGCCGAGGGTATCCGACGGGAAATCAGTCGTCTGAAAACCGCGCGGCCCAGGGAAACGAGTATTAGCCAGCCTTGGGGGGCAAAGACTGGCTTGTGACAGTCGTCAAGCCCCGGCAGTCCAAGTGCGTGTGACGAAGTTACGGAGAGACAATAGCAGCCTGATGGTCGACGGAGTCATCAACGGAGTGAGCTGGCCCATGCTGATCGACACGGGAGCATCGAGGACCATCGTCAATCCCACTGTGATCCCGAAGTGGAGAGTGCAACCCACACAAAGGAACCTCCAGCTAATAACCGCGACCGGAGAGACCGCACCGGTACATGGCGAAGCATCACTGGAGTTCGTCATTGGTCGACGGGTGATAAAGCATCCAGTGCTTGTGGCTGACGTATCAAACGAAGTGATCATCGGACTGGACTTCCTGGACCAGAACAACATCATCCTGGACCTGAGTACCAACACTCTGCACTTCGGAGGTGAGGAACTTGCTTTGCAACCAGCACACGAGGCCGTCACCGCACGACGAGTAAGGCTGAGAGAGGACGTCATCGTTCCTGCCAGGACGGAGGTCAGCGCCGCCGTAATTGTCGACGGAACTGCTGAGGGAGTGGCGGCTGTCATCGAGCCAAAATATGAGGACATCCAGACAAAAGGATTGCTAGTTGCCAAGACCCTCATCAACACGACGTCTCGGCCGTACGTCCGCCTGTCCAACCTGAACGACTACGACATTACGGTTCACCGGGACACCAACCTAGGAGTCTGCGAGCCCGTTACCTGGATTGCCCGCATCACCGACACGACGGACGGAAACCTGCAGACGGACAACCGAAGAAGACGCACACTGCCAGAAGAACTACAGAAGCTGTACCAAGGATCCCAGGACCATTTAGACGAGGAACAATCACGCCAACTTCAGGACCTGCTACGCGAATTCCAGGATGTCTTCTCCGTGGGGAGCAAAGACTTCGGCAGGACAAGCTTGGTCCAGCACAGAATCGACGTTGGGGACAGCGCACCGATTAGGGCCCCATTCCGACGTGTCCCGCTCGCCAAGCAAGCCGAAGTCGACCGGATGGTAGAAGAGATGAAGGAGCAAGGGGTGATCGAGCCATCACATAGTCCTTGGAGTTCTCCGGTCGTGCTAGTGAAGAAGAAGGACGGTTCCACCAGGTTCTGCGTGGATTACAGGCGGGTGAACGACGTCACGAAAAAGGACAGCTACCCTCTACCCCGGATCGACGACACGCTGGACACCATATCAGGATGAAGATGGTTCTCCACCTTGGATTTGAAGAGTGGCTACTGGCAGGTGGAGGTCCACCCTAAGGACCGCGAGAAAACGGCGTTCTCTGTGGGCAGCGGGCTCTGGCAGTTCACCGTCATGCCATTCGGTCTGTGCAACGCCCCTGCAACCTTCGAAAGGCTAATGGAGTCCATTCTGAGGGGACTACACTGGAAGACCTGCCTGGTATACCTAGACGACGTCATCGTTCTGGGGAGGAGCTTCGAGGAGCACTACAGCAACCTGAAGGAGATCTTGTTGAAGCTACGGGCTGCCCAGCTGAAGTTGAGCCCCAAGAAGTGTCAGCTCTTCCAGAAGCGGGTCCAGTACCTTGGGCATATCGTCTCCGAGGAAGGGGTGCGCACCGACCCAGAGAAGACCGCAGCTGTGAGGGAGTGGCCAGTCCCGAAGGACAAGTCCCAACTACGAAGCTTCCTGGGACTCTGCACTTATTACCGTCGCTTCGTGAGAGGATTCGCCGACATCGCCAAACCTTTACATCGACTGACTGAGAAGGACCAACTCTTCACGTGGACAGCAGAATGCCACAATGCCTTCGAGCAACTCAAGCAGGCTCTGTGCACCGCGCCTATTCTGGCCTACCCCAGACCTGGAACAAGGTTCATCGTCGATACCGATGCCAGCGACTTTGGCATAGGGGGGATCCTGTCGCAAGTAGTGGACGGCGAGGAGAGAGTAGTGGCCTACTTCAGCAAAGCCTTGTCAAAGCCAGAAAGGAACTACTGCGTCACCAGGAAGGAGCTGCTCGCCATCGTGAAGACCATTGAACACTTCCACAAGTACCTGTACGGGCAAGAATTTCTCATCAGGACCGACCATGCATCCCTGCGGTGGCTCCTGAACTTCAAGCAGCCCGAGGGTCAACTCGCGCGGTGGTTAGAGAGGCTTCAACAGTACAACTTTGAGTTTCAGCACAGGAAAGGCCAACTGCATTCTAACGCCGACGCCCTGTCACGAAGACCGTGCCCCGAAGACTGCACCTTCTGTGCCCGAAGGGAGGAGAACACCGGGATACAGTGCCGACGGACTACTGTGGAACTTCAGGGGAACTGGAGCCGCGAATCTTTCACGCGGGCACAAGCAGAAGATGATGACCTGGGACTGATAGCCGAATGGAAGAGGGCCTGTGTCCCCAGACCCGGGTGGAACATTGTGAGTGACTGCAGCCCAAAGTTTAAGTCCTACTGGGCACAGTGGGACTCGCTGATTGTAAGGGATGGCCTCATCTGCCGCGCCTGGGAGAGCACCGACGGGAAGACATCTCGGGAACAAGTCGTCGTTCCAAAGGCTATGACGGAGGAAGTCCTGAAGGAAGTCCATGGAGGATCATCTGGTGGACACCTAGGGATAAAGAAGACCCTGGAGAAGCTCAGAGAGCGGTTCTACTGGATCGGATGCCGAACAGACGTGGAGAACCACTGCGCGAGGTGCCACGATTGCGCAGCCAGCAAGGGCCCAGGACGAAGACGACGGGGTCCACTGAAGACCTACAACGTGGGCGGCCCCATGGAGAGAGTGGCCATCGATGTTGCTGGGCCATTCCCGTTAAGCGAGGCAGGGAACCGCTACATATTAGTCGTCAGCGACTACTTTACCAAATGGCCGGAGGCGTATGCGCTCCCTAACCAAGAAGCCGCGACGATCGCAGAGACCCTGGTGAAGGTATTCGTCAGCCGGTACGGAGTACCCCTGGAGCTGCACTCCGACCAAGGGAGGAACTTCGAGTCGCAGGTGTTTCAGAACCTATGCCAGCTGCTGGGAATCCGGAAGACAAGGACAACGCCGCTACACCCTCAGTCCGACGGGATGGTAGAGCGATTCAATCGCACCATCGAGAACCATCTCCGAATAGTTGTCAGCGAGCACCAGAGGGATTGGGACAAGCATCTTCCACTATTTCTCCTGGCCTACCGCGCCGCCGTGCATGAAGCCACCGGGTGCACACCAGCCCGGGTGTTTGGGAGGGAGCTCCGTCTACCCGTCCATCTTGCCTTCGGCCGACCTGGGAATGATCCGATCCCGGTAAGCCAGTATTGTCAAGAGCTGGTCGACCAACTGGAAGACGTGCACGCGTTCGCGAGGAGGAAACTGCGGATCGAGACCGACCGAATGAAGACCCGATACGACCAGCAGACGGAGGCCGGAGGATTCCACGAGGACGACCTGGTCTGGCTCTTCAACCCATTACGGAAGAAAGGCCTGTCACCCAAACTGCAGAAGTCCTGGGAGGGCCCGTACCGAGTCGCGAAACGGATCAACGATGTCGTCTACAGGATCCAGCGGAGCCCGAGGGCGAAGATGAAGATCGTGCATCGAGATCGCCTGGCAGCCTACGGAGGGACACAGATGGACCAATGATTGATCGGGACGATCAGCCTTTTTAAGAAGGGGGTGGTGTTACGGCTGTGAGTTTGTGTCATCACTCGCCGCATGAGTCACAACTGCCCCAGGGCTGGGCTGTGGCCTGCCTCCTGTATTGCGCGCGCCTTATGCAACAGGGCTACTACAGACAAAGGGATAGTCC
The DNA here is from genome assembly GCA_946902985.2 of Meconema thalassinum. Lineage (NCBI taxonomy): Eukaryota > Metazoa > Arthropoda > Insecta > Orthoptera > Tettigoniidae > Meconema > Meconema thalassinum. The sequence continues at coordinate 368,362,980 of OX336389.2, read as the reverse complement.
AGAAGATTCGTGACTGGACCAGCGATGGAAACCTCGAGAAGCCGTGGACCCTGGATGGATCTAGAACCATTTATTGAGTCACCGGCCTGCTATATAAGAGTGACCCGTGAAGCAGTTGTTGTTGTTGTGTTTTACGAGCTAGTGTGAGCGTTTATTCTGAGCGACAGAAGTGTGGTGACTTGCGAAACCCCTAGTGTAGCGGCGAAGTGAGGAACATACAGGGGACTGCCGTGTTCTGAGTAAGTGTGCTTTCACTGAGTGTCAGATATTGTGGAGTCGAAATCCAGTGACATTGTTTCTCCCAGCTGGTGAACAGCGCGCAGCAAATGCTCGTAAGTACTGTAGTAGACGCACATTAGGAAGAAGTTGCATGTAGTTCTGTCAAGGCCACTAGGCTCATTAGCGGCAGGATTAACTTCTGGGGTTTGTTGACAAGTGAAAGGGCAAGAGCTCTCCGCAACCAAGAGACTCAAGGAAACTGGAGTAAGGTTCCTATTGTCTGTAATTGCTGATGAGTAGTGTAATTTTCTGGCCGCAATAAAGTTAATTATTTCTTTAAGCAGTAATTGGTATTGTGCTTCCTACCCACCGTAATCCAGTTAACAAAAGTGCCACTAGGGGGGTGGCACGTAACAATATGATATGTGTAAATTGTAATGTTGGTACTACAGCTTATGTTATGTTGGCACGTCTTAGAAATAAGTCAGTTGAGTTACAAATGGACAAGAATGAAGGAGTCTTTACACTGGCGACGAGTGGAAAACTGATTGAATAAAAAGAACCTTGAGTGCAGTGGTTAAAAACGTAAGTTAAGTGAAAAGGACAAGTAAATAGTGATTATGTGGAAAGTACAGTTAAATGGAGTCAATTAAATATGATGGACCTTGATTTCGAAGGATTTGAAACGGACGAGTGCATTGTTGAAAGCCGCGATCAGCTCACGGGAGCACCAGCACTTCAAAATATAATAAAGGAACTTGAGGAGGACATTCAAAATATGGCCCAACCACCGCGCCTCATTGGAAACTTGGATGTTTTCAATCCAAAGGATGAGAAAATAGAAGACTTACAGCAGATTCGAGGACTACTGTTTAATGGAAAACCATGCGTTGGGTCCGGACGCACCGGCAACTGAACGAAACGATTCTACCGCGGATGGATCAAACGCCGTGAGAAAAAAATTGCTTTTTCTTAATCATTTAAATCGCGAAGTACGGGCAACTCGAAATCGTTTGTGCAGACCTGTGGAACCCAGAAATCTTACCCTTATGGACCTTCAGAAAAGATTAAAGGAACATCTTAATCCTGCCGGTTTGGCGCTTGCCGAGACAGTGCGGGTTCAACGTATGACACAACTGCCATCGCAGACAGTTGCGGAATTTGTGCTTAAACTTAACGACTCAGCTCAGACGTGTGATTTTGGGAACAATTTGGACTCTCGTCTACGAGATCAGTTCATGTTTGATCTCATATCAGACAAAACTAGAGATCGATTATACCAAGAGCCAAATCTTACTTAGGATAGAGCGGTGGAGGTGGCTAAACAAATGGAGAAGTGGCAAACACAGTCACAACAGATGGCCACAGAACGGGAAGGATATCAGGTCAATAAAATTCAGCGTGGGCCTGTATACAGTCGAGATCGCGGATGTAGCCGTGTCACCAATAATAGCGGGACGCGAGGACGGGCTTGGGGACGAGGCACTATCCCAGAACGCGGAGCTTCTGGTCAACGGTTTCAATCGCCGGCGCAAAACAGAGGAAAGGAAATCCAGGGAAATTCCGAACGAGTACACGCAGTACCTAGAGGTCAACACTTAGGGCGGAGACAACCTAACAAGGCGTCACAAGGATGCTGGAGATGTGGATCGTCAAAGTGCCACCCAGATAATTGCTGGTCCAAAAGTGCAAATTGTTTTGCGTGTGGAAAAATAGGTCATACAGCTCGTTATCATCGAGAGCAAATTAAATCAGTTGTCAGTGACGAAGGGCAACAAGGAGTGTAGTGAACATTAGCGGTATGCTCCGTATTGTAGGGAATCAGCTGAAGCTATTGTTAGCGGCGACGGACAACGATCGGAACACACGTGTGATAAGCCTAAACAGGAGCAATGTGAGGAAAGTATTCTGGACTATGACGTGAGTAGTGATTATGATCAATTAGTCATAAACAGAGTAAATAATGGGGTTGTAATAGAAGAGTCATGTGAGTGGGAACTATCATTTAATGAGGAGAAAGAAGCAAGGGAAATGTGTAGGCTAGTAGATGAGGTCATGAGTGTAGTAGAAGAAGGAATAGGATAACAAAACGACACTGAGGATAGTAATGCAAACAGAAATGAGGTAATTCGAGATACTGGGAACTATGTGAATGGAGTGGAGGTAAACCTTGTTACACATAATAATGAACCATTGTTAGTGAAAGCCAATATTGATGGTGTAAAGGTATTAATGGAAATTGATACGGGCTCAGGATACAGTTTAATTCATGTAAAGCAGTTGCAAGAATTTTTTCCATATTTAAGTATTAGTGGATGTGAGGCTAAACTTAAAACAGTAGATGGTAGCCCGATTAAAGTGGAAGGAACAGTAACAGTTAAGGATAGTGACAATGTAGGAGATAAACATGAGCTGAAGTTTGTAGTATGTGACACACCTCAGTTGTTTTTGCCTTTGATTGGTAGGGATTGGTTGGAAGAAATAGTAAATTGGAGGGATGTAGGAGAAAGACTGGGAGAAGTCAAAAAGAAAAAAAATGGGAAAGTTAAGGTGATCAAAGAATCAGAGTATGGTCCTGAAATTAAAGCATTAATTTGCCAAGTATCCTGAAGTGTTTTCAACTGATCGTACTAAGATCATAAAAGGGTTTAAAGCTAAATTAATGCTCAAAGACGATGCTCGCCCGATTTTTTTTGTAAAGCCTATGATATACCTTATTATGCAAGACAAAAAGTGACAAATCAGTTAAGACAGATGATTGATGATGGTAGAATGGTGCCTGTCAAATTTTCAGAACGGGCATCACCATTATTTCCTGTGCTGAAGCCGGATCGTAGTTACCGACTATGTGTAGACTATAAGAGAACTGTCAATGTAAATATCAAAATTGATCATTATCCCTTGCCAAACACAGATTATGTATTTGCTGGTTTAGCAGGGAATAATATTTATTGTGTGTTAGATCCTAGTGAAGCATATTTGCAGTTAGAATTAGCCGTCGAGTCACAGGAATGTCTTACTGTAAGCACACATTTAGGAGGGTGTCTTCTTTTTGGAGATCGTGTGGTAATCCCCTTTGATTTAATAAGTAAAGTACTGGATACACTTCATAGTGGACATCCAGGTAGTGTAAGGATGAAAATAAGAGCAAGGAATGAGGTTTACTGGCCAAATTTTTCCAAAGATATTGACGAGTATATTAAACTGTGTGAACCATGTGCTAGAGTACATTTTCAGGCGATTTCACCAATACAACATGTTTGGCCTTCAACGAACAGTAATTGGACTCGCCTGCACTTAGATTTCATTTATTTTAATACTGAAGTGTATTTGATATTGCTTGACAGTCATAGTAAATGGCTGGAAATATGGGATGATGGGGGTACTTCCTCCACAGCTGTAATTGACAGATTGAAAGCATGCTTTGCCACGTTTGGACTTCCTGCTCAAATAGTGACCGACAATAGTCCCCCCTTTGATTCCTTCAATTTCTTGTCATTTTGTACAGATAATGACATAATGGCTTCTAAAAGCCCACCTTACCATCCTCGGGCGAATGGCCTTGTGGAAAGGGGAGTGCGAACAGCAAAGACTGGTCATAAGAAAATGCTAATGTCTGAGTCAAAATTGTCAATTAAGCATATAGTTTATAATTTCCTCTTCCAGTACCGAAATACGCCAAGCACGGTAACTAATATCACTCCAGCAGAAATGATCTTTACCTTTCCGGTACGAACACCTCTCAGCAAGCTGAAACCAGCTGCTAAACAGTCTTATGTGCCAAACGTAATTACATTTCAGATAGGGAAGCAAGTTCGTGTATGTAGGAGAAAGGAAGATATCCCTGAAGTGGGTACAATGTTAAAAGCCCTTGGGCGAGGTACATACTTGGTAGATTTAAAAGGTAAACAATCCTTACGGCATATAAATCAAATGAATATGTAGTATTCTAAGCCAAATACCCTAGTTGGGGAACAAAGGTCTAATCAAGATGTTTCAAACATAGACAAACTAGTTGTGCCCCATAACCAGACAACCATGTTAGCGAAACAGGCAACTCCGCTAGCAATAAACCTAGAAGCTGAAACCATACCTCAACCCAACCCTGAGGTAGCACCTGTATCAGAATCATCCAGTCAGGACATGAAATCAACAATTATCGTTCCCCCTGCTGGAACTCAAGTGCGCAGATCTGAGTGCATCAGTCGACCTCCTGTTAGACTGAATTGATAGATTTCTAATGAGTAGATATTGTCATTGAAGGGAGGAAAGAGTGTAATGTAATAGGTATTATGTGTGCATATATGATACGTGTAAATTGTAATGTTGGTACTACATCTTATGTTATGTTGGCACGTCTTAGAAATAAGTCAGTTGAGTTACAAATGGACAAGAATGAAGGAGTCATTACAGAAACCTACTTGGACGGATATGTTTACATTCCATAGCTGCGGGTGCCGAGGCATTCACGGCTTAAGGCACAGCGTTGTCAACTGTCCATCACCGTAGCAGCAATTTACTCGGTCTCCACGGCCAGCTATAACATTGGTGATTTGCAGCAAAATGCTTCTAGGTTGGAGAACAGTTGGAATAGTGGTAAACTAATAATAATATAATAATAATAATAAGGAAGCTTGTAGGCTTGCATGACTTTAATCTCGCGATCATGAGCTATGGGACCTCCAAATTTACGTGGAATCCCAACCACTTCAAAAATCATGCATGCATTGACCGGGAATCGAACTCTTGGTGAAGAATAATAATAATAATCTGAATGTATGTCCTGAAGTAGTGGATAGTACTGATTGAATGTTTTTGTAATATGTTATTATTATTGTATTATGTACACTTACCTTAGTCATTTTATTAATCTTCAGAACTGCTTTGTTCCTCACTTCTACTTTCTTGTAGATTTATCACTAAAGCTTCATTATCTTTTTCAATATCCTGTCTCATGTACATCTGCTGAATTTTTATAGTGTGTTGAACACATTTACCCCACAAATCAACACTTATATTAACACACTCATGGATAGCATTGCGAACACTAGAACTTAATGGTGGAGTTTTGTTGGTTTTCCAGACTTCAGTCTTCAAACGCGCCCAGACCAGTTCGATTGGGTTAAATATACAGTGGTAAGGGGGCAACCGTAACACCTCATGTCCTAATGATTTTGCAGTGTCATCTAACACAAATTCCTTTTTTAAGTTTGCATCCATGATAGCCGTTAATAAGAATGACTTAACCGGGATAGGGTTCGGTACCTGTATATTATGTTCAGTCATGAAGTTGACAATATTTTCTTTCTTGGTGTACATTCTCCACCGTGCCATGTCATTTGAAGGCTGATGTTCATGCCTGATTTGGTAACATCTAATGCAGTAAAAATCATGTTTAAAAATCCTAATATAATGTCAAAATATTTATTTTCAAATCATGACTTATTTTGCAATAAAGCGGGTGACACGGCGATTCAAATGCTTCAATGGAGAACTGCCGCAGGTATATTCAAACTGTATATACCCTTATGATAACTGTGTATGTGCATTCTTATGTATATGTACCCTTATTTACACCCACATCATTTATATGATGCAATAGGATGAAACAAACACTGAGCTTCCACTACCAACATAGTTTTTTTTAATGGAATGGCACTCATTTATCTCGAGTATGACCTATTAGCCTATTTTCATTTATGAAAAAAATAGGCTTATGGGATCACCTTTTGTCCGTGTGTGTGCATGTGTGTGTCCCTCTAATAACATATAAAAGGCTGGAGCGATTTCAGTGAAACTCGGTGAGGTCATAGTACTATTTCGTCCCACCCTGACCGTGCACTTCAAATTTTATTACGTCTCACCAATCCAACATGGTGGCAGTGCGAAATATTTCACTGGCATTTTATATCTCCGAAACTATTGCCGTTATCACCTTGAAATTTTGTACGATGATAAAGGGCACTACCAGAAGTTCACCTGTAAGACTTTCAAAAGCCTGTTAACTCCGAAACAACATGGCGGCCAAGCGAAGTTAAAACATTTAAATAGACTTTCCTCGCGCTTTAACCATCCAGTGAAACACATTGTAATGCACTGGCATCCCATTTAGTTCTATTGTTTACATAACCTCAAGATGGCGGCATTGAAAATTTTTTAAATGAAGTTTTTATTTCTTGTGTATTAATCATGCGATCGAAGTGAACGTTTGAATAATGAACCCACACAATAATCGTCATCTAATAGTAGATAACTCTATGGCCTCCATATGTAAAATTCCAACATGGCGACCATCCGAAATATTTAGACTGTTCTCGATATCTATTAATCTATGACAGCAATCAAACTGAAATTTTGTGTGTTGATAGAGGCTATGAACATAAGTTCACCTATGGGACTTTCAATAACCTGGTGAGCACAAATCCAACATGGCAGCGACGAAAAATATAAATATTTAAATGTACGTTTCTCGCGATATAACCATCCGAGTGCAATGAAACTTGGTACGGTAAATGTTTATACAAATTTTAATCCAATGGTATCTAATTTATATCAATTGTCTTCATAACCACATGATGGCAGCTGTGCGAAATTTTTAAATCTCGATTTTATTTCTTGTGTCCTAATCATGCGATTGAGTTTGAATACTATACCTACAAAATAATCTTCATTTAATAGTACATAACCCTAAGACCTACATATATAAAAAAATACGAACCTTACAGTAGTCGCATATGGCGTGTAACATCTGACATAGAAGAAGCCTCACGTGAAATTGTTGATACACCGGCATTTTATACTATTATTGGCACAAATATTAATCTATTGTAAAAGGGAGTGTTTTACAGATATTGTAGTTTATAATACGGAGCTCATTTTATTAGATGATTTGTAGCTTCAACCAGCACTAGCCTAAGTAAAGAATACGATATATGGATCAACTAGATTAATAGATGCGACACCGCTCATAACCTTAAATTCCTTATAAACAGGTCCTCTTCATTCACAGACCAACACCTAATTTCATATGGATTCTGTTAAAATGAGTCCTATTGATATGATAAATATCGTTTAAAATGATAATCTGGTAGCAAAAATATCTACCCCGTCCGGGATTCAAACCCAAGATCTCTAGATTCACAGTCATAAGCACTAACCCCACGGCTATTTCGACTACGCAAGTTTTGTGCACAAGATGGTGATTTATTTCCACGTTCCCATAATACTGCATTACGGAATTAAGTTTCATTTATATTTTACTTGTTTCGATAATGATCCTGCGTGAAATTGAGTTTAAAATGCCTTATGAATAGGCCCTCTTGTGAGTAAAGAGAATGTATTCAGTAATAGTTCATGAAGGCTTGCTCAATTCTCGTATAACCACAACGATTATATTATATTGACGACTGCATTACCGTTATGTGGGTTAATATTTGAATAGCCATTGCGCAGAAACTTAATACCGGCAATGCCGACTACTTACAATGTTTGATATTAAGGCATTTTACCATTTAAATACTGACACGAAGACTTCGAACATGTACCATGTCATTTGTTTCAATCACTTGACACCAGAGTTCGCATGAGCGTTTTCCGTTCAGTATGTCATATACATTCCACATGGCCAGAGTACGTCATAGTATCAATATCCGACACCATGCGCTCATTGTTTCTCGTACCACTGCCAGCTGGGTCTTACCACGGCTCGCTGGATCGATCGATCGGGCAGTGCATACTTCCGTTTTCCACCACTGCCAGCTAGTACACTTCCGTTCAATCGATCGAGCGGGCAGTGCATACTTCCGTTTTCCACCACTGCCAGCTAGTACACTTCCGTTCGATTGATCGAGCGGGCAGTGCATACTTCCGTTTTCCACCACTGCCAGCTCAATCGTTCCGATCCACTTCCGTCCCCAATTTTCAAAATCACTACCACAAAACTATCCAGCAACCGAGCGGAAAGATGTTACACATCAAAAATCCAACATGGTGATCATCCGAAATATTTAGACGGTTCTCAATATCTATGAATGTATTAGAGCAATCAAACTGAAATTTTGTATGTTGATAGAGGCAATTGACATGAGTAGGATGTATGAAAATAGGCTGTATAGTTCTTCATGGAACTACTTGTTTATAAATAAATTCAGCAGTGTACTTAGATTTCAAATCAGATACCGTACATGTATGTACTTTTTGAGAATTTGCGTATTTAAAGTTTGTGAGGGGTCAAGTTAGGCCACACTTTCTTTCGCTGATGCGCTGTACGTAGGGGAGGGATTGGGATGGCTAAAATAATATGAGTCATGGCTTGTTGAGGCAAGCCTTTGGCGTAGCTTTTTTCCTCAGACAACTGGGTAGTGAATATTAGGTTTCAATTTGCTTCAGAACTGAATGGATATCTACAAATCAGAATTGTAGTTATCATTCTAATAGTATGGATCTCTGGGAAATATAAGTGGTTGAAAGAATAGATCATGAAGTTTTATGTGTTGTCTAATCATTCCTCACTTTGTTTGTTGTTTGAAACAATGGGAGGAAGTATCAAATTCTTAGGCACTGGCTGTAAGGGAGGACACAAACCACTTTCTGACCTTTCAATTTATGAATCAACGGACATTGTCCCTACCCCTGCTCTGTAATATTACTGAAGTGACCGCTTCATGTAATTCTAGGATAAATTTCTCAATTTTAAACATTGACAAATTGTTTTACCTACCGGGACTGTTCCCTCAAATTTATAATGAGTAATTATTTATTTGTAAGAATTCTGCTCTTCCAACCACTGGGTAGTGAACATTAGGTTTCAATTTGTCATGGCATTTCCACTAAATACAAATATTTAGGAAGTGAATTGATGGAAAATGCAAGATTGGAGATGGAGATCAACAAGAGAATACAATGTGGGAGTGTGTTCTATCACCAGGTTTGGAGTTTAATTTGGGATAAAGACATACAAAAGTTTGGTGCTTTTCAGGCGGTCAACACGAATGTACCCAAAAGAGTTGGGTTATATCCTAATCCTGAAAAAAAAATGAGATTAATAAATACATTTCTCATATGGTTTTTTTTTTCAGGATTAGGGTATAACCCAACTCTTTTGGGTACATTCGTGTTGTCCGACTGAAAAGCACCAAACTTCTGTTTACTAAGGCAACACTGAAAAATGGCTTGAAACCCCATAATGTTGGGATAAAGACATACCACGGAAGGCTAAAGAAGTGGAATGCAAGACCTATTACTTGCCAGCAATGATGTATGGAGCAGAAACTTGGCCGATGACGAGGGGAGATGAAAGTAGAATACAGGCAGGCGAAATGAAATTCCTGAGGAGTATGGTACAGAAGACTAGGAGAGGTAGAGTGAGAAATGAAGATTTTCGAAAGCAAGTGAATGAACAGAAACTGAATGATAAGCTGGTGCAGAACAGATTGAGATGGTTTGGACATGTAAAAAGAAACATGTGGTTGAGTGACGGATGACTGGAAAGAGAGGACGAGGAAGACCTAGAGGATGGTGGATTGATTTGGTGAAGGTGAAGGACAGTGTGAGAGAACGAAACTTGGAGTGGAGGTCAGTGGTTGAGGAAGGATGGTGGACAGACAGAGTAAAGTGGAGGGCTGTCTTATTTGCTCTGACCCGCCTTAGGCTGGCAAACGGAAATTAATGATGATGACAATGTGATACATAACACACTTCGGGAGCTTTAACTTCACCGATGGATAACTGGAAACGGGAAGAACTTGAGTAGCTGTGCTGATTATAACAAATATATAAAGAGTTCTTTGGTTTTCCCCCATTTCAATGTTGCACAAAGAATGCACCAGTTGCAGTGAAACTCATTCAAAAAGAGGAAGAATTACTATTAATAATGATTTCTGATGACATTACTTGAGTTGTTATTGTTTTTATTTCATTAAGAGACTTGGACATGGTGGACTTCAGCCACCTGTATTTGGATGTGTGTAGAATTTGTCTCTGTAATAGCTGTAGTAGTATGTGTAGGTGCAATGGAGGTAGCTATGGCCCTTTAAAGATGCGAACCATCCCGACAATTGCATGGAGTAGAAGTGGGAAACCAAAGAAGACTGCTTCTAGAAAGGCTGAGGCAGGATTCAAATCTACCTCTCCTCAGTTTTGCCTCATGGCATGCAGACCGTTCCAACTCGCAGACCACAATTGAATAATGTTGTGGTGTTCCTACTAATGACTAACGATTGCAAGTAATGATTTTCAGCTTCCTTTGACCTAGTCAATCTTCCAAACAAATTGATGTTTTGAAATGAGAAATTTGTCCTGGAATTACCTGAAGAGCCAGGTCACTTCGTAACATTACAGAGGCGGGATTGGGGCTATGTTCTATGATTAATAAATTGAGGGGGTCAGAAAGTGGTTTGTGTCCTCTTCCCCCCTCGAAGCCAGTGCCTAAGAATTTGTTACTGCTTCCCATTTTACCAAACAAGCAAAGTAAGAATTGATTAGACTGAAACTTCATGAAATATTCTTTCAATCACTTACCGTACCTATTTACTTTACCTCTTTGGGGCAGATGACCTCGTAGTTCCGCCCCTTAAAACAACAATAACTAATAACTAACTTACTTTACCTCTAGAATGAAAATGAAAATCCACAGCCTGCTTCCAGTCGACCGACCGGGTCAGGGAATGGAACGAATAAAGCCTCCCTCTAGCGGCGAGAATATGAACTGTGCCGGTTGCCGAAGCCTGTCGCACTCCCCTGGGGCAATGATTAAATGAATGACAGATGAAATGAAATGATAGTGGAGAGTGTTGCTGGAATGAAATTGTTGACAGGGAAAACCGGATTACCCGGAGAAAAACCTGTCTGCCTCCGTTTTGTCCAGCACAAATCTCACATGGAGTGGCCGGGATTTGAACCACGGACCCAGCGGTGAGAGGCCGGCGTGCTGCCGCCTAAGCCACGGAGGTTTAACCCCTAGAATAATGACTACTTTTATGATTTGGGGACACGGACACCCATGCAGTTTCGCAGCAGGCTATACATGTGAGTAAGATACAACAAAAACTTTCCTCCTAAAGCCATGATTCATATATAGCCATCCTAATTCCTCCCCTTCACAAAGTGCGCCTGTGAAAGAAGGTGTGGCCCAGCACAATATTTAATACTAGATTTCCCAAAAAGTACTTGTCTGATTTGGAAACTAATTACACTGCTGAATTTATATTAAAAGATAGGTCATACTCGTGAGAGAAACCAGTGCTATTCCAAAAAAAAAACAACAATGTAGGTAACTAAATCTCAATGATTAACAAAAACGTGAAAGTTGTTCTATCAGACCTTTAGCACCATTAATAATAATTGTTGTTTTAAGGGGCCTAACATCGAGGTTATCGGCACCATTAATAAAAGTGAAAATGTAGTATTGAGATCTTTAATGGTTTACAAGTTGGGTTGGAATTGTTGTACCTTACTAATGGACATTTTACACCATACTGGATCTCACGTCTGTGATTCTACGCATCTTGTTGAGATAATTAAACTCTGGAAACTACAAGAATCTGATATTCTTGCGAGTTTCAATGTCCAGTCGCATTTCACTTTGATACCTATGGAGGAGTCCATTGATGTAGTTAAGCAACTTGAAATATCCGATGATTTGCTTAGCATCATCGAATTTTGCCAAAGTAACATCTACTTCAACTACGAGCGTAAAAATCTTCAAACAATTCCAATGGGGTCATTCTGTGGTGGCCCATATAAAAAAAGTTACGAGCCTTACAGTAGTCGCATATGATGTGTAATATCTGACATAGAAGACACCTCACGTGAAATTGTTGATACACTGGTATTTTATACTATTATTGGCATAAATATTAATCTATTGTAAAAGGGAGTGTTTTACAGATATTGTAGTATATAATACGGAACTCATTTTATTAGACGATTTGTAGCTTCCACCAGCACTAGCCTAGATAAAGAATACGATATGGATCAACTAGATTAATAGACGCGACACCACTCATAACCTTAAATTCCTTATAAACAGGACCTCTAGATTCACAGACCAACACGTAATTTCATATGGATTCTGTTAAAATGAGACATATTGATATGATAAATATCGTTTAAAATGATAATCTGGTAGCAAAAATATCTACTCTGTCCGGGATTTGAACCCGAGATCTCTAGATTCACAGTCATAGGCGCGAACCCCACTGCGCAAATATTGTGCACAAGATGGTGACTTATTTCCACGTTCCAATAATACTGCATTACGGAATTAAGTTACATTTATATTTTGCTTGTTTCGATAATGTTCCTGCATGAAATTGAGTTTAAAATGCCTTATGAATAGGCCCTCTTATGAGTAAAGAGAATGTATTCAGCAATAGTTCATGAAGGCTTGCTCTTATTCTCGTATAACCACAACGATTATATTATATTGAGGACTGCATTACCGTTATGTGGGTTAATATTTGAATAGCCATTGTGCAGAAACATGATACCGGCAATGCCGACTACTTGCAATGTTTGATATTAAGGCATTTTACCATTTAAATACTGGTATGAAGACTTTGAACATGTACCATGTGCTTTGTTTCAATCACTTGACACCAGAGTTCACATGAGCGTTTATCGTTCAGTATGTCATATACATTCCACATGGTATCAATTTCCGACACTACACGCTCATTGTTTCTCTTACCACTGCCAGCTGGATCTTACCATTGCCAGCTGGATCGATCGAGTTGGCAGTGCGTCTTACACTTCCGTTCGATCCACCACTGCCAGCTGCAACACTTCCGTTCGATCGTTCCGATCCACTTCCGTCCGATTTTTCAAAATCACTCCCACAATAATATCCAGCAACCGAGTGGAAAGATGTTACACATCTAAAATAATACATTTATTACAGGTAGAGCTATTGCCTTGGTGGCAAATATAATACGTAAATACACAAAATAGTTAAATCATTTTACAATCAACTCGATTAACATAACACTACTAACTCAATAATATACATCTAAAATTATCCCTGCAATATCTTACAAATATATACACTTCACTTTAACAATTCATTGTCCTCATTATCCGTTCTTCTTTTGTCATAACCTAACCTTTTCTTGGAATTTACACACATTTTCTGCTAGGGGCTGACGTTGTTTTCTGGTAAACTTTTCCACTCTTTTTTTACCCCTCCTGTAAATAAGAATTCATTCCCCAGTTGTTATTCCACCGGGTGAGTTTTACCTTGAACTCATAATCATGCCTTTCTTTATATACTCCCTCTATCTCCAGTCTATCCTTAATGTGTGACAGGAGAAAGTTGTCAATGAGTGGTACAATTCAGGAGCTGGGAGGACAAAGGGCGAATAGTGTATGTAATCTTATTGCTGATTCGCCCTGTCTCCTCCCAGCTGAAAGGGCGAATATTGAATGTAATCTAATTGCTGATTCGCCCTGACTCCTCCTAGCTGAAAGGGCGAATATTGAATGTAATCTTATTGCTGATTCACCCTGTCCCCTCCCAGCTGAATGAGCGAATATTGATGTAATCTTATTGCTGATTCGCCCTGTCTCCTTCCAGCTGAAAGGGCGAATATTGAATGTAATCTTATTGCTGATTCGCCGTGTCTCCTCCCAGCTGAAAGGGCGAATATTGGATGTAATCTTATTGCAGATTCACCCTTCTCCTCCCAGCTGAAAGGACGACTATTGTATGTACTGCAGTCTTATTGCAGATTTCCCCTTTCTCCTCCCAGCTGCAAGGGCAACTATTGTACGTAATCTTATTGCAAATTCGCCCTTTCTTCTCCCAACTGAAAGGGCGACTATTGTATGAACTGTAGTCTTATTGCAGATTTCCCCTTTCTCCTCCCTGCTCCTGAATTGATGTAGTTTCAAGTGAAGGAAAGGAATATATCAAGGTAAATGTAACCTGTCATGATTGGTAAACCCTAAAGTCATAGTAGTTGATATTCCTTACACATGACTTAAAGAAGGAATCTTGTGTAAATAAGGCAGTTCAAGAAATACTGTAAATATAAAAATTGGAGATCTTTGCAACAATTTTTTAAGTAGTTAAAGCTGTGAAGAGGTAATTTAGGTACGGAATTGTTAACGATGCATAGATATGAAACGTTTCATTGCTCGGGTGAAACATTTCATTCAGTGGGAGCTAAAATATTGAAAGGAAGTGATGTTTTGAGGGGCTTTGACATTTTGGTAATTTATCCCCATGTACTTGGGTGTGTGTAAAAAGTTTCTCATAACCTTTGTTATTACAATGGCTGTAGTAGTGTAGGTATTTGTAATTCAGGTGAGGATTGGGAAGGAGGTGGCCATGGCCTTAAGTTGGGAACCATCCTGGCTTTGCCTGGAGTAGAAGTGGGAAACTACGGAATACCACTTCCAGGATGGCTGAGGTGAGATCTTATCAGTTTGGCCTCACGAGGTTGAGTACTGCATTCCAGCCCTCAGCCCAGAATTAAATTTCTTGGCAGAGCCAGGAATCGAACCCGGACCTCCGGGGCAAGAGCCAAGAATGCTAGCCGCTACACCAGGAAGTGAGAGTTCAAATGAGGAGAGTAATTACAAATGGTGTTTCGGAATGATGAACTGTTGGGGTAAAATTTACCCAGCAGGCGCCCATACGTTACAAAACAGAGTGCGAGGATGGGTCAAGTATGGATAGGGTCAGGTATATTTGCTTTTTTATACAGGGTGTCGGAAAATAAGAAGTAGAAAATCAAACCACGCATGGGGGTGGGTCTGGGGAGCAATATGAGTTAAGATACCTGTGGGCGCAAACCAAACGTTAAGCCCCTGTGAGCATTTGTAATTACTAGGAAACTTGGCAACGCCGCGAAATGAGCAGCATCGAGTGCGGCGTGTACACTCTTATGTGTTACGAGCTGAGCAGCTGACCTGTGGTTCTCTTAGCTCAGTGGGCAAGGCGCTGACGCAGTTCAGTGTGCTCCCATCTGTTACAGTAATGGCAGTTCTTTTTAATGACGCAATTAATTAGAAATGAATTTGATAAGAAACGAGCCACTTGAAAAACGATTTAAATAAAATTACTTCATAATAAGGACGAAATGAATACAAGCAAAGTAGAATTTATCGCGGCGAGCGTATAATCTAATTTTTAAACTTTAAAATGAGTCCCAGGTTTAACAAGGTTAATGTGATTAATGTGCTATAAGATCTGGCATTCAAAGTAAAAAAAAAAATCTGGGAAAAAGAAAGTTTTTCCAGATTCGAACCCGAAGCAGATGGGAGCACACTGAACGGCGCCAGCGCCTTAACCAGTGAGCTACGAGAACCACAGGTCAGCTGCTCAGCTCGAAACACACAATAGTGTAGACTCCACACTCGATGCTGCTCATTGCGTGACGTCAAGTTTCCTCGTAATTACAAATGCTCACAGGGGTTTAACGATTGGTTTGCGCCCACAGTTATCCTAACTCCTATTGCTCCCCATACCCACCCCCATGTGTGATTTGGTTTTCTATCTCTTTATTTTCAGACACTCTGTATTTGAGTCGTATTTGGTGTTGGGGTAGCGCGCCTGCCTCTCTCCCGGAGGCCCCGGGTTCGATTCCCGGCTCCGTCAGGGATTTTAGAAACTGACGTGAGGGCTGGAACGGGGTGCACTAAGCCTCGTGAGGACAATTGAGTAGGTGTCTGACCGTGAGGCAGCGACCCGATCACGAAAACCAAGATCAACGGACGAGGGGACTCGATGCGCTGATCACGCGTCACCCCAAAATCTCCAGGCCAAATGGCTGGGCAGCTGTCGCTTGGTAGGCCTAGGCCCTTCATGGGCAAAGAATATGGGTAAGAACGGTTACTCCAGCTTTGAATTCAATTCCGATCACGCCCACCGCCCACACGCCGCTTGCGCACGCATGCACTATGGCGCCTCCTGAGGAAGCTAAACGAACTAACTTTTTTGCGCGCGGGAAATTTGAACCATAACCTGTGGCCAGCTGGAGCCTACTCCCCCCTCAGGGTGTCTACTGTAAGGATGAAGTAAAAATTAGTTACTTTTTAGGTACCTTTTAGTTACCTTTTAGTTAATTTTAGTTACCTTTGAATTCAAGTTACGTCTGCGGTCTACAAGCATAGGCGCTCATCACACGGTGAAGAAAAACAACAGTGAACTGTTTTTAAAGAAGTTTTTTATTTATCATATGGCTTTTAGTGCCGGGAGTGTCCGAGCACATGTTCAGCTCGTCTGAGTCTGTAGCTGCTTCCGACGGACACCCTTAGGGTCAGCTACAAGTTCCGTTCAATTTCAAGTTGCTACCAGATATCAATGATACCTAGTGGTGAACGTTGGAACTTTGATAGAGCGTTCCGACGAAATATAACCTAACAATTTAGCTTCACACAAGTTTTGTCTGTGGAAGAATCCTTTACATGCCATTAATCCATGACATGGGACCGCTGGCTTTACTTCCCCTCCGAAGGAAGGCATACTGAAGGATTTTTAACGCTTTTAAAAAATCCGACGACTTCGGCCGGGTTTGAACCCGCTATATTGGGCACAGCAGTTCAGCATGCTACCAACTACACCACCGAAGCCGCTTTAAATGAAATTCACATGATGTTATAAAAATTTAAAAAAATAATAAATATATACTAGATATTTAATATCCAATGAGTTGTTTCAGCTAATATGTCGTCTTGTCCACAATATGTTGTTATTATTACGGTACCAAGAGGTTGCTCAGCTCTTGACCATTTGGCGAGATTTCCTTCGTCCCCGCGGTAGGTCGCGAAGAAATGTATGCGATGTTACGCGATCGTCACCGAATTCTGTCTTCGCAGTCAAATGCGGAGAAATATCGAGATGTTACACGATCGGCGCTGGTCTCAGTTGTTTGGTGAGCTTCCCGTAGTTTTCACGATAGAACACGGAGAAAAATCGCGATTTAGATCATCAGCGTCACTTTTAGTCATTCGACGAGATTTCCATTGTCCTTGAGTTCGGGCACAAGAAAATATAGCATTACGCAATCGGCGCCACTTGCTGTCCGTTTGACAAGAATACAGTTGTCCTCGTCATTGAATGCGGAGAAATATCGCGATGTATCGCAATCGCTGCCGCTCTCGGCCGTTTTACGTTGTCCTCGAGGTATTATGCAATCGTCGCCGCACCCGGCCGTTCAACGATTGTCTGCCTGTCTATTTTGTCCTGATAGAATAGCGGAGGCAAGCTCAAGGTTGGGCATGGTTAAAATTCACGCGTAGTTATGAACATGTTGTTCGGTCGGCGCCGTGATTCCCTTTGTCCCTATGCTGTAGTTGGGAGTTCATGAGTTCAGGGTGGATCACGAGGAGGATTTAGTATTTCGATGCTACGTAGGCTGCCATTTTTAAGTGGGTTGATGCACTTCTCGCTCCCCGCAGGCTTTTAAGTATACGGTCATGGAAAAGTGGCAAATAGGTTTCGTGATGGGTGCCCAATCACCTTTGACAGGATTCCCGCGGTCCTCGTGGTCACAAGTTCACGATAGGGGACGGGTTTTATGATTTTACGCAACTGACGTCGATCTCGGTCTGTTTGACGAGTTCCCGCAGGCAAGTCGTGTGGTCAGCCGGCCGTCTTGAGGATGCGATTTTGGAGGATGAACGTTCGAAGTAGGTACGGTGTCGAATATTACGAATTGTTCTGAGAGGATTGCACGAATAATACGACAAGAGGGCAAGTTTTATTTCGATTGAGAACCACGAATTATCAACAAGTTATCGAAATAATCGGTTAGATTATATATCCGATGGAACGAAAGTTCGAAGGAAAAATCGACTTATAACGGAATTTCGAATTAACCATACTGAATGTCGCAAATTTACTTGACATATTTTTTAAATAAGTTATATGTATTTCGAAGATTTTTCGCATTTTTTTCGAAACGGTAACATTTCGCAAGATTGCGACATTAAATTGTTTCGCGTTATTTCTGGACTTCAATTTGACATAGTTTCCAAATAACAGAAATGAGAGATTTCTTTTTAGTTTCGGAAGTATTCGCGAAAAGTCAGGTTTCCTAATACAGTAATACAGAAAAAATATTTCACACGAAACTTAAGACTTCTTGATGCCGAAAATATACGTTGAACCGATGTATACCGCTCAAGGTATCCTAGGTATGTATTTCCTCGCAATCTCTGAGCCTAGCGGCGCGAGTTTAAATGATTCAACCCGCCTTCAGAAAATTTTCGTAACCCGTTTGTAAAATTCGTTACTTTTTCGTTACTCATTTGTAAAATTCGTTACTTTTTCGTTACTTTCGTTACCGGTAGACACCCTGCCCCTATTTCCCTCCTCCCGAGAATGTGTATTTCAATGGATAGTATCAATCTCATTTCTTTATTATGGCTTCATAGAACAAACTTAAGACTACTTGTCCCTTGCATGTGAGGTATAAAAGTTAATGATAATTATTGATTTAAGACCTGACATCTAGGGTATTGACCCACAAATTAATATAGGCATACACTGCTATAAATAGATTAAGAAAAAAACACAGAAAATAAATATGAATAAAACCATCGCCAATTAAAAATACACCAAAATTTTGCTCTCACTAAATGGAATACTTAAAGGAAATCAGGATGTAAATAAGGACATTGGAACAATATAAAATAATTACAAAATCAAGTCTGTATACTGTGTTGTATATTATACATTTCTCATTCTTACATAGCCTACATTCAGAAAACTGTACTTCATTTCAACAAATTATCGTTTCAACATAGATTTGTCATTCCATTGCAGTGCCACCAAACATTACAACCTGTAAGAGAAAAAAAGTAATATAACCAAACATGGCAAAGTGCATCACTTAAGGAAAAATCATGAGAGACAACTGCAGTAACATTGGTCATGAATATTATGCACTCTTATTCAGTGCATCCAATAGGTCACCCACCACTGGATCTAACAGAAAAACATTGGCAGTTTTTAATCCCCTACCCCTTTTCACTTTGATATTATACAGTCCAGCCTAAATATTATTCATGAACCCAGACTAAACAAAATGGTGATGAGTATTTGTCACAAGTACCAATTACCGTGCCGGCCCCCGTGGTGTTGGGCCTCTGCCTCTCACCCGGAGGTCCCGGGTTAGATTCCCGGCTCCATCAGGGATTTTTGAAACTGACGTGAGGGCAGGAACGGGGTGCACTCAGACTCGTGAGGACATTTGAGTAGCCGATCACAAAACCAAGATTAACGGCCGAGGGGACCCGATGCGCTGATCACGTGTCACCCCAATATCTGTAGGCCAAATGGCTGGGCAGCGGTCACTTGGTAGGCCAAGACCCTTCATGGGCTGTTTAGTGCCAGGGGTTATTACCAATTACCATAGTTAATCCAAAGAAAGCCTAGCACTATTTTTCAGAATTTACAATAATATAGTCACTACAGGAATTAAATTATTCAAATGGCCAAACAAATTGTGTAGTTACTTAGAATTATCTTGCACGGCTTCTAGATTGAAGAAGAAAATAAAATAAATTCATTGTTTGCAGACTGTTATGCCTCTCAGTACCCAGTCAAGAATACAAGCCTTTGTAAATAAACAAACAAATAAACCTGCAAGTGATTAAATGGCATTTGGGTATTCACACTTATGACATATCCGCGCATTGGAGTATCTTACGGACTTGTAATATATTGGCCTCAGCCGTCACCACAAAGAACGAATATCCAATCCTTCTCTTCCCCAAAGGAGCTGTAAAATAGTTTTAGCCTCCCATATGCACATGGTTGATGAAGCTGCACAAAAATGTACAGGATAGAATTTAAAACCAGTATCACATAACACTGACCGCCAGTAGCAGACATTTACAGACAAGATTTGCATTCTCTTGATAGGGGCCAGATGACAGCAATTTTCTACTCCTTAAAACAAGTCCTCACACCCAGCTTATTGGCCGATACGGTTTGAGGAAGGTAGCCTAATGATTCTCACTTGCTTTGACCTGTGGTATGATACGAATCAACACAACCCCATGGGGAACCTAAAGCAGGCTACTCATCTTTCTTACAGCAGGAATCAAACCCAGTCCTTACAGTTGTGAATCGAACGCCTTGCATACTGAGCCACCAGGGCTCTTACATAGCCTAAAGATATGTAAAATAACTTACCTTCAATCAGAGCGGGTAGGCCTATATTATACAGCATGTAACAGGTCTCGCTCTTGAATAATTGTGATAGAACAGAAGATGCACTACAGTTGTACGGTGTCCCATTACCTGTAAAACAAAAAGAAACAGGCCTCTGTTACCTATTGTATTTGCTTACTCCCATAACATTCTGGTAAAAGTACAGTACGGTATCTCAGGACAGGGCCCTAATGAATAAACACAGTATTACTTGAATTTTACATCACATTGAAGTACAAGTAGGTGCTATTATTCATCAAATAATATATATTTGAAAGAATTCTTACCTTGTTAGATAACAATCATGCGAAATATCACATTTGAACCATTAACAGCTGATGGCTGATCACGGGAAGACACACAAAACTGAGTTCAAATTATAACGAGTGACGCCATGTTGGAGCGCCTAACCAATAGCACCGAACATTAGGCTTTAGCCAATAGGAAGCCTAAGCCAGGCTCACATAGGTGAACAGCGCCTCTTGAGAACGCTAAAGGAACTCGTCATTGAACTTGCGGATGTCGGAAGCGACGGATCCATACAAGTTACACCTCCCTGCTTCATGGGCTTTAGTGCCAGGGGTTATTTATTATTATATATTGTATTTGAGTCGTGGGAACCACGGGCACCAAGGTCCGGGGTAAGCCCCGGGCCCGGGTACCCGCAGAACCTACGACTACGAAACCTCACTTTCTGTGTCTCAACTTATTACTGCCGATAACCCTAACTTACGTAGGTTGTAATTTTGATTTTACGCCGGAAGCCTAGCGTGAGAAATTATGTCACTTTTCAATGCATGCAGGTAAAGAAAAATATTTATACGAATATCTTAAATACACAGTTTCCTAATGGGAAACAAAATCAATGTCATTATCAAATGCGTTGAGCACTTAACAAAACATCACCATAAGCGCCATCTTTTAATAAACTGGACGAACTATCGCTCTTATTATCTAAATTATAATTTAATTACCAGCAACGTTTTGAAAATTAGGATAGGTATACCTTTTAAAACACTATGAATTCTAGTTCTTTCATAAATATAGTAATTTGACGTGATGAGCTAATAATTGCTGGTCTGTGATATAGTGGCACTCCAAGTGAGCACCAAGCGAAGCTATCATTACTATCTCCGGTTACCAAAGCGAAGGAGCTATTACAGGTTTCCTCTCGATTTTAAAAGAGTTATCGTTGTCCTAAGCTGACCAATTGATCTACTGTGGTAAATAATCGCTTCATATCATGCTTATCCTTGAATTTGACAAACAAAAATAACAACAAAGCCATTCTTTGGAAAATGTAGGCCTACATGCTAAATGAAGATTGATAACCCTATTGAATGTTAGCGTATTTCTTGGCAATGTCTAACTGTGGGGTGTACCGTTCGCTCATTTTGTTTCTGTTCATATTTTCACTGGAATTTCCTGTAATTTAATATTGTACGCGACTGCCTGTTATATTTTCCATCTTCCGTAAAAACCTACAGAAAGTACAGAATTGTAAACATAACCCTTGATTACAATACCGTACTGCTTTGGGGCAGCTGACCTCTATATTCCGACCCCTAAAACGACAATTATCACCACTACAATGTTATCAAATGATTATAGTGGATAGCCTATACATTTTTAATGAAGAGCTCCTTCATAGTCTGTGGGATGGCCTGGTCCTATCGGAATAATATTTAGAGGTTAGGAGGAAAGCTAAGTGTACATCAATTGGAGGATTCATTTAATACGAAGGTGGATCAAAAAATAAGTTGCACTTCCCAGTTATGGCCATTTATTACACCACCTATACAACAGCAACACGCCTATAACGACATACAATGTAATGCCACTTTTCTACATAGTTTCCAAGAGACTCCAAACATTTCTGCGAACGCACAACCAACTTGTCGATGCCGGATGCATAGAAAGTTCCTCCAGCGTTCTGCAACCACATGGAGACAGCGGCCTTCACCTCCTCATCAGTCTGGAAACGTCGACCACCGAGCTCCGTTTTGAGTTTACCGAACAGATGAAAGTCACATGGCGCTAGGTCTGCCAAACGAGCGAACTGCTGCAGTGTTTCAAGTGGGAGGTCTGGCAATATCCACCCTACAGTCCCGACCTAGCGCCATGTGACTTGTCATACCGTATTCATCATTAATTTCATCCTCATCATGATGCGCAGGATGCGCTAAGCATCAGTTCGAAAGACCTGCACGAGGTGTCTCCGGGAGGCACATACTATTACTATTATTATTAATATTTTCATCATTATAAAGAACCTTCTTTGAGGTAGACACCAACAGATTATTCCCTGCTCTGTATTTAGTATGATATTTTCTACAAGTTCTTGAACCAACGTCAAGTGACTGTGATTTGAAGTATCATTAATAACTTATATGATACCGTACTGTACATGTTTGGTTTCTTGCAAATATCCAATGATTTTGCATAGCATGTAGGGGGCACCTTACAGTTGGTTAAAGAGAAAGAGTCTACAATATGCTATTTTAATAAGACGAGTTTTGTCCTTGATCTAGGGCCTACATGAAAGAAAATCAGGACATATGTCCTCTTATTTTCAACATACGGTAGTTTCTTCTCATGTGCTGTCATTTCAATGTGAAACATTTAACAAATCGTCCTCGCCCTCGTTCTCGTCTTCGTCCTCCTCCTCTCCGGTTCCTGTGATCTGGGTCAGGGTGTGAATCAAGGACCTCCATACTTCATCTCTGCTGCCTGGATTCTACTTTCATACTGTTTAGTTGTTGTCCACGTGCCTGCTGCATACATAGGTGTGTTAACTGTTGAATAGAGTTCGGCTGATGGAGCTAGCCCTCACACAGGTCGCACTTCAAGTTGCTGAGCTCTACAAGATATTTTTTTCTCCTGCCTGGTTCTACACCAGACCCCTCACTCTTGCACTGATTCATGTTAACATTGATAACGCTGTGCAAGCACTGGTCAAGAATTCACTAAGAATGTTGATGGGGTGACACGGAGAAGCATTAGTTGGAAAAAGTGATGTGGAAATTTAATTTTTTAGAATGCGTGTTTTGATGCTAAAATTTAGATTTGAGAGCATTGGAAAATAATAGAACAACTTTTTAATTTACTTTAAAAATTCTATATTTAGGTTTGTTGTGTTTTCTATGAATCCTCTGAAACCTAAGTAGAAGCCATTATATAATCCATTGAAAATTATTTCTTTGCAATTTTCTTTTTTGTACAGTGAATACCGGTAGTTTGCACACCCATGTGTATGTTTTAAGACCACTTCTTGATAATATCCTCCACCTCTGGAGCTGAAGCATCCTAGGGATACCAGCAAGAGACTGGTCTTCAAGCCAGCTTGCCTGTCTCTGTGAATGTGAGTACGCTACTTCATCATCGTTCTTATTGGCATTGAATGTTGATCATTTTTCTCTCTAACCCTGTGAGTTACTAAGTTTATACACATACACTCACCCTCAGTAGTGTAATTTACTCCCTGTTAGAAACCTGGTGTGCCTTTGAGTAGTGTGAGTCTTCTTCATCATAGTATTTATCATTGGCTATCACTCACGAACGAGTATAAAATTATCTTCCGAATCATTCATAGGTGGGTTCTCAGGTTGATAGATACCAATCCTCGAGCCACAAACTCTTCCACACTGGTGGCAAATTTTTTCATCAACTAGGTGCTGAGGGTTTCATCTTCTCATAGACTCCCCTTCTTTACGAGCGATTCGCTTCAGAGCCTCAGAACTCCGGCGGTTCTGCTCGAAATGTAGAGGGCCATTGGGGAAGAGTCGATGCCATGCCAAACGGTCAGCTGCTGTAGTCTCCCAATTTGGGATGTTAATCGAGCATTTCTTCACGTTTGACTTTAAAGCATCCTTGAATCTCTTCCTCTGTCCTCCCTGATGCCGCTAGCCACTTGTTAGTTGAGTATACATAATTTGTTTAGGAAGGCGAGTATCTGGGATGCGAAGGACATGACCAGTCCACCTCAGTTGACGTTTCAAGATCATATCCTCCACACTGGTAGTGCTAGCATCTTCCAAGACACTGATGTTTGTTCGTCGATCTTGCCAGCTGATTTTAAGGATCCTCCTCAGACAACGTTGTTGGTACTTCTCTAAGAATTTTATGTGGCTTCTGTAGGGAGTCCGAAAGCTGCATTGGCGCAATTCAAGCTGTGTTGGATTTCAGCATCAATATTGGCATTAGCTGAGAGATGACTAACAAGGTATGGAAAGTGCACAACATTCAATAATACCTCGCCCTTGGCAGTAATGACAGGGGCAGGAGCATGTGAATTAGGCACAGGCTGATGTAGAATCTGAGTCTTTTTGGTATTGAGGTCTAGACCAATGCTGTTATATGCAGCAGTGAATGCATTTATCATTATCTGAAGATCTTCTTCCGAGCTAGCGAGAATAGCATTATCATCTGCATACTTGAGTTCCATTACACATGTTGTGAAGACCTTGGTCGTTGCTTGTAGTCGGCTGAGATTGAATAAGCCTCCATCAGGTCTGAATTCAATTACAATGCTTTGTGGGACTTCATCCCTAATAAGGTGAATTATGGTTCCAACGAAAATTGAGAAGAGCACAGGGGCAATAACACATCCCTGTTTAACCCCGGTAGTTATTTCAAATTGTTCACCACAGGTGGTATTAATGATAACAGTACCATACATGTTATCATGCAGAAGGCGCAAGAGTTTAATAAATTTTGGGGGGAAGCCAATGAGCACTAAGATTTTCCAGAGACCCTCTCTGTTAACTGAATCAAAGGTTTTAACAACGTCAATGAATCCCATATACAGAGGGCGATTTCATTCTATTGCCTTCTCGTGCATTTGTCTCGCACAGAAAATCATTACAGGAAAAAACTATTTTTTTTCAATCCGCCTATTCAATACAATTTTAAAAACCATTATTACAGGTAAATGTTTCGGGGTATATTACCCCTTCCTCAGCCTGCCTGACAACTATAAATCATGTCGGTAGTTCCACGATTGGGTCTCAAACCACATTGAGATTTGGGTAAACACTCTTCAGCAAGTGGCATTCGATGTGTGACTAGAATTCTAGGAAGAATTTTCCCAGCAACGGAGAATAGGGATATTCCGCTATAGTTACCACAATGGGTTTTGTCCCCTTTTTTAAATATGGTTACCAACAAAACATCTCTGAGTTCAGCAGGAATGGTTTCAGAGGTCCATATTTTGACAAAGAGTTGATGAAGATGCTCAGTGAGGATTTGACCACCTTCCTTGAAGAATTCCACCGGTATACCATCTGATCCAGCGGCTTTGTTATTCCTCAGTTGACTGATGGCCCTTTCGACTTCTTGCAGTGAAGGTTCATTATCAAGGTGATGCTGCAACATCTTTTGAGGAATCTTAATAAATATTTCCTCGTCAACATGTGTATCCCTGTTTAGTAGTTCATGGAAGTGTTCCTTCCAACGGATACTGATAGATTTGGTATCCTTGAGAAATGTGGGGTCATCTTTGGATCTTAATGGATGTACACCTCTAGTGGACGGTCTATAAATAGCCTCAATGGCAGTGAAGAAAGCATGGTGATTATTATTTTCTGCAAGTTGCTGCATTTCCTGGGCTTTTAAGGTCCACCATTGATTTTTGAGGAACTCCGCCATTGCCGGTCCCAAGCCCTGATGAGAAAGAGGAGGGTAAAGACTGATTGACTGAAGACCAATGGTTGAAAGGCGGATGATGATAAAACATATCCCAATGGTGGAGTAAGCAGATGAGTCAACAGTCGACAGCATCTGCTGCCTTGCAGAGGGTAGAGGGATCTACAAAGGCTAAGGGACCCACCCTGATATCTATGGGCAGCGATCCTGAGAGCTGATGAGGGGCAGCTCCCCAGAAGGTTGTGTGTATAGTTAACAACCATACCATGTAACAGAATACATACTATGAAAGCTCCAAGACATATAAACTGGACGGATATAAATAGACGACGAACTAGGCGAGGAAAAGGAAATGAGACATTTATAGGAACATGGAATGTTTTAAGCCTATATAAGGCGGGAGTATTGGCAAATCTAATAAACGAGTTGACTAAATATAAGATGCAACTGGTAGCACTACAGGAGATACGATGGAAGGAATCAGGAACTTTGGAGAAAGGAAATTACACAATCTTTTATAGCGGAGGAGAAACGAACACCTTTGGCAGAGGATTCGCAGTAGAGAAAGGATGAATGGGTGCAGTGTTAAATTTTAATCCAAAGAATGAACGAATGTGCTCTTTACGTTTGAAAGGAAAATTCTTTAACGTGACATTTATTTGTGTACATGCACCTACTGAAGAATCAGGAGAAGAATTTCAGGAAAATTTTACGCACAACTAGAAAATTTGGTTGAAGAAGCAGCAAAATGTGATGTTAAAATAGTCTTAGGACACCTGAATGCCAAAATCGGGAAAGAAGAAATTTTCTATGGAACAATTGGAAAGGAAAGTTTGCATCAAGAAACAAATGATAATGGATTATATGCAGTGGATTTTGCAGCTAGTAAGGAAATGGTAATTAGTAGTACGATGTTCCCACATAAAGAAATACACAAAATGACGTGGTGCTCGGCTGATGGAATAACGAAGAACCAGATAGATCATGTTCTAATAGATGCAAAACATGCCTCTAACATACAAGATGTACGAACCTGTAGGAGAGCGGATGCAGACACAGACCATTACCTTGGGAGAGTTAAATACTGACAGAGAATTAGCCGGATGAAAAGTGAGAGGGGAGTGGCACAGAAGAGATATGATATGGGGAGGCTCAAAGACAAAGATAGGAAAAGAAGTACCAAAACAAAATTGAGAAGAAGCTTCAAATACAAAAGGAGGAAACAGAGGAAATTGAGGAAAGTGGCAAAGAATTAAAAGGCAATGGTAACAGCGGCTGAGGAACTGGTGGGGTTTCAGGAAACAGCACGAAGAGCTGGCTGGTTTGATGAGGAATGTAGTACCATGTTGATAATAAGCAGGGAACGGATTTATATGTACTAATAATTCATGAAATATGTACTGTACATATATATTTAGCTATTTTTATTGAAATATGGAATTATATATGGACTTAAAATTACAAAAAACTATCCTTTCTATTTGATATCAAAGTTTAAAGAAGCTATAGAAAGTAGATCTACATGAATCATAATGCTGTACTTCTCATGTTAATATGATCTTTGAAGAACACGCAATGTTTTAATCTCTGTCACCAAAACAATGGATCACAAAATGTTCTTTTTAAGTGCTGAAAAGTGAATCTTCTCCTATTGTCTCTAAGTACCGATTTATATTGACTGAAACTTCGTTCAACATCAGAAGAGGTAATGGGGGCATATTTAAACTTTACAACGTCTGCTGGGGTTAAATCCAACGTTAACTTGACACTTAAATCTCCACACATAATTGCAGCAACCTTTCCCATTCTTTCATATCCAGGGTTCTTGGAAAGTACACTGTCCATCTTCATTGTTGCTACATCTGCAACTTTACCTATACCATGATTTAGCTGTTCCACAGTTCTATTAACATTTTCGAAACTTTCAGAAAGTGAGAGATGCGAGCTTTGGAGACTTTTGAGTGTTTTTGTGATGCCTGAACAATTATGCTGAATGTAAATCAAGTCATTCCTCACACTTGTTTCGCAAACAACTGTTTGCGCAGCTTCAATTGAGGCTGCATCTTCAGAGTCCATAGCATGCAGAACGTTCTTAATGGAGTCTATATATTCAGCATAGTATTCAACTGCTTGCAGCCACGTACCCCACCTAGTTAGAACTGGCTTAGGTGGCAATGGAATTTCTGGGTACATTTCTTTCAAAAGATGAACTCTTTTATGGGCTTTGTGAAAAACTTTTTTCACTGAGGAAATCGATAGATCTACTTTGGGGTAACTGGCTCTTACCACTTCTGTCACACAATGACAGGCATGAGCTACACAAGTTAAATGAGTCATCTTAGGATATACAACACACAATGCTTCTCCGGTTTTCATCATATAAGGTGTGGCATCGCTAATAAAAAGTAACACTTTATCATACTGAACGCCCTGTGGCCAGAGGATAACCATAGCTTCATTGAACAGTTTTGCTATAGTTTTGTTATTGCACTTTTCTAGAACATCACAGTGTAAAAGAATCCTTTTACAATAATCTTCACTTAACAAACCAATGATTACGTTGCCAATTAGCCTACCTTCTTTGTCTGTCATCTCGTAAATGGTAACCCAAATCGGCCGTCTTTAATTTCTTGTCTTATCTTCTGAACAGTTTCATCGTATATGGCTGAAACATAGGTTTTTCTGAATGTTGACTCATCCGAGATAGTTCGGTTAGTATATTTCTCGAGGAATTCCCTGAAGTACTGATTATTCAGTTTGAAGAGAGGGATGTCAGCAGAGATGAGAGCGTGGCAGAGATCGGTTTTGAACTCGGACGTTACACTCGAAGTTGATGGTTGTGTCAAAAACAACTGTCTCAGCTTGGAAGTATATGATAATGATGACAGATGAAGTAGACCATAGTGATTTAAGAGTGGGCAATTAGGTTTTTGAGAAGACCCAATCTTTTAAGTATTTGGGATCCATCATTACAGATGGGAATGATAATCAGAAATAAATAAAGGAAAGAATAAGGGCTGGAAATAGAAGCTATTTTGGTACAATAAAGGCACTGAAGTCTAGAACAATCTCAAGTGCGTCTAAGAAGGTAATATATAGGATGGTAATTCGACCAGTGGTAACATATGGAGGGAAAACATGGGTGTTGACAAAGAGGAGTGAAGATATTTTGAATAGACGGGAAAGGAAAGTACTAAGAAGGATTTATGGTCTGGTATGTGAGAACGGAGAGTGGAGAATACGAACTAAAAATGAGGTGTACAATTTATATGGGGAACCAACGATTGTGGCAGAAATTAAAGAGGGTAGAATTAGGTGGATTGGACAAGTAGAAAGAATTAATGA
The DNA here is from genome assembly GCA_946902985.2 of Meconema thalassinum. Classification (NCBI taxonomy): domain Eukaryota; kingdom Metazoa; phylum Arthropoda; class Insecta; order Orthoptera; family Tettigoniidae; genus Meconema; species Meconema thalassinum. The sequence continues at coordinate 368,333,612 of OX336389.2, read as the reverse complement.
AGACAGGCAGACCCGACAAGTGTACCGGGAAAAACTGAGTGGGAGGCGGCTTCCTGGACAACCAAGAAGGAGATGGCAGTACGATGTGGAGAAGGATCTTCGATATCTTGGAATTAAATCGTGGAGGAGGAGAGCACAGGATAGAGAAGATTGGTGGTGTGTGGTGGAGCAGGCCAAGGTCCTTCAAGGATTGTAGCGCCACGGAGTAAGGTAAGGTATTGATTTTTGAGGGCACGTTTTTTTCTTTGAACTGCAGCTTTAGCTTCTTCATACTTTTCTCTTCTAGCAGAAGAGTTGTAGTTGCTTTGCCATTCAGTGTAAGCTTTTCTCTTAATGTCAATGAGACTCTGGATTTCAGTGTCGTTTTCATCAAACCAATCCTGATGTTTGTGCGTGGTGTAGCCTACAGATTCTATGCAAGATGTCAGCACAGCATCCTTGAATGTTGACCAGTGCTCTTCAATGTCATCAGGATAAAGACTGGGAAGATTTTGGCCCAGAAGTTATCGAAAATAAAGTTTTGCATCATCATCCTTAAGACGATCAGTGTCCAGTTTGCGTCTGATGAGTTTCCTCTGGTTAAGTTTTTGTTTGTGAATACGTATAGCCATCACAGATCGTATCAGTTGGTGATCAGTCCAGCAATCATCAGAACTTGTCAGAGCCCTTGTGAGTAAAACATCATGCTGGTCACGGGCACGTACAATTATATAGTCGATAAGGATGTTTGGATCTAGGGGCGTTGCCAAGATGTCTTAAACTTGTCTCTCTGCCGGAATAACGTATTGGTGATGACCAGATTGTGTTCCGAGCACTTGATGAGAAGAAGAGTTCCATTGGCATTGCATTTTCCCACACAATTCTTGCCAATCACGCCAGACCATATTACATAGTCCGTACCATCTCTGGCATTAGAGTCACCCAGAAGAATAATTTTATCAGCTGTTGGAATGCCTGAGAGGAGTGTGTCAAGTTGGGAGTAGAAGGCTTCCTTCTGTTCTTCCTCAGACTGGAGGGTTGAAGCTTAAGCACTGATTACGGTAGCACGCTGGTTATTTGCAAGCTCAACGCGGTGGGTCATAAGTCTTTCATTTATACCACAAGGTAATTCGTCAAGGAGATGGACAAGTTGATTTTTAACAGCAAAGCCAACACCATGAATACAGGGCTCATTCAGATCCTTCCCTCGCCAAAAGAAAGTGTAACCACCGCCATGCTCTTTGATTTGTCCTTCTCCAGCATTTCTGGTTTCACTGAGGGCTGCAATATCTATATTGAATCTTCTTAACTCTCGGGAAATAATTGCAGTTCGTCTTTCTGGGCGTTGATCGGAATCATCCATTAGGGTACGGATGTTCCATGTTCCAAAGTTCATCTTCAATTGTTTTCGACCGCATATGGTGTACCCTCTGGGTGCGGTTGCCCAGTCAGGTTATGTACTGGCTGACTATGTTTAGGGCATCTTTTCTAGCCCCCTCCCCCTGTGGGGTGAGCAGAGCAGGCCTGCTCAGTCACAAATGCAGCACACGAGTTGCTCTATAGCCATAATCCTGAAGCAAGACGTCGATCACACATTTGTCACCTACGTGCTGGTTTGTCACTTGGAGCTCCCAGATTACACTAACCTGCTCCCGTCACAACTCCCCGATCGCCGCAGGACTTGATATGATTGACGTTACAGTTCTTTAGAAGACGCCTGTGCGTGATATCTTTTAACGTGGGAATATTGCTGCACATCAACAATCACACGTTTCTTGACAGACTCGAAACAGATATCCAGTGGCATAGAGAACTACGACGACTGGAAGATTCTGGTCCGCTGCGGCCCTCTTCCGCCTTCCCGGCCGTAGGAGCTGTATATGATTGCTCTACTCCCGGTCCACCATTGAGGACTTTCTATGCCGTTGACCACAAATGGTTCATCCCCCTTTAGGGAAGATTCCCTACACCAAGTGCAAGGAGTGCCCCATCCTCCATTAGTTCATCCGCCTCCCTAGAGAGCCGTTGACTTTATAGAGGTGGACTTCTTATCATAGTATTAGGCTTTATATGACAAGGGGACATGCAACTTCCCTGCTCTGATAAGAAATTTAATTCTGGAACACTTAGCCTCTTGAGGGACTACTGAGTAGAGGTGGTTACAATTTCCACCTCATTCCTTTTAATAGTAGTTTTTTATGGTATCCCACTTCTACTCCAAGCAAATGCTTCAGTAGTTTAAAACTTGGGGCCACAAATGCCTCTTCCCTAATCCTAGTTTCAGTTACAAATACACTTATTAAACAGACACCACAATAACACAGGCTATCAGACAAATCAATCATTCATACATAGGTTACATAAATATACATACAATATGTGTATACTGTATATATATATACACACCTGATACATAAATACAGTGGCGGCTCGCACATATCGCAGTTGGTGGGGCTGCATGCACAGGCATAAACTTACCTTATTTGAAGATCAGCTCCAAGCGTCGAGTCTTGAACGTGACGAATTTTTCGATGACTAGGTTATTGAAATTCGGTATGCTGTTAATCAGACCCTTCTCAATAGACAGCATTCCAAGTGCAATAAGTCTTTCTTGTCCCATGGCTAGAGCCCTGTGCGGATAAAGAAAACGTTATCCACATCCACACGACTGTTATCCGCATCCACACGACTGTTATCCGCATCCGCACTTTTGTTATTCGAATCTACTGGCATTACAATCATATTTTAATTTTTAATTAAAGCACACATTCATCCGGCCGTAAAAACCATCTGCCACAAAGATTTACATCACATCTCATCACTGACCCCGTTGGAGAACGGGAATAATAAGGGGTAGACATACATTAAAGCAACACATTTAGACATTTGAGGAGAAAGTCGTTCCTCTAAACTATGTATGTCATGTGCTATGTTTAAAATGAATGTTATACTGCCAGAATTGCAACCCTTTTCAGTTTGGAGAGTTAATTATGCTTAATGACTTAATTTGAATGAGATAAGCTCAAATCACCATTTTATATTTGTCATGAAATAAAAAACATAACAGTAAACATCCGGGTCCTAGTAATGATATTCAACAAGTTCGGATTGCACTGTATTCTAAAACCTATCCACAAATTTACTCCAAACATTATCCGGAACTTATCCGCTATCCGCACAGCCATGCAAACTATATCCGTATGGAGATAAATGTTACGGATATCTGCGCAGGGCTTTACCCATGGCATTCCTCAGGTACACTTTGATCCTCTTGAGGCACGAAAATCAGCGTTCTGGTTCAGCGGTAGTCATAGGCAGGGTGATAGCCATACGTAACAGTTTAATGGACTCTGTAAATGACGGGCCTAAGTTTCCAATGAGAAGGAAACTGGAAAGTTTTACAGCTCCACCGATATTTCGAAATTCTTCTCTTCGATATAAACATTTTCTTGTGATAGTATTTGGCCTGTTTACCATCTCTTGATGATTACAGTACCAGTACATTTGCATTTGCCTGTTGGCACAGGCTAGAGTAAAATGTGGCTTTTCACCGATGTCTCAGTCTCACTCATAGCTGTGATTATATGGAAGCTACTGAGGTATGGGTGGTGCTTAGTAATGACATTCAGGGCACAGTCAGTGCCTGTGGATGCTGAGAAAGGTTCTACTCATAGGGTTAGTACTGCTGTTCTGACTCAGTGAGGAAAGCAATGGCAAACTACCTCACTCCTCTTCTTGCCTAGTACGCCTCAATATAGCGCTGCCTTTGGTTTTTGTGGGTATCTACCCACATAACCTAACGGCAGTACTTTTTGGGGATCCAACCAGCCTTCGGGCTGACTATCTAACAGACAGTGATAAGATTATGATTCTATTTATATATTTCCCTGTTTCTAGTTACATCATTGTTATGATGCTCAACCGATTGTTGATACGCCGAACTTAAGCATAACACTGCAAAATTTTACATGTTATTTAAATGAGTTCCGGAAGATGGGTACTTCTGAATTTCTTCTCTCAGTTTCCTCTCTGTCACTCCCTTTTGAGTTCAGCTAAATTCTCCACCGACTATACTGTGAAATAATATACAAGTATTTGTTAATATCACGCAAGCATACTACATTAGAATATCGATCTATAATTCACATGTTGGCAAGACTGATTGTACAAGTGTTTGAAGATAATGCACAAATCATGGAGATGGTGGAATACCTCCGTTTCATTAGCTAAGGGATTATAATGGACTTGGTTCTTCTACTACCCACTTGATGCCGTGAGCGGCTACTTGAGTTCCATCCTTCTTCTACTCATGATTCTCATTGCTATTCAGTGCTACAAACCTAGCCATGTTGCAGCAAAAGCTTTTCCCATTTAAACATTTTCTTGCGATAGTATTATGATTCTATTTATAATTTATTGCATTTTTTTTTTTGAGTTGTTTCGGCCATCAATGGACCACGATGTTCTTCACTCATATGATCACTGTAATGCTTGTTTTCTCGTCTGCCAGTAGATCTTCATTCTTGACGAATAATTGCATTAGAATATAAGTCGCAAATTTTCTGAATACGAATTAGGAGCTGTTAGCCGCTGCCAGTACAATATTTGAGCTGTTTGTAAACTGTATACTCTATTGTTTCCCAAGATGTGTTGGCACTCTGTGGCGTTGCTGCAGGGATTGCAGCACCCAAAGAGGCTTTCATGGGACAACTTGGCAATGGGGGAAGTGGATTCAGGAAGTGCAATGTTAAGTTCCTAAGGTGCTGCGGAGAATGCAGTAGCCGTGGGGGAAAGCGGATTTACGAGCCAGCCTGGCCTTTCTTCTTCTTCTTCATTTCCCGTTACCAGTTCCCTGGGTCGGGTTGCGAATCAAGGACCTCCACAGTTGTCTATCCCTCCACCATTCATTTCCTTCTTTCAATACTTCTTTTTCTTTTACTCCTCTTTTCTCTATGCCTGCCTTCACCGTATCTATCCAACTCTTTCTGGGCCTTCCTTGTGGTCTTCTTCCTGGTATTTTCTCCATAAATATTCTTTTTGGTACTCTATATTCTTCCATTCTCATTATATGTCCGGCCTGGCTTTACTTGTGAAAAATTAAAAAAATTAAAGAGATCTATACCATTACCCCGTTACTGTCAAAGTGTAAATTGATATTGTCAAATACCCTGGGGGGGCTGAAGCTCTGCAGCTCCCCTTCACGAGACGCCACTGCATATATATGATGGCCTCCTCTCTTGTGAAATCCCAATCTGGAGGTAAACTAGTTCCTCGTTTGGATCTCTGGGTAGGGACTACTCGAGAGGGGGTTAACTTCACTGAAGTGACGAAGAGGAAATCTGACATTCTACAGTTTGGAGTGTGGAATGTTAGAAGTCTGACAGGCAGTGGAAAGTTAGAAAACTTAGAATGGGAAATGTATAGGTTGAGGTTGGAATTGGTTGGGATTAGTGAAATGTGCTGGCAGGAAGAACAGGAGTTTTGGTCAGGAGACTATAGGATCATAAGCACTAAATCAAGCAATGGCCTTGCGGAGGTAGGTCTCATATTGACTAGGAAACTTGGACAGCTGGTAGAATATTATGAGCAATATAGTGAACGGAAATACAAAATCTAAGTGCACCACAGTAGTACAAGTCTATATGCCTAACGGGTCAAGCTGATGATGAAGATGTTGATAGGTGTACGAAGAAATACATGAAATTCTGAGGTATGTCAAGGGTGATGAAAATGTTACAGGAATGGGAGATTGGAATGCTGTGATAGGGAAAGGAAGAGAAGGGAAAATAGTAAGAGAATTCGGATTGGGTGAAAGGAATGATCGAGGAAGCAGATTGATGGAATTCTGCACCGAGCATGAGTTGGTCATAGCTAACACCTTATTCAATAACTACAATAGATACACATGGTTGAGACCAGGAGATACAGGGCGTTACCAAATCGACTTCAGAGATTTCGAAACCAGATTTGGGATTGCAAAACATATCCCGGTGCTGACATAAACTCTGACCACAATCTGGTTGTTATGAAATGCAGATTTAAGTTAAAGAATCTGAAGAAAATTCAAAAGCCAAAAAGGTGGGCAACAGACAGACTAAAAGAGAAGGACGTGAACAAAAGATTCAAGATGTGTATAAAGGAAATACTAATGAAAATCCCTGAACAAACCTCAATTGCAAAGAAATGGACACTCTGAAACGACAAAAATCCGTAGAAGAGAACATTGGTAGGAAAGAAAGAATAGGTAGAAAACCGTGGATAACTCTGGATATACTAGAATTAATGGACAAGAGGCGAGATGAATGAGGAAAAGCAGAATACAGACGTCTGAGAACTGAGGTAAACAAGAAGTGCAAGGAAGCGAAAGAGGAATGGTTGACAGAGAAATATCCGTGTATAGAAAATTTTCTGAAAGTAGGAAAGTAGATACAGCTTATCGAGGGACTAAGAGTACTTTTTGGGAAAGGAAGACTAAGTACTGTTATATTAAGGACTCAGATGGAAAGCTTCTAACAGATAGGGAGAAAAAGGTTGTGAGATGGAAAGCCTACATAGAGTGTTTGCAAAAGGAAAAGGAAATTGAGAATCATGTAATGGAAAGGGAAGAGGAAATTGATGAGGATGAGAAAGCAGATTTAATATTGAGATCAGAATTTGGCAGAGCAATCGAGGACATAAGCAGGAACAAAGCACCAGGCATAGACGATATACTGATTGAGTTGCTACGTTGCATAGGTGATGAAGGTCTGATCAGGTTATTTCACTTGGTATGTAGGATTTAAGAGACAGGTGAGGTACCCTGTGATTTCAAGAAGAATGTTATCAACCCTGTTCCATAAAAATTAGGAGCTGACAGATGTGAAGATTACCGTACACTCAGCTTGATCACTCGTGCTTCAAACATCCTGACTAGAATTACAAGGGACGGATAGAAACAGAGTTGGGTCAAGACCAGTTTGGTTTCAGGAGAAATGTAGGAACAAGGGAAGCTGTACTAAGTCTTAGGCTGATTTTGGAAGCTAGAATAAGGAAGGAGAAGAGAACGTTCATGGCATTTGTAGACTTAGAAAAGTATTTTGAGCATGTTGATTGGAGTAAGTTGTTTGACATTTTGAAAACGATTGGAATAAAGTACAGGGATAGAAGGGTGATCTACAATCTATACCAAAACCAGACAGCAATTATTCGAGCAGAAGGACATGAGAGAGAAGCTGGTATTCAGAAATGTGTAAGGCAAGGCTGCAACTTATCATCCAGACTTTTCAATCTACACATTGAACAAGCAATGAAGGAATTTGGAGAAAACCTTAAAGTAGGAGTAAAGATTCGAGGAGAAATCATCTCAACTCTAAGATTCGCTGATGACATCGCCATATTATAAAATCAAAATGTTCTCGAAAGAAAACGTGTATTGTCCATTGAGCCATTATAAATTAACACAAAATGTGATAAAATTGCTAGCGTTTCTACCCAGTGTACCAATTGGGCTCTTCAGTTGGTAAAGGTACACCTACCAAGACATGTACCTGGCACACACTGAGAAGGCCATTGCAAGACGTTTCGCTACATGTGTAACTACGTCACGAGCAAGCCACTGCACCACGGGAGTCAAAACTCCACTCCAAAGCAATAAAATCCTTACCTTGGCATTAAATATAAAATCAAAATGTTCTCGAAAGAAACGCTAGCAATTTGTTGAGTTGTGCCGGACATTTTTATCACATTTTGTGTTAATCGCCATATTAGCCGACACACTAGAGGATTTGAATGAGATTTTAAATGGAAAGAATTCATGATGAAAATTTATACAGTAAATGTAAAACATAAATATTGGAATGCAGTCGAAAGAAATCAGAAACCCCTATGGAAGTCAAATTGGCAGGTGAAAAGCTATAGGAAGTACTAGACTTCTGTTACTTAGGAAGCAAAATAACCAGTTATGGACGAAACAAAGAGGATATAAAGAGTAGGTTGGCTCAGGCATGGAAACATTTCTACAGAAAAGAAATATGTTGACATCGAATAATGATTTAGATATTAGGAAGTCATTTTTAACAGGCTTTGTCTGGAGCGTGGCACTCTATGGACTATTGGTGCAGCAGAAAAGAGGAGAATAGAAGCGTTTGAAATGTGGTGTTACAGGAGAATGATGAAGATTAGATGGGTAGATTGAGCAGCAAATGAAGAGGTATCACGATGAGTGGGCGAGGAGAGATGTTTCTGGCGACTGCTAATGAAGAGAAGAGATAAGTTGGTGGAGCACATATTAAGACACCCTGGAATAGCAAAGTTAATTCTGGAAGGAAGGGTTGAGGATAAGAACTGTAGGGGTAGACCAAGGTTAGAATATGTTAAACAGATTGCCTGGGATGTAGGATGGGTTAGTTATGTAGAGATGAAATGATTAGCTCAGGACGGGGAGGCATGGAGACCTGCATCAAACCAGTCAAAAGAATGAAGACTCAAACAACAACAATCTCTCTTTAAGGTTAGGGTGATATAATATTTGTTTTTCCCCTCCTAAAATAATTGGACACAATCATGTTGACCGACTGAAAAGCATTCTGTTATTAAAAATGTAATGAGGAATTTTTACAGCTAGGACAGACATCCTCTATTCAGTAAACTAAATCTTGACTAAATGATTTTTAGAAGCAATTTCTTGAGTGTTGCCTTCGTTATCTAATTAAGAATCGCTTTTCTGATGTTCGACACAGTATGTGCCCAAATAAATTGTCACACGTACTACCTGGAAAAAATTTAATTGGCCACAATACTGCGTTGACCGACTGAAAAGTGATTCTTATATTATGTAAAACTTGAGGGTAAGGACGTAACTTACTCACCATACAATACTGTAATATTGGAATGAATAAGAAATATAGGCTACATGCTATTAATGATAGGGCACGGACAGATGACCTCGTAGTTCTGCCCCTTAAAACAACAATAACTAACTAACTAATGATAGGGCTTCAAAATAAGGTTAAACATTTGGAATGGTTTCCCTCTGATGGCCCACAGATAGACAGAAAATATTTACTTCAGTACTATTAGAGATTAGCGTATTGAACAGTGCCCTGGGAATCTGTCCACTTGTTTATCCATCATATTTTGTAAAAGGAGTATGAGATAGGGTGTCCAGAAAAAGAATTGAAATGAACATATTTTTGAAACCATTTTATTAAACTTGATTAATTTTAATATTATTTTTTTTCAAAATTTATTGTAAAATTTTCTCTTTGTAGATCTTGGCTCCATCCTATCATTTTTCCGACACGCAGTACAACAGCGATTAAAACAAAAATCAATTACTGGCGTAAAAAGTTTTAATAACTTTAAACATAAATGAGACTGAATGAAATTCACGAGTACAAACACTTTCCAAGCAAGAGAAAAGACGGAAGTTCCAACACAGTTATCTTGACTACGTTGTACAACTTCAACAGCACTGAAAAGACATTTTAATTCAGCTCTGGTCGAATTCGGGGATGACAATGCTAGTCGCTGCTTCACAAGGTGGTTAAGTTTATTTATAAAGGCATTCATGCATGCTTGGGACCGGTTCTCGGTTAGCTATAGCTAAACCTAATTACCCTAAATAAACCGGGTGAGTTAGCCGTGGTGGTTACGGCATGACTGATGGCAGTCGCTCACATCCGGGAGGCGAGGAGGTTCGAATCCCCTCGCCGGCGACCTTGAAGATGGTCTTCTGTGGTTTCCCATCTTCCTTCCAGGCAAATGCCGGGGTTGGTCCCTAACTATAGGCCACAGCCGCTACCTTCCAACTCCTCGTCCTTACATTCCAACTTCCCTCCTTCCCTCCCCAACGGTACTTGTAGCTCTCCCATTGGGTGTCCGTCTCGAAGCAGCTACAAAAACTGGCGAGCCGAACATGTCCTCGGACACTCCCGGCACTAAAAAAAGCCATACGCTAAAAAAAAAAAAAAAAAAAAAAAAAACCTAAATAAATATTGCAAATGAAATTGCTAAAAGTAGAAAACAAATGTATCTGTAAAATATAGACCAATAGAATAAAAATCATTGTTGTTATCACGTCAATTCTTCCAAAATTTGCCCCAACATTTCATTCCTCTTTTGAAAATATTTATTGCGTTGTTGGGGCAGGTAATTCCCTCTCTCAACAGCCTGCCATAGGCAGCGCAACTCCAACTTCTCGGCCTCAGTGTCAGCAAGGACCTGTCTATTTAGCTCAATCTCTCCTATACTTGGTGTACTTCTTGGATTGCTCCTTGCCCTTTGCCGACTTCAAACTTGGGCAGATTGTGTAGATGTTGATGCACAGGCTGCTTCCACTGGTGAGGCAATCTCCATCAACATTGTCGATATGGTCAGTCCAGGGTTGAATATCTCATAGTTTATTGAAATTGCTTTGAACAACTCGTAAAACTCCCACTAGACTGAACCAGAATCTGTTGAGCGACCGAAATCCCGGATTTTTGTAAAGGTCACCCTCAGATTCCAGAATTTCCGGTAGTATGCATCCCCATCAGGTGCCTAAAAAGAAAGGAATACATTATTAATAAAAAGAAGTGGCCTACCCATACAAAAGGCACCGGTACTTCAAAATGGAAAATTCTTTTTTACCCTCGGGGAACAAATTAGAAATATAGGCATATGGGTATACAAGTATTTAAATTGATGCACTGCCCAGAGTTGCCGTACCCCACACAGCTGCTTTCGAGATCACGGGGAGTGTCGGGGATGTTGCAATGACGTCCCTGATAAGAGAAATGCAGTTGTCATGCATATAATAGAAATTGAAATTGGTCTAGCATGGGAGAGCTGAGCCAAAACTGTCCTTTACTGCTATCACCTGTGGTGGTTCCTCCCACCATTAGGTAAGTGGTCATAATATTGCAAAGGTATTAAGGAACTATTTCGAATTATTAAAAAAAAAAGTATATTCGGTCACCCATGGGTCAAATACAATTTGCTGTGATCATCACTAAGGATGATAAATTATTTTTTCAAAACACACCCACGCCAGCCTTTAAAACTAAGCAGACTTTGCAACTGCAGAATATTTTTAGAACACCTATTTTCTACAATAAACCAAAATTGTACTAGAAAAAAAAAAAAGATGTTGTTTCGGATAGGCAGAGCACTTTTTTCTTATAGATTGTCTTAAATTTTCTATATCTTGGAGGTTGCTTTAAGAGAGGTTTTGCCAAACGATTTCTAAGCCATACGGGATAATCGGTGCGATTTTCACTTGAAAAAGTTTCTTTGCAGTCTCCAATGATAGTTTATTTAACAACATGATGTCCCTCTTTGCTATTACAGCCGCTGCCACTTTGTCTTTTACGTGCTTGGTATATGTTTGCAATGTTATCCCCAGATATTTAAAGCTGTTGACAATCTGTACTGGTTCCTTCTGGTTCTCATAGTGGATTCTTTCAGATGGTGAAACCCGTCCTCCTTTGTGGAAGATTAGATGTACAGTCTTGTGCCTATTAATTAAAAATTTGTTTTCCTCTGCCCATTTTCTTAGTTTGTCAAAAGTTACCTGTAGCATTTTCATGTTTCCTGAAGTAAGTACTAAGTCATCAACATGCATGTAGACTTTTATGTCATCATCTTTATCTTTAATTTCTTCTATCAGATCTATAGTATTATTTCTATAAATAATAGACTATAATATCATAATAAATTGATCTCCAAGGCAATTCCACGGTAAGAATCTAGAGAGCTAGTGCTTCCTTTTCCTTTATATATTATCATTATCATTGAGTGTCTCCAAGTTTCAGGGATGGTATTGTTTTCAATGCAATTTTTGAATAAGGCAGTCCAAGTTGTTAACAGTACTTTGCATGTAGTCGATTATATCATCATCATCAGGATATCCTTCCAATGAGTCGGGTAGGAACATTGTGAACGATATACCTCCATTTGGTCCTGTCCTGGTATAGCTTTCCCCTCTCCACTACATTCCATATTACTCCTCTCCTCGTGGTATCTTCCTTAGCCTGATATGCCCATCTCTTCCTAGGATGTCAAATTGGTCTTCTTCCTGGCACCTCCATCGTCAAATACTGGCTTGGAGTTTGATTTGGATGCATCCGCTTCATATGACCTAACCACTTTATTCTAGCCACACTCATCCTTTTCCCCATCTCAAAGTTCACCTGCATGTCTCTCCTTACATATTCATTCCTGACCCTGTCTCTTCTGGTCTTTAGTAGGGCTGACCTAAGGAACTTCATTTCACATGCCTGTAATTGACTCTCTTCTCTCTTATTTATGACACAGGTCTCCAGACCTTTTATACAGGGTCTCCTTAGCTGTTAGAGGTACTTCCTTGTCCTTGATGAGGTTTCGTACTTGGTGGAAGAAGCTGGATCCCTTTGAAACTCTGCTTAAAACTTCTAGTTTGGCACGTCCATCACATGATATGACACTACCCAGATAATTGAAACTGTTTAAACATTGAACCTTCTCTCCCTCCAGTATGATGTTACAAGGTGTGGGTGTCTTGATCATCTTTGTCGCCACTGACTTGCTCTTACTCACTGTCAACTTGAATTCCTTTAATGTGGTATTCCAGTTATCTAATCTCCTCTGAACCTCCAGTTCTGTCTCACCCCAAATGGCGATATCATCAGCAGAAACTAAGGCATTGAGCTCTTCATTTTCTACTTCCTTGATTTCTTTAATGATTGTGTCCATGAGTGTAAGGAAGAGTAACGGGGAAAGTGAACTACCTTGTTGAACACCTCTTTTTGTTGTAAACCATGTTGATCCTTCGCCTCCTACGCATACACTGCTCTCACAACCGTCATACAGTATCTGAATTTTTAAAATTAATGACTTGGAAACATTATGCTTCCTCAAGCATTCCCATATTTTATTCCTTGGCACACTATCATATGCTTTTTCCAAATCTAAGAACACTACTATCAAGTCCTTCCCCTTTTCCCAATGCTTCTCCATTAATTAACGGAGGGAAAGATGAGGTCTGGCGTTCCTCTGTTACTTCTGAATCCATGCTGTTGTTCCTCAAATTGATGTTCTAAAATTTGTCTCAACCTCCTTCCTATGATCTTTCCCATTATCTTAAGGCAATGGGATAGCAGTGTGATTCCTTGGTAGTTACTACACTTCTTTTTACTTCCTTTCTTGAACAACAGTGATACTATTATTACTTTTTTCCAGTCTTCTGGCACTTTGTTCTCTTTCCGTATCACTCCCAGCATCCAATGTAACCATTGTATTCCATGAATTCCAGCTGCCTTAATCATATCTGCTGTCAACTCAACTACTCTTGCTGCCTTTCCCCCTTTCATCTGTGCCAGTGCATTTTCTGTTTCTGTCCAAGAAATTGGATACTGTTCTTCCTCTACTGCTTCTGCGTCTTTAACATCAGTATCATGTACTTGATCATTTTCCCCATTCAGTAAGATTTTGAAATAATTTTTCATCTCTTCCCTGATGCCTTCCATGTCCCTGATAATATCCCCTTCTTCTGTTTCAATCACTTTTATATCTTCTCTGCCAGACCTTTTACTTTTCAACAATGCATATAACATTTTTGGTTCCCTTTGCTATCTTCTTCTAGTCTCTGGGTGAATATGTCCCAACTCTTCTCCTTTTCTTCCTTCACTACTCTCTTTGCTTGGAGTTTCTTCTGTCGGTATTCCTGACCCAATGTTTCTACCTTGCGTTCATCTTGTGGCACCAGCCCTTGATTCTGATTTTGTTTGTCAACCTGCATGTTCTTCTTTGCTATCTTCTTCTTCTTCTTCAAGTGCTGTGTCCTCTCAGGACGGTGGCGATCAGTAGCATGATCTGTTTTTTCTCCATAGCTCTTCTGAACAGTTCGAGTCTTGTCACCCCAAACCACTGGCTTAAGTTGTCGAGCCACGACCTCTTTCTTCGCCCCGGAGTATGTCTTCCATTAATTTTCCCTTGGAGTATTAATTGAAGTTGTTATTTACTGTTTTGCATCATATGACCAAAGTATTCTAGCTTTCTTCTCTTGAAGGTATTGAGAATTTCAGGTTTTTTGTTCATACACTGCAAAACTTCTACATTGGTAATTTTGGCTGTCGAAGGTATCTTCAGCATCCTTGGTACTGTACCCGATACCTAGTTGAGGCTATCGGCTACGCCAGCAGACATTAAGCCGTAGTTGAGGTTTTTTGGAAGAGTTAAGAAAAGATAGCGCTCAGATCGAGTCAAGAGGAATGTCAGGATGACGTAGTAGGTCTAGGATTTAGAAGGCGCTGACCGCAGTCAAGCAGATGGAATTATGGATGGAATTATGAAGCTTTATTAAGATCTATATGGAACATGGTATTTAAACATCTTAGAAGAGGAGATATAACATGCATTATATGTGGTAATAATTTGAAGGAAGTCAGATAACCCTTAAGTTATCTTATAACTTAATAGCCGATATGATGGGGGTTCGAGATTATATTTGTGACGCAAGACCACGGTGGTGGGGAGGACGTCACGTGACCGCACCAGGCAGGTAAGGGTCGAGGCAGTGCAGACACTGTCAGTGGAGCTCTGTGAGCCAAGCAAGAGAGTCGAGCTGAGTAGCACACGCCTAGCGCATGGTACAAGGTCGCGCAGCGAACAGAAACTGTCACGGAAAGTGAAAGCGACAGTTTCGACTTCACCGAGCCGCGAACGACAAGTAGGTCAGTGAACCGGGCGGACATACGGAGCAAGCAAGCATAGACGGCCGGGATTTCAGAACAGCATTGCGAGTAGTTGGAGAACTTTATTCCATGCTGCATTTCAACGCAGAACAGAATAGTAGAGCGACATGGCGAGGCCAGCTTTAGGCGGAGATGATTATAGCATTGCAGTAAAACCGAGCGGGTTATTTCCCATTATATACGCAAGCATTATGACAGAAGCTGAACTTCATTACTACATTGAGTTAGAACGTTTATTCAGCATTTGAATTATAAAAGCAAATAGTTACGAGATACTGCAACTTTGAATTTCGAATGGACATAGTTTTTCTTAATGACATTACGACTATGCATTTCATAACGCAGTCCAAGTAACATTAACAATTTTAAGCAAACGGAATGTTGTAAGCATATGCACTTAGGAACATTAGCACGTGCATTAATGCAATTATTTCTTATGCAGTGTTATGAATTACCGAGTATGAACACAGCTACAGGGTGTTTCATAAACTTAAACACTCTGATAAAACAATTTTATTTTCTACAAGTAAAACTAAACCGCTGTGGAAATTGAACTTTCAACACTCAAACTGAACATTGTATAGAACAGTGGCGTAACGTAGAAGAGGAATAGGGGGTCCGCTGTTTCTATGAACTTTTTCGTGAGGATTTGGACAATATCCGCTATGGATAACCAGAAGTTCATCATGTCGGAGTAAACGCAGACAGAGACGCGATGGCACCACAGAGCGATGGATTCGATTCCTGACGAGGAGGAGGTCCACCAGCTGATTCACTTGGGATTCGAAGGCAATCGTCATTGCATGGATGGAATGATATGCACGCCGATCTTTCGAGAAATTCATTACATAGGGAAAATCGACGATCTTTGAAATTTAATAACAGCTGATTATGAGAAGGTACTGTAAGAGTTATAACTTTCTGATACGATTATTTTCATGAATACTGGGCACACATTTATATGTTTCTAATAGGAGTGATACGATTATTTAAGACATGGCTTTGACTTTATATGCTTCGAATTTTTGCTAGAATATGGCGTGACCATATGATATGGCAGGCATCATTATACGAAATTCTCACCACTGGTTGGCTTTATTAAGCAGATGTTTGGTCTTTTAGACATTTTTCCAGCAAGGATAGTTTTCATGAATAGTTTTTTTGTGTGACGAGTATTTCGAACTCGTGATCTGCAATTGATTATCTAAAATTACTTCGTCAGTTCATTGCATACTAGCGAGTGTGTATTATTCATCAGTAGGGATTTTTTCCATTGGATTGTTTGGAGATATTAAGATGTTATTCACTTTAGTGAATGAATATCGCTTTTATATGACAACTAGAGACTTGTTGATTCCTATCTGGTACATTCACTCATTTTAGTCGTCGAGATGGGGTCTTTCGTATTTATACGATTGTATGGTGGTTACTCATCTTACCCATCGTTTAGGGCACTATCATGATCAGTCGACGGGGCGAGGTCTTTCGTATTTATACGATTGAACGGTGGTTACTCATCTTACTTGCCATTGAGGGACTCATTTTTATCATCCGAGTGTACATGAGATTGTAAGTGAATCAAACAAGGAACTACTAGTCACATATCAGTCGAAATTTTGTTAAATAAAGTAAAGATAAATGTTAGCAGGGTTACATTTGTAATTCTTGTTTGCCAATCCAATATTTTGTTGCTATACTCTTTTGAGAGTAATTTCAGTTTAACAGCTGGTACAGCTGATGCTTTTGATGATTTTTATAATTGTGTTGGATACCTTTGAGAAGGACTTAAAATAATTGAATCTTGTAAGATGAATCATTAATGGTCAGATTTATTTTAAGGCAGATCAGTATTGCAGATTTTGATATGAGAGATTATAGCACATTGGTGTTTTTCTGTGATGTGAATTATGAGAATTGTAAGAGAATTTATGCTATTTGAAAGCAGATCTTGAATTACTAAGGTAATATTTTTTTCCAATTGTTTAAGAAGTTGTCTAGATGTGATCAGATTAATTACAGTTATTGGAGATTGTGTGCGTTGATAATTTGAAGCCAGTTATATATATTTTTTGTAGATCATGCAACATGGTTAAGTGAAGTTTGTGATAGGCATTTTGTGGAAGTTGCCAAGTGATAGTTGCAATGTTGCTAATGCATTTTGAAGCAGACATGAGGTTGTCGAACCCAGTCTAGCGTAATTGTTGAGATCCATGCTGTATGTGCTGAATATTTGTGGAGTTTTGTGGAATAATTGTTGTATTCAAATGTGATATTTGAAGAATTGAGGATATATAATGTCGTTGTGGATAGTCAGATCCAACGTGATATCGTGAAGGCAATAATATTTCTTGGCATGCAAATTAAATACGAGATATAACCTGGAAGTGATAAAACTGTAAGACAACGTTCTATAAACCATATTAAACAATTTGTTAGGAAATTAAACAAATAAATAAAGTTGATAATACAAGATTTTCTGCGAATAATAATTAATGAAATAATAATCTGAAAATTAAGCATATTAATGATCTGACCTAATGAAATAAAAATCAGAATGACTAGATGAAATAATAAGAATCTAAATAACCAGAAGAGTAAAATTTAAACAAGTTGATAAATTAAATTTTGGAATAAATCAATGAATTAAATAAATGGATGAATTAAAGATTGGATAAATAAACTGATTTAAATAAATTAATAGATGATTGGATAGATGATGAATGACTGAATTAGAAGGTGATAATTAATTAAAGAAGCTGATGATTAATGAATTTATATGGAATTAAAATAAATTTAATTGAGATATAATTTGAGGAATTGCAACTTGAGTTGAGGATTTAAATGATTTAATGGTGATGAGTTGATGATTCTGACAGGAATATGTTGAATTTTGAGATGAGAATTAATGTGAGAAATATTTAATTTTGATGATGATGATAAGTATGACCAATGAGAAGTGGATTTTCTGTAATTCACGAACAAGAAATTATTAATGACAATGTAAATAGTGTAAATTACTTATTCGATGTTTAGGAGCATTTTACTAACATGTTTAACATTTGAATTATGCCATGCAAGCCATAAATTGCGTGATATTTAAAATATGTGATTATAATATGTGTATGTTTAGACAGATTAATAACTTTTTCAAATCCACATTCATGATGTTAAATTAAAGAGAAATTAGGTCTCAGGTATCACAAATGTCAGTGACGAAAGACATAGTGCTACAGTGATCCTGAGAACCCAAGAGAACTTAAGAGATTTTTCTTGTTCTATGTGGATGAAATATTTTTGATTAGAAAAGAGATGGTTCGATTTTTGGACAATGACAATTTAACGTTGGCATTCGACCATACTCTCAGGTAGGATGAATATTTAAAATGTCTGTCTGACTATCAAAGTGAAATAAATTTGTTTTTATCTTAGTTGTGATCTGATGATGGTGTGATTTTCCTTTTTCTTTCCTTGTCTTGAGTAAGGCTTAACCGGAAAGGATGTGGTTTGCTAGGAATTCAGTTGATGGCGCCCATTTATATTTGCATTATTCTTATTAAACTTAAGCCCGTAACGACCCTAGAGATACTTTGTCTCGTGTTACCCACTGCTTTTTCGATAACTCAGCTGAATTTCCGGCACATTCCTTATTTGACTAGAGGTTCATTTAACTCCGCTCTGTCCTGGAACTCCAGGAATGCGATGTAATAGCAGATGGGTCATCGCATCCCCAGGACGAACGGGTACAGAGAGAGAGGGAGAATTGGCGCCCAACGTGGGGCTCGAGATTTACGGAGAACAAGGAAGCGATGAAGATAGATTCAACTCTATTTAGGACAGATGTTGATCTGTTAAAGGAACAAGTCGCGTCAGTAAAGAATACATGCGAAGACAAGATAGATAAGTTGAAAAACGATTTAGAGGAGAGTAACAAAACGCAGAATGTTACGTCGTTAGATGAGTTGAAGACTCAGGTCAAGACCGTAGAGAAACTGGCAGAAGATAGGATGACTAAACTAGAATCTATGATTAATAGTTTCACCAGTCAAAATATTACATCAGGGGAAATATCGATAAATCAGACAGCGATAGACCGCAGTATGAGTAATCAAGAAGTTAGCATGGGAGAAGACCGTCAAACGCAACCGAATGTGACATTCGAAAGGGCAAGTTCAACCCCTCAGGATAATCCGAGTTCAAATAGGAGTACGTTGGGTACAAGTGAACGATACTCAGGTCCAGTTACCATTATCAGAAATCTGGATGACAAGCCGAGGAAGTTTTCTGGAAATACAGGGGTCACACCAGTCGAATTTCTGCGAGATATTCGAGACTACATGGCGGAACATAGAGTAGCCAAAGAAAGAGAGCTAAGGATAGTCGAACGCGCCTTAGACGGGTCTGCGCTTACTTGGTTTAGAGCATTCAGAAGCAATTTTGCGAATATGGAGCAATTTGCAATAGCATTCCTAAGGAGATTTTGGAGTGCAGAAGATCAACTGAACGTAAGAGCAGAAATGTACTCGAAGCGTTATTCTACGTCACATCCGACGCATTATGCCAATTATTTTACGTCACAGTTGGCTAAATTGCAGTTTCTGATTCCTCCATTGCCTGAAGAAGAGCTTTTGCAAGCTTTAGCGAGACAGTTACCGATTGAGGTACAGCGATCACTCATAGCGTCGGGAGCAAACACACTTGAGCACTATGACGACATTTTACGGCGATTGGACTATACAAGCGCTCAAGTTACGCCTAGAAATACAAGAAACGACAATAGAAACACGCAAGAGGTGAATGCGGTAGTCGTTGATAACGCAGCTCAAACGGACAGAAGAGATTCCTGGGAAAACAGAAGGAACGAAGGAAATCGAGGAAACATCCGTAACGTTCGTGGAAATGATCGGTATAGAGGACCATATGAGAGGCCATACGATCAGGAAGCAAGAGATAGCCGATATAGAAATTAAAACCAGAATTCCAGATATCAAGATAGGAATCGATACAACAATAGATATCGTGGTAGAAACAACTGGAGCCAAGGTCAACAGTATAATCGAAACGACAGGCAGGATGGCCGAAGAAACGATCCTAATGAAGGACGAGATAATCGTGAATACGAGAGATCGAGGCAAGAAAATAGACAGCCTAGTGCACCACTCGAGGAGACAGTCAGAGATGTCAATCGAGCAAGCACGAGTGGCGAAGGAAAAAAAAACGTCAAATTAACTTTAGAGAAAGATGCTAATCATTGGGAATCGATCATCATTGTCGAAACGTATCAGGTCAAGGACGAGGATTTAATCGAGGAGGAAGACATAGTACATCGAGGAAATAGACATGAATTGCCAGTTATCAGTGTGGAAGTCATGGGAAAGGAAATAAAGACACTTGTAGACACGGGGGCTATGGTGAGCTTGATATCCATAGGTTGCCTGGATGAGTTGAAATTATCAGGAGAAATTACAATGTTGCCAACTGTTGTTAGCAAGATTCAAGGGGTGATCCCAGACAGGAGTATGAAATGTAAAAGTCAGGTACTTTTAGATGTTGGGATTGGAACCAGAAGTTTTGAACAGATGTTCCTAGTAGTGGGTCAACTACATTTTGACATGATCCTAGGAGTGGATTTCTTAAGTGAAAGTGGCCTGATCATAGATATGCAGAGTAGGCGCATGTACTTTCCAGAAGGGGTCATGGAAAATCAGGAATCCGAGATGACATTCTTTAGAGAGAATATATTGGATGAGATAGTATGCAGCGTTGAAAGGCCTATACAAGATAGAACTAGCATGAAAAGTAAAATAAATCCAGAAATTAAGGAACAGTTTAATGAAGCAATTTCAGAATATGAGGACATATTCAATGACAAACCAGGTCTCATAGAAAATTTTACCTACAGCATCAAGTTGATGGATGACAAACCATACCATAAAAATTTATATCCCATTCCGGATAAATGGAAGGAGGAAGTTAGTATAATGATAAGCGATATGGAGAAAGATGGAATAATTAAGAAGATGCCAACTGCGTATTTGAATCCTTTAGCTGTTGTCAAGAAACCTAATGGTAAGCTGAGGATATGCCTAGATGCTAGAGCCCTTAATGAAAGAGTTCTTCCTGAACACGACAGGCCACCTGTTATTCGTGAATTATTACGCAGATTCAGAGGAAAGAGTTTCTTTTCGACAATCGATCTGACTAGTTCTTATTATCATGTTGAGCTAGCAGAAGACTGCAAACAATACACAGGGTTCTTGTTTGACCATAAAACATATGTATTCAATAGGTTACCTTTTGGAGTGAAAAATAGTGGTCCGGTGATGATCCGAGCACTAGATGAAAATTTGTCAGATGCAGTTAAGGAGCATGTGGTGAGCTATATTGATGACCTGATTATAGCGTCTGAGACAGCGGAAGAACATATCAGGCACCTTCGAATGCTTTTTGAAGATCTTTGGAGGACGAACTTCAAGGTGAATTTCAATAAATGTCAGTTCTTTCATGAAGAAATTGAATTTCTTGGACATAGAATCGATGGAGATGGTTATAGGCCCAATCCAAAGAAGATCATGGCAATTTCAGAGTTTCCAACCCCACGAAAGATTAAAGAGATACGGCAGTTTTTAGGCATGTGTCAGTTCTTTTCAACACATTGTCCTGAATATACTGAAACGATGGCACCTCTGCAGGATTTACTAAGGAAGGGAAATCGATGGAAATGGGACGACAAATGCAATCAAGCGTTTTTAACGGCTAAGAAAATGTTGATCCAAAATATCAAGCTTGAGTAC
This sequence comes from Meconema thalassinum, assembly GCA_946902985.2. NCBI lineage: Eukaryota > Metazoa > Arthropoda > Insecta > Orthoptera > Tettigoniidae > Meconema > Meconema thalassinum. The sequence goes on along the minus strand of OX336389.2, from coordinate 368,312,152 downwards.
CCAGATTTTACAAGAAGATTTTTTGTGGAGACAGACGCATCCAAAATAGGTATCAGTGGGATCCTATATCAGTTGGATGATGACAAGAAACATAGGTATTTAGCTTTCACCAGTCGCAAGCTCAGGAATTGTGAGAAGAATTACTATGCAACTGAGTTAGAGGCATTAGCAGTGGTTCATGCTCTTAAGACGTGGAAGAAGGTGTTGTTTGGACATGACATAACTGTGATCACAGATCATAAAGCCCTCCAATTTATTATGAAGACAGATTTAGCGAGTGACCGCATCACCAGATGGGCTCTGTTCTTACAACAATTTAACCCAACTGTTGTACATAGACCTGGGAAATTAAATCTGTTAGCAGATGTGTTGAGCAGAAACCCTTGTGAGGAAGGAATTGTCAACCATATAAATTTGATTCAAGAGGATAATGGTACTCTAGAAAAGTTGAAGATGTTTGCGCAAACTCAGAAGAGATATGCACCTTTGCGAAGAATTTACCGTTTTTTAACACGTAGGATGGACAACGCTGATCCAGATTTTCAAAGAACTGAGATAGAGGCTAGAAAATACCATATTATGGGAGGTGTTATATGCCAATATATCGACCAGGATCATACTAAACTTAGAATAGTGATCCCACCCAAGCTTGTCAAACCAGTTATTTGGATGATACACCGAACTGCAGCTCATGTAGGTGTAGACAAGACTTTGGCTCTCGCTCAAGAAACCTTCGTTTGGAGACAAATGGGACAAACGATTCGCGACGTCATAAAGACCTGTGACAGTTGTCAGCGAAGTAAATACTCATCTAAGTTAATGAAAGAGGTTCCTAGATCAATATTACCCAACAAGCCAAGAGAACTCTTCGCTACGGACATTTTCGGTCCGATTCCTCGTTCGACGAAAGGAAATCAGTTCGTTTTGGTAACAGTAGACGTATTTTCTAAATACGTATCTCTATGCCCTATCCAGAAAGCTACATCCAAGTACGTGATCAACAGATTAGAGAAAACAGTTATTCCGAGCATGGGGAAACCTGAAGTTTTGTTGAGTGACCATGGATCACAATTTACCAGTATGGAATTTTCTACTGCTATGGATCGTTTAGGAATAAGGCATGTGTTTAATTCTGTACGGTATCCAGAGGGAAATCCAGCCGAAAGAATTATGCCGGAAATCAGTAAGATGTGTCGCTTATATGTGTCAAGGCAGCACCATAGATGGATGGAAGTGATACCCATCATTAGTCAATGCTTGAATTCCACAGTACATGAAAGCACAGGACAGATTCCGTCCATGCTTCATCATGGATTGAAACCGGATAGACCATGGGACCGAGTCGTGAGGGCACCAGTAGATCCTCAACCCACACAAGAAAGAAGAGTCGAGATGGCAGGAGAGAGACTCAGAAGACAGGCGGAGAAGAGAGCCAGGAGACAGGCAGGAAGGAGGTTCCACGAGCCATTTCAAGAAAATGATGAGGTGCTGATTAGGAAGCCAGTCACTTCAAACCTTCAACTGAAAATCTACCATAAATTTGCGCCATTGTACGCTGGTCCATTCCGTATTGAAGAAACGTACCGAAATAATAGCTACAAGATTGTCAGAATGGATACTGATGAAGTTGTAGGAACTTTTAATGCGGCTAGCATTAGAAAGTACCATCACGCTGATTAAGAGAATTGTAGAGCTATCGTGTACATGTGTTATATATAGAATGCCTGAGAGTGTATTTTTTTCTCAATCCTGATAAAAAAAAGGAGATGTACGGGAGAGATGTACCCGATACCTAGTTGAGGCTATTGGCTACGCCAGCAGACATTAAGCCGTAGTTGAGTTTTTTTGGAAGAGTTAAGAAAAGATAGCGCTCAGATCGAGTCAAGAGGAATGTCAGGATGACGTAGTAGGTCTAGGATTTAGAAGGCGCTGACCGCAGTCAAGCAGATGGAATTATGGATGGAATTATGAAGCTTTATTAAGATCTATATGGAACATGGTATTTAAACATCTTAGAAGAGGAGATATAACATGCATTATATGTGGTAATAATTTGGAGGAAGTCAGATAACCCTTAAGTTATTTTATAACTTAATAGCCGAGATGATGGGGGTTCGAGATTATATTTGTGACGCAAGACCACGGTGGTGGGGAGGACGTCACGTGACCGCACCAGGCAGGTAAGGGTCGAGGCAGTGCAGACACTGTCAGTGGAGCTCTGTGAGCCAAGCAAGAGAGTCGAGCTGAGTAGCACACGCCTAGCGCATGGTACAAGGTCGCGCAGCGAACAGAAACTGTCACGGAAAGTGAAAGCGACAGTTTCGACTTCACCGAGCCGCGAACGACAAGTAGGTCAGTGAACCGGGCGGACATACGGAGCAAGCAAGCATAGACGGCCGGGATTTCAGAACAGCATTGCGAGTAGTTGGAGAACTTTATTCCAAGCTGCATTTCAACGCAGAACAGAATAGTAGAGCGACATGGCGAGGCCAGCTTTAGGCGGAGATGATTATAGCATTGCAGTAAAACCGAGCGGGTTATTTCCCATTATATACGCAAGCATTATGACAGAAGCTGAACTTCATTACTACATTGAGTTAGAACGTTTATTCAGCATTTGAATTATAAAAGCAAATAGTTACGAGATACTGCAACTTTGAACTTCGAATGGACATAGTTTTTCTTAATGACATTACGACTATGCATTTCATAACGCAGTCCAAGTAGCATTAACAATTTTAAGCAAACGGAATGTTGTAAGCATATGCACTTAGGAACATTAGCACGTGCATTAATGCAATTATTTCTTATGCAGTGTTATGAATTACCGAGTATGAACACAGCTACAGGGTGTTTCATAAACTTAAACACTCTGATAAAACAATTTTATTTTCTACAAGTAAAACTAAACCGCTGTGGAAATTGAACTTTCAACACTCAAACTGAACATTGTATAGAACAGTGGCGTAACGTAGAAGAGGAATAGGGGGTCCGCTGTTTCTATGAACTTTTTCGTGAGGATTTGGACAATATCCGCTATGGATAACCAGAAGTTCATCATGTCGGAGTAAACGCAGACAGAGACGCGATGGCACCACAGAGCGATGGATTCGATTCCTGACGAGGAGGAGGTCCACCAGCTGATTCACTTGGGATTCGAAGGCAATCGTCATTGCATGGATGGAATGATATGCACGCCGATCTTTCGAGAAATTCATTACATAGGGAAAATCGACGATCTTTGAAATTTAATAACAGCTGATTATGAGAAGGTACTGTAAGAGTTATAACTTTCTGATACGATTATTTTCATGAATACTGGGCACACATTTATATGTTTCTAATAGGAGTGATACGATTATTTAAGACATGGCTTTGACTTTATATGCTTCGAATTTTTGCTAGAATATGGCGTGACCATATGATATGGCAGGCATCATTATACGATATTCTCACCATTGGTTGGCTTTATTAAGCAGATGTTTGGTCTTTTAGACATTTTTCCAGCAAGGATAGTTTTCATGAATAGTTTTTTTGTGTGACGAGTATTTCGAACTCGTGATCTGCAATTGATTATCTAAAATTACTTCGTCAGTTCATTGCATACTAGCGAGTGTGTATTATTCATCAGTAGGGATTTTTTCCATTGGATTGTTTGGAGATATTAAGATGTTATTCACTTTAGTGAATGAATATCGCTTTTATATGACAACTAGAGACTTGTTGATTCCTATCTGGTACATTCACTCATTTTAGTCGTCGAGATGGGGTCTTTCGTATTTATACGATTGTATGGTGGTTACTCATCTTACCCATCGTTTAGGGCACTATCATGATTAGTCGACGGGGCGAGGTCTTTCGTATTTATACGATTGTACGGTGGTTACTCATCTTACTTGCCATTGAGGGACTCATTTTTATCATCCGAGTGTACATGAGATTGTAAGTGAGTCAAACAAGGAACTACTTGTCACATATCAGTCGAAATTTTGTTAAATAAAGTAAAGATAAATGTTAGCAGGGTTAAATTTGTAATTCTTGTTTGCCAATCCAATATTTTGTTGCTATACTCTTTTGAGAGTAATTTCAGTTTAACAGCTGGTACAGCTGATGCTTTTGATGATTTTTATAATTGTGTTGGATACCTTTGAGAAGGACTTAAAATAATTAAATCTTGTAAGATGAATCATTAATGGTCAGATTTATTTTAAGGCAGATCAGTATTGCAGATTTTGATATGAGAGATTATAGCACATTGGTGTTTTTCTGTGATGTGAATTATGAGAATTGTAAGAGAATTTATGCTATTTGAAAGCAGATCTTGAATTACTAAGGTAATATTTTTTTCCAATTGTTTAAGAAGTTGTCTAGATGTGATCAGATTAATTACAGTTATTGGAGATTGTGTGCGTTGATAATTTGAAGCCAGTTATATATATTTTTTGTAGATCATGCAACATGGTTAAGTGAAGTTTGTGATAGGCATTTTGTGGAAGTTGCCAAGTGATAGTTGCAATGTTGCTAATGCATTTTGAAGCAGACATGAGGTTGTCGAACCCAGTCTAGCGTAATTGTTGAGATTCATGCTGTATGTGCTGAATATTTGTGGAGTTTTGTGGAATAATTGTTGTATTCAAATGTGATATTTGAAGAATTGAGGATATATAATGTCGTTGTGGATAGTCAGATCCAACGTGATGTCGTGAAGGCAATAATATTTTTTGGCATGAAAATTAAATACGAGATATAACTTGGAAGTGATAAAACTGTAAGACAACGTTCTATAAACCATATTAAACAATTTGTTAGGAAATTAAACAAATAAATAAAGTTGATAATACAAGATTTTCTGCGAATAATAATTAATGAAATAATAATCTGAAAATTAAGCATATTAATGATCTGACCTAATGAAATAAAATCAGAATGACTAGATGAAATAATAAGAATCTAAATAACCAGAAGAGTAAAATTTAAACAAGTTGATAAATTAAATTTTGGAATAAATCAATGAATTAAATAAATGGATGAATTAAAGATTGGATAAATAAACCGATTTAAATAAATTAATAGATGATTGGATAGATGATGAATGACTGAATTAGAAGGTGATAATTAATTAAAGAAGCTGATGATTAATGAATTTATATGGAATTAAAATAAATTTAATTGAGATATAATTTGAGGAATTGCAACTTGAGTTGAGGATTTAAATGATTTAATGGTGATGAGTTGATGATTCTGACAGGAATATGTTGAATTTTGAGATGAGAATTAATGTGAGAAATATTTAATTTTGATGATGATAAGTATGACCAATGAGAAGTGGATTTTCTGTAATTCACGAACAAGAAATTATTAATGACAATGTAAATAGTGTAAATTACTTATTCGATGTTTAGGAGCATTTTACTAACATGTTTAACATTTGAATTATGCCATGCAAGCCATAAATTGCGTGATATTTAAAATATGTGATTATAATATGTGCATGTTTAGACAGATTAATAACTTTTTCAAATCCACATTCATGATGTTAAATTAAAGAGAAATTAGGTCTCAGGTATCACAAATGTCAGTGACGAAAGACATAGTGCTACAGTGATCCTGAGAACCCAAGAGAACTTTAGAGATTTTTCTTGTTCTATGTGAATGAAATATTTTTGATTAGAAAAGAGATGGTTCGATTTTTGGACAATGACAATTTAACGTTGGCATTCGACCATACTCTCAGGTAGGATGAATATTTAAAATGTCTGTCTGACTATCAAAGTGAAATAAATTTGTTTTTATCTTAGTTGTGATCTGATGATGGTGTGATTTTCCTTTTTCTTTCCTTGTCTTGAGTAAGGCTTAACCGGAAAGGATGTGGTTTGCTAGGAATTCAGTTGATGGCGCCCATTTATATTTGCATTATTCTTATTAAACTTAAGCCCGTAACGACCCTAGAGATACTTTGTCTCGTGTTACCCACTGCTTTTTCGATAACTCAGCTGAATTTCCGACACATTCCTTATTTGACTAGAGGTTCATTTAACTCCGCTCTGTCCTGGAACTCCAGGAATGCGATGTAATAGCAGATGGGTCATCGCATCCCCAGGACGAACGGGTACAGTACGTCCACATTTCAAACGCTTGTAGCTTCTTGCACATGGTTTCAGTTAATGTCCATGCTTCAACGCCGTAGAGTAGAATGCTGAAAATGTAACATCTGAGGAGTCATGTCCGTGGTGCAATGGACAGGTCTCGGCTTATTAAAACTTTTCAGAATTTTTGAAAGGAAGTTCTAGCTTGTTCAATTCTACATCGGATCTCTCTGCCAAGGTCCCAGTTATCATTAATGTGGCATCCTTGGTATTTAAATGATGTCACCTTGTCAATCCAGTCATTTCCAACTCTGAGACTTTCATGAATGCCATCTTCTTTCCTACGTATAACCATCCACTTAGTCTTCTTCACATTCAGCCCTAGGCCCATGGTGTTACTGGCCTCATTTACAACATTGAGCAGTTCTTGTAAATCTTAAAGATTGGTTGCAAGTATGACAGTGTCATCTGCATACCTGATATTATTTATTGTGACTCCATTAAGTATCACTCCTGGAGTCTTTCCATAAAGAGCATCACGAAAAATCCTTTCCGAATAGAGGTTGAAAGGCATTGGGGAAAGAATACAGCCTTGTCTAACTCCTTTCATAATTGACACTTCTTCTGAGACCTGACCATCTACTCTTACACAGCACTCTGGTTCCAGTAGAGATTACTAATAATACGGATCTCCCATCCGTCGAGCCCTAATTATTCTTGAAGTATGTTAATGAGCCTGTTATGCTGGAGATTATCGAAAGCTTTCTCATAGTCAATGAAACAGGCATAAACATCACCATTGACATACCAACACCTCTGGATTAACACCTGCAGACTAAATAACGCTTCCCTAGTATTTTTCTGAAGCCGAATTGTGAGATTCCGATTATTTCCTCACACTTAGACTTTCAGAACATGACTCATCAAACTAATGGTTCTATATTCATTGCAATATTTTGCATTAGTTTTCTTAGGTAAGACAAAAAAGTTGATTTGAGCCAGTCATTGGGAATGTTACTACTCCGGTAGGTACTGTTGAACAAGTCGACCAATAATGAAAGGGATTTTTCTTTCATAAGTAGTTTCAGTATCTCAGTGTAAATTCTCATCGGGGCCTGGAACCCTTCCAGTCTTCATTGTTCTTATGGCATATTCCACTTCTGCATGTGTGATATCCACACCATCGCCTTCCCATGCACCATGATCAGCATTTCTGCAGTCCATGAAGAGATTCTGAATACCATATATTCCTTCCATTCCTTCAATTTCTCTTCTGTGCTAGATAAGATATCACCATCTTTGTTGAAGAGGACTCCACTTATCTTATTCTTGTATATATCTGTTGCCTGCCTCACTTTCTTGTACTTGCTGAATGAGTCATGTTTGAATTTAGAAATTCTATTTCCTCACCCTCCTGAGAAAGTTGTTGTTCTTTTGCAAACCTTATTTTCTGCTTTATTAATTTCTGCAATATTTTGTAATTCGTGGGATCTTTATTCTTAAATGCTCTTCGCTGATCCATCAGCTGCAGAATTTCTTTTGTCATCCGGGGCTTGTTTTTATTTCTCCTGGCATCTTTTAGTTTTGCGTAACTTATTTCATTCATTGCAGATTTAATATGATCCCAAGTCCCTTCGATATCATTTACATTCATACTGTCCTGAATGTCCACAAGTTATACACACAGTTCTGTCTGCACTTCATTCTTCAGTTCAAGGTTTTGAAGTTTCTGAATCTAAATCCAATTAGTTCTTCCCTTATAATTGCATTTCTTCAGTCTGATATTCATAAATGCAAACAGTAGGTTACGATCTGAGTTGATATCAGCTCCAGGATAAGTTTTCACACATTTGATGGAGTTTCTGAAACGCTTATTCATTGTGATCTGGTTCCTAATGTTGCTATCAACATTTGAGATCCACATATAGAGATGACATGGAGGCAGCTGAAAATGTGTGTTTGCTATAATAGGATCTTGCTCCTCACAAAACTGAACCAATCGATCACCTCGAAAATTGCTTGCACCTAAACCAAAATCACCGAAAATATCAGCACGTCTACCATGGCCCACCTTAGCATTGTAATCACCCATTACAATGTTGATATTATGTCTTTTAGTGAAAGATATGGCTGTTTCTATTTTGGTGTAAAAATCTTCAATTTCATTGTCTGACGAATCACATGTTGGAGCATATACTTGGATGATATTCACCGAAATTGGACATGCATCAAGTTGTAGTAAACATACTCTGTCAGATACGGGCACAAATGATTTCAGAGACTTACTGATATCGTGATGTATAATGAAACCAACACCATTAAAGTGATGAGGATCATCATTACCAGAATAGTACACTTGATAACCGTTGACTACACATTTTCCAGAATGTGTTCAGCGCATTTCACTGATTCCAAGCATATCAATACCGAGTCTTTCCATCTCTCTGATAGCATTATGAGTCTTTCCACTTAGAAACGAGCTACGGACATCCCAAGTAGCTATCTTTCTCATGACTGGCCCGGAGATTCTTAGCATCCCCTGCCCACTAAAGGGCTGCCGGGGACTGGGGGCCTTGGCTTTTTGTTTTCCAGTCATGCTAAAGATTTTCCTGGGGATTAAATATGAGGTAGTTTCCCATTGCCTTCCTCACACATAGACCGCTTTCACCACTATGGTTACGCTCTGAAATGTGTGCTACAACGCCGTATCAGCCAAAACCTAGGCTGGCGCCGATGTGCACTAATAACGAAAATGGTTTCCCAGTCTGTCATAGCAACAGGGGCGGATTTACGTATAGGCTGTATAGGCGGCAGATTTTAGGGGGCGGCAAATTTTGACTAATTTTAAATATACCGTATATATTTTTTATTTAAAAAATAAAAATTTGAAATTAATAGATATTGAGAACCGTCTAAATATTTTGGATGGTCGCCATGTTGGATTTATATATGTAGGCCATAGATTTATGTACTATTAGATAACGATTATTGTGTAGGTTCATTATTCAAACGTTCAGTTCGATCGCATGATTAATACACAAGAAATAAAAACTTAATTTTAAAATTTCGCACTGCCACCATCTTGAGGTTATGTAAACAATCTGAATATGTTCATGCATCTACACACATCAAAAAAAGTTTTGCATCACCTCGGTTCCAAGAGTTCCGGAACCGTTAAATACAAAGGGAATAGAGATCAACACAAACAACATTTCAGCTCGTTTTATTGCTCATGAGACCCACACATTGCATGTTGTACCATCATACAGCTAGACTTTCAGCATTTGTGGTCCAGATTGCAGTACACACCACTACCTCTAATACCCAGTAGCACGTCCTCTTGCATTGATGCATGCCTGTATTCGCCGTGGCATACTATCCACAAGTTCATCAAGACACTGTTGGTCCAAATTGTCCCACTCCTCAACGACAATTCGGCGTAAATCTCTCAGAGTGGTTGGTGGGTCAAGACGTCCATAAACAGCCCTTTTCAACATATCCCAGGCATGTTCGATAGGGTTCATGTCTGGCGAACATGCTGGCCACTGTAGTCGAGCGATGTCGTTATCTTGAAGGAACGCATTCACAAGATGTGCACGATGAGGTCGAGAATTGTCGTCCATGAAGACAAATGCCTCTCCAATATTCTGCCGATATGGTTGCACTATGGGTCGGAGGATGTCATTCAGGTATCGTAAAGCCGTTTCGGAGCCTTCCATGACCACCAGTGGCGTACGTCGGCCCCACATAATGCCACCCCAAAACATCAGGGAACCACCACCTTGCTGCACTCGCTGGACAGTGTGTCTAAGACGTTCAGCCTGACCAGGGTGCCTCCAAACACGTCTCCGACGATTGTCTGGTTGAAGGCATATGCGACACTCATCGGTGAAGAGAACGTGATGCCAATTCCGTGGGGTCCATTCAGCATGTTGTTGGGCCCATCTGTACCGCGCTGCATGGTGTCGGGGTTGCAAAGCTGGACCTCGCCATGGACGTCGGGAGTGAAGTTGCGCATCATGCAGCCTATTGCGCACAGTTTGAGTTGAAACACGACGTCCTGTGGCTGAACGAAACGCATTGTTCAACATGGTGGCATTGCTGTCAGGGTTCCTCCGAGCGGCAATCCGTAAGTAGCGGTCATCCACTACAGTAGTAGCCCTTGGGCGGCCTGAGCGAGGCCTGTCATCGACAGTTCCTGTATCTCTGTACCTCCTCCATGTCCGAACAACATCGCTTTGGTTCACTCTGAGACGCCTGGAAACTTCCCTTGTTGAGAGCCCTTCTTGACACAAAGTAACAATGCGGACGCGATCGAACTGCGGTATTGACCTTCTAGGCATGGTAGAACTACAGACAACATGAGCAGCGTACCTTCGTCCTGGTGGAATGACTGGAACTGATCGGCTGTCGTACCCCCTCCGTCTAATAGGCCCTGCTCATGCATGGTTGTTTACATCTTTGAGCAGTTTTAGTGACATCTATGAACAGTCAAAGGGACTGTATCTTGGATACAATATACACAGTCAACGTCTATATGCCGGAGATCTGGGAACCGAGGTGATGCAAAACTTTTTTTGATGTGTGTATAAGAGTAATGAGCGCCCCTTAGAGACAATCCAATTCCACTCATGTGACATATTATCAGGTTGAGAAATAGTGGGTCTTCTGTTACCGTATCTGTGTGCTGCGCGTTGGTGATCAAAGCCTCGGTTAGATGGAGACTGGTCTGATTATCTTGGGGGGCGCTCTGGTTGTTTTGCGTGGCTGGTACTTCTACCATGTTTTGTGTGGCTGGTGACTTTATCGTGATAGCTTTGCTAATTTCTTTAGTTGCGTCTGCATGGAGGGCTCCTGTTTTCTATGGTTGACCGGCTTATTGTGGCTGCTGTTCTTGATTCTTGCCGGGGGGAGAGAGGTTTTTCCCATCTCCCCGGCTACCGATTCTTGTACTCTTTCAATGAGTGTGGTTTCCATGTTCTGTTTCATTTGTTCTATGGATGCTTGCATGGATCTATAGAGCTTAATAGGCTTTGTATGAGGTCATCTTGTTTCCCTGCTTCCCGCAGCATTAGTTTGCATATCCACGTGAGTCTGCAGTTAGCCCTCGTAAGCGTGTCCAGTTCGCCTTGCGTCAGACCCGCACATTTCTTATGTTTCCTTCTTTCGCATGCCTCGCATGTAGCTAAGTCCCCATCTTCTTCTGTGCTGCGTTTGCATTTTCTGCAGAGCTCGGTAGGGTCCTTTTCCTGCAATCTCGGTGACAGAGGAGGGGCAGACTTTTTGATGAAACAAGTGATTGGTCTCGGTCCAGTGTGGATTTACTTCGTGTGAGGCTTGTAAAAGCCTTGTAACGTTTGTAACAGAAGACTGGGTTCGGTCCGGTACGGTTATGTTTCATTCGGAGCTAGACTGCTATTTATGCATCTTTTGTGCGATGGCATTCACAGAAATTGATCTCCGGTATGGTTATGTTTCATAGGAAGCTGGACTGCAATGTATGCGTCTTGTGTGCGAGGGCATTAACAGAAATTGTTTCTCAAGTGTTCGAGTTGTTAACTGCTGGAGTTTGGTCTATCTAACCTCACCAAATTCTTTGTGAAGACTGGTCTTTGTTTCCTGCTTATAAACTATTATTCACCTTCTTTGTTGCGAGTCTCTTGACGTCTTTTTGATCTTAATCTCTTTTGTCAATTTATCTAATAGATTGCACATCAATGAACTACAGTTAACTGTCTATAATTCGAATTATCTGAGAGCTAAAATTTGGCAAGTCACAACACATCTATTTCTTGTTTAAAAATTGAAAATGGATGGACGTAAAAGATTAAGTGGTGTTCAATGTAAAAAGCAAGCATCTGAAAAGGCGCAAAAACAAGAATTTTTTTGGCTAAAACCCCAAAATTGATACATTTTTAAACCTTCGACAAGTAAGTTGCTCAAAATCCGTGGCTTAGGCGGCAGCACGCCGGCCTCTCACCGCTGGATCCGTGGTTCAAATCCCGGTCACTCCATGTGAGATCTGTGCTGGACAAAACGGAGGCAGACAGGTTTTTCTCCGGGTACTCCGGTTTTCCCTGTCAAAATTTCATTCCAGCAACACTCTCCACTATCATTTCATTTCATCTGTCATTCATCTAATCATTGCCCCAGAGGAGTGCGTCAGGCCTCGGCAGCCGGCACAGTTCATATCCTCGCCGCTAGATGGGGGCTTCATTCATTCCATTCCTGACCCGGTCGGAGACTGGAAGCAGGCAGTGGATTTTCATTCAAGAAATCAGTTTTTCAAATGCAATGAACTGACGTTTTTATGTGCAAATGTATAGGTCAACAAGCATCTTCAGATGTTCCTCCTTCTTGCCCTTCCTCTACTTCTGCCATCCTGACTGCTACTGACTCTGTACCTGAGAATATTGATGTTGAAGAAAATGTACCAGATCAGATTACCTACATTTTCTGATGAGAAAGCAGAAGCGAGTGAAATTGAGAAAAATGTGTTTGTATTCAACAGTGATCCGGCTACTTGGATTGCGAATGAATTTTACCAAGAGTACGTTGCATGGAATGATTACAATCAAAATAAAGATTCTGATTTTAAGGAATCCAATGGAGTGTACCCTGAATATAATAGGTACTTGAACCAGCAGTGTTTAAAAGAAAACTTCAGAACGGGGAAATTGGGGATCGTAAGTGGCTTGTTTATGCCAAGAGTAAAGGTTCTGTTTTTGTGCACCGTGTTTGCTCTTTGGAGACACAACTGACGAATTTGCGTTCAGACACGGATTCAATTATTGGAAATTATTGGCTTCTACACACGAAAATTCAGATTATCATAAACAATCTTTCCTAAAATTGTTTAAAAGAGCTAATATACATGGAAGAGTAGATCATGGTTTAGTACAACAACTTCAAGAAGAAATTTCATACTGGAAAGAAGTCCTTAAAAGTGTTGTTGCTACTGTCAAAACCTTGGCAATTCGTGGACGCTCGTTTAGGGGCACAGGCAGCAATGAGCATTTCGGCGTTCCTAACAATAGACATTTTCTGATGTTAATAAGATATTTAAGACAATTCGATCCATTTATAGTTGAGCATATTCGTAATTATGGAGATAAAGGCAGTGGTAGTACAAGCTACCTATCCAAAACTATTTATGAAGAAGTCATTGAAATTATGGCTAAAAGAGTGACGTCTAAAATAGTTGAAGAAATCAAAACTGCGAAGTACTATTCTATCATTGTTGATTCGACACCAGACATCTCTCGTATTGACCAACTTTCATTCATTTTACGATATGTAAAACCAGACGGCACTGTTACTGAACGTTTTTTAACTTTACTAGACAATCCAGCAGTGGCGGCTGGTGACATTGTTGCAGCGTTGCACAACTCCCAATAATTTTACACCTAATTCGTAGTTTCTTTTCCTTTAATGCTTTAGTTTTATAGATCTAATTCACTCAAAAATGTGTGAAATTCATCTATATTTTGATATTATTTATCCAAATGCTTCACACTGTACCTATAAAAGCTGCCGCCTTCAAATCAAACTCCAGGGAGTTAGCTCTCTTGTGGCAACTCCCAAGCAGACAGCGCGGCGTACAGGACGAGGCTGGACGAGGCCAAGCTTGTGCATAGCATGCCGACCAGCATGGGTAGCAGGGAGTTGCAGACGAGCTGCCAGCCCCCTGGCAACACTCAATTCCAAATGGCCCGTTAGACTGCACCACTCTTTGGAAATGACAACACCCTCGATTTCTCTTACCCCGCGAAGGGTAGTTTGGTTAGTTAGTTATTTAGTTAGTTAGTTATTGTTGTTTTAAGGGGCGGAACTACGAGGTCATCTGCCCCTGAAGGGTAGTTTCTTTCCCACACCACTAGAGAATGCTATACCACCCACAACGGTACAAATATCGGAATTTCATAGGGAGACATTAGTTGGTTCACACCCAATTATTTTTAGATGTTTTCTCATCATAACTTCATTTAATATTTTTGTCAATTGTTCTGTGAAGCGATCCTAAGAACGCCACCGTGCTATAAGTACAGTAGATAAGTGGCTGAACTATTTTGCGACGTATTGTTGGTGTACTGTAGCGGTTTATGTTTGCTTTTACCTCTCTTGTTCTTGCGGTATTTGGGTTGCGATTAGTTCTGTATTTAGTTGATTTGAGTATTTTGGTTCCAGGCAGATACTTAACTGTGCATTTTTATTTTTTATTATTATTATTATTATTATTATTATTATTATTATTATTATTATTATTATTATTGTTTGGTTGATTGTGAGTAGACCTATGCATTCACTACGAAATTTCTTGGCTAGCAAAATTCAGTGTTTTGTTAGTTTGCTTTTCGCGCCACTTTCCGATGTAGCACCCAGATTTATCATCTGTGCATCTTGTAAGTTACCGTAGTATTTTATTTTAACGGAATGTTTAGTTTGAAACATTAATTGTATTGTGGAGTGTGAGTGAAAATGAATAGAGTAAGTAATTTGCTAGTCAGACAGTTTTTCCAGCTCCCTGATGACGATAAACTTACAGTAAAAACACTCGGTACACCATTACCGGATAAGTATTGTCCAAAATATAAGTATACGAGGGCGTTTAAAGGAGATATTTAAGGCAATAATAATTGGTTATGTGAATGCGATATTAAAAACGCTTTATTCTGTTTTACATGTTTGTTGGTGGAGAATTCGCGTGGACCAAAATAGGAGTTTTGGAAAATAATCCCTAAAATAAAGAAACATGAATCTTCAGCTGAGCGGCTTCGGTGCCGTAGTTGGTAGCATGCTGAGCCTCTATGCCCAAGATCGCGGGTTCAAACCCGGCCGAAGTCATCGGATTTTTTAAGAGCGTTAAAAATCCCTCAGTATGCATTCCTTCGGAGGGGAAGTAAAGCCGGCGGTCCCATGTCATAGATTTATGGCATGTTAAAGAACCTTCCACTTATTACACCTGTGTGAAGCTAATTTATAAGTTAAAAATTTGAACAACGCTCTTAGGTTCCAACGTTCGTCGCCAGGAGCCGACTGCGGTGGCGTGTAGTAACCAAGTTCTGAACTAGTAGTCGTTTACGGTGGCCTTTGGCGGCAAAAGTAGGAACTGCTTGAAATTCAATGTCTGTAGTCCTCACTTGAATTAAAAACAGATAACACTCACTAATACAGCCATCACAATTAACACCGGTTATCAGACAGTTTCTCCACACACCCAAAGTACAGGGGGCTACATGACTGCCTTGTCGCAGATCCTAAACTGAGGAACCAACCAACCAATCTTCAGCTGTTTGAAATTGACACTTTTTGGAACTGTTAACGAAGATGCACAATTGGACAGTGCCTATAGAAGGTAAATTGCGGAATATAACGAAGATGTTAGGCACAATAGATATGTGTTAAATATTGTAATAAACTGTATTCGTTTCTGTGGTTCTTTCGGACTGGCCTTGCGTGATCATGATGAAAGTGTAACATCAACAAATCCATGTGTTTTGAGAGAACTAATTAATTTTACCGCTGAGTTGGATGCTGTGTTAAAGGTCATTTGGTAAGGGCAACTGTTTTCAAAGGAACGTCCAAAACAATTCAAAATTAATTTTTACAGATTATGATGGAGGTTTGCCAAGAAGAAGAATCAAAGCAAATAAAGGAATCGGAAATTTTTGCCATTATAGCAGATGAAACTAGTGATATTTCAAACATATTTCAGATGGCTGTTGTGCACCGATACGTAGTAAGAGGCAAACAAAACATGATGCACACACATTAGCAGCGTGTTTACTGGATGAATTAAAGAAGCAGAAATTGAACGAAACTCCGCAAAAATGAATTGCGCCGACGTATGACAGAGCGCACTTCATGGCTGGTTCCTCTGATGGGGTTCAAGCTATAGTAAAAAAAAAGACTGATAGTCAGTCTGAAAGACTAGACTTTATATCATTTTAAATGCTACAAATGCTGCGTGAACTCAAAGTCCGTTAGCAAGTGCAAACCAAGGTCAAAGGAGGTAGCTGGCTGGATGACGTCACGCTCACCGGAGCGCGCGGGGAAAG
Organism: Meconema thalassinum; assembly: GCA_946902985.2. Lineage (NCBI taxonomy): Eukaryota > Metazoa > Arthropoda > Insecta > Orthoptera > Tettigoniidae > Meconema > Meconema thalassinum. The sequence continues at coordinate 368,296,008 of OX336389.2, read as the reverse complement.
GAGGAAGCTCAAGCAGTATTATGACGTCACACACCTCAGTGCATGCTCGGTACATTTCGTCCCGTCACCGTAACGTAACGCCAGACCCCAGCGTAACTACGAAGTCGACAAGATCATTTAAAATGATAAAAATCCTATCCTTATGCAGAATATGTGCCCGTCTTTGTTAGTAATAAAATTTTTCGTTAACGTACAAACTTTTCGGTTGCCATGTTTTTATGTTGAGAATGTTTATTATGCCGCAGATTGAGACCCAACCTTAGACAACCTGCTGTGTTTAAAATTCTTCCCATGAACTCAGGCATAGGGCTTAAATACATAAATCTGATTTTTTAAATGAATTCCTATAGGAAGAAGCCCAAAAGAGCCATTAAAATTTGTCTATTTGTCGAACGTACAGTTATTTTGGAAAACCCATGTATTTCAGTTTTTGTAGAACTGTAGTTTATCTAACGTTAATTAATTTTTGTTACAAGTGTAAATTTCCCATATAAAATTGCGACATCAGAAATTTTGGTGCAACACCCAGCTTTACTTACCACCGGCCGCCACTGCAATCCAGGTCACAAAGGTGAAGACTTATACGATGCAGTTACATCTACTTTAAATCTCATTGCATAGCAATTCTTGATATGAGAGGGCAATCTTACGATAACGCTGCCAACATGAAGGGCGTATAGCCTATTCGGGACTTCAAGCTAGAATAAAAAAACGGCAATCCTCTCGCAGAGTACACACCATGCACTGCACATTCGTTGAATTTGGTTGGTACACACGCTGCAGAAAGTTGTACAGAAGCGAGTATTTTTTTTTGAATTGGTCCAGGAGTTGTATAAGTTTTTTCAGATTCGACAGAAAGATGATCTATTTTGCAGCATTTTGCTGATTCAAAATTTGCGAATCTGAAATCATTGTCTACAACTCGTTGGTCTGCACGTGTTGATGCGGTTTCTATTCTGGTTGAATTTTGGAACGAAATAATAAATGCCCTATCAGCTTTTGAAGAAGACCCCAACGAAAAAGCAATAGTTCGAAATAAAGCTACAGGCCTTCGGAATAATATGGAACGACTAGAAAGTGCATTTATGCTGTTTTACTTGAACGGTTCGATGCTAAAAGTCAGAAATTGCAAGCCATGGATACCAGCATTTCAGATATTTTGGATTTGTACAAATCGTTGGTTGGTTTTGTAGAAGATGCTCGGAAAAAAATTGAACTTTATGAAGAAACAGCACGGAAAATATCTACCAACCACAAGTTTGAAAAAGACGTTCGTAGGAAGAAACGAAGAAAATTAATGTCCAATGAATTGTATACAGATTTAAAGGACAAATGCTCCGATTATGAAAGAATTTTTCAAAAGTTTATCGCGCTTATCGAATTTGGTACATTGAATTGAATGAATCAAGGAAACATGCGGCAACATTACAAGAATATTTTCCAAATGATATAGAACAAATAAACGAGTTGTGCCACTTTCAAAAATATTGCCAAGTGAAAAAAATTGAAAATAACCCGTCTTTAGAAATATTAAAATTTATTCGACTGAATGATCTACAAGGAGTATTTCCAAACGTTGAAATAGCCTACCGCTTGTTGAACTGCACAACAGTTACCAACTGCAGCGCCGAACGCTCGTATTCATGTTTAAAGCGATTAAAAGACTATTTGAGCTCAACCACGAGCCAGGACCGTTTGGTTTGTCAAATGATTTTGGCAATTGAAGCAGAATTAATGTCAAATATGGTATTCGACAATATTATCAAAACTTTTGCTAAAAAAAAAAAGAAGCACGGAGAAAGATTTTTGTTAGCACACCTAGATCTTAAGATATACCAACAAATACAATTTAATTATACGTGCAAAAAATAAACTCGAATTTTTAATAGGTTGCCTTACTAACTACCACTCAATTTTCACACAAACCAAACAAAAAAATGGGGGCGGGGGTGGGGAGGCGGCAATTTTTATTTTGCGTAGGGGCGCCAAAAAGTTAAATCCGCCCCTGCATAGCAATGTCGTGAGGAAAGTGTGGTTTACGTTATTTTAGTGTTATGAAGGGGCATTGCCTTGTCTCTTCTGATAATTTCTTTCCTTCTTCTTCGATGTAGTTTCTTCTCTTTTCTTTAAGTAAATTTTTGTAAGATCTTCTTTTATCAGCGTATATTTGTAGGTCTTCTTCATCATGTGGGTAGCTTACCTTAAAGAGTGCTGCTAGTGTGTCTTTTCGACTATTGTAGCATTCTCGATCAAACCACGCCTTGGGTTTTCTCTCGCTTTCTTGAATCTTCACCATGCCCGACTTTATTATTTGTTCAATTCCTTGCACAGCCTCATCTACATTGCCTTCGTTTATGGTATTGCTAACCTTTTCGAGGTCAGGAGTATTACTCAATATTATGCTTAAATCGATAGTTGTCTTGTATTTTATCTGGGTAGGCAGGGGTTTCGGCTTAGAATTCTTGTTGTTTTAACAGGTAGGTATTTTCTGATGGGAGCTGCTGATGTGTGTACTAGGCCTATTACTTTGTTCCAACAGCACAGCGGAAAAGTTGGGCATGCAGAGTTCATGTTTGCTGGCAATAAACATAGACATTCTCGCTGTGCTGCAATCTACATAGCCAGTACCGGACGTGGGAATGGAGCGCACGACTAGATATCTCGTTGTGAGGGGAGTTGAAATATTTCCTATTCTTTGGTTGACGTCTATTTTAATGCGCTGTATTTGATTCTACTTACTATTATTAAAGTAATTAATTTTCAAATGAAACAATTTGCTGCAGTTCTTCAGCCACTCTTATTTTCGTCTCTCATTGCTTGTTGCTTTACTTCAAGATATTGATAATTCTGCATTTAAAATTCGTTTTCGTTGTACGGGCTCCTTAGGAATAAGCTGTACTTTCGCCAGAGATGTATGAAGTATATAGTGGATTTTTTGAGTTTGAATTAGAAACCGCCTTATAAAGGTATCTTCAACTTCCGGACGTTACAACTCCTATTTCGAGACACAGAATATGTAGTTGACACACTTTTTGTTTGGTCAATAACGCCATCTCCCGCAAACACACCGCACTGTGACTAGAAGCAAAATACACAATGGACATTTATAAAATTCGTCATAGTTCTCCTTGTAATGTTGCGTAGAGCACAACACGGCAGGACGATCATAGCCGCTCCGCGAAAGATACAGCATACTGACATCTTAGTGTGCCCAACACTTGTTTATAAAACTAATGAGATATAATAATAACAACTCTACATTGCCAGTCAATTGAAATAACTGGAAGATCAAATTTATTAATACAACAACACATTTTCTAATAACAAGTGCTTGGCCAGAAACAACAAACCTTCTTCTTCTTCTTCTTCTTCTTCTTCTACTTCTTCTCCTTCATTTCCCGTTTCAAGTTCCCTGGGTCGGGTTGCGAATCAAGGACCTCCACAGTTTTCTATCCCTTCACCATTCATTTCCTTATTTCAATACTTCTTTTTCTTTTACTCCTCTTTGCTCGATGCTTTCCTTCACCGTATCTATCCACCTTTTTCTGGGCCTTCCTAGTGGTCTTCTTCCTGGTATTTTCTCCATAAATATTCTTTTTGGTACTCTGTATTCTTCCATTCTCATCATATGTCCGTACCACTTCAGCTTACTGGTTTCTATCTTGTCTTGCAGTTTTGGGAACCCAGTTCTCTCCCTAATGTCCACATTTCTGATTTTATCCCTCCGTGTCTTCCTAATTATTCCTCTAAGGAACTTCATCTCGGCTGCTTGGATTCGGCTTTCATCGCGTTTTGTTGTGGTCCAAGTACCTGCTGCATATGTCAAAATTGGTGTGTAATACATCGAGAATAGAACTTTCTTGCATTTCTCTGGGACTTCCTGGTTCCATACTAAACCTCTCACACACTGGTAAAACCTTATCATCAAAATACAATGGGACTTGGCAAAAATGCGTGCAACGGATTTTAGAAGAAGCTTTTAACTGCTCTCCATAATTTTATTATAATAAGAAATTGGCAAAGGATTATTATCCGAATTTTTAGCCATATCTTTAAAGAATTTTATTTCTATTGTTAGTCAAGTGACACACTGTGTCACACTGATTTTTATCCAGTAAATCATATTTTTAAAGATTGTTTGAATTGAAATGATGTTTTTTTTTAAGAAAGATGTATTCTAAGACTGAAGAAGGCCAATATGCCGAAACAAGTATCGAAATATGAAGTAATATAATAGGTTGTATTGAAAAGTGGAGAATATATTCATAGATCTAGATTTCAATATGGGGAAAAATGATGATCATGACTAAAGAATTTGTGCGGTCGTTCAAAAGTTATAAAGAGGAGTACAAACAGATTGATACACAAATAGTACCCGATTGATCTCATAATCCTATTTTTGAATCATATGTTATTACAATATGTTTAAAGCGGGCTAAAAATCGAGCTGATACACGTCTAGTCGTTTAAAAAATTCACGAATATTTTATGAACTGAAATTTATACGTTTAACCTTTGAAATGAAAAACATTGATGTCGCATATAAATTGCCGATAATTTTCCATTTGAAATTATTGTTAGCAGTTTCATGTGAGAACCTTCTGTTAGAAACGAAAATCCAAATGTCCACACGCACACAGCAACCCGAGTAATGTGCATTTAATGTCTCCTCAAAGGTGATGCTGTCATTCGTGCTTAGTCTCGTGTGGACGTGTCGAGGTACAGTATACTTATGTTTTTTTAGGGCCCGGATTTTTAGGTGGCTTAAACCTTCACTTTAGGTTTCTTGTATTCTAAAAATAACTTAGGTTAGTTTAGGTTTTTCTTCCAGGATCAATACAGGAAGCAATAATTTTCTGTTTTTCTTATTTCTGTGAAATTTATTTATGAACTTGTTTCACAAAAGTTTATTGTCACTTGTGCCGGGCTCCTCTCCGTCTTCTTTCCTGTCTGCCTTTCTTGGTCAACTCTTGTTCTTTCCGACCCCGACGGTATTAGGGTATCCGAGGCCTAGGGAGTCTCTTCCTTCCCCGCCTTAATTGGCCCTTCTCTCATCTTTCCTGATACCCTCCTTCTGCGATGGGGCAGCCTTCTTTTTCATTTCATGTTATCTCCTGCCTTCTGCTCAAGGCCCTCAAGGAGGCAGGGTGTATGTAGCCCCACCACTTCTGGTGCACCCTGGATATTGCTACACCCTCAGGGGCTCACGGCTGGTGAGTTCGGAAGTTGGCGATCCCGAGGGATTCCTGAGCTGGGTCGGTTTTTTCCCCTTTTTCCACTGACTTTGGGGCGGGCCCTCTCCTTTTTCCCCATCTGCCTTTCATGGCTCTCCTTCCTTCCAAGTCCCTCATTCCTCATTCTTCGAGGTTTGAGGGCATTTCATTTCTTCCTGTCTTTTATTTGCCTTATCCTTTATTTGTTTACCACTTCTTCTTCTAGTCTGTAAGTCTGTAGTTAGTATTAGTTGTAGTTTTCATTCTCATCTCATCTTTCACTCTCACCCAAACCATTAGGGGCCGATGACCTAGATGTTAGCCCCCTTAAAACAGCAATTATCATCATCATCGTACTGCATTTAACGGTAGTAACCTGAACTATCTCCGTCCTACTGCTTGTAATCGCGGTGGAAATAATTTTACGATGCATTTCAATGGGGAAATAACATTCTTTATTTGGAAAAGGCAAAACTGCTAGTTAGGTTATTTTAGGTGTCAACCCCTCATTTAGTTTTTTTTTAGGTGAAATGATATTCACATATTCTGCTCCAGGAAGTGTGAAACGAACATATATGTTGAAATTTGTGAATTACATAGCCAGGAAAAAAAATAGGTAAAAACCTAAGAATCCGGGCCCTACGATGTAGCTGGCACACTTTCTTGTTTGGTCAATAACTCCATCTCCCGCAAACGCACCGCGTTGAGACTAGACAGAGTTTTTAGTAATATAAAGGAGCTGGGAAGCAAACACTGACTGATTGCGAGGTGCAGCAGCAACGTTTTCCCCTGCTGTGTGTAAGGTTGCAGGATAGAATCCTGCAGGGGCGTATATAGAGTTTTATTTCGGGGGGTGCCCAACCGGGGGTTAGGGGGCATGGTATAGGCCCAAAGAATAGGGGGTCCGGGGTTCTCCCCGGGAAACTTTTGTATAATTTGGTACCAAATGATGAGTTTTAAGGCTATCTGGCATCACTTTTTCAACCAATTTGTTGTGATGTTTGGTTAATGTCAAACTCAACTAAGACCATTTTATGATACTTTTTATTAATACAATCGTCTTGCTCACTTGATAGTATTTACATGGAAAGAATTAATGTTACAGTTTTGATTTACAACTCACACCATAATATAAAGTCAAGGTTTCTTGAAACATTGCCAAATCGGTTCCTAACTTTATCGTCAGTCATCATTTCTCTGTGAATAGATAACCTTACTAGACCGTCGAGCCCGTTTTCAGAAGTAGAATTTCTTAAGTATGTTTTCAACCAACTCAAACTCTGTTTGGCAGTATCAGTAGCTACAGAGAGAGGCGAAGTTGCCAAAATTTTGATAAGGGTATAAAAGTTAGGGAAAAAACTTTTGTCACACGCTTCAAGGGCACTTGTTGTTGTTCTTGGTTCGTTTATAAGAGCGAAGGCACTGGAGAGTAATAAGAGGTTTATGTTGTTACACATAAGACCAGTGCATACTGATTGTCACACTGTTTACATCGCTCTACATTCGCATTGCTTTGCAACGTTGCCATACGTCACTTAGTAACAATAGTACATGATTATATTGGTTCTTAATGTTTTAATTCATAAACAAATAATATATGTGACAAAATTTCGGGGGGGGGGGGGGCGCCCCCCGTTATATACGCCCCTGGAATCCTGGCACAATCAGTTGGGATTGGAGAGTGTTGAAATGCTAGGATGTCGAGTTTATAGATTTACTGACACGTTAAAGATCTCCTTTGGGGCACAATTCTGGCACCCCGGCGTCTCTAATAGCCGCAATAGTTAAAAGGGACGTAAAACCAATAACACTACGGTATTAATTATTATTATTACGCCTACTTTCGGGGTAGCTCACTGTAGCAAAACCCTGGCTATCCACCTATTCTAACTCGAGAGACTGGTAGGTTTGAGTGCCACTGATGGTTAATTTCAGGATCATATACCAATGCCATTTTGTTTTCAATAAACTAACCTAAACGGCAGGAATTACGGACTTACAAACTAGGCTACTGCAGGCACCACAATTATACAGGTTATCAGATTTCTCACGCGCAATAATGAGCAACAAAATGAAATTGTGATTGCACTAGGCATAGCACCAGGAAAAAATATAGACTTGATGATGATAATAATAACAATAGTTAGCCCCCCCCCCACGTTTGTGTGAGAATTGTTCTATTAGTTGTGTAATAATACACTCGTGTTGACCGACTGGAAAGCTTCTACTAACAGATTACCTAGGCAACACTGATATGGCTTCTAGTACTTCCAACTCTGGAAAGAAGCTTTGCCTCCTGCTTACTAAATTTGGAGTCGAGTATCTATGAGCACTGAGGTACATGGACATGAGGCCTGGCTATCTCTGGACTCGTTGAAACCCCACCATCGGCCATCCTTGATTCTTTTTTCCGTGGTTTCCTCATTTTCAGCTCAGGCAAATGTTGAGACGGTACATTCCAACAAGCCACGCCTGCTTCTTCCAACTCCATGCCCAGTTTTATTCATTTTCATGCATTGCATCTCTGCTTGCCACGGTGGATGAGTGGTCAACGTGTCGGTCTACTAACCCCAAGCTTGCAGGTTCGCTCCTGGCTGTGGTAAGTGATTTTTTGAAAGGCGGCAAAAATTACGACACCATGTCATACGATGTTGGCATGTCAAATAACCCATTTGAATTCAGTAGACCGTGTTCTTAATGGCAAAATTAATCTCGGGAGTTTCCGCCAATACAAAGTTCCTCATTTCTCTACTAGGAAGCGCTCTAGTGTTCAAGGAGCTTAGATATCTAACCTCCTTGACTTCCATAGTGCTTCAAGGAACAACGAAATTCGACATGCAAGATACCATTTGGGTGTCAAATAACAAAGCTTGCACCTGGCATCCGAGGCCATACGATATTATTATTATTATTATTATTATTATTATTATTATTATTATTATTGCATCTCTCATTAACTCTTCTGATGAAGTTTGCATCAGGGAGGGCATCCGGATGCAAAAATCATCCACCACATAGAAATTCGTTCCACGTCATCCGCCGAAGATCTATGGTAATCTCAGATGAAGACCCCATGAAAAGAACGGGGTTAGTCCATTTTTTCCGAAAATGAGTTTATGGCGCATTCTGGTGGCCAGCCATCCTCAGTTGAAATTAATTTCAAATAGAGTGGAATGTCATCGAGATACAGAGATTTTTATTTTTAGTGGAAACGGAAATAACGTCCCATATCTTCTCACTTTTTCATAATTTAACTTTAGTTTCTAATTGTTTTACATGTACCGTACTTCCTGTTTAAGAAATACATTTGGCAAATATATATATATATTGCTTACCCTCAATTGGGGAGGTTTAAGTATTTCCTTTTAGTGTTGAAAGTTTAAATTCGGTCTCCTGAAAAATGTACAGAATGTGACTTTCCCCGTTTTACCCGTGGAGTCTTCAGATGATTTCTAACCTTTCGACGCAGGGGACAATAACCCTTGTGAATTGTAGGCGTTCCAACTTGTAGGATAAGTGAGGTCGTTAAAAGGCTGTCTCATCTTCTTAAGCAATAGACCGACATTCCTTGCTATATTATTTGATTGGTAATGGAAACGAAACACGCAATCTTCTACTCTAATATCGTGCAGGTCAATAAGAGCAGGTCCGTAATTCCTGCTGGGCTTTCACTCGAGGACGACTTTTAAACTGATGCTCTCTGTAATTTTCTTATTGTTGGCGGAAAGCTGTGCCTGGTTCCTCACTTTCTCCAAGCGTCTGACTGGGGAGATGCACTATTCAGAGGTCCAGGGCTCGAAACGTGGTGCTGACTGCTGAGGATTCTCCCAAACTCACTACAGAATATGCCGGGGTGGGGCCATGTTTTCTCTTTATTCTTTCCAATCCCCGTCCCCAAAATGATTAGAATCACAGACATGGCAATAATAGTATTTATGACAGTTAATTTATCAGCTGTAAGGCTGATTTTACACTAGAAACACCCCGCGGCTTAGCCACTCGCGTTAAATCACACACCACGACCGCGATGGAGAGCTCCAGCAAGTCCGGAGGTAGGAGGTTTAAATTCCGGCGTTGACAGCGGCTATCCTGAGTGTAGTTTTCCCTAGATTTTTCCACACTCCCTTCAGACAAATGCCGGGATAGTTCCTTATTTCAAGTCCCGGGGCACCTACCCCATTCCCGACTCCAATAATTACAGTTAAACATACTTCTACAGACACCTTAGAAACACAGGTTATCAGACAAATTGAATGCACACAGAAGTTCATGGGGCTGATGGCTAAGTTTCCCCGAGTCCCTAAAATCAATTAATAATAACTGTTAGATATGGGTTATTACCTAATCCTGAAAAATATTACATGAGATTAATAAAATAATAAGTAATGCAATGTATTCATTGATCTCATGTAATTCTTTTCAGGATTAGGGAATAACCCATCTCTTTTGGGAAAATCTCGTGTTGACCGACTGAAAAGCATCAAAATTTCGTTTATTAAGGCAACACTGAAAACGGCTTCAAACACCATAATAACAACTGTCCTAAGAGGAAAACAACAAAACATTGCCAGTGCTAAAGACGCATACTAAGTCGGAAGATAAGTAGTGTAGCGTGTTCGTTTCTTTACTCCTTATTGTACACACATCAAAAAAAGTTTTGCATCACCTCGGTTCCAAGAGTTCCGGAACCTTTAAATACAAAGGGAATAGAGATCAACACAAACAACATTTCAGCTCGTTTTATTGCTCATGAGACCCACACATTGCATGTTGTACCATCATACAGCTAGACTTTCAGCATTTGTGGTCCAGATTGCAGTACACACCACTACCTCTAATACCCAGTAGCACGTCCTCTTGCATTGATGCATGCCTGTATTCGTCGTGGCATACTATCCACAAGTTCATCAAGACACTGTTGGTCCAAATTGTCCCACTCCTCAACGACAATTCGGCGTAAATCTCTCAGAGTGGTTGGTGGGTCAAGACGTCCATAAACAGCCCTTTTCAACATATCACAGGCATGTTCGATAGGGTTCATGTCTGGCGAACATGCTGGCCACTGTAGTCGAGCGATGTCGTTATCTTGAAGGAACGCATTCACAAGATGTGCACGATGAGGTCGAGAATTGTCGTCCATGAAGACAAATGCCTCTCCAATATTCTGCCGATATGGGTGCACTATGGGTCGGAGGATGTCATTCAGGTATCGTAAAGCCGTTTCGGAGCCTTCCATGACCACCAGTGGCGTACGTCGGCCCCACATAATGCCACCCCAAAACATCAGGGAACCACCACCTTGCTGCACTCGCTGGACAGTGTGTCTAAGACGTTCAGCCTGACCAGGGTGCCTCCAAACACGTCTCCGACGATTGTCTGGTTGAAGGCATATGCGACACTCATCGGTGAAGAGAACGTGATGCCAATTCTGTGGGGTCCATTCAGCATGTTGTTGGGCCCATCTGTACCGCGCTGCATGGTGTCGGGGTTGCAAAGCTGGACCTCGCCATGGACGTCGGGAGTGAAGTTGCGCATCATGCAGCCTATTGCGCACAGTTTGAGTTGAAACACGACGTCCTGTGGCTGAACGAAACGCATTATTCAACATGGTGGCATTGCTGTCAGGGTTCCTCCGAGCGGCAATCCGTAAGTAGCGGTCATCCACTACAGTAGTAGCCCTTGGGCGGCCTGAGCGAGGCCTGTCATCGACAGTTCCTGTATCTCTGTACCTCCTCCATGTCCGAACAACATCGCTTTGGTTCACTCTGAGACGCCTGGAAACTTCCCTTGTTGAGAACCCTTCTTGACACAAAGTAACAATGCGGACGCGATCGAACTGCGGTATTGACCTTCTAGGCATGGTAGAACTACAGACAACATGAGCAGCGTACCTTCGTCCTGGTGGAATGACTGGAACTGATCGGCTGTCGTACCCCCTCCGTCTAATAGGCCCTGCTCATGCATGGTTGTTTACATCTTTGAGCAGTTTTAGTGACATCTATGAACAGTCAAAGGGACTGTATCTTTGATGCAATATACACAGTCAACGTCTATATGCCGGAGATGTGGGAACCGAGGTGATGCAAAACTTTTTTTGATGTGTGTATAATAGCACTTCCAAACACTAACCAGTATGGGGTGTATGCAGTATGTCTCATCACTTTTAACCTACTTTCAAATTTTGTAAAAAAAAACAGGTAGTTCTGTGACGAACTAAACAGCCTACTTTTCTAAAAATGTAAGATTCATGCCAATCTATATAGACCTATCTGCAATAATAACGATATCAAGTTCCTAATACCAACATTTCTAAGTACTGCAGTTTGAAAAACACCTAAAATAATGTAGCCTAATACAGTAACTTACTACAGTTGGCAGCCCTGGTGACTCTGAATATATTCTGAGCTCCCTCTCTTAAGGTATAGAATGCACATACAAAATTTGGTTGAAGACTAATGGATAGTACGGACGTTACATGCTGCTTGATATTGGATTTATCAGTGCGCGTAAAATCGTGTTGGGAACAATGTCCTGTATGTGATGCTCAGAATTAATCTGAAATAATACGATCTATTATAGCCTAGTGCCAATTGGTAATAATTGTTAGTATAGAAGTTACATTTAATTAAAATTGAAACTATCAGAAAGCTTAGAATCATGTTGGCAGCACTGAGGTATATTAGATACTCCAAATTAATCTAGAATGTCAGGTACTATACGTGTGCAAGGTTTAGAGCTGAAGGCTTGCATATATTTCTGATATATTGATATTAGGATTAAAAAACAAATAGAGAGAACATTTATTAACAGTTGGCAGCCCTGCTGGTTACTACGAATACGCATAATCATAACTGTTATGGTACACAAAGCACATACGAAATTTGGTTGAAATGCATTTGTTATTATAGAAGTTATATGCATTTAAAAACTTGACCAATCAGCAGGCCTAGAATCGTGTTGGCAGCACTGAAGTATATAAGTTACACCGAACTTGGGTATAATATTAGGTACTATAAGTGTGCAAAGTTTAGAGCTGTTGGCTTGCATACTTTCTGATATATTGACGTTAGGGTTAATCAAATAGAGAGAACATTTATTAACAGTTGGCAGCCCTGCTGCTTCCTACGAATAAGCATAATCATAACTGTTATGGTACACAAAGAGCATACGAAATTTGGTTGAAATCCATTTGTTAGTATAGAAGTTATATGCATTTAAAAACTTAACCTATCAGCAGGCTTAGAATCGTGTTGGCAGCACTGATGTATATAAGTTACACCGAACTAGGGTAGAATATCAGGTACTATACGTGTGCAAAGTTTAGAGCTGTTGGCTTGCATACTTCCTGATATATTGACATTAGGGTTGAAACATAGTGAGAGCATTTATTAATAGTTGGCAGCCCTGGTGGCTGTTTAGAATATGCACAGTCATATGTGTTGTAGTACACATAGTACATACGAAATTTGGTTGAAATCCAATCGATAATATAGAAGTTACATGCATTTAGAAATTGGACCTACCGGCAGGCTTAGAATCATATTGGCAACACTGGCATGTATGAACTTCAGAAAATTAATCTGGAATGTTATTATCTATACGTGTTCCAATTTTGGAATAGTTCGCCTGCATAACTTCTGAGATATCCGACATAGAGCAGAAATTTCAATTGCGATTTTTCAGCAGTTGGTAGCACTGACGTCAATTTCAAATATGGTCGTGAGATATTCAGATATAGATCTTTACTCTTACCAAATTTGGTGTTGATAGCTGCAGCCGTTTAGGAGTTGATAGGGGGACACACACACACAGCCAGACAGACAGACAGACAGGACAGACAGACAGACAGACAGACACACACACATTTTCCCGGATCGATCTCACAAGTCTACTTTTTCCTCATTTTTGCAAAATGTGAAAAGTAGGCTAAACATTAAGTAGACTTATGCGATCTACACTGCCAGTGTCCGTATGACAGTCTGTGTGTGTATGTGTATGTCCGACCCCCCCCCCCCCCCTCCCCCCCTTCACTCCACTCCCCACCTATCAATTTCCAAACTACAAAGCCGAATTGGAACAACATTTTTAGTAGCACTAGTAATGGGCATCTCAGTGTCATGTTTTATATATCGCCACCATCTTAACGAAAACAAACTGGCGGCCACCCGAGTGTTCAAAGCTTAAATTGAATTACGACCAATCTAATCATCGGATCGCTACCAAATTTTGGAAAACCAAACCTTCATGCGAGACGCGTCTGAGGCCCAACATACAAGGGCATCAACTAAATAATTTTAAGGTGGCGGCCGCGCGAATCATGCAAGTTTTATAATCCATAATTATGATCCAATGGTCACAGTACATGGCATTCAAGTAGTTTCATATACTGTAAGTACCTACTGTTGCCAACGTGATGCCTATATGTGAGTTAACATTTCACGCAGCCACCGTCTTGAAGCTATAAAATATAATACGGTATCAAATAACTCTCAACACTTAAGAGCTACAGTAATGAAAACTATAGTATTGAGAAGGTAGGATCGTATATGTGACCTTGTATGGCCGAGGCAAAATAACAGACTCTCCATAAATTCAAGATGATGGTTGTGCGAACTATTAGAACATTACAATAGACAACTCAGAATTTAATTGCGTATCCAAGACGAATCTTGGTAACAGATGAGTATAATATAAGAGTTCTTACTTGCGTTGGTTGAAAGATTATCACACTGAATATAGCGCACAGCGGCCATCTTGAAATTTCAAAGAAACTTATAACTCTCAGAATCTTGGAACTATAATGACGACATTTAGCAATACGGTAGAAACTTATAAATTGCTTGATAAGCCCAAAGCAAAGGAACAATGTTTCCATAAATTCAAGATAACGGCTAGGCGTCCCATTAAAATACAGTCGAACCTCCATAACTCGAACCTCCATTACTCGAATTTTCAATATCTCGAAGTAATTTCTACTTCCCGGCCATTTGTCCTATTCTTGACGTGTATTTATTTCTCTATTACTCGAAATTCGATTATACGAATTTCTCGATTTTTCGAAGCAAACTTTTCCTCCCTAGAAGCAAAAATTGTTCTCTAACTCGAATTTTGTTCCTAAGCGTTTATATTGCGGCTTCTGTCCACCCCTGCTCTGACTGCCCACCCCTGCTCTGTTCATTAACCTTAGCTGGTGTGAGAATTCCCAGTGCTGATAAGATTCCACGGGCCATCCCCGCGCATTGCGTCAGCACCAGGAAAACTTGCAGCTTGTATCTGGCTGTTCAGTGTACGCTTACAGCCCTGTAGATGCAATTATGGAGAAACGTAAAGTGAAATGCCTGAGCCTGAGTGAAAAAGTTCGAGTGATAAGTGAAGTGGAGAAAGGTCAGAAAAAGAAGAAGGATATTGCAGCTGAGTATGGAATTCCTCCCAGCACATTATCTACAATACGGTACTGAAAGATAAAGACAAGATTCGTCTGGCTGTGGATGAAACACGATTTGCACCACAGCGGAAGAGGCTTAAAACTTCAAGATTCCCGGAGCTGGAATAAGCAATGATTCAATGGGTGACCCGTGTGAGAGACAAACACATTCCAATAACCGGTAGCTTAGTTCGTGAACAAGCAGAAAAATTTGCTAAAGACTTCGGTTATGAATCTTTTCAGGCCAGCAGTGGGTGGCTGGAAAAGTTTAAACTTCGGAATGGAATAGTGCAGATGGTAATGTCAGGTGAAAGTGCTGCTGTCAGTGAAGTGGACTGTGAACATTACAAAAAAAAAAAAAGTTTTACCAGCCCTGTTACAGGAGTACAGTTCTAATGACGTGTTTAATGCTGACGAGACTGCTTTATTCTACAAATGCCTGCCTGGAAAGACACTGGTCTTTAAGGGTGAAAAGTGTTTTGGTGGTAAAAGAAGTAAAGAAAGGGTTACGGTAATGCTGGGAGCTAATATGACGGAAACAGAAAAACTAAAACTTTTAGTGATCGGAAAATCGGCGAAGCCTCGCTGTTTGTCGGGTGTTAAGTCTTTACCGGTCCTGTACCAAAGCAACCGGAAGTCATGGATGACAAGCTCCATTTACGAATCTTGGCTGCATGGTATTGACAAGAAGTTTCAACATGAACGGAGGAAAGTTCTACTTTTTGTAGACAACTGCCCAGCTCACCCCAAGGTGCTCACTCAGGAGCTGAGAGCAGTGCGCGTGGTCTTCTTGCCACCGAACTTAACATCCAAACTACAGCCAATGGACCAAGGGGTGATTAAAAACTTGAAACATTACTATAGGAAGAGGGCTGTTCAGAGAATTCTGAGAGCAATTGACTCAGAGGAGTCATTAACAGACATCAATCTACTAGAGTCGATAACAATGCTAAGTAAATCGTGGGCTGATGTGAAACAGGAAACAATTGCTAAGTGCTTTCGCAAAGCAGGATTTTCGAAAGATTACTCGCAAGCTGCAGAAGACGAAGAGGACGAAGTCATTTCTGTTCCTGAGGAATGGGCGGAATATCAGCAGCTTGTTAATTGCGAAGCTGATTTTGAGAGTTACATAAATGTGGACTGTGATGTTATAGTGGCGGAACAACCTACGGGTATCGTCAACACTGCTGCCGAGCAAGAAGAACTGAAAGAAGACGACGATGGTGATTCCCAACAAGAAGAGTTGGAGCTGCCCTCTCCCGCACCGTCAGCAGATCAGGCGTTAAGTGCAGTGGCTGTTCTTCGATCGTACATACAGAGTCAGCTGTATGTAAATGACAGTGTTTTCACAGCAATAAATGTTGTTGAAAACTATGTTGAGGAAAAGAAGCGTAACAGTAAAAACAAAAACTAACGGATTTCTTCCCAAGGTGCTAACGGAGGTACTGTATTGAACCCTTATTGATCTACGATCAATAAGCATTCATAATTTATTATTATTATTACTGCAGCCCAGGCAGTACATGAGGAAGTTGTCGAGAATTAAGGCAAGGTAGCGTGTCGCAATGATTGCCACATAAGGAAAGCTTGTAGCTATTCTTGAAGAACGGCCTGGTAAACTTGAGTTCAAGGCCAAATTGTGTAACAACTTGCACCAGAATTGGAATCACAAAGGGGTAGTCACGAGTTACTTACAACCGACCTGAGATTGAATCAACCAATCGGGAGAGACCACGCCAATATCACGCGATGGAAGGCGTCAGTGGTAAAAAGCGCGCGGAATTGATTATCTAAAGAACCGCCGAACGGAATTATCTCCGCACGAGTGCGATGAGACGTTTGATTTATTTGATGAAGATTGATACTAGTCCCATCTGTGTGAGATGAAAACTCGGGAAAATTTTTCTAAATCCACCCCACTCCTCCGTACCCTGTCAGTTTCTAATAAATTGTTCGACGTGAAGCTGTTCGATGTCTTTCTGTTCGTGAGCTCTGTGAGCTAACTTCACGCCCGTTTGCATAACGATTTTAACGCTCTGATATATTTGAAGTTATTTTATTTGTGAGCTCTGATGAGCTAAATTCACGCTAGTTTGCATAGCAAATTTTAACGCTCTTAATTATTTGAAGTCAATTACTTTGTGAGCTTTGTGAGATAAATTCACGCCTGCGTGCGTGATGATTTGAAACTTGTATTATTATCTTAAAGACAACTATTACAGCTCTTAGGGGCAAGACTTGTAACATTCTAATTAGCGCTCACCCGAGCGAAGGTCAAAGCAGCGCAGAGCAGTAGATTACCGAGCGAGATAGCGACTGTGAGTCAGGCAGTCTTTGTAACTTGTTTGTCGAGCCAGTGGCGTTGGACTCGAAGTGTGTACTTCATGTATATTTTTAAGTGTATTTTTCATGTGTGTATTGCGCGTGTGTGAGCGACATTTAGGGAAAGTCTTCGTAATTAATCGCATAGGACTAATTGTGGGCGAATTTAGTAACCCACAAGCGATTATAGCCAGGTCGAATTATAATCATTGAACTTTTCTTCCAAGTGCAACGATTTAAGATGTAATTGTAGAACACTTCGTTCTAATTTGATAGATTTTCTTTTGAGTCCTTTTCAGGTTAATTAGTCACGGCGTGGAACGGTGGCGCCAGCAAGTGGAAAATATTTATGTCTTTTTATTTCAGGGTCTGTCAAACCCATACGTGTGATTCTGTGTGTGTTACTGTGTCAGGTGTGTGTGTTGATTCTACGTGAAGAGGGGTAGAGGTCCTACCGCCCTCATATTTTGTTGTTGTTGTTGTTGTATTTTTGATGGAAAGGCAGGGTGCTCTAGGGAGACCGCTGTTCCTTGTCCATTATGCTGTTTTCTTGGATTGCCTAGTGGAAATGCCGGGATATTTTGTTCTGACACACACACACACGTATTATTGTGCTTTGGGGCACGCTTCTTCGATACACACGTGGGTTGACAGATATGCAGATTTCCACAAATCGCCCGTCTCGCCCGGTGACTTATTTTTGATAGGCAGTCCTTGTTCCTACTGGCCCCTTTAAGCTTTCAAGTAGCAAACCTGTTCATTGCGATGGTCACTTTGGAACCATAATTAATTGGGGAGTTCGCCATGTGTGTGACGGATTGTTGCATGTTGTATGGATAGATATTGTGTTAGTAATGTAAATGTTGGCTTTGAGCCTAGTGATTTGTTTATGACTCAATTCATGTAATTTAGTATGTCACACCCGTGTGGTGTAGTGGTAGTGTACTTGTAAATTTGACGGCGGTCATATGTGTATTTCTTTTATTGGTCACGTGTTAACTTACTTGTGTTGATTTGTGTGAGAAGTCTTAAGTTTTTAGGCAGTAATGTTTTTGCTACGGCAGTTTGATTCCAATTTCACACGGAAATTATTGTGTTGTATATTTTAAGTATAGGAAGTGTCGGTTTAGTTTTTAGTGTTGTATAGTTGTTCCCCGCGTCTGTCTAGCTCTAAGCAATGTGGATTCGTTGTCTGAATGTTTATTCTGGATGACGACGAATCATGCATTCGATTGTACACATCGTGAAGCATGCAGAACGACACGCGCGCATACATTGTCACTTTTGTTGATTTTCTTAAGGACACTTTGTCCGTGTAATTAATCTCTTCAGAGATTTGGCCTAGTTCTGGCACATTTTATTATTCAGTGGGAGTCCTTTGGGAGTTTTGTTTTGTTAATTCTTTGTATAGTTAGGTGATTTGTTATTAAATTCATTTGTTTTTAACCCTGGCTTCACTTTTTCCTGCATGTTATTTTGTTATATGTTACCCTGCATGTTAATGAAGCGCTTTAACAACAACTTACGATATGGACTGTTACACCCCCCGAAATAGAGTCTCATAAGCTTCTTTGCAAGGGTTCAGTATGTTCCTTTTTTAATCACTGTACGTACGTATTCTGTCTGCTACTGTAAGCTATACGGTATACCTAGGTACAATTGTTATACTGTATTTGAAGTTATGCCATAAAGTACTGTATGAGTTTTTTGTTGTTAAATGCTGTCAGATATTGTTGCACTGTATTCCGTAATGGTTCATAGACAAATGTGATTAAATAACGCGCTAAAGATGCCTAAAATCGGTATTTCTCTATTTCTCGAAATTTTGATAACTCGAAATAAAAATTTTCTCCCGAGGTGATTCGAGATATCGAGGTTCGACTGTATACAAATGAGTACCGGTAACTCAGAAAATAATTGTACAATTGAAGCAAAACTTGGCAGTAGAGGAATATTATTTATAAGAGGCCTCATTAACGTTTGTAATAAATGTATATTGCGCTCAGCGGCCATCTTGAAATTTCATAATTTAAAAATAAATAACTTTCTAGGTTTTAGAGCTACAATAGCAAAAATTAGTGATAAAGTAAAAACTCTTATGTGGTATCGTGTGTCTATTGTAAAATAACAGCGACTCCAAACATTCAAGATGGCGGCTGGGCGTACTATTAAAACATAGTAATTAATCATTCAGAATGTAATTGCGAAATTGAAACTAAATTAGAAAGGAAGAAGTACCATAGGACTTTGGTGAAGTAAGCCATAAGAATAACACACTGAATAAAATACGCGGTTGCCATCTTAAAAATATAGAAAATTATAACGAATATCTCAAGGAATTTTGAAGCTACAACAACGAAATTTAATAGTAATGTAGACGATTGTAAGTAGCGTCCCATGACGAAGGCAAACGAACTACGATTTCATACATTCACGATGGCGGCTGGGAGTATTCTTAATACTTGAATATCAGTAACTCGCGATATAATAGCACAATTAACGCGAAATTTAGTAAGAGAGGATTACCATATAAAATACCTTATTAGCAATAGTCATAAGAATATCACACTGCATTACATTACAGTTATAATGACGAAACGCAGCAAGTATGTAGTCTTATGTAAGAGCCTTTCTCCGCAGAAGGCGCAAGATCAACGATTCGATACATTTATGGAGGACGAACTTTTATAATGTTGGAATCATGTCTTTTGGATGCAGACCGGGATTACAACGAAACTAAGTAAGCAAGGCATTTTATATAAGGCACAACTCTTAACGATCACCACAAGACAATTCAATTATAGCTACTTCTTGATAGGGACAAAGGAGTTACTATAGGCCTACCTATGCATGTAGGCTACATGTTCTTTACTGGCAATCTTATTGTATATTCATTCTTAAAAATAAAACCTTGTTTTCTCAATTAGTCTACGCCTTTCTTAATACGGTTGATAATTATGTCTTACTCGAATGGTTAAAAGCACGGCGTAGCCATCCTCATTAAATCATGCACTACGGCCGCGAGGGCAGGAGATCGTAGGTTTAAATTCCGTCACTGACAGCGACTATCCTGAGTGTGACTTTCCCCGCGACTTTCCACACTCCTTTCTGGCAAATGCTGGGATACTACCTTATTTCAAGTCCCGGGGCAACTACCTCATCCCTGTCTCGAACACAGTTAGACACTCGACGACAGTCATCTCATAAAAAACAAGTAGTTCCGTGAATAATTAAATAGCCTATTTTCATACTTTTGTTAATTGCCTCTATCAACATACAAAATTTCAGTTTGATTCCTGTAATAGATTCGTAGATATTGAGAACCATCTAAATATTTCAAATGCTCGCCATATTGGATTTTGATATACGTAGGCCATAGTTATGTACTATTAGATGACGATAATTGCGTAGGTTTATTATCCAAACTTCAATTACATGAAAACAATCAAAATAAATTAGATGCCAGTGGATTAAAATTTGTACAAGCATTTACCGTATCAAGTTTCACTGCGCTCGGAGGGTTTAATCGCGAGAAACATCCATTTAAATATGTACATTTCGCGTCACCGCCATGTTGGATTTGTGCTCACCAGGTTATTGAAAGTCCCCATAAGTGAACTTATGTTCATATCAACATACAAAATTTCAGTTTGATTGCTGTCATAGATTAGTACATATTGAGAACCGTCTAAATATTTCGGTTGGCCGCCATGTTGGATTCTTAAATGTGTAGGCCATAGAGTTATGTACTATTAGATGACGATTATTGCGTTGATTCATTAATCAAACGTTTACTTCGATCGCATGATTAGGACGAAAGAAATTAAAACCTAATTTTAAAATTTCGCACAGGCGCCACCTTGAAGTTACGTAAACACTGAACTAAATTAGATGTCGGTGCATTACAATAGGTCTATATATAAACATTTGCTGTACCATGTTGCACTGCGTTCGGATGGTTATATCACGAGAAAAGTCTATTTAAATGTTTCAACTTCGCATGGCTGCCATGTTCGTTTCGTAGTTAACAGGATTTTGAATGTCACATACCTGAACTTCTAGTAGTGCCCTTTATCACCGTACAACATTTCAGGGTGACATGAGTAATAGTTTCGGAGATTTAAAATGCCGGTGAAATATTTCGCACAGCCGCCATGTTGGATTGGTGAGACGTAATAAAATTTGAAGGGCACGGTCGGGGTCGGCCAAAATTATACTATGACCTTACTGAGTTTCATTGAAATCACTCCAGCCGGTTAGATTTTATTAGATGGACATGCACACACACACGGACAAAAGGTGATCTCATAAGCCTATTTTTTCATAAATGAAAATAGACTAAAGGCAGGTTATCATACAAGCCCACGCTCACCCATCGACACGGGGCTGATGACCAAGATGTCCCAAGCCCCAAATAAAGCAATTAACAACAACAACAGGTTAAAAGGAACGCGTATTATGAGGAGCGAGGCGCTCCAGGTCGACATTATATCTCCATTCACTCGCCGCCCACCCGTAATTTGATACACTTGGTTGATAGCCATGACGTTCCTAGCTCATAGGCCTGTTGGAATGTACACAATATGCATTGCTTCTATAAGACTGCTAAAGTTTGCCCTCCTGGGTGAAGATCCGCGCACCTAACTTCTAAAGTATGGAGCCGTTCCTGCTGGCAGGACTCTCAGTCTGAATTACTCAGCCCAATTGCGACATTTTGGATACTGGATTCAGATAAGCTCTAAAAAGACCATAATTGTTTTCTTATATATTTTTGATGTGTAACATCTTTCCACTCGGTTGCTGGATATTTTTGTGGGAGTGATTTTGAAAAATGGGACGGAAGTGTGTAAGACGCACTGCCAGCTGGATCGTATCCCCCCTGGACATTCATCAACACACAAAAATCTTTTTATTTACACACTAATAATACATGACAATTCCAAGACTCTCTCTTTTTTCTTCACTGCCTACTTGAAATTTCTACTCTCGCACTGCCTTCTTGATTGTTCTCGCACTGCCTTCTTGATTCTCTGCTGCTAATCATGTCAATATGACTCATTTTAACAGAATCCATATGAAATTACGTGTTGGTCCGTGAATCAAGAGGTCCGGGAACTGGGCAAGCCTTTCATGATCTACCGCTGTGCACATTGCATTTACTCGCAAGTTGGCCTATTTATAAGGAATTTAAGGTTATGAGCGGTGTCGCGTCTATTAATCTAGTTGATCCATATCGTATTCTTTATTTAGGCTAGTGCTGGTGGAAGCTACAAATCATCTAATAAAATGAGTTCCATATTATAAACAACAATATCTGTAAAACACTCCCTTTTACAATAGATTAATATTTGTGCCAATAATATTATAAAATACCGGTGTATCAACAATTTCACGTGAGTTTTCTTCTATGTCAGATGTTACACATCATATGCGACTACTGTAAGGCTCGTAAAGTTTTTTTTTGTTCCGTATTGCCTTACAATTTAGTTTGAAAACAGTCCATATGGTTCCACCTAGTCAATACTTATAAAATTATTTATTTTATTTTAAAACAGTGTAAGCTACAATTGTTTCGAGTAAAAAAGATAAGGTCAAAATGACTCGAAATAATTGTACACTGTTTTAAAATGAAATAAATAAATATTTTTTTAAGTCAATTTTACCGTCCAGTTTGGTGGTTTCCACGGACTCGGCGAGGGAACTCACCACTACCGCCTTTCCAGGCAGTGTCCTGGAGCTGAGAACACTTGGTCGGATTGGATACAACTGGGAGATGTGATCAGCACTTCGCCCATGTTTTATATCGCCGCCATCTTGACGGAAACGTAATGGCGGCCACCCAAATGTTAAAAGTTTAAATCAAATTACGACCAACCTAATTATCTGATCTCTACCAAATTCTGCAACAACATACATTTTTGTGGGAATCATCTTTTGACCAAACTACAAGGTCATCAACCCAATAGTTTGCAGATAGCGACCATGTATGTGTGCAAATCGATTCCCCATATCAATTCAAACAGGGTGAAACCGAATTGAACGAAATTTGGTACAGAGGTAGCACTAGCAAAGGGCACCTCAGTGTCATGTTTTATATCGCCGCCATCTTGACGGAAACGTAATGGCGGCCACCCAAATGTTAAAGGCTTAAAGCAAATTACGACCAACCTAATCATCTGATCTCTAATAAATTTTGCAACAGCATAATTATCTTTTGTGGGAAGCATATTTTGACCAAACTACAAGGTCATCAGCCCAATAGTTTGCAGATGGCAGCCATGTATGTGTGTAAATCGATTCCCCCTATCAATTCAAACACAACTGAACCAAAATCGAACCACCTTTGGTACAGGGGTAGAACTAGGAAAGGGCAACTCAGTGTCATGTTGTATATCGCCGCCATCATAACCAAAAAGGATTGGCGCCCACACAAATGTTCTGAGCTTAAATCAAATTACGACTAACCTAATCATCCAATCTGTACCAAATTTTGAAACAATATACCTTAATGTGGGAAGCGTCTTTGTTTTTTCAAACTACAAGGCCATCAGCCAAACAGTTTCAAGGTGGTGGATGTATGATTCATGCAAGTATTATAGCCTAACCGTAACTTATGATTAAACCAGGCCTGGCCTCAACAATTCAGTTATCGTACATAGGGAGGTTTAGGACTATTCTGTCCTCAAAGAGGTGTCCGGTAAGATATTAGCATCTTATGATAGAATATGAAACCGTAGAAGTGACTAACAGGTCAGGCTTACCGTGCCATATCGTCGTGGACGCGTGCCGTCCCGTTGTCAACATGGCCGCTATATTTGCTCGTAAATACATTTATTTCCGTAACTTCCTAAGCGTATATCCTTTTAGGAATGTACTGAACAAAATAATACATATTTAGTATCAAATGGTTTATAGAAACGCCAGAAAACGCTAATGAAATCGTTGATTTCAACACAAAATATGATACAGTTATACTAAACCAGTTGTTTATCAAGTATTGTCGTAGGGCATCCGTGGTGTAATGGTAGCGACTTGGGCTCTTAGTCTGGGGGTTCGTGGATCAAATCACTGCAGGTTTAAATTTCTTTACTTCGTTCTTTTTGGTATTTATTGATTTATAACTACTCACACGTTATAATGTACTGTAGTGTGTATTTTCAATCGAAAATACTTATAGCACCACATATTTCAACACTCCAATAGCGCGATTAATATTCGTTGTACTTGATCCGCGGTAGGGACTATTGTTGTTGTTTTTGTTGTTGATTCTTTAGGTGTTTTGCGGCATCATGGTCTTGTAGCCCCGTTACTTGGGTGTGTATAGAAGTTGTGTGATAACCTGTGTCACTGTGATGTCTGTAGGCTTACTAGTGTGTGTAATTTTATACGAGGAAGGATTTCGATAGGAAACTGTTGTTGTTGTTTCATATGAGATGCATGGACATCATGGTCATTTAGCCCCGTGTACATGGGTGAGTGTTGAATTTTGACTTTTAACCTGTGTTATTGTGATGGCTGTATTAGTGTGTGTATATATAATTCAGGTGAGGATTCAATCAATCAACGTTTAATATCGGTATAGCAAGTTGTATTTTACAAGCTACTACAACCAACATTCAATTATACTCCTTGAGAAGGACAAAGAGTTATTACTATACTCATGCATTTAGAAGAAAGTAGGCTATATGTTCTTTACTGAATATCTTGTTTTAACTGTTGGATGCTCTTTCAAACGCCAATCTCATTAGAGGATTGAAATGAATGATGAATGAAAGAAACAGAGCGGATTGGCCTGTCAGAATGTACCGTCCCAGTATTTGCATGTGGAAACCACGGGAGACCATTTCAAGGACGGCCGGGCGTGGGGTTTAAACCCACTACTGTCTACCGAGATTGGAGATGGCTTTGTTCCAAGACGCGTCTAGCGAGCGGAAGGTCTTGCTCCAGTGCGCATGCGTCAGTGGTGAACAACCAAAGCTTTTTTTTCTCCGTGGTCAGTAATGTAACCGGAAGCTGCTTTATAAAATCAAACATGGCGCGGTAAATAATGTTTGACGATGTGATGCAATCTGGAAGCAATAAACCATTCGCAAATTTTTCCAGGATGGAAACGGTGATAGAGACTGGCATTTATAGCAATCTATAAACTGCATTAAGTCACGGAATTAAACTTGTGACGGTTCATTGTTATCCATAATGATGTAGGCTACTGTGGAATAAAATTGTGGCGAGGAAGCCTTCTGTGATATTTTACCGTGTAAATTAATTATACTTTCGATGGAAATGCAATTTTGGTCAGACAATTTATGATTAGACTGCACTTGAGCATACTGTATCTAATGAATCAGTAGCGATATTTTTTCTGACAAAGAAATTCGATCATGGAGGTTATGTATGGTATTGTTCAGTTACGGTTTCAATAAAACTGATCACTTTAAAGTATTTGCTGCTATATATACTATAGATATTATGTATGACACTTTTTTAGTGGTGTTTGATTTAGTTTAGTAAGCTTCGATGCCACTGTTTAGAACCATTTTATATTGTGATACCGTACCTGATTGAGATGCGTTAGGTTTTGTTTAAGATGTGGTTTTAAGGAACGTAACAAGTAGCTGATCTGTCCTTAAATGTCGGAGATGACTGAAATGCTAGATACACGTGTAACCGGTACTTAAAACTTTTGAGATAGGCCTACAAAATGGTCGGTGATTATTATATGACCTATCTTTCTTGATATTTTATTTGAAGAAACTCACTGGCATCAGAGAGCAAATCCTAGATTTTGGGCTGGAAAATGGTTTGCTATGGCGGCATTTGCAAAGGAGCCGGGCCAGTAGTTCCTGTAATAAGAAAGTTATGAAAAGTGATATGTTGTATAGGCCTACAATGTAGTTGCAAGTGGAATCCTGTTGTAAATTCTGACCAGTTTTGCTTGTGCATTGAAAGTATTAAAAAAAGGTATCTCAAGGTTACTCTCGAGCCATTAATTTCATCAGTACAGTGCAGCATTGTGTGTGGAAATTGTCAAACATGCAATAAAGAATATAATGCCCCAATAAAGAAACCCTTATTCCCTTCTTCATTTCACACCATGCCCCTACTGTGCCGTTCCAATATTACAGAAAGTCACCAAATACCAGGTTTATTAAAAAAAATGCTGCATTTGTATATTTTGCAAAAGTTAAAATGGTAATTGTGTACACCATGACTTACTTTATCTGAAGAATTATGGTAATTAACATTGGCTTATCGGAATGAGTGATGTACAGCTATTTCATTTTGTTGGTGCAATCCACCTTGTGGCATAGTAACTAGAGTTTTTGGCTGTCACCTTAAAGGTCTAGGTTTGATTCCTGGCTCTGACAAGGAATTTAATTCTGCCTTGTGCGGCAGAACTGAGCCAACACCACACGTACACATGACCACAAAGTCAAAAACCTGTAAATGAATCAACATTAATTAACTGTAAAACCACTGTTTTTAACAGCAATGGCCAACTGGCTGCAATAAAGGCTATTATTATTATCAGCAATGCAAATGCTTGTTAATTCTTCATGATGGAACAATTTGGGAATTATCCCAGAAGCATGAAACAGGCAGAGAGTGAACATATACTGTATTTCCTTGACAGAAATGTAATGCGTAACCCTTAAGCAAAGTTAGCCCAAGTGATTTTTCTTTGCTTCAATTAGAAACCCCTGGATTCTTGAATATGTGTGGAATCTATTTGATAACCTGGGTTATTGTACTGACGATACTAGAGCTCAGAAGAATGCTAGGCAGGGAAATGTAGCCAGAGATAACATTGTGATATGTCTTCTCAAAAATATTGTGCCATAATTTCCGAACAGTGTCCACTCGTCCTGAGTGCACAACGGACAGATATACAGGGTCTTTATATTTGCTTGGCAAGGACATTCTCGCTCCGCCAGTGACGGCTCAGTTGCCAGCAACCGCATGCGCATATGTACGGCAGAATACGTTGCTAAAAATCAGTATCATCCATTTTTACTCACATGTTTACAGTAGACGCAGAAAATGTTTCCCACCCGCTGCCAAACAATTGGCATCTCCTTACGAAGTTCCCGGTTCATGGGCGCCCGCAGGATTTTTCCTGAGGGGGGCCAAGTTATAATTTTCATTTCATTGCCACCAGCCCCCCCCCCCTATTCTTGTTTCATTTCATACTTGCTTTGTGAAATTCATTATTTGACTGGGGCCGATAACCTAGATGTTAGGCCCCTTGAAACAAGAATTATCATAATCATCATTATTTGACGGGACTGAAACCGTTGGCTGCTTTATGGCTAGATTGGGAGGAATGTTTTGTTTTAAGTTCACAGTTTTTGTCTATGGAAGTTCGCGTTTCTTCTTTTGTACACTTTTTGACTTTTAAAGTCACACATTTTTCCGTATTGACAGAATGTAATAATAAACAAAGTTTTTATGGTTCCGCCTAGTCAATACCTTTTTTATTAGAGGCACCGAAACATGTCCCAACATACGTAAAGACAAGTGATTATGTCACGATAAAATCTCTAATAAAACAAGTATTGACTAGGCGGAACCATAAAAACTTTGTTTATTATTTTCTTCTTTTGTCATTCATTGTCATAATGTACAGTTCTTAAAAACAGGTAAAAATTAGTGGTATCACCATGTATCGACAATAATATAAAAATCAAGCAGTTTATTAAAATGCTAATGTAAATCCAGTTCGCCTATTTTCTAAATATGGTAACTGGAGGACATATTTTCAGATATTTTCAAATTACTGAGTTAAATTGAACTGTGGAGATATCTCTACATATGAATCTGCCTAATAATTCAAATAGCACAGTTTCCAAATATCTAGTTTGTACTGGCCGTTACAGCGGGTCCATCACGTTTTTCCTCTTTTTAACAAGTTACGGGGAATACTTCGCATTGCTCTTCTTAACATAATGAATTTAGTACGAAATGATACATTCGTATTGTACGTTACTCGTACTTGTGACGCCCTTGGTTTTAGCAAATTTTCCTGTTAGAAAGAAAATATTTCATTTGATTATGGCTGACCGTAAAGTAAAATATATAAAACTCACTAAATCATGTACTTCTTAGTCGCTTTGATAACGACAAACATCGCAGGATCATTTAACTAGGCCTATTATACATTTGCACTTAAGAATGTCACATGAATGTTCCTTGAGTTAAGCGCCTGCTAATGTCTATTCTGTAATTTTCTTCTTTCAGAAGCACATCATTATCAATCCCCCCTTCAACTTTGGCGTTGTCACCTATTGATCTATATTGAATTGTAACTTTCAGTCGGTCAATACGACTACGAGCCCAATTAAATTAGGATTAAATTAGCTTCTCCACTCATATAAGTCTACATTTTGGCGCATCAATTGCCTTGAAAGTAGATTCCATTGGAATCATATAGACTACAACATAACGAAGTCTATCACTGAATTCACCATTTTGTCTCAACTGATCTCGCTTTGATAACGGCACAAAAACACCGCAGAACTATTTAACTATTAGCGTGTAAATTGCTTCGATCGTAGAAGATTTAACACTACAGGCTAAGAATCTACAACAATGGTAGATTGCTGTTCATTTGAAGCAATAATTGCTCTGTCCTCAAGAAATGGACCACAGTTGTAGTATGGCACACCTTGAATAAAAATTTACCGGTATGGCATTTTGCAGCATGAATAACGATCGCAGTAAGGCAGAACGACGCAAATTTAGACGAGTGTACAACACAGTCTGGCCCGCATTTAGGGCTCTTGAAGCCCCTGAGGAAAAATAAAAAATCTTTGCTACCCCCGATTTAATATATGTCGATTTATTAAAGTGTCCTTTACCTATGGGGCTGTTTCTTCAATGAGAGTGTATTTAACTATGTGTTGACTAAACTTATAAATTGAAAAAAAAAAGAACTTAATACAAAGAATTTACATTTAAATTTCAAAAGATATACACAACCAATGGCAAAAACGGGTGAGTTAGCCGTAGTCGTTACGGTGTGGCTGCAGGCAGTCGCTCACATCCGGGAGGCGAGGAGGTTCGAATCCCCCCGCCGGCGACTTTTAAGATGGTCTTCTGTGGTTTCCCATCTTCCTTCCAGACAAATGCCGTGGTTGGTCCCTAACTATAGGCCACAGCCACTACCTTCCAATTCCTCGTCCTTACATTCACACTTTCCTTCCCAGACAACATTCCACACGCGACGGTATTTGTAGCTCACCCCAAGGGGGTCCGCATACAAGCAGCTACAAACTCGGGCGAACATGTCCTCGGACATTCCCAGCACTAAAAGCCATACGTAAAAAGAAAAACACCAATTATTTAAATAACAAGGGGATTCCTTCCTGCCTTGTCATTTGCAAACAAGATTAGAATTTCATTAGTCCAATTTCACTTTCAAGTCCGATTCAAAAGCAAGAACACCACGATGACTAACACAATCCCGTTTTGTGTGTCCTTAAATAATGAACATTGCAAATGTGTGACAATGAATAATTCTCTTGTGTGTGTGTGTGTGTGTGTGTGTGTAGGGGGATTACACATTAATAACTTGGCGTTTAATGCCCAAGCGGTTTTGTACAGTTTTACAAATTTTCTTCCACTCCTAAATCCTGCCGCCCTGGGCAGCTGCCCTGTTTGTTCCCCCGTAATTACGGGCCTCAAAACAGTAAATGTCCCTATATTGTAAGCGCGACCTTAAGGGACCAATAATTTACTAGTCAGCAAAGAAAACCTCGCTTTAAGGGCTGAAATCTGCTATCGGTGTTGCAATGTATAAAAATATCTCCAGAACGTGCTCTCATATCGTCACTGCCAAAGTGAGGTGGCGAAAGTAGTAGCCGGCCTAACCACGTTTGATAGTGTTGGGTTAGTTTGTTATTGTTGTTTTAAGGGGCGGAACTACGAGGCCATCTGGCCCTAGTGTTGGGTAAACATAAGGTATTCACACTAGGCATAACCATATTGAAAAATGGAGCTATGTTTCCGTTGGTGGTCTAGTGCATGACATCATTAGAACCATATATTTTTGAATATAAATACATATATGTCAGCAACATTAATGAAGTTTTCTATTGTGACATTTGTCAGTTGATTATCAGAAACTTCAATTTATGAAATAACTGGTGACATTGACCAATCGAATATCAACATTCTCGGAATTCCAGAGGGGGGCCACAGCCCCACCTTGCCCCTCCCTGCGGGCGCCCATGTCCCGGTTACTCCGGTTAATTTACAGTAGCTTCAGTAAGGAAATAACAAAGTCTATTTTCATTGGTATATTGGCTGAGTTCTATTTTCATTGTTTACTGAACCTGTACGTTTGCATCTCTTAGCCAGTTGTTTTATTGTCCGATTTATAGGAATGGGTCTCCCTGGAAATTTCACTCGAAACTTTTGCCTTGTTCTAGTGCACGATTTCCTGCACTTTGTGTACGTGTTGTGCAGATATACATGTTCACGTAACGAATATTTCACATAGGGCATTACAGCACTATACACAATCACAATAAGACACTATACAATGCGATATACAGTACACAGTAGCTTTATAAAACACCCAATTAGCTTGGAGTTCACACATATACCGCAGCAAGAGCGTGGGAATATGGCCGGGCACCGCGCGCGCCAACCTGTAACAGCCAGCGAAGGTCGCCTTGCGAAGCAAAAATAAAGACCCTATATATTCTGCTGAGAAGGAAGCAGGTTGCCATAGCAACGAATACCGACAGTAGTGGCTACGCTGGCTAAAGCGCGGCGTTAGGTCATGGGGCCAAGCTCTCTGCTGATTCGGTAGACGCGTGGGTTCGAGCCCCACCGTCGGCTGTGCATGAAATGGTTTTCCGTAGTTTCCCATTTTCAACGCCAGGCAAATGCTGGGACAGTACCTTCTGACAGGCCACGGCCACTTCCTTCCACATCCTTGCCCAGTTTCATTCATCTTCATCCATTCCATCTCTCATCCCGACGCGCAGGTCGCCCACGGGCGTCGAATAGAAAGACCTGCTCTCGGCCTCTGAGGAGGCTACACGAAAAAAAAAAAAAAAATAGCAACGAATTACTGTAGGCTATGTAGGGAATGCCCCTCCCCTTTTCCTCCACCTCACCCCACGCTCGCATTCTTCTGAGCTCCGTACAGTACTTGTAACTAAGAGCTAAGTTGGGAAGGAATCAGCTGGGATTTGAATTTACTTTGGGAATCAGCGGAAAACCACTTCTACAATGGCCGAGAGTAGGATATGAATCCACTACTCTCCTCTCAACTGTCCTCTGGATGTTTGCAAACCTCATACTAGATTTAAAATTCATGACAGAGCTTGGAATTAAGCCTAGGCCACCATCGTAGAAATCTATTAGTCATTGCCAATTCATTCTGTTTTGCTAGATTACTGGAATTCACTATTCCATTCAAATCAAGCAAGCAATAGTCACAATCCCTAATTGATATTTTACATTATAGCCGATAGCTCCCCAGACCATAATGCCCAGAATTGGTCCTGTGCCTCTCGACAATAATGTCTAAG
Organism: Meconema thalassinum; assembly: GCA_946902985.2. Lineage (NCBI taxonomy): Eukaryota > Metazoa > Arthropoda > Insecta > Orthoptera > Tettigoniidae > Meconema > Meconema thalassinum. The sequence goes on along the minus strand of OX336389.2, from coordinate 368,264,506 downwards.
CACTTCTCTCTTCGTATGTTGTCGCACACGATATGGCAATCAGTGCGAGAAAGACAGAGGAACAATTCATCACTAATGATGACACTATGCCTTTTGTCAACCCACACTGGTTTTCTCAACGGCACACGAGTCTTTCACGTCGATTTTGTGGAGTGAATGGAACACCTGCAGGAACACTGGCCTGTAATCGTGTGTAGGTTTCATCAACCATGAATTTATTTTTATTTGAATTTATATATTATACAAAGGAGTGGTTTACCAAATGTAATAGCTATGCAGTGTAAGGCAACCTCCAGACTCAGTAGATGAGCGAGCCTGAAGTTCATTGTTGACCGTCCTTGAAATGGTCTTTCATAGTCTCCCTCTCCCATTATCAATTTATGCTTTTCAGTCGGCCAATATGGGTTTGCCCAATTAGATTAGGCGGGGTAACTACATACGGTATATAAAACACACTTTCATGAAAAAGTTACTTATACCATATTAAAATTAATCACTGATAAAATGTAATTTTATGATTACCCGTTTCGACCGTCACGTGGTCATCTGATCACTAGCCTAGGGTTGAAGTTTAAGATTAGCCTATACAAATATTTAGAAATATGTTTTGTCATACTTAGTATAGCTTTTCTAGTTAATGTTGTTTGAGTCTTCATTCTTTTGACTGGTTTGATGCAGCGCGCCATGGCTCCCTGTCCTGAGCTAATCATTTCAGCTCTACATAGCTACCATACCCTACATCCGAAGCAATCTGTTTAACATATTCCAACCTTAGTCTACCCCTACAGTTCTTGTCCTCGACCCTTCCTTTTATAACTAAGCTTGCTATTCTTGGGTGTCTTAGTGTGTGTCCTACCAACCTATCCCTTCTCTTCATTAGCAGTCGCCAGAAACATCTCTCCTCCCCCACTCGTCTTAATACCTCTTCATTTGTTTCCCTATCTACCCATCTGATCTTCATCATTCTCCTGTAACAGCACATTTCAAATGCTTCAATTCTCCTTTTCTTTGCTGCATCAATAGTCCAAGTTTCACATCCATATAGTGCCACGCTCCAGACAAAGGCTTTCAAAAATGACTTCCTTATACCTAAATCTATATTCGATTTCAACAGATTCCTTGCCTGAGCCAACCTACTTTTTATATCCTCTTTGCTTCGCCCATCACTGGTTATTTTGCTTCCTAAGTAACAGAAGTCTCCTACTTCCTTTAGCGTTTTACCTGCCAATTTGATGTACATAGAGGTTTCTGATTTATTTCGGCTGCATTCCAATATTTTTGTTTTACATTTATTGATTTTCATCATGAATTATTTCCTCAAGACGGATTCCATACCATTCAAAAATTCGTTCGAATCCTCTGGCATGTCGGCCAAAATAATGATATCATCAGCAAATCTCTGAGTTGAAAATATTTCTCCTAGAATCTTCACTCCCACTTTAAATTTTTCTCCAATTTCCTTCATTGCTTGTTCAATATATAGATTGAAAAGTATGGGTGATAAGTTGCAGCCTTGCCTTACACCTTTCTGAATACCAGCTTCTCTCTCATGTCCTTCAGCTCTAATGACTGCTGTCTGGTTTCTGTATAGATTGTAGAGCACCCTCCTTTCCCTGTACATTATTCCAATCGTTTTTAATATTTCAAACAACTTACACCAATCAACGTTATCAAAAGCCTTTTCTAAGTCTACAAATGCCATGAACGTTCTCTTATCTTTCCTTATTCTATCTTCAAAAATCAGCCTAAAACTCAGTACAGCTTCCCTTGTTCCTACATTTCTCCTGAAACCAAACTGGTCTTCACCCAACTCCATTTCTATCTGGCTTTCCATCCTCTTGTAAATTATACTAGACAGGATCTTTGAAGCATGAGTAATCAAGAAGATTGTACGGTAATCTTCACATCTGTCAGCTCCTACTTTCTTCGGTTTAGGGATGATAACATTTTTCTTGAAATCAGAGGGTACCTCACCTGTTTCATAAATCCTACACACCAAGTGAAATAACCTGACCAGACCATCATCACTTATGCAGCGTAGCAACTCAATCGGTATTGTATCATCTATGCCCGGTGCTTTGTACCTGCTTTAGTCTTCCAAAGCTCTGTCAAATCTCTGATCTCAATATTAAATCAACGAAGTTTAGGGGCAACGGACAGTTAAATTCTATGCATTGTTCTATTACATTTTGTAGAATAAATATTTGTTCGAAAGCCAGCCTGTTCTTCTCGCAGTCTACACCGATAATCATTATGGAATATTGTGAGCCAATATGGAATCTGTCAACGGAAAATGGAAAGGAGAATCCTAGGCGTTAAGCTAAGCGACAGAATCAGTAACACGGATCTGAGAAAAAGAAGTTATTGGAGGACACAACAACAAGAGCTCGGCAACTGAAATGGCGCTGGGGTGGACACATATCCAGAATGAACCAGGATAGATGAGCCTACTCCACGACTATGTGGGATCCAAGAGCTGGCAAGGGAAGCAGAGGACGCCCCGTCGCAGATGGTCGGACGAATTTAGGTTCGAGGCAGGTGTTACGTGGACCAGAAATGCCAGGGATAGGAAGCTATGGAAGGAAATTCAGATCAGTGTAATAGTGTAACAATGTAAATACCATAGTAAGGGTGTGTGTTAATTTATTTTTTATTAATGTGTGTCAATATGTATTAGGAAAGACATCTCTCAAGAACTGGCTCCTCTTGGGAGACTATATGATCCACCCCCTACCACTCCGGTAGGAGACCCTTGCCCATCAGGGATCTACGGGCTTATCTTATCTATCTACACTCAAGCTGTTGTATAAGAACAGAAGATAGGAACACCCCTTTCTTTAGCATTCTCACAGGCGTCAGACAAGGATGCATTTTGTCACTATTCCTATTCATATTGGTCATAGATTTTGTAATGAGAAAAGCTATGGACAATCCCAATATGGGGATACGTTGGAATGAGAAATCTAGGCTAACGGATCGGGATTTTGCTGATGACATGGTTCTTCTGGCAGAAACACCACAAAGTTTACAATTAATGACAACCAAGCTGGATGGAATGGCCAGTTCTGCTGGACTATAGATAAATGGTGACAAGACAAATATAATGTGCATAAAAATGGGAATGTATCTAAACAAATTATAGTGCAACAGAAGATTCTACAAGATGTTGATCGATTTTCATATCTTGGCAGCCTTATCTGTAGTAATAGGGACGTAGATGCAGACATCAGCAGAATTGGGAAAGCTTCGTCAATCTTTCAACGAATGCGGTCCATATGGCAATTAGACTCTATAAGTATGTCCACAAAGATTTGGCTATATTCCTCTATCATCTTACCGATCGCCATATATGCATGTGAGACCTGGAAAATATCAGTAAAATCAGCACACAAGCTCAACGTTTTTCACCAACAATGCTTGAGGCGAATTTTGAAGATCAGTTATTGTGGCCACATAACAAATAATGAAGTACTGAGAAGAAGTGGTCTACGCAGCTAGCACAAAATCGTTGCTCAAAGGAGACTGAAGTTCGCGGGATACGTTCTACGTATGAATGATATAAGGATACCCAAATCAACACTGTTGTGGAAACCAACGGAAGGATACCAAAGTAGAGGAAGACCTCGTAACACCTGGAAACAAACTTTTGCAAAGGATCTAGAATGCATGGATATGAACTGGGAGGAAGCTGAAAACCTGGCAGCTGATAGAGTTCGCTGGAGGAAACTTGTTGCCTGATATGCTATCTAGTATTGGAGGAACTAAGTCTAAGTAAGTACTGGAATCAGACGGCTTCAGTAAAAGTAGATTGCACCAACACCGGTAGTGTAGAAAATATACAGTAAAACAAGGAGTGAGACAAGTCTTATGCTCGATCTCCACATCTTTTCTATATCTACTCTGAGGAAATATTTTCTGAAGCATTGGAAGGAAAACAGGAAGGTATTGTTAATGGATGAACCATAAATGATTTGCAGTATGCAGACGATACAGCTCTGCTTGCAACAAGTGCTGAAGATCTACAAACCTTACTAAACTCTGTAGTACAACACAGTGCAAGAGCAGGTCTAAATTTGAATACAAAAAGGACAAAGGTAATGGGTTTGAAGAAACATGTAATTCCATCTGTTAATCTTACTGTAGCTGGGACAACACTGGAACAAGCTCAACACGTGAAATACCTTGGATGCATACTTGATCATTATTGGAATAGTGCTATCCCGCATTGAATTGGCTAGAGCTGCATTCATGAAAATGAAAGAATTACTGTGCAACAGAGACATTAAAATTGCTCTTCGTCTCCATTTACTATGGTGTTACATTTTCTCTATCCTGCTGTATGGCAGTGAAGCCTGGACCCTCTCCACGGAGAACACCAGTAAAAAACTTCAAGCCTTCGAGATGTGGCGTTATTGGCGCCTATTCAGAATGTCATGGATGGATAGAGACGTAACATGGAAGTACTGGAACGCCTGCATAAAGAACAGAAGGATTTGCATAACACCAAACAGAAAAAACTTGAATACTTTGACCATATCATTTGCAATGATAAATATTAACTCCTACATATCATAATTGAAGGTGGGAGAGGTCGAGGAAGGAGGAGAATATTTTGGCTGAAGAACCTAAGCGAATGGTATGGAATCAACACTCCTGCACTATTCCAAGCTGGTAAAAGAAATCGCCCTGATGACAACCAACATCCAATGAGATTGGCAGATGACCTCGTAGTTTCACCCCTTAAAACATCAATAACTAACATCCAATGAGGGTATGGCACAAGAAGAAGAAGTGTACTGTACCAACTAATAAACCCAATGGTGCACTGGAGTGAAACACTGGTAAAATAGATTGAGAAACTTGGATTATAGTTTCTTTGTAAATTGTATCAATATACATAATTATGTAATACTAGCAGTAGTGCCCGGCTTCACCCGGAGGATTTATTTGCTTTATGGATGACAATGAATACTACTACAGAACTGGCACATGATACTTAAACTAAACCTTTTTAGTGGTGGTGGTGGTGGTTGTAGTGGGGAGAGATTCTCAGTAGCAGAAGACAAAAGAAGACCCTGAAGACTAGTGAAATTGGTTACAGTGATGGTGGTAATATATATATCAATGAACACCTGACCCCAAGAAATGAAACCATCGCCAAAAAGTGCCGTGAATTGAGACAAAAGGGAAAAATCTTTGCAACTTGGGTCAGAGACTGCAAAATATACATTCGGAAAAATCAAAATGGACCCTCAAAGCTTATATCAAGTGCTGAAATACTGGATGAACTCGCCCTCTCAAACTAAAATCTATGTAATAGTAAGATATCTACTAAGTATTATCCCATATGGAACTAGAATTACAGAAATTAAATTTTTTAGGTGATGCAAATAATAATACACTAGAATTAACCGAGTGTAACTGTAATACACTTTGCGATTATTATAAAATTAAGGACAGTAAACATGATGATGATGATAATTGTTGTTTTAAGGGGCCTAACATCTAGGTTATCGGCCCCTGACAGTAAACAGATAATAACCGATACCAGTACACTAAAATGCGTACACATAAATGCACATAGCATAAAAAACAAGTTCGATGATATCCAAATAATGTTAGACAGAATCAAAGGTGTAGATGTCCTAGCAATCTCAGAAAATTGGTTAACAGAACAAACAAAAATGTTTTTCAATATTAAGAAATATGTTGCATATCACATAGTTAGAAAGCAAACTGGAGGGGGTGTATCTTTGTATATTTCAAACAAATGTAGCAGTACCCTTGTAAAGGAAATAAATTCCACCCACAGCATACTGCACATTACTGTGAGAAAAGGCCATCAAGAATACAATATAATCACTGCTTATAACCCTCATAAAAGCAACATTCCACACTTTCTAACTGATCTCGAAGTAATTATTAGTTCTTACTCAACGAATCCTGTTATAATACTAGGTGATATGAATATCGATCTATTATTTGGGGACAGATATACTAGTAGTTATATTAACCTAGTCAAATCATATGGTCTAGTCTTATGTAATACAAAATATCCAACTCGTGTAACACAAACTAGCTCTACTCTAATTGATCATGTATTGGTGAACGACTGTGACAAAATATGTAATGTCTATAATATTGATAATGATTTGAGTGATCACCATTTACTAATCTGTGAAATGAGAAACAAAAAGATAAACAGGAACTCAATATGTGATGATAGGCCAATAGAAAAGGATAAAATAAACTACAAAAAACTTAATGAATATTTAATAACTCAAGAATTTGTATGCAATGAAACTAACATCAATGACTACTACAATAAATTCTGTGATTTTATTAATAAAGGGATAGAAGCCTGTACTATGAAATATACGAATAAGCAGCCAAGTGCCCCACCAATAAAACCCTGGATCACACAAGATATTTTAGCACTAATACACAGGAAAGATAAGATATATACAAAAACCAAAGTTAAAAATCCATCTGCAGAAATTTTAGAAGAATATAAAATTATTAGCAACCAAGTAACAAAACTTAAGAGAAACCTACAAAGAGACTACTTTGACCAAAAAATTCAAAATGCAAATAATCAGAGGGAAGTGTGGAGTGTTGTTAATGAGATGTTAAATAGGCCAAAGAAAGGGAAAAATGAAATTGTCAAACTTATAGTCGACGGCACAAATGTCGAAAAAAAGGAAAATATATGTGATGAAATTAATAAATATTATGTCAATATTGCTAACAGTATATGGGAAAATCAAGGAAACGGTTCTACCTCGGACATTACAAGCTATAAAAATACTACTAGCACTAAGACAATCTTTATGTTACCTACTGATGCTAATGAAATACAATCAATTATAAACTCCCTAAAACACAAAAACAATATAAGTGAGGACAACACTACTAATGTCATGCTACAATTGTGTCTTGAGGGCATTACACCATATCTTGTCAAAATAATAAATCTTTCACTGATGACTGGTATATTCCCCGATGCCTGTAAAGTCTCTAGGGTGGTCCCGATCTACAAAAAAGGAGACAAAACCCACCCATCAAATTACAGACCCATTAATATTATATCTGCCATCAGCAAGGTTCTAGAAAGCGTTGTTAAACGAAGACTTATGAATTTCTTCATGAAAAATGATTACTTTGCAAACTGCCAATATGGATTTATTCCAAATAGAGGAGCGGATAGTGCTATATTTGAAGTAGTAACTGATGTAGAAAAGGCATTAGATGAAAACAAACTAGCTGCTGGTGTACTAATTGACCTTCAAAAAGCCTTCGATCTGGTTAACCATAAGATTCTCCTTAATAAACTAGAATTTGCAGGCATCAGAGGAGTGGCACATGATTGGTTCAAGAACTACCTTACTAACAGAAAACAATATGTTGCAATCGATAATGTAAAAGGATCTCAAATGAGAATTGACACAGGAGTACCTCAAGGTTCTGTCTTAGGACCAATTCTTTTCTTGGCCTATATTAATGATATAGTATTATTAGAATTGAAAGGCAAGCTTAAACTATTTGCAGATGATATTTTTATACTCTATCTGGGAACATCTGAACAGGAAATTATGCTAAATATTAATTATGATCTCAATAAGCTGGTGGATTGGTTGAGAGCACACAAAATGATTATCAATATCACTAAAACAAAATATTTATTCTTCCATAAACCATCATACAAGATTGAGACCACAAACATAGTCAACATAGCCAACAAAGAAATAGAAAGGGTTAAATCGGCAACTTACTTAGGTATCACACTAGATAGTACACTAACCTGGGAAAATCATGTAGAAAATGTAAAACATAAAATCAGCCCTATAATTGGTATTATTTTCAGATTAAGATATAGCTGTCTTACTAGCCAACAATTGAAAAATATATACTTTGCTCTGATACATTCACATCTAATGTACATGAATTTCATATGGGGATATTGTAAGAAGGAGCTGATAAAAGAACTTGAGATACTCCAGAAACGTGCTATAAAATCTATCTTTGGATTTCCTTGGCTAACACCCTCAAATGAATTATACTCAAGAACTAAAATTATGCCACTGCAAAAACAAATAGCTATGTCAGCAACAGTATTTGTATACAAATTAGAAAACAAATTGATACATACACACATCCATTTTACCCATGCAAATGACATTCATCATTATGCAACAAGAGGAGTAAATCAAATATTCACCAGCCATTCCCAATCCATTAAATTTGGAACTAAAGGAATTATGTCCTCTATAATAAAAGAATACAACTCGCTACCATTAGGCATAAGGGAAAGTTTCTCTATAAAAATATTTAAGAGGAAAACAAAAGACTTCCTATTAAGGAATGAATAGCCCATGTACAATAGCCTTAAGCAATGCAATGTATCATACCGAATTATCTCTGTAAAGTTAGTCACTAGCAATCTAATATAAGTTAGCCTACTATTAAACTAAACAATAATGTTACAAAAATTATATATATGCCATGCTGTAACTATGTTACTTGATTGTCCCTAACACGAGCTCAGGCTCATTGGGACCTATGTAAATAAATAAATAAATAAATATGCAGTACAGTATAATGGATGTAACATTTAGATCATTTTCCCCTAATGATAATAATGAACAGGGAAACGGCTATTGACTAACTACAGCACTGACACATGTAATTTACAAACAAATTTCTAAAAATGATTAGAAAGAGGAGTAAGTGAAATAAAAGTCACTGCCTAGGGCCTATATCTCATTGTCTGTTAGAAATGTAGAGACCAATAGTGTCGTCTTTTGACGCAGAGCGCCATAGGAAAATAATCAGAACACTTTGGAAGCAATAGTAGTTATAGTATCATTTATGGCCACATAGCACTCAACGATAAGTTTCGGAATAAATTACGGTAAATTTGAAAGCACCAACGCTTATTGCAGCTGATAACCTCAATGTATTGCACCAACACCATTGCACTTATACAGAGGTACAATACTTTCATGATGATAACTGTTTTTAGGGACAAAAGAAATCTTTTTGCACTAATTACTCCCTGTGACTGCAATTTATAAGCAGCACAAGATTTAACTATTTTCGCCATTCTGCACCAGAACACTGGTAGGGGCGACGTGATACAGCCCGAATTGTCAGTCAACAATAGACTTATTAAAATACTCTTTACAGTTACACTACTACGGACATGAATGATTCTAGGGCCTTAATACATGGTTTTCAAGTTCAGTTTGTTTGTTATTCTAAATGTAGGGAATGGGGAGTGTTGTCCAAAATATCAAGTGGACAGTGTTACCAGCAGGGTTTCAAAGTGTATGTAAAATTTGGTGCAATTAGGAGGAACGGTGTAGATTTGTGATAAAGGGCCTAAATGCAGGAAATGGAGTGGTCTGTCCGAAATTTAAAGTGGACAGTGTCACCCGCAGGGTTCCAAAGGGTACGTGTACAAAATGTGATTCTGATCGGTGAAACGGTGTAGATTTGTGCCAATGGACCTAAATGCAGGGAATGGAGTGGTGTGTCCGAAATTTCAAGCAGACAGTGTTACTCGTCGGGTTCCAAAGTGCAGGCCTAACTATGTGAAATTTGGTTCAGATCGGTGAAACGGTGTAGATTTGTGCCAAAGGGCCTAAATGCAGGGAATGGAGTGATCTGTCCGAAATTTAACATAGCCTAAACTATTCCTCTTGAATCTGGCTATCATATAAAAAAAGAATTTTTCGAATCCGACTGGTAGTTCCAGAGATTGGCGCGTTTAAACACACAAACAAACGCACAAACTCTTCAGCTTTATTATATTAGTATAGATATTCACAATCCCGGACAGTTACCCAAATAATAACAGTTGCCATTGAGAAGTAGAGAGGGTGGTAAATAAACTACAATGTGACAAAGCGGCAGGGGTAGATGCAATTCGGTCAGAAACGGTGAGGTATAGTAGGAAAGCACGGCTGAAATGATTGCATTGGATAATCGAATTGGCATGGGTTTTAGGAAATGTGCCCCCTGACTGGACAAAAGCAGTAATCGCCCCAACTTATAAACAAGGTAACAGAAAAGATTGCAATAATTATTGTGGCATTTCTTTGATAAGTGTCCCGGGCATTGTAGAAAGGAGGGCCGAGAGTAAGATGGATGAAAACCAGCGTGGCTTTAGATCGCAACCGGCCGCGGTGGCCGAGAGCGCTACCTCGTGTCTCGCTGGCATTGGGAGAGCATGGGTTCGAATCCCACCTCGGCTGTCTTGAAAATGGTTTTCGTGGTTTCCTATTTTCACTACCAGGCAAATGCCGGGACGGTTCCTTTCACTAGGTCCACGGCCGATTTCCTTTCATAATCCCTTCCCTGACCCGTCCTGAAAAGAAAAATACATGGCCGTTGGCTGCAATAATAAAATTATTATTATTTAGATCGCAACAAGGATGTCAAGATCAAATATTTAGTATGCACCAAGTTATAGAGGAATGTTACAAGAGGAATAGACATTTGTAGATCTAGTAAGAGAAGGCATATGATAGAGTACTCAGGGTGAAGATGCTGAGCATCCAGAGGGAATATGGTATCGAGGGAAGGCTGCTACAGACAATCAACATAATTTATGTTGATAATCAGGCTGCAGTGAGAGTTGATGGTAGGATTAGTTCTTGGTTCAAGGTTGTTTCAGGAGTGAGGCAAGGCTGTAATCTCTCACCACTACTACTACTGATTATTTTTACATGGACTATTTGCTGAAGGGCATAAACTGATTGGTTGGGATTCAATTAGATGGAAACCAGCATTCTGGCCTATGCCAATGACTTGGTTGTGATGACAGACTCCGTCAAAGGCTTACAAGTCAAAATGTTAGAACTTGAACATAAATGTAGGAAATAAAGTAGGTATGAAAATCAGCATTTCAAAAATGATGGTTATGCCGGCAAGGAAGAAGCACAAGAAAATAGCATGTCAAATAGGAGGAACTAAATTGGAGCAGGTGGAACATATTAAGTGCCGGTACTTAGTCTGTGTATTCTCTCAGGATGGTGGATATGGGGAAGGAAATAGAGTCAAGGTGCAGAAAAGCCAATGCAGTGAGTACTTAGTTGTGATCTACAGTATTCTGCAGGAAGGAAGTTAGTGTAGCAATGAAACGCTCCCTATATCACTCAGTATTTAGTTCGACCTTGCTGTATGGAAGCGAGAGCTGGGTATATTCAGGATATCTGTTACATAAGCTAGAGGTAACTGACATGAGGGTAGCTTGAATGATTGTTGGGACAAACAGGTTGGAGCATTGGCAGGAAGGTACTCATAATTAAGAGATAAGGGCTTCGTTAAAAATTAGCACGCTAGATGAAGCTGTTTGTATGAGCCAACTCAGATGGTGGGGTCATGTGAAAAGAATGCAGGAAGAGATATTACCAAAGAAGTTAATAATTTCAGCTGTAGAGAGAAAGAGAAGCACAGGTAGACCTAGGAGGCAATTTCAAAGTGAGAGGTGTAGAAGAGGAGAAAGCCGCAGTGCTGACTGCTAATACGGGATCATGGATCTAACTTGTTCGCAAACAGAGGCTTGCAGACTAGACTGGATACTGATGGACAAAACAGTCTCAAATGAAAATGAATGTATAGTACCGGTATGTACTTTTATTTTTTTAACTTTATTGATCACATTGGACCACTTGAACTGTTCTACGCACTTTTCTTAGAAGGTTGTACTGTCTGCTTCTTGCGATGCACCCAGCAATTCTTCATTCGGCCCAATCACAATTTTCTCATTTCATCTGAATCTTACCTTAATACAGACATTACAATAATTTGTTTTTATTCTGGTATCATACAAAAGTACACAATAACAATATTCTAGCTCCTAAAACATGCCGACTGCAGTGGCTACGCTCGCTAAAGCGCAGCGTTAGGCCATGTGGCCAAGCTCTCTGCTGACTCGGTAGATGCGTGGGTTCGAGCCCCACTGTCGACCGTCCTTGAAATGGTTTTCCGTGGTTTCCCAATTTCAATACCAGGCAAATGCTGGGACGGTACCTTCTGACAGACCACGGCTGCTTCCCTCCACATCCTTGACCAGTTTCATTATCTTCATCATTCCATCTCTCATCCCGTTGCGCAGGTCGCCCACAGGGGTCGACTAGAAAGACCTGCACTTTGCCTCTCAGGAGGCCACACAACAACAAAAAAAGACCCTGAAATCAACCGAAGGCAGCAAATTACTGAATTTGAGATAGCTTTGGTCCTGTTACTGTTTTATCTACATAGATTTAAAATTCTTAAAATGTCGCTTGAAATAAAATTTATTCCAGAAATCCTTCCTTTGTCAACCATTTAAGATATTGAATATTGAAGATATGCCAAAACATGTACCAATAGAGACAAACTGAAAATTGTATTGATAAGTGGACAATTACATTTATGATACAGCTTAGGGGGAACAGGGGGAGACTGCTGCGCCAACACTAGGTCAGCACTTGCTTGGTTCCTAACTTGACTATTGGCAATCGTGTCTCCAACAGATAATAAAAAGGGGGCGAGCAAAAGAAATCGAAAGTTCTACTAGTAAAAAGGTACACTAACTCATCATTTCATTTAGTCTATTCCAGAAACAACTGAATTCTGTACTGTGTGATGATCTTTTATAAATCAGTATCTACTTTTTAATTAAAATACTCCTTCGTGTATGTCTACCCAGTATTATTCCCATATCAACTGGGTTGGAGATGTAATGTGAAGGGGGATCCCCTTCTCGACACCAACCTCAAGAGAGGAAGTAAATGAAACTGGGCAAAGAGTTGGAAGGTAGAGGCAGTTGTCTACTTGAAGGCAACTTTTGCATGGAGTCGAAAATGGGGAAACTGTGTGAGGTTTCGAAGCCATTTCTCAGTGTTGCCTGTATAATCAATTAATACTTTTCAGTCAGTCAAAATGCTTTCACCCTATTAGATTAGGCGGGGTAAATTTAAATATATCACACTTTTCTGAAAAAAAAGATGACGATCAGGTGCCGTCAAGTCGCGACTGCATAGATGGACTGTCTCCATATGATTGGGTCTTCAGCCATATACTTCAGATCCTTCACTGACATAGTCATGTTGGATTTGATGGAGTCGATCCATTTCAATGTTGGCCGCCCTCATCTCCAAGACCCTTCCACCTTTCCAAGCATAGCGGTCAAGCTGTATGCCTCTCACCCGGTTCGATTCCCGGTCAATGCATGTGAGATTTTCTAAGTGAAATGCCATGTCCTGTGGTTCGGATTCCACGTAAAACGGAGGTCCCGTGGCTTATGATCGCGAGATTAACGGTCACGTAAAACTACAAACTTCCATCCTTTCTTTCCAAGCATAATTGTCTTTTCCAACGAATCAGAACGTCTCATAATGTGTCCAAAATATGACAGCTGTAATTTTGTTATCAAGCTTCAAGAGACAGATCTGATTTGATTTTTATAATTACCCATATATTTGTCTTCTTGGCTGTCCAAGGAATATGCAGTATCCTTCACCACCACAGCTCCAACAGAGCTCAAAAGCATCAATATACTTCCTATCTGAAAAAAATATTGCATGTACCTTAATATTATTCACTGATAAAGGGGGATTTTATGATAACATTTTTCGACCGTCACACGGTCATCATCATATCCTCATTACAAGGGTTGGATTAAAATTATACAAGGGGCATACTGCAAGTCATGAACATTTTTTGGAGAAATATGTTTACTAACATTGCGATACACTGAATACAGCATTTCAAACTATAAACTTTTGTTTATTTTTCAACATAGTCTTCATTCTTTTGGACACATTTTTCCACACCGTTGTGGAAATTTGAAAATACCTTGATGCTAGAAGTAGACTGTAGAAACATCTATAAGTTTGTTATTATGTTATTGCATGTCCTTTTTATTGGTGTTGTACTGTTTTAATCAATGTTTCTATTAATGTAATGTACTAACAATTTTAACACTATGGCTGAGGAAGGGAGCATTTATAGCCCCCAAAACATGTACCGAAATGTATTACAATTGATCTTGGAATACTAAGGTATTGAATAGGCGGATACTCAAAATCTTTGCCATATTTTGTAACTTGTCAAAACGGACCCAAAAAGACGATTTCAAAATTCCCGGAGACAAGTGAAGGTACACACACTTATAGACCTGGCACAGACTCAACTTGACAGACAACTGTGGGGGAGGTTCGGTGCATCATTAGGATGGTCCGGATCGACTCCCGTACAACAGCAGCGCAAATTTGAGGAATAATAGCACCCTACATTACATAACAAACAGTGGAGAAGATTAATTGGAAGAATATCCATTTCGCAAGGTCCGTATTGACGTGTACAATTGTGACTGTTCCGGTCACACTGTTCCCAAACCCTTATTTGGTTGACTGCAAGAGAAGTCAGGTTAGGGTAATTTGTTCATACCATTTCTTTTCTTGTTCATCATCATCATTTAGGTTGTAGGATTTCATTTTATTTAGTGTATATATATCTTGTGTATCTCGGGGACTCAGTCAGGAATATTTCATTTAATTTGTATGGGAGATGTCAGTATACAAGACAGCGGATTGTGTAGGCAAGCTACAAGATGTTGCAACAGCAGGAAACTCTAGGCCAAATTTAGATTGGGCCGAGAATAACTTCCCTTGTCTTGAAGAAAGCTTTGTATAAATTGTGTAAGATTCTGACGTCAGAGAAGAGTTTCGCGCCATGAGTTGTAAGAAATATACATGGGTTCGAGATTATTGGTGTATTTTGTATGGGTTGGAGGGTATCATGACCCTGGCGGAGAAAGTCGAAAACATGTGTTTACAAGATGAGAGGTGGGTTTTTTCGTGTGGAGCGAGGCTTCACTTCTATTGTAGCGTCTGGTTGGAAAGGTCACGTTCTCGTAATTTGGCGTAGGCCTATTTGGAGAAACAGTTTTGTTGAAAGCATGGCTTTCGAAAGTACTCGAAACGGCTACAAATCACAACGATGTTATCTCTGTTAGCACAATTCAAGTTGGGTACGGAAGCACATTCATTTCTCTCGCAGAGATGTGGCTATGTAAACCAGTAAACATCTCTAACCTCAAACCACGTGTGGAAAATCTTAGAAATTCTGGGGAGAACTGATCTATCGAGCACGTCTCGTAGATTATCTGCAAGGTCGTCGATGAGTGAGTAACAAAAATCTTTATATTCCAACATTCATTTTGGGTCACATGTTTTCGTCATTGCCGAGGAGAATTGAAGATAGGAAACCATAGTCTGTTCGACGAGAGTCCCCGCCATATGTTTAAAGTTGATATTAATACACATATTTTGAAGGTTATAATTAGTTTTCTTTATAGGGAATTACACCTAATAGTTGAACGCCCAAATGATACCAGTTAGGTTGACCAAATGTGTGTCCAACACTCCACGACCCTGCCATTTCAATTGTGTGGTATATGATGAAGTACTTCCGATCAAAAATAGGAGGATGATTTTGGGAAGTTTTAAATCAGTCGCCCAAGGAGGGCTAGTAATAAGTCACACAATGACAATTTGTATTGATTGGGCGGAGACCACTCAACCCATTGAAATTGTCAAACAGTGGAGAATCGTCTACGTGCTGTTGGCTTACAGGCCAGTGTTCCTGCAGGTGTTCCATTGACTCCACAAAATCAATGTGGAAGACTCATGTGCTGTCGAGAAAACCAGTGTGGGTTGACAAAAGGCATAGTGTCATCATTAGTGATGAATTGTTCCTCTGTCTTTCTCGCACTGATTGCCATATCGTGTGCGACAACATACGAAGAGAGAAGTGCTTAGACATTATTGTCGAGAGGCACAGGACCAACTCTGGGCATTAAGGTCTGGGGAGCTATCGGCTATAATGTAAAATATCAATTAGGGATTGTGACTATTGCTTGCTTGATTTGAATGGAATAGTGAATTCCAGTAATCTGGCAAAACAGAATGAATTGGCAATGACTAATAGATTTCTACGATGGTGGCCTAGGCTTAATTCCAAGCTCTGTCATGAATTTTAAATCTAGTATGAGGTTTGCAAACATCCAGAGGACAGTTGAGAGGAGAGTAGTGGATTCATATCCTACTCTCGGCCATTGTAGAAGTGTTTTTCCGCTGATTCCCAAAGTAAATTCAGATCGCAGCAGATTCCTTCCCAACTTCGCTCCTAGTTACAAATACTGTACGGAGCTCAGAAGAATGCGAGCGTGGGAGGAGGTGGAGGAAAAGGGGAGGGGCGTTCCCTACATAGCCTACAATCATTCGTTGCTATGGCGACCTGCTTCCTTCTCAGCAGAATGTATATTGGTCCGGTGTGCACTCAGAAGGACAAGTGGACACTGTTCGGAAGTTATGGCACAATGTTTTTGGGAAGACATATCACAATGTTATCGCTGGCTACATTCCCCTGCCTAGCATTCTTCTGAGCTCTAGTATCGTCAGTTCAATAACCCAGGTTACCAGATAGATTCCACACACATTCAAGAATCCAGGGGTTTCTAAATGAAGCAAGGAAAAATCACTTGGGCTGGCTTTGTTTAAAGGTTACTCATTACTGTTCTAAAAGAAATACAGTATATGTTCACTCTATGCCTGTTTCATGCATCTAGGATAATTCCCAAATTGTTCCATCATGAAAAACTAAAGAGCATTTGCATTACTGTTAAAAGCAGTGGTTTTACAGTTAGTTAATCACGTCGTTTCTGCATATAATGATGGTTACATACTCGCCAACCCCGACAAATATAGCCTCCTTTCCATTAACCCGGAAGAGGTTGCATTGCGGTCTTTTAGACCAGGTTCGTATTGTTCACGTCACCATTGTTGTTTGCTGCACGCCCCTACCAGGATACTTCATGTAATTGTCACGGAGAGCAACAGTTTCCTGCTGTCTGCTAATCATATTTTGCGTGGTAAGTTGAACTATTCACCAATTATACCAGACCTGGTCTTGTCCACCACACGCGACCTGTTGAGTTTTGCATTTTATGATGGACTCCGAAAATTAAGATGGAATTAGGACGCTCTTAGAGAGTGTGGAGAAAGAAGAACGGAACAGAAACAAAGTACTCAGAGTGCAATAAGACAGAGTACGAAGGGAACTGTTTGGCGTAGAACAACAGAGAGCAGGGAAGTTTGAAGAAGATGATGATGGAAGTGCAGAGGACAACTTGGCTTGTAGTGAACACAACACTGACTCAGAGGAATCTATGGATGAACAATATTGTGGTAACCTGTCGCATAATTCAAATACGATACAACACACAGAAAACGCACCATTTTTTGCCTCTACCGGAAGAAGTACTAGTAATGCTGGACCAGCGTACATGGCTAATGAAGGTGTCACAACATAGCAAGTACATTCCTCTTAACAAAGGGGAAGGACACGCAGACACAATCTAATTTCTCACCTACCTGGACCCAAGGGTGATGCTCGCAATACTCGCTCTCCGATAGAAGTTTGGAGTATTTATTTTCCAGACTCCGAAATCGAAAAGATTGTGGGATTTACAAATGTGTGGATTGAACAAAGACTAGCGAACTTCACATGAGAATGTGATGTTCTTTCTACAGATGTTCGAAAATTGAAAGCTGTGTTTGGGCTGCTTTACCTTGTTGGCGTTTCGTTCATTGCATCGAAATCTTGAAGACATGTCGTCAACAGATGGGACATGTGTAGAAATATTCGGAACGACAATTAACCTGCGTCACTTCAAATTTTTGCCTAGAGCTATGATATTCGATAACGTTCATGACAGAGATAAGAGAACTCAATCAGATCCTCTTTCTAAAATCCGTGAGATATTTCAGGCTTTTGATGATCGATGCTCGCAGGCATATTCACCAGGTGAATATTGTACAGTGGACGAAATGGTCGAGTCGTTTCAAGGGAAATTCGATTTTTTTATACCAAGCAAAATACGGCCAAGTATGGCATAAACAAGTTTTGCCTTAGTTTGTGCCAGAACATATTACACAGTTCATATGGAAATGTATCCTGGTCAACAACCAGAAGGACCCTTTAGAAGTGAAAATTCATTACGAGCCATTGTTGAGAGAATAGTACAGCCGATGTTAGGCAGTGGGAGGAATGTGACAATTGATATGTCCTTCCCCCTGGCCATCTCTCTTCTTGAAAACCACCATCTAAAAATATTGTCGGAACACTCCGGAAAAGTAAGAAAGAGATTCCTCCAATATTATTGCACCAAAAATGCCAGTCAACAGCAGTAGTTTTGGATTTAGGGCTGCTCTCTTATGCTTCCAAGAAAAATAACGCCATCCTATTGATTTCCACTTTCCATGATCCTGACACAATCGATGAGAGTTCTACCATCTACAACATGACAAAGGGAGGCGGGATACCGTCGATGAACTGAAAGGGACCTATTCAGTTTCAAGGGCTGGCTGTCGATGGCCACTCACTGTGTTCTATGGGTTATTGAATGTTGCTGGGAGCAACGCATTCATTGTCCTAAGGGAAAATACACAGTAAACCTTAATTCTCCTGGGAACTGTGTCTAGAATATTTACAATATCGAGAAACAATTTATTGCCTATCCGGGGAGATGAAGATGAGAATAGGCAGCATTCTAAAAGAGCTTAGTGAACCAACTGAAGTGCAATGTGAACAGTCTGCAGTATCAAGGCGGGAAACCGGACCTGGTCGTTGTGCCTACTGTGATTGGCGCAAACCCAGTGCAGCACACAGTGTCAACATGTGTCGCATGCACAACAGAAGGCGGTGACGACGAATGAGGAACTGAAGTGTACTGTAGCCTATTACAAATTTTGTTGTTGTTGTATTGTTATTGCAGATATTGCTTTTTCATTATTATTAGAAATAGTTGTTTAGTTTACAGTTTTAATGAATATGACTGTATTATGATTTTCAGCAAATTTTGTTCCCTGTAAAATAAATTTAAAACAATAAAATGAATCTAACAAACAAAAACCATAAAAAATAAATACAAAACTAGGAAACAATAATCACAGTAAAGTAATGTGTCATTTGAAACAGCCTGATCTAAATGACTCAGCGCGACCTCTCATTTCCGACGAGTCAACGCGACCTCTCCCGGGTTAAGAGAACAATAGCAACCTTTTGGAAATGAATAGCTGACACCCTTCATTTCAGTAGTAAAGTTCAGTTGAAACAATGCCTCCGAGCTCTGCAGGCATTGCCAGAGCCATCAGAGATCATTACTACCGCGGATGAGGCTTGGAGTCGAATGCAGCAGGTTTGGGATGTAAATGTAAATAAGAGGACAGTTCAACAACACCTCAGAGAACAAAGTATTCGATCAAGGTGAACTGGTATGGGACCTGATCTGATGGAGAATACAGTCACCCATCTTCAGTTTGCTTGTCAGCACACCCAATGGAACCGTGTACTGTTTTTTGAAGCGCTCAGGTTCTTCCTGAAATCTCCAGATGATAGGGAGAGAGTTTGGAGAGTGATATACAGAGTGCACAGTATCCATAAAGACTCCATGATTTTGTGGGGCGGCATTGCCATGTAGGCTCGGATACACTGGTTTTCATTGAAAATGGCAGGCTCAGTGAGATTCTCATCGATAACACTATTTTTTGGAGATGGAATCATGTCCATGCATGACGATACTTGTCCACTGCAGCACAATATGTATTACAGTGCATAGCCAGCTCACAGTTCCAACTAAAACCCTCGTAGAGGATCTTTGGGATAAGTTTGGGAATATGGAACAGAGTTCAAAATGTGCTCCAGAGGCATTATGTGATCTGCAGGCAACATTTCAAGAGGATTGGGACTAACTTGAGCAGAGAAATATCAAAGCCCTAACTGAAATGATGGCCCAGAGAATGGTGGCTGGAGGCTTCGGTGGCGTAGTTGGTAGCATGCTGAGCTTCTATGCCCAAGGTTGCGGGTTCAAACCCGGCCGAAGTCGTCGGATTTTTTAAGAGCGTTTAAAATCCCTCAGTATGCCTTCCTTTGAAGGGGAAGTAAAGCTGGCGGTCCCATGTCATAGATTTATGGCATGTAAAGGAACCTTCCACTAATTACACTTGTGTGAAGCTAAATTATAGGTTAGATTTGTTTTACGCTCTTAAGTTCCAACGTTCGTCACCAGGAGCCAACTGCAGTGGCATCTAGTAACCAAGTTCACAACTAGTTGCCATTGACGGTAGCATTTGGTAGCAAAAGTAGGAACTACTTTAAAATTGAATGTCTGCAGTCCTTACCTGAATTACAGTTGACATAAATTGTAGTTAATGCCACTCGAGTTTTATGTCGTAATTGCCAATAAAGGAAAGACCATGGCCAATTGAAACACATTATTTAAAGTAGATTTCATCTCTTCAATTACTTGCTGATGAATCCGTACAGTGTAACTGAACATGACAAGCATATGACCATTTACTTAATTGACAACCATTTAAGAGTAAGTTATTTCGACTTGACAACATAGAGGTATATGGGAAGGAACGAACCCTGCAATTATTACTTGATGGCACATTGGCACACAATGAGCTTCGTATGTAGGAGAGTCCATACGATGCAGCACAATTGTGAGGTGGAGGAACATTCACTTTGCTTGTTACAGAAATGTTCACACCAGTCCCTACTGTAACTGTACTCCACGTTAATCTCTCTTCCAGGAGTACAGCAGTACCTTTTTCTCCTCCTTTAACATCAAAGCTGTTAGGTTTACACAATGAAGTAATAATCGCAGTCTTCCATACACTTCCAAGCATCAAATTCATTAACCACAATCTCGAGAGCTATCTACCATCATTTTGTGTACTTCAGCCTGGTGTTGTTGATTCATTTAGAGGTTTTTGACTTTGTGGTCATGTGACCTTGTGTACGTGGCAGTAGGTAATCTGTGGTACGTGTGGTGTTGGCTCAGTTCTGCCATGCAAGGCAGAATTAAATTCCTTGCCAGAGCCAAGAATCAAACCTAGACCTTCAAGGTGACAGCCAAAAATTCTAGTCACTATGCAACAAGGTGGATTGCACTTCAACAAAATGAAATAACTTAGCTGTACTTCACTGATTCCGATAAGCCTATGTTAATTACCATAATTCTTCAGATAAAGAATGTCATGGTGTACACAATTACTATTTTAGCTTTTGCAAAGTATACAAATGCAGCAATTTTTAATAAACCTGGTATTTGGTGACTTTCTGCAAGACAGAACTATTGGAACGGTATTGTAGAGGACATGGTGTGAAATGAAGAAGGGAATAAGGGTTTCTTTATTGGGGCATTATATTCGTTCTTGCATGTTTGTCAATTTCCACACACAACGCTACACTGTACTGATGAAATTAATGGCTCGAGAGTAACCTTGAGATACCTTTTTTTAATACTTTCAATGCATGAGCAAAACTGGTCAGAATTTACAACTTGACTCCACTTGCAACTACATTGTGGGCCTATACAACATATCACTCTTTTCATAACTTTCTTATAAATTACAGGAACTACCGTACTCGACTGGGCCTGCTCCAGCCCAAAATCTAGGATTTGCTCTCGGATGCCAGTGAGTTTCTTCAAATAAAATATCCTCACTTGCTGAGCCCAAGGTTGCAGGTTCGAAACCTGGCGCAGTCAGCTGGCATTTGAGGGTGCGCAAATGCGAGGGAGCCGTGTCAGTAGATTTACTGGCACGTTAAAGATCCCCTTCGGGGCAAAATTCCGGCACCCCGGCGTCTCTAAAAGCCAGGGTAGTTAAAAGGGACGTAAAACCAATAACATTATTTTATTCAAATAAAATATCAAGAAAGATAGGTCATATAATAATCACCGACCATTTTGTAGGCCTATATCAAAAGTTTTAAGTACCGGTTACACGTGTATCTAGCATTTCAGTCATCTCCGACATTTAAGGACAGATACTTGTTACGTTCCTTAAAACCACATCTTCAACAAAACCTAACCTTCTCTATCAGATATGGTATCAGAGTATAAAATGGTTCTAAACAGTGGTGTCGAAGATTACAAAACTAAACCACTAAATAAGTGTCATACATAATATCTACAGTATATATAGCAGCAAATACTTTAAAGTGGACAGTTTTATTGAAACTTATTGAAACAATACCATACATAACCTCCATGATAGAATATCTTTATCAGAAAAAATATCGCTACCGATTCATTCGATACAGTATGTACAAGTGCAGTCTAATAATAAATTGTCTGACCAAAATTGCATTTGCATCGTAAGTATAATTATTTTACGGTAGTAAAATATCACAGAAGGCTTCCTCGCCACAATTTCATTACGGTACACAGTAGCCTTCATCATTGTGGAAAACAATGAACCGTCACATTAAAGAAGTTTTATTCCGAGACTTAATGCAGTTTATGGATTGCTGAAAATGCCAGTCGCTATCACAGTTTCCATCCTGGAAAAATTTGCGAATGCTTTATTATTGCTTCATATCGCCAAAAATTATTTACTGCGCCATTTTTGATTTGATAAAGCAGTTTCCGGTTACTTTGGCCACGGAGAAAAAAGCTTTGGTTGTTCAACATTGACGCATGCGCACTGGAGCAAGACTTTCCGCTCGCTAGACGCGTCTTTTGTTCCATAGCTTTGCGCTTTGGCGTGCGTAGCGACGACGGTCGGTTGTCGAACTACCACCATCACTGAGTTTACAGCGAGTGGTAATTACCACACGTGACGCCTAGATAGAGTGCTCAATGTGTTAGTTGCGTGGGAGATGTTTCGATAAATAAAAGTCATTTATAACGAAAAATAGGAAACAATGTGTGTGAATTTAGGAAACTCAATTGCAGTACAGCCCCCATAACATTTCCGTTACGTTTAAATAAGTATCGCAGAAATTAAATGAAACATTAACGGAAGATCTCACAAGAGAGCTATCAATAGACCGTTTTAAATCAAGATACCTCACAAGGTCTCTTATACCGGTAATAGAATACAACTTCACGTTCACAAGTACGCGCAATAGGAACTACGGTAGCACTAGTACACTACTAGTTGAGAAAACCCAAAAAATTAAAAAGAAAAATGGCAGCTGCCGCGATGTAAGTAATAGGTGATTCGGCCAAGCATATAGGACTTTTTACAGTGAAGTCCTTCTCCTTTAATTGTGGTTTTAGGTACTGGATTTACATCCAACCCAAATGGTGTCTTTCGAAGACTAACAGCAGACCAATTTACATTTACCATGTACCGTACTTGAGAACAGAACAGCCTTATTGATGACTAGGCCTAGAGGCCTATAGCTATTTGGACCTGTCGTTGATGAGACCATATCGTATGAAGAAATACTGTCTTACAAATGAATCTAGGAAATTGCGGTAATAACTTGACTTGGTGTTAATTCATTTTAGAGTTTTGGGTCATAGTGGTCATCAGTCTCGTGTTCTTGGGTGTGTGTGATAACCTGTCTACTCTTACTGTTATGGCAGTAGTCTTGTGTGGGGATGGAATAAGTGCCCCGGGACTTGAAATAAGCTATTACTCCGTTATTAGCCTGAAGGGAGTATGGAAATCCGGCGATAAACCACACTCAGGATAGCCGCGAGTATGTGATGTGATAACTTTAGTAAGATTTGAGAATAGGATCGCAGTCTGTATTCGAACCAGATTCTCCAGGTGCGTTTAGGTAATTTGCTCAGTGCTCTCTTCATCTAACAAGTTAAGCATCATCAACTCTACTTAATATTTTAAGAAGAAAAATAGCTTAGGCCTACTTGCAGTAAACAAAGTGACCAAGTGATGCAGAAATACTCATTACAGTGAATCATGGAGGGATTTGGAAGGCTCCATCCAACTAAAATATCAGTCTTGTCATTTAGTCAACCTGGCAACTTGGGGGTACATTTTGATTAACTCACTATGTTAGGGAGAGAGAGAAAGTAATAAAATAAAATAAAATACACATATGCTTGATGTGTCATTTTCCACTTGGACATTTGTTGTAGGGGAGACTGCTAAATCCACAATATTAAGGGATTGATGGTAAAAAGGATATACCATACTTTCCTCGGCTTTTCCCAATTAATTGGGGTCGCCGGAGCCAATCATGCTCATATTGGTTTGAACCGAGGATTTTAGGCTGGATGCCCTTCCTGACGCCACGTGATTTTTTTAAGGTGAAAATTCCACCCCGCTGTCACCGGGATTCGAACCCCGGCCGTCCGGGTGACGGACGAGCAGCTATGCCACAGCGCCGTCACGCTCCCCCATAAAAAGGATATAGGCTACAGTACAATAGGAAAATATTTCAAAATATTGGTCTAATGTAGAAAATAAATTACTACGGTACATAATTATATGTGACAAATTCCGTTCTTAAAATTTCATCTGGCTATGGGTTGTCAAAATCATCTATTAGAATACTTAAACTAACACTTGCAAATAAATTAGAATTTTTAAAATTTTTAGGTAATTTTGGTTGATACTAGTGGTACTAGTATTAAATCCGTGTTACCTTCTCTAAATCCGCAATATGATAAGTCTAATAATTATCACCTGCAGTATAAATGCATCACCAAAATATATGAGATTGTATTAATAATTCAAAAACTAATAACAAGTTTTCATGTATTTGTCGTTTCGAAATTCATAGCCAAGGGACAACTGGTGAGATGAACTCTTCTCTTGCGCTGGGGTATCTCTGCATAAAATGTATGTTTCAAGTACTTCGGAATTAGCCGTACTGCAGAGTTAGCATAGTCTCCCCTATGTTTGCTCGAAGAATGAGCACAATCTTCGTCACTGTCCAAATGGTGGATTTACACAAGAATCGTTACAGTGGGGTAACAGATCATTAAGTGTAAACACACTTTCCTCCTCGACTTATGTTGACACGATTCAAAACGCCTCGTCCTTTGAACTGTAAACATAACATCCCAGCTATCGCAAGCATACCCATTTCATTGATTGCCTGTAAGGCGTGGTAGGTGATGTATAACATTTTTTTTCTTGTGTGTAACGAGGTTCCTTTACTCATTCCTTTACAGAGAAAAAATAATTAAGTTTGTAAAATTTACATTAATTGTAACACGTAACGATTCAAATCAACGTACAAAAGTTGTTATATTCGAAACACAAAGAGCCAAAAAGAAAGTTCTTCTTGATTTTGCAAATTGGCTAGTAACGAAAAATCTGACGAACATTCATATTTTGTACAGACTCCTCCGCCTCCCAAATTATCGTACACTTTTCTCACATCCTTCTACAACCCCACTTTCGAGCGAACATATTTTATGACAAATGGAGAATAAATAGAGGGAAGAGAGGCAAGAGGGAAAACAGAAAGGAAAGGAAGACTATACATCGTGCTCAGACACCATTTTATGATCCTAGACTCTCCATTCACTTCGACAGCTCTTCAAATCATTAGATTTCTGTTGGAATGACAGTCACTGTTTGATTCAGAAACACATTTCAAAGATTTCTCCACTAGTTAAGAAAACATTTTCTAAATATTTTTGACTTTTCAAGGAGGAATTACTTTAGTATTATTTTTCATGACCAATTTCTTCTATCACTGATAATGAAGGTTAAAGAAATGGTAGAGCCTAGTGACCCATTAGTTAAAAGCTCCTAGTCTACATGAAAAATAATTTAATCATAAAATGTGCCTCAAACGACTTAAATGGAACAACTATGATTTTAACGATTCCATCAAAGTGAGAGAGTGCCTCAAATTTTTAATTACTTCTTGGAATGGTGAGTGTGATTTCGTGATGGGTGAAAGAGGTAAAGGGCTGGCTGAAGTTTCCCTTTTAGAGGTTTCCTCGTAGTCCATGGTAGAGCTTCCCTCATAGCTCTTGCTTTTTGTCTTCAGGAGAGGTGCATTCTGGACAAAAGAATTCAAGTGAGTCTATTTCAAATATGAGAATTCAGATTTAAGAATTAAGATTTGCATAAAATAAATGAATGAATTGTTTAATGAACATATCTCCCATTTTTAATGCGTATCACAATTTCTTTCCAGCAACACTCTTCACTATCATTTCATTTCATCTGTCATTCATTTAATCATTGCCCCAGAGGAGTGCGACAGGCTTCGGCAGCCGGCACACTTCATATCCTCGCCGCTAGATGGGGGCTTCATTCATTCCATTCCTGACCCGGTCGGAGACTGGAAGCAGGCTGTGGATTTTCATTTTCATTTGAGTAGTCCAGTTGTAAAATTCTTCCAATCCACTTGTGAATAATGTTCTTTTGGATTCACTTTTCTCATATGTATAGACACTTAGTCCATCTAAGTTGAAGGTCTCATAGGAAACTATTACTCAAACCTTGTAATTAACTCTTCTGGATGCATATCATCAGCTGAGATGGATTCAGAGCCCTGGAATATGATAAATGTGAATCCAAGTGAAGGAAAGGGAGCTTGTAGCTTTACGTGACCATTTATCTCGCAATCATTAGCCACAGAACATCCATTTTGTTGAGGAATCCAAACCACAGGACATGATATTTCACATCAAAAATCGTATGCATTGGCCGGGCATGGAACCCAGTCCACCTAGGTGAGAGGCAAGTTGCTTGACCACTTCACCACCACGCCCCTGTATCAAAGTGATCCTTATTCACAAGTGAATTGAGAAGAGTACTGCAACTGGACTACTCATTTATGCTTTGTGTACTACATGAACTTCTGAGATTTACATATTATGTTGCCCTGTTCATTATTGGCTGCATTTTTTTAATGATTAGTTTTCTTTTATAAAGTAATAAAATGTAAATAAAAGAAAAGTAAAATAAGTTTAAAATATTAAAGAATTTAAATAAACAAACAAAAGATCAAAGATTAAAATATTATTTTAATTTTAAAATTTGAAACAGCTTGTGGAATACAGAGTGAGAAAGTAGAGCCTATGAACTGCTGTTGGATGCAAGAGGCGTTATTAGCCTACCTTTTATTTTTACGAAAAATTAAAATAGACTTATGTGATCTACACAGAGCCAAAAATTGTGTGTCTGTCTGTGAGTGTATGTGTGTTCCATTTGGTATGTCTGTACCGCCCCCCCCCCCCCATCAATTCAAACACGGTGAAACCGAATTGAACTAAATTTGGTACAGAGGTAGCATTAGCAAGGGGCACCTCAGTGTCATGCTTTATATCCCCGCCATCTTGACGGAAACGTAATGGCGGCCACCCAAATGTTCAAAGCTTAAATCAAATTATGACTAACCTAATCATCTGATATCTACCAAATTTTGTAACAACATACCTCCATATGGGAAGCGTCTTTTGACCAAACTACAAGGTCATCAGCCCAATATTTTGAAGATAGCGGCCGTGTATGTGTGCAAATCAATCTCCCTATCAATTCAAACACAGCGAATCCAAATCGAACCACCTTTGGTACAGAGGTAGCACTAGCAAGGGAAAACTCAGAGTCATGAT
Organism: Meconema thalassinum; assembly: GCA_946902985.2. Classification (NCBI taxonomy): domain Eukaryota; kingdom Metazoa; phylum Arthropoda; class Insecta; order Orthoptera; family Tettigoniidae; genus Meconema; species Meconema thalassinum. Next base: position 368,237,106 of record OX336389.2, on the reverse strand, counting down.
GTATATTGCCGCCATCATAACAAAAAAGAAATGGTGCCTTTCCAAATGTTCTGAGCTTAAATCAAATTACGACTAACCTAATCATCCGATCTCTACCAAATTTTGCAACAATATACCTTAATGTGGGAAGGGTCTCTTGCCCAAACTACAAGGTCATCAGCCAAATAGTTTCAAGCTGGAGGATGTATAAAATCATGCAAGTTTTATAGCCAAACCGTAACTTACGATTCAACAAGGCCTGGCCTTACCAAATTAGCTCATCGTACAAAGGGAGGTTCAAACTGTCCTCAAGGAGGTGACCGGTAGGATATTAGCATTTTAAAATAGAATATGTATCTACAGTAGACACTAACAGTTCAGGCTGACCGTGCCCTATCGTGCTTGTCCGTGCCGTCCCGTTGGATCAAAACTGCCGCAATTGTTTGCTCGTAAATCCATATATTTCCGTAACTTCGTAAGTTTATATCCTTTTAGGAATGTACGGAACAAAATCATTCATACCTAGTATCAAATGGTTTATAGAAACGGCAGAAAACGCTAATGAAATCGTTGATTGCAAGACATATAAATATCATGGAGTTATACTAAACCAGTTGTTAACCAATCCATAGAGTACGGCATCATTGGCATAGTGGTAGCGACCTGGGCTCATAATCTGGAGGTTCGTGGATCAAATCCCAGCAGGTTATCTTTACTTCGTTTTTTTTGTATTTATTGATTTATAACTAGGGCTAGGATTTTTAGGTGTTAAAAATCGGGAAAATATTTATTTTTTATGTATTTAAAATACCTGAAATATGTGACAAAAAAGTAAAGATATTTAATAATAATATAGTTTATTACTGTGACTATAAACAATATGCAGCACTCACGAATGCAATTTATGCTATGTCTCCTGACTGCTGAAGCATTACAATTCACAACGAGATACATCTTCAGGTTGTCCATCACAAATGACCGACGACTGTCGCGAAACACTTCTTCTGAAGGCGCGAAACTGCGGCAATATGTTTCTTGCCCTTGAGGTGTTGTGTAACTTGAGATTGCTGTTCAGCCTTGATTGCTTTCCCAGATGGTTGGCAGAACTGAACACCCCCATCAGAAGTAAAATTATCCTTAAATTCTTTAACATATTGCTGCAGACGATAACTTGTAGTTGATTTTACTTTAGGCATCGTAGAACTGTCTTACACTTCACAGTGTCAGAAATGAACTGCATGTGAGTGACACTGTTTCCAGGTAGCTGGGGGAGGGGGTCTAGCACGTGGTGCAATATGGCAATGGACAAGGAAGAAATCCCCGGCTTCCACAGTGAGTGGCACGGGGCGACAAGTTTAGAATAACACAGTTGCAAACTGACATACACTCCGCATGAAGATTAGATAGCTCACAGGTTCTTCCCCGTTGAAGTAACACATAACAAAAATGCAATATACTGAAAAATCTAGCATACTGATTTAAAAAAAATATAAATATTATGTATTTTTATGTGCTAATAAATGAAAAGTAGGAATTTATGTGTTAATGGAAAATATGCTTAAAATATGTATTCACATAAAAATATTTATTTACCTAAAAATCCGAGCCCTATTTATAACTACTCACACGTTATAATGTTAAGCTTATATAGTGTGTATTTATAATCAAAAATATTATGTACAGTATATACTTATAACACCACATATTTCAACACTCGACTACAGCGATTAATATTCGTTGACTTTGATCCGCGGTAGTCTCTCTTGTTGTTATTTTTGTTTCTTTAGGGGTTTTGCGGCATCGTGGCCATGTAGGCCCGTGTACTTGGGTGTGTCTGATAAACTGTGTCACTGTGATGTCTGTACTAGTGTGTGTACTTTTATACCAGGAAGGATTTGGGTAGGAAGCTGTTGTTGTTGATTCATTTTAGATGCATTGACATCATGGTCATTTAGCCCCATGTACTTGGGTTAGTGTTGAATGTTGTCTGATAACCTGTGTTATTGTGTTGGCTGTATTAATGTGTGTGTGTTTGTGTGTATATATAATTCAGGCGAGGATTCAATCAATCAAAGTATAATATCAGTATAGCACGTTGCATTTCAACAAGCTACTACAATCAACGTTCAATTATACTCCTTGGAAAGGACAAAGAGTTATAACTATACCCATGCATTTAGGAGAAAGTAGGCTATATGTTCTTTACTGAACATCTTGCTTTTTTAACAATATCGTCAATAATTTCCTGGATCAATCGACGATAAAGATAACTTTCCATATCATGCCGAGCTCATTTAGAAGTTCTTCCAGTTTGCTCTCTCCATCACTCAGTGATGCTCAAGATAATTTCGCCTGTCACTTTGCAGCTGAGTGACAGTGTCGTTTACTTTTACATGGCAGTGCATGGCAATGTGAAGTATTTTGTATAACACAGCAATGTATTAAAACAATTGTGAAAGTACCTCCAGAAAGGAAGTGTTGTTAATTCTTTTAGGGGCTCTGTGACATCCTAGTCATGTAGCCCCGTGTACTTGGGTGTGTTTAGAATTTGGCTGATAACCTGGTGGGACTGTGATGTCTGTACTGGTGTGTGTATTTGTAATTGAGGTATGATTTGCATTGGAAGCGGTCGTAGCCTTACGTTAGGTACCATCCCGATATTTGCCTAGAATAGAAGTGGGAATGCACGGGCAACCACTTCCAGGATGGCTGAGGTAGGAATCGAACCCGCCTCTTCTCAGTTTTGCCTCACGAGGCTGAGTGTACTCCATCTGACAAGAATTAAATTTCTTGGCAGAGCTTGGAATCGAGCCCGGGCCTCCGCGTTGACAGCTAAGAATGCTAGCCACTACGTCCTCTAGAAAAAGTGTTGAATTCACTCAAAAGAGAAAGAAGTTCTCTAGTTTTCAAAACTGTGTCCTTGTGATGCCCCCCCACCCCAAAGTAATTAAATTAGTTCTATAATCCTTAATTATTGTTTGCACTAATCTCGATTTGAAATTCCACCTAGTTGGTGGTGCTATTGATGGTACTGTCCGTTGAATACATTCTTCCAAATAAATTTTACTTCTAGAGGATATGAAAAAATATTTTGGAGTATTCATTATTTGACAAACTCTGTTGGAGCATAACAATGGGTGGATATTTAATTAGGGCATGCTTCTTAAACTTTCATTTGAAAGCCATTTGAGTGACCGTTCATTAAAACAACCCCGTCGTAGGTCTGTCCAACCAGTTTGATTCCAATCTGAAATTATTTCCCAACATCTGTTGCATCAGATGTCCGGTCAGATCTAAGTTAAGTAAACCCCACAAACCTCTCAATGGCTTCGCCATTATTTACAAACCGTAGCACAGTTGAAATTTGAGACCTTGATATCATGTTTCATCTAACATTACGGACAAAATAGAGGCTGATTTGACATCCTTCTTAATAACATCAATACCGTGTGAGTTAGCCGTGGTCGTTACGGCATGACTGTTGGCAGTCGATCACATCCGGGAGGCGAGGAGGTTCGAATCGCCCCGCCGGCAACCTTGAAGATGGTCTTCTGTGGTTTCCCATCCTCCTTCCAGGCAAATGCCGGGGTTTGTCCCTAACTATAGGCCACAGTCGCTACCTTCCAACTCCTTGTCCTTACATGCAGACTTTCCTCCCCAGACACCACTCCACACGCGACGGTACATGTAGCTCACCCATTGGGTGTCCGCCTCGAAGCAGCTACAACACTGGTGAGCCGAACATGTCCTCGGACACTCCCGGAACTAAAAGCCATACGCTAAAAAAAACATCTATAATTTATATTTCTTATTGCATGAATAATATGAATTTTAATGGATGGTGATGTCCCTCGTAAAACGATTGGAGTTATAAGACGAGCACCCAAAACAGGATCATAATAATGATCTGAGTACCTCCGGAAATCCCATTGCCTCGTGAGGCAAAACTGAGAAGAGGTGGATTAGATTTCGACCACAGCCATCCTGGAAGTGGTGGGAATCGAACCCGCCTCTTCTATGTTTTGCCACACGAGGCTGAGTGTACCCCTTTCCAGCCCTCAGACCAGAATTAAATTTCTTGGCAGAGTCGTGAAGCGAACCCGGCCCTCCGCAGTGACAGCCGAGAGTGGTAGCCACTACGCAATGGGGCGGAAGTATTAAACTTTTAAAAATAGTTATTTATTTTCCCTTGTTTGTTTGTTTGTAATTTGATTGACACTTAATAAATCGGCGCGAGCAACTTCCGGGTGGGTGTCGGGCAGATTATGTACCCCATACTGCTTAAGGGCCCCTCACCGAGATCTGTCCAGTTCCCCACAACTGCTAAAGGCCGGCCCTGCCTTGCGGTCTGACCAACTTCAAGTTTAGGGTTCCCCTGTGGTTTCCCTGCAAGGCTCTTTGTGCATGTCCCGAAACAGATGAAGACGTCTCCCAGTTGACAGGTTAACACTTGATATATATTTCGTCAGCAGGTAACCTTTTCTTTTTCAGATAAGAAATGTTGTCGCTTATTCCTTCAACGTCTCTATAAAGTTAGAAATATCAGCTTTATCTTGCAATATGTGGAGGGGAACACCACTCTTATCTATCCCTTTAAAAAGGGATGCTAAATACGCTATTGGGGGAACTTCCCTTGACTTGAATGAAACACTGCAATACATTCTCAACCATATTACATTTCAAAGGAGATCGCGTGCAGGAAACCTGTATTTTATCCCTCTTCTGACTTGAGCAGTAACCTGGTTATTCCGGACAGAACATCACTCACAAATCTTAGGAATCAATCGATAATGCTTAATTTCCGTAGTATATCAAATGTCTGTATGGATGAAGGCAGGTACAGTACAGCCTTCTATCGTGGTCACGCCATCACTTGACCTCGCCCTCAACCAGGAGACAACAGTTCCCGAGATTTGGGACAAATATCTCCCTATTTAAATATGCTGACAGTGAAATAAAACATAAGTTATTTTCTTTCCTTTTCCATCTTCCATAATCTTGTGTGCCCCATCCTGGGAGTGTTGTAGTTCAGAGGCTGGCGACATCGTGATCATTTAGCCCTATAATTTATTATTAGAAGCTTTGCAGTCAGTCAACACGAGTGTACCCAATTACATAGGGTGGGGATTTATAATTAATTTCCTTGTGCCTGAAATAAATTGCATGAATTATTTATACACTTAATAAAGCACTTCTCATATAAAAGGGGGGAGGGGGCTAAATTGGATGACTAGTTTCGTTCGTCACCCGAACATCATCAGATCCTGCTTGCTCACTTAGGCTTAATTTAGGTTCTGTGTATATGTGTATAACACTTGTGTACAACAGTACTTACAATATTAACCTACATAAGTTTTAATTCAACTTTGTAACGAGTCGGATTTCTTAGATAATTATATTTTTATTCCATTAGTCTATTACGCTTCTACTAGGGGACCTGTGCGAGAAATCTCGCATATTCTTTAAGCACCTGCCCGGCTTTACTATTATGCGGGCTTCTATAAATATGTTTATTTGTTTAAACGCACTTTTTAAACAAATTGTCGATATTTGTGAAATCAGAGTGCAATTGCGGGTAATTCCGATTGCATATTCCTTACAATGCACAATGGGTTGTGTGCGCCCCATGTGTATAGACTACCCGGCCGGCTCTAGTGCTATGCGGGCTGTACGCGACACAGTTCTGCCAGGGGCTATCGTCTTGTTTATTTGATTAAACACACTTTATAAACAAATACATATATTTCTGTTGACTTTTCAAGAAATGCAAGATTTTTCCTGTACTATTGAGACGATTTGGAAGATTTTGGTACAAACCACACCTTCTAACTCCCTCTGGTTTAGGAGCTTGAGTTTTGTGAAACATACACCTTAGCGTATTATATAATAAAATAATGTTACGTTTCTAGTTATTACTTTTTTATGTGTATATAAGTGTGAAACCCTACCGGTGCGAGCTACTGAAGTGATTGTTTTCTAGACTGTATTGTTATTAACCGTTACTTTTCAAATTTCCTATTTACTTGATCTTTTGTAGTTGGTTAGTTAGGTTAAACAAGCGCGTAAATGTAACTGAGTTGACTGTGGTTTTGTAGATTTAGTTGATTAGCGGCTGTTCCTGTAAGGAGGGTGGCCGGGAAGTCATAGGACAGTTAAGCATGTATTATAAGTATTTGTTATTAACATTATTTATTGTTAAATATTGTTCAGATAACAATTTACCGCCGTAAGTTGAGTCCTACACATGACACATTGACTTCGGTTAGCGAGGGAAAGTCGTGTCACATGGTTTGCTGCCTTCCCGCGATCGACTATGCAAGAGCAAGACCATATGCGGAAAACAATGTCTGGTTAACATTAACAAATGAAAATCCACAGCCTGCTTCCAGTCTCCGACCGGGTCAGGAATGGAATGAATGAAGCCCCCATCTAGCGGCGAGGATATGGACTGTGCCGGCTGCCGAGGCCTGACGCACTCCTCTGGGGCAATGATTAAATGAATGACAGATGAAATGAAATGATAGTGGAGAGTGTTGCTGGAATGAAATTGTGACAGGGAAAACCGGAGTACCCGGAGAAAAACCTGTCTGCCTCCGTTTTGTCCAGCACAGATCTCACATGGAGTGACCGGGATTTGAACCACGGATCCAGCGGTGAGAGGCCGGCATGCTGCCGCCTAAGCCACGGAGGCTTTGGTTAACATTATCAATTCAATTCATCACTCAAGCAATCAACTCAACTCATTGACTGAGGATGGCCGAAAACATGTAAAGTGACTTCCCGGCCACCCTGTATAATACGAGTGCATCCTTCCCACTTGACTGTTTTCTCTTTATCATTGGATTCCCCTTTATTTCTCTTAGCCAGTCTCGTTCGTTATGTTGCTTCCTGTTAGTTGTTGGAAAAGCTGCCAATAATGTGAATATGAAGATGCTGATGATGATGATGATGATTGTTGTTTTAAGGGGCCTAACATCTAGGTTATCGGCCCCAATGTGAATATGGGTGAGCTCTCCAGAACCGTGTGTTCGTTTAAGTTGGATGGGTTAATTACCTTACTTAGCTAAGAGGATGTATATGGATTCTTTAAATCAAGTTCCCTACCTTTTGTTTCATAGTGTTTGTTGTTAGGTCTGTTTCTATATTAGTGAAACAGTGCCTGGTGTCGTACATGTGTTCGCATACTGCCGAGTATTTTCTGTGTTTAATTGCATTTCTTTGTTCTTTATGACGTGTGTCCATTCTTCTACGAGTCTGTCCTACGTAGTTTGCTCGACATTCCGATTCCTGGCCCGTTAATAAATATTCTCCTGGTGTTGAGCATGGGTTCTGCTTATTTAAGTTACTGTTATGCAAATTTTTAGCCTACTTTTCACATTTTGCATAAATGAGGAAAAAGTAGACTTATGAGATCGGGCAAATGTGTGTCTGTCTGTCTGTCTGTCCTTCTGTCTGTCTGTCTGTCTGGCTGTGTGTGTGTGTGTGTCCCCTATCAACTCCTAAACGGCTGCAGCAATCGAAACAAAATTTGGTAGGAGTAAAGATCTATTCCTGAATATCTCACGGCCATATTTGAAAACGATGTCAGTGCTACCAACTGCTGAAATATCGCAAATGAAATTTGAGCTCCATGTAGGATATCTTGGAAGGTATGAATGGGAGCTACTTCAAAATTGGCACACGTATAGATAATAATATTGCAGTTTAATTTCCAGGAGGCAATATATGGCAGTGTTGCCAAAATGATTATAAGCCTGCTGATAGGTCCAATTTTTAAATGCATATAACTTCTACACTATCGATTGGATTTCAACCAAATTTCGTATATGCTATGCGTACATAAACAGATATGACTGAGCGAATTCTTAAGAGCCTCCTCCATGGCTGCCAACTGTTAATAAATGCTCTCATTTTTTAAAAATCCTAATACCCATATATCAGAAAGTATGCAAGCCGACAGCTTTAAACTATGCACACGTATAGTACCTGACATTCTATATTAATTTGGAGTAACTTATATACGTCAGTGCTACCAACATGATTCTAAGCCTGCTGAGAGGTCCAACTTTAAATGCATGTAACTTCTATACTATCATTTGGATTTCAACCAAATTTCGTGTGTGCTATGTGTACCATAACAGATATGACTATGCCGATTCTTAAGAGTAACCAGGGCTGCCAACTGTTAAAAAATAGTGTCTCTATTTTTGTTACGGTACCCTAATATCAATATATCAGAAAGTATGCAAGCCAATAGCTCTAAACTTTGCACACGTATAGTATCTGGCATTCTAGATTAATTTGGAGTAACTAATATAGGCCTACGCCAGTGCTGCCAACATGATTCTAAGCCTGCTGATAGGTCCAATTTTAAAATGCGTGTAACTTCTATACTAACTAATGGATTTAATTCAAAATTGACACAACAATTGATCATATTATTTCTGATTATTTCTGATCAATACATGTATGTCATTGTTGCCACATGATTTTACGCGCGCTGTTAGATCCAATGTTAACTACATGTAACGTCCATGCTATCCATTGGACTTCAACCAAATTTTGTATTCTGTACCTTACGAGATGGAACTAAGAATATATTCAGTCACCAGGGCTACCAACTCTAGTTCTCTATTAGGCCAAGTATACAGTATTTCGAAATAATTAGAAATTTCGATATTACCAACTTAATTTCGTCATTATTCTAGATAGATCCATATAGATTAATCATTGGCATGAATCTTAAATTGTAAGAAAAGTAGGCTCTTTAGTTCGTCACAGAACTTCTTGTTTCAATTCTGAATGCTGTTTTGATTCCTTGTTTTTTGAAAAGATTAGTAATTTCGTATGTGTTTACGTGCACGAAATCGAATCGCGTGAACTTGTTCGCATAATATACATACAATTATTGCCTACATCTTGATAAGGACAAAGAGTTATAAGTTATAACTATACCTATACAATTAAAATAAAGCAGGCTACGTCTTCTTTACTGAATATCTTGATTTTCCATCGACTTGGAATTCCTCCAGTGTGTTCAACAGCACCTGCCTGTCAATTGAATCATGTGCCCTTTTTAAATCGACAATGGTTATTACAGTTTGTTGGGTTTTGCGAAATTGTAAAATGGTTTTTGGATTTAGAATTTGTTCTGCACATGATCTTCCTTTTTTGATATTCTCCAATTAGGTGGTCAGTTTTCTTTTCTAATCTGTAGAGTAGTACCTCAGAGAATATTTTGTAGATGATTTGTAGCAGAGAAATCCCTCTGCAGTCATTTATATCAGATTTGTCTCCTTTCTTGTGAAGTGGACGAATGTACCCTTTTCGATCTTCGAGAATTATCTCAGTAAGTTATGCCAAATGTCTTGTATAATTTCCTGAATATTGAGGGCCAGTTTGTCACCACCTAGTTTCAACATTTCGGCAATTATTTCATCTTCTTCTGGTGCTTTGTTTTCTTTTAAGTCTTGGATGATTTGCTTGATTTTACGTACTGCAGGGGATGCTAAGTCTGGATTCGGCATGGGCTTTACAAAGATAAGTTGGTCTTCAGGACTTTCACCATTTAGTATGTTTTGAAAGTAGTCTACAAGGAGCCTAAAGTTATCTTTGTTAATTGTTTCTTATCTGCACATTTGAAGCAAAGATTGGGAACTTAATACTTTTGGAGTTCTTCTCTAAAATTCTTGTAAGAGTTTCTGGTGTGGTTTTTCTTAAAGACTTGTTCGATTTCCATAATTCTAGTTTGGTCATTTTTGTCTTTTTCTTTTCATATGATTTTAGATCTTACTTTCTGAATTTTAAGGAATTCTTGCCACTTTATTTCAGATTTGTGAGTGTTCGATAGGTGCCGTTAGGGTATCGCTTTCCTGGGTGGTGTGCCAATGCTTTGAGATGCCTGGCATATTGTGTCTTTGAGGTTATTCCAACCGGATGGAATTTGTGGTAGTAAATTAACAAGGATGTTTCTTGACTTTTCCTTCTTCTGGGTCAATTCTTGGCGTTCTAGCCGCTTTCACTTTGGATATGTTAGGTTGAAATTTTACTTTTACTAAAGGCAGGCAATGATCTGAATCTATTACCTCTTTTTTGACTTTGACATTCATAATTTCCTTTTGATTTTACCAGGTAATTTCCACATGATCAATTCGAAATTCTACTAGGTACATGTTCGGAGATCTCCAGGTCCTTTTCATATTGGGGTGTGCCATAAAGTGTGTTGACGTTAATGTCAGGTGGAAGGTTTGGCAAAATTCTATTAATCTTTACCCTTTTATGTTGGTCCTTTGGTCCTTTGTTGGTCCTCCTAACTTTCTTTTCTTTACCAACTTTTGTACTAAAGTCTACTGGTAGTATTCTAATGTGATGTTTTGGAGTATATTCGTTACTTCTTCCCGTAGTTCCCAGAAGTCATCTTTTTATTGAGGGTATTTTCTGTTGTAGTTCTTTTTGGGGCGTGTGTGTTGATTATTGTGTATACTTTGTATGATTTGATTGAAAGACGTGAGATTCTTTCAGAAGGAGATGTGAAATGTATTACGAAATTGATGATATTCTTCCTGACTGCAAAGGCAGTGCTAAACTGCAATGGTGGAAACTGATGCAATTCCTTTATCAATTCTGTATTTTTCTGATTCGAAATGAGTTCCATCAGTGTACCTGGTTTCCTGAAGGTGCTAGATCTTCAATGTTAGATTTATCTACCATATCTGTCAGTTGTTTTAGTTTACCAGTCTTGAGTAGCTTGTTGATATTTTAAGTGTTAATGAAGCGTTTGCATTTTGGTGGGAGAAACTTGGGAAGCTCCTATACATTCCCACATGATGTTCTCGGTGCCCGTGAATCCGACAACCAAGAAAACCTAGTATATTTACTAGGTCCTGGGGGTAGAAGTCTTTTTATTTGAAAGCATCATGCTAGTCAGTAAATTGTAATGGGGAGGTCAATCGTAGTTGAACTCATAATTACAAGTATGGTATTAACCTTAGAGATTGATTAAAGGTGTTTTGTGACTGATATTATCTTATACCTAGGTATATGAAAATAATTGGGAAGAAATTTCACCTTTTCCTAAAACTGAAATATCTTGACAGGTGCTACGACAGTTGTTGGCTTGGCACCTATGCACGTCACGCATTATCCATTGAGCTTCAACTTACTTGATTATGCCCTCCGTGTATTAAAATAATTGCGAGTATTCATTTTATCAAGGTCACATTTCACCTTTTACTAAAACTGAATACTGTGCTCCGACAACGGTTTTGGCGTGACACACTATGCTCGTTACGCATTATCCATTGAGCCCCAACGTACTTGTTTCTGTCATCCATGTACTGCAATAATTGCGAATATTCAAATCATCAAAGTCATTCCTCTGGCCAAGCTGGAGTAATAAAAGTTAGCGAAGTTCCACTTTACTCCGCCAGGCAATACCCAGCGACCCAGTGATGGAATGGCTGGCTATCTTCTAGCCAGGGGCGGATCTAGGGGAGGGCGAGGAGGGCGACTGCCCAGGGCCCCGCGGTCCGAGGGGCCCCGCGTCATGGATTGTTTTTAAATTTAATTGGTTAATTATTTCTTTATTCATTAATTCCCCACAAGGAGAGCGTTATAACACAATCAATTTTCATGTTTTATTCTTGCCCTTTCTTCTTTTTTCCCAAAAACCTCTCATTTACACACTATGCTCCCTCTTTCTCTCCTTCGTCCACTTCTTTCTAGGTTGTCCCTCTTGGGGAGTTTGCACAAACATCTGTTGTCTAAGTCTAATTGATAAATTAATTATACTTTTCAAACTAATTTATAATTCGTATTCTTTTTCAGTGCAGTGACTTCCCGTGACCGTTTAGCAAGTTTAGATTTCAGTTAAATGATGGAAGACTTCAGCCGGGAAAAGAGTCGCAAAGAAGACTAATATTTTAATATTTCATAATTTACATAATCTTCTTCAAGGGGACTAAAGGGTTTGGATATTCGTTCTTTGTGGTGACGGCTGAGGCCGGGATATTACAAGTCCGTAAGACACTACAATGCGCAGGCGCGAGCCCACCGCGCGCATGCGTACGGTGGGCTCGCGCCTGCGAACAAATGAAGTACCGGAAGTACACGAAATGCAGTCAATATCAACACAACTTCTATATACTCTCTTGGCTCTGGGGACAGCAGTCATCTGTTATTCTATGAAGGCAAAGAATATCGCGAGAAAGAAGAACACAGAGACATACTGTTACGGCGCAAGTTTTGACATATCCACACCATCAGATGAAAGGGGGTTTTGAATCCCGACATTCAAGACCGCTACGGGTGACTTTTCGCATATCGAATGCAAGAAATGTCTTAATATAATTAAATCAACACAACGCCTTAACAATCGGGGCCAAACATCGCAAATTCGATTATTCCATTTAGTATATGGGTGGGGAATCGAATCCCGAACTTCAAGGGTCTTACGGGTGACTTTTCGCATAACCAATGCAAGAAACGTCTTAATAATAATTAAATCAACACAACACCGTACGGTTCCGGGGAATAAATCGCAAATTCGATTATTCCACTTAGTACATGGGAGGGGAATCGAATCCCGAACTTCAAGGGTGCTACGGGTGACTTTTCGCATAACCAATGCAAGAAACGTCTTAATAATAATTAAATCAACACAAAAACGTACGGTTCCGGGTCATAAATCGCAAATTCGATTATTCCAATGAGTAGGCCTACATGTGAGGGGAATCGAATCCCGAACTACAAGGGTGCTACGGGTGACTTTACGCAAATCCAATGCAAGAAACGTCTTAATACTAATTAAATCGATACAACGCCGCGCAAATAGTGGCCATACATCGCAAATTCGATTTTTCCTCTTAGTACATGGGAGGGGAATCGAATCCCGAACTTCAAAGGGTCCTACGGGTGACTTTTCGCATATCCAATGCAAGAAACGTCTTAATACTAATTAAATAAACACAACGCCGCACCAATCGGGGCCATACGTCGCAAATACGATTATTCCATTTAGTACATGGTAGGGGAATCGAATCCCAAACTTCAAGGGTGCTACGGGTGACTTTTCGCATATCCAATGCAAGAAACGTCTTAATAATAATTAAATCAACACAACAACGTACGGTTCCGGGTCATAAATCGCAAATTCGATTACCGGTATTCCAATGAGTACATGTGAGGGGAATCGAATCCCGAACTTCAAGGGTGCTACGGGTGACTTTTCGCATAACCAATGCAAGAAACGTCTTAATACTAATTAAATCAACACAACGCCGTACCAATCGGGGCCAAACACCGCAAATTCGATTATTCCATTTAGTACATGGGTGGGGATTCGAATCCCGAACTTCAAGGGTGTTACGGATGACTTTTCGCATAACCAATGCAAGAAACGTCTTAATAATAATTAAATCAACACAACACCGTACGGTTCAGGGGCAAGAATCGCAAATTCGATTATTCCACTTTGTACATGGGAGGGGAATGGAATCCCGAACTTCAAGGGTGCTACGGGTGACTTTTCGCATAACCAATGCAGGAAACGTCTTAATAATAATTAAATCAACACAAAAACGTACGGGTCCGGGTCATAAACCGCAAATTCGATTATTCCAATGAGTACATGTGAGGGGAATCGAATCCCGAACTTCAAGGGTGCTACGGGTGACGTTTCGCATAGCCAATGCAAGAAACGTCTTAAGAATAATTAAATGAACCCAACAACGTACAGTTCCTGGTCATAAATCGCAAATTCGATTATTCCAATGAGTACATGTGAGGGGAATCGAAACCCGAACTTCAAGGGTGCTACGGGTGACTTTTCGCATAACCAATGCAAGAAACGTCTTAATACTAATTAAATAAACACAACGCCGTACCAATCGGGGCCATACGTCGCAAATTCGTTTATTCCATTTAGTACATGGTAGGGGAATCGAATCCCGAACTTCTAGGGTGCTACGGGTGACTTTTCGCATATCCACTGCAAGAAACGTCTTAATAATAATTAAATAAACACAACGCCGTACCAATCGGGGCCATAAGTCGCAAATTCGATTAGTCCATAGTACATGATACGAGAATCGAATCCCGAACTTCATGGGTACTACGGGTGACTTTTCGCATACCCAATGCAAGAAACGTCTTAATAATAATTAAATAAACACAACGCCGTACCAATCGGGGCCATACGTCGCAAATTCGATTATTCCATTCAGTACATGGGTGGGGAATCGAATACCGAACTTCAAGGTTGCTACGGGTGACTTTTCGCATAACCAATGCAGGAAACGTCTTAATAATAATTAAATCAATACAACACCGTACGGTTCCGGCTCATAAATCGCAAATTCGATTATTCCACTTAGTACATGGGAGGGGAATCGGATCCCGAACTTCAAGGGTGCTACGGGTGACTTTTCGCATAACCAATGCAAGAAACGTCTTAATACTAATTAAATAAACACAACGCCGTACCAATCGGGGCCATACGTCGCAAATCCGATTATTCCAGGGGAATCGAATCCCGAACTTCAAGGGTGCTACGGGTGACTTTTCGCATATCCACTGCAAGAAACGTCTTAATAATAATTAAATAAACACAACACCGTACCAATTGGGGCCATAAGTCGCATATTCGATTAGTCCATTTAGTACTTGGTAGGAGAATCGAATCCCGAACTTCAAGGGTACTACGGGTGACTTTTCGCATATCCAATGCAAGAAACTTCTTAATAATAATTAAATATACACAACGCCGTACCAATCGGGGCCATACGTCGCAAATTCGATTATTCCATTTAGTACATGTGTGGGGAATCGAATCCCGAACTTCAAGGTTGTTACGGGTGACTTTTCGCATAACCAATGCAAGAAACGTCTTAATAATAATTAAATCAACACAACACCGTACGGTTCCGGGGCATAAATCGCAAATTCGATTATTCCACTTTGTACATGGGAGGGGAATGGAATCCCGAACTTCAAGGGTGCTACGGGTGACTTTTCGCATAACCAATGCAAGAAACGTTTTAATAATAATTAAATCAACACAAAAACGTACGGGTCCGGGTCATAAACCGCAAATTCGATTATTCCAATGAGTACATGTGAGGGGAATCGAATCCCGAACTTCATGGGTGCTGCGGGTGACTTTTCGCATAGCCAATGCAAGAAACGTCTTAAGAATAATTAAATGAACCCAACAACGTACAGTTCCTGGTCATAGATCGCAAATTCGATTATTCCAATGAGTACATGTGAGGGGAATCGAAACCCGAACTTCAAGGGTGCTACGGGTGACTTTTCGCATAACCAATGCAAGAAACGTCTTAATACTAATTATATAAACACAACGCCGTACCAATCGTGGCCATACGTCGCAAATTCGATTATTCCATTTAGTACATGGGTGGGGAATCGAATCCCGAACTTCAAGGGTCTTACGGGTGACTTTTCGCATAACCAATGCAAGAAACGTCTTAATAATAATTAAATCAACACAACACCGTACGGTTCCGGGGAATAAATCGCAAATTCGATTATTCCACTTAGTACATGGGAGGGGAATCGAATCCCGAACTTCAAGGGTGCTACGGGTGACTTTTCGCATAACCAATGCAAGAAACGTCTTAATAATAATTAAATCAACACAAAAACGTACGGTTCCGGGTCATAAATCGCAAATTCGATTATTCCAATGAGTAGGCCTACATGTGAGGGGAATCGAATCCCGAACTACAAGGGTGCTACGGGTGACTTTACGCAAATCCAATGCAAGAAACGTCTTAATACTAATTAAATCGATACAACGCCGCGCAAATAGTGGCCATACATCGCAAATTCGATTTTTCCTCTTAGTACATGGGAGGGGAATCGAATCCCGAACTTCAAAGGGTCCTACGGGTGACTTTTCGCATATCCAATGCAAGAAACGTCTTAATACTAATTAAATAAACACAACGCCGCACCAATCGGGGCCATACGTCGCAAATACGATTATTCCATTTAGTACATGGTAGGGGAATCGAATCCCAAACTTCAAGGGTGCTACGGGTGACTTTTCGCATATCCAATGCAAGAAACGTCTTAATAATAATTAAATCAACACAACAACGTACGGTTCCGGGTCATAAATCGCAAATTCGATTACCGGTATTCCAATGAGTACATGTGAGGGGAATCGAATCCCGAACTTCAAGGGTGCTACGGGTGACTTTTCGCATAACCAATGCAAGAAACGTCTTAATACTAATTAAATCAACACAACGCCGTACCAATCGGGGCCAAACACCGCAAATTCGATTATTCCATTTAGTACATGGGTGGGGATTCGAATCCCGAACTTCAAGGGTGTTACGGATGACTTTTCGCATAACCAATGCAAGAAACGTCTTAATAATAATTAAATCAACACAACACCGTACGGTTCAGGGGCAAGAATCGCAAATTCGATTATTCCACTTTGTACATGGGAGGGGAATGGAATCCCGAACTTCAAGGGTGCTACGGGTGACTTTTCGCATAACCAATGCAGGAAACGTCTTAATAATAATTAAATCAACACAAAAACGTACGGGTCCGGGTCATAAACCGCAAATTCGATTATTCCAATGAGTACATGTGAGGGGAATCGAATCCCGAACTTCAAGGGTGCTACGGGTGACGTTTCGCATAGCCAATGCAAGAAACGTCTTAAGAATAATTAAATGAACCCAACAACGTACAGTTCCTGGTCATAAATCGCAAATTCGATTATTCCAATGAGTACATGTGAGGGGAATCGAAACCCGAACTTCAAGGGTGCTACGGGTGACTTTTCGCATAACCAATGCAAGAAACGTCTTAATACTAATTAAATAAACACAACGCCGTACCAATCGGGGCCATACGTCGCAAATTCGTTTATTCCATTTAGTACATGGTAGGGGAATCGAATCCCGAACTTCTAGGGTGCTACGGGTGACTTTTCGCATATCCACTGCAAGAAACGTCTTAATAATAATTAAATAAACACAACGCCGTACCAATCGGGGCCATAAGTCGCAAATTCGATTAGTCCATAGTACATGATACGAGAATCGAATCCCGAACTTCATGGGTACTACGGGTGACTTTTCGCATACCCAATGCAAGAAACGTCTTAATAATAATTAAATAAACACAACGCCGTACCAATCGGGGCCATACGTCGCAAATTCGATTATTCCATTCAGTACATGGGTGGGGAATCGAATACCGAACTTCAAGGTTGCTACGGGTGACTTTTCGCATAACCAATGCAGGAAACGTCTTAATAATAATTAAATCAATACAACACCGTACGGTTCCGGCTCATAAATCGCAAATTCGATTATTCCACTTAGTACATGGGAGGGGAATCGGATCCCGAACTTCAAGGGTGCTACGGGTGACTTTTCGCATAACCAATGCAAGAAACGTCTTAATACTAATTAAATAAACACAACGCCGTACCAATCGGGGCCATACGTCGCAAATCCGATTATTCCAGGGGAATCGAATCCCGAACTTCAAGGGTGCTACGGGTGACTTTTCGCATATCCACTGCAAGAAACGTCTTAATAATAATTAAATAAACACAACACCGTACCAATTGGGGCCATAAGTCGCATATTCGATTAGTCCATTTAGTACTTGGTAGGAGAATCGAATCCCGAACTTCAAGGGTACTACGGGTGACTTTTCGCATATCCAATGCAAGAAACTTCTTAATAATAATTAAATATACACAACGCCGTACCAATCGGGGCCATACGTCGCAAATTCGATTATTCCATTTAGTACATGTGTGGGGAATCGAATCCCGAACTTCAAGGTTGTTACGGGTGACTTTTCGCATAACCAATGCAAGAAACGTCTTAATAATAATTAAATCAACACAACACCGTACGGTTCCGGGGCATAAATCGCAAATTCGATTATTCCACTTTGTACATGGGAGGGGAATGGAATCCCGAACTTCAAGGGTGCTACGGGTGACTTTTCGCATAACCAATGCAAGAAACGTTTTAATAATAATTAAATCAACACAAAAACGTACGGGTCCGGGTCATAAACCGCAAATTCGATTATTCCAATGAGTACATGTGAGGGGAATCGAATCCCGAACTTCATGGGTGCTGCGGGTGACTTTTCGCATAGCCAATGCAAGAAACGTCTTAAGAATAATTAAATGAACCCAACAACGTACAGTTCCTGGTCATAGATCGCAAATTCGATTATTCCAATGAGTACATGTGAGGGGAATCGAAACCCGAACTTCAAGGGTGCTACGGGTGACTTTTCGCATAACCAATGCAAGAAACGTCTTAATACTAATTATATAAACACAACGCCGTACCAATCGTGGCCATACGTCGCAAATTCGATTATTCCATTTAGTACATGGGTGGGGAATCGAATACTGAACTTCAAGGTTGCTACGGTTGACTTTTCGCATAACCAATGCAGGAAACGTCTTAATAATTATTAAATCAATACAACACCGTACGGTTCCGGCTCATAAATCGCAAATTCGATTATTCCACTTAGTACATGGGAGGGGAATCGGATCCCGAACTTCAAGGGTGTTACGGGTGACTTTTCGCATATCCAATGCAAGAAACATCTCAATACTAATTATATCAACAAAACGCCATACCAATAGGGGCCATACCTCGCAAATTTGGTTATTCCATTTAGTACATGGGTGGGGAATCGAATCCCGAACTTCAAGGGTGCTACGGGTGACTTTTCGCATATCCAATGCAAGAAACGTCCTAATACTAATTAAATCAACACAACGCCGTGCCAATTGGGGCCATACATCGGAAATTCGATTATTCCATATAGTACATGGGTAAGGAATCGGATCCCAAACTTCAAGGGTGCTACGGGTGACTTTTCGCATAACCAATGCATGAAACGTCTTAATAATAATTAAATCAACACAACAACGGACGGTTCCGGGTCATAAATCGCAAATTCGATTATTCCAATTAGTACATGTGAGGGGAATCGAATCCCGAACTTCAAGGGTGCTACGGGTGACTTTTCGCATATCCAATGGAAGAAACGTCTTAATACTAATTAAATAAACCCAACGCCGTACCAGTTGGGGCCATACGTCGCAAATTCGATTATTCCATTTAGTACATGGTAGGGGAATCGAATCCCGAACTTCAAGGGTGCTACGGGTGACTTTTCGCATATCCAATGCATGAAAATGCTTAATAATAATTAAATAAACACAACGCCTTACCAATCGGGGCCATACGTCGCAAATTCGATTTTTCCATTTAGTACATGGGTGGGGAATCGAATCCCGAACTTCAAGGGTGCTACGGGTGACGTTACGCAAATCCAATGCAAGAAACGTCTTAATACTAATTAAACCAATCCAACGCCGCACCAAAAGCGGCCATACATCGCAAATTCGAATTTTCCACTTAGTACATAGGAGGGGAATTGAATCCCGAACTTCAAGGGTGCTACGGGTGACTTTACGCTTATCCAATGCAAGAAACGTCTTAATACTAATTAAATCAACACAATGCCGTACCAATCGGGGCCATACATCGCAAATTCCAAGCGAGACGCGCCACGATGCGTGTGGACACCATTTCGCCAACACTCGGAGCGGCTTGCTGGTGAAACATGTGTTATTTCCCTGTAGAAATACAAACCGATATAAAATAAGTGAATTAATTTACGTATTTCACAGTCATACAGCATAACGTTTCGATGTATAAGGATTACAATGCAACCAAGAACTACATTTTCCAACCACCCCGAGCCGAGGAAAAGTTACCTTACAAAAATGATAACAACATTGTTTCTTGGACACACACAATTTTGAAATTAATAAACCAGTTATACAACATTCCAATGTATATTGTGTTAAAATTTGGATTCGATCTGCTGACGGGCTATTGAGATAATAATTCGTAAATGTGACGCATGGTTGAAACACTCTTAAAAACTTGCCCTTTTTGTGTTCCAACTGCGATAAAAAATATTAAAATATATGTTAAAAATTCCAAACCTACATGACTAACGTAAAATAGAACGACGAAAATGATGATGTCATTGGATTTTACGTAGGTCTATTGGTTACTTCACAAACAACCTTAAAACTCGAGTGCACATAATACCTTGGTTAACAGTAGTGCCTGTCACGGGAATGGAACTCTCGTCCCCTAAGGCGTTAGGTGTGACTTATCGCGCAGCCAACATAGGAACGTCTTCATACCATTTTTATGAACATCATACCGTAACATTCTGGGTTACACACCGCAAATTCGAATTTATGACTAGTGCCTGGCACGGGAATCGAACCCTCGTCCCCAAGGGCGTTAGGTGTGACTTTTTGCACAACCAATGTAATGAACGTCTCCATACTATTTTTAAGAACACCATACCGTAACATTATAGGTTACACACCGCAAATTCGAATTTATGAATTAGTGCCTGGCTCGGGAATCGAACCCTCGTCCCCAAGGGCGTTAGGTGTGACTTTTCGCACAGCCAACGTAGGAACGCCTTCATACTATTTTTATGAACACCATACAATAAAATTCTGTGTTACAAACCGCAAATTCGAATTTATGACTTAGTACTTGGGAGAGAATCGAATCCTCGTCCCCAAGGGCGTTAGGTATGACTTTCTGCACATCCAATGTAATGAACGTCTCCATACTATTTTTATGAACACCATACCGTAACATTCTGGGTTACACACCGCAAATTCGAATTTATGACTTAGTACTTGGGAGAGAATCGAATCCTCGTCGCCAAGGGCGTTAGGTGTGACTTTTTTCACAGCCAATGTAATGAATGTCTCCATACTATTTTTATGAACACCATTCCGTAACATTCTAGGTTACACACCGCAAATTCGAATTTATGACTTAGTGCCTGGCTCGGGAATCGAACCCTCGTCCCCAAGGGCATTACGTGTGACTTTTCGCACAGCCAACGTAGGAACGTCTTCATACTATTTTTGTGAACACCATACCAAAATATTCTGGGTTACACACTGAAAATTCGAATTTATGACTTAGTGCCTGGCTCGGGAATCGAACAATCGTCCCCAAGGGCGTTAGGTGTGACTTTTCGCACATCCAATGTAATGAACGTCTCCATACTATTTTTATGAACACCATACCGTAACATTCTAGGTTACACACCGCAAATTCGAATTTATGACTTAGTGCCTGGCACGGGAATCGAACCCTCGTCCCCAAGGGCGTTAGGTGTGACGTTTTGCACATCCAAAGTAATGAACGTCTCCATACTATTTTTTAGAACACCATACCGTAACATTCTAGGTTACACACCGCAAATTGGAATTTATGACTTAGTGCCTGGCCCGGGAATCGAACCCTCGTCCCCAAGGGCGTTAGGTGTGACTTTTCGCACAGCCAACGTAGGAACGCCTTCATACTATTTTTATGAACACCATACCATAAAATACTGGGTTACACACCGAAAATTGGAATTTATGACTTAGTGCCTGGCTCGGGAATCGAACCCTCATCCCCAAGGGCGTTAGGTGTGACTTTTCGCACATCCAATGTAATGAACGTATCCATATTATTTTTATGAACACCATACCGTAACATTCTAGGTTACACACCGCAAATTGGAATTTATGACTTAGTGCCTGGCCCGGGAATCGAACCCTCGTCCCCAAGGGCGTTAGGTGTGACTTTTCGCATAGCCAACGTAAGGAACGTCTCCATGCTATTTTTATGAACACCGTGCCGTACCATTCTGGGTTACACACCGCAATTTCGAATTTATGACTTAGTACTTGGGAGAGAATCGAATCCTCGTCCCCAAGGGCGTTAGGTATGACTTTGTGCACATCCAATGTAATGATCGTCTCCATACTATTTTTATGAACACCATACCGTAACATTCTAGGTTACACACCGCAAATTTGAATTTATGACTTAGTGCCTGGCTCGGAAATCGAACCCTCGTCCCCAAGGGCATTAGGTGTGACTTTTCGCACAGCCAATGTAATGAATGTATCCATACAATCTTTATGAACACCATTCCGTAACATTCTAGGTTACACACCGCAAATTCGAATTTATGAATTAGTGCCTGGCTCGGGAATCGAACCCTCGTCCCCAAGGGCATTAGGTGTGACGTTTCGCACAGCCAACGTAGGAACGTCTTCATACCATTTTTATGAACACCATACCATAAAATTCTGGGTTACACACTGAATATTCGAATTTATGACTTAGTGCCTGGATCGGGAATCGAACAATTGTCCCCAAGGTCGTTAGGTGTGACTTTTCGCACATCCAATGTAATAAACGTCTCCATACAATTTTTATGAACACCATACCGTAACATTCTGGGTTACACACCGCAAATTCGAATTTATGACTTAGTACTTGGGAGAGAATCGAATCCTCGTCCCCAAGGGCGTTAGGTATGACTATCTGCACATCCAATGTAATGAACGTCTCCATACTATTTGTATGAACACTATACCGTAACATTCTAGGTTACACACCGCAAATTATAATCTATGACTTAGTGCCTGGCATGTGAATCGAACCCTAGTCCCCAAGGGCGTTATGTTTGAGGGGAATCGAATCCCGAACTTGAAGGGTGCTTCGGGTGACTTTACGTATATCCAATGCTAGAATCGTCTTAATACTAATTAAATCAACACAACGCCGCACCAATCGGGGCCATACATCGCAAATTCGATTATTCCATTTAGTAGGCCTACATGGGAGGGGAATCGAATCCCGAAATTCAAGGGTGCTACGGGTGACTTTTACACATATCCAATGCAAGAAAAATCTCAATACTAGTTAAATCAACACAACGCCGTATCAATGGGGGGCATACATCGCAAATTCGGTTATTGCATTTAGTGAATGGGAGGGGAATCGAATTCCGAACTTCAAGGGTTCTAAGAGTGACTTTTCGCAATTCCAATGAAAGAAACGTCATAATACTAATTAAATCAACACAATGCCGCACCAATTGGGGCCATACATGGCAAATTCGATTTTTCCACTTAGTACATGTGTGGGGAATCGAATCCAGAACTTCAAGGGTGCTACGGGTGACTTGACGCATATCCAATGCAAGAAACGTCTTAATACTAATTAATTCAACACAACGCCGTACCAATCGGGGCCATACGTCGCAAATTCGAATATTCCATTCAGTTTATGGGAGGGGAATCGAATCCCGAACTTCAAGGGTGCTACGGGTGACTTTACGCATATCCACTGCAAGAAACATCTTAATAGTAATTAAATCAACACAACGCCGCACCAATTGGGGTCATACATCGCAAATTCGATTTTCCACTTAGTACATGGGTGGGGAATCGAATCCGAACTTCAAGGGGCGCTACGGGTGACTTTTCCAATACCCAATGCAAGAAACGTCTTAATACTAATTAAATCAACACAACGCCGTACCGATTCTGATCACACATCGCAAATTCGAATTTACAAACTTCTAGCGGAAAGGAGCCTCCGTGGCTTAAGCGGCAGCACGCTGGCCTCTCACCGCTGGGTCCGTGGTTCAAATCCCGGTCACTCCATGTGAGATCTGTGCTGGACAAAACGGAGGCAGACAGGTTTTTCTCCGGGTACTCCGGTTTTCCCTGTCAAAATTTCATTCCAGCAACACTCTCCACTATCGTTTCATTTCATCTGTCATTCATTTAATCATTGCCCCAGAGGAGTGCGTCAGGCCTCGGCAGCCGGCACAGTCCTTATCCTCGCCGCTAGATGGGGGCTTCATTCATTCCATTCCTGACCCGGTCGGAGACTGGAAGCAGGCTGT
Source organism: Meconema thalassinum (assembly GCA_946902985.2). NCBI lineage: Eukaryota > Metazoa > Arthropoda > Insecta > Orthoptera > Tettigoniidae > Meconema > Meconema thalassinum. The sequence continues at coordinate 368,213,292 of OX336389.2, read as the reverse complement.
GGATTTTCATTTTCATATATAGCGGAATGGGATTCGAACCCTCGAATCTCAAGGGCGCTACTGATGAATTTTCGAATATCAGTCTAGTGTTATTCAAAATATGTCTTCAGAACACGCATAATAAGGCATTAACTTAGAATTATGGCAAAAGAAATGAATACAGTCGAACATCGCTATAACGACATCTAAGGGACCGTAAAAGTTATATTATTATGAACAAGTGTTGTTGGGCGTCTTCGGTGGCGTACTTGGTAGCATGCTGAGCTTCTATGCCCAAGATCGCAGGTTTAAACCCGGCCGAAGTCGTCGGATTTTTTAAGAGCCTTAAAAATCCCTCAGTATGCCTTCCTTCCGCGGGGAAGTAAAGCCGGCGGGCCCATGTGATAGATTTATGGCATGTAAACGAACCTTCGACTAGCTACAATAGTGTGTAGCTAATTTTGTAGGTTGTCTCCCTCAAATCCAACCCCTCGTCCTCGTCGTGGGTGATGGGCAACGTAATTAAGTAGGGGATTGCCTGTAGGGGTGAAGTGCAATGGGGACTTTGTGTGCCTCAAGACCGCTAAGGTAGCTGTGAAGGCCCTGCAGGAACCCTGAAGAAATTACGGCTAACGGGGCTCTGGTGAAACAACTGCTGCCTTGTAGTTTGGAGTTGGTTCTTCAAAGGCTAAGGGAAGTAACCCAGACAGAAAATCAGCCTGGTGCCTCAGGCTTAAGGTGGCAGCCCCTCCAAGGCACTCGGAGGCAGTGGGTTAATCACTCGCTCCTCTTAAATAAACTGATTACGGAAACTGAAGCGAAATTACAAAACCAGACGGATAATCTGATGACGACTTTTGGCATGAAGAGGACTACGAAAATCGGTTTCTGGAATGTGAGGACCTTGATGGAGAAAACCAGACTGAAACAAGTGACACGGGAGATGAAAAACTATGGGCTGGATATCCTAGGATTGAGTGAAGTGAGGTGGCCAGGATTTGGTGAAATACAGACAACAGATGGAATTACATTTTTCTATTCTGGGGGCGATGATGAAGAACACAGGGATGGAGTGGGGTTGCTGCTCAACAGAAATGCAAAGAGAAGCCTTATGGAGTGGAAGCCAATTTCTAGTAGGCTCATGTTTGCTAGGTTCAAGACAAAGATTAGGAATGCGATCATCATCCAATGTTATGCGCCTACAGAACAATCGGAGCCAGAGAAGAAGGAAGAATTCTACCAAATGCTGCGAGATGTCACAAGACAAACAAGTAAGAAGGACATTCTCATTGTTATGGGAGACTTCAACGCGAAGGTGGGCTCAAACAATGCGGGGTTGGAGCAGATCATGTGTAAACATGGCCTTGGTGAGATGAATGACAATGGGAAGAAATTTACGGAATATTGCGCCAGTCAGGATTTGGTGATGGGTGGCACGGTATTTCCTCATAGGCGGTGCCACAAGGTCACCTGGGTGTCTCCTGATCAAGTCACAGAAGATCAAATTGATCACATCGCGGTGAGCAGGAGGTTCAGAAGAAGCTTGGAAGATGTAAGGAACAAGATAGTAGCGGACGTTGGTAGTGACCATCATCTTGTGGTTGCCAATTTCCGCATGAAAATCGTCGCAGTTCGCCGAAAGTTTAACACTCGGCACAACAAGTTTGATGTGGGCAAGCTTAAGAACCAGCAGAGATTGGACCAATTTAAACTGGAGCTCAGAAATCAATTCCAGGTGTTGGACTCCGAGACAGAGAAGGACGTGAAGACTGTGTGGAGCGAGGTAAAGAATATCTTCATGGAAACCAGTGAGATGCAGCTCGGGTACAAGAAATACCTGCGGATAGAATGGATATCCGATCAGACCTGGGACAAGATAAATTATAGGAAGGAGATTAAGGCCAAGCTCAACACCTGCAAGACTAGGCAGCAGAAGGCTCTCACACAAGCAAAGTATTCAACAGCAAACAGGGAGGTAAAGAGGAGTGTACGGAAGGATCATAGGAGGTGGATTGATGAGCAGGCGGAGAAAGCAGAAGAAGCGGCAAGAAGGGGGGACGTTAAGGAGCTCCATGGCATCACAAATATGCTTTCGAAGAAAGGTTTTAATAAAACTAGGCCTGTGAAGAGTAAGACGGGCGAGATCCTCACGACGTGTGAACAGCAGCTGACAAGATGGAGAGAACACTTTGCGGAGGTTCTTAATAGAGATAGAGGACCAGAAAGTAAACAGCGAGGAGAAGATGAATAGGAAGCAGAAAGTGACCCAAGCATCAGCCTCGACTCCCCAACTCGGGACGAAATACGGACAGCGTTGAAGCAGATGAAATGCGGGAAGGCACCAGGTCTGGATAATATCCCAGCGGAAGTACTGAAAGCAGACCTGGATATTACGATCGATCTGCTGCACCCGCTGTTGGAGAAGATCTGGAAGGAGGAGAAAATACCAACCGACTGGAAGAAGGGGTTGATAGTCAAGTTGCCGAAGAACGGGGACACTACAAACTGTAACAACTGGATGGGTATCACCTTGCTGTCCATTCCAAGCAAAGTGCTAGCGAGAGTCATCCTGAATCGTATAAAAGACTGCGTAGAAAAAAGACTTCGGAAGGAACAGGCTGGATTTCGACAACAACGCAGCTGTGTGGATCTCATCAACACCCTCCGAATCATCCTGGAGCAGAGTGTGGAGTGGCGGAATACCCTTTACCTCACATTTGTTGACTTCGAGAAAGCCTTCGACTCCGTAAATCAAAGAATCATGTGGAAGACCCTCGAGGAATATAAAATTCCAACAAAGATCATCAGAATCATGGAAGAGATGTACGAAGGGCATGAGTGCCAGGTTCTTCACGAAGGCAAATTAACAGAAAAGATAAAGGTCAGTTCCGGAGTGAGACAGGGGTGTGTCCTTTCCCCCACTCTGTTCCTGTTGGTCCTGGATAGTGTGATGAAGAAGGTAATTTGGAGGACGGAAGAGGGGTATTCAATGGGGTATAAATGACAGGCTTGAAGATCTGGATTTCGCAGACGACATTTGTCTTATGGCACAACGGTACCGAGACATAGAAGATAAGCTGGGGAGGTTGCAGAGAGAAGCAGAACGTGCAGGACTGATGATCAACACCAACACGACCAAAGAGATGAGGATAAATTCTGACATCACGACTGGTTTGACAGTCAACGGAAAGGAAATTGAGCGAGTTGAGTCCTTCCTCTACCTTGGAAGTATAGTCACAAATGATGGGGGAGCAGAGGAAGATGTTCGAAGCCGTATCAGGAAGGCAAATGGTGCCTTTGTCCAGCTCTACCCCATCTGGAGAAATAGAAACATTTCCAGGAAGACCAAGCTCCGCCTTTTCAATAGCAACCTAAAGTCGATTCTTCTCTACGGCTGTGAAACCTGGAAAGTCACAAAACCGATCAACAACCAGCTACAGGTGTTCATTAACAGATGTCTGCGTCGCATCATGAATGTGAGGTGGCCGGACATAATCTCAAATGAAGATCTTTGGACAATCACCAATCAACAACCGATTAGCATCCAGATCAAGGAGAGGAAATGGCGCTGGATTGGTCACACACTAAGGAAGCCGGACGGAGCTATTGAGAGGGCGGCGCTAGACTGGAATCCTCAAGGCGCCAGGAAGCGAGGTCGACCTAAGAAGACCTGGAAAAGGACGATCGAAAATGAAATTGCAGAGGTGGACAAGAACTGGAGTCAAGTGAAGAGAATGGCCAGGAACCGTACTGCGTGGAGAAATTTCGCCAAGGCCCTATGCTCCGGAAGGAGCGGCAGGAATTAAGTAAGTAAGTAAGTAATTTTGTAGGTTAGATTTGATTAACACACTATTAAGTTTCAAAGTGCTTGCTGCGGTGGGTGAGTGTTTATTGTGTCAGATTACTAACCCCAAGTTTGCAGGTTGGCTCCTGGCTGTGGTAAGTGATTTTTGAAAGACGGCAAAGATCACGACACGCATGTTATACGATGTTGCAAGGTGAAGAACCCATTTGAATTCAGTAGGCCGTGTTCAGAATGGCAAAATTAATCTCGGGATTTTCTGACAACACAAAGTTCCTCATTTCTCTACTAGAAAGCGCTATTGTGTCAAGGAGCTTAGATATCTAACCTCCTTGACTTCATAGTACTTCAAGGAACAACAAAATTCGACAAGCAAGCTGCCCTCTGGGTGTCAAATAGCAAAGCTTGCACTCGGCAGCCGAGTCCATACATTATTATTATTATTATTATTATTATTATTATTATTATAAGTTCCAAAGTTAGCCTCCAGGTGCCGGTTGTTGTGGTATATAATAACCAAGTTCGCAGTTAGGTGTCATTGATGGTACCATTTGGTAGAAAAAGTACGAATTACTTGACATTGATCATCTGCAGTCCTTACCTGAATTACAGATAACACACACTAATACAGCCATCACAATTGACACCGGTTATCAGGCAGATTCCTAACACACCTTAAGTACGCAGGGCTACATGACTGCGTTGTCGCAACCGGTAAACTGAGGAACCAAACAAGTGTTGTTGAAACGGAGAATCAAATTTTCAGTTTAGTAATGTGGAAAATGAAAGAGAACAAATTTAATTAGCCTAATATTATAAACACACTTTTAAAGCTATGTGAACATGTACTACAATTAAAACAAATTGTAGAGTACTCACCAAATTTCGCCGAACACTGTGCCGAAAGTAATTTTGTAACGTTGTCTGAATCTGTCAATCCACCCACTGCTGAACACAAATTCTTTATCTTTTAATTTCTTGGCAAATTCTTCTGCTTTAACCAAATGGTGAGGTCCACTGCAGGTACACTGTAGCTTCTCTGTTGCTGAAAACACTTAAGCAGTGCTTCATCCACATCGCTCCCTTCAGATTTTCTTAATCGCTTAATCTCTGATCTGTTCTGTTCAAATGCAGTAACAATTTTTCCTTGCTCTTCCAAATCACTTGGACTGTGGAGTTAACTAGGCCAAACTGACCAGACACATCAGCTTTTTTTTCTTTCCTTTCTCAATTTCATGAAAAACGTTTTCTTTCAATGTTTAAACATTTCTTGCTGCAATAAAATGCATGTACTATATGAAAACCTGCTATGGAAACCAACTTCAGGATCGTACTGTTAATTAGTTCTGTGGAATGCGCAAGGGTCACAATGAGGCGGGGCATCTACAGTACTGAGCTAGGCCTTGATGCAGGACTGGCACCTTGCAGGTTATGTTCACAGGAGAAAGCAGGACTAATGACGAAAGGGAAGAGAAAATACTTTGCCAAATTTTAACAACAGATTTTCTTGTTCTTGGAAAATCTCATTGCAAACCGAGGTTGAAAGTAATGCTATATGCATGGTTCATGCATATCTATTTTTCGTACTAAGCAAGGCTTAGAAACATATTCTTTATGAAGATACATCCTTACCACAGAAAACATGACGTTATAGCAGAGTTATCGCTGAAACCAATGTCGATATAACAAAGTTTAAATGTACGGTACATGAATTAAGGGGAAAAAATGGCATAACTTAGCGGCAAGGGCTTCCTTAGTGAAATGTGTACTGCCACCTAATAACAACATACAAAGTTTTAGCAAAAAATTTAGATGTGGTCATATAGACTAATTCTACACTTTCATCTTTGTAGTATCCACAGCAGATGATTGAATATATGCACCAAAGACCACCATCGTGTGCGAGTTTTCCTGTGAAGTTGCGTCAATGGATCTGTCACATATGGCTCAAGAGCATGACAAAACATTTTTGCGAACTAGAGGCACTCGTAAGTTCCTCAAAACAGCATGATAAAGGTCGAAACATCCTCATGAACTAGGGACAGTAAAGCTGAAGAGGCATGGAATGGTTTTGGCCGTCTTGATCTCTCATCTTCTTTCGGTACAGCGAGTTGTTTTTGAAGCCACCTGCATACTTTCGAATGTTAATACCACACAGCAGTTTATGGAGTGGAAAATTTGGAATAGAAATCATATTTGTGTAGATTAAGCAACAATATCAGTTCCTCTATTTTATAATAATAATAATAAAAATTTATTTGTAAAAAGGATTATGCACTGGTGACAAATTACAGAATTGAATGAAATAAATCATGAATTCTACAATGGGCCTAAAAAAAAATCACAATCATAAAACCATCCATCACACACCCATTTTTCTTCTCTCCTTCTTTCTTGCTACTGTCTGACCAGCTATTTAAACTTTCTCACATTTACTGAATGGCCACTGGCAAACTGTTCATTCAATTTACCCTCTTCCCACCTTGCTGTAGTGTTTTCACCTAACTGATGGGTTAAGTTCTGATCTTCTTTGTGTGTGGCTTAAAATATTTAACAATTCATTAAAAATATTGCCTTGGCATACAAATAATAATAATTTTATTAATGCAGCCAATGGCCATGTACTTTTCTTTTCAGGATGAGTCAGGGAAGGGATATTGGAAGGAAATCGGCCGTGGACCTATTGAAAGGAACCGTCCCGGCATTTGCCTGGTGATGAAAATGGGAAACCACGAAAACCATTTTCATGACGGCCGAAGTGGGAATCGAACCCACGAGGCTCGAGGTAGTGCTTTAGCGCTCTCGGCCACCGCGGCCGAATAATACTGTAATATACATCATCTTCTTGACATGACTGATTAAATAATGTGTAAAATAAAACTTAACTTTTGATTTCCCACAATCACATAAAACCATATTCTCCCAATTTACCTACTTTCCTGTCAGAAAAAATAATAATGGCAGAAGAATACTTTATTCCTTATTAAAAAAAATCATTTCATAAACAAACACTTTGTCTGCCTAGGATGTTTTTATGGCACTCAGCAGCAGGTTCGGCTAAAACTACTCCATGTATTTTCAACATAATACTCTAAGCAGTGCTGAACTGTTGGCTTTTATTGCACCTTATTCCCTTCCCCCTTAGTATCACTTAAATATCACCTTAAGAATTAAACCCCTTAATTGGCACCATATTTTCCGCATCCTACCACCTTAACCCTTATGTGACACTTACTCCTCTCCTATTACCACTTATATGCCACATAAATACGACCTTAGAAGTTGTTCTTAACTTTCCACCTCCTTTCCCCTTAGTGCCAATGAAATATGGCCTTAAAAATTGTTGACTATCACCTTGAAAGTTTTCCCCTTAATTGCCACCTTATTGCTACCGAAAACCCTCATGGTCCACTTTTCATCCTCTTTGTACTTAGCTGCCGCTTTATTTTCATTTTTGCCAGAGTTCCATTCTAGCATTAGCCTACTGTAAAGTCGAAAATGGAGAAACCGCAGAAAACCATTTCAAGGGTGGCCAATTGTCTACAGATGGCTTGGCCCCAGAGCCTTGCTCGTAGCTACCCTGGTCGGTTTGTCAGTTGTTTATCTAATAAAATAAGAGCTTTACTTACCTGAGCATATTTCTTCCAGTAGAACGGCTAGGGACTTGTTCAATCATCATTCATCACTGCTGCCCTTGTTACATTCATTTTTTTGTTCATTTCATTTTAGTACATTTTCTGAAATGTATTCCAACCAATTTTTCTTGTCATGTTCATGTAGTTATGTTGCATTCTTTTAAATAATGGCATATCAAAGTGACAACTTTGCACTCTACTAGAAATGATCCCTCACTTCCCTTCATACCAGTTATTGAAAATATACTTAACGTACTGTCAATGTTTTAAAGGAAGGAAGATTGTAGTTTTACGTGACCGTGAATCTTGTGATTATGAGCCACGGGACCTCCTTTTAACGTGGAATCCGAACCACAGGAGTCAATGTTTTAATTAACCGGTTGTGTGTATCAATGTTCTTATGCATTCAATACTCGGGTAAATCCCCAATTATTATTAGCCGTTCACGATACGAGTGCCCCTGAACTTGGCTGCACTAGCGTTTGTTGATCATAGTAGCTGAAGCCTTGCGGGAGGAGAAAGGAAGTGAAGAATTAAGCACTTGCCAACGTTGTAACGTATAACAAGAAATCAATGTTAGCACATCCAGCTATGAAAGAGACCATTTTAATCTTTTGGTACACTTACAAGAGTAATAATAATAATAATAATAATAATATCGTATGGCCTCGGGTGCCGGGTGCAAGCTTTGTAATTTGACACCCAGAGGGTAGCTTGCATGCCGAATTTCGTTGTTCCTTGAATCACTATGAAAGACAAGGAGGTTAGATACCTAAGTTCCTTGAACACTACAGCGTTTTCTAGTAGAAAAATGAGGAACTTTGTGTTGGCGGAAACTCCCGAGAATAATTTTGCCATTATGAACACGGCCTACTAAATTCAAATGGGTTCTTTGACATGCCAACACCGTATGACATGCGTGTCGTATTTTTGCCGCCTTTCAAAAATCACTTACCACAGCCAGGAGCACACCTGCAAGCTTGGAGTTAGTAATCCGATACGATAACCACTCACCCACCGTGGCAAGGACTTTGGAACTTAATAGTGTGTTAATCAAATCTAACCTACAAATGTACCTACACATAATTGTAGCTAGTCGAAGGTTCTTTAACATGCCATAAATCTATGACACGGGCTCGCCGGCTTTACTTCCCCTCTGAAGGAAGGCATACTGAGGGATTTTTAAGGCTCTTAAAATCCCGAGATATAGGGCATAGAACAGGGGCCCTCACTAGGATTTCTTAGAGAGCCAAATAGTTCGTATCAAATTTTCCTCAGGGCCGCAAGTACAAACTGTATAATTTAGGTTAATTACAAAATATATTTTTCTTATTGCAATACTACACTAAGAAGTGGCGTAGAGTAACGTACAAACAGTATGATTATGACATAAGTTTATACATCAATAAAATAAACTGTTTTCCATATAAAAAGCAGGGAAATGTCTTTTACTTCTCTCAGGAATACTTGAATTTGTTAATTCTTTGAAGTCGATGGGCGAAATCTTTCACAGCTCTCTAATATGGCATCTATGTTAGCAGGTTGGGAAGAAACTGAAATTCTCAAAATGTTATCAACGTTCTCACTCGTTAACCTGGATCTGTACTTGTTTTTTATGAACTTCAGCTTACTGAATGTAGATTCACAGACATATTATGTAGATGCATAAACATACAAAATTTTCTGAGCACAGTCAATTAAGTTAGGAAGTTTGTACTTTTCAACTACTTTCCAAAACTCATAGTGAGCCTTATCCTCCTTTTTTTGCTTCAGAAATATTTTTGAGCTCCGTATCATGCTGAAGCTTAATTAACTCATTCGTATCCAAAAACAGAAAGATGAGCTACATTTGCTGTTGTTATTGCCCATGGATTTTCCACCAAGCGAGATGGTTCTTGATACTTCCTGAAGTCACTAAACCCCACAGACATTTCGTCCTTTAGGTCTGTCAACAGCTTTAGTAAATTAGAAACATCTTGACTTTCATCTGGATTTTCATCAGAGTTTTAACAGAAGGAAAGCTGGAATAATCGCTGTTTGACAATTCTTCAATATACATATTGAGCTTTTGTTTCTGTAAAAACACAAAACTCATCATTTTTGTTACAATGATATTGTAGTCTCCTTGCAATCGAGTCGGTGTTTCATTCATAATGCCCATTGTAGCAGTGAGAAACGCTACTTTAAGTCATCAACCAAAATTATAAACATCAGGATACTCTTCTTTCTTCGTAGCCAAAAACAGAGTAATCCCATGACGAATGCTGAAGAAACGTATCAAAACTTTACCCTTACTCAGCCATCTCACTTCTGTGTGGTAAAGCACGTCCCCGTATTGCGATATATGTTCATTCAAAAAATCTTTAAACGTTCTGTGGTTCAGTTCATTCGACCTTATAAAATTCACGATCTTTACAACTGTTTTCATAACACAGCTGATATTTTCACCAAATTTAACAGCTAAGCTTTCTTGATGAATGAGACAATGAAAACTTAATCAAGTGTCATTTCACAAATGTGTTTTCAACAACTGAACGAACCCTATATTTCACCCTAACATTTATGGGCAACCATCAGTATTACACACAGAAAAAAAATCAAATCAATGCTACGCACGTTACAAAAAAACTTACTATTGTGTTCAAATAATCAATACCTCGAGTTTGTCCAGTCATGGGAAACATGCCTAAAAAATCTTCTTTAACAACACAATCCTTGGATACATACTTAACAAACTATAGAAATTGAGAAAGTGACGTTATGTCTGCACATGAGTCGAGCGCAAGACTAAAATATTTGCTTTGCTACAGTTCATCGGTAAGATTAAGTGCAAGATTTGCTGCTAAGTCCTGTGTCCGTCTCATGCAAGTTGAATCAGACAGCTGCAGCTTAGAAACTTCATCTATTGCTTACTATTAGATAATTGTGAAAACAAAGTTGTACAAACGGTGACAACACACTCTTTTACAATTTCTGCATCAGAAAACGGCTTCATATGTTGGGCTAAAATTTCTGTTACTTGGTAGGATGCTTTTGTAGTAAGCTCATTCTTGTTCAATGCATTAAAAAGGGTACTACGTTCATTGGCTCTGCTCTACTAGCTAGTCTCTCCCATCCAACTACACTGCGGTAGTCTGAGTAAATAATTACGTAGAGAAAAACGACAGATTTTCAATACACTTAATTAATAAATATAGCATATATTTATAAAATGTTGTATAATTTTTTCATAACTCTTATTTTTTAAAAATTCCTATCCCTAACAGTCTTGAGGGCTGCAAAAATTCGTGAGTAGTGAGGATCGCTGGCACGGAAGCTCAGCATGCTACCAAGTACGCCACCGAAGGCGCCCAACAACACTTGTTCATAATAATATAACTTTTAAGGTCCCTTAGATGTCGTTATAGCGATGTTCGACTGTATTCATTTCTTTTGCCATAATTCTAAGTTGATGCCTTATTATGCGTGTTCTGAAGACATTATATTTTGAATAACACTAGACTGATATTCGAAAAGTCATCTATAGCTGCCTAGGGAGTCGAGGGATCGAATCCCATTCCGGTAGAAGTTTGTAAAATCGAATTTGCTATGTGTGACCCAGAACGGTACGGTTTTGTGTTGATTAAATTAGTATTAGGACATTTCTTACATCGGATGTTCAAAAAGTCACTTTAACTCGCAGTCATCAATCTCAACAACAGTAGACCCATGCTTGATCAACTCCAAAAATGGTAGTACGTCAAATATAACAGAATTACAAGCGGCAGAACCAAGAGCATGGTTATACATAGGGCGACTCCACCATACCGCTACAATAGAAATGGTGCAGCGCCACCTAACCAATCTTCATGTGACAAATATAATCGAGTGTGAAGAACTTCCTACCAGCGACACGGTTAAAGCTCTAAGAGTAGTTATACCTCTACAAGAACTTCCAAAGGTCTACGTTCCAGGAGCGTGGCCGAGTGGTGTCATCGTGAGACGATACCGGCTTTTTCGCTCCCGCAATAGAGGAATTTAACTTCCAGCCTAACCAGCTTCACATCTTACTCTGGAATGTTGAGGGTCTTGAGAGCGCCTCAACATTCACTAACAATAACCTACTGCATTATCATGATATACTTATATTACTAGAGACTCTTTCGACCAAACCCATAGACATTAATGGATTCTACGCACAGCATATACCTGCAACACAAGGGCCAAGAGGTAGACCAATGCGTGGCACCTCCTGCTACTACAAACCCAGCCTAGGTAAAATTCAGAGTACGCACCAAGACCATGACACATTGATAATAAACTTCGAATGGATATTAGTGATTGCCATATATGCACGGCCACTAACCCCTATTGAAGAGTTGATAGCAACCATCATGTTTTCCTTGGGACATGTAGCTCCAGACAGAGGCATAATACTGGCTGGAGACCTAAACTGCAGACTAGACATTGATAATCAAAGAGCGAAAGAACTACTTGAACTAATGACAGAGGAAGGCTTTATCCTTGATAACAAGGTTGAAGACAGAACTTATTTTGCACATTCAGGGTGTAGCACAATAGATTTTTTTTTTTTATAAAGGCTGCAACATTAAGCTTCTGAACTACACTGTATGTCTCACTTCAGAGGAGGCGCTGATAAAGAAACATTGTCCAGTCTCGACCCCCTTTAACATCTCAATATTGGATAAGAGAGAAAAACATGAAGATACTAATCCTTCTCGTCAGATCGATAAATATGTTCTTAAACATGAGGAATGGAAATAACCTGATAATTGCATGGAGAAAAACAATATTGACGCAGCCGCCTTATCCCTGGAAAATACAATTAAATATGCATTTGTGTATCAGCTGAAAAGAAGATTGCGAATATGGTTTGATAAAGAATGCTATTTGTTGAGAAGAAGCGTCCTTGAGGCCATGCATGCAGTAAAATTCAATCAGAACCAGGAGGCAATAAAACATTACAGCATCATTAAGAAGGAATACAAAATGCTGTTATCTGTAAAACGAAATGAACATCTCGAAAAAGAGGCGAGAAGGATAATAGAATAAGCTGTCAGCGATTCATTTCTAGCATTGAACCCTAGGAAAATACAATGTAGTGGAAAAATAGAAATGATTGAATGGGAAGAACACTTCAGGATCATACTAAACGTTGAAGAAGATCTCGGCAATCCCGTGGTAGCTTTGTCAGGAACATACCAAAAAGAAACTGACCCGTTCACAATGGAGGAAGTGCACGAAGCTATTATGTCACTAAAAACAGTAAGGCCTTTGGACCCGACGGTATATGCAATGAACATGTGAAAGACTCATCAGAGGTAATACTTTCAGCAATTTCGGACCTAATGAATCTTTGTCTTCAAATGGGTAACATCCCCTCAGCATGGAGAATTTCGACTATCAAAGTGATGTTTAAGGGGAAATGTGACCAGTCAGATCCGAACTCCTACAGAGGGATTGCTATAGAAAATACCATGATGAAAATAATGACAAAGCTTCTTACGAAGAGGATCACAGAAGAAGTAGACCATAAACTCCCAGATGAACAGTTTGGATTTCGTAAAGGACGGAGTGCCTTTCATGCCATTACCAACTTACTCAATGACATTGAAGAAACACTACGACACCCTGGTGGAAAATTTCAGGTTGTTTTTGTCGATTATGCAAAAGCTTTTGACATGTTAAGCAGGCCTTTAATACTCGCTAAACTGGAATCCATAGTGGGTGAGGGTAATAAACTAACGAACCTGATAAGTAACATTCTGACGACAAACATCATACAAATAGATGACCGTGTCTCAACCTCCAATTTGATAATGCAAACCAATGGCGTACTTCAAGGAGACCCACTTAGCTCCCTCCTGTTCAACATAGCGACATATGATGTGGTGATGGCAACTAGGCAAGGAACAGCAAATCTTACAATATTATTATACGCAGATGATATGGTCATTGGCTCGAGATCCATTACTGAAGTTCAAAAAGCCTTAGACAATCTAGATAAGTGGGCAAAGGACAACAAGATGAAAATAATCACAGAGAAAACAGTGAAAATGACGTTTCGGAAAGGAGGCAGAGAGGCTTCAGGAGACAGGATATACCTAGGAACGACTTCCCTTAAGTCAGTCAATACATTTAAATATCTAGGATTGACAATGCAAACAACAGCAAGAGCCTACAGAGTCCACATAAAGTCTCGAGCAATAGCCGCTACCAAAGCCATATATGATATCCAAACAATCACGAAGCTCTATCTGGGAACTGCTATGACATTATTCGACGCGAAAATAACGCCCATCGCCACATATGGACTTGAAATCATATGGGAGAAATTATCACTGGCAGACTTGAGGACGCTTGAAGCAGTCAAATCGCGCTTCCTGAAGGCTGCCCTGGGGATATCGAAACATACAAAATCAAGATTAGCATATGAACTCGCCAGGGAGACCTTCTTCGTTGAGGACCTTCAGATGAAGAGAGGGCTACCATCCACAGACGCCTGGAAAAAACTAATGCAGGAAAGATTACAGAAAAGGAACGAAATCTGGTTTGAGTTTTACACCACGGAGGCCATGATGACTAGGACATGGATGAACACAAATCAAGACTTGCGACACTTTGTCAATTCGATGGCGGTACATGGGTATCACCATAAACTGTGTAATACCGAGTACTTTCATGACCTTGATGAATCCTGCGTATGTAAATTATGCGGGGTGCAATGTAGTAGATACCACGTAATTTCTTGTGCAAATCGGGGATCATCCATTGTGAAATTTTGTGAATGATAGTTTGTTTTCATCAATATGCACAATTAGTGCGATTTATCTTTAATAATAAAAAGTCACCTGTAGCGCCATTAAGGGTCGAGGGTTCAAATCCCAAAATGGAAGAAGGTTAAGACATTTCTTACATCGGATTTTCGAAAAGTCACCTGTAGCGCCCTGGACGGTCGAGGGTTCGATTCCAATGAGGTGGACGTTTGAGAAATGGATTCTGCGATAAGTTAAGTCATAATTTCGAATTTGCAGCGTGTAAAACAGAAAGTTACGGTATTGTGTTCATAAAAATAGTATGGAAACGTTTCTTACATTGGCTGTCTGAAAAGTCACACCTAACGCCCTTGGGGGACGAGGGATCGATTCTCCTCCCAGGTTCGAAGTCATAAATTCGAATTTGCGGCGTGTAACCCAGCATGTTACGGTATTATGTTCACAAAAATGGTGTGGAGACGTTTCTTACATTGGCTGTGCGAAAAGTCACACCTCACGCCCTTGAGGGACGAGGGTTCGATTCCCACCCAGGTAGTCATAAATTCGAATTTGTCGCGCGGTTCTCTAATACAGCCGAACTAATAATAAGGGTGCAAAACTAATAATATATTCGTGATCAGCACCCTCAATTTACCGATAATTCATGTAAAAAAAGTCACAATTTCGTGGAAAATATCCGCATCACCTAAACTCCATAAGTAAAAAAGTCCCAGGTCATAAATTCAAATTTGCGGCGTGTAACCCGGGAAAATACGGTATTGTATTCATAATGTAGTATGGAGACGTTCCTTACATTGGCAGTGCGAAAAGTCACACCTAACGCCCTTGAGGGACGAGGGTTCGATTCACCACCCAGGTGCAAAGTCATAAATTCGAATTTGCGGCGTGTAACCCAGACAGTTACGGCATTGTGTTCATAAAAATAGTATGGAGAAGTTTCTTACATTGGGTGTGCGAAAAGTCACCCGTAGCGCCTTTGAAGTGCGGGAATCGATTCCCCTCCCATGTACTAAGTGGAAAAATCGAATTTGCGATGTATGACCCCAATTGGTGCGGCGTTGTGTTGATTTAATTAGTATTAAGACGTATCTTGCATTGGATATGCGTAAAGTCACCCGTAGCACCCATGAAGTTCGGGAAGCGATTCACCTCCCATGTACTAAGTGGAATAATTGATTTTGCGTTTTATGACCCGGAACCTTACGGTGTTGTGTTGATTTAATTATTATTAAGACTTTTCTTGCATTGGATATGCGTAGAAACCCGTAACACACTTGAAGTTCGGGATTCGATTCCCCTCCCATGTACTAAATGGTATAATCGAATTTGCGATGTATGGCCGCGATTGGTACGGCACTGTGTTTTTTTAATTAGTATTAAGACGATTCGAGCATTGGATATGCGTAAAGTCACCCGTAGCACCCTTGAAGTTCGGGATTCGATTCCCCTCCCATGTACTAAGTGGAATTATCAAATTTGCGATGTATGGCCCGTATTGGTGCGGTGTTGTGTTGATTTAATTAGTATTAAGATGTTTCTTGCATTGGATATGCGTAGTCACGTGTAGCACCCTTGAAGTTCGGGATTAGATCCCCTCCCATGTACTAAATGGGATAATCGAATTTGCGATTTATGACCCGGAACTGTACGGTGTTGTGGTGATTAAATTATTATTAAGACGTTTCTTGCAATGGATATGTGAAAAGTCACCCGTAGCACCCTTGAAGTTCGGGATTCGATTCCCCACACATGTACTATATGGAATAATGGAATTTGCGATGTATGGGCCCGATTGGTATGGGATTGTGTTGTTTTAATTAGTATTATGACGTTTCTTGCATTGGAAATGCGAAAAGTCACCCGTAGCACCCTTGAAGTTCGGGATTCGATTCCCCACACATGTACTAAATGGAATAATCGAATATGCGACGTATGGCCGCGATTTGTACGGCGTTGTGTTTATTTAATTAGTATTAAGACGTTTCTTCCATTGGATATGCGAAAAGTCACCCGTAGCACCCTTGAAGTTCGGGATTCGATTCCCCACCCATGTACTGAATGGAATAATCGAATTTGCGATGTATGGCCCCGATTGGTACGGCGTTGGGTTGATTTAATTTGTTTTGTGACGTTTCTAGTATTGGATTTGCGATAAGTCACCCGTAGCATCCTTGAAGTTCGGGATTCTATTCCCCACCCATGTACTAAATGGAATAATCGAATTTGCGAGGTATGGCCCCTATTGGTACGGCGTTTTGTTGATATAATTAGTATTAAGGTGTTTCATGCATTGGATATGCGTAAAATCACCCGTAACACCCTTGAAGTTCGGGATTCGATCCCCTCCCATGTACTAAGTGGAATTATCGAATATGCGTTTTATGACCCGGAACCGTACGGCATTGTGTTGATTTAATTAGTATTAAGACGTTTCTTGCATTGGATGTGCGAAAAGTCACCCGTAGCACCCTTGAAGTTCGGGATTCGATTCCCCTCCCATGTACTAATTGGAATAATCGAATTTGCGATTTATGACCCAGAACCGTACGTTGTTGTGTTGATTTAATTAGTATTAAGACATTTCTTGCATTGGTTATCCGAAAAGTCACCCGTAGCACCCTTGAAGTTTGGGATTCGAATCCCCACCCATGTACCATATGGAATAATCGAATTTCCGATGTATGGCCCCGATTGGCACGGCGTTGTGTAGATTTATTTAGTATTAAGACGTTTCTTGCATTGGATATGCGAAAAGTCACCCGTAGCACCCTTGAAGTTCGGGATTCGATTCCCCACCCATGTACTAAATGGAATAATCGAATTTGCGAGGTATGGCCCTTATTGGTGCGGGGTTTTGTTGATATAATTAGTATTAAGATGTTTCTTGCATTGGATATGCGTAAAATCACCCGTAACACCCTTGAAGTTCGGGATTCGATCCCCTCCCATGTACTAAGTGGAATTATCGAATTTGCGTTTTATGACACGGAACCGTACGGTGTTGTGTTGATTTAATTATTATTAAGACGTTTCTTGCATTGGATGTGCGAAAAGTCACACGTAACACCCTTGAAGTTCGGGATTCGATTCCCCAACCATGTACTAAATGGAATAAACGAATTTGCGACGTATGGCCCCGACTGGTATGGCGTTGTGTTTATTTAATTAGTATTAAGGCGTTTCTTGCAATGGATATGCGAAGAGTCACCCGCAGCACCCTTGAAGTTCGGGATTCGATTCCCATCCCATGTACTAAGTGGAAAAATCGAATTTGCGATGTATGGCCGCTATTGCTGCGGCGTTGTATTGGTTTAATTAGTATTAAGACGTTTCTTGCATTGGATTTGCGTAAAGTCACCCGTAGCACCCTTGAAGTTCGGGATTCGATTCCCCTCACATGTACTAAGTGGAATAATCGAATTTGCGATGTATGGCCCCAATTGGTGCGGTGTTGTGTTGATTTAATTAGTATTATGACGTTTCTTGCATTGGATGTGCGAAATGTCACCCTTAGAACCCTTGAAGTTCGCGATTCGATTCCCCTACCATGAACTAAGTGGAATAATCGATTTTGCGATTTATAACCCGGAACTGTACGGTGTTGTGTTGACTTAATTATTATTAAGACGTTTCTTTAATTGGATATGTGAAAAGACACCCGTAGCACCCTTGAAGTTCGGGATTCGATTCCCCAAACATGTACTATATGGAATAATCGAATTTGCGATGTATGGGCCCGATTGGTATGGGGTTGTGTTGTTTTAATTATTTTTATGACGTTTCTTGCATTTGATATGCGAAAAGTCATCCCTAGCACCCTTGAAGTTCGGGATTCGATTCCCCTCCCACGTACTAAATGGAATAATCGAATTTGCGATGTATGGCCGCGATTGGTACGGCATTGTGTGGTTTTAATTAGTATTAAGACGTTTCCTGCATTGGATATGCGTAAAGTCACCCGTAGCACCCTTGAAGTTCGGGATTCGATTCCCCTCCCATGTCAAAAGTCAACCCCTGGCACTATACAGCCCTTGACGGGCTAAGGCCGACCAAGCAACCGCTGCCCAGCCATTCGGCCTGCAGATATTGGGGTGACGCGTGATCAGCGCGTCGGGTCCCCTCGGTCGTTAATCTTGATTTTCGTGATCGGGGCGCTGTCTCACTTCCCCTCCCATGTACTAAATGGATTAATCGAATTAGTGATGTATGGCCCCGATTGGTACGGCGTTGTGTTGATTTAATTAGTATTAAGACGTTTCTTGCATTGGATATGCGTAAAGTCACCCGTAGCACCCTTGAAGTTCGGGATTCGATTCCCCACCCATGTACTGAATGGAATAATCGAATTTGCGACGTATGGCCCCGATTGGTACGGCGTTGTGTTTATTTAATTATTATTAAGAATTTTCATGCATTGGATATGCGAAAAGTCACCCGTAGCACCCTTGAAGTTCGGGATTCGATTCCCCTACCATGTACTAAATGGAATAATCGAATTTTAGATGTATGGCCGCTTTTGGTGCGGCGTTGGATTGGTTTAATTAGTATTAAGACGTTTCTTGCATTGGATTTGCGTAACGTCACCCGTAGCACCCTTGAAGTTCGGGATTCGATTCCCCACCCATGTACTAAATGGAAAAATCGAATTTGCGACGTATGGCCCCGATTGGTAAGGCGTTGTGTTTATTTAATTATTATTAAGAGTTTTCATGCATTGGATATGCGAAAAGTCACCCGTAGCACCCTTGAAGTTCGGGATTCGATTCCCCTACCATGTACTAAATGGAATAATCGAATTTGCGACGTATGGCCCCAACTGGTACGGCGTTGGGTTTATTTAATTAGTATTAAGACGTTTCTTCCATTGGATATGCGAAAAGTCACCCGTAGCACACTTGAAGTTCGGGATTCGATTCCCCTCACATGTACTAATTGGAATAATCGAATTTGCGATTTATGACCCGGAACCGTCCGTTGCTGTGTTGATTTAATTATTATTAAGACGTTTCATGCATTGGTTATGCGAAAAGTCACCCGTAGCACCCTTGAAGTTTGGGATCCGATTCCTTACACATCTACTATATGGAATAATCGAATTTCCGATGTATGGCCCCAATTGGTATGGCGTTTTGTTGATATAATTAGTATTGAGATGTTTCTTGCATTGGATATGCGAAAAGTCACCCGTAACACCCTTGAAGTTCGGGATCCGATTCCCCTCCCATGTACTAAGTGGAATAATCGAATTTGCGATTTATGAGCCGGAACCGTACGGTGTTGTATTGATTTAATTATTATTAAGACGTTTCCTGCATTGGTTATGCGAAAAGTCACCCGTAGCAACCTTGAAGTTCGGTATTCGATTCCCCACCCAGGTAGTGAATGGAATAATCGAATTTGCGACGTATGGCCCCGATTGGTACGGCGTTGTGTTTATTTAATTATTATTGAGACGTTTCTTGCATTGGGTATGCGAAAAGTCACCCGTAGTACCCATGAAGTTCGGGATTCGATTCTCCTATCATGTACTAAATGGACTAATCGAATTTGCGACTTATGGCCCCGATTGGTACGGCGTTGTGTTTATTTAATTATTATTAAGACCTTTCTTGCAGTGGATATGCGAAAAGTCACCCGTAGCACCCTTGAAGTTCGGGATTCGTTTCCCCTACCATGTACTAAATGGAATAAACGAATTTGCGACGTATGGCCCCGATTGGTACGGCGTTGTGTTTATTTAATTAGTATTAAGACGTTTCTTGCATTGGTTATGCGAAAAGTCACCCGTAGCACCCTTGAAGTACGGGTTTCGATTCCCCTCACATGTACTCATTGGAATAATCGAATTTGCGATTTATGACCAGGAACTGTACGTTGTTGGGTTCATTTAATTTTTCTTAAGACGTTTCTTGCATTGGCTATGCGAAAAGTCACCCGTAGCACCCTTGAAGTTCGGGATTCGATTCCCCTCACATGTACTCATTGGAATAATCGAATTTGCGGTTTATGACCCGGACCCTTACGTTTTTGTGTTGATTTAATTATTATTAAAACGTTTCTTGCATTGGTTATGCGAAGAGTCACCCGTAGCACCCTTGAAGTTCGGGATTCCATTCCCCTCCCATGTACAAAGTGGAATAATCGAATTTGCGATTTATGCCCCTGAACCGTACGGTGTTGTGTTGATTTAATTATTATTAAGACGTTTCTTGCATTGGTTATGCGAAAAGTCACCCGTAACACCCTTGAAGTTCGGGATTTGAATCCCCACCCATGTACTAAATGGAATAATCGAATTTGCGGTGTTTGGCCCCGATTGGTACGGCGTTGTGTTGATTTAATTAGTATTAAGACGTTTCTTGCATTGGTTATGCGAAAAGTCACCCGTAGCACCCTTGAAGTTCGGGATTCGATTCCCCTCACATGTACTCATTGGAATAATCGAATTTGCGATTTATGACCCGGAACCGTACGTTGTTGTGTTAATTTAATTATTATTAAGACGTTTCTTGTATTGGATATGCGAAAAGTCACCCGTAGCACCCTTGAAATTCGGGATTCGATTCCCCTACCATGTACTAAATGGAATAATCGTACTTGCGATGTATGGCCGCTATTGCTGCGGCGTTGTATTGGTTTAATTAGTATTAAGACGTTTCATGCATTGGATTTGCGTAAAGTCACCCGTAGCACCCTTGAAGTTCGGGATTCGATTCCCCTCACATGTACTAAGTGGAATAATCGAATTTGCGATATATGGCCCCAATTGGTGCGGTGTTGTGTTGATTTAATTAGTATTATGACGTTCCTTGCATTGGATGTGCGAAATGTCACCCTTAGAACCCTTGAAGTTCGGGATTAGATTCCCCTAACATGTACTAAGTGGAATAATCGATTTTGCGATTTATGACCCGGAACTGTACGGTATTGTGTTGACTAAATTATTATTAAGACGTTTCTTGAATTGGATATGTGAAAAGTCACCCGTAGCACCCTTGAATTTCGGGATTCGATTCCCCTCACATGTACTCATTGGAATAATCGAATTTGCGATTTATGACCCGGAACCGTACGTTGTTGTGTTAATTTAATTATTATTAAGACTTTTCTTGCATTGGATATGCGAAAAGTCACCCGTAGCACCCTTGAAGTTCGGGATTCGATTCCCCTACCATGTACTAAATGGAATAATCGTACTTGCGATGTATGGCCGCTATTGCTGCGGCGTTGTATTGGTTTAATTAGTATTAAGACGTTTCATGCATTGGATTTGCGTAAAGTCACCCGTAGCACCCTTGAAGTTCGGGATTCGATTCCCCTCACATGTACTAAGTGGAATAATCGAATTTGCGATATATGGCCCCAATTGGTGCGGTGTTGTGTTGATTTAATTAGTATTATGACGTTTCTTGCATTGGATGTGCGAAATGTCACCCTTAGAACCCTTGAAGTTCGGGATTAGATTCCCCTGACATGTACTAAGTGGAATAATCGATTTTGCGATTTATGACCCGGAACTGTACGGTATTGTGTTGACTAAATTATTATTAAGACGTTTCTTGAATTGGATATGTGAAAAGTCACCCGTAGCACCCTTGAAGTTCGGGATTCGATTCCCCACACATGTACTATATGGAATAATCGAATTTGCGATGTATGGGCCCGATTGGTATGGGGTTGTGTTGTTTTAATTAGTATTATGACGTTTCTTGCATTGGATATGCGAAAAGTCATCCCTAGCACCCTTGAAGTTCGGGATTCGATTCCCCTCCCACGTACTAAATGGAATAATCGACTTTGCGATGTATGGCCGCGATTGGTACGGCATTGTGTTGTTTTAATTAGTAATACGACGATTTTATCATTGGATATGCGTAAAGTCACCCGTAGCACCCTTGAAGTTCGGGATTCGATTCCCCTCCCATGTACTAAATGGAATAAACGAATTAGCGATGTATGGCCCCGATCGGTACGGCGTTGTGTTGATTTAATTAGTATTCAGACGTTTCCTGCATTGGATATGCGTAAAGTCACCCGTAGCACCCTTGAAGTTCGGGATCCGATTCCCCTCACATGTTCTAAGTGGAATAATCGAATTTGCGTTGTATGGCCCCAATTGGTACGGTGATGTGTTGATTTAATTAGGATTATGACGTTTGTTGCATTGGATGTGCGAAATGGCACCCTTAGAACCCTTGAAGTTCGGGATTCGATTCCCCTAACATGTACTAAGTGGAAAAATCCTCTTTGCGATGTATGGCCCCGATTGGAACGGTGTTGGCTTGATTTAATTAGTATTAAGACGTTTCTTGCATTGGATATGCGTAACGTCACCGGTAGCACCCTTGAATTTCGGGATTCGATTCCCCTTCCATGTACTAAGTGGAATAATCGATTTTTCGATTTATGACCCGGAACTGTACGGTGTTGTGTTGATTGAATTATTATTAAGACGTTTCTTGCAATGGATATGTGAAAAGTCACCCGTAGCACCCTTGAAGTTCGGGATTCGATTCCCCACCCATGTACTATGTGGAATAATCGTATAAGCGATGTATGGCCACGATTGGTACGGCATTGTGTTGTTTTAATTAGTAATACGACGATTTTATCATTGGATATGCGTAAAGTCACCCGTAGCACCCTTGAAGTTCGGGATTCGATTCCCCTCCCATGTACTAAATGGAATAAACGAATTAGCGATGTATGGCCCCGATCGGTACGGCGTTGTGTTGATTTAATTAGTATTAAGGTGTTTCTTGCATTGGATATGCGTAAAGTCACCCGTCGCACCCTTGAAGTTCGGGATTCGATTCCTCTCCCATATACTGAATGGAATAATCGAATTTGCGATGTATGGCCCCGATTGGTACGGCGTTGAGTTTATTTAATTTGTTTTATGACTTTTCTTGTATTGGATTTGCGATAAGTCACCCGTAGCACCCTTGAAGTTCGGGATTCGATTCCCCTCCCATGTACTAAGTGGAATACTCGACTTTGCGATGTATGGCCCCGATTGGTACGGCGTTGTGTTGATTTAATTAGTATTAAGACGTTTCTTGCATTGGATAAGCGTAAAGTCACCCGTAGCACCCTTGAAGTTCGGGATTCGATTCCCCTCCCATGTACTAATTGGAATAATCGAATTTGCGAATTATGACCCGGAACCGTACGTTGTTGTGTTGATTGAATTAGTATTAAGACATTTCTTGCATTGGTTATCCGAAAAGTCACCCGTAGCACCCTTGAAGTTTGGGATTCGAATCCCCACCCATGTACTATATGGAATAATCGAATTTCCGATGTGTGGCCCCGATTGGTACGGCGTTGTGTAGATTTAATTAGTATTAAGTCGTTTCTTGCATTGGATATGCGAAAAGTCACCCGTAGCACCCTTGAAGTTCGGGATTCGATTCCCCACCCATGTACTAAATGGAATAATCGAATTTGCGAGGTATGGCCCCGATTGGTGCGGCATTGTGTTTATTTAATTAGTATTAAGACGTTGCTTGCATTGGATATGCGAAAAGTCACCCGTAGCACCCTTGAAGTTCGGGATTCGATTCCCCACCCATGTATTAAATGGAATAATCGAATTTGCGAGGTATGGGCCTTATTGTTACGGGGTTTTGTTGATATAATTAGTATTAAGATGTTTCTTGCATTGTATATGCGTAAAATCACCCGTAACACCCTTGAAGTTCGGGATTCGATCCCCTCCCATGTATTAAGTGGAATTATCGAATTTGCGTTTTATGACCCGGAACCGTACGGTGTTGTGTTGATTTCATTATTATTAAGATGTTTCTTGCATTGGATGTGCGAAAAGTCACACGTAACACCCTTGAAGTTCGGGATTCGATTCCCCAACCATGTACTAAATGGAATAAACGAATTTGCGACGTATGGCTCCGATTGGTACGGCGTTGTGTTTATTTAATTAGTATTACGGCGTTTCTTGCATTGGATATGCGAAGAGTCACCCGCTGCACCCTTGAAGTTCCGGATGCGATTCCCCTCCCATGTACTAATTGGAATAATCGAATTTGCGATTTATGACCCGGAACCGTACGATGTTGTGTTGATTTAATTATTATTAAGAAGTTTCCTGCATTGGTTATCCGAAAAGTCACCCGGAGCACCCTTGAAGTTTGGAATTCGATATCCACCCATGTACTATATGGAATAATCGTATTTCCGATGTATGGCCCCGATTGGTACGGCGTTGTGTTGATATAATTAGTATTAAGACGTTTCTTGCATTGGATATGCGAAAAGTCAACCGTAGCACCCTTGAAGTTCGGGATTCGGTTCCCCACTCATGTACTAAATGGAATAATCGAATTTGCGAGGTATGGCCCCTATTGGTACGGCGTTTTGTTCATATAATTAGTATTAAGATGTTTCTTGTATTGGATATGCGAAAAGTCACCCGTAGCACCCTTGAAGTTCGGGATTCGATTCCCCAACCATGTACTAAATGGAATAATCGAATTTGCGACGTATGACCGCGATTTGTACGGCGTTGTGTTTATTTAATTAGTATTAAGACGTTTCTTGCATTGGATATGCGAAAAGTCACCCGTAGCACCCTTGAAGTTCGGGATTCGATTCCCCTCCTATGTAGGCCTACTAAGTGGAAAAATCGAATTTGCGATGTATGGCCGCTATTGGTGCGGCGTTGTATTGGTTTAATTAGTATTAAGACGTTTCTTGCATTGGATTTGCGTAAAGTCACCCGTAGCACCCTTGAAGTTCGGGATTCGATTCCCCTCCCATGTACTAATTGGAATAATCGAATTTGCGATTTATGACCCCGAGTGGTACGGCGTTGTGTTGATTTAGTTCGTATTAAGACGTTTCTTGCATTGGATATGCGTAAATTCACCCGTAAAAGCCTTGAAGTTCTGGATTCGATCCCCTCCCATGTACTAAATGGAATAATCGAATTTGCGACGTATGGCCCCGATTGGTACGGCGTTGTGTTTATTTAATTAGTATTAAGACGTTTCTTGCATTGGATATGCGAAAAGTCACCCGTAGCATCCTTGAAGTTCGGGATTCGATTCCCCACCCATGTACTAAATGGAATAATCGAATTTGCGAGGTATGGCCCCTATTGGTACAGTTGATATAATTAGTATTAAGATGTTTCTTGCATTGGATATGCGTAAAGTCACCCATAGTGCTCTTGAATGTCGGGATATAAATCCTCCTTTCATCTAAAGTTGTGGATATATCACACCTTGCGCCGGAACAGTAGGTCTCTGTGTTCTTCTTGCTCGCGATATGCTTTGCCTTCATAGAATAACAGATGACTGCTGTCCCCAGATCCAAGAGAGTGCGTAGAAATTGTGTTGCTATTGACTGCATTTCGTGTACTTCCGGTACTTCATTTGTTCGCAGACCCGAGTTCACCGTGCGCATGCGCGCCGTGGGCTCGCGCCTGCGCATTCGAGTATCTTACGGACTTGTAATATCCCGGCCTCAGCCGTCACCACAAAGAACGAATATCCAAAGGTTTCTTTCATATTATTAAAAGAATGTACTGTAGTGTATTCAAAATATTGTAACCATTCTTTATTTTATTATTATTATTATTACAAAACTATTTTCTATTTGATTTGATATTTTTTAATTTTCTATTGTTGTGGGCCCCACCTTATCATATCGCCCAGGGCCCCGCAAGGCCCGGATCCGCCACTGCTTATAGCCTACGAAATCATAATATTAACAGCAGCACGTGGCTGCGTGGCTCAGCGGTAACGTTCTCGCTTGCTGGGCCCAAGGTTGCAGGTTCGTATCCTGGCGCAGTCAGCTGGCATTCGAGGGTGCGCAAATGCGAGGGAGCCGTGTCAGTAGATTTACTGGCACGTTAAGGATCCCCTTCGGGGCGAAATTCCGGCACCCCGGCATCTATAAAAGCCAGAGTAGTTAAAAGAGACGTGAAACCAATAACATTAATATTATTAGTAGTAGTATTTTAATTATTATTATTATAAACAGCAGCACAGCTATTAAAGACAGATTTGGTATGAAATTAGCGACATTACACACCACATTTGAAGCTTATGCATGCTATGTTACATAGTTGTTATGAACGAGTGCAGGGGCGGCTCCTGATTAAAATTTTAGGGTGGGCCAGATCCAGATGATACTATTGTTGTTACATATTAAATATTGTTTTATATTTGGCATTTATTGTTGCCGATATTTTCATTATCATAATTCCACACAACACAACATTTGTAACAATTTTTAATAAATAGTTGATGCATTAAAAACTGTACCCACATGGCTCTTTATTAATACATATTTTCCACTCCTGTGCTTGGATGAAGCAAATTTATCCATCAGCTTGGTTGATGAGGTCATAATTATTTAATTTCTAACTTTGTGTTTAGAGCTATAGAAGAAAATGGATTTGTTTAAGAATTCCACTTTCATTTTCCTATTTCGGCATACAATCGACATATTAAATAACTACGTACCGTGCCACAAATTTAAAAAAAAAACAATTATAAAGTAAAAATTTCAGCTTCATCGACAGAACTCACTAACACATTTGTACTGTACTTGGAATATCAGACAACTGAAAATGCATAATTATATGTTTGTCTTATGTCAGCAATCTGCGAACAATAGCTGAATACCTGTTTAAGAGCGTGGGGTGAGGTGAACCCTTCTCCCGTAATCCTGTTTGACAGAGACAGAAGCAGGAAGCTTCAAAGCAACGCTATGGGCCCAATCTGCTGGCCCTTGAGAGAGAAAATTCCCTTCATAGCACTGAAGAATTTGCGTGCTAGACAGTGCTATGTCTACTGTTTCCTCACCCGGCCCATGAAGTCATATACTTTACATGGGACTTGCTGTGGAGCGGCCCTAACTATGACGATACACCGTACGAGACTGCCATGATCTTAAGCTAGGGATGAGCTATTTATAATGAATTCTCTTTAGAGATTCTAGAAGGGTAAAACACGTCTTTTAAGTTGAGTATCTGTAATATAAATTATTTTTATGTTTGACCCTAACTATTATGTGTCAGAAAACTGTATCATAATGAGGCTCATCATAACACTATTTTTCATTATGAAACAGTTTCTCCCACCAATCAGAGCTCAAGAAACAGTTGTTTGACCAATTAGATAAGGATACCTTCGCGCATGCGCTCAAAATCCAACATGTCGATATAAATTACCGAAAGTGCACCGTCCATATGTTCGCGTAAATAAACTGGTGAATATGAGACCAGAAATAGCACTGTACCTTAATATCCCCCAAATCAATTTCCACACAGCGCGTGGTTTTGAAACGACTTCGGTGACAGTTTTACTGAATAACGGTGCACAATGTGAACATATGGTATTGAAGCACACAGAGCGCATGCGTCGATTGTCCAGAGAGCTTGGAAAAAAGAGATATACTAGGCCTACCCACCACAGCACCCGATCACAACATTCTAGTCACTGAACAGATATTTATGAATATTTATGTTAAAACATATAATAAAGTTATAATTATCGTCGAACATAAACAGTCGTATGCAACTCGCCTATTGACGTCAGAAAAGTTGGATGGCGCAGCCACGCGGTAGAATGTTGAAGCTGTAACATTGTGACTGGTGTGGTTTATTTAGATGGTGAAGCATTGACGTCCTGATGGAAACAGAAAGAAATTTGTCAAATTCGAGGAGGTACTGCTCTGTATACGGTTGCAAATCGTATAAAACGGGTACGAAATATCTTCACTACTTTCCTGTACAAAAAGTTCAGAGAGAAAGATGGGCTTCGGCGCTGTCAATTGGAAAACATGTTTCATGTTACATGTCAGTGTGGTGTGCATTTTTGTGAAGACGACTTCTTTCCACCGGTACTGTTGATTATTGATAGTTATTGTCTCTAATTTGTATTTACATGGATTTTGCTACATCAAAAATACTGATAAACTTGTAGCCTATTACTTCTGTGCCGTACATAGAATGTAATCCGCTCTTCGTAAACTTGTTTTAGGAGTTCTTCCGATTGACAATAGCCGAATGATTAGAAAACTTAAGAAAAATACTGTTCCTAGCCTTAATTTGCCAGATAATTTATATTCTTGCCTTTGAACAGCAAGTATGTAGGTCATTGAAGTATCATTTGGCTTAAATTGTGTTTTTGGCTATGATCTCCCTACTGCTGAATTTAGTTAATTAAAATGTAAATCTTAGTTTTAAGTACCGGTTTGGTGACCCATCATCCCAGGCAGGCCGGTAACATCTATACTACTCAGGCAGATAGGTCACTTAAATAGCCGTAATTTTGAAGTTAAAGTGATGTTAAGTATACATATGCGGTAATGTAGAAGGAGACCGGATCGGCCTAGGCTATTCTAAGTTTAATTAGTTCCCATTTCAGGGTTTTTCAGTTTTGAGTACGAATAGCTGGTTTGAAAGTTGTACAACAGTAAGGAGAGTATGTTTTGTATAGGTTTTAATTTGTATTATGGTTTATGTCGAGCTGAGGAGTGAATTTGGTTTGGCTTAAAGTGTAGTTTTTGATCTGTTCCGTTTGCTTATGACAAGTTCAAATGGAGACTCCAGCTTTGTTAAATATCTGTATTTTAAACATTTAATTAAATATATTGATAAAAAGGATGCCTCCATTTTAACTTGCCTCTAGCAAGAGAGTAATAAATTAATATTCTTGCCTTTGAACAGCAAGTATGTACGTCAATATTTGCAATATTGAAGTATGATTTGAGCATCCCAAGTAACGCTTCTTTGAATCCAAAACATTCATGCAAATTCAGGGTTGCTTGATTCAATTTATTATCAGGGAGTCGTCCTTTGTGTTATGTGAGATATATATATATTGTGAAATTAATTTAAACATCGATACGCTAGGCTCCCAAGTACAGGCTTCATATAGGCCTATGTAACAGCAGACAGTAAATTAACTATCTACATGCGGGTAATATTTTTAACTGGTAGTAATTAGCTGCATTTAAATTGATTATAAAAATATGTCTATCAATGAAAGAAAATATGTAGTATTTTGCCATCATAAATAATTAGAAGCCATAACAAACGCACACCCAATTACTTCACGTCACTATATCGCCGCCATATTGCAAACAGCTGACCGTAAGCTCCTTCCCCGTTTCGGACGTCAATAATGGTAATTAAGACACTCGTATGGAAATTATAAAACTCGCATACGCTCGTTTTATAAAAATACTCGTGTCTTAATTATAGCCATTATAGGCTCGTTGCATAATGTACTATTAAAATACATGAATTAAACAAATTATTTGCAATGCTGCCTAACGGCCTTGGGTGGGCAGGGCCCATTCGGCCCTTAATGACGCACCGTCCCTGAACGAGTGTAATGGTGCTCTAGGGCAGGGGTTCTCAAACTGTTTCTGTCGCACCCCCCTTCTGAAACATGAAATATCTTTCCTTTGTTAGCACTTTCATAGGCTCTCTTTTTAGCACTGCTAATAAGTCACTTATTCAAGGGTAATGGCGTAACTTGTATCAGTTTATTGTAAATCGCGTTAACCACTTCCACTGAACATGCACTAGAATTCACCTGTTCACTCACTGTACGGTATTTGAACTGACTGCAAAGGCCAGGCTGAATTCAAGTCGACAATGGCAGAAATATAGGATCTCATCTTGTAAGGAAGTGGCGGTTAAGCTTTGGTTTCCTCCAGTAGCGGTACCGCTTTCTAGCGGCCTTAATGTGACTTCGAATGATGTATAGAAACTGGGGACCGTCTTGACGGTGAACAATGGTGTAGAGTTAGAGCTAATTATCGGTGTGTCTCGTGACGGCATGTTGTCATAAAGTTAAATAAGAAATTGATGATCTTGACATGGCGCTCGTAATATTTTTGGAAGAAGAAGAATCATCCGGAGACGCTGGGAACGTTCAGGGGGAAGTGGCATTTTTAAATGGCGTCCTATAGAAGGTGCATATGAAATTTAGTGCGTCGTCATCTGCACTGCAATGAAGATAAATTCAGAGAATATTTTCGGTTGACACCAGTGTTATTTGATTATGTTCTGAATTACATAAACGTCAGTGCCGTACAACAGAAACAGAAGACCAATGTCTCCTGAACAGAAACTCTGTGTATTTTTAAGGTTACTCTTCACATTATACAATGCCTCATTATTCTTAATCTTTTAATGTTTCCTCTCCTTCCATACTCCAATATATCGTCTTATCAGTCATTGTATATAATTTACTACTGGGGCAGATGACCTCGTAGTTCCGCCCCTTAAAACATCAACAATAAGGAACTAACTAATTCACTACTTTCAGGACACACCGTACACCGTACAAAAACGGCGACGAACTGTTTGCTACCGTATTCACCACCGTCATATCAATGACGCCACCGCAACTTTATGTGGCGGTGGAAGTCAACGCTTCCTAGAAAACCACTCGCCTTTGTTTCTATGCGGAACGTCATTCACCGTCACATTACGGCCGCTAGAAAGCGGTACCGCTACCCCGAGTGAAAGGGTGTTGTGTGGGAAATGTTACACAACACCTTTCCTCAGAATCCCAGCTGGCAGGATCTTCCGGGCAGTTCTTGTGAAATAAGACAGCAAAATTACTCTATGAGTTTATTAGTCTTGAATGGTCGTGGGAGCTTTCTGCCTAATAAAGGTCATGGATATGAGGATACCAATATATGTTACCGAATATGAAATATTAACATTTCAATCAGAGCCGTCACCCCCCTTTATCACTCTCTGTGCTCCTCCTAGAGGGTGCGCCTCCCACTTTGTGGACCTCTGGTCTAGGGGATAGCGTGCTATATGTTACCAATTTTAGGTGGTCGAATCGCACCAAAACAGATTATTTTGCCTGCCAATTTTTGTTTAATTTGTATGCTTGGTGTTTCAATACATCCTATTTAATTATAAGTTACGTAATATACACATTTCTGTACACGTTTTTATAGTCAGAAATCATTGGTGTACGGCTACCTAAGTTTTGGTTCACAACAGGAAAGTGTTGTTTGAGTTAGGTACTTGGACATTGCCACTCAGCCCCGTACAAGTTCCACGATAATTCGCCTACTACGCTCCGGCTATCAAATGGCCTATCTTACATCATATAATAACTGGGAAGAAATTTCATACTTTCCTAAAACTAAAATATCTTGACAAGTTATTGTGCTACGATAATGTTTGTTGGCTTGAGATATTATGCACGTTACGCATTATCAATTGAGCCTCAACTTACTTGATCCTGTCCTCTGTGTATTTAACATAATTGCAAATATATCATTGTACCTAGATCACGTTTCACCTTTTACTCAAATTGAAATGCGCCTGCTGTTCCCAAGGTTGCAGGATCGAATCCTGGTGCAGCCAGCTGGCAATTAAGGGTGCGCAAATGTGAGGGAGCCGTGTTGATAGATTTACTGGCACGTTAAAGTTCCCCTTCGGGGCAAATTTCCGGCACCCCAGAGTCTATAAAAGCCGCAGCGGTTAAAAGGGGCGTAAAACCAAAAGGCCTAACATTAAATTAAAACTGAAATGTGTGTGTGTGTGAAGGGGCAGTGGCTAAAGTGCTTGCCTTTCACCAAGACGGACCTGGTTCGATTCTCGGTTCTGTTCCAGTCATTAACATAAATGCATGCGAACAGTAAATGTCGTGTGGAAAGATGCGGTATAGGATTGATGATTGTTGAAATGAATATTGCGGAGCAGTACGGGTCTTATAATAATAATAATAATAATAATTATTATTATTATTATTATTATTATTGTTATTGTGTAATATATTACCATCTACTTCAGGGTACAGTACACCTTTCATTCCCTCAACATTCGTTTTGCGATATTCACCAATTAAACAATTGAATTGATGGTTCGTGGTGGCGCATTACATTATGTTTTATTCTTCCTTTTAAAATCTTGTGGCATGCAAGGCACTAAACGTTATCTGCATCTGCTACGAATAAATGCATATTTTCCCACGCAGTGTTAAAAGAGGGACGATCACTTTTCCTTCCCTTAGACTCCATTATGGTTAAGCACAGGTGAAACAGCAATTCAGCTCAACATGGCAGCACACTGTACTGTACCTCACTGCCATGAGAACTCCTTTACTCCGCACTTGCTAGTTAGTACAGTACCCCCGCTCAACGGGCGCTGTTTCTGCAGACATAACCTAACATCAGCCAGCATAGTAGTGTGATCATTTCAAAATCGGATGCGTAGTCTATTAATTGGAGAAAGGGAGAATTCGCACCTAGCTGTTTAGTTTGATTTGCTTGCCTCTTGCTCTTGAATATTGTAAGTTGCAACGTGCGTTCCTTTCAAGAATACTCGTCTTGTTTTGAAATAAATACTGTACTCCTCTGAATTAATCTTAAATGTTATCAATTTGTTCTATTAAAATGATTAAACTCGATTTGGAGTGCATTTTACACGACTAAAAATAAAAAAAAATCTTTTTATATAAAACAATTGAAAAATATTTTCCTAATTTTAATAATTTTTAAAAGAATTTTAATTCATTTTAAAAAGGGATTTTAAATTAATTATAATGATATTGTAAGCAACTTAGGTTGTTTTTAATTTAATGTTAGTCTTATGAATTGAATGTCAAATAGATGTATCTAATAGACATGAGGTTGCTAAGGCTGATGATGGTCCCAAAAGACCGAAACATGCCCCTTAAATAAGAGGTGTTTTAAAGAAACAAATTGTATTGACAAGTGAACATTTTTTACAGTGTTATTAATTCAATGCGGACAATAAAATGAATAATGTAATAATAATGTTATTGGTTTTACGTCCCTTTTAACTACACTGGCTTTTAGAGATGCCGGGGTGCCGGAATTTTGCCCTGAAGGGGATCTTTAACGTGCCAGTAAATGTACTGACACGGCTCCCTCGCATTTGCGCACCCTCAAATGCCAGCTGACTGCGCCAGGTTTCGAACCTGCACAATAAAATGAAAATAGTCATAGATATACAAGTGTGTCACTGTCATGTCTGTACTAGCATGTGTACTTGTAATCGGGATAGGGTTTTGGTAGAAAGCGGCCGCGCGGCCGTGGCCGTTAGGTACCATCCCAGCATTTTCCTGGAGTAGACGGGGAGAACCACGGAAAATCACTTCCAGGATGGATGAGGTAGGAACTGAACCCACCTCATCTGTGTAGGCTCGACGCGACAAAGTTCTGGCAGGGGCTATTGTCTTGTCTATTTGCTTAAACGCACGTTTTAAACAAATTGTCAATATTTAAGAAATCAGAGTGCAATTCGTCACTGTTGCGGGTAATTCTCCTAGTTTTGAATGCTCATTTGTTACGATCGGTTACTTGTGGCGCTCCATGTGTGTACATACCACCCGCCCAGCTTCACTGTTATGCGGGCTGGACCCGATACAGTTCTGGCAGGGGCCATCGTCTTGTTTATTTTTTAAACGAACTTTATAAATAAATACATATATTTCCATCGACTTTTGAAGAAATGCAAGATTTTCCTGCACTATTGAGACGATTTGGAAGATTTTGGTACAAACCACACCTTCTAACTCCCTCTGGTTTAATAGCTTGTGTTCTGTGATACATACGCCTTAGCGGTTTTTATACAGTATATGGCAGAAATATCCTAGAAGGGAGCAACTGGCCACTATAAGGCAGTAGTGTTATGGGAAGGCCTGTTAACTGTTTATTTAAGTACACTCTGTTTCAAATTATATTTGACTTCAAAACAGTCTCCTTAAAAATCACAGCACATATGATATTCACCGGAAACAATACATCTTACGACAGCTAACGGATTGCGGTTTATTCACGTTCCAATATATCAAGAGTTTATTTGCAGACCTACGCATTGTGGGGCGTGATGGTGCAGCGGCCAAGTTGCTTGCCTCTCAAACAGGATTCAATTACCGTTTAATACAGGTGAGATTTTTGAAACAAAATACCACGTGGTACAAATACGCGTTAAAAGGAGAGCGAGGTTTGTAATCACAAGGTTAACGGTCACGTTAAACTACAAGCTTCCTCTTTATAGACCTACGCATATTAATGCTAGTTTCTCTTACATATTTCATTTGGATTTTAAAATTGGTTTGAAATTCAATTGTTACGCTATTGTAAGCTTAATGCGGGCAAGGAAGAAATGCAATGAAGACAGTTGAGTGTTTCAATTTGGAGGCATAGCAAAATGGAGTTAATTTTTCATAATAGGGATTTTATCAGTGAATCAAGTCCCTTTAATTACTGTATTATTGCTATTTAAATATTGTACCTTAAGAAAACTAATGGTTGAATCGTTCCTTCTT
This sequence comes from Meconema thalassinum, assembly GCA_946902985.2. Taxonomy (NCBI): domain Eukaryota; kingdom Metazoa; phylum Arthropoda; class Insecta; order Orthoptera; family Tettigoniidae; genus Meconema; species Meconema thalassinum. Next base: position 368,178,791 of record OX336389.2, on the reverse strand, counting down.
CTTGAGAGTCAAAATTGTTCATATAGGATTCGTATGAGGAGTAGGCCTATTATTCTTAACTGGTCCAAAATAAATCACACATTTTTAGAAATACTTTGACATAATAAGTGATATATTTGCCTCATTGGAGATACACTCGTTTCATAAAGGTGAATATTCTTAGGGATCACAATATTTAAACTAAAGTAAGTTATGAAACGCGAATTTTGTGTGTGGAGTTTTCTTGATTTGCCCAATTATTTGCGCACCCAAAAGAAACATAATGTTGAATTATTGCAAATTAACTCAGCCAAACAATGACGATCCAGGGAAACGACTCAACATAACTCACAGAAACACTGGCTATGAAGACAGCAGTGGCATAACTACAGGGGATGATCAGAGGGATCAATCCTCTCCCAGAGCCAAATAATCAAAATATTAAACTTGTTGAAGTTTTTAATTTTGAATAAAAGCAATCTTCGGACTGAAGACAAATGATTGGATTATGTAAGTGTATACTTACTAATTTGAAAGTATTTATTTTCAGTTGTGTAAAACTCTTAACGTTACCCTAGCTTAACACTTACAGAGGTGTGCAAATTATTAGACTCGACGTCAGGTTTCCAAAATTGCTTTTTTACTTTTTCACGGCTTAATACACTAAATAAGGTAAATGTGCCAAATAAGGCCTACTTGACGTTTAAAGATTTTTGGTATTTTTACTAGAAGGCGAAAAAATCTCAGCATTGTCCTGGATTTAACTTGAAGACAAGCAGTAATGATAACATGGGTTGATAATATTAGAATCACTGGAAAATATGTCAGTAATAATACAATATTTAAAATGTGATAAACGGGTCTTATTAGGAACACCCGTGCTAAATAATGCCCATATGTAAATGAAAATAGATTTAAAACATGCAGATTGAGCGGAAAATATCAATACAGTATATTAATCTACACATCACATTCTTTGAAATTACATACACCAGGTTTATGTATGTTAAATTTCGGAAACATGAAGAAGGTTTTTTTGAAATACTTAGAAATAGTAACAAAAAGAGCTTCGGACGCCATTTAATACTCGACTGAAGCAAATATCGCGGAATCGTTCGCTTCAACTGTTGTAGTTTCTAGTCTAGCCGTTAGTTAGTAGCTAACAAAAACACTAAGAATCTTGTAGAATTTCGAATATTGTGCTAATAAAATCACAGATGGACCTTATTTGGAACTGGGCCTTATTTGGCTCAAATACATTACAGTATGTTTACAAGGCGCTAATATTACTTCAAATGTATAACCAAGAGTCTTAATATTATATCTTCATTTAAGAAATTCAAAGTAAAATGAGTTTTTAGAATTTCCACTAACAGAGGAGCCTTGCTAATGCAAAATGCCACACGTTTTGTTTTGATTACTTCACTCTACTTTTCGTCTTTTTACTGATGATTCGCTTTTAAACTATTCAAAGATTCATGAACCATGGATTGAAATGACCTGACTTAGAGAGTACATTCCAAAATCGATGAAAAAATAGAAAACGGACCCAGCTCATGTATCCCTTGGAATTCCCATTTCTGAATGTTTTCGGACGCAATTCCTTATGGGAAAAGGTGTAAGTGCACGGGGGAGGAAATATTACTAAGTAGGGTAACAGTAGGGTAGGGTAGGGTAGGGTAACCAGCAGTTGGTCAACAAAAAATATTTTGACTAAAAATTGTGACTAATTTCAATTCTTTTATTTGACTCTAATAATTTGCACACCTCTGTACTGAATGAACAAAAAGGTCAGCAGTTCAGTTAGGAAAAAAAGGAAGATTGAAGTTTTACGTGACTGTGAATCTTGTGATTATGAGTCAAGGGTACCTCCATTTTACGTGGAATCCGAACCACAGGACATGTCATTTCACTTCGAAAATCTCACAAGCATTGACCAGGAATCGGACCCAGTCCACCTTAGTGAAAGGCCAACAGTTTAACCGCTGCGCCACCACGCCCCAGTTCAGTTAGCCATAGGATGAATATCTTTACTGATCCCTTTCCAAAAAATACTGTATAGCACTTGCCAGTTGTCATTCTGTTAGTATCCGAGTGTCATTTTGGAAAGTGAATACCCTAGGTAATATTGTCTTAAGCTGTTTTAAGTTAAACTTCAGCTGGAAACCGTAGGTTATTAATATTTATACAATGTTGGGGAATAGAAAGGGCTGGATGATTTCGCGAAGAAAACTGGACTTTATTAAAATCAACGAACTGGTAATTTTCTAACATTTTCACACTAAATAATAATAAATGGCCTCGGGTGCCGGGTGCATGCTTTGTTATTTGACACACAGAGGCTTGCATGTCGAATTTTTGTTGTTCCTTGAGGCACTATGAAAGTCAAGGAGGTTAGATATCTAAGCTCCTTGACACCAAGGCGCTTTCTAGTAGAGAAATGAGGAACTTTGTGTTGGCGGAAAATCCCGAGATTAATTTTGCCATTATGAACACGGCTTACTGAATTCAAATGGCTTCTTTAACATGCCAACATCGTATGACATGCATATCGTGATTTTTGCTGCCTTTCAAAAATCTCTTACCACGGCCAGGTGCGAACCTGCGAGCTTGGGGTTGGTAGACCGACACGATAACCACTCACCCACCGTGGCAAGCATTTTCACACTGATGAGGGCAAATTCAACGTATTAAATGCTAATGAAATCAAACTCAAAAATGGTTTTGAAACTTCGGGATCTTATATTTGCTTTCATAGATTATGTCTCATAATGTCCGAACACTCACCAAACCAATGTAATTTGGACTCAGCTCAGATGCAACCCCTAGTTACGCCGCTGGAAGACACCATACGGCCAAGGATTTGGACGGGCTCGGCGTTAACACTTGGCTACTCCAGCGCTAGAGCGAAACCACTCCTTCTATTACGAGGGGCATTTCGAATATGTGTCGACATTTATTTCACAAGGAAGCTATATACAAAAGTTTGGTGCTTTTCAGTCGGTCATCACGAATGTACCCAAAAGAGTAGGGTTATAACTTACCCTAATCCTGAAAAAAAATTACATGAGATTAATAAATACACTAGGATGACCAGTTTCGATTGTCAAGCGATCATCATCAGATCCATTACACTTAGGCTATAAAATCTATGTTTGAAAATACAGGTGAGAATATTTACAATATGTACGCTTATTTAGTTGCAGTATTGGTAATGCTACTTGTCGGTATATGTTAGTTGTAATCTATATGATGTTTGGTGATTGCTAAAAGTGGTGATAGAACTCCGGAATTGGTCTGTTTGGAGTGACTATGTGATTGTTGTGAATGGTCAATTTTGATTGTACTGTATAGTACAGGCTACTTGTCTGGCTAGGTGTCTTCCGCACTACTGCAGCGCGCAGTTTCAACTTCACTCGGGCGCTGGTAACAGGAAGCTGTATTATAAAGTGAGATAACCAGATAACACATTGCCATGGCAGAGGACAAACTTTCCTGAATTCTCGTCGGGCAGGGTGAGAGTAGAGGAGCGCTGAATTCCAGAGTAGAGAGCAACTGATCGGCGTGCCCGAGTTCATTCGAATGCAAACCAATATCTCAGAAAGACGTGTTCTGGAGACGTTTATACGAATGGAAGTGCGCGCTGTCGTGCACAATGAATGGAACAGATGGTGTTTTAGATATTCATCGCCACCTACAGAGCGTCTATGGAGATCAGTGGTGGCTAGTCATAATGTTCCAGTGTTGCAAAACGACCATATGTTTTCAATAAACAATAATAATAATACCATATTAGTAATATTTTAGCAATAAAGAGCTATGCGTTTCCTCTTTCATACACGGGAATTCATAGTTTTGTTCTTTAATAATTCAGGAATTCTTGTAGTATTATGAACTGTTTGAGAAAGCGAAGCGTGCCAACAGTATTGGGGCGCTCATCGTGTGATCGTTACCAAGGCTCGAGTACCGACCAGATCTCACGAGTGGAGGGTATGGCAGTGATGCTAGACCGAGCAAATCCTATTCCAGCAGTTTACTCGGCTAGTCGTTGCCCACTGACTTCAACAAGGGAGAAGAGCAAGCGGTGCAATACCATTGTCTCGCAATGTAATTTGCGCTTGATTACCAACACTTGCGGTTCTTTCTCGCCCTCGTGTATAGCTTACGCTGTTTTGTTCGCGTCAAGTTTTTCCAATAACTTATAATACATTTAATCTCGATGTGAATGTGTAGTTCTCTGGACTGCGGCATTGGTGACGAATGAACTACATCAGTTTTACCGCGTACGTGTATGCCGTCTTCTCTGATACAAAACAGTCTTTTATCCAACCTCCCTCCTCTTTGGCGAAAATATGCACTACTCGGAACAATTTTCCAACAGCCGCCACTGAAGAAGATTAACATGAAATACATGAATTAATAACAATAAAAGAAATAACCATTTAAATACCATAATCAGGTCGTGGAACAAAAGAGATAGAAAATAAATTTGATCAAATAGTCTCTGTTGGACCAGGGAAACGGTTCAACATGCGGACCTCGCCGATTGATTAAAGAAAGTTGAAGATATTCTCTGTGAAGAGAACATTTTTCTAGGACTCAAAATATGTATTAATATGATCTTTAGCAAAAGAAGTCTTCTTCCTCTCAAATAGTCTCTGCTGGACCAGGGAAACGGTTCAACACGCAGACCTCGCCGTTTGATTTAAAAAAAAGTTGAAGTTATTCTCGTATGTGAAGAGAACATTTTTCTAGGACTCATTTTTTATATGATCTTTAACAAAAGAATTCTTCTTCCTCTGGTTGAGCTGGAACAGAATGGACTTCCTCTTAGCTATTCGACCATGGTAGACATGTTCTCTATCCGCATTTCATACAGTTTCTGAATTTCTGGTTCAAAAGACAATTTTATTGCAGTTCTATTTTGAATTTGCCTTCACATGCCGGATTATCCTTTGTTCCTCCTTCTTGCTTAACACTTTCTGGGATTCTTATTCGATTTAAGTGATATAATATTTTCTTATTTATTGCTCTTTAAATCACTTTGCGCTGTAATGTAAGACCCTATCAATTTCCCTTAGGTATTTCCCTTGCTTTTAGTTGTAGTTATCGGTAAGTTCTCAAAGGTTTTGACACGTGTTCTGTCACACAACTATGAACAGAACACGATATTGTCTTACCAACTACCACAGCAGACATATTTGGAAAAGGGCAGATTACCTTGTTGTTCCGCCCCTTAAACAACATCACCACCACTGAACCACTCCTCGATTGCCACGACTTACAGTATAATACTCGCACATAATTGGCTGTGTTCCGCTTTACTCGTCATGAGTTTAAGGTGACAGCAAACAGCAATAATAGATGCTTAAAATGCCGTAAATACGTTTATGTTCGACGATGTCGAAATGTAAACATTATGTGTCAGAAAACTGTATCATAATGAGGCTCATTATAACACTATTTTTCATTATGAAACAGTTTCGCCCACCAATCAGAGCTCAAGAAACAGTTGTGTGAACAATTAGGTAAGGATAACTTCGCGCATGCGCTTGAAATCCAACATATTTCTCTGTTGGCAAGCAAAGTGAATGGTCTCAGCTTTCGGAGTGCCTTGACACACGCATGCGCTCTGTTCAGACAACAAAGCGAGCGCGCCCTGTTCACTAACTGATTTAACTGAATCCCACTGATATTTATAATATTTATGTTAAAACATATAATATAGTTATAATTAACGTCGAACATAAAGAGTCGTATGCAACTTGCCTATAATGGTAATTAAGACACTCGTATGGAAATTATAAAACTCGCTTACGCTCGTTTTATAAACATACTCGTGTCGTAATTATTGCCATTATAGGCTCGCATAATGTACTAATTTCATACAGTTTCTGAATTTCTGGTTCAAAAAACAGTTTTATTGCAGTTCGATTTTGAATTTGCCTTCACATGCTGGATTATCCTTTGTTCCTCCTTTTTGCTTAACCCTTTATAGGGCAAAACTATTTTTTATGTTTATGTGTTTTTACAATATATATATATATGAAAATCCACAGCCTGCTTCCAGTCTCCGACCGGGTCAGGAATGGAATGAATGGAGCCCCCATCTAGCGGCGAGGATATGGACTGTGCCGGCTGCCGAGGCCCGACGCACTCCTCTGGGGCAATGCTTAAATGAATGACAGATGAAATGAAATGATAGTGGAGAGTGTTGCTGGAATGAAATTTGACAGGGAAAACCGGAGTACCCGGAGAAAAACCTGTCTGCCTCCGTTTTGTCCAGCACAGATCTCACTTGGAGTGACCGGGATTTGAACCACGGACCCAGCGGTGAGAGGCCGGCGTGCTGCCGCCTAAGCCACGGAGGCTTGCACAATATATATATTTTAATTTATATTCTTATTTAATTTTGATATTTTTTGAATTAATTAATTAACTAATTTCGAATTGATTTTTACAATTATTTTCATAATTTCTTTATAGTTATGTTCATTATTTTAATTTTTATATTTCTTTTATTATTGTAATTTTATTTTTTGATTTCTTTTCTATATTTATATTTTATTTTTACACATAAATTGTTAATGTTTTAGCCTACTTTCGATTTTTGCAAAAAATGAAAGTAGACTTATGAGATCACTACAGGGCCAAAAATTGTGTGTCTGTCTGTCTGTGTGTGTACTCTGCATGTCTGTCCCCCCCTATCAAATCGAACATGGTGTAACCGAATTGAACAAAATTTGGTACAGAGGTAGCACTAGCAAAGGGCACCTCAGTCTCATGTTTTATATTGCCGCCATCTTGACAGAAACGTAATGGCGGCCACCCAAATGTTAAGAGCTTAAATCAAATTACGACCAACCTAATCATCTGATCTCTACCAAATTTTTCAACAACATACCTTTATGTGAGAAGCGTCCTTTGACCATGCTACAAGGTCATCAATCCAATAGTTTGCAGATGGCGGCCATGTATGTGTGCAAATCGATTCCCCTATCAATACAAACACTGTGAACCCAAATTGAACGAAATTTGGTACAGTGGTAGCACTAGCAAAGGGCACCTCAGTGTCTTGTTTTATATCGCCGCCATCTTGATGAACACGTAATGGCGGCCACCCAAATGTTAAAAGCTTAGAGCAAATTAAGACCAACCTAATCATCTGATCTCTACCATATTTTGCAACAACATATCGTTTTTTGGGAAGCATCTTTTGACCTACAGTAACTACAAGGTCATCAACCCAATAGTTTGCAGATAGTGGCAATGTATGTGTGCAAATCGATTCCCCATATCAATTCAAACAGGGTGAAACTGAATTGAACAAAATTTGGTACAGAGGTAGCTCTAGCAAAGGGCACCTCAGTGTCATGTATTATATCGCCACCATCTTGACGGAAACGTAATGGCGACCACCCAAATGTTAAAGGCTTAAAGCAAATTACGACCAATCTAATCATCTGATCTCTACTAAATTTTATAACAGCATACCTTTTTGTGACAAGCATATTTTGACCAAACTACAAGGTCATCAGCCCAATAGTTTACAGATGGCGGCCATGTATGTGTGCAAATCGATTCCCCTTATCAATTCCAACACAACTGAAGCCAAATCGAACCACCTTTGGAACAGAGGTAGCACTAGGAAGGGGAAACTCAGTGTCATGTTGTATATCGCCGCCATCATAACAAAAAATGAATGGCGCCCACCCAAATGTCCTGAGTTTAAATCAAATTACGACTAACCTAATCATCCAATCTCTACCAAATGTTGCAACAACCTACCTTAATGCGGGAAGCGTCTTTTACCCAAACTAAAGGTCATCAGCCAAATAGTTTCCAGGTGGTGGATGTATGAATCATGCAAATATTATAGCCTAACCGTAACTCATGATTAAACAAGGCCTGGCCTCAACAATTCAGTTATCGTACATAGGGAGATTTAAGCTGTCCTCAAAGAGGTGACCGGTGTGATATTAGCATCTTATGATAGAATATGAAACCGTAGAAGTGACTAACAGGTCAGGCTTACCGTGCCATAGCGTTGTGGGCGCGTGCTGTCCCGTTGTCAACATGGCCGCTATTTTTGCTCGTAAATACATATACTTCCGTAACTTCCTAAGTTGCTATCCTTTTAGGAATGTACTTATTTAGTATCAAATGGTTTATAGAATCGCCAGAAAACGCTAATGAAACACAAAATATGATACAGTTATACTCGACCAGTTGTTTATCAAGTTTTAACGTAGGGCATCCGTGGCGTAATGGTAGCGACTTGGGCTCTTAGTCTGGGGGTTCGTGGAACAAATCACTGCAGGATCAAATTTCTTTACTTCGTTCTTTTTGGTATTTATTGATTTATAACTAAGAGTTTAGTGCTTTTCAGTCGGTCAACACGAATGTACCCAAAAGAGCTGGGTTATGCCCTAATCCTGAATAAATTACATGAGATTAATAAATACACTAGGATGACCAGTTTCGATCGTCAAGCGATCATCATCAGATCCATTACACTTAGGCTATAAAATCTATGTTTGAAAATACAGGTGAAAATATATAAAATATGTACAATTATTTAGTTGCAGTATTGGTAATGCAACTGTCGGTGTATGCTAAATGCAGTATATATGATGTTAGGTGAAATGCTAAATGGTGATAGATATCCGGAGTTTGTAATTTGGAGTGATTATATGGTTGTAAAAATCAACTATGGTTAAACTGTAATATTACAGGCTACTTCTTATCTGGTTGTCTTCCTTGCTGGAGCTACGCGTAGTTTTCGTGTTCACTGTTACTCCAGGCGTGGTCGACTGAGATGGGCTGTTATCTCAACGACACTGGTTTTTCCCTTTTCTCCCCCCTGTTCATATGTGCTGTGCGGAGTCAGTGCGATGTGTTTATGTGGGGTGTTACCAACCTAGGTAAGATGTATCTTATTGAATGAGGTGGGTCTACAACTATCAAAGACCGTGGAACATTCCTCGCCACGCGTGGACCATACGCCATTCAAACTAAGCGCTGCCCGGTCTTATGAGGACGTCCCGGCACCTTTAATACTGCCGCGAATCCTGGTCTTGGTTTATTGCAGAAGAAAAGTACATCGTACACTTGATCCAGATTACATTTACCAATTAAAACCCCCTAATTCCCCACCCCCTTTTTATCTAGCTTGGCTGTATCGCTAAGTTGTGTCTTGTTTCCGACAGGGTGTGGTTTTAGTAGCGTGAAAAGGGGTGAGCTCTCCATGAACGTGTGTTCATTTAGATTGTAGGGATTGTTTCGTTTGGCTAGGTGTATCTCGATTGCTTTCGATTCGTGACGAATTATTTTTAGGTCCGTCTCGATGTTAGTAAAGCTGTGCCCCATGTCACACATATGTTCGCATACGGCTGAATGTGTTCCGTATCTTATTGCATTCCTATGTTCATTATAACGTGTGTCTACTCGTCTTCCACTCTGTCCGATGTAATTATCTTGACAACCGGTGTCTTAGCACGTTTTAGAATATTCCCCTGACTTTGAATACGGATCATGTTTATTTAGATTACTATTTTGTAGGTGCCTACCGGTTGTGTTTTTCGTCGTGGGAGCTATTTTTATGCCTTGATTTTTGAATAGATTAGTGATTTTATATGTATTCGCATTCACATAGTTGAAACGCGCAATTTTTTTTCTCATTACTACTACTCACACGTTATAATTTTAAGCATATATACTGTAGTGTGTATTTGCAATCGAAAATATTATATATATATACTTATAACACCACATATTTCAACACTCGCATACCGCGATTAATATTCGTTGACCTTGATCCGCGGTGGAGACTATTGTTGTTGATTCTTTAGGGGTTTTGCGGCATCATGGTCTTGTAGCCCCGTTCACTTGGGTATGTATAGAAGTTGTGTGATAACCTGTGTCACTGTGATGTCTGTAGTCTTACTAGTGTGTGTACTTTTATACGAGGAAGGATTTGGGTAGGAAGCTGTTGTTGTTGTTGTTGTTTCGTTTGAGATGCATGGGCATCATGGTCATTTAGCCCCGTTTACTTGGGTGAGTGTTGAATTTTGTCTGATAACCTGTGTTATTGTGATTGGTGTATTAGTGTGTATATATAATTCAGGTGAGGATTCAACCAATCAACGTTTAATATCCGTATAGCACGTTGTATTTCAACAAGCTACTACAACCAGCATTCAATTATACTCCTTGAGAAGGACAAAGAGTTATTACTATACCCATGCATTTAGGAGAGAGTAGGCTATATGTTCTTTACCGAACATCTTGTTTAGTTTAACATGTAAAAAAAATCCAACATATCAGGTCAAGTAGATACGTAGGTATATTTGATTTTTAGAAATACTAGCACTTCGGCATGAACATTCTCCGAAATTTGGCTTAATGATTCAACTATCAGCATCTTTGAAAGCATAAAATGTCCTTATGACAGGTGGTTAATATAGAGATCACTATCCCATAAAGGGTTAACACTTTCTGGGATTCTTATTCGATTTAATTGATGAAAGGCGATGGAAGGTAACTCGTCCTTCCTTGCACATCCTTTCATAAGGTGGTATAACTAATATAGAACATGGGTGATCTTTGAATTATATGATTTACGTTTAGGATAATTTGTGGAGACGCATAGATGTGCAGTAAGAATTTCCCTTTGAGTCGCTGTATCATCATTGGCCATGTAGATTGAAGGCACGCTACGCTTCCTCCTGTCTTGTGAAAGAAGGTTGAACAAAAATAATGCCAGGTAAAATGGAGAGGTCACTGACCCAGGAATACAGAGCTTGAGATCTCCAGTTCCTGTACTTAATAAATGTGGAAATTGAGGGAGAATCATATAGTTCTGCTTCGTAAAATAAGTAGGGTTGTTCAGGATGAGGACTTAGTATTCAGTATTCTGAAAGTCATTTCTAATGGCGTAATGGGAGCGGTGGCCTTTGACCTGAGCAAATTGGGGTGGCATCAAAAATGAAATATTGTATATAATTTAAAACCAGCATATTGATCGTACGTTGCGAGTTATGTGTAATCTGGTGGCATTACAGGAACAACCCATACGAATTTAGGAAACAACTCACTTATTTAAATCCAGAAAGGTAAAGAAAGCATGTAGAATCAATTTTTGACTGATATGTTCCATTCTAGTCAGTGCTGTCAGTGACACGTGCAGCTAAGCAAAGTACGAACGTTCAAGAGGGAATTGTTCGTTTGAAACTGGTATGGCATCGCTGGAGGAAGCGGTAGAGGCTACTTGCTGTCATCTGGCTGGTGAAGGATTGGTCCATAGCGGAAGTGGAAAGTGTGCCTGGTCCAGTTGGAATCGTCTCCTACCCAGAACACTGAACGCTTCAAGGTCCGAAATGCACGTGAGTTGTTTCTCTTTTACAACAATCATGAGGAACAATGGAACAACGTAAAGGCAAATCAAGATATAGATTCATAACGACAAACTTGAGTTGTAGTTGTTATTGCTTTATTTAGGCCAGGGTTCTTTGGTCATCAGTCTCTTGTGAGTATGATATTTGTCTGGCAACCTTTGTTATTAACTATTTAATTAATTAATTTTGCAAATATTCTATACCGTACGTACAATTTATAAACGAAACATACATAGAAGTGTCCCCACTTTTGTTAGTAAAATATACTACACTGTACATGTCTTGTTAGTAAGGTCCCCCATTGGGATACATCTACTCATATATCACATCTATCTCACCTTCACTTGCTATGATGTGCTGATGGAGGCAAGTAATGAGCCCATCCCATCAAAGTCAGTTCGTCAGGAGGAAAGGGAGAGACAAGAGATTGTGCAACCTCCCAGGACAGGTTTTCACATTTATCGATATACCTGTACCAAACCTCTCCAGAGGCCACACGCTATTGTTCTTGCCTTGTGGATAGGTCCTGCTCCCACACCAAACTGAGCTGAACCTCACTATCTAATGCAACTTTCCTCTCCTCATCTCACGGAAGAAAAAGTGACACTTGGAGAAATTTTCTGGTAGTGTTGAATTATCTTTTATGTTAGACGAGCAGCTAAAAGGGATTTTCAGTACTACTGGGAGTGGTATTCCGTCCTTAGAGGTGAAAATGAAAATCCACAGCCTGCTTCCAGTAGACCGACCGGGTCAGGGAATGGAAAGAATGAAGCCCCCTATCCAGCGGCGAGGATATCAACTGTGCCGGCTGCCGAAGCCTATCGCACTCCCCTGGGGCAATGATTAAATTACTGACTGATGAAATGAATTGATAGTGGAGGGTGTTGCTGGAATGAAATTGTGACAGGGAAAACCGGAGTACCTGGAGAAAAACCTGTCAGCCTCCGCTTCGTCCAGCACAAATCTCACATGGAGTGACCGGGATTTGAACCACGGACCCAGCGGTGAGAGTCCGGCGTGCTGACGCCTAGGCCACGGAGGCTTAGTCGTCCTTAGAGATAATGCTTGTTAATTATCTTTACAGTTATTTTTATTCCCAGGCCTGGTCTTGTTCAGTCTTGTTATATTTGTGTCATGTTTGACTTACATGCGTTATTTGGAACACATTTAGGTGATGATGATTTCACCATCGTTCTTTGTGATTCAACATATAAGTTGAAATTTTTGCCAAAATATGAAGAAGGAAAGAAAGAAAGAAAGAAAGAAAGAAAGAAAGAAAGAAAGAAAGGCAGAAAGAAATAGAGAAAAAAAGAAAATTGTAAGACCAAAATGTGTGTGTTATCTGAATATGAAATTGTCAAAGTACGACTCAAAAACTACAGATATTATGTACGGTATCTTAAATATTTTGAGACTCTTTAGTAAATGAACCTCGTACTCTAAACGGAATGTAACTTCAAAATTAATATTAATATTTAAGGAATATGCCGGTACTATTTGTAGCCTTCTTACCTCTTTATTGCCGTACGTGCACAGCACAATCTTGTCATAGAGGATTTATATCATATATATTATATTAGTGGTATAGATCCCTCCCACGGCGCTCTCAAGTGACCGATCGTGACAAATGAGCATTCAAATGAAAGAGAATAGACATTAGCAGTGACGAATTGCACTTTAATGTCATAAATATCTATAATTTCTTTAATAAATGGCTTTAAAAATGTACGAAGTGTGCGATTTGCAGATACTGTTGCTGTAAAAAAAATACGCTCCATTATTGCTGTCCACTTCACATTTTGGCCACTGTGACGCCTGTTTCATGTCATTTCAACATTCTGAGGTATTTCCTTTATCATTTTGCATGGATTTCAGAAACAGTAAATCAAAGGAGTGAGTAGGCCTACTCAAATAATATAATTTCATAAATATCGAATAACCGGTGAGTGTTATGAGGATCTAATTTTCAGTGATTGCCTTCTTAAGTTAGGGAACGTAGAACTTGGAATTCGAACTGAAATGTAAATAGTGTTCTATGATCATTTGGTTGAAATAAAAACATAACAACCTTTCTCCTTAAGTCTCTCATTATAATCCTATTGAGGAAAGTGTGGTTTATGAACATGCGAGATTTCTCGCACGGGTCCGCTAGTCTTTTAAATTCCAACAGACAGTCACGAGGTATACTGTAGTTTAAGGTACCTCAGTCTCGAACTTGTTTCCAGAGGAAAGGCTACACTCAAACTGAAGTGATCTTGCTCTAAGAGAGAAGCCTGATATGAGTCTCGTGATACAGGCTTTGAGGTAGGGAAATAGGGATTTGCGTGAAAAATTTTAAGATGTGTCCTCTAATGAGTCTTTTACCATGCTAGAACTTGAGAGCTATAACAGTGTTGGCATGTACGAGGGCTGTTTTTTATGTAATACCCGTTGTGATATTACGCCGTTGCAGCGCTGCGGTCGGCATTCCGTGCAGGTGCGCTGTGTACCTGCATCTATTGGCAAGGCTGAGACGCCATTACGGAAAGAGTCGTCCATGTGTGGGTGTGTTGACAAGCTTTTCAAATGGCATCGCTGATCGCGAGTGCCGCCAACCCGTAAACGAGAGAGAAAACTCCCCTGTACGATATCCTGCCATTTGGCCACCACTGTCATGCAAATTGCGTGCTTACCAAGAGAACTGCGTATGTTTAGGAGTTCTCCTGACCACATACGCAATTTGCCTGACAGTGGTGGCCAAATGGCTGGATATCTTACAGGGGAGTTTTCTCTTTCGTTTACGGGTCGGCGGCACTCGCGATCGGCGATGCCATTTGAAAAGCTTGTCAGCACACCCACACGTGGGCGACTGTTGCCGTAATGGCGTCTCAACCTTGCCAATAGATGCAGGTACACAGCGCTCCTGCATGGAATGCCGACCGCAGTGCTGCAACGGCGTAATATCACAACGGGTATTACTTAAAAAACAGCCATCGTAGTATGTTTATGTCCATGCATGCCCGTTGCGTGCCGCTTGGGGCAGGTAGAGCAGTGGGACAATATAGAAATAATGCAATCGCGCAGTATAAAGATACATGGTAAAACTAAAATACTGTACAGTGCAGTACATTGTAAAAAAATGTTGATTTAAAAATAAATAAATAAATAAATAATATATCAGCAATACATTTTTATAGTTTTCCTTATCAATATAGGCCCTAATTATTTTTCAACTGGAAAAATATAAAACCTCAAAAATATGGAAAATCATGAAAATTTTCCAAAAACATGAAACTTCAGCGAAAATAATATGAACACATACTATATATTTTTTTCTTTCTCATTCGAATAGATAAATCATGGAACGTTAACATATTCAACCTACGTTACCCTCAGATTTATGTTTCAAAACATGATACTTCTTAAAAAAAATCCGTTTTCTGCTTATCAGGAAATCAATCAATTCTTTTAATACTAGAGACTCTTGTTGCAGGCAATGCGTAAGTTTCATTCCTTTCTGTGTAATAATAGGCGCATATGCAGAGTTGTTGTTGATTCTCTTTAGGGGCTTTGCAACATTGTGGTCATGTAAACCCGTGTACTTGGGTGTGTATGAAAGTTATTTGATAACCTGTGTCACTGTCATGTCTTTACTACTGTGTGTACTTGTAATATAACTGAAGATTCAATTCCTAAATTAACACGAAACTTTTTAATATGGGATAACTAATAATATACCTCGATTGCATTAATCATACTGGATATTGCACATAGCTGCCATCTTGAATAGATAAGACATTAATTTCTACAACCCATTACTTATTACAGTTACAATGACGAAGCGCAGCAAATATGAAGTCTCACATAAAAGGCTGATTTCATACATTCAGGATGCTGGATTGGCGTACTTTTCTAATATTTCAATCAATTCCACTGGATGACAAAGGGGAATTGCAACGAAACTTAGTAAACGGAGAGTCTTATGTAGAATACAACACTTACTGTTCACTACAAGAACACTCAATTATACTCCTTGATAAGGACGAAGAGTTATAACTATACTCATACAGGAGAAAGTAGGCTGTATGTTCTTTAATGAACATCTTGTTTAATACCTTTTGTGACATCCTGCGTAACTTCTACTTTTCTACTACAACGAACTTCTCTTAGACGAATCAAAGACTCGGGTTCGATTCTCGGATTTGACATGGGGAATTTAAATCCTAGTTTGAGACTTAGAACGGGACGCAGTCAGCAATGGCAAACTACCTTGTCGAGTACTCCCCATTATTGAGCTGCCTTGTTTTTTTTTTTGTTGGTTTTGTATTTCTATAACCTAAGGCGGTGCATTTTGAGGATCCACCCAGCCTCTAGAATGACTACTAACCAGACAGACAGACAGACAGACAGACGGTGTCTTAGCTGTAGCATTGTTTTCCCAACACAATATATTAAATAATAAATAATAAAGTTAAAAGCGCTACATGCTGTGACGTTAAATAAAAATGGTTCTTGTGAGTGAATGGTAACTAAGGGTGTTTGATCAATAAGAGGACTGTGTTCTGTGACCTGGACAACTCCCGCTGTGAATGTGAGCGACAATATTCACACATCGACCCCGTATAAATAGGGCTCAAATCAAACATCTTCAACCTTAACGGACGTAACAATTCGTACCAGCTTTTTCTTTTGGTCGTGTGGCCTCCTGAGAGGCCGAGTACAGGTATTCCTAGTCGACGCCCGTGGGTGACCTGCGTGGCAAGATGAGGGATGGAATGGATGAAGATGAAAGAAACAGGGCAAGGATGTGGAAGGAAGCGGCCGTGGACTGTCAGAAGGTACCGTCCCAGCATTTGCCTGGTGTTGAAAATGGGAAACCAGGGAAAACCATTGCAAGGACGGCCGATGGTGGTGCTCTAACCCGGGCGTCTACCGAATCAGCAGAGAGCTTGGCCCCATAACTAAACGCTGCGCCTTAGCGAGCGTAGCCATCGATGTCGGTATTCTTACCAGTGCACATCATATAGAAAGTGTATTGCTATCAATACATTCGTAAATACTAAATTATTATAATTTCTTCATGAGTGTCTCCTTTATCAACTCGACATTTCCTGATCTTACCCAACAGTTACCGACAGGATTGACCGCACTGCGTGGACATTTCGTGATATGTTTACTACACAGAAGCCTACTGTCGACCAAAGTATTATGTGCACTCGAGTTTGAAGGTTGTTTGTGAAGTTACCAATAGACCTACATAAAATCCAATAACATCATCATTTTCGTCGTTCTATTTTACGTTAGTTCATGTAGGTTTGGAATTTTTAATTTATATTTTATTATTTTTTATCGCAGTTGGAACACAAAAAGTGCACGTTTTTAAGCGTGTTTCAACCATGCGTCACATTTAAGAATTATTATCTCAAAAACCCGTCATCAGATCGAATCCAAATTTTAACACAATATACATTGGAATGTTGTAACTGGTTTATTAATTTCAAAATTTTGTGTGTCCAAGGAACAAAGTTGTTATCATTTTTGTAAGGCAACCTTTTCTCGGCTCGGGGTGGTTGGAAAATGTAGTTCTTGGTCGCGTTGTAATACTTATACCCTACATCAACAAATTATGCTGTATGACTGTGAAATACGTAAATTAATTCACGTATTTTATATATGTTTGTATTTGTAGGGGGAAATAAGACATGGTTCACGAGCTAGCTGCTCCGGTAAAAGCTGTACAGCGTTGCCGAAATGGAGCCCATCACGCATCATGGCGCGCCTCGCTCGGAATTGATGGGCTTCATCTCAGCAACACTGTACAGCTTTTACCGGAGCGGCTAGCTGGTGAACCATGTGTTATTTCCCCCTACAAATACAAACCGTTATAAAATAAGTGAAATAATTTACGTATTTCGCAGTCATACAGCATAACCTTTTGATGTATAAGGATTCCAACGCGATCAAGAACTATATTTTCCAACCACCCCGAGCCGAGAAAAAGTTACCTTACAAAAATGATAACAACTTTGTTTCTTGGACACACGAAATTTTGAAATTAATAAACCAGTTATACAACATTCCAATGTATATTGTGTTAAAATTTGGATTCGATCTGATGACAGGGTATTGAGATAATAAATCTTAAATGTGACGCATGGTTGAAACACGCTTAAAAACGTGCACTTTTTGTGTTCCAACTGCGATAAAAAATATTGAAATATAAATTCAACATTCCAAACCTACATGAACTAACCTAGAATAGACGAAGAAAATGTTGATGGTATTGGATTGTATGTAGGTCTATTGGTTACTTTACAAACGACCTTTAAACTCGAGTGCACATAATAATTTGGTCGACAGTAGTCATGCGCGTTAAGTCGCTCATCTTGACAACAATGGTTAGTTTGAACAGTAGGAATCAAAGGCTCGAACTCCTGAGCTGACAACCGAACTACACACTACAACGCTCACAACTGAACAAATGTTTCCAGACGAATTTAATAGACACTCAAATGCACAAGATTCATGAATTAACATCAATATCAACAGATATTTATACTGATCAAAATTAGCCTTCTTATAAGATTGACACTGCCACAAAGGCGAGGATCTAACCTTATCCAAAAATCAAATATATCTGCCACCAGGAGAAGAGAATAGAGAAGGAGAAAGGAAGTAGAGGGACGTGATATAGGAATATGCCAGAGGGAGAATAGGGTATAACAGATTATGCTTCGTATAATCTCATTTATTCTCATTTTGGGCACAAGCAATGTATAGGCTAGGCTAACATAATATCAGGTGGCTTAATACGAAACATCGCAAGGGCAGAAGGAAAGAGTGTTAAAGCAAACGGGTCTGAATAACCTTGAGAACAATCGTGGACTTCAAGTCCCCAAAAATTGCTCAATTGATTGATATTTAAGTTTGTTTATGTATGCTAGGACACCATCTTAAAATTGTAAAGTAGACAGACGTGTGTCTTCCGCAAAGTGATACACATGCAAAGTACCACCTTATGCCAAGTTACAAAATTGGAAATTTCATTAGTTAGTAAATTATCGATTTTAAAATTTTACATATTCAAGATCGCGGCAGTGCGCAATATTCAGCCTAATCAGTTTGTGACATGTGCAAATGAAGTCTCTTATACAAGACGCCTCTTTCATTAACCTTTGCGATAATTCCTCAATTATATACTGCAACATTGTTTTTAGCCTACTTTCGATTTTTGTAAAAAATGAAAGCAGACCTATTAGATCTACACGGGCCAAATGTCCCTGTGTCTGTCTGTGCGTTTCTTTGCGTGTCCAGCCACGTTGTTGCGAAGTGTTTCACCTCGTCTGATGGGAGTCGTTGACCTCCTAGGTGCTCCTTCAAGTGAGGGGCTGAGAGGCCAAGGGAGACAAGTGGCATCTGATAAGCATGAGGAAATCACCCTTATTGACATATCTCTTAAGGATCATTTTTGCATCGTTATCAGATGTCACTTGTCTCTCTTGGCCTCTCAGCCACTCAAGTAAGGAAACAAGTGAAAATCGCTTGGAGCGAGGTCCGGGTTGTAGGGTGGTCAATGATGTCCCCTAAACCACTTCAACAGCGTGCTGGTCTTCTGGGCTGTATGAGGTCGCGCATTATCATGAAGGAAGATGACGCCCTCGGTGAGAAATCCTGGCCACGGTTACATGTTTCGCCCACAGAAATCTAATAACTGATGGGATCTCTTCGCGAGACCAGTTTTCCAAACGAGTCGCCATTAGTTGTTTTTCTACAGCTAGCGCTGTAGGTGGCGGGTGGCTGAAACTCGCACTGTTACCAACCGTATGTATTCGAATTACCCCCACACTACTAATTTCTTTGTAACAGATGAATCTCCAGAAATAGCGGCCTTGTAACCTTAATTTCTGATTACTCCTCATATACTGGCAAGTTAGAGATGAAATGATTGCATATGATAATCATATTGGTATGGCATTTAAGAAGTGTGCTCTCTTGCAGGACAAAAGCAGTAATCGCCCCAATTTATAACCAAGGTAACAGGAATAGTTACAGAAGTATTTCTTAAGTGTCCCAGGCAAAGTATACTGTATTCAGACATTGTAGAGAGGCGGGTTCGATCATTGGCCAAGAGTAAAATGGATGGAAACCAGCGTGGATTTAGACCACTATGGGAATGTCAGGACATGCACCAAGTTATTGAGAAATACTATTTTTTGTTTTTTTGTTTTTGTCGTGTGGCCTCCTGAGAGGCCGAGTGCAGGTCCTTCTAGTCGACGCCCGTGGGCGACCTGCGCGTCGGGTTGAGAGATGGAATGGATGACGATGAATGAAATTGGGCAAGGATGTGGAAGGAAGCGGCCGTGGCCTATCAGAAGGTACCGTCCCAGCTTTTGCCTGGTGTTGAAAATGGGAAACCACGGAAAACCATCTCAAGGACGGCCGATGGTGGGGCTCGAACCCACGCGTCTACCGAGTCAGCAGAGAGCTTGGCCCCATGACCTAACGCTGCACTTTAGCCAGCGTAGCCACTGCTGTCGGAAGAAATACTAGACTTTTGTAGAACTTGAGAAGGCATACGGTAGAGTGCCAAGGAGAGAGATGCTGGGCATCCAGAGGGATTATGGTATCGAGGGAAGGCTGCGACAGGGAATTTTATTTTAATCATCAGGGTGCATTGAGAGTTGATGATAGGATTGGTTCTTGGTTTAAAGTTGTTACAGGAGTGAAGCAAGGCTGTAATCTTTCACCACTACTGTTTATTTTATATACGGGCCATTTGCTAAAGTGCATAAACTGGCTAGGTGGGATTCAATTATGTGGAAACCAGATTGCCGACCGACCATATCCCAGACATGTCCGATGGGCGACATGTCAGGCAAACGGGCAGGCCAGGGAAGCAGAGGTATCCGTCGTTCTACGAAGAAGGCTTGCACATTCGTTGCCACATGCGGGCGGGCATTGTTCTGCTGAAATATGGCCTGTGGAACGGCCTGCAAGAGGGGCAGTGCCGCGGGCTGTAAAACTTCCCTGATGTAGCGGTCACTGTACAGATTGCCCGCAGGACGTACGAGGCGCGATCGCCTGTTCTAGCCAATTGCACCCCAAACCATTACACCTGGTGTTTGTCCGCTATGCCGCTCAACAATACAGTCTGCCTGATTGCGTTCTAATCGGTGACGTCGAACGCGTATGCGGCTATCACTGTAGGACAGGTTGAAGCGGAACTCGTCCGAAAACATTACATTTCGCCATTCAGCCTGACAGTGTCGGCGTGCACGTGCCCATTGTAGTCGGAGGCGTCGGTGGTTCCCAGTCAATGGAAGCCGACGCAGTGGCATGCGTGCTACCAGTCCAGTCCTCAAAAGAAGGCGCCGCATCGTCGACGCAGACATGTCCACCTCCGTTGCAGTGCCCCAACGTCCAGCCAACACCAAGGACGACGCTGTTCTGTCCGATACCAACCTCATGAGAGGAGTTAATGAGAGATAAAATGTAGAAAATTAATGAAACTGGGCAAGGATGTGGCAGGAAGCGGAAGCGGCTGTCAGAAGGTACCGTCCCAGCATTTGCCTGGAGTTGAAAATGGGAAACACAGAAAACCATTTCAAGAATGACCGAAGGTGGGGCTCGAACCCCCGTCTACCGAGTCCACCCCATGGCCTAGCACAGCGCGTTAGCGTGCTTAGCTACCACTTTCGGTACTAGTGATGATGATTCCTGCTATTTTAATGGGCCTAACATTGAGGTTGTCAGCCCTTAATCATGACTATTGAAATTTGATACCCTTGTGTCAGTGTATTTATTGATATATAGAATTCCTTTGAGGAAAGATAAAAATATTATTAGTTAACAAGTACAGTAGTTCCATGAAGAACTAAATAGCCTATTTTCATATATCCTACTGGTCTCGCTTAGGACACGAGAAATGAAATAAAAATAAAAAATCACAGCCGCCATTTTTAAGTTTTCATAAATTTGAATTAAATTAGACGTCAGTATAGTAAAGCTTGTATGAAGGTATACCATGCCAAGCTTCACAGTGCTCGGAAGAAAATTCGTGAGAAAAATCAATTTAAATATTTAACTTTCTCGTCGCCATCTTGTTGGTTTTGTGGACACCAGGTTACTGAATGATCCATAGGTGAACTTATGGTAATAGCCTCTATCAACATACAAAATTTCACTTCGATTGCAGTAGTAGATTCGTAGATATTGAGAACCGTCTAAATATTTCGGATGGTCACCATGCTGGATTGTTATATGTGTAGGCCATAGAGTTAGGTACTATTGGATGAAGATTATTATGTAGGTTCATTATTCAAACCTTCTCTTTGATCACATAATTAGGACACAAGAAATAAAAACTTAATTTTAAAATTTCGTACAGTCGTCAGATTTTTGAAAGTTACATATGTGAACTTGTAGTAGTGTTATGTAAACAATTGAACTAAATTAGATGTCAGTGCATTACAATCTGTATAAATATTTACCGTACCAAGTTTCACTGCACTCGAACTGTTAAATCGCGAGAAAATTCCATTTAAATGTTTCAACTTCGCTTGCCCGCCATGTTGGTTTTGTACTTAGCAGTTTTTTGAAAGTTACATATGTGAACTTGTAGTAGTGTCCTTTATCACCGTACACAATTCCAGGGTGATATACGTTACTGTTGCGGAGATATACAATGCCGGTTAAATATTTCGCGCGGCCGCCATGTTAAAATTGGTGATTGTATTAAAATTTGAAAGGAACGGTCGAGGACGGAAATCGCTTCGGCCGTTTATATTTTATTAGACACACACACACACACACACACACACACACACACACACACACACACACACACACACACACACACAGGCCCTAAGCACACACATACATACACACGCGCGCGCGGAAAAAGGTGATCTCATAAGCCTATTTTTTTCATAAATAAAAATGGGCTAAAAAGCAGGTTAGTTTCACTTGCCCTTAACTTATTTATCATAAGTCAGAGGACCTCCCATTTCCTTGCAATCCGAACCACTGACTGTGACTTCAAAACTTGAAAAATCTTACATGCATTAACCAGGATTCGATCTGGTCAAAATGTGAAACATTCGAAGGGAAGAAAGAAACTTCTCAGAGAGGATGGAATCTTATTTTCAACTTCCTCTCATCAGAGGTTGCCAAATGACAAAGTATGATAGCCAATTACACCAAGTATTTAGATAATAATGTTACGGCTGTGAGTTTGTGTCATCGCTCGCCGCATGAGTCACAACTGCCCCAACGCCCGCTGATGGGGGTGGAGGAGAAGTTCAACGCTTTGCAAGTGGAACTTGCCGAGCTGTGCCAACGACCGCTGATGGGGGTGGAGGAGAAATTCAACGCCTTACAAGTGGAAGTTGCCGAGCTGCGCCAACGCCTGCTGATGGGGGTGGAGGAGAAATTCAACGCCTTGCAAGTGGAAGTTGCCGAGCTGTGCCAACGACCGCTGATGGGGGTGGAGGAGAAATTCAACGCCTTACAAGTGGAAGTTACCGAGCTGTGCCAACGCCCGCTGATGGGGGTGGAGGAGAAATTCAACGCCTTACAAAAGGAAGTTGCCGAGCTGCGCCAACGCCCACTGACGGGGGTGGAAGAGAAATTCAACGTTCTACGAGAGGAAGTTGCCGAGCTGCGCCAACGCCCGCCCACCGTTACACCGGGAATATCAGGAACGGGACATAGCAGAGTGACGCCCCCAACCTTCGACGGATAGGTCCCGTGGAGCACCTACTTACGTCAGTTCGAGGTGGCCTGTTCCATAAATAACTGGAACAACACAGAAAAGGCTACAGCTCTCATTGTAGCGCTGAGAGGTGACGCCCTTAACGTCCTTCAGGCCATCCCGACTGGATCCCAGGACTACGCTTCACTGATCGCCCATATGGAGTCCCGATATGGAGATAGTCATCTTCAGCAGGCCTACCAGATGCAGCTCCGGACCCGGGTACAAAAGAACGCGGAAACCCTGCAGGAGTTCGAGATGGACATCGCACGTCTCGTAAGGCTCGCCTACCCAACAGCGCCGGCCGACTTTCTGGAGCAGATAGCGACGCAGACATTCACCGACGGGCTACGGGACTCGGACACTCAACAGGCGCTGCGACTCGCACGCAATAAGACCCTGACAGATGCGCTGAGTCACGCACTTGAGTTCGAGACGGCAAAACAGGCATCCAGAATGCACGCGCGGGTGCGTCAAGTGGACGTCGACCAACCAGTAAAAGCCAACGAGAACAAGCCCCTGGCCGACGAATTAATGGAGGCGCTAAGCCGTTTCTTCGATAGTCGCGGCACCACCAGCAACGACACAGCCGGAAGGCAACCGGAGAGGCGGCCCGGAAGAGGACTACCGACCTGCTGGACCTGCGGTAAGAAAGGCCACCTGAGCAAGGACTGCGGTGATCGCCGCCGCCGAGGGTATCCGACGGGAAATCAGTCGTCTGAAAACCGCGCGACCCAGGGAAACGAGTATTAGCCAGCCTTGGGGGGCAAAGGTTGGCTTGTGACAGTCGTCAAGCCCCGGCAGTCCAGGTTCGTGTGACGAAGTTACGGAGGGACAATAGCAGCCTGATGGTCGACGGAGTCGTCAACGGAGAGAGCTGGCCCATGCTAATCGACACGGGAGCATCGAGGACCATCGTCAGTCCCACCGTGATCCCGAAGTGGAGAGTGCAACCCGCACAAAGGAACCTCCAGCTAATAACCGCGACCGGAGAGACCGCACCGGTACATGGCGAAGCATCACTGGAGTTCGTCATTGGTCGACGGGCGATAAAGCATCCAGTGCTTGTGGCTGACGTATCAAATGAAGTGATCATCGGACTGGACTTCCTGGACCAGAACAACATCACCTTGGAACTGAGTACCAACACTCTGCACTTCGGAGGTGAGGAACTTGCTTTGCAACCTGCGCACGAGTCCATCACCGCACGGCGAGTAAGGCTGAGAGAAGACGTCATCGTTCCCGCCAGGACGGAGGTCAGCGCCGCCGTAATTGTCGACGGTGCTGCTGAGGGAGTGGCGGCTATCATCGAGCCAAAATATGTGGACATCCAGACAAAAGGATTGCTAGTTGCCAAGACTCTCATCAACACGACGTCTCGGCCGTACGTCCGCCTGTCCAACCTGAACGACTACGACATTACGGTTCACCGGGACACCAACCTAGGAGTCTGCGAGCCCGTTACCTGGATTGCCCGCATCACAGATACGACAGACGGACACCTGCAGACGGACAACCGAAGAAGACGCACACTGCCAGAAGAACTACAGAAGCTGTACCAAGGATCCCAGGACCATTTAGACGAGGAACAATCACGCCAACTTCAGGACCTGCTACGCGAATTCCAGGACGTCTTCTCCGTGGGGAGCAAAGACTTCGGCAGGACAAGCTTGGTTCAGCACAGAATCGACGTTGGGGACAGCACACCGATTAGGGCCCCATTCCGACGTGTCCCGCTCGCCAAGCAAGCCGAAGTCGACCGGATGGTAGAAGAGATGAAGGAGCAAGGGGTGATCGAGCCATCACATAGTCCTTGGAGTTCTCCGGTCGTGCTAGTGAAGAAGAAGGACGGTTCCACCTGGTTCTGCGTGGATTACAGGCGGGTGAATGACGTCACGAAGAAGGACAGCTACCCTCTACCCCGGATCGACGACACCCTGGACACCATATCAGGGTCGAGATGGTTCTCCACCTTGGATTTGAAGAGTGGCTACTGGCAGGTGGAGGTCCACCCTAAGGACCACGAGAAAACGGCGTTCTCTGTGGGCAGCGGGCTCTGGCAGTTCACCGTCATGCCATTCGGTCTGTGCAACGCCCCTGCGACCTTCGAAAGGCTAATGGAGTCCATTCTGAGGGGACTACACTGGAAGACCTGCCTGGTCTACCTAGACGACGTCATCGTTCTGGGAAAAAGCTTCGAGGAGCACTACAGCAACCTGAAGGAGATCTTGATGAAGCTACGGGCTGCCCAGCTGAAGTTGAGCCCCAAGAAGTGTCAGCTCTTCCAGAAGCAGGTCCAGTACCTTGGGCATATCGTCTCCGAGGAGGGGGTGCGCACCGACCCAGAGAAGACCGCAGCTGTGAGGGAGAGGCCAGTTCCGAAGGACAAGTCCCAACTACGAAGCTTCCTGGGACTCTGCACTTATTACCGTCGCTTCGTGAGAGGATTCGCCGACATCGCCAAACCTTTACATCGACTGACTGAGAAGGACCAACTCTTCACGTGGACAGCAGAATGCCACAGTGCCTTCGAACAACTCAAGCAGGCTCTGTGCACCGCGCCTATTCTGGCCTACCCCAAACCTGGAACAAGGTTCATCGTTGATACCGATGCCAGCGACTTTGGCATAGGGGGGATCCTGTCGCAAGTAGTGAACGGCGAGGAGAAAGTAGTGGCCTACTTCAGCAAGGCCCTGTCAAAGCCAGAAAGGAACTACTGCGTCACCAGGATGGAGCTGCTCGCCATCGTAAAGACCATTGAACACTTCCACAAGTACCTGTACGGGCAAGAATTTCTCATCAGGACCGACCATGCATCCCTGTGGTGGCTCCTGAACTTCAAGCAGCCCGAGGGTCAACTCGCGCGGTGGTTAGAGAGGCTTCAACAGTACAACTTTGAGATTCAGCACAGGAAAGGCCAACTGCATTCTAACGCCGACGCCCTGTCACGAAGACCGTGCCCCGAAGACTGCGCCTTCTGTGCCCGAAGGGAGGAGAACACCGGGATACAGTGCCGACGGACTACTGTGGAACTTCAAGGGAACTGGAGCCGCGAATCTTTCACGCGGGCACAAGCAGATGATGACCTGGGACTTATAGCCGAATGGAAGAGGGCCTGTGTCCCCAGACCCGGGTGGAACATTGTGAGTGACTGCAGCCCAAAGTTTAAGTCCTACTGGGCTCAGTGGGACTCGCTGATTGTAAGGGATGGCCTCATCTGCCGCGCCTGGGAGAGCACCGACGGGAAGACATCTCGGGAACAAGTCGTCGTTCCAAAGGCTATGACGGAGGAAGTCCTGTAGGAAGTCCATGGAGGATCATCTGGTGGACAGCCACCTAGGGATAAAGAAGACCCTGGAGAAGCTGAGAGAGCGGTACTACTGGATCGGATGCTGAACCGACGTGGAGAACCACTGCGCGAGGTGCCACGATTGCGCAGCCAGCGAGGGCCCAGGACGAAGACGGCGGGGTCCACTGAAGACCTACAACGTGGGCGGCCCCATGGAGAGAGTGGCCATCGATGTTGCTGGGCCATTCCCATTAAGCGAGGCAGGGAACCGCTACATATTGGTCGTCAGCGACTACTTCACCAAATGGCCGGAGGCGTATGCGCTCCCTAACCAGGAAGCCGCGACGATTGCAGAGACCCTGGTGAAGGAATTCGTCAGCCGGTACGGAGTACCCCTGGAGCTGCACTCCGACCAAGGGAGGAACTTCGAGTCGCAGGTGTTCCAGAACCTATGCCAGCTGCTGGGAATCCGGAAGACAAGGACAACGCCGCTACACCCTCAGTCCGACGGGATGGTAGAGTGATTCAATCGCACCATCGAGAACCATCTCCGAATAGTCATCAGCGAGCACCAGAGGGATTGGGGCAAACATCTTCCACTATTTCTCCTGGCCTACCGTGCCGCCGTGCATGAAGCCACCGGGTGCACACCAGCCCGGGCCATGTTTGGGAGGGAGCTCCGTCTACCTGTCGATCTTGCCTTCGGCCGACCTGGGAATGATCCGGTCCCGGTAAGCCAGTATTGTCAAGAACTGGTCGACCAACTGGAGGACGTGCACGCGTTCGCGAGGAGGAAACTGCGGATCGAGACCGACCGAATGAAGACCCGATACGACCAGCAGACGGATGCCGGCGGATTCCACGAGGACGACCTGGTCTGGCTCTTCAACCCATTACGGAAGAAAGGCCTGTCATCCAAACTTCAGAAGTCCTGGGAGGGTCCGTACCGAGTCGTGAACCGGATCAACGATGTCGTCTACAGGATCCAGCGGAGCCCGAGGGCGAAGATGAAGATCGTGCATCGAGATCGCCTGGCAGCCTACGGAGGGACACAGACGGACCAATGATTGATCGGGACGATCAGCCTTTTTAGGAAGGGGGTGGTGTTACGGCTGTGAGTTTGTGTCATCGCTCGCCGCATGAGTCACAACTGCCCCAGGGCTGGGCTGTGCCCTGCCTCCTGTATTGCGTGCGCCTTATGCAACAGGGCTACTAGGACAAAGGGATAGTCCAGAATATTCGTGACTGGACCAGCGATGGAAACCTCGAGAAGCCGTGAACCCTGGATGGATCTAGAAGCATTCATTGAGTCACCAGCCTGCTATATAAGCGGCTTCAACAGTGAGGGGACCGAGTTTTCTGTGGGTGTGTGTTTTTGAGCGAGTGCGACAGAAGTGTGGTGACGAAATCCAGTGACATTGTTTCCCCAGCTTGTGGACAGCGAAGCAGCGGGTAGCGGATTATCGTAAGTAACTGTGGTTGTTATACATGAGGAAGAGGGGCAGGTAGTTTCTGTCAAGGCCACCGGACTCATTAAGACGGTTTTACTTCTGTGGTTTGTTGACAAGTGAAAAGGGGCAAGAGCCCTCAAGGAAGAGACTTGAGGAAACTGGAGTAAGGATCTAATTGTCTGTAATTGCTGATGAGTAGTGTAATCTTCTGACCGCAATAAAGTTAATTATTTCTTTAAGCAGTAATTGGTGTTGTGCTTCTTACCCACCGTAATCCAGTTAACAAAAGTGCCACTAGGGGGGTGGCACGTAACAATAATAATAATAATATTGTTATTGGTTTTACGTCCCTTTTAACTACTCTGGCTTTTAGAGACGCCGGGGTGCCGGAAATTTGCCCCGAAGGGGATCTTTAACGTGCCAGTAAATCTACTGACACGGCTCCCTCGCATTTGCGCACCCTCAAATGCCAGCTGACTGCGCCAGGAATAAGAACCTGCACCAAGTATTTAGAATATACAGGTACTTTTTTCAAATTACAATATATGAACTCCTAGACATGTTCACTAATGGCGGTATAGGTGACTCCTCATTATGACTATTGAATCTCTGCTCCATCATTACAATGCAGTGCATACAACATATTATTAGGTAATAAGAAATTAAACCAATTTTTATTATTGGATGTCGTCTGCATATCGTAATGTTTCCGCGGACACAACCTAAGTTGTTGCTGGAATGATTCCAATTCACCTCCTCGCTAAGGAGCGGAAAGCGGAAAGTGGAAAGCTATTTTCCAGAGGAAGTCTGAAGTGGTCATGAGAGTGCAGACGTTTCTAAGATTGCAGAACAGTTGGGGAGTAGGAGAATGGGGCCGTTGGACTAGTAGACTGATCCCTCAGGTACAACGCTGGGCGGAGAGGAAGCATTGAGAGATAAATTATTATCTGACTCAACTTCTGACTGGACATGAGTATTTTCGGTCTTACCTCAAGAGGATGAAGGGCATAGGCCTACCAAGCGACCACTGCCCAGCCATTTGGACTGCAGCCTGCATGGTTGGCCCGTCGGGTCCCCTCGGCCGTTAATCTTGGTTTTCGTGACAGGGGCGCTGCCTCACTGGCAGACAGCTACTCAATTGTCCTCACGAGGCTGAGTGCACCCCGTTCCAGCATCACGTCAGTTTCTAAAATCCCTGACGGAGCCGGGAATCGAACCCGGGGCCTCCGGGTGAGAGGTAGCGCGCTACCCCCATCACCACGGGGCCGGCACCCCAAGATGATGGGGAAGGTATAATTCCAACAATGCATCTATTGCTCTGAAGCTATCGATGATGCTCAACACACATTTTTCTTCACCAAGAGGTGGATTGATGAAAGGGAATTACTTTAAAAGGAGATTTGACAACAGATCTCCCCAGACAACATCGTGGAAATGATGCTTCATGATGAGTCGTGCTGGAACAATGTAGCTCATTGCACTGGAAAAATTATTCGAACGAAGAAAAAAGATGTGGATAGTCACGGTTGAAAAATAGTTGAGGACAAGTGTCCTAGTATATGATCCTAGCCTGAAGTAATGTGTTCAACGGTTCCAGGCTAGGTTCCAGAAGTCACGTGGGGAGTTTTAGTCGGTAATCTGCCACTAAAGAGTCCGACACTGTGTAAATGCATTTCTCCTCCTCAGTAAAACAGTACAGCCAGCTCAGGCCATGGCGAGCGAAGAGGGATAGTAATGTAATTATGCTCCACTTAAGCATATTTCAGTGAATACTATCCAATGCTTAGTAAACTGGGCGGTGAGATGACTAATCATTCTCATACGCCACATCCCGTCAAAATTATAAAAAATCAACGCACGCAAAAATACAAACCCCATATACAGTTGTTACGAAACATAAATAATAAACATACTATTAAACCGCTCAACACAACAACCCGAAATAAATGTCCCCCTAAATATAACCACTTCAAAATTAAAACAATAACCACCCCAAAAATATCAAATCCGGGCTGAGGAGCACATGAGCACCGGTACCCGGCTAACATCATGAGCCGTTGACCCCAAGCTCCACTCGCAGTCAGTGACTATGTCATTCATGATTAGTAAAACTATTATTATTATTGTAGTTATTATATTGAGATGGACAGAGAATGCTTAAGCATTTAAATTTATTGGGATTTTATGTATGAATCATGACGATTACCGGTAAGGTAGTAATTATCTAACTTGGCTTCTCACCACGAGGTATCAGATTAACGAGCGTGATGGAAACGATGGAATCTCAAGTCTAACTGTACACAAGTACTCCTCTCGTTTACCATGCAGTAGTGTAATCTGATGAAAATGCCAGCGTACGATATAAGCAAGTAGTCTTCGGTCTATTCTCTTTGACGCAAGTGTTGCCATGGCAACCGTCTACACAACGGTGCAGTGAATATTGAATAGCTTGCTTGGGCTTCCAGTGTTCAAAAGAAAATTTCCACTAAAATACCGGCGCAGGCGCGTGTTTAGCTATTATTTCGCTGTGGTGGTGTTGTTGGGGTAAGGCTTTAAAGCTGTCCGATAATGGGTTGGTTCCAAGGCCGTAGCCAGTCTTAGAAAGCATTGCATGTCACAGGCAGGCCAGCACGCTTCAGTAGATTTAGCCCTAGCGTGCATACCAGCATAATAATGGTACAAACTTGTGGTCTATCATTACGCTTTTATTTCTGTCATTAACGATTTTTATAGAGTAATTGGTTGGCAGAGACTGGTATCATATTATATAAATATTCTTCAGTTTACTTTGCTTCGCCATGCAAAAATCTTTAAATACACCACATGAGGGAGACAGTCGTGTATGCTTTCAGTCAGATAGGCAACGCACGGCTACAAGCCAAAAATTACAATTATGGGGAAAAAGCCGGTGAGGGTAGAAAATGCAGGATATTTTTGGCTCATTTAATTAAATGTCAATTAATGGAATCTAATTTCTTGTTTTCCAGAAAGCAGTGTCCTTGGCACGGAAGATGGCGGGGAAGAAGGGGGCGGTCGTACAGTTACAGTCGGAGATCAACACGGACGAAGACTGGGCGAGACTTCTGCAAAAGCAAGGTTTAGTAGGTAAGATACAGCACGCCCCTCTGACATTCAATGGGGTGCAATAACCGAAACTACAAGTTAGTATGTTAGTAACTCTTTCAGACAGCAGGGCAGTCAGCGTACCACATTCCAAGACACATTTCATTTTGAAAACGGGACAGACATTATTAATTGTTTTCAAAGATAGGTTTATCGATAATAATAATAATAATAATAATAGTTTAAAGACCCCTTTAATTCCTAATGGTTTAATGAGATACCGGGATATCCGACCAACTGTGTCAGGATTCGATCCCACAACATTAGGCTCAACTTCATCACACAACTGAAGCAGCTGGTTTAGTTTTATGTCCATTAACACAAGATCGTCAGCTCAGACTTTTAAGGAAACTCGAATGTTCAACTCTTAACAGTTTAAAATCGGAATATTAATAATCCAAACCCCGTGGCCCACGAAAGGCCCTGGCCTACCAAGCGACCACTGCCCAGTCATTTAGCCTACAGATGGTGGGGATGACGCGTAGCCAGCGAGTCGGGTCCCCTCGGCCGTAAATCTTAGTTTCCGTGACCGAGATCTGCCTCACTGTCAGACAGCTATTTAGTCAACTGTCTCTCGAGGCTGAGTGCATGCCGTTCCAGCCCTAACGTCAGATTCTAAAATTCCGGACGGAGCTGGGAGTCGAACTCGGAGCCTCCGGGTGAGAAACGCGCAACACCATGGGGCGGAAAATAATAATGGCATTGCCTGAATATCTAATCTATACTAATATAATAAAGCTGAAGAGTTGGTTGTTTGTGTGTTTAAACGCGCTAATCTCTGGAACTACCAGTCGGATTCAAAAAAATATTTTTGTTTATGATAGCCAGATTCAAGAGGAATAGTTTAGGCTATGTAGCATTAGGCTACAGCTCTCAGGTAACCTTAAAGATTGATTTTGTTCAGTGAGTCGGAAGAACAAGCGATCCCGAACAGCTTCAATAATACCTAAGTCTATGGTTGCCTGGCAATGCGGGCTGCATCATGTCGCCCCTACCAGTGTTCTGGTGCAGAATTGCGAGCTGCTTATATATTGCAGTCACGGGGAGTAATTAGTGCAAAAAGATTTCTTAGGCTCCTTAAAACAGTTATCATCATGCCAATAGTAGGCTATGCCTCTGTATAAGGGCGATGGTGTTGGTGCAGTATACTGAGGTTATCAGCTGCAATAAGCGTTGGTGCTTTCCGATCCTTATCCTTGAGCGTTCCAGTTCTGTAGTAGTATTCATTATCATCCATAAAACAAATAAATCCACCGGGCGAAGCCGGGCACTACTGCTAGTTATCATAATAAATACAAATCGTATGGTCTCAGCTACAATGCCATAGATCGTCTGAGGTGGAGCCATTTAGGTGATCTACACTTCAATTTCGACGTTCTGTTTAGCACTACCATATGGCAGTGAGAACAGAACTCTACTAGGTGAATTGTGTCTGAGATTTAATTAATTTTGTCTTGTAATCACAAAATGTGTTAGGCCTACGAGAGATCTTTTACCGGCCAATATCGTGCTATGGATTTCTTCCCGCTCATCAAAGATCCGACTTCCTCAGTCTCAGTTTTGCCTCACGAGGCTGAGAATACCCCATTCCAGCCTTCAGACAAGAATTACATTTCTTGGTAGTGCTGGGAATCGAACCCGAACCTCCAGGGCGACAGCCAAGAAGGCTAGCCAGTACACCACGAGGTGGGCGTATAGTCTATTCAATAGTGTTTTAATAACAAATACCGGCCCCGTGGTGTTGGGGAAGCGCAGCTGCCTCTCACTTGGCGGGGATTTTAGAAACTGACGTGAGGATTGGGACTGGATGCACTCAGCGTCGTGAGGACAATTATTGATGATGATGGTGATGATGATAATTGTTGTTTTAAGGGGCCTAACATCTAGGTTGTCGGCCCCTAATAGATTGGGTGATGGTGATAATGAATGATAATCACATGAAACATACAGCCCAAACTAACCCTGACTTAACAACTAACTTACTAGATACAGTGATTCTTAACCGGTGGTCCATGGACCACAGGTGGTCCGCGAGTGATTCGGGAGTGGTCCGCGGGAGAAAAGGGTCCACCAGCACGTATATAAAAGTGGCTAAAAATGGGGGATTTCAAAAACGATGTGCGTTGAACAAGAATCGTCCGAATGTATTCGCGGCGATGACTATTAGGTTTAGAATTGAAATATCTTTAAATTATAAGTGTTATTGAGGAAGGGTTACAACTGATAAGGTGTATTGGGGGGGGGAGGTAGTCCGTAGATGATTCAGTTTCAGGCTGAGTGGTCCGCAGACGTCTACGGGTTCTGAACCAGTGTACTAGAAGAAGTG
Organism: Meconema thalassinum; assembly: GCA_946902985.2. NCBI lineage: Eukaryota > Metazoa > Arthropoda > Insecta > Orthoptera > Tettigoniidae > Meconema > Meconema thalassinum. The sequence goes on along the minus strand of OX336389.2, from coordinate 368,145,496 downwards.
AATAAATAAAAAAGGTAAAGAGAAATAATGGACAGGAGGAAAAGAAATTCCGCCAATCCACGAAGAATGAGGATTGAGGGACTTGAAAGGAAGGAGAGCCATGAAAGGCAGATAGGAACGGGAAAAGAGGAAAGGGCCTGCCCAACAAACAGTAGAAAATGGGGGAAAACGGACTCAGGAATCCCTCGGGGTCGCCAACTCCCAAACTCACCAGCCGTGAGCATTTGAGGGTGTAGCACTATCCAGAGTGAACCAGAAGTGATTGGGCTACATACACCTTGCCTCCTTGAGGGCATTGTGCAGAAGGCAGGAGATATCATGAAAAGAAAAAGAAGGCTAACCCCTCAAAGAATGAGGGTATCAGGAAAGATGAGACAAGGGCCAATTAAGGCGGGAAAGTGAAAGACTCCCTAGGCCTCGTATACCGTAATACCGTCGAGGTCGGAAGAGAACAAGTGTTGACCAAGGGAGGCCGACAGGAAAGATAACTGAAAGGAGCACGGCACAAGTAAGTGGAAGCAATGTCGCCAATCCACGTCTCACAAGTTGTGAGCCCCTGGATTGAGTAGCTGTCTGACAGTGAGGCAGCGTCCCAGTCACGAAAACCATGATTAACGGCCGAGGGGACTCGACGTGCTGACCACGCGTCACACCACAATCTGCAGGCCAAATCGCTGGGCAGCGGTCGCTTGTAGGCCTGGGCCCTTCATGGACTGTGGTACCACGTTTTTTTTTAAATATCAAATAGCCATGCAATACGCTGGTAACGTAAACAGATTCTTGGGCATCACAAACTTACGGTATATACCATAGTTCGGGCAGCGACTACCTTCTGGCGCGTGATGCATACACACACACACACACACACACACGCACGCACACACACACACACACAACACGTGCTCCTCCTGAGAGTAGCTATTTAAAATGACGACTCTTGGCATCCCTGCGAGTTCGTCGAGTTGCAATATGCTATGCTACGTGATGCGATTATAGGTAATATTCAAATCCAGTTTCTGTTTCTGAGTGACTATCGCAATCACTTCCGTGGTAACAGCTAAGAATGCTATCGACTACACCTCGAGGAAGACTAGAACAGTGCGGTAGAGTTGGTGCACTCAAAGAAAATGTGATCCGAGGCTAAGATAACCACGCTGGACGAGCGTAGCCGAGTGGTCTGATATCCATTACTCGACTAGGTAGCTGATGTAGGGTGAACCAAATTCCGACGACGTTAGTGGCCATCCTAAGCGTGGTTTCTTCCCGAAGTTTTCCACACTCACTTCAAGCAATGGTTACGGCACACTAACCCCAATCCTAGACCTTATGAAATATGACTACAGTTATACAACGACACATTGCTACAGTCATCACAACAGCACAATCTATTAGATAAACTGCTCTCTCAATATACAGGGTGTATCTTAATTATACCGACAAAAAAATCAGGGACGCTCTGCGTGTTATGTAAAAGACGATGCCGTAATCGGATTGACGGAGAAAATTTTTCCCTCCGAGAAAATGAGGTTACTTTGTTACTTCCGGGCGCGCGATTCAAATCTACGAACTCGCCGTATTTGCTGAACTAGAGAGCAAGCCGCTGGCCACCGCTGTGCTTCAAGCAAGGTAAGGGAATGTGATAGAAGGTGACAGAGATATTCTGGCGGGCATGCGCAAGTTTTCTCGATCGCTTCGGCTTGCCGCATGCCCGTCAGCACATCTCTGTCTCCTTCTATCACACTCCCTTCCCTTGCCTGAAGCACAGCAGTGGCCAGCGGCTTGCTGCCTGGCTCAGCAAATACGGTGAGTTCGTAGATTAGAATCGCGCGCCCGGAAGTAACGAAGTAACGTCATTTTCTCGGAGGGAAAAACTTTCTACTCCAATCCGATTGCGGCATCGTCTTTTACATAACACGCAGAACGTCCCTCATTTTTTGTCGGTATAATTAAGATACACCCTGTATATATATACACACACACACACACACACACACACACACACACAAGTATACGGGTCTAATGACCAGTATATCCCAATGCCTTACATTTTATCGTGTTGGAAGCCATTTTCCAGTGATTTCGTTGTAATCGAAATTAATGCTTTTCAATCGGTCAACATGACTGTACCCAATTGTAATGGGTGTTTCCCTAATCCTGAAATAAATATACTTGAGATCCAACTCATGGCTTCAACACAATCGTGTTGACCGACTGAAAAGCTTGAATTGCAAAGCCTTAAATGAAGCAACAATAAGAAAACTACGCTGATTAGGTCACTACAATGAACACTATTCTTCTTACATGATTGTGTTGTCGCACGCACGACTGTGTAATTGAGCCAGGTGACCTGAGTTCGAGTTGTGCTGATCTCGTCGAGCCGCGCTCTCTGTTCGTGACTGCCTTCCAAGATCGTAATGCATTATCGTCAGCGTCTGGCAAACCTCAGACATAATGTCAGGAATACAGATATTTCATAAGTAATATGATTAAATGTAATAAATCATTCAGAGAGGAAGTGAAGGGAACTCGTTTCTGTGTCAATAATATACATTACTAAACATGCAACCCATTGTTGGCAAGAGGCAGTTATTTGAAGAAAAAAATCTAAAATGGAACAATGTGAAACAGCTGAAATTATATTTCTTAAGTGTATTTCTAAAGATTGTCATACAAGTTTTTCCGTCCTTGCCTTGATCCAATATGGTTTGAAATTCCCATACAGTTGTTTTATTTAGGGGTTTGGGCATCGCGGTTATTCAGCCCCGTGTGTGTATGTACGTATGTAAGTAATTAGAGTTTGTACGATAACCTGTGTTATTGTGGTATCTGTAAGAGTGTGTGTATTTGTAATTGAGGCTAGGATTTGGAAGAGACAGCCATGGTCTTGAGTTAGAAACTATCCCGGCACTTGCTTGGAGAAATATGGAAAACCACGGTTAACCATTTCCAGGATGTCTGAGGATGGACTCGAACTTAGCTCTTCTCAGTTCGAATTCGAAGTACCGGTAGTTAAAAGGGACGTAAAATTATTATTATTATTTTTATTAGCCTATTATCTTCTCAGTTTTGCCTCACGAGGCTGACGGTATTCCGTTCTAACACTCAGACCTTAATTAAATGCCTTCGCAGAGTCAGGAATCGAACCCGGACCTCTGGGGGGACAGCCAAGAATGCCAGTCACTACACCACGAGGTGACCGGCCAAGTATACACTGACACTACCAAACACCAAAGTGAAGGAACATGGCAGACTAGTAGATTTGTCAATCTGGCTTGTTGGTCAACCCATTTTCCGACTGCCAAATCAAACTGTTTTTAGAATAGTTTTATACTGTACCCATGTGAGTAATCTCCATGGCAAATATGCTCCTGCCTCCAGCTAGCTTCAGTTCTCGGCGTGTACCGTTCTCCCACTGAGCAGTTGCATAATTTTGATTTGAGACTAAAAGGTATCAACTCTACAATGATAAAGCACAACTCTATTCTAAAGACTTTAATTCAGCATTAAATCATGGCTTCAAACAATATAAGAACACAATCCCAACAAACATAATACAACATCAAACAAAATTACTCCCACAATCCACTAATTATTCACACATTATCCTATTAAATTCTCATAATTATTCAATCCTTTACCCTTATGTTGACTTCAACATCCACTCTAGTGCGCTGATGCACATGTAACTTCCATAAAAACTGTACCTTTTTATCGTATGTCACCTGGTGTGACTTCTTTAATTTTCACAAGAATAATTATTTCTCACAACACATCTTACTTTACATTATGTTCTCAAAACACATCTTACTTTACATTCTGAGTGCCTTCTGTGTTTTACTTTACATCATGAAAAGGAAGCTTGTAGTTTAACGTGACCGTTAATATTGAGATCATGAGCCACGGGACCTCCTTTTTACGTGGAATCCGAACCACAGGACATGGCATTTCACTTCGAAAATCTCACATGCATTGACCGGGAATCGAACCCGGACCGCCTTGGTGAGAGGCATACAGCTAGACCGCTGAGCCACCACGCCCCCTACTTTACATCATGAGTGCCTTCTGTGTTCTGTATCTCTCTTCCCACCAAAATGCTTTAGCATGCTTTAGCCAATTCATGGGTTGCACTACAAATCTACTTGCAACTCCACACTTATGTAAATATACCCCTAAAGCTCCCTTTTTATAGTTCCACTGCATGCCGTTGTGATTTCAATTCCAACACTTTCGTTATCGCTGTGTCGGATGGTATTATTAAGCTACCCTTGCGAGCGTAGCCTGTGGCGTCAAGTGCCCAACTTCATAAATACGTGTCAGTGTCAGTACAAAATGCATCTTCCGACCATTCGTAAGATTGCTAAAATTTAAATCATCAGGGTGCTCTATGATTACTAATGTGTTTTTAAACCACATAAATTCATTACAAAATATAACAATGTTTCCTTTCAATACAAACAGGGTCTCAAATCTGTCCTTTCTAAACGTTAACTTTCACGGTTCGTTTTACAACTCAGCCCCTCAGAGCGGCTCGTATACAATAGAGCGGAGGGGAGTGGTTACAGCCCGTGTACCATCCCTCGCTTTCTGATTCCTGGCCTTTATCCCCCAAGCAGTAACAAGATTCTAAATACAATTAGTGTTGTCACAATGACCCACATGTCCCATATGCTTTAAACTGGATGGTATGCAATTTAGGTTCTGGACGAGTTTATACATTTATTCCTAACCTTAGGATATTAATAACTGGCCTCAATAGGTCCATTCATTATATGAAGGCACGAGATTCATAAACACAGGTCGAGTTGGATAGCCGGTATCTTAATAAATGCTACGGTCAGTCAGAAGCTGCCGTCAATAAGATTCGCTTCACAAGAGCCGAATCATTCAATAACAAGTTCTCGGTCGATCAGGTATGGTGCAGAGGTTTTCATTGTTCTCCTCTCACCTACCACAGGATTCGAACCCGGAACATTCCAAATCCATCATCAGAGTTAGGGTACAACACTAAATACACTCTGGCACAAAATAAATATCTCTGTACGCCCAAGGCTATACGAGATTTCACACGTCGAACAGATTACCTGGCTCCATGACCCGATGCTCTGATCTAGTCCTTTAATTAGTAGGAGAACTCTATCCATTACTCTACAAGCTTATTCACAAGCTACAAATTCAATTCACTATTAAACTCTTCCATTTCCTTGCATAATTATATTCCCATTAACACAATATATTCTGATATTAAACTGCTTTCTCAGCCCTTAAGGTATTATCTTACTGCTTGGATAGATAAATATTCCAATTAGCGTAAATATTTCTTGCAACAACATTTTACCCTGATGTATTCATTTATACCTTTTATTATTATAATAATAATAATAATAATAATTATTATTATTATTATTATTATTATTACTGACATAAATTACAATAACCCGACACAACGTAACCATTTTACTAATCGAACATCCGTGTTCGTTACGTTAAGTTTTTACATAACTGATTTGCCATTTTATTAATAGTGGTAACGATCAATCCACTCAATGATGTATAACAACATCTCAACTCTACTAAAATCAAAACAACAATAAATATAAACATTCGAGGTTCTACCTCCTAATACTGGTTCTTACTGGCACATTTTTATAATTCTGAACTCACGTAACATACAGTGGACTATAGCTACTAGAACATCATGATTTGTGGGGTACTCACATAGGCTTATCCTGGTGGCTCCAACCACTCATATCTTCCAGTATCGCCTGCCATTTGCATACTTAGCGAGGCACTTCCACACTGATAATACACATATTATAAAACCTTTGCCTCCCGAAACACACGGCACTGTTATTTTCCATATTGAGGCACATACCACTGTATAACACTTGTTACAACAATAATTTTATAGATATTTCACAGATCAAGACTATAAAAACACACGTCACTATTTACATTTCTTACTGGTTGAATTTCCCTGGCAAGATATCAGAACTGCAGGTGCTGACGGACTCTTCCTCGTTCCTATCCACATCCTGACTGAAAGTCTCGATTATCTGCCTACGGATTCACCAACGGTCTATCAATTATCCTTCGAAAACTTCCTGATTTGGCATGAATATGCTTACATATCGTCATGAACGTTAATTATTGGTATACTTATGGCATTTCACCAATCGCATCATTAAGTTTATGCCTGCGCAGTCCGGCATACTAAGATCTGTATAACCAGTCAATATTTTATACACTGCGCTCAACATTGTACATAGTATTTATACAAATTATTACTTTCAATAGTTCTGCCTAGTATATCACACGGTACTTCCTATGTGAACACTAACAATTGCTCGTACTGCCGACTATACACATACGGCACGACTGTCCTTAATAAAAAGTATTATAACAGTTTTACTGCACGGCTTCCCAATCTGAAGTCCGAGCCTCCCTTTTTGACTTCGATAACGCGCATTTCGCATAATGAAGTTCGTTGGTTACAGTAGGCCTACTTATTATTACTTCATGACTATGCATGATTATATTCTCAATTGGTGCATTACACTGCACAGCGAATATACTGATTAACACTAAAATGTTCAAGTCTTTGTGCGCGTCCTTTCCTGGGCCAGAGCGACATACGCTCCGCGCTAGAGTCTGTTCCAACTGACCTCTCTGACCTGAGTCCACTCCCTTATATTCGTTTCACAAGAAAAAGTAGACCTAGGATTCCCTCGCTGTATCATCTCCTCTCCCAGGATGATTCTGGTCTTGAAATACTGTTCATAAGTTCCTTTTTCCTCGCTGATCCCAAAACTGAATGCGTGCTCGAGGATCGATCGGCCAATTAATTAATATTAATTGCCTTTGCCATGGCGTGGGTACACGGCATCCTGAAAAAATCCCCGGCGACATGGTAAGGTCACTCCGCGAACACCAAAAGTCCTGTGTTCATGCGCAGTCCCTTAAATATGCCTCGATTTCACAGTTTAAAGGCTTGATAATTAGCCTCCTGGCTAAAGATTCACCTGTGTGCAACTTTCATGTCATTGTGTTGCTCCAATCACGAGTAATCAATGATTTTCACTGGGATCTTCCCACCCCATTCACATTTCTATTCTGAAACGGGGAAGAACTGGGCCATTATTTCACTCCTCGACCTGCTCCAGGCGACATAAGTAGGTCAGCGAGAGTGACACGGCTCCACGAGTCTCCACCCACAATTCTGGAGCTATTAGTAAAATGTCAAACTCCCCAACTTCTGTGCTCAAATGCAGCCTAGCTTCCTTCATACAGCCCAATAATGCTGTATTCCTGTCGCTTTCCCTGCATTATTTTAATAAATAATGTCAGCATCAGTTGATATCACTACAGTGACTTCATATATAATTTCCTCTAGGGGTTTTTACAACTAAAACTCCCTCAACAGATCTCGGGTTCGTTCCTAGGTGGAACCCTCATTCTGAGCTCACAGTCTCTGAGATCCACGTTCGATACCAGTCAGCCTACCCCCTCGGGTTCAATACCTATTGTTTAAGAAAGAGTTAACAATAAAACATTTGTTAATAGATCTCCTACATGGTCATAAACTAGCCTGCGGCGCAGCCATGCGCGTTAATCGCTCACCACGACTACAATGGAGAGATACAGCGCGGGATTTCCCTGTTCTTTTCGCACTCCCTCCAGGAACAGTACCTTATTTGAAGTTCTAGGACACCTACCTCATTTCCGACCCCAATAATTACAGTTACACACATTATTACAGTTACCGCAGAAGCACAGGTTATCAGACAAATTGTAAAAATAATAATAATAATGTTATTGGTTTTACGTCCCTTTTAACTGCTACGGCTTTTAGAGACGCCTCTAAACGCCGCAGTCGTTAAACGGGACGTAAACTCAATCACATATGCTTATTATTATTATTATTATTATTATTATTATTATTATTATTATTATTATTAACATTATTATTATGCTTATTCATCATCATCATCATCATCATCATCATCATCTTGAGCAGTTTCCGACCGCTGGTCGGGTCTGCTTGGAACATAAGCCTCTCCATCATTTCCTGTCCATCCACCATCTCTCGTCTTTCACTGTGTCCCAGCACACTCCTCTTTCCTCTACACTCTTCTTAACTCCCTTCGTCCATCTGTCCCTTGGTCTTCCCCTTGGCCTCCTTCCCTTCAGGCTGGCTGCGTGGCTCAGGGGTAACGTTCTCGCTTGCTGGGCCCGAGGTTGCAGGTTCGTATCCTGGCGCAGTCAGCTGGCATTTGAGGGTGCGCAAATGCGAGGGAGCCGTGTCCGTAGATTTACTGGCACGTTAAAGATCCCCTTCGGGGCAAAATTCCGGCACCCCGGCGTCTCTAAAAGCCACAGTTGTTAAAAGGGACGTAAAACCAATAACATTATTATTATTATCCTTCCCTTCATTTCCATTCCAAACATCTTCTTCGGTATCCTCTCCTCTCGCATCCTCCTCACATGTCCATACCATTGTAGCCTAAATCGCTCCATTCTATTTTGCAATGGTTCCTCTCTTACCACCTCTCTGACTCTCTCATTCCTTACTCTGTCCATTCTTGTTACTCCTACCTTACTCCTCTGGAACTTCATCTCCATTGCTCGTATTTTACTCTTGTACCTTTCCTCCATCACCCATGTTTCTGAACCATACGACAAAATTGGCACAAAGTAGGTCTTGTAGATGATTTCTTTACATTTTTGTGGTACATCTTTATTCCATATCATCCCCCTGACACTCTTGAAAAATCCATCTCCGCACCTTCCCCTTTCATTTATTTCCATCCTATTGCCTCCCTTTTCTTCAATTATGCTTTCCAAGTACTTGAAACATGTACTTTCTGCAACTGCTGTCCTCCAAGTGTTATGCCCATATCCAGTCTGTTCTTCCTCCTCGTTGTGATGACAACTTCACTCTTTTGTGCTGAGAACTTCATCCCATATGATAACACTGCCTTCTCCCACTCATCCAATTGCTCGTGTACTTCTTCCACACCCTCTCCCCATACCAGAAGGTCATCAGCAAACAACATTGCTTTCATTTTTCTTTCCCCAATGCTATTTACCACTTTTCGTATGATTTCATCCATCACCACTATAAATAACAGGGGTGAGAGGGCACATCCTTGTTTCAGACCACTCTCTAGTTGAAACCATTCCGTTCTCTCCCTTTCCACCTTTACACAGCTTTTGCTTCCCTCGTAAATTGCTTTCACTCTTGCCACTGTCTCCTTGTTTGCTGCTTTTACTCTCATTGCTTCCCATACCTTGTTTCTATTAATACTATCATATGCTTTCTCAATATCCAAGAAGGTCATCACCAGATCTTTCCCATATTCATAATGGTGTTCTTGTAGCTGTCTTACAGCAGAGATGAGGTCAACTGTTGACCTCCCTGGCCTGAATCCATACTGTTCTTCCCTCAGTCCATCTTCAACTTCTGCCCGAATTCTTCTCTCCAGTACCTTCTCAAATATTTTGGCGCAGTGGCACATGAGTGTAATTCCCCTGTAGTTCTTGTATTCCTTCCTACTTCCCTTTTTAAATATGGGTATTATTATCCCTCTTTTCCAGTCCTCTGGTATTTTCTTCTCCCTCCATACCACTTTCATTACTCGAAAGAGCCACTGTGTTCCTATCACCCCTGCTGCTCTCACCATCTCCACACTCACTTCGTCTATTCCCGGTGCCTTTCCCCCTTTCACCTTCTTTAATGCATCCTCCACTTGTTTCCATGTAAATTCCTTCTCTGAAATTTCTTGTTCACTGTCTGTTTCTTCCTCCAAAATGTCCACTACGCTGGTTTTAGTTGGATTTAGGAGTTCCTTGAAGTATTCTCTCCAGATAACCTTTACTTCTTCCATATTTTCAACCTTCTTTCCATTCCTGTCCACCATTCTGACATTTTCCCCTGTATCTCTTCTCTTTGCCATTATCATTCCATACAACACTTTATTTCTGCCATCACAGTCCTCCTCCATCATTTCTGTACATTTCTCCAGCCATTTCTTTTTTCTTCGTTCATTACTTCTCTTGCTTCTATCTTCCGCTCTTGGTACTCTTCTCTTGTTTTGTGTGTCCTCTGTTGGAACAATTTCCTGAATGCTTCATTTTTCTTTTTCACAGCTTCCTTAGTTCTGGGGTTCCACCATGGTGTTTCCTTCCACCTTTTCTTTCCACTATATCTGCCACACACGACTTCCGCTGCTTCTACCAACACGTCCCTGAACCTATTCCATTCTTCTCCACCTGTTTTCGGATCATCCTTAGGTAATTTGTTCCTCACTAATATCTGGAACTTCTCCTTATTTCCATCCTCCTTCAGCTTCCATGTCCTTATTCTTCTTTCTTGGTTCTCTGTTCTCTTCTTTTCCTTCAGTCCTCTCATTTGGCGACCAGCAGACGGTGGTCACTGTCCAGGGCTTCTGAAGGTATTACACTTATATCCGCGCTACTCTCCTTTGTCTCCTTCCCGCATAGAATGTAGTCCACCACTGATTTCCTAGTCAAATCCCTGCTGTAACAAGTAATTTTATGGCTCTCTCTCTTCTTGTATCATGTGTTTCCAACCATTAGCCCATTTATCTTGCACAGTTCCAGCAATCTCTCTCCTTCCTTATTCCTGCTTCCCTATCCTTCACCACCAATCACTTCCTCAAAACCTCTTCTATCAGTTCCGACATGGGCATTTAGGTCCCCTACGACTATCAGGTTTCTCCCTACTAACTGCTTCTGTAACTCTTCTTCAAACTCGTCCTTTTCACCTTCTGTGCATCCCACCTGTGGTGCATAGACTTGCAAAATGGCCAGGTTTCTATCTTTCACTGTGATTCTGGCTCAAATTATATTCTATCAGTTATCCTCTTTACTTCCTGCCTCAGCCCTTCTCTCACCACCATTCCCTCTCCATTTCTCTTCCCCTCCTCACTTCCTATACAGTATAGCTGCAAGCCATTTCTTAGTTCTTTTCTTCCTTCCCCTCACCATCTGGTCTCTGCATTCGGCAAGTATACTACAAGACTACATCAAGTGCTGCGAAGCACTCTCTGTGCAAAGAACAAAATTAAAGCTATCAACACATACGCTATACCTACCCTACTATATTCATTTGCGAAGCTCATGTGGTTCAGAAGTTGCATATTTACTCTTTCAATCGTCCGAAGTTTGCATTTCTTCACTCTCAGCGTCATTCGAACATGTGATGAATATGAATCTATGATATTTAGCATGGCATTCATTGGAGTCTCATTGTGTGCATATACTTTGAGGTCATCCATATAAAGGAGATGGGATATTCTGTATTTCCTATTGTAGTATTTGATGTCAAATCCGAAACCGGTGGATTTTAGAATTTTAGAGAGAGGATTGATGGCTAAGCAAAACCATAATGGGCTTAGCGAATCTCCTTGATAGATACCACGCTCAATTTTTATTGTGTCATATATGACGAATTTATTGTCTGTTTTAGTATAAAGTACTGTTTTCCAATTATCCATCGTGACCTCCAGGAAGTGAATTATAGCAGGATTAATCTTATACAGGTGGATGATTTCTTTCAGCCATGAATGCGGGACTGAATCAAATGCTTTCTGGTAATCTATGTATGCCGTATATAGATTCCTTTGATTATATATCGCCTGTTGTGTTATCACAGAATCAATAACTATCTGTTCTTTGCATCCTTGCGACAGCTTCCTGCATCCTTTCTGTTCCTCAGCCAAAATGTTATGTTTGTCGATATACTTGTATATTTCGTCCGAAATTATGGACGTAAATTGTTTGTAAAGTGTTATTATTATTATTATTATTATTATTATTATTATTATTATTATTATTATTATTATTACCATGATTGGGTCTATGAGGACATGGCGTATCCGCTCTGTCATACTCTGGATGTGTGGCCAGCGCGATGACGCCCTTGATTTTAGGTCATGGGGGCGCTACTTATCAAGCAGCTACTCATATGTCCTCACGAGGCAGAATATTTCCTGTTTTCGCACCAGATCCTAAATCACTGGTTGAATAGAATCAGGGGCCTCCTGAGCAAGAGGTGAGTGTTTTACCCTTATACCGTGGAGCCGGCTGTTTTACATTAGTACTCCCTATTTAGTGGAATAAATTCTTAAGGGAGGGGTTCAAGGATCTATTTCCATGACAATTTGCGCTAATTTGTTAATATAATACATGGCAAGTAATACTTTCCAATAGCTCGTGAAATTGGAACCAACAACATTCCATAATGAATCAATCCATCTCTATATTTAGCACAGTGATAATAAACGAACCTTCTTTGCTGAAAATACGACCAATTTGAGTTTTTGGAGCATCTGCGTCTATTCTTTTTTCCGTTACTGTACAGACCACACTGGTGCCTAAACGTTCCAAGTACTCTTTGAGGCGCAAGAATTCTAATGCATCTCTATGTATACCATACACATTTTACTAGGGGCCTGGGTAAAGGAAGCTTTCCACAATCTTCGATGATGCATTTCTGGTCGCTATGAAAGTTCTGAAAGAGACTTTACCAGACCCTCAATTCTCGAATCACAAAACGTGCCAAAATGATCGTGTAAATTATATATTTTTGACATGTTTCTGCATTTAATTCTACTAGCGGACCCATGTGAGAACTCTCGCATGTGTACAGTATACACCATCCGCCCAGCTTTATCGGTATGAGGGCTCGACGTGACACAGTTCTGGCATGGGCTATCATTTTGTTCATTTGTTTAATCGAATTGCCGATATTTCAGACATCAGAATGTAATTCGTGACTGCTGCGGGTAATTCTCTTTCTTTTGAATGCTCATTGGTTACTTGTGAGACTGGCTGCGTGGCGCATCTGTAGCGTTCTTTCCTGCTGTGCCCAAGGTTACAGGGCCGAATCCTGGCGCAGTCAGTTGGCATTTGAGGATGCGCACATGGGAGGGAGCCGTGTCAATAAATTTACTGGCACGCTAAAGATCCCCCTCGAAGCGAAATTCTGGCACCCCGGTGTCTCTAAAAGCCTCAGTAGTTAAAGGTGACGTCAAACTAATAACATTATTATGTTCTTTGTGAGCGCCCCACGTGTATATACCACCCGCCCTGTTTACTGTTATGCGGGATGGGCGCAATACAGCTCTGACAGGGGCGGTTGTCTTGTTTATTTGTTTAAACGCACGTTATAAACACATAAATATATTTTCATGAAATGCAAGATTTTTCCTGCAATATTGAGATGATTTGGAATATTTTGGTACAAACCGCACCTTCTAACTCCCTCTGGTTTAGGAGCTTGAGTTTTGTGAAACATACACCTTAGCGTGTCTCCCACAAGTCCAACCCCTCCTCCACGTGGTGGGAGACGGGCAACGGCATGAAGTAGGGGATTGCCTGTAGGGCTGAAGTACAGTGGGGACTTTGTGTGCCCCGGGACCGCTGCGGTAGCTGTGAAGGCTCTATGGGAACCCTGAAAAGTGACGGCTGACGGGGCTCTGGTGAAGCTACGATAGACCTAGCAAGCCAGTAGTGGATATCATATTTGCTTTCAAAACAGGAACAGGCCTCGGAAAGGACGGATGCAAACGACGACGACCCGGATATGCTAATGGACTACGAGTTGGGACATTAAACATACAGACACTGACAGGAAAGGTGGAGGAGATTGTAGATGTGATGGAGAGAAGAAAACTGGATATACTGGGCTTGGCAGAAACAAGATGGAAAGGAGAAGGTCGCAAAGAACTGAGGAAAGGGTACCTGTTGTACTGGAGTGGGAACAGTGAAGGAAGGAGCAGCGGAGTAGGAGTAGTTGTGAGAGATGGAATGAAGGAAGAGGTAAAGGGAATAAGTGACAGGATCATGAAGATCAGAGTAACTGTAAAGGGAAGAAGCCTGGAGATAGCCCAGGTATATGCCCCTCAATTTGGATGTACAGCTCAAGAGAAGGAAGACTTTGAGGAGGAGCTACAACAGCAGTTGAATGGTCAGAGCATCATTGTCATGGGAGATTTGAATGCACATGTATGAAGTGAAAGGCAAGGATATGAAAATGTATTGGGAGCAGAAGGATGGGGTATCAGGAATGAAGAAGGGAGAAAGTTGCTGGATTTTTGCAAGAGAAACGGTTTAGTGGTAGGCAACTCCTGGTTCCGGAAGAAAGAAACCCACAAGGTAACGTGGTACAGCAGTGATTTAACTAAGAAATCTTTGGTAGATTACATGCTGTACGACTGGGAAATGAAGAGAAGTGTCAGAGATATAAAGGTAATACCATCAGAGGCCTTAGATAGCGACCACAGAATACTTGTAATGAACCTGGGAGTTGTTAAGGATAGCAAGAGGACAGAGTACCAGGAAAGGAGAATCAAAGTATGGAAACTCAAGGAAAAGGAAGTCAAGGAAGAATTCCAGAAGATAATAAGGGAAAGGATGCCAACAGACAATCCTAAAACAGGGGAAGAGGAATGGAAGCAATTCAAGAACACAATGGCGAAAGCTGCAGTGGCAGTATGTGGAAGAACAAGCAACAGAAAGCGGTGTAAAGAGACACCATGGTGGAATGAGAGAGTAAAAGAAGCTGTGGGAAGGAAGAACAAGGCTTTCAGAGTGTGGTTCCAGGAATGAACTGATCTGGCAAGGGAAGATTATAAGATAAAGAAGAAAGAAGCAAACAAGATTGTCGCAGAGGAGAGGAAGAAGTGGATGGTAAAGTGGACAGAGATGATGGAGGAAGACAGCAGAGGAAATAAGAAAGTACTTTATGGGATGGTCAAAAGTAAGAGAAGAGGTCTGCGAGAGGATGTGGTAATGATGGACAAAAACGGAAATGAGGTACACAACAAAGAAACACTCAAGACAGTGTGGAAAGAGTACTTTGAGGTTTTGCTGAATCCAAATGGTCATAGGGAGGAAGACAATGTATTGGAAGATGGAGAAGACAACACAGGAATGGAAAAGGACCTGAATTGGAGAGAACTGGAGATGGCTATAGACAAGATGAAAAGAGGAAGGGCACCGGGTGTGGATGAAGTGAGTGTCGAAATGGTGAAGGCAGCAGGGGAGGTTGGGAAACAGTGGCTGTACCGTGTGATGAGGGTGATATGGAAGGAGAAAAATACCCCAGAAGATTGGAAGAAAGGATTAATTGTCCCAATATTTAAGAAAGGAAGCAGAAAGGAGTGCAGAAATTACAGGGGAGTCACACTCATACCTCACTGTGCCAAGATATATGAAAAGATATTAGAAAGTAGAATACGAGCCAAAGTGGAGAGAAAATTGAGAGAGGAGCAGTATGGATTCAGACCTGGGAGATCAACAGTGGATCTCATATTTTCAGTGAGACAGCTCCAGGAACACCACTACGAAGTTGGAGAGGATCTGTTGATGGCCTTCCTGGACATCGAAAAGGCCTATGATAGTGTGTGTAGGGAGAAGGTTTGGAAAGCAATGGAAAACATGGGAGTGGAAAAAGGGACTGTAGGCAGAGTGAAGGAGATGTATTGTGGAAGTGTGAGTTGTGTGAAAGTTGGAGGGGAAAGAACAGACTGGTTCAGACAAATGAGTGGCCTGAAACAGGGTAGTGCGCTGTCACCCCTTCTCTTTATTGTGGTTATGGTCGAGGTAATGACACGGATAGCAGGAAAGATAGGAGAAGATAAGATGAAAGCAATGGTGTTTGCAGATGATCTCATGGTCTGGGGAAACAAGGAGGAGGAATTTCAGGAGCAACTGAAGGCTTGGGAAGAAACAGTGGGAGAGTACGGATGGAAGTTCAACATCAGTAAATGTGAGATCCTGTTAACAACCAGGAAAAAGGACAGACCAATGAGTGGGATAACACTTGGAGGTGGACAGCTGAAGAAGGTGGAAAGTCTCAAGTACTTGGGAAGTATAGTGGAGGAAAATGGGAGAACTGACAAAGAGATTACGGAACGTGGCAGACGGGCAGAAGCATTTCTGAGAAGCATTAGGAGCTTAGTGTGGAATAAAGATGTCCCACAAAAAAGCAAGGAAGTGTTATACAGAAGCTACTATATCCCGATACTGACCTATGCTTCAGAAACGTGGACAATGAAGAAAAGAGACATAAGCAGAATACAGGCAGGTGAAATGAAGTTCCTGCGAAGTAGGATCGGAGTAACAAGAAGAGACAGAGTGAGGAATGAAAAGGTCAGGGAAATGGTGAAAGAGGAGCCCTTGCAAGGTAGGATTGAGACATCAAGACTGAGGTGGTATGGACACTTAAAGAGAATGGATGAGAAGAAGATTCCCAAGAGGGTACATGAGATGCAGATGCAGAAGAAACGACCAAGGGGAAGACCAAGAGATAGATGGCTGAAAGGAGTGGAGGAATGTGTCAAGAAGAGAGGTGAGGACTGGAGCAGAGTGACAGCGGAGAGGTGGTGGGAAGAAAGGACTAAGTGGCGAGGCTTATGTTCCAAACAGACCCAGCCTGGGGCTGGAAACTGTACAAGATGATGATGAAGATGATGATGATGACACCTTAGCGTATTATACAGTATAATAAGATGATGTTACACATTTCCTACTATTGGGAACAGAAAGTAACCTTTTACGATTTACTTCCGAGCTGTTTAGAGGGTTGGAGGAGGGAGGAGAGGGGGGATTGGAACCGAACCTCTGCCATTTATTCATGCACGTCATGAGTCTCTAAAAGTCTAAATCATCCGTGAGATATGGCTTTACTTGTGAACTAGAAGTTAAAACGTGTTTGTATGTGATGATCGTTCCAAGTAATTTCTTGTGCAGCTGAAAGAAGAGATAGTGGAGCCTTGGTCGGTGTACACTGATATACGGTATTTGATTTCTTAAAATTGGATGGGAGATACTATATATACAGTGTGTGTAGGTGGGAAGAAAATATGGAGCAGTCGTAGGTCCGCAGCCAACTTAAGGAAGCATGTAGGGCTACAGGTAAAACATTAGCAATTCAGCATCATTCGAGAGGAGATGGAAATAGCAAAACACCTCCCAAAATACTTTAATAAAGTTGATGGTTATCCTTTTAGAAGAGCATGATTGCCCTCTGTTACTGATGTTACCATCTTCTTCTTTGGCTCAGGTCATCGTGTATCGAACTATGTTTCAACATGGCCTCCTATCTAATGTCAATAAATGGAGGCGACCAGCGAATCATTGCCAGCTCACTTTATCAATCAATTCCAACCTTGACAATGGCACAAGCAGCTGTCCTGAAAGGCGATGGTTCATTAATATTATACATCTCAACCGAATAGCCTCAAAGCCATGTTATGGAAGAACTGTTGTGCTTTCTACCTGCGCCTCTGACGTCATGAGAACTGAAAGCACATTTTCATTGTACAAATCGTTCTTCACTGACTGCCGCAGGAGCTTCATACAAGGAAAGCTCACGATGACCTTATTTATACCAGGTGGCCCTCCTGCGCCGTACTTTCGACGTGTAAGTGTCCCTCTTGCACGAGTGGTGAGCAGGATGCTTCATATCACTGTTCTCCAATGAGCGCTGCAACGTGCTGTATGGCGGATATTGGGAAACAAATAGCAGTCAGTTTACTACACACTCTCTGTAACATAGTTAATATCATCATCATCATCATCATCATCATCATCATCATCGTCACATTAGGGTGAAATTCAACTTGACCGTGTGAAGAATTCGATTGAATTGTTGTAGTGCATTAATATCAGCATTGTCGCAGGCGGGTCTAGCCCAGCTGGTATGTGCCTTGCACAATTCATTAGCTCTTAATTGCAGCTCTGTTTGGCGAAATACCTACAGCCTACAGAAGGCAGGCGTCTATTTGGAAACTCCTGTGCTTTCCATGCTGGAGCTTCGGCTGCATTGCGACCAGACTCTCCATTATGTGTGTAATCATCATTGCTGAACCGACATCAGTGGCTCAGCTGGCTAAACCGCAGCGTTAGGTCATGGGACCAAGCTCTCTGCTGACTCGGTAGACGCGTGGGTTCGAGCCCCACCGTCGGCCGTCCTTGAAATGGTTTTCCGTGGTTTCCCATTTTCAACACCAGGCAAATGCTGGGACGGTACCTTCTGATAGGCCACGGCCGATTCCTTCCACATCCTTGCCCAGTTTCATTCATCTTCATCCATTCCATCTCTCATCCCGACATGCAGGTCGCCCACGGGCGTCGAATAGAATGACCTGCACTCGGCCTCTGAGGAGGCCACACGACAAAAAAAAAATCATTGCTGAACTATCAGCCATTGCCGATAGGTTGACAGCAACTGTAATGCTGCTGTACTAAGTAGCAGCATACCACTAGGCGTTCGAAAGTGAGGCCTCGTAGCGCAATGAGGCGCATTAGACGGGTAGCACTGAGGAACATGTAACGAGCGGCCGCCCAAAAGTAATCTCTACGTATTCTGAAGTAATCTGACTGCATGCAGTGTTTTCCGTGTGAAAATAAGTTATTGGACATCCCATTCACCATTAGTGCATGCAGGACACTTATAAGTAGAACTTACGGCTCAAAAGGGCCACCTCGTGTACTGTAATAGTCTTAATGAGATGAAACTTCTGCGAAACGAAGATTTTTCATGTACATCTTTGTGCTTATTTTCCATTCTTTTTGTTTACTTTGTTTTTTATTTTGGTTTTATTGTGCTTATAAATCCGGGCCCTATTACATATTTTTCTCTCAAACTGCATCAAAGTGGTTTAATTAATGCGATATGAACATTTTCCACTTTGCAGCATTATCATTAGGCTTATGCACTGCTTTGTTTATCCGATAACGGATTATCCCGTAACTTAAAATGTTAAAAAATGTTGACTTGGGGCATTTGTTGTTAATTCATTTTAGGGGCATGGAATATCTTGTCTTCAGCCCCGTGTAGTTGGGTGTGTGTGTTGAAATTGTTTGATAACCTGTATTTATGTAATACTGTAACTGTAGTATTGTGTGTAGCTATATTAGAGACAGGGATGGGGTAGGTGCCCGGGACTTGAAATAAGGAAAAAGACGGGTATAACCTCACTCAGAATCGCCGTTGTCGGCGCCGGGATTCAAACCTACGATCTCCGGTCTTGCCGCAGCCACCCACGTGGTGGTGGTGCACGATTACACCACGAGACTGACTTGCTGCAGTTCGGAATCCTCATCCTCAACGGAATTGAAGACTTGCGCTACTAAAGGATTGTATGAAGTCTGAAATACGGTAGTTGAGCCCCGTATGCAGCAGTTATAAAATTCTTTTGACTGAATGTACCTGTAAAATTACGAACAGGTAGCATTCCAGTTCTGTGTAGTAGTTAAAAGAAGTTGAATCGTGAAGTGAAATTGCTCATGTTCTAAGTTTCTATCTATTCACAAAATCTAAATACAATTCTACAGACTTCCTGCGAACATCTGACTTTGTAATTGTACTTCCTCCAACTTTTTGATCACGCTACACTGCCTGGTGCAAAAGCATGAAACATTTACAGGAGCGTGTTCTGTCTGTTATATACGAACACCAAAACTGTGCCAGATCAGAACTGATACTAGCTGATTGCAGACAGAGATATTCTACCCAGTAATAATAATAATAATAAATAGTGTAAATTTGTGAATTACTCCTATATGGCGGATCTGGAAGGTAAGGCGCCACACTTCCTTTGATCTTCGGTACATTTCGAATGACTGGTACTTCTACTCATTATTCCCGTTTAACTGGCTGCGTGGCTCAGCGGTAACGTTCTCGCCTGCCACGGTAAGGTTGCAGGCGCAATCAGTCGGCATTAGAGGGTGCGCAAATGCGAGAAAGCCGTATCAGTAGATTTACTGGCACATTAAAGATCCCCTTCGGGGCAAAATTCCGGCATCCTGGCGTCTCTAAAAGCCACAGTAGTTAAAAGGGACGTAAAACCAATAACATTATTATTATTATTATTCCCGTTTGTATGGGGTCAGGAATGAGGTGAGATGAATTTCCGTGTGGCGGATGGCTTTTTCTGTCGGGTATTAAAATTAGATAAAAATGCATATAAAATGACATGCTGACAACCTCATCAGATGAGTTAATTAGTGGTGAAGGGAATGACATGAAATGAAACGGGGCAAGAAGTTGAGGGGGAAGAGGCTGTAGCCTCATAGAATATGCACCCCCAACATTTGTCTGGAGATTAAAATGGGAAACAATGGGAAAGCATTTCGGATGGTGGAGTTAGAACACAATGGTCTACCTTGCACCCTAACGCACGTAGCTATCTCGGTCAGTGCAGGAGGGTGTTGATGATGGAGAAATAAAATCCGAATTGGGGAAAACTATTTATGAAGCCATGCGTATGTGTCGACTGAGAAGGTAATGCGAATAGACGAGGAGAGACTACCCAGGAATCTAATGGGCTCAGTCAGAGTGGAGCAGACCTAGATGACGATGGTCGGATTTAGTTTTTAACGATGAGTGATTAAGATATAAAGTAAACTGAGAAAAGGCTGTAATTTTAACTGCAAACAGGGCATTGGGAAGGAGTTTGTTCTCAGGGACTCATAGACAGAATGTCTGAAGGCACCACTGTCTATAATTAATAATAATAATGGTATTGATTTTACGTCCCTTTTAACCACTACGGATTTTAGAAACGCCGCGGTGCCGGAATTTCGCCCAGAAGGGGATCTTTAACGTGCCAGCAAATCAACTGACCCGGCTCTCTCACATTTGCACACCCTCAAATGCCAACTGACTGCCCCAGGATTCAATCCTGTAATATTGGGCACAGCAGCCGAGAACGTTCCTGCAGCGCCACGCAGCCAGTCTGTCTGTAATTAAATTGTACGCATGTATGTATCAGGTTTATTGGCTGGCAAGGGAGGTGTCTAAACCGGGAGAGCTGGATTTGGCTCAAAATGTGAAAAGAAAATGATTTAGCAAACCTAAAAACCGATGGTGCTATACTTTGTATTTCAAAAGAAAGCACGTGAAGGAAATGGCGGGAGCTTGGAACAGCTCAGCTGTGTTGCCAAGTTTTTATTGTTGATGTAGATCAGCTAATTCGAATAATAACCTACACAGGGCTACTCTTCGGACATTATTCTGGTACTAGTTTGCGCAATATAATGCAAATGTAGATCCTGAGTCAACGCTGAGGACATTCAAATAGAGAGATACGGTACATAAATAAATAACACACCGAAGCTATGCTACCTTTATCACCGTTATTCAATACGAGAAAGAGGCCAAACACTCGACAGCTATACAAATATAATACAAAATATAAACACAAAGTAATCTGATGATGAATATATCAACACTCACCATGCAATGATTATCCTTCAAGATGAAACACGAGTTTGGGTGGAGGTCGTTAACACAGAACACAGAAACAGCATCATGATAACACCAAGCACACTTACTCACTGTATCGCGACTCTGTACGGTTAATAATAGCTTCCGCAAACGTAATGTTAAGGTAAAGAAGTATTTGCCACTGAGCACACAAACAAGTCGCTCTGTGGCGATATTATTGCTGTGTTTTTACATTGTCGATTTGTAGGCTATTGAATGACAGGCGGTAATTTGAACACTACGGTATGACGGGAAACAATACCTTGTGCTGTAATGGTATTATCGACTGCCGCAAACTGACACCAATAATCCTAGAATAATGCGCATATTTTCTTAACAATGTTCGTTGGCACACAACAGCCTTGACGGAATAAAACGTTGAGAAACACCTATAGCCCAATCTATGTAGGCTATTTGTTTTCAATATTTGCAATGAAACATTACTGGATACGTGAACATTAAGACTAAATGTACATAGCCCATTTTAGTTAGTTAGTTATTGTTGTTTTAAGGGGCGGAACTGTACGCACGTAGGTATTCTAAATTAAGTATATTTAAATTTGAATTGAACAAACAAGGCTAACCATGAACAAAGTTTGATGTCGAAATGGACAAATGAACGATAGCCGACTGTTACAGGTTGGCGCGCGCGGTCTCCGGCCGTATCCCCTGCGTTTTCCCACTTTCTTCCTGCGGTACTATTTGTAACTTAGTGACGTACTATAACAGAAATAACAAAGTAAAAAAGGAATCAAAAATATTAAAACTCGATGCTAAAAGTAAACGAAACGATGACAATGAAACGAACTCCGACACAGGCTGATTAACAGGCGACTAAATGAATGAACAATGTTCTGGCAACGTGTGGCATTAGTTGTCAAAATCTAGCAAATAGGAGCCAGCGGTGGCCATTTTTATATCGTTACCGCCAAATGCTTCAGGTTCTTATTCTTGAAATGCATTTTTTATATAGTTTTCCATTTCGCCTCTGCGTCATTTGGGAGTTATTATTAAGGTTTGAAATATGCTTCACGCAGAGCTGGTGCGCTAGCCTCTCATACTCCGGCTTACGTTTTGCCACGCGACCAGTTCACCTGTTTCATGTTAGCGGAGCACAATGAGGCAGCACTCGGAGGAGTTGTTAGATTTGCACATGGTTCGAATTTTCCTCAAGGAAAGATATATTTTCAATAAGGTAAAGTTGAACATTAAGGAACTGTAACCAGTTATTCAAAAATAAGTGGCGAGACCTCGACCTTGTCATGCAGACGCATTTGGAATATAAATTCTGAAAGTATGTTGCCATTGCACCGACTAGTAAGTACATAATTGACGGTTTATTCTGCACGATTTGTGGAACCGTTGGTAGTTTATCATCAGCCTGAGAGAAAACTCAACAATTGTGCGTATCCACCTGCTCTGACACAGCTAATGAATAATCCCTGGAAGGTATGGTTGCCCGCAATACGTACAGGTGGAAGGGCAGCCGAGTTACATTCTACTGCATTTCGTTGTCCTATTATACGGCCACAGAACATGGCTTGTTATGTCTTTCGGCCAGGGATGTAATATATCCGTCCAGTGGCCAGGATGTCTTTCGGCCAGGGGTGTAATATATCCGTCCAGTGACCAGGGATTATTTGTGACCCAGAGCATGACCGTTGGATAATAATCCCAGTAAGAGGACACCGCCATTGTGCATGATCTCTTCCAGGCGTGTAGCCATGGAATCAATTAGGGCAGAAGAAGGCGTATTGTCGCCACCTATCAACTCACCCCAGGCCGCAATGACAACAAGAAGAAAAAAAAAATTGAAAAAAATCATAGGAAAACTAATAGTCAACTAAGTCAGCTAGGTTTTGACCACATACAATAAATTTTAAAGATAATTAAAATGAAATTTTCTAACAAGGAAAATCAATTTCAATTGCATGTTACGTTTTTCAAGAGTGAGGTTAAAATATAATAATCGACAGAATCATAATATGAATACAGATACAACAACAACAAAAATAGCCTGTTAAATTATTTTGCTATTTTTGTGTTTCTATTGTCATTATAAACATAACACTGTAAATGTGTTTGTTATTAATAAATTAACCCTCTCTTCCCCGGTCTTCGGATTTCCAGGCCGGGTAAGGGTTGGGTCATACTGTACGTGTACATACATTGTCTTAGCCTTAGCTCCTCCAATGCTAGGTAGCATATCGGGCAACAAGTTTCCTCCAGCGATCTTTATCAGCTGTCATGTTTTCAGCT
Organism: Meconema thalassinum; assembly: GCA_946902985.2. Classification (NCBI taxonomy): domain Eukaryota; kingdom Metazoa; phylum Arthropoda; class Insecta; order Orthoptera; family Tettigoniidae; genus Meconema; species Meconema thalassinum. Next base: position 368,121,939 of record OX336389.2, on the reverse strand, counting down.
TCCTCCCAGTTCCTATCCAAGCATTCAAGATCCTTTGCAAAAGTTCATTTCCAGGTGTTACGAGGTCTTTGTCTACTTCGGTATCCTTCCGTTGGTTTCCACAACAATGCTGATTTGGGTATCCTTCTATCATTCATACGTAGAACATGTCCCTCGAACTTCATTCTTCTTTGAGCAACGATTTTGTGCAGGCTGAGTAGACCAGTTCTTCTCAGTACGTCATCATTTGTTATGTGGTCAACATGACTGATTTTCAAAATTTGCCTCAAGCATGGTTGGTGAAAAGCGTTGAGTTTGTGTACTGATTTTAGTGATATTTTCCAGGTCTCACATGCAGGGCCGTAGAGAGCGAACACGGGCCCTAGGACAGTTTTCCGGGCCCCTACATTTTTTCAGCCTGAGATATTATTTTGGAAGTAGAAAGCTGGCGTTCCTTTAACCCATTAAAAACTCCATGGAATTTAGCATGTTCATATCGAATGTTAGTTAACTTGGTTTTCAGTTATTCAACTGTTAGTCTTTATGTTTCTCATTGCTTGTTATTATACTTGAGGATGTTGATCACCATGTATTTAATATTTAATTTTCATTGCATCTTACCATGTTCGGTCACCACAAGAATAAGCCTTACGCCTTTCAGAAATGCATAATGTAAATAGTAGAATTCTTGAGAGATTCAATTAGACCCGTTCAACACTACACAGAACGTTCGTACTTGATAAAATTATTTTAAAATATTGGCAACTGTGCCTTCACCCCGACTGAGAAGCGAAAAACACAATAAATATTTATAAAATTCGTTATACAGTACTGTTTGTAGAAAGTGAAACACCCAGGAGAAATGGTCAAAGACACTCCCAGAACAGGGGTACCATTCTAAGTGATTGAAATCGCAGAGAGATGGCGTGCACATTGGCCCACCAGTGCTCTCTGTCGTGGGACCGGACAGGTCAGTGTTCCGCGCAGCTCTATCGGCGTGGGGCCGTCATACCAAGTGGAAACGCGAAAGCAAGTGCAACGATGCCTCGCCGACATCACAGGGTGGACTATCAGCATGTGAGTAAGGTTGAACGGGGTAGAATGCTTGGGCTCCGGGAGGTGGGTCTGTCGTTCCGGGACATTGTGGCTCGTACAGGGAACGCTGAATCAACAGTAAGGCGTATGTGGATCCAGTGGAGAGAGGAGGGCCGCACACAGCGACGACAGGGTACAGGACGACGCAATGTGACCACAGCGCGAGACGACCGCCATCTTCTCCACATGGCCGTATCGGACAGAACAGCGTCGTCCTCGGTGTTGGCTCGACGTTGGAGCACTGCAACAGGGGTGGACATGTCTGCGTCGACGGTGCGGCACCATCTTTTGAGGGCAGGACTGTTAGCACGCATGCCACTGCGTCGGCTTCCATTGACTGGGAACCACCGACGCCTCCGACTACAATGGGCACGTGCACCCCGACATGCTGAGTGGCGAAATGTAGTGTTTTCGGACGAGTCCCGTTTCAACCTGTCCTACAGTGATGGCCGCATACGCGTTCGACGCCGCCGTGGAAAAGGCAATCAGGCAGACTGTATTGTTGAGCGGCCTAGCGGCATAGCGGCATAGCGGACAAACACCAGGTGTAATGGTTTGGGGCGTAATTGCCTATAACAGGCGATCGCGCATCGTACGTCTTGCGGGCAATCTGAACAGTGACAACTACATCAGGGACGTTTACAGCCCGCGGCACTGCCCCTCTTGCAGACCGTTCCACAGGCCATATTTCAGCAGGACAATGCCCACCCGCATGTGGCGAGGAATATGCAAGCCTTCTTCGCAGAACGACGGATACCCCTGCTTCCCTGGCCTGCCCGTTCGCCTGACATGTCGCCCATCGAACATGTCTGGGATATGGTCAGTCGGCAACTTGTTTGTTCAGGTCCACCTGACGCCACTGTTGATGCTTTGTGGACGCGCCTACAAACCGCGTGGGACGGTATTCCCCAGCAGTGTATTCAAGGGCTGTAGGATTCCATGCCACGACGTCTAGTGGCTCTGAGTGCAGCGCGCGGTGGTGCGACGACGTACTGAACATCGACCGTCAACGTGCATGTAACGGACTGTCCTAATCAGTAATGTATTGTCATGTCCCTAATCTGTGGTATAAAGTGCAATGTGGTCACATCTCTTGTTCTTGGTGTTTCACTTTCTACAAACAGTAGTGTATATTCTCTTTATAATGATTCGGTCACTTTTCACTTGTTCATTTACACGCAATAAAGTCTTACAAGAACATTTCAAACTGGAGGAGTTGTCCACTCTTCATCATTTTACCTTCCCGGGCCCCTGATCATGTCCGGGCCCTGGGGCTGCAGCCCCGCTTGCCCCTCCCTCTAATCGGGCCTGCTCACATGCATATATGGCGATTGGTAAGATGATAGAGGAATATAGCCGAATCTTTGTGGACATACTTATAGAGTCTAATTGCCATATGGATCGCATTCGTTGAAAGACTGCCGAAGCTTTCCCAATTCTGCTGCTGATGTCTGCATATACGTCCCTATTACTACAGATAAGGTTGCCGAGATATGAAAATCGGTCGACATCTTGTAGAATCTTCTGTTGGACTATAATTTGTGTAGATACATTCCCACACTTGATGCACATTGTATTTGTCTTGTCACCATTTATCTGTAGTCCAGCAGAACTGGCCATTCCATCCAGCTTGGTTGTCATTAATTGTAAACTTTGTGGTGTTTCTGCCAGAAGGACGATGTCATCAGCAACATCCAGATCCGTTAGCCTAGATTGCTTATTCCAACGGAATTGTCCGTAGCTTTTCTCATTACAAAATCTATGACCAATATGAATAGGAATGGTGACAAAATGCATCCTTGTCTGACGCCTGTGAGAATACTAAAGAAAGGGGTGTTCCCTTCTTCTGTTCTTATACAACAGCTCGAGTCTAGATAGAGGTTTCTGAAAACATCGATGAGATGGTAGGGAGCTCCATATGGGCTCACAATATTCCACAATGATTCTCGGTGTATACTGTCAAAAGCTTTTCTGAAATCAACGAAGTTTAGGTGCAACGGACGGTTAAATTCTATGCATTGTTCTATTACATTTCGTAGAATAAATATTTGTTCAGAGCAGGATCTTCCTCTTCGAAAGCCAGTCTGTTCTTCTCGCAGTCGACAATCTACTGCTTCTTGTATCCGTTTTAGAAGAATGAGGCGGAAGACTTTGCCTGGCACCGAGAGAAGCGTGATACCTCTCCAATTTGTATATTCAGTTAGATTTCCTTTCTTTGGTAGTTTGACGATGATGCCACGTCTCCAGTCTTCTGGAACTTGTCTTGTTTTCCAACAACTATTGCAGAGCTTAGTAAGGTGATGAATTAATGCTGGACCTCCATATTTTAGAATCTCTGCTGAGATTTCATCCAAACCAGCTGCTTTGTTGTCTTTTAAGTATTTTGATTTCTGCGCACACCTCTGCTTCTGTAATATCACCTGTTTTTACCATTAGCTCTTGCATTTGTGGCTCATTTTCGAAGATGTAAGCATTAAGTGGGTTGGGCTGGTTTAAGGTTTCTTTGACGTACTCAACCCATCGGGCAGATTGTTCATCTCCTGTGAGCAGAAGTTTGCCATTTTTATCCTTTATGGGGCTGTTTGAACAACTATGGGGTCCAGTAAGTTCTCGGACAATACGGTACAATGTTCTGGTGTCATTTTGAGAGGCAGCATTTTGAGCCTCTTTACCTTTCCGTTCAAACCACTCGTTTTGTCGGCTCTACAACTGCTTTTTACTCGGCGGTCTAACTCAGCATATTTTCGTCTAGCTACTTGAAGCTCTTCTTGATCTTTAGCTTGTTCACGCTGTTGCTTTACCATCTTTCTTTCATATATCAGATGCCAAGTTCGATCTCGAATCCATCGCTATTTCAGTGTTACTCTCCGCCGTCCAACAGTCTCTTCAGCACATGTACTCACAGAATGATTGAATGTAGACCATTGTGTTTTAACATCATCGGGTAGATTTTGAAGTGCCTGGAATCTATTTTTAAGACTGATTACGAATGAATGTTCTACTTCCTTGTCTTTTAGCTTTGCCATATCGAACGGTCGCTTAGGTTGCTGGCGTTGCTGCGATTTAAACTTAACTTTCAAGTCAACTCGGACCAAGAAATGACCCGACCCAACATCCGCAGCACGATAGCTTCTTGTATCTCGCAAAGATGACTGCAATCGACTATTCATACAAACGTAATCAATTTCATTTAAAGTATTCCCATCAGGCGAACGCCAGGTCTTCTTATGAATCGTTTTATGCTGAAAGAAACTGTTGCCTATACAGAGTCCGTGGAGACTACAGAATAATCTGAAACGTTCACCATTATCATTCGTGCGCTGTGCTGTCGTAAAGGGTCCAACAACATATTGAAATCCATTGCGGTCATTGCTGAGTAGCGCATTCATATCACCCATAAGAAGTGTAAGATCATGATTGGGTATTCTATCAAGTACATCATGCAACTGCTCATAAAAAGCATCCTTGTCTTTATCATCTGTTGGTGCATAGACCATTACAATAGTTGTTATAGTATGGGTAGAATGAATGCATGCAGTGATGATTCGATCATTCACTGGATTCCATCCAATGAGAGCCTTAGCCGCATTTTGATTAAGCACTCGTCCAATACCACGCATATGTTGATAATTATGTCCAGAGTAGAGGATTGTTTTACCTTCGCTAACTATTTGACCGCTACCTGTCCAACGGACTTCACAAAGGCCCAATATTTCTAGTTTATACAGATCGAATTCACGGAGTAATTATGCAAGCCGGCCTGTTTGGTTTAAGGATCGCACATTCCAAGTTCCAATCCGGGTGATATTTTTTGCAGTAAACATTGAATTCCGTTTCATCGGTGGCTGGATACCCAGTCACGTCATTCTTGGATTATTCAAGTCACTGCCATGTCCTTGCCGAGATTTAAATTCACGTTCAGGTTCAGAACTGTTAGGTTCGGATCGCTGAAATTTTCTTGTTGTTTCTGTAGTGGTAAAAAAGTTTTATGGGGACGGGTTGCTAACCCGACGCCCAACCCTCCTCCTTTCACATCCGGGCTTGGGTCCGGCAATGCATAGGCTACATTATTATTAGTCTACTCTTATTGCTATTATTATTATTATTATTATTAGTGTTATTGCTATTATTATTACCGACAGCTGTGGCAACGCTTGCTAAAGCGCAGCGTTAGGCCATGGGGCCTAGCTCTCTGCTGACTCGGTAGAAGCATGGGTTGGAGCCCCACCGTCGGCCGTCCTTGAAATAGTTTCCGTGGTTTCCCCATTTTCAATACCAGGCAAATGCTGGGACGGTACCTTCTGACAGGCCACGACCGCTTCCTTCCACATCTTTGCCCAGTTTCATTCATCTTCATTAATTTCATTTCTCATTAATTCCTCTCATGAGGTTGGCGTCAGGAAGGTCATCCAGCCGTAAAACCATCTGACACATTGAATTTCATCTCATCTCATCCCCGACCCCGTTGGAAACGGGATTACTAAGGGGTAGACATTGCTATTATTATTATTATTATTATTATTATTATTATTATTGTTTTCACTCTCTCCATTTGTTTTTTGGTGATAATCGACCTCCCCGTGATTTCGGTCAACCCAGTCAATCCGGATAATATCATGCAATGATAAAGTTTGGAATCAGGTAGCTAATTGTGTAGAAGATGTGTTGCGTCAGAAGAAGAGAGAACTGGAGGCTCAGGAACGTTAACGATATATCGACTGCGAAATCTGGAAGATTCTCATGGAGGAATTGCGTCGTACAATATCGTACAGGTGATACCGTAACATGTCGAAGCTTTTAACCAGATAGCGATCTATGTGGGAGCTGTTTGGCATCAGAGTAAGAGGAAACTGGGTATCTTGAGCGTAAACGTTATATTGAATAAAACAAGAAGAGACTCAAAAGGCTTATTAACTCGACACCATCCTGAAGTAATGCGACAGCGGTTCCAGGACGGATTGTCAGGAAAAAATGGTGTGTGGTTCTTAGTGGGTAGGAGTCCCACAACCCCTCGTAAACAAACAAAAAATGTTTTGGTGTAGGCTACATTTTAGATAATATTGGACGCTTCAAATTTATTCATGTATAACATTTCTAAGTTCGGTTTAATTTTACTCATAATATTTATTTTTCTCCACAATATATTATGTTGTTGTTGTTGCTTACTTTAGGGGTTGCGACATCGTGGCCATATATCCCCGTCACAATTTTACAAATGGGGTTACTGACTGGGTCTACAATAATTGAAGAAATCATATGCAAAACAGCACACGTCCACCGAACACAATTTTGAGAAAATAGGTCTTTTTTAGTTATTTCATCATTAAATGTATACAGACTTGTGATATTTTGCCAGTGCTAGAAATGACTCACATAAAGGATGTGTTAGGGTATTGGTTTCGTATATGTAATGACTTCTTCTAAAACAATATTTAAAGTACTTGGGCATGTCATTTTGAAACTCTCTATCTTCATTAAGAAATATAATGACTCCTTGAAATAGAAAAACAAAGGTTCTGAGCACAATACATTAAAAATATTTTTATTTATTAATTTCTAATCACTGTCAGTGTCCCAAAGTCACTGCGTATTATCATTAGGAAGGTTTCCGAACCTCTTTACCAGCTCTTGATACGATAACTTAAACTCACTAGGGATACTGTCTATATACATCATTATGCCTCTTGCTTTTGGCACTTTCAGTCTGGCTGCGTGGCTCAGGGGTAACGTTCTCGCTTACTGAGCCCAAGGTTGCAGGTTCGAAACCTGGCGCAGTCAGCTGGCATTTGAGGGTGCGCAAATGCGAGGGAGCCGTGTCAGTAGATTTACTGGCACGTTAAAGATCCCCTTCGGGGCAAAATTCCGGCACCCCGGCGTCTCTAAAAGCCAGTGTAGTTAAAAGGGACGTAAAACAAATAACATTATTATTATTATTTTGGCACTTTCAGTGGTATTTCTTCCTTATAGGCATTATTAGGGCCGTTCTTAGAAAGTTCAATGTTCCTGTTCTTGAAAATTTGGTGAGTATATTGCTGGACAGTGTCGATGTAGTGACAATAGTACCTGTATATTCCATTATTCTGTAAGCAGTTACAACCCACTTTTGTCTGTCATTGCAACTTGTATCAACAGGTTTGGGATCTATTTTGCCAAGGTACGTTTTGTAATCCTTGATCATATTTTGATTAACGTCAGCATACGATTACGCATTGCCTTGTGCTCTTCTTCTACTGACCTCGCTTAGATACCGAGTGCTTTGTCAGTAGCAAAACATCACAGGTGATATTTTGCAACTGCCTTAATTTCTTTCCTAAAATTCTAAGGAATACCTCATGGAAACTTATGTTGTTTCTCACTGTACATAATGCTAGCTCTCTAAAAAGAACTCTATTCCGGTCTCAACTCATGTATGGACCAAAGTGGACTTGTGCTGTTTTGCATCTACCTTCTTCAATTGTACATGGAAGTGCAGTTTGCTTATGCTTGTTGAGAGTATGTTTTTACTGTTTGTGACATACTCTCCCCACCACCGTCTCCCCCAAGAACTGATGAAATCAATGTTCGCATTGTAAATTGGTGCTAAGTCTGTTTACCTAAAAGTGATTGCTTTATCGAGTCATGCATGGCAAGGGTCATCAACCTATTTGTTAACAATTCTATAAGATTTCGAAGACGAGGCGTAGGCACATGCAGAGTTAGTCACCTAAGATGTCCCTCTTAAATAACTTATTTTCTAAACCCTTAAAAATGTCAATATTTTGCTTTCACTTTTATGAATGATGCTAAGGGATTCATAAAGTAGCATGCACTCATTTTCCGTTGTTTTTTATTTAAAGTAGGCCTATACTAAATTCAAGCACCACTTATAAAAATCAGCGGTGTAATTAGTGCCTACATTAGACTAGTATTTTTAGAGAATTCGAGTACCGGTAGAGTATTCAAAGCTGTACTGACCACGCCTTCTTTTACCGACTAGCTCACGTATAGATTCTGCCTTTTTCAATTTAAGCCTCACTCAAGGGTATGGTCTGTTTCAAAAATGAATGCAATACACAAACCAGAATCGTAGTTGTTATTAAGAAGTATGGCTTCTGTGGAAATTAGCCCAAATAAGTGTTTAAAAGTAAAAAGTATGACGTTCCATTTTTAGTCAAATACGAGGGCTGTTTTGTTTTCAACGTCCGATGGCCAATATAAAAATCGAACTGATTTTATTACTAAATGTTTGCCTTATGTTTCATCATATTCGCCAAAACGATTGAAACAATATTGTCGTATCGTTACACCAGCTTTCCAATGCCCTCAGCAAAGAATTCTGCCGCCACTGAGGTGGGTACGTCTGGACAGTCTCCTAAATTTTTCCTTTTTGGCGAGGCCTTGCCGCCCAACCGTATTTTCAATTCTCGAAAAACGTGAAAATCATTCACGACCGCACTGTGCCAACGTTACGATAGACTTTATCAAAGAATTCAAGTGGGAAGTTTTCGACCATCTGCCGTTTAGTCCAAACCAGCACTGAATGATTTTCATCATTTTTGAGAATCGAAGGTATGGTTGGGTGGCAATGCCTACCGAAAAAGGAAAAACTTCAGGTGACTCTCCAGGCGTAACCACCTCAGTGGCGGCAGAATTCTTTGCAGAGGGCATTGGAAAGCTGGTGTAACGATACGGCAAATGATTCAATCGTTTTGGCGATTATGTTGAAACATAAGTAGAAAACAAGCAAACATTTAGTAATAATATCAGTTTGGTATGTCAATCTGTTATTTTTTAATAGCCCATCGGAGGTTGAAAGAAAAACAGCCCCTGGTAGATTGTGCCACTTGTTGTTTGGGTGAATAGAATGATATAACAATTGGTAGCATATGTATGTTTTTGCTTCTTCGTGACCTCCCCAGTAAATATAGTATGATGCGTACCCCCAAGAAACCAATAAGTAGAGGGGGTAGGTTGGTGACTACGGGACACCATCTGAGCCCAGCATTGCTTCCACGTCTCGACCTTCTTTGGTCTACTCTTGTTCTCTTCTGACCTCGACGGTGTTAGTGTCGTTAATTCATTTAGGGGCTTTGCGACATCGTGGTCGTATAGCCCCGTGTACTTGGGTGTGTGAAGAATTTTGTCTGGTAACATGTATTATTGTGGTAGTGTGTGTATTTGTAATGCAGGTGAGGATTGGGATGGAGGCGGCCAGGACCTTAAGTTAGGAACCATCCTGGCATTTTTCTGGAGTAGAAGTAGGGAAACCACGGAAGACCACTTCCAGGATGGCTCTAGGGCGTCAGCCAAGTATGCTAGGCACTACAACAGGAAGTGGACACGGTGTTAATGTGTTTGAGAACTTGATTGTCTTTCATTTTCACACCTTGACTAACCCTTATCTTATCTTATCTTTAATCCCCTTATTTTTAATAGGTCAGACATACTCCACGTGTATCCATGGAACCACATATCTATTTTCAGAGGTGATTTAAGAAGCAGTGTACGTTTCCTTTTGATGCTACCGAGAACTTTTGTCGCACCAAGTCATTTTAAGTTCATGGTTAACATCAATATGACTAAAACTTATTTTACACAACACTACCCAAGAGTTAGAAAACGTAATTTGGAAGTTCATGTAATTTAAAGTTTCGATCGTACGTTCTGATTGTGCTTGTGCTAATATTTGTATTGCCTCCTTTACACGATATTAACTTGACGTTGTCCATGCGAATACAAATAAACTGCACTCCAGTACTCATATTCTCTTCTCCATTACTTTATACCAATGGAAATTTATATACACCTGGATGACCTTGAAAAGCATTAACCTTATCGTAATGCTGTTTTAACACTTCTGGATTGGAATATCAAAGATTCAAGTACAACCCTGGCAAGGAATTACATTGAGCCTTTATTGTGATATTCCTCTGTTGATATAAATTCTTAATTAGATAATAGCCCGCCATCAATTTCTACCACTTGCCGCTCACAACCTAAAGCTTATGCTTAGTCGTTAATAAAATCTGTCGCATATTCTGTGAATGAGGAAACTATAATATCTTCCCTGATTTCACTGAAGTGTAATCATAACCTTTGGATAAAGAGCGGTGAATTAACTACTGTTCATGGCATCCCCCAACAGAAGCTTTTCTGGCATTATCTATTTATACTTTTCAGTCGGTCAACACACTTTTGCTCAATTAGATTAGTCGGGTTAACTATATAATATATTATAAACTATATAATATATCTCTACTTAGTATAAAACAAAGTCCCCGATTCTTGAATGATACGGGTAAATTAGAGAATCACTGGATGGATTTTGATGCGGTGTTCACCATTCTGTAAAGGATATCTCAAGGATGATTTCTGTAGAAAATAATTTATTTATGATCAAAGGAAGCCGAGCAGTAATGATTTCAGTGGAAAAGTCTGAAAAAAAACCTGGCGTCCGAGCGCTTTGTAAGCTTACGCTGGGCAAACCGTTCAAAATATCTAAATACTAAGAGTGTAAGAATTGTTCAGCATGAAAAGTTCTACAAAAAAGTCCGCGAGAGCATATGTCTATCTTCAATATATCGCCCTCTATAAGTGATTTTACCTTTTAATTTCCTCCAACGATATCCATTCAGCTACTGAGGCGACAGTTTACGAGCTAGCTAAGGGCGAGTCTATCATCCCTGTTGTAGCCTAGCTAGCGGGCGAACCTATTGCCCTAGATACAGCCAGCAGCAAACCATTGAGTCGTGTTGAGTTAAGATTTCTGAGAAGGGTGGTTGTGTTTGGAGTTTCACTGGAAGTGCAACTCGGGTTTTCTTCATTTCGCCTGTGAAACACAGTCAAGTTACGATTGGACGGAAGGGGGATTTGAGTTGCATTCACATCGCCATTCCGTGGAAGTGAAACTATCATTTCTCTTGTGAACTTTTCGTTCCGCAAAATTCACAATCAATTTAAGATTGGACGGAAGGGGGATTATTTTAAGTGCAACTCGGGTTTGCTTAATTTCGCCCGTGAAACACGGTCAAGTTAAGATTGGACGGAAGGGGGATTTGAGTTTCATTCACCTCGCCATTCCCTGGGAGTGCAACTCTCATTTCGCCTGTGAACTTTTCGTTCCGCAAAATTCACAGTCAATTTAAGATTGGACGGAAGGGGGGTAATATTATATTAAATTATACTTATTGGCGTATAATCTCTACTTAGTATAAATCAAAATCCCCGATTCTTGGATGTCACAGGTAATCTCGAGAACCACTGAATGGAATTTGATGCGGTTTTCACCATTCTGTAAAGGATAACTCGAGGAAGGTCTCTGTAGAAAATAATTTATTTATGTCCAAAGGAGGTCAAGCACTAACGATTTCAGTGAAAAGGTTGAAAAAAACTGGCATCCGTGCGCTTTTTAAGCTTACGCTGGGCAAACCGTTAAACATATCTATATATACTATGAGTGTAAGAATTGTTCAGAATGAAAAGTTCTACAAAAAAAAGCCTGGGTGAGTATATCTCTATCTTCAATTCATCGCCTACTATACTGTAAGTGTTTTATGTTTTCATTTCTTCCAACCATCTCCATTCAGTTACTGAGACGACAGTTTACGAGCTAGCTAGGGGTAAGTCTATCACCCCAGTTACAGCTTTGCTAGCGGACGAGCTTATTGCCCCAGATACAGCCAGCAGCAAACTGTCGAGTCGCGTTAAGTTAAAAACTTTAGAGAAGAGTGGTTGTGTTTGGAGTTTCCCTGGAAGTGCAACTCGGCTTTTCTTCATTTCGCCTGTGAACTTTTCGTTCCTCAAAATTCACAGTCAAGTTAAGATTGGACGGAAGGGGGATTTGTGTTTCATGCACCTCGCCATTCTTAAATTACGTCGGACAAGAATTTGTTGCACATGCATCTCCATGATATTAGAATTGATATTCCACTCAGTGATTTTAACCCATCATGCCGAGACGTAAAACGGATATTGGTCGTTGTTCATTGACATTGGAAAAAAAGCGCTTATCTCGTAATGCATTCATAACACTTTCCTGAAAAATAATACAGGTATTAATATTATTCACTGATAAAGGGGGAATTTATGTCAGCTCCCCCTAATTTGATAAAAGCGTATTGACCGACTGAAAAGTATAGATTTATACTTTGTATAGGCAACACTGAGAACATAGCATCAAAACTTCACAAACCTTCTGACATTGTTTCCTTAGTCCAGCAGTGAACATTCTATATGCGACTTAACGTTGGTCACCACATGCCTTGTCAGGGGCAGATGACCTCGTAGTTCTGCCCCTTAAAACAACAATAACTAGCTAACACATCCCTTGTCCATTAACACTGGCACTGGCACTTTTTTTTAGAATCTAAACTCAGTTCCTCTTGAACAAACATATTGTAATTGGTTTGGGGCTATTTTCTATTGATCTGGATTTCTGAATGGTCTGTATTATACAGGTTACTAGACAGATCCAGGTCAGGAAGTGCTGAATGACTAGAAGAATGTATACTAAAAGGGGAAAAAATGGTTTACTTACATGGTACTTAAACATGTATATCAGACTATATTGTAAGCCCTGTCACTTTGCGTCTGCATTATGTTGTGTAGAATAACAAAATAAAGACATGACGTCCAGAATGGATTCACGTACGGTGTGTGATTCTCCCAAAACTCCAAATTACTGCAGTCACTTTGTGGGAGACTGATCTCTGTAACCAGTCTGGCAACAACGCTAAAAGTATCACGTGTACATAAAGGGGGAAGGGACGAACACCGGTTGGACGTGTTCCCTCCCACTCCACGAGATCGGTCTTCTAATGACGTGCCTGCGTGATCTTCCATTGGAGACCATCTGGCCACATGTCTGTTACGTACTATCTTGTTCACGTTTATCAGATATGTTGATGTTTACCTCTTTATCATTTCTCGTCTTCTGGTTCTCGGGTTTTCGCAAGTGGTATTGCTGTATGCGACATACTTTTCCTTCGATTTTCTTCTAAACCACACACCTTTTACTATATGTATTTTATGTCTTTCCGCGCTTCGTTGCCTGGGGAATCGTATGCTTAATAATACCTCACACACCCTGTACGGTTTATGAGACATGCTCATAATTTGGCATTTTAATGTATAATTAGCCTTCAATTGTTCGTAGTTTCGAGCTCATAGCATGAAAATCAGTGATGGTAGCCAAATCGCCATTGAATATATCATTATATGTAACACTCATGAACATCTCGTCTCAGAGTTATGCATTTTCCCACATGATTTCAGTTGTGGATGTCTACTCCGATTGGTGTGGACCATGTGTGGGAATGGTTGGAAACCTTAAGAAGATTAAACTGGATATTGGAGGTGACTTGTTACATCTTGCAGTTGTAAGTATTATGGTTCTTGGTGAATCACAAATGAGCATAATTCTACTAGGACTTTTAAAATTAACGTGATATATTTTTCATAATTATTCTCGTAGTTCGTATGTCTAACTTCTTAATCAAATTGAGACTAAGATACATCGTCTTTTGCTTCCTTCGTATGTACGGTCATATTTATTTTATCCATGTTAGCAATGAGCATTTCTACAAAAAAAGAAATCTGTTGACCGCGAATATAGATTTAGGTATTAGGAAGTCATTTTTGAAAGCCTTTGTCTGGAGCGTGGCACTCTATGGAAATGAAACTTGGACTGTTGGTGCAGCAGAAAAGAGGAGAATTGAAGCGTTTGAAATGTGGTGTTACAGGAGACTGATGAAGATCAGATGGGTAGATAGAGTTACAAACGAAGAGGTATTAAGACGAGTGGGAGAGGAGAGATGTTTCTGGCGATTGCTAATGAAGAGAAGAGATAGGTTGGTAGGACACATAATAAGACACCCAGGAATAGCAAGCTTAGGGAAAGAAGGGTCGAGGACAAGAACTGTAGGGGTAGACCAAGGTTGGAATATGTTAAGCAGATTGCCCCGGATGTAGGGTGTGGTGGCTATTTAGAGATGAAACGATTAGCTCAGGACAGGGTGGCATGGAGAGCTGCATCAAACCAGTCAAAAGACTGAAGACTCAAACAACAACAGCAATGAAACACACTTATGTCTACTAAATGAATAAGTAGTATCGACATTTCCATTCTCTTCCTTGTAGCTGGTCACGACGCCTAGACGTACCTGGATATACATTCCCGCCGAACATTGTATTTCAAGTTCCGTTTTCTAGAGTCAATTACAGAGAATTAAGTCAAATTTACAGGCGAAAAGATGAAGGAAGTAGGAAGCAAAGTAACCAGTGACGAACGAAGCAAATAAATCAAGGAAAGCATTTCTACAGAAAAGGAATCTGTTGACATCGAATATAGATTTAAGTATTAGGAAATCATTTTTGAAAACCTTTGTCTGGACCTTGGCACTATATGGAAGTGAAACTTGGACTGTTGGCGCAGCAGAAAAGAGGAGAATAGAAGCAATTGAAATGTGGTGTTACAGGAGAATGATGAAGATCAGATGGATAGATAGAGTCACAAATGCAGGTGTATTAAGACGATTGGGAGAGGAGAGATGTTTCTGGCGACTGCTAATGAAGAGAAGAGATAGGTTGGTAGGTCACATACTGCGACACACTGGAATAGCAAACTTAGTTATGGAAAGAAGGGTCGAGGACAAGAACTGTAGGGGTAGACCAAGGTTAGAATATGTTAAACAGATTGTCTCGGATGTACGGTGTGGGTAGCTTTGTAGAAGTGAAATGATTAGCTCAGGACAGAGTGGCATGGATGGCTGCATCAAAGCAGTCAAATGACTGAAGACTCAAACAACAATGCGAATATTGGACCTTAAACATGGAGTTCGACGGCTAGGTGTTGGGTGTTGTATACCACACATAAAGAAGCGAATGCAAACGAACAGCAAAATGGCTTGCGAGGTCTTGTATTCCCACCGTCGGTATGTTAGTAGTTTTATTCAATTTTAATGCGATTAAGGTGTTTACGAAATAATATTAAGGATAGTGTGACATTGAATCCAAATTGAAGATGGTGTAATTGAATAATGATTAAAATATTCTCCACTCCACAGTGGCTTTGAATCACTGCATTCAATATCGCATTGCAATTACAATACATGTCTGTAAGTACCGGTACCATTTCCAATGGGTCCATTTGAGCGTTTCTAAACATGTGCTTGTATGGAGAAATTCATCAGTATTTGTATGGTTTGCCTAAACACACTCTACTGTGGACTGTTGTCTATCTTGCTTACCTTCTTCGGTAGCTCTACCTTTATCTATTGACTCATTATTTACGAGCAACTCGGGGCACATAGCAACTGAATGTCTTCTCCAACGCACAGCACATTTTACGTTGGCTTTACATTTCCTTGACACATGGCCAATTTTCATACACAGAAAGCAACACTTCATATTACTTAATACTTTTTGTACCGGGGAGTTAGCCGTGGTCGTTACGGTGTGGCTGCAGGCAGTCGCTCACATCCGGGAGGCGAGGAGGTTCGAATCCCCCCACCAGCAACCTTGAAGATGGTTTTCTGTGGTTTCCCATCTTCCTTCCAGGCAAATGCCGGGGTTGGTCCCTAACTATAGGCCACAGCCGCTACCTTCCAATTCCTTGTCCTTACATTAACACTTTCCTCCCAAGACAACACTCCACATGCGACGGTACTTGTAGCTCACCCAATGGGTGTCCGTCTAGAAGCAGCTAAAAACCTCTGGCGAGCCGAATATGTCCTCGGACACTCCTGACACTAAAAGTCATACGCTATTTTTTTATAACAAAAATAAAATTAAAAAAAAACTTCTGATTATCTGCTAGGTACATTCACTGTGCTCTATAGCAACTGACACTACAGGATGAGTACCATCGCAAAATACACAAGAATTTAATTTAATATCTGTTCATCAGACCAGAAGCAGTAGGAATATTACCTTCTTTGAAACCACCCACAACATACAAGTTCATCGCAGCTCATCCCAGCTGAAGCGAGATTAATAAGGGGTACTTGCAATTGAAATGAAATACCGTACTATAAGTATTTATTATATTGGTACACCTTAGTCAATAATAGTGAAAGAAGTATAATTATGTTATACAAGTATCGAGCACATTGTGGCCTTCTTCAGTAACTGTCTTAAGTTAAATAAACTAATAGAAATACGAGCAAAGTTGATTCTAAAATTAATTAAAGCTGATTCATTATTTTCATTAAAAAAAGTAAAACAAAAAGACAGATCTGTTAACAAAGTGTGCCTTAAATTGAAGATACAGTAGGCTACTTTAAAATATATATATTTTTAAATATGTTTTATAATAGGAAGATTTTTATTTTATTTTAAATATCTTGTGAACAATTTTCATATGATGAATGGTGCTCTTTGCTGAGGGGAGCATGCGTGAGGATGACGAAAAGTCAGGAATATGGTTATTGAAATCTGTTGTAATTACTCCCTGCTTAATTGAAATATCTGTATATGGTGTGTAAGGTCGTTAATTGAGAAAATTGCGTGGATTATATTGTGAAGATTGATTTTGCGTTGGTTTTAAGATGGGGTCATTGAAAATAATTTATATGATTAATTTGATAGCATTACGTATACATGTAATTTACTAAATACCGTACCGATACCGGTAACTATTTTTTTTTTTTTAAATGTCTTGAGCGGAAAAGAGGTGATTGTCGTTGAAAGACTTCAAGCCATCCTTCCAAAATAGATATTTGAGAAATAATTATTTTAAATATTTTTCTTGTTTTTACTACGGAATGCAGTACTATTTTCTAAAACAAATATTACATTAATTTAGCAGAAAACCAAACACTTTCTATTTTGAGCGAATTTCACATTTCAAAACCGTTAAAATGTGTATGTACAAGTCATAAAACATGGTGAGCGTCTGTATCAAATGTTAATAACAACTAATTTTGATTCCATGAAATCTCATTCTAATGTTCAGCTCGCAGTTATATGAAGAGTATCGGAAAATGCAAACAACCTATATGCTATGAATTTGATAAATCAATAGCAAAAAATTTGCTCCACCATATTCGCCAGGAAGTGCAGTCTACTAGTTCAGCATTTGAGCTTTTATGTCTTCTATATGGGAGCCTGAAACAGAAAGCTTCTGTCTAACACCAAGAAGGTCATGGTGGTCACGTACTGCCCCCGTAAATTGAATTATTCAGGGACAAAATGAGAGTATTGTCCGTCCCCATGATAAAATTTAACTAGCAAATATAATTTCTGGAAGTGTGACACAAGAGTGTAGTGTTACAAGCTCGAGACTGTGGGAGAACCCGATCACGTGATATATTGCACAATGGACGCTTCTAGAAGACTATTCTTAGCATAGCAACAGCGAGTTTGGAGATTAATATTATAAATATTGTTATAAATTATGCTATTGGCTCCCAGCTCAGAGCCAATGAGAACAGGTCTTATTGAAGACGGGATCAACTTTTATTACACAATATGATGAAATTACGCATTTAGGCCCTTAGAAGAAGATTTTCTTATTTGGTAATGAAGAGAATATTAAGAGAAATTATATCTGATACTTTAAAAACCACAGATCGGTTAATCTACGCAGTAATAAACATTAGTAATCTACGCGCTAAAATTATGGTGGGAGATTGATATGGCCGCCAAAAATTCGACTTGGAGAGGGAGATCCAAGGATCGAGGTTCTTATTCCAGCAGACTTTGAAGAGTGAGGAAGTGATTTTACTGGGTTAACGGAGATCCCAAAGCTTAGTCCGAGTGCGACGACTGTCGACTTGTGGAGACGCGAGTATAGCTAGGTGGAACGGTAGAGATCACCGCACTTCCATTCTGTGTGAAGTTGCGAGGAACATAGTATTGATTATATCTCATACAATATTGAGATTTGAAGTTAAATAAGTGAACACATATTAAGAACAGGTCGCCTACTATATAGTGTGGAAAGTCGAGTGCTTAAATATTCACCGTTTAGACAATATCAGCCTGTCAAGTTAGATTTCCAAATGTGTTGGAAATAGAGCTGAAGATTATTATAAATTGCAAAGTGAAGTTGGCGAACGCAGTTCAAGTGAACAGTGGCGGAGGACTTTTAATATTGGCGCAAAACATAAACATTAATAGAATGACTATAATTATTCTTCAAACATTATCATTCAACTTAATTAATATTGTTGATATGATGAACTAAACAGTCATGCGCCAGAGACATATTCAATAACCGAAGTTAAGATACAACGATGGAGCTTCGTTAGACAACGTATTCTTGAATACAGACGTGGTGTACGGTCCATCTTGTGCATTTTCGTCAGTCTACGAACACTAATATAACATCAATTAGCAATGGAAACATTTCATTCACTATTTATATGAATATTTCCATAATTATATTCCAATGATAAAGCCGAGACATATTTACGACGGAGAATGGAGACTTTACAGAAGAGATTTGTCAAGATGCTAGGGAAAGGTAACCCAGCAACCCAGAAGAATTTGCCAGAAGGATGTCGTGCGAGCCCAGGCGAATGTTGGTGAATTCCAGAGAGAGACGTTTCTTATCTCTGAGGTCGCAGATCCGAGGTTCGAATGCAGATCCATCTCAGTGTCTTGTACTGACGAAACATCTCAAGTATTGTGGCAATACTTACATTGATCTTCAAGTTTTCGTCTAAATAAGGTATTAGTGTATCTCAATTGTTATATAGAGCTTGATTAGTGACATTCTGAGCCAGCGATCTTATTCCATATTTTCGGCGATCTTATTCCATATTTCTATATTTTCACATTTCATGTATTTCAGTGCTTTTATGTAGTTTACACTTCAGATGTGTGTTGAGATTTTTATGCTGCAAGATTATTTAGAAGATGATTGCATTTCATCTATTGTTCAATTTTATTCAACGGATCAGTTGTGGAACTGACATTAAAATTTTGTTTGAGGAATCATATTGCCTCATAGGAGACTAGTCGTTTCGACTCTCGAATTTTAATAATTTCATTTAACCAAGTATTCTGACATTGTGTCATAGCTACAAATTAAATTCTTACTAAATTTAATTTGAGCACTTTAATGTAACGACATGATGAACCCGCTGAGCTAAGGTTCATGTGATATTTTTTATAACAGCACATTTATGATGGGATGTAGTACCTTTGAACACACCCAGAAAGCCACGTGGAGCTGAGAGCTCACGCTATACTCTTTGAAGTAGCGGTGAATCGCACTTTTGACTTTGGTGAAGTCTGCTAATTATTTATCTGAGGTCTTATTAATTAATTTTATCTTTCCACAAGACTCAGAATATTTCATTTCGTCATGCTGCATTATTAAAACATTTTGGAGAATGTTATTTTCGCTTAAGGTAAGGTAATACCCTTGCAGATACGCAAACAAGAATGTAAGTAGTCGCTCAACGACTTCGTTTTGACGACCTACTTCCTCGAGTAACCCTGTGCCTTGCACTACGTCTGGAGAATCCGCCCCGTGTAGGCGTGAAGTTACATCCGTCTTGTAAGACGTAGAAAATATCCGCTGTTTAGCGTGGAAATTGTTATCTGTTGCCATCGAGCACGAATACGTTATAATACGAGTGATAAGTAATAATTGTTTAGTGAATTATTTGCACTACATCTGGAAAATACGCCCTGTGAAGGCGTGCAATTATAGCCGTCGTGTCAGACGTGAAAATATCCGCTGTTTAGCGTGGAAGTTATCATCGGGTGCCATCGTGCACGAGTATTCTATAAATCAGTGTTATTTATGCACAGTGAACAACAAGAAGCATATTGTGTTATAATTGGCAAGTATAGTGAATTTTCTAACATTACCGTAACACCACATTTTCATACCCACGTGTTTGTGGAGGGCCGAGAGCCTGGTGAAAAATATAGAGGTAAACGTGTTATAACTACTTTAAATAAGTGTGATTATGAATGTACAGTATATTTGAATTGCCACAGTGAATTTTTCAATTACAAAACGACGCACATATCACGGATGCCACGTGATGTAAAAGTGGCGTCAGTACACGTGAAGAACCATAGAACAGTACTTGCTCACGTATTATTCAATATCTGCGAAGTAAAGGCTGTGTTATCCATTGCAATTAAAGCCTGTAACATATTCAACGAACATTGTGATTTTTTTGAAGTGAAAGAATGAACTACTACACGATTTATTCAACCACCCACGTGATCAAATTATTCTACACCATGTTTGAGAATAACATCATGGGCTAATACCGCCATGGTATGAGGGTGATGTATCTATTGGAACCAGCATGATGGTGGAGCTTCCAGAACAGCGAACAAGGAGGAAGGAACCCAGGATGCCATTCCTAGGCATGCCACGTACATCCACGAAGTTATCGACAGGAACAGATCGAACCCTGGTCTTTGGAGGAGTCCAGATGGGGATCCTGATGAGGATGATGCCGTTCCGGAAAGCCAGGGATGAATTTGTACAGCCCTTGTTGTCGAACAGAGGGTTGAGTGAGAGCTCATCCATTTCGTGAGTTTTTGTACACCCTTTTCTTGTTCTAGTTTCTGGTGGTATAGTAGGTTTAATGTAGTTTGTGAACCAACCGAACTCAGTGACAGCCATTTTTATAGGTAGGAAATGTAACTAGTCTAATTAGATGTCATTTATTTCAGTTAGAGTGAGACACCCTTGGGTCAGACATTTTGGTCAACCCTGGTGCAGCTTGATGGACGTCGTTAGAACGTCAATGCCTATCTCTTGCTAAACGTGACCGTAGTCATTTGAGGCTACTTTGTTTAACCCTATTTGGGGTGATTTTTCAAGTCTTTGCAGACTTTTCTTTAACTGCGTTCTTTGCAGCCAGTCATTGTTACACCCCTGACTTCGTTAGAACAGTCGTATCATTTAGGTAATCGACTGTAATTACCAGTTTTGTAACTGCATTATATTTCATTTGAGATGTTGCTCAGAAGCCATCAGGTCATGTGTGGACCTTATAAGTAAAAGGAATGTTTCGTTGTCTAGCATCGAACCCAGTTCCCAACGTATCATTAAGCAGATCCAGAGTGTGGAATCTGCGTCACAATTATTATTTTGTTAGTGTCATGTGAAGACACGTATTTATTTGATGTCGTACAAGCAACTACTGAAGTTATATCTTTGCGAGCAAAGAGCTCCAGCAATGTGACATTGCTGTCATTTAGATGTCTTTGGTTTGAAAGACGGAATTATATTATTGTATTCAGATTTATAGCGTGTTTTTTATACACGTATTTTTCGAGGTTTATAACCTATGGTAAAGTTTTTATGATAAGGCCAGTTGTACAGTTTTTATTTTGCTTTAATCGCCGGCCTTGATAGTTAGTGTGTCGTGTCCGACAGCGCAGGAATGTTGCAGCCTGCGGCGACACAAACTGGTTTGTGACCCAGTGCCCTTGAGAGCACGCTTGTATTGTGAGACAGAACTATTTTGACAGAGGACAGAATACTTGTTGTATTCGCTCTTCCTTTCATTGCAATTTAGCTCATGGAACCCAGTGTCCGACCTTGTATTTGATCACATGTTTTTATAGATTGTTTTTTGTTAGTTAAGCGCACTTTTGCGTGTACCGTCGTTTGACGTGTACAGTTATGTCAGGTTTTCTATAGTATGTTGTAGGCGATCCTGTTATAGGAGATATTTGTTGTATGAAGGTATTTGTGTGTACCTTGTCCGGGATTGTTCCCGTTGACCAGATGTTATTGGAGGGTGACTGAGTGCGCAGGCCCATCCCAGAGTTATTGAACGCGAGATGTGCGCCGCTGGTAACTTGTGTTATTGTGTGTCCGAGTTGTTATTGCTCGTTGATTGTATTCCGAATTTTGAGTCGAGGCTTTTGGTGGAGATTGATCTCAGTGGAGACACTCCGTGCCCAGGCTATTGTCAGTATTATTCGCCATAAACCAACGATAAACCTAAACCGACATCTTAATAATAAAACGCATAATTTTGGTAAAACAAAAGCTAACTAACGAATTCTTTCTATCTAACTTTGTTCTTTTGCATCTGGAACCTGCTGACATGGCCGTGCTAATGGAGGTATTTCCTTTTGAGGGAATGACTAGGACAGCTGACACTTTTGAAGCGACCTGAAGCATGCTCGAACCTTGAGTTCGTAGCTTGTGGAGCGCAGGCCATGCGATGTTAGACGTAGTCTTAACTACGCAGTCGTCACCGTAACTACACACATTAGATGACTATGTCTTACAAAGAGTAAACCAAGGTGCAGGCAGGCATTTTAATAAAACTGTTGTCTCTTATTAATTATTTATGATGTACAAGTGTATGAATCCTACATGTTACCCTATTGTGTGCTGTTAGCACCTAGTTCCTAAGAATAATTAAATGTTTTTTTTTACATGGCTGATCACTTAGCTTTCAATGTAATTGTTTTCTGTTACGGACGTCATCGCCGTAAATTTTGTTAATTGATAAGATTTAGCTAGATGAATTAACGTTAAATGTAAAAGCGGAGATGGTATCATCCTAACTTAGATTTGTTTTGCTACCCTGTTAAATGTAAATTCAGATATTAGCTTGATCTTGTAACTTGACCTAGGGATTTGCGTCGTACCATTTTCCTAGTGTTGCTGTTGTTGCTTTATTATTGTGAGATAGATCTTTCGCGAGGGTTTTCCGTAACTTCTCAGGTAGGGACCTGCTCTTTATTTTTGTTTGTTTATTAGCTTGCGGATTAGCCGATTGAAACCCTCCGAACTAGGCTAGGGGCTTGTGAATTTTAACAATAAATTATCAAAGTGTTTTACATAAGTCTGGATGTTTATTTTCTCAGTCTAGGTTTTAAGGTGAACCTTTCCTTAGGCAGTCTAAGACCATCGTCACCATGTACCACGATCCCTGTGGACTACAGATTCTCGTGCCGCTTTGGCCTATTAGGAAGTTCACCTGATCCTCACGGCAGTTATGTCCGATGGGTGAGATGTTAGGGAAGTCATTGCGGTTGTTGGCTATCCTGGCAGCTCCACCGACGGTCTCATAAAATGGCGCCCAACTCATGTGCCGGCGTTAACGTGGTGACCGTCAGTTCCATGTTATTTAGGAGGATCTTAATGTTGATTAATGGTAGATTGACAGGACTGGGATGAACTTAGAAAGTCGTACTGCAGATCAATTGACCGCATGGCATTCATGCTTGATAGAAGTCCATGGGGTGAGGCTTTAGTGTTAGATAAATGAAGGATAGGATTTTCTTTGATGATGCCTCATCCTGTGTAAATGTAATACTTTGCTTTGCTCGCCGTTGTCTTTTAAAATGTAGAAGCACTTAGTTTGCATACTCCAACTGTACTCGTGATATTTATATAAATGAAACAAGCTTTATACCACCAAGTAACTAATCATAGCTGTAAGTTCCATTAGATATTGATCCCTCACTTTCTCATATATATTTCTTGTCAATGGATGAGGAAACTATTCGTCGTGTGTTTGGGGAGATGATGGCAGGTGTTAATGCCAACCTCCAGCAGATTACTGCTAAAATAGGTACAGTAAGGACTGATTTAGGTGAAGTCCGAGGTGACTTAGGTCAGAATACTCAAGCTGTCAACACTGTAAGTGGTCATGTGGACCAAGTTAGACAAGACTTAGAGGTTAACACCAGGTCCATAAACAATGTTAGACAGGACTTAGAAGTCAACACCCAGTCCATAAACAATGTGAGTGGTCATGTGGACCAAGTAAGACAAGAGGTTAACACCCAGTCAGTTAACAATGTTAGGGCTGATTTAACACAGGTCAGGGCCGACATGGACGCATATAGAGTCGAAGCTAGGAATGATCTTACGGCAGGTTTAGCATCTGTTAGGGTTGATGTCATAAGACACCATCAGGAGGCTAACCAGCGTATAGATTGCTTAACCGACCAGATGAATAGAGCTAGGGAGGATGTGCAGACCCGATTGGAGGAGAACACAGCTCAAATTCGAACGACAATAAACAGAGTCCAGATAGATACGAGAGCCGACCTGGAGCACACTCGAGAAGAATTTGGGACTCGATTGACGCACATCGAGGGATTTATGGACACTGTAAAAAGGACATGGCAACCATGAATATTGGACTGATTTTGATGAGAGGTGCTGCCAATGCTGTGAATAACAACGTCAAGACGATCGTCGATGGCATGATAGAAGTCAAGGACGAATTAAACACCAATAGGAGGAATATTACGGAGTTGACAGAAACCGTAGCAAGCCTGCGTGAAATAGTTGACGTTCATCGTGAGGAACATAAAATCGATTTCATTTTATTGAGAGGTGACCTCAACGAGCACAAGACCACAATGGAGGCTAAGGTAGCCGAGGTCAGAGATGATGTTGGAAATATCCAAGAGAACGTGTCGAAGGTCGAAGGAGAAATCGATTCCTTACAGAAACGATTCGAGGAAGTCGCGGTAACTGAGAGGTTAGACCTTAGCTATAACCACAGGACGGCCATACGCGAAGTAGACACGAACCTCAAAGGGAAAGTCGATAGGATCGGGCTACAACTTAACGACTTAGGTAACAAAGTCACAGCTAGAACCATCTCAGGACTCGAGGTCATTGAAAGACGTCTGGACAGACTTGAGACTGGAGAGAGACACTTACCCTCACAGATGGGAAACTCCCAGGAAACACCAGTATCTCAATCCGCAGGGATGATGCCTACTCATTTCCAACCCAGCGCACCTATAACCGCAACCATCACAATTCACTGGTTCAGCGCAAAGTCAAACTTTGAACTTTGACGCCCATCCTTTTCAACCAGCACCCAATCGACTTAGTCATGAAACGAATACACCTACGCATAACTACATGCAGAATTCATTTAGACCCGCGCATACGCAGGGAAATGTAACTATAATCCGTTCGAGAGAGGAGCAACCAGCTCGCTTCTCTGGCACTGGAAGTGGTATTACTCCAGTTGAATTTCTGGCCAACGTAGAAAGCTACTTGAGAGACACTATGTTAACTCCGGAGAGGGAGCTCCGAGTTATAGAGCGTTTGCTTGAGGGGCAAGCCAGCACCTGGTTTAGAGCTTTCAGATACTCGTTTATAAGCTACCAGGATTTCAAAGAGGCTTTGTTAAGAACTTATTGGTCGAGCGACATCCAGCAGAGCATCAGAGCTGAGATGCACACTCGCAGATACAGCTCTAATACTCCAACGCGTTATGCGAACTACTTCGCGACCCAGCTTGCGAAGCTTCGTTGTCTTCAACCCCCGTTGTCTGAACAAGACCTAGTAAACACCATCGTTTGGCAATACCCTGCGGACGTGCAACGCGTATTGATTGCTGCAGGGGCATCCACTTTTCAGCAGTGTGACCAAATCCTGCGACGGTTGGATGCAAACACGGAACAGTTCCCGACACACCGTCAGCAGAAGGCTGACAGGCGCGAGGAGAGACATGTCAACGTAACTACTGTCGACAAAGTGAGCCAGACGCCACAACAGACGCAAACCCAAGAGAGCTCTGGGCAACGTAATAATTATAACTATGGCCGAAGAGAATGGAACAACACTCCATATGCAAGGGACCAGCGAGATGACCGTCGTAGTCATTGGAATCGGCGATTCGACCGAGGGACGAACGACGACCGTCGTCACGAAAACGACCGCCGAGGGAATAATGGTCGAAACCAACAGCACGGAAGTATCCGTAGGGACTACCGTTACAGTAGAGGGTATAACAGAGATCGAGAGCCCAGATACCAGCCCGATAGAGATTGGAAAGGAAGAGCACGGGAGAGCCGTGAGTATCTTCAACAACTCAGAGAATCACAAATCCGAGAAGAGGGAGATCAGAACCGAACTCCGAGGGAAGACTCGCGCTCCAAAAAGAACAATCAGAAGACTGTCGAAGCTGAAATCCACTGCATAGAGCCGGTGATGGACAAGCGACGATTTGTCAAGACTTCCGAGAGGATGGACGATGCCAGAAAGGCAAAGGAACGACGATATTACGAGGATGAAGATGGGATAGGAGAACTCTTCGAAGAAGACTCCGACTGAAGAACAGTATCTTCGAGGGAGATTCTTGCTGACGAACGACGCAATCCAAGAAAAGAACCACTTGTTGAAGGAGACCTTGTCCTTATAAGGAGACCCGGAATTTCAAGTCCTATAGACCGCATATATGGGAAATTTCTGTCTTTATATTATGGCCCTAGTCCAATCCGACAGCCTTTGAACAATGGAAGTTATGTGATTTAAGACATTAGGACAGGAGAGCGCATTGGAACCTTCAATGCAGCTAATCTAAAAAGATATCACTCATGAATGAACTTTAAGTCAAATAAAAATGTCGTCCCAACATTTTATTTGAAACGACGGAGAGGCAGATGAACCCGCTGAGCTAAGGTTCATGTGATATTTTTTATAACAGCACATTTATGATGGGATGTAGTACCTTTGAACACACCCAGAAAGCCACGTGGAGCTGAGAGCTCACGCCATGACGAATAGAAATAAACAGTGTCATCACTCCGCTACTTAAGCATTGTAGTTCATGGTCCAGCCAGTGTGTGGCGCGGAAGTCGCGCCGAACCATAAGCACGTGTGACAGTAACACACGAGGTTAGTACTGTAATATCCTGTGAGCGAGAAGTCATATTATTCGAGGGAATTTGTTTCTTTGTAATAGTTTACGAATGTCTCTGCAGTGCTTTGTGTGTGCAAACAACTAAGTTTTCTGTTGTTTCGGGAAAATGTCGTAATGTTTTGTTCCTGGAAGTAAATCGGGTTACGAAGAAAATCTGATGGTAGACATTTTTTCACACCGCCAAAAGAAACAAATCTGTTTGCGAAATGGGCGAGAGTTATTTCGTGGAAAGATAAGCAATTGTCGATCAAAAATAGAATCTGAGACGTGCGTTTTTCGGAACATTTAATTATTGTAAAGGCGGACTGTTTCGTAGTAATCTATGAGAACGTGGAAATTCCTCGCGTGAAGTGGAAATTAAAACAAGGATCAGTACATCACATTTTTCAAAATTTACCGAAATATCTATCCACTGATGTAAAATCACGAAAGGCGCCCAGAAGGATACGGAATGAAGGCGGCCTTCCATGGTTACTTGTTCTATTTCGTGCCATCTTTACCTAAAACGAAAAAAAAAGTCTTAATAATAAAAGGCCTAAAATAATAATAGTTGTTGATTCTTTAGGGACTTAACGACATCGTGGTCACGTAGCCCCGTGTGTTTGGGTTTGTTTAGAATTCGTCTGATAACCTGTGTCTGTAGTAGTGTGTGTATTTGGAATTGAGGTAGGATTTGGGCAGGAAGCGGCCGTGTCCTTCAGTTAGGTACTGTCCCCGATCTCAGGATAGTAGGCTGTCAGATATCCGCCCCCTCAATCGGATTGCCAATAATCAAACGCACCGGCACAGCTACATCAATGAAAATGGCACTGACAGATACTATCGAGATTAGAGCACAATAGTTAACAAGAAATTATTGTGGAACACACCAAAATATACGGGGGTTCATACTTACCTTTACTTACCTCTTAAATTTATCTCGGGGACTGGGTTGTCAACTGGATCACTTAAAGCGTGCCCACACAATAACCTCCACCATGATATTTAAAATGAACCATAACGAAGACGAGAAACTTTAAACTGCACAATAATTTATTTCACATAAAGAATGAATTTAACAAAAATAAAACAACAAAATCCACGTGGCAATCAGAAGTCATTGTCCACATAACTATGTCCTCCTGTAGAACTTGTATACTCTACATACAATGTTTCAGCTTTCTCAAGCTCAAAATAACGTAAAAAAATAATGCACTTGGAATGGAAACGGGATTTGGGACGAGACACATATATCAATTGTTTTGCGTGTTTATATACTTCATATTTTATTTATAGCCACAAGGCTATTATGGAGACGTCCTTGGCCTCTATCATACAGTTGTCCGGGCCAGCTGCAATGCACCTGCATCGTCAAAGTGGACTCACCTGTCCGTTCAACCCTAGCATAAGCGAGTTACATCAGAGCCTAGCTCTCCTTTTCAAAACACGTTAAATGTCCACATCTCAACTGAAATATTATCACGCAAATCCTTTAAATGCTCCATTCAAACACCAGTGGATTACTCCAACAATCCCAAATCATGTTTAATTGTTCAATCCACATGTTTAATTAGCGTTGTTTAGAGTATAAAAACAAAACTCTTAATGTTAATAACAAAAGTTCATTAATTATTTATAACAATAATAAATTGTTTATAACAATGTCAAACGTCAATAAATTTTTTTTATACACGCCTCTATTAATCCCTTTCATTTCAAATTATTTGACAAAGATATTTACAAAATTATTTTACAATATTTATATTGTTTATATTATTTATACAAGAAATACATTAAACCACACGTTTATCCGGTTGATAATTACTCAAATCGTGGTGATATAATCGACCAATGAAGGTTAGTTATATTTAACTGTCAAATTCAGGTTTAATAAGGTTTAATAATTATTATTAATATTTGTGACGGTAACCTCCATTCAAAATCTTCATCTCAAATTATTTAACACTCTTGTTAACTTTAACAGTATCTTCACATGAATAACTTTCAAAGAACCAGGACAATACATTCAGCGGAAAAATACTTCGCTCAAAACGCACAAAATTGCTCAACAATAGGCCCAGAATTCATCATATATCTTCATATATATGGCATCAAAATCTTCCAAGTTACATACAAAAACCTCCACTCATAAATTCAACAACTTCATTTATTACTGTGGGAACCTCCTTCATTATTCAAGGGCATTACTCATCAGCGGCTTTTACATGTCCACTGAACTAACGATTATACATCCATTGTTCCTCTTCAAAAATTCTTATATTCATCAATTGTATTAATGTCTGTTATTATTTAACCTTCGTGGGTTTCATTCATGAATCGATATGAAGTAAAAATTTGCCAATCACAAATAAATTTAATAGCAAATACGATTAGACACTCCTCCCTGGTCTATCAAAATTGAGATTAATATCTTCAAAGTAATGCAGTATAAAAATACTATCTTCAATAAAAGTTCATCTAAACTGCATAAATAGTCGAATAGAATACAATTAGACTGTGGAATGCAAACATTATTGTTCCAATCTAGAATTGAGAAAAACTCCTATCAAATGTTCATTACAATGGTGTATTCAATAAATCGTAATCAAAGTTCATATTTCATAAAATTGTCTATAATGCAATGATAAATGTCTATGTTGCAATCATGTTCATAAGACGACTAGTATTTCAAAGATCGTCGATAACGTAATAGATTTTAACGCTCTAAAATCTTTTAATCATTCTTCTTTCTTGAGGATGACAGAAAATTGGTCAAAGTAATTTACTGAATAGAATTACTTTAATAAATCGACACGCTGTCTGAATTCAAATCTGCCATAGCAAATCGTTAACTTTACAGTCAAATCGTGACTACAAAAATATGCAAATTACTGAAAGAATCTAAATTATCAGTCTCAACTGATCCAAAATTATTTAACTATGCCAATGACATAACAATGTCTCAACAAATCGTAGAAAAAGGCATAAATCATCGAAGTGTACTGAGTACAGAAATGTCAATCAAGAAAATGGGGCAAAAGATAGGACAAAAAATATGGGAAAATGGTTGCTCAGATATCGCTACATGACTCAAATAATACAAGAAACGTTCACGACTACCTTATCTGTTGATTGAAGTTCTAGAGGAAAGTTTCCCAAAGAAAACTGCTGTTGGTTCCAATTCACCAGCGTCAAGATGTGCTCCGTCCTCGAACCTGGAATCAGCGTCCTCGGAGAATCGAACTGCTTCCTCCTCCGGAAATTGCACTGCTCCGTGTATACGAAAGACATCCTTCTGGCAAAACTCTTCTTTATGAGCCGGGTCCACCCTGGCCTCTCTTGAAAGTTCCCTGAAGTTCCAGTCGTAATTCGCCATGAAGTTTATTGCAGTTATTTCCGCAGAAATATTCATAATCGTGGAGTATGAATATTTCCTCTGTCATTTGATATAATTCAGCGATGGATTCACGATGCATGAGTGTAGTTGGATGTTCACTACATGCTCGCTTTTGTAGAAAGACGATTAACGAAGTTCCATGCTGCTACTTCACTCCATCGATATATGTCCCAATTGCATTAAAGCCTTAGCCTTCCATCTTCACTTCTGTTATAATCATTGAAAGCACTGTCAGATTATAATGTTCCATAATAGAATGTATCGTTGTAACACCAAACGTATTCTCCAATATCACGGTTGTAACACGTGTCAGCCGTAGTGTATACTGTGGAAATTTAAAAGTGCCTCTCAGGTGGCGAGAAAATCACTTTTGCCTGCAGCCTTAAAATGCCAATATCTTTTAAATTATAACTGCGAAATTGTTCAAATCTTCTACACACCTCAATGTTGTACTGCCCAATTGAATTATAATAAAGGCAGAAGTTAACTCTTTATATCTTATCTGGTAGAAACGTTAATGTGAGCGTTACAACTTCACCTAGTTTCGAACAGCGTAAAATGGAACTGCTCCGTGTTCGTTCGATGCGCCGGGCTTTAACCACACGCTAAAGACGACTCGCTTCACTTATTCACTCGAAAATGACTATATAACATCAGAAATATATATGCGTTATCAGCGGTATGAGAGATATGAGAGATATGAGAGCTCCTCTATCCTGTGCACGACCTTTTATCAACTTCTTAAGGGGCGTATCCATCCCTTCCATAGCCTGTTGCTCCGTCATTGCTAGAAGTTTTAACTTTGGCTATACTTGACGGATTTTCAAATTTCAAAAACTCAAAATTAATTTCTTCAAAATTCCAAATCAATGCCATAACTGAAAATAGTTTTCCACAAATCTGCATGCCAAAAGTAATTAAATATCGTAGTTTCAGCAATCTCCGTCTTCCTTCCAAACTATCGTTCATTGGTTCGAGTCTCTCCTCCAATAGCGTAACTTCTTCCTTAGCACGATACCTTGTTTCCTGCGACTGCGTCGTAAATTTCAGATCTTTCTCGAACAAAATCATGACGTCACCAAGAATCTCAGCTCAACCAGCCTACTTGCATGAAATCTGCGTCATCCGTGCCTACGTCATGAATATACACGTCACAACTATGACATCCATAACTTTATTCATTTTTGCCAATACAGCCATCGTGGTCTCAATATAATTCAATTTACGGGGGCATTCTCCCTTCACCACGTTTTAAAAACAGTTGCAAATTGTTTTTAAACTCTGTGTTATAAATATCTCAATTCATTTGAACACGAAATTGAATTATTATTGGCTTACTCTTACATGATATTTCTTCTATGTTCCTTAATCATAAGTCTCTTCTTCTCTGGTTTGTGTGTGGCAATGTATTCTCTCCTTTCTACTTTCTCTTCTGTCCTGAATTCCTGTTTTCCAAGTTCTGCTGACTTGTAGAAGGACCAGGATCGATCACTACGTCCTGTCTTTTCTTTTGGTTTTCAGCTTCCTTTTCTCGTAATTCCTTCAGATACTGCTGACTTTCTTTCTCTCTTTCTTGATACTTGTCGGGTGTCATAACCTGACCTTGAGAATTCTGATTCTGATTCTGATACTGGTTATTTCGATTGTAGTTTCTATTATAACCATTGTTATAGTATCTACCTCTTCCGTTGTTATAATTCCCTCTATTATTATTCCAGCCTCGTCTTTGCTGATATGGACGGTAACCTTGCGATCTGTTGTTGCGGAAATAATTATTCCTGTGAGGACCTACATTTTCAGTTTTTTCTTCATCAGGCTTATCAGTTTGCTGCACTTGATCCATGTAGACTGTATTAACGTCTTTGAATTCGTGCCTCTGACCTTTTTGTACCAAATTTGGCATTGGACTCGTGTAGTCAAGCCTTCCCAATAATTCGTCCTTACTGGTCAAATCTCTGATATTTGACGATATGATCAGTCTTCTTACTTCCACAGGCAGCATACGTGAAATCGCATCTATCAACTGCTCTGTTGACAATGGGGGTTGCAAATATCTCAAGCGTGATAACTGACTCGTGAAGAAATCAGCGTACCGTGTTGGAAGAGTACCTGAATACTTCCTCGAGTATACCTCAGCTCTTAATGAATTCTGAGCTTCTATTGACCAGAATCGTTTTATCAGTGCCTCTGCAAATTCGTCAAAATTGCTGAAAGTGTACCGAAATGCTCTAAACCATTCGAGGGGTCCTCCAGCTAGAAATCTTTCTACGATTCTCATCTCTCTCTCTCTAGGAATGTGGGCTTCTATGAAATAGTCTTTAAGATTCCTGATATATTCAATCGGTGTGAGACTATCAGTGTTGCTAAATTTTTGAGGTTTGTCTTCAAAATTACGGATGACTGTCACATTTCTCGGATATGAATCCATATAATGTTTCCCACTATCACGATACTTCCATTCAGGTTCAATATTCCGATCCTCTTCTTCTTCCCTGAATCTGGATATACGTTCCTCAGGACTAATATCTCTCTCTTCTGTAGCGAGGTTACATCTTCTCACGTAATTTCTATCCTCTTCACCAGTCAATCCTTCAATATCCTTGTCCGTGATTTCCGTGATGACTTTCCTAATCAACTCTTCCTTATAGGTTTCCATCATGCTAGCTTCTCCTAGTTTCAAATTCTGCAGTTTGCTCGTAGTTTCATTAACATCAGAGACAACCTTATGAATCTGTTCCTCTAACGCAGTTTTTAATGCTTGCACGTCCTGACCTATTTGAGTTCTATCCTCTACCTGCTTTTCGGATAGCGAATCCATCCTTACATTCAAGTCTTTCCTAATCTGAACTACTTCATTATTTATGTCTACTTGTGTACTGGCAAGTTTTCTTTCAATTCGCTCCTGAATCTGATCGACATGTTCCCCACTTGACCTGTTCCATTCATCTTTCCAAACCGTTACATTTGCAGTTAACATTTCCGCGATATCTACTTCAATGTCTTCCTTAAGTAAACGATTGTGATCTAATACTTGGGTTCTCATGACCTCTACATCGTATTTTAAACCAGCTAAAGAAGCTGTTGTCCTAACAGACTCGTCAACTAATCGAGTTGTTAATGCACTAATGTTACGAGTACAAAGCGTTTTTGAAGTTTCAATTTCTTCCCTAACTTTGTTAACATCAGTCTGAACTTTAGCAATGTCTACAAAAACAGTATTGACTTCTACTTGTATTTTATTGATATCGCTTTGCATATCATTAACATCTGAATGAATATTATTGATGTCAACTTGGACATTTGACACATCAGTTCGAGCATTTCTAACCTCTCTTTGAACTTCCTCTACTTTGTCTTGTACAGTAGCAACATCATTCCTAACAACAATTACTTCAGCTCTAGCACATGAAATATCACCCCGGACATTGGCAACATCAAGATTCAACATAGTAAGATCTTTCTGTACCTTAGAAACATCAATTTTAACCTCAGAAACATCTTTATGCACATTGGATAAATCTTTATGGACATTGGACACGTCTGTGCGCATGTCAGTTACAGCATTCTCGATTCCCTGGGTATTGATCTGTAAACGCGACACATTATTTTCTAAGTTTGCAGAACTGGTCTGAAGAACTTTCAAACTTTCATCCATTCTACTAGCATTCTCCTCCATCATCTGCTTCATACTGCTAGCATTCCTAACTTCCATCTCCTTCATATTGTTGGCCATCTCCTCCAACATTTTCTTAATACTTTCATCTGCCATTTCAATAATATTTCAATAATAAACTGCTTTAGGGACATACATCAAACAGAGCAAAATAACAACATCTGAGCAACATTTTTCACCATATATAAATTTGAGCAATTTTCTGTCTTAAATCTAACTTATAATTACCTTATAATTAACCTTCGTAGACACTTCATGTTGAAATAAACTCAAGCACATGTTCAAGTTTCTTTGGTTCATTTTAAAATATCCTAACACAAATAATTTACATTTACAATCCAAATAGTTTAATTTTATCTTTAATATGACTACTCATGTCATAAGCCGGTCAAATAAAATAAGATTCCAGATCATAGGCGATTTTTCTAAGTTTCCAGCCTATTTACCCTCTCTCAAGTTGTATAAGATCTGATCTTTTCTGAGTGTAATTTTCCTAATACAACACAACATTTTATTCCTATATAATCACACTCTCAAATTCTACAATTGGCTAAGACATCTAACAAAGAATCAACCTCTTTATTTGAGTCTTCACAATCCCTTTGACATCGATAACTTGGTAATCCAATGTTATTCGAACACTCCAAAATTGCGGTGCCAATTCTACTGCAATAACTTGGTAATCCAATGTTTTGCTGAACGTGCCCCACACTTTGATTGCGCCAATCCTACTGTCCCCGATCTCAGGATAGTAGGCTGTCAGATATCCGCCCCCTCAATCGGATTGCCAATAATCAAACGCACCGGCACAGCTACATCAATGAAAATGGCACTGACAGATACTATCGAGATTAGAGCACAATAGTTAACAAGAAATTATTGTGGAACACACCAAAATATACGGGGGTTCATACTTACCTTTACTTACCTCTTAAATTTATCTCGGGGACTGGGTTGTCAACTGGATCACTTAAAGCGTGCCCACACAATAACCTCCACCATGATATTTAAAATGAACCATAACGAAGACGAGAAACTTTAAACTGCACAATAATTTATTTCACATAAAGAATGAATTTAACAAAAATAAAACAACAAAATCCACGTGGCAATCAGAAGTCATTGTCCACATAACTATGTCCTCCTGTAGAACTTGTATACTCTACATACAATGTTTCAGCTTTCTCAAGCTCAAAATAACGTAAAAAAATAATGCACTTGGAATGGAAACGGGATTTGGGACGAGACACATATATCAATTGTTTTGCGTGTTTATATACTTCATATTTTATTTATAGCCACAAGGCTATTATGGAGACGTCCTTGGCCTCTATCATACAGTTGTCCGGGCCAGCTGCAATGCACCTGCATCGTCAAAGTGGACTCACCTGTCCGTTCAACCCTAGCATAAGCGAGTTACATCAGAGCCTAGCTCTCCTTTTCAAAACACGTTAAATGTCCACATCTCAACTGAAATATTATCACGCAAATCCTTTAAATGCTCCATTCAAACACCAGTGGATTACTCCAACAATCCCAAATCATGTTTAATTGTTCAATCCACATGTTTAATTAGCGTTGTTTAGAGTATAAAAACAAAACTCTTAATGTTAATAACAAAAGTTCATTAATTATTTATAACAATAATAAATTGTTTATAACAATGTCAAACGACAATTAAAAATTTTTATACACGCCTCTATTAATCCCTTTCATTTCAAATTATTTGACAAAGATATTTACAAAATTATTTTACAATATTTATATTGTTTATATTATTTATACAAGAAATACATTAAACCACACGTTTATCCGGTTGATAATTACTCAAATCGTGGTGATATAATCGACCAATGAAGGTTAGTTATATTTAACTGTCAAATTCAGGTTTAATAAGGTTTAATAATTATTATTAATATTTGTGACGGTAACCTCCATTCAAAATCTTCATCTCAAATTATTTAACACTCTTGTTAACTTTAACAGTATCTTCACATGAATAACTTTCAAAGAACCAGGACAATACATTCAGCGGAAAAATACTTCGCTCAAAACGCACAAAATTGCTCAACAATAGGCCCAGAATTCATCATATATCTTCATATATATGGCATCAAAATCTTCCAAGTTACATACAAAAACCTCCACTCATAAATTCAACAACTTCATTTATTACTGTGGGAACCTCCTTCATTATTCAAGGGCATTACTCATCAGCGGCTTTTACATGTCCACTGAACTAACGATTATACATCCATTGTTCCTCTTCAAAAATTCTTATATTCATCAATTGTATTAATGTCTGTTATTATTTAACCTTCGTGGGTTTCATTCATGAATCGATATGAAGTAAAAATTTGCCAATCACAAATAAATTTAATAGCAAATACGATTAGACACTCCTCCCTGGTCTATCAAAATTGAGATTAATATCTTCAAAGTAATGCAGTATAAAAATACTATCTTCAATAAAAGTTCATCTAAACTGCATAAATAGTCGAATAGAATACAATTAGACTGTGGAATGCAAACATTATTGTTCCAATCTAGAATTGAGAAAAACTCCTATCAAATGTTCATTACAATAGTGTATTCAATAAATCGTAATCAAAGTTCATATTTCATAAAATTGTCTATAATGCAATGATAAATGTCTATGTTGCAATCATGTTCATAAGACGACTAGTATTTCAAAGATCGTCGATAACGTAATAGATTTTAACGCTCTAAAATCTTTTAATCATTCTTCTTTCTTGAGGATGACAGAAAATTGGTCAAAGTAATTTACTGAATAGAATTACTTTAATAAATTGACACGCTGACTGAATTCAAATCTGCCATAGCAAATCGTTAACTTTACAGTCAAATCGTGACTACAAAAATATGCAAATTACTGAAAGAATCTAAATTATCAGTCTCAACTGATCCAAAATTATTTAACTATGCCAATGGCATAACAATGTCTCAACAAATCGTAGAAAAAGGCATAAATCATCGAAGTGTACTGAGTACAGAAATGTCAATCAAGAAAATGGGGCAAAAGATAGGACAAAAAATATGGGAAAATGGTTGCTCAGATATCGCTACATGACTCAAATAATACAAGAAACGTTCACGACTACCTTATCTGTTGATTGAAGTTCTAGAGGAAAGTTTCCCAAAGAAAACTGCTGTTGGTTCCAATTCACCAGCGTAAAGATGTGCTCCGTCCTCGAACCTGGAATCAGCGTCCTCGGAGAATCGAACTGCTTCCTCCTCCGGAAATTGCACTGCTCCGTGTATACGAAAGACATCCTTCTGGCAAAACTCTTCTTTATGAGCCGGGTCCACCCTGGCCTCTCTTGAAAGTTCCCTGAAGTTCCAGTCGTAATTCGCCATGAAGTTTATTGCAGTTATTTCCGCAGAAATATTCATAATCGTGGAGTATGATGATATTTCCACTGTCATTTGATATAATTCAGCGATGGATTCACGATGCATGAGTGTAGTTGGATGTTCACTACATGCTCGCTTTTGTAGAAAGACGATTAACGAAGTTCCATGCTGCTACTTCACTCCATCGATATATGTCCCAATTGCATTAAAGCCTTAGCCTTCCATCTTCACTTCTGTTATAATCATTGAAAGCACTGTCAGATTATAATGTTCCATAATAGAATGTATCGTTGTAACACCAAACGTATTCTCCAATATCACGGTTGTAACACGTGTCAGCCGTAGTGTATACTGTGGAAATTTAAAAGTGCCTCTCAGGTGGCGAGAAAATCACTTTTGTCTGCAGCCTTAAAATGCCAATATCTTTTAAATTATAACTGCGAAATTGTTCAAATCTTCTACACACCTCAATGTTGTACTGCCCAATTGAATTATAATAAAGGCAGAAGTTAACTCTTTATATCTTATCTGGTAGAAACGTTAATGTGAGCGTTACAACTTCACCTAGTTTCGAACAGCGTAAAATGGAACTGCTCCGTGTTCGTTCGATGCGCCGGGCTTTAACCACACGCTAAAGACGACTCGCTTCACTTATTCACTCGAAAATGACTATATAACATCAGAAATATATATGCGTTATCAGCGGTATGAGAGATATGAGAGATGTGAGAGATATGAGAGCTCCTCTATCCTGTGCACGACCTTTTATCAACTTCTTAAGGGGCGTATCCATCCCTTCCATAGCCTGTTGCTCCGTCATTGCTAGAAGTTTTAACTTTGGCTATACTTGACGGATTTTCAAATTTCAAAAACTCAAAATTAATTTCTTCAAAATTCCAAATCAATGCCATAACTGAAAATAGTTTTCCACAAATCTGCATGCCAAAAGTAATTAAATATCGTAGTTTCAGCAATCTCCGTCTTCCTTCCAAACTATCGTTCATTGGTTCGAGTCTCTCCTCCAATAGCGTAACTTCTTCCTTAGCACGATACCTTGTTTCCTGCGACTGCGTCGTAAATTTCAGATCTTTCTCGAACAAAATCATGACGTCACCAAGAATCTCAGCTCAACCAGCCTACTTGCATGAAATCTGCGTCATCCGTGCCTACGTCATGAATATACACGTCACAACTATGACATCCATAACTTTATTCATTTTTGCCAATACAGCCATCGTGGTCTCAATATAATTCAATTTACGGGGGCATTCTCCCTTCACCACGTTTTAAAAACAGTTGCAAATTGTTTTTAAACTCTGTGTTATAAATATCTCAATTCACTTGAACACGAAATTGAATTATTATTGGCTTACTCTTACATGATATTTCTTCTATGTTCCTTAATCATAAGTCTCTTCTTCTCTGGTTTGTGTGTGGCAATGTATTCTCTCCTTTCTACTTTCTCTTCTGTCCTGAATTCCTGTTTTCCAAGTTCTGCTGACTTGTAGAAGGACCAGGATCGATCACTACGTCCTGTCTTTTCTTTTGGTTTTCAGCTTCCTTTTCTCGTAATTCCTTCAGATACTGCTGACTTTCTTTCTCTCTTTCTTGATACTTGTCGGGTGTCATAACCTGACCTTGAGAATTCTGATTCTGATTCTGATACTGGTTATTTCGATTGTAGTTTCTATTATAACCATTGTTATAGTATCTACCTCTTCCGTTGTTATAATTCCCTCTATTATTATTCCAGCCTCGTCTTTGCTGATATGGACGGTAACCTTGCGATCTGTTGTTGCGGAAATAATTATTCCTGTGAGGACCTACATTTTCAGTTTTTTCTTCATCAGGCTTATCAGTTTGCTGCACTTGATCCATGTAGACTGTATTAACGTCTTTGAATTCGTGCCTCTGACCTTTTTGTACCAAATTTGGCATTGGACTCGTGTAGTCAAGCCTTCTCAATAATTCGTCCATACTGGTCAAATCTCTGATATTTGACGATATGATCAGTCTTCTTACTTCCACAGGCAGCATACGTGAAATCGCATCTATCAACTGCTCTGTTGACAATGGGGGTTGCAAATATCTCAAGCGTGATAACTGACTCGTGAAGAAATCAGCGTACCGTGTTGGAAGAGTACCTGAATACTTCCTCGAGTATACCTCAGCTCTTAATGAATTCTGAGCTTCTATTGACCAGAATCGTTTTATCAGTGCCTCTGCAAATTCGTCAAAATTGCTGAAAGTGTACCGAAATGCTCTAAACCATTCGAGGGGTCCTCCAGCTAGAAATCTTTCTACGATTCTCATCTCTCTCTCTCTAGGAATGTGGGCTTCTATGAAATAGTCTTTAAGATTCCTGATATATTCAATCGGTGTGAGACTATCAGTGTTGCTAAATTTTTGAGGTTTGTCTTCAAAATTACGGATGACTGTCACATTTCTCGGATATGAATCCATATAATGTTTCCCACTATCACGATACTTCCATTCAGGTTCAATATTCCGATCCTCTTCTTCTTCCCTGAATCTGGATATACGTTCCTCAGGACTAATATCTCTCTCTTCTGTAGCGAGGTTACATCTTCTCACGTAATTTCTATCCTCTTCACCAGTCAATCCTTCAATATCCTTGTCCGTGATTTCCGTGATGACTTTCCTAATCAACTCTTCCTTATAGGTTTCCATCATGCTAGCTTCTCCTAGTTTCAAATTCTGCAGTTTGCTCGTAGTTTCATTAACATCAGAGACAACCTTATGAATCTGTTCCTCTAACGCAGTTTTTAATGCTTGCACGTCCTGACCTATTTGAGTTCTATCCTCTACCTGCTTTTCGGATAGCGAATCCATCCTTACATTCAAGTCTTTCCTAATCTGAACTACTTCATTATTTATGTCTACTTGTGTACTGGCAAGTTTTCTTTCAATTCGCTCCTGAATCTGATCGACATGTTCCCCACTTGACCTGTTCCATTCATCTTTCCAAACCGTTACATTTGCAGTTAACATTTCCGCGATATCTACTTCAATGTCTTCCTTAAGTAAACGATTGTGATCTAATACTTGGGTTCTCATGACCTCTACATCGTATTTTAAACCAGCTAAAGAAGCTGTTGTCCTAACAGACTCGTCAACTAATCGAGTTGTTAATGCACTAATGTTACGAGTACAAAGCGTTTTTGAAGTTTCAATTTCTTCCCTAACTTTGTTAACATCAGTCTGAACTTTAGCAATGTCTACAAAAACAGTATTGACTTCTACTTGTATTTTATTGATATCGCTTTGCATATCATTAACATCTGAATGAATATTATTGATGTCAACTTGGACATTTGACACATCAGTTCGAGCATTTCTAACCTCTCTTTGAACTTCCTCTACTTTGTCTTGTACAGTAGCAACATCATTCCTAACAACAATTACTTCAGCTCTAGCACATGAAATATCACCCCGGACATTGGCAACATCAAGATTCAACATAGTAAGATCTTTCTGTACCTTAGAAACATCAATTTTAACCTCAGAAACATCTTTATGCACATTGGATAAATCTTTATGGACATTGGACACGTCTGTGCGCATGTCAGTTACAGCATTCTCGATTCCCTGGGTATTGATCTGTAAACGCGACACATTATTTTCTAAGTTTGCAGAACTGGTCTGAAGAACTTTCAAACTTTCATCCATTCTACTAGCATTCTCCTCCATCATCTGCTTCATACTGCTAGCATTCCTAACTTCCATCTCCTTCATATTGTTGGCCATCTCCTCCAACATTTTCTTAATACTTTCATCTGCCATTTCAATAATATTTCAATAATAAACTGCTTTAGGGACATACATCAAACAGAGCAAAATAACAACATCTGAGCAACATTTTTCACCATATATAAATTTGAGCAATTTTCTGTCTTAAATCTAACTTATAATTACCTTATAATTAACCTTCGTAGACACTTCATGTTGAAATAAACTCAAGCACATGTTCAAGTTTCTTTGGTTCATTTTAAAATATCCTAACACAAATAATTTACATTTACAATCCAAATAGTTTAATTTTATCTTTAATATGACTACCCATGTCATAAGCCGGTCAAATAAAATAAGATTCCAGATCATAGGCGATTTTTCTAAGTTTCCAGCCTATTTACCCTCTCTCAAGTTGTATAAGATCTGATCTTTTCTGAGTGTAATTTTCCTAATACAACACAACATTTTATTCCTATATAATCACACTCTCAAATTCTACAATTGGCTAAGACATCTAACAAAGAATCAACCTCTTTATTTGAGTCTTCACAATCCCTTTGACATCGATAACTTGGTAATCCAATGTTATTCGAACACTCCAAAATTGCGGTGCCAATTCTACTGCAATAACTTGGTAATCCAATGTTTTGCTGAACGTGCCCCACACTTTGATTGCGCCAATCCTACTGTCCCCGATCTCAGGATAGTAGGCTGTCAGATATCCGCCCCCTCAATCGGATTGCCAATAATCAAACGCACCGGCACAGCTACATCAATGAAAATGGCACTGACAGATACTATCGAGATTAGAGCACAATAGTTAACAAGAAATTATTGTGGAACACACCAAAATATACGGGGGTTCATACTTACCTTTACTTACCTCTTAAATTTATCTCGGGGACTGGGTTGTCAACTGGATCACTTAAAGCGTGCCCACACAATAACCTCCACCATGATATTTAAAATGAACCATAACGAAGACGAGAAACTTTAAACTGCACAATAATTTATTTCACATAAAGAATGAATTTAACAAAAATAAAACAACAAAATCCACGTGGCAATCAGAAGTCATTGTCCACATAACTATGTCCTCCTGTAGAACTTGTATACTCTACATACAATGTTTCAGCTTTCTCAAGCTCAAAATAACGTAAAAAAATAATGCACTTGGAATGGAAACGGGATTTGGGACGAGACACATATATCAATTGTTTTGCGTGTTTATATACTTCATATTTTATTTATAGCCACAAGGCTATTATGGAGACGTCCTTGGCCTCTATCATACAGTTGTCCGGGCCAGCTGCAATGCACCTGCATCGTCAAAGTGGACTCACCTGTCCGTTCAACCCTAGCATAAGCGAGTTACATCAGAGCCTAGCTCTCCTTTTCAAAACACGTTAAATGTCCACATCTCAACTGAAATATTATCACGCAAATCCTTTAAATGCTCCATTCAAACACCAGTGGATTACTCCAACAATCCCAAATCATGTTTAATTGTTCAATCCACATGTTTAATTAGCGTTGTTTAGAGTATAAAAACAAAACTCTTAATGTTAATAACAAAAGTTCATTAATTATTTATAACAATAATAAATTGTTTATAACAATGTCAAACGACAATTAAATTTTTTTATACACGCCTCTATTAATCCCTTTCATTTCAAATTATTTGACAAAGATATTTACAAAATTATTTTACAATATTTATATTGTTTATATTATTTATACAAGAAATACATTAAACCACACGTTTATCCGGTTGATAATTACTCAAATCGTGGTGATATAATCGACCAATGAAGGTTAGTTATATTTAACTGTCAAATTCAGGTTTAATAAGGTTTAATAATTATTATTAATATTTGTGACGGTAACCTCCATTCAAAATCTTCATCTCAAATTATTTAACACTCTTGTTAACTTTAACAGTATCTTCACATGAATAACTTTCAAAGAACCAGGACAATACATTCAGCGGAAAAATACTTCGCTCAAAACGCACAAAATTGCTCAACAATAGGCCCAGAATTCATCATATATCTTCATATATATGGCATCAAAATCTTCCAAGTTACATACAAAAACCTCCACTCATAAATTCAACAACTTCATTTATTACTGTGGGAACCTCCTTCATTATTCAAGGGCATTACTCATCAGCGGCTTTTACATGTCCACTGAACTAACGATTATACATCCATTGTTCCTCTTCAAAAATTCTTATATTCATCAATTGTATTAATGTCTGTTATTATTTAACCTTCGTGGGTTTCATTCATGAATCGATATGAAGTAAAAATTTGCCAATCACAAATAAATTTAATAGCAAATACGATTAGACACTCCTCCCTGGTCTATCAAAATTGAGATTAATATCTTCAAAGTAATGCAGTATAAAAATACTATCTTCAATAAAAGTTCATCTAAACTGCATAAATAGTCGAATAGAATACAATTAGACTGTGGAATGCAAACATTATTGTTCCAATCTAGAATTGAGAAAAACTCCTATCAAATGTTCATTACAATAGTGTATTCAATAAATCGTAATCAAAGTTCATATTTCATAAAATTGTCTATAATGCAATGATAAATGTCTATGTTGCAATCATGTTCATAAGACGACTAGTATTTCAAAGATCGTCGATAACGTAATAGATTTTAACGCTCTAAAATCTTTTAATCATTCTTCTTTCTTGAGGATGACAGAAAATTGGTCAAAGTAATTTACTGAATAGAATTACTTTAATAAATTGACACGCTGACTGAATTCAAATCTGCCATAGCAAATCGTTAACTTTACAGTCAAATCGTGACTACAAAAATATGCAAATTACTGAAAGAATCTAAATTATCAGTCTCAACTGATCCAAAATTATTTAACTATGCCAATGGCATAACAATGTCTCAACAAATCGTAGAAAAAGGCATAAATCATCGAAGTGTACTGAGTACAGAAATGTCAATCAAGAAAATGGGGCAAAAGATAGGACAAAAAATATGGGAAAATGGTTGCTCAGATATCGCTACATGACTCAAATAATACAAGAAACGTTCACGACTACCTTATCTGTTGATTGAAGTTCTAGAGGAAAGTTTCCCAAAGAAAACTGCTGTTGGTTCCAATTCACCAGCGTAAAGATGTGCTCCGTCCTCGAACCTGGAATCAGCGTCCTCGGAGAATCGAACTGCTTCCTCCTCCGGAAATTGCACTGCTCCGTGTATACGAAAGACATCCTTCTGGCAAAACTCTTCTTTATGAGCCGGGTCCACCCTGGCCTCTCTTGAAAGTTCCCTGAAGTTCCAGTCGTAATTCGCCATGAAGTTTATTGCAGTTATTTCCGCAGAAATATTCATAATCGTGGAGTATGATGATATTTCCACTGTCATTTGATATAATTCAGCGATGGATTCACGATGCATGAGTGTAGTTGGATGTTCACTACATGCTCGCTTTTGTAGAAAGACGATTAACGAAGTTCCATGCTGCTACTTCACTCCATCGATATATGTCCCAATTGCATTAAAGCCTTAGCCTTCCATCTTCACTTCTGTTATAATCATTGAAAGCACTGTCAGATTATAATGTTCCATAATAGAATGTATCGTTGTAACACCAAACGTATTCTCCAATATCACGGTTGTAACACGTGTCAGCCGTAGTGTATACTGTGGAAATTTAAAAGTGCCTCTCAGGTGGCGAGAAAATCACTTTTGTCTGCAGCCTTAAAATGC
This sequence comes from Meconema thalassinum, assembly GCA_946902985.2. Classification (NCBI taxonomy): domain Eukaryota; kingdom Metazoa; phylum Arthropoda; class Insecta; order Orthoptera; family Tettigoniidae; genus Meconema; species Meconema thalassinum. The sequence goes on along the minus strand of OX336389.2, from coordinate 368,077,343 downwards.
CAATATCTTTTAAATTATAACTGCGAAATTGTTCAAATCTTCTACACACCTCAATGTTGTACTGCCCAATTGAATTATAATAAAGGCAGAAGTTAACTCTTTATATCTTATCTGGTAGAAACGTTAATGTGAGCGTTACAACTTCACCTAGTTTCGAACAGCGTAAAATGGAACTGCTCCGTGTTCGTTCGATGCGCCGGGCTTTAACCACACGCTAAAGACGACTCGCTTCACTTATTCACTCGAAAATGACTATATAACATCAGAAATATATATGCGTTATCAGCGGTATGAGAGATATGAGAGATGTGAGAGATATGAGAGCTCCTCTATCCTGTGCACGACCTTTTATCAACTTCTTAAGGGGCGTATCCATCCCTTCCATAGCCTGTTGCTCCGTCATTGCTAGAAGTTTTAACTTTGGCTATACTTGACGGATTTTCAAATTTCAAAAACTCAAAATTAATTTCTTCAAAATTCCAAATCAATGCCATAACTGAAAATAGTTTTCCACAAATCTGCATGCCAAAAGTAATTAAATATCGTAGTTTCAGCAATCTCCGTCTTCCTTCCAAACTATCGTTCATTGGTTCGAGTCTCTCCTCCAATAGCGTAACTTCTTCCTTAGCACGATACCTTGTTTCCTGCGACTGCGTCGTAAATTTCAGATCTTTCTCGAACAAAATCATGACGTCACCAAGAATCTCAGCTCAACCAGCCTACTTGCATGAAATCTGCGTCATCCGTGCCTACGTCATGAATATACACGTCACAACTATGACATCCATAACTTTATTCATTTTTGCCAATACAGCCATCGTGGTCTCAATATAATTCAATTTACGGGGGCATTCTCCCTTCACCACGTTTTAAAAACAGTTGCAAATTGTTTTTAAACTCTGTGTTATAAATATCTCAATTCACTTGAACACGAAATTGAATTATTATTGGCTTACTCTTACATGATATTTCTTCTATGTTCCTTAATCATAAGTCTCTTCTTCTCTGGTTTGTGTGTGGCAATGTATTCTCTCCTTTCTACTTTCTCTTCTGTCCTGAATTCCTGTTTTCCAAGTTCTGCTGACTTGTAGAAGGACCAGGATCGATCACTACGTCCTGTCTTTTCTTTTGGTTTTCAGCTTCCTTTTCTCGTAATTCCTTCAGATACTGCTGACTTTCTTTCTCTCTTTCTTGATACTTGTCGGGTGTCATAACCTGACCTTGAGAATTCTGATTCTGATTCTGATACTGGTTATTTCGATTGTAGTTTCTATTATAACCATTGTTATAGTATCTACCTCTTCCGTTGTTATAATTCCCTCTATTATTATTCCAGCCTCGTCTTTGCTGATATGGACGGTAACCTTGCGATCTGTTGTTGCGGAAATAATTATTCCTGTGAGGACCTACATTTTCAGTTTTTTCTTCATCAGGCTTATCAGTTTGCTGCACTTGATCCATGTAGACTGTATTAACGTCTTTGAATTCGTGCCTCTGACCTTTTTGTACCAAATTTGGCATTGGACTCGTGTAGTCAAGCCTTCTCAATAATTCGTCCATACTGGTCAAATCTCTGATATTTGACGATATGATCAGTCTTCTTACTTCCACAGGCAGCATACGTGAAATCGCATCTATCAACTGCTCTGTTGACAATGGGGGTTGCAAATATCTCAAGCGTGATAACTGACTCGTGAAGAAATCAGCGTACCGTGTTGGAAGAGTACCTGAATACTTCCTCGAGTATACCTCAGCTCTTAATGAATTCTGAGCTTCTATTGACCAGAATCGTTTTATCAGTGCCTCTGCAAATTCGTCAAAATTGCTGAAAGTGTACCGAAATGCTCTAAACCATTCGAGGGGTCCTCCAGCTAGAAATCTTTCTACGATTCTCATCTCTCTCTCTCTAGGAATGTGGGCTTCTATGAAATAGTCTTTAAGATTCCTGATATATTCAATCGGTGTGAGACTATCAGTGTTGCTAAATTTTTGAGGTTTGTCTTCAAAATTACGGATGACTGTCACATTTCTCGGATATGAATCCATGTAATGTTTCCCACTATCACGATACTTCCATTCAGGTTCAATATTCCGATCCTCTTCTTCTTCCCTGAATCTGGATATACGTTCCTCAGGACTAATATCTCTCTCTTCTGTAGCGAGGTTACATCTTCTCACGTAATTTCTATCCTCTTCACCAGTCAATCCTTCAATATCCTTGTCCGTGATTTCCGTGATGACTTTCCTAATCAACTCTTCCTTATAGGTTTCCATCATGCTAGCTTCTCCTAGTTTCAAATTCTGCAGTTTGCTCGTAGTTTCATTAACATCAGAGACAACCTTATGAATCTGTTCCTCTAACGCAGTTTTTAATGCTTGCACGTCCTGACCTATTTGAGTTCTATCCTCTACCTGCTTTTCGGATAGCGAATCCATCCTTACATTCAAGTCTTTCCTAATCTGAACTACTTCATTATTTATGTCTACTTGTGTACTGGCAAGTTTTCTTTCAATTCGCTCCTGAATCTGATCGACATGTTCCCCACTTGACCTGTTCCATTCATCTTTCCAAACCGTTACATTTGCAGTTAACATTTCCGCGATATCTACTTCAATGTCTTCCTTAAGTAAACGATTGTGATCTAATACTTGGGTTCTCATGACCTCTACATCGTAATTTAAACCAGCTAAAGAAGCTGTTGTCCTAACAGACTCGTCAACTAATCGAGTTGTTAATGCACTAATGTTACGAGTACAAAGCGTTTTTGAAGTTTCAATTTCTTCCCTAACTTTGTTAACATCAGTCTGAACTTTAGCAATGTCTACAAAAACAGTATTGACTTCTACTTGTATTTTATTGATATCGCTTTGCATATCATTAACATCTGAATGAATATTATTGATGTCAACTTGGACATTTGACACATCAGTTCGAGCATTTCTAACCTCTCTTTGAACTTCCTCTACTTTGTCTTGTACAGTAGCAACATCATTCCTAACAACAATTACTTCAGCTCTAGCACATGAAATATCACCCCGGACATTGGCAACATCAAGATTCAACATAGTAAGATCTTTCTGTACCTTAGAAACATCAATTTTAACCTCAGAAACATCTTTATGCACATTGGATAAATCTTTATGGACATTGGACACGTCTGTGCGCATGTCAGTTACAGCATTCTCGATTCCCTGGGTATTGATCTGTAAACGCGACACATTATTTTCTAAGTTTGCAGAACTGGTCTGAAGAACTTTCAAACTTTCATCCATTCTACTAGCATTCTCCTCCATCATCTGCTTCATACTGCTAGCATTCCTAACTTCCATCTCCTTCATATTGTTGGCCATCTCCTCCAACATTTTCTTAATACTTTCATCTGCCATTTCAATAATATTTCAATAATAAACTGCTTTAGGGACATACATCAAACAGAGCAAAATAACAACATCTGAGCAACATTTTTCACCATATATAAATTTGAGCAATTTTCTGTCTTAAATCTAACTTATAATTACCTTATAATTAACCTTCGTAGACACTTCATGTTGAAATAAACTCAAGCACATGTTCAAGTTTCTTTGGTTCATTTTAAAATATCCTAACACAAATAATTTACATTTACAATCCAAATAGTTTAATTTTATCTTTAATATGACTACCCATGTCATAAGCCGGTCAAATAAAATAAGATTCCAGATCATAGGCGATTTTTCTAAGTTTCCAGCCTATTTACCCTCTCTCAAGTTGTATAAGATCTGATCTTTTCTGAGTGTAATTTTCCTAATACAACACAACATTTTATTCCTATATAATCACACTCTCAAATTCTACAATTGGCTAAGACATATAACAAAGAATCAACCTCTTTATTTGAGTCTTCACAATCCCTTTGACATCGATAACTTGGTAATCCAATGTTATTCGAACACTCCAAAATTGCGGTGCCAATTCTACTGCAATAACTTGGTAATCCAATGTTTTGCTGAACGTGCCCCACACGTTGATTGCGCCAATCCTACTGTCCCCGATCTCAGGATAGTAGGCTGTCAGATATCCGCCCCCTCAATCGGATTGCCAATAATCAAACGCACCGGCACAGCTACATCAATGAAAATGGCACTGACAGATACTATCGAGATTAGAGCACAATAGTTAACAAGAAATTATTGTGGAACACACCAAAATATACGGGGGTTCATACTTACCTTTACTTACCTCTTAAATTTATCTCGGGGACTGGGTTGTCAACTGGATCACTTAAAGCGTGCCCACACAATAACCTCCACCATGATATTTAAAATGAACCATAACGAAGACGAGAAACTTTAAACTGCACAATAATTTATTTCACATAAAGAATGAATTTAACAAAAATAAAACAACAAAATCCACGTGGCAATCAGAAGTCATTGTCCACATAACTATGTCCTCCTGTAGAACTTGTATACTCTACATACAATGTTTCAGCTTTCTCAAGCTCAAAATAACGTAAAAAAATAATGCACTTGGAATGGAAACGGGATTTGGGACGAGACACATATATCAATTGTTTTGCGTGTTTATATACTTCATATTTTATTTATAGCCACAAGGCTATTATGGAGACGTCCTTGGCCTCTATCATACAGTTGTCCGGGCCAGCTGCAATGCACCTGCATCGTCAAAGTGGACTCACCTGTCCGTTCAACCCTAGCATAAGCGAGTTACATCAGAGCCTAGCTCTCCTTTTCAAAACACGTTAAATGTCCACATCTCAATTGAAATATTATCACGCAAATCCTTTAAATGCTCCATTCAAACACCAGTGGATTACTCGAACAATCCCAAGTCATGTTTAATTGTTCAATCCACATGTTTAATTAGCGTTGTTTAGAGTATAAAAACAAAACTCTTAATGTTAATAACAAAAGTTCATTAATTATTTATAACAATAATAAATTGTTTATAACAATGTCAAACGACAATTAAAAATTTTTATACACGCCTCTATTAATCCCTTTCATTTCAAATTATTTGACAAAGATATTTACAAAATTATTTTACAATATTTATATTGTTTATATTATTTATACAAGAAATACATTAAACCACGCGTTTATCCGGTTGATAATTACTCAAATCGTGGTGATATAATCGACCAATGAAGGTTAGTTATATTTAACTGTCAAATTCAGGTTTAATAAGGTTTAATAATTATTATTAATATTTGTGACGGTAACCTCCATTCAAAATCTTCATCTCAAATTATTTAACACTCTTGTTAACTTTAACAGTATCTTCACATGAATAACTTTCAAAGAACCAGGACAATACATTCAGCGGAAAAATACTTCGCTCAAAACGCACAAAATTGCTCAACAATAGGCCCAGAATTCATCATATATCTTCATATATATGGCATCAAAATCTTCCAAGTTACATACAAAAACCTCCACTCATAAATTCAACAACTTCATTTATTACTGTGGGAACCTCCTTCATTATTCAAGGGCATTACTCATCAGCGGCTTTTACATGTCCACTGAACTAACGATTATACATCCATTGTTCCTCTTCAAAAATTCTTATATTCATCAATTGTATTAATGTCTGTTATTATTTAACCTTCGTGGGTTTCATTCATGAATCGATATGAAGTAAAAATTTGCCAATCACAAATAAATTTAATAGCAAATACGATTAGACACTCCTCCCTGGTCTATCAAAATTGAGATTAATATCTTCAAAGTAATGCAGTATAAAAATACTATCTTCAATAAAAGTTCATCTAAACTGCATAAATAGTCGAATAGAATACAATTAGACTGTGGAATGCAAACATTATTGTTCCAATCTAGAATTGAGAAAAACTCCTATCAAATGTTCATTACAATAGTGTATTCAATAAATCGTAATCAAAGTTCATATTTCATAAAATTGTCTATAATGCAATGATAAATGTCTATGTTGCAATCATGTTCATAAGACGACTAGTATTTCAAAGATCGTCGATAACGTAATAGATTTTAACGCTCTAAAATCTTTTAATCATTCTTCTTTCTTGAGGATGACAGAAAATTGGTCAAAGTAATTTACTGAATAGAATTACTTTAATAAATTGACACGCTGTCTGAATTCAAATCTGCCATAGCAAATCGTTAACTTTACAGTCAAATCGTGACTACAAAAATATGCAAATTACTGAAAGAATCTAAATTATCAGTCTCAACTGATCCAAAATTATTTAACTATGCCAATGACATAACAATGTCTCAACAAATCGTAGAAAAAGGCGTAAATCATCGAAGTGTACTGAGTACAGAAATGTCAATCAAGAAAATGGGGCAAAAGATAGGACAAAAAATATGGGAAAATGGTTGCTCAGATATCGCTACATGACTCAAATAATACAAGAAACGTTCACGACTACCTTATCTGTTGATTGAAGTTCTAGAGGAAAGTTTCCCAAAGAAAACTGCTGTTGGTTCCAATTCACCAGCGTAAAGATGTGCTCCGTCCTCGAACCTGGAATCAGCGTCCTCGGAGAATCGAACTGCTTCCTCCTCCGGAAATTGCACTGCTCCGTGTATACGAAAGACATCCTTCTGGCAAAACTCTTCTTTATGAGCCGGGTCCACCCTGGCCTCTCTTGAAAGTTCCCTGAAGTTCCAGTCGTAATTCGCCATGAAGTTTATTGCAGTTATTTCCGCAGAAATATTCATAATCGTGGAGTATGATGATATTTCCACTGTCATTTGATATAATTCAGCGATGGATTCACAATGCATGAGTGTAGTTGGATGTTCACTACATGCTCGCTTTTGTAGAAAGACGATTAACGAAGTTCCATGCTGCTACTTCACTCCATCGATATATGTCCCAATTGCATTAAAGCCTTAGCCTTCCATCTTCACTTCTGTTATAATCATTGAAAGCACTGTCAGATTATAATGTTCCATAATAGAATGTATCGTTGTAACACCAAACGTATTCTCCAATATCACGGTTGTAACACGTGTCAGCCGTAGTGTATACTGTGGAAATTTAAAAGTGCCTCTCAGGTGGCGAGAAAATCACTTTTGTCTGCAGCCTTAAAATGCCAATATCTTTTAAATTATAACTGCGAAATTGTTCAAATCTTCTACACACCTCAATGTTGTACTGCCCAATTGAATTATAATAAAGGCAGAAGTTAACTCTTTATATCTTATCTGGTAGAAACGTTAATGCGAGCGTTACAACTTCACCTAGTTTCGAACAGCGTAAAATGGAACTGCTCCGTGTTCGTTCGATGCGCCGGGCTTTAACCACACGCTAAAGACGACTCGCTTCACTTATTCACTCGAAAATGACTATATAACATCAGAAATATATATGCGTTATCAGCGGTATGAGAGATATGAGAGATATGAGAGATATGAGAGCTCCTCTATCCTGTGCACGACCTTTTATCAACTTCTTAAGGGGCGTATCCATCCCTTCCATAGCCTGTTGCTCCGTCATTGCTAGAAGTTTTAACTTTGGCTATACTTGACGGATTTTCAAATTTCAAAAACTCAAAATTAATTTCTTCAAAATTCCAAATCAATGCCATAACTGAAAATAGTTTTCCACAAATCTGCATGCCAAAAGTAATTAAATATCGTAGTTTCAGCAATCTCCGTCTTCCTTCCATACTATCGTTCATTGGTTCGAGTCTCTCCTCCAATAGCGTAACTTCTTCCTTAGCACGATACCTTGTTTCCTGCGACTGCGTCGTAAATTTCAGATCTTTCTCGAACAAAATCATGACGTCACCAAGAATCTCAGCTCAACCAGCCTACTTGCATGAAATCTGCGTCATCCGTGCCTACGTCATGAATATACACGTCACAACTATGACATCCATAACTTTATTCATTTTTGCCAATACAGCCATCGTGGTCTCAATATAATTCAATTTACGGGGGCATTCTCCCTTCACCACGTTTTAAAAACAGTTGCAAATTGTTTTTAAACTCTGTGTTATAAATATCTCAATTCACTTGAACACGAAATTGAATTATTATTGGCTTACTCTTACATGATATTTCTTCTATGTTCCTTAATCATAAGTCTCTTCTTCTCTGGTTTGTGTGTGGCAATGTATTCTCTCCTTTCTACTTTCTCTTCTGTCCTGAATTCCTGTTTTCCAAGTTCTGCTGACTTGTAGAAGGACCAGGATCGATCACTACGTCCTGTCTTTTCTTTTGGTTTTCAGCTTCCTTTTCTCGTAATTCCTTCAGATACTGCTGACTTTCTTTCTCTCTTTCTTGATACTTGTCGGGTGTCATAACCTGACCTTGAGAATTCTGATTCTGATTCTGATACTGGTTATTTCGATTGTAGTTTCTATTATAACCATTGTTATAGTATCTACCTCTTCCGTTGTTATAATTCCCTCTATTATTATTCCAGCCTCGTCTTTGCTGATATGGACGGTAACCTTGCGATCTGTTGTTGCGGAAATAATTATTCCTGTGAGGACCTACATTTTCAGTTTTTTCTTCATCAGGCTTATCAGTTTGCTGCACTTGATCCATGTAGACTGTATTAACGTCTTTGAATTCGTGCCTCTGACCTTTTTGTACCAAATTTGGCATTGGACTCGTGTAGTCAAGCCTTCTCAATAATTCGTCCATACTGGTCAAATCTCTGATATTTGACGATATGATCAGTCTTCTTACTTCCACAGGCAGCATACGTGAAATCGCATCTATCAACTGCTCTGTTGACAATGGGGGTTGCAAAAATCTCAAGCGTGATAACTGACTCGTGAAGAAATCAGCGTACCGTGTTGGAAGAGTACCTGAATACTTCCTCGAGTATACCTCAGCTCTTAATGAATTCTGAGCTTCTATTGACCAGAATCGTTTTATCAGTGCCTCTGCAAATTCGTCAAAATTGCTGAAAGTGTACCGAAATGCTCTAAACCATTCGAGGGGTCCTCCAGCTAGAAATCTTTCTACGATTCTCATCTCTCTCTCTCTAGGAATGTGGGCTTCTATGAAATAGTCTTTAAGATTCCTGATATATTCAATCGGTGTGAGACTATCAGTGTTGCTAAATTTTTGAGGTTTGTCTTCAAAATTACGGATGACTGTCACATTTCTCGGATATGAATCCATGTAATGTTTCCCACTATCACGATACTTCCATTCAGGTTCAATATTCCGATCCTCTTCTTCTTCCCTGAATCTGGATATACGTTCCTCAGGACTAATATCTCTCTCTTCTGTAGCGAGGTTACATCTTCTCACGTAATTTCTATCCTCTTCACCAGTCAATCCTTCAATATCCTTGTCCGTGATTTCCGTGATGACTTTCCTAATCAACTCTTCCTTATAGGTTTCCATCATGCTAGCTTCTCCTAGTTTCAAATTCTGCAGTTTGCTCGTAGTTTCATTAACATCAGAGACAACCTTATGAATCTGTTCCTCTAACGCAGTTTTTAATGCTTGCACGTCCTGACCTATTTGAGTTCTATCCTCTACCTGCTTTTCGGATAGCGAATCCATCCTTACATTCAAGTCTTTCCTAATCTGAACTACTTCATTATTTATGTCTACTTGTGTACTGGCAAGTTTTCTTTCAATTCGCTCCTGAATCTGATCGACATGTTCCCCACTTGACCTGTTCCATTCATCTTTCCAAACCGTTACATTTGCAGTTAACATTTCCGCGATATCTACTTCAATGTCTTCCTTAAGTAAACGATTGTGATCTAATACTTGGGTTCTCATGACCTCTACATCGTATTTTAAACCAGCTAAAGAAGCTGTTGTCCTAACAGACTCGTCAACTAATCGAGTTGTTAATGCACTAATGTTACGAGTACAAAGCGTTTTTGAAGTTTCAATTTCTTCCCTAACTTTGTTAACATCAGTCTGAACTTTAGCAATGTCTACAAAAACAGTATTGACTTCTACTTGTATTTTATTGATATCGCTTTGCATATCATTAACATCTGAATGAATATTATTGATGTCAACTTGGACATTTGACACATCAGTTCGAGCATTTCTAACCTCTCTTTGAACTTCCTCTACTTTGTCTTGTACAGTAGCAACATCATTCCTAACAACAATTACTTCAGCTCTAGCACATGAAATATCACCCCGGACATTGGCAACATCAAGATTCAACATAGTAAGGTCTTTCTGTACCTCAGAAACATCAATTTTAACCTCAGAAACATCTTTATGCACATTGGATAAATCTTTATGGACATTGGACACGTCTGTGCGCATGTCAGTTACAGCATTCTCGATTCCCTGGGTATTGATCTGTAAACGCGACACATTATTTTCTAAGTTTGCAGAACTGGTCTGAAGAACTTTCAAACTTTCATCCATTCTACTAGCATTCTCCTCCATCATCTGCTTCATACTGCTAGCATTCCTAACTTCCATCTCCTTCATATTGTTGGCCATCTCCTCCAACATTTTCTTAATACTTTCATCTGCCATTTCAATAATATTTCAATAATAAACTGCTTTAGGGACATACATCAAACAGAGCAAAATAACAACATCTGAGCAACATTTTTCACCATATATAAATTTGAGCAATTTTCTGTCTTAAATCTAACTTATAATTACCTTATAATTAACCTTCGTAGACACTTCATGTTGAAATAAACTCAAGCACATGTTCAAGTTTCTTTGGTTCATTTTAAAATATCCTAACACAAATAATTTACATTTACAATCCAAATAGTTTAATTTTATCTTTAATATGACTACCCATGTCATAAGCCGGTCAAATAAAATAAGATTCCAGATCATAGGCGATTTTTCTAAGTTTCCAGCCTATTTACCCTCTCTCAAGTTGTATAAGATCTGATCTTTTCTGAGTGTAATTTTCCTAATACAACACAACATTTTATTCCTATATAATCACACTCTCAAATTCTACAATTGGCTAAGACATATAACAAAGAATCAACCTCTTTATTTGAGTCCTCACAATCCCTTTGACATCGATAACTTGGTAATCCAATGTTATTCGAACACTCCAAAATTGCGGTGCCAATTCTACTGCAATAACTTGGTAATCCAATGTTTTGCTGAACGTGCCCCACACGTTGATTGCGCCAATCCTACTGTCCCCGATCTCAGGATAGTAGGCTGTCAGATATCCGCCCCCTCAATCGGATTGCCAATAATCAAACGCACCGGCACAGCTACATCAATGAAAATGGCACTGACAGATACTATCGAGATTAGAGCACAATAGTTAACAAGAAATTATTGTGGAACACACCAAAATATACGGGGGTTCATACTTACCTTTACTTACCTCTTAAATTTATCTCGGGGACTGGGTTGTCAACTGGATCACTTAAAGCGTGCCCACACAATAACCTCCACCATGATATTTAAAATGAACCATAACGAAGACGAGAAACTTTAAACTGCACAATAATTTATTTCACATAAAGAATGAATTTAACAAAAATAAAACAACAAAATCCACGTGGCAATCAGAAGTCATTGTCCACATAACTATGTCCTCCTGTAGAACTTGTATACTCTACATACAATGTTTCAGCTTTCTCAAGCTCAAAATAACGTAAAGAAATAATGCACTTGGAATGGAAACGGGATTTAAGACGAGACACATATATCAATTGTTTTGCGTGTTTATATACTTCATATTTTATTTATAGCCACAAGGCTATTATGGAGACGTCCTTGGCCTCTATCATACAGTTGTCCGGGCCAGCTGCAATGCACCTGCATCGTCAAAGTGGACTCACCTGTCCGTTCAACCCTAGCATAAGCGAGTTACATCAGAGCCTAGCTCTCCTTTTCAAAACACGTTAAATGTCCACATCTCAACTGAAATATTATCACGCAAATCCTTTAAATGCTCCATTCAAACACCAGTGGATTACTCCAACAATCCCAAATCATGTTTAATTGTTCAATCCACATGTTTAATTAGCGTTGTTTAGAGTATAAAAACAAAACTCTTAATGTTAATAACAAAAGTTCATTAATTATTTATAACAATAATAAATTGTTTATAACAATGTCAAACGACAATTAAAAATTTTTATACACGCCTCTATTAATCCCTTTCATTTCAAATTATTTGACAAAGATATTTACAAAATTATTTTACAATATTTATATTGTTTATATCATTTATACAAGAAATACATTAAACCACACGTTTATCCGGTTGATAATTACTCAAATCGTGGTGATATAATCGACCAATGAAGGTTAGTTATATTTAACTGTCAAATTCAGGTTTAATAAGGTTTAATAATTATTATTAATATTTGTGACGGTAACCTCCATTCAAAATCTTCATCTCAAATTATTTAACACTCTTGTTAACTTTAACAGTATCTTCACATGAATAACTTTCAAAGAACCAGGACAATACATTCAGCGGAAAAATACTTCGCTCAAAACGCACAAAATTGCTCAACAATAGGCCCAGAATTCATCATATATCTTCATATATATGGCATCAAAATCTTCCAAGTTACATACAAAAACCTCCACTCATAAATTCAACAACTTCATTTATTACTGTGGGAACCTCCTTCATTATTCAAGGGCATTACTCATCAGCGGCTTTTACATGTCCACTGAACTAACGATTATACATCCATTGTTCCTCTTCAAAAATTCTTATATTCATCAATTGTATTAATGTCTGTTATTATTTAACCTTCGTGGGTTTCATTCATGAATCGATATGAAGTAAAAATTTGCCAATCACAAATAAATTTAATAGCAAATACGATTAGACACTCCTCCCTGGTCTATCAAAATTGAGATTAATATCTTCAAAGTAATGCAGTATAAAAATACTATATTCAATAAAAGTTCATCTAAACTGCATAAATAGTCGAATAGAATACAATTTGACTGTGGAATGCAAACATTATTGTTCCAATCTAGAATTGAGAAAAACTCCTATCAAATGTTCATTACAATAGTGTATTCAATAAATCGTAATCAAAGTTCATATTTCATAAAATTGTCTATAATGCAATGATAAATGTCTATGTTGCAATCATGTTCATAAGACGACTAGTATTTCAAAGATCGTCGATAACGTAATAGATTTTAACGCTCTAAAATCTTTTAATCATTCTTCTTTCTTGAGGATGACAGAAAATTGGTCAAAGTAATTTACTGAATAGAATTACTTTAATAAATTGACACGCTGTCTGAATTCAAATCTGCCATAGCAAATCGTTAACTTTACAGTCAAATCGTGACTACAAAAATATGCAAATTACTGAAAGAATCTAAATTATCAGTCTCAACTGATCCAAAATTATTTAACTATGCCAATGACATAACAATGTCTCAACAAATCGTAGAAAAAGGCGTAAATCATCGAAGTGTACTGAGTACAGAAATGTCAATCAAGAAAATGGGGCAAAAGATAGGACAAAAATATGGGAAAATGGTTGCTCAGATATCGCTACATGCCTCAAATAATACAAGAAACGTTCACGACTACCTTATCTGTTGATTGAAGTTCTAGAGGAAAGTTTCCCAAAGAAAACTGCTGTTGGTTCCAATTCACCAGCGTAAAGATGTGCTCCGTCCTCGAACCTGGAATCAGCGTCCTCGGAGAATCGAACTGCTTCCTCCTCCGGAAATTGCACTGCTCCGTGTATACGAAAGACATCCTTCTGGCAAAACTCTTCTTTATGAGCCGGGTCCACCCTGGCCTCTCTTGAAAGTTCCCTGAAGTTCCAGTCGTAATTCGCCATGAAGTTTATTGCAGTTATTTCCGCAGAAATATTCATAATCGTGGAGTATGATGATATTTCCACTGTCATTTGATATAATTCAGCGATGGATTCACGATGCATGAGTGTAGTTGGATGTTCACTACATGCTCGCTTTTGTAGAAAGACGATTAACGAAGTTCCATGCTGCTACTTCACTCCATCGATATATGTCCCAATTGCATTAAAGCCTTAGCCTTCCATCTTCACTTCTGTTATAATCATTGAAAGCACTGTCAGATTATAATGTTCCATAATAGAATGTATCGTTGTAACACCAAACGTATTCTCCAATATCACGGTTGTAACACGTGTCAGCCGTAGTGTATACTGTGGAAATTTAAAAGTGCCTCTCAGGTGGCGAGAAAATCACTTTTGTCTGCAGCCTTAAAATGCCAATATCTTTTAAATTATAACTGCGAAATTGTTCAAATCTTCTACACACCTCAATGTTGTACTGCCCAATTGAATTATAATAAAGGCAGAAGTTAACTCTTTATATCTTATCTGGTAGAAACGTTAATGCGAGCGTTACAACTTCACCTAGTTTCGAACAGCGTAAAATGGAACTGCTCCGTGTTCGTTCGATGCGCCGGGCTTTAACCACACGCTAAAGACGACTCGCTTCACTTATTCACTCGAAAATGACTATATAACATCAGAAATATATATGCGTTATCAGCGGTATGAGAGATATGAGAGATATGAGAGATATGAGAGCTCCTCTATCCTGTGCACGACCTTTTATCAACTTCTTAAGGGGCGTATCCATCCCTTCCATAGCCTGTTGCTCCGTCATTGCTAGAAGTTTTAACTTTGGCTATACTTGACGGATTTTCAAATTTCAAAAACTCAAAATTAATTTCTTCAAAATTCCAAATCAATGCCATAACTGAAAATAGTTTTCCACAAATCTGCATGCCAAAAGTAATTAAATATCGTAGTTTCAGCAATCTCCGTCTTCCTTCCAAACTATCGTTCATTGGTTCGAGTCTCTCCTCCAATAGCGTAACTTCTTCCTTAGCACGATACCTTGTTTCCTGCGACTGCGTCGTAAATTTCAGATCTTTCTCGAACAAAATCATGACGTCACCAAGAATCTCAGCTCAACCAGCCTACTTGCATGAAATCTGCGTCATCCGTGCCTACGTCATGAATATACACGTCACAACTATGACATCCATAACTTTATTCATTTTTGCCAATACAGCCATCGTGGTCTCAATATAATTCAATTTACGGGGGCAGTACCATCCCGGCATTTGCCTGGAGGAGAAGTGGGAAACCACGGAAATCCACTTCCTGGATAGATGAGGTAGGAATCGAACGCGCCTCTTACATTTTTGCCTCACGAGGCTGAGTGAACACCGTTCCAGCCCTCAGACAAGTATTACATTTATTGGCAGAGCTGGGAATCGAACCCGGACTTCCGTGGTGATAGCCAAGTGGCCAAGAATGAGTCGGACATATAATAATGGCCAACCTACCAATAATATAAACGGTCATCCAATTCTTCGCTTCCGTTACCGTCCTCCTGATCTTCGGATCTTGTTTCAACTTTGTCTTCAGTATCAGAGTCACAAATTCCTTTGAAATTACTGAATCATAAACTAGCTATTCGTTATCTTTCAGCAGAAGGTGACACGCTTCATCTGCATCCTTAGGTTTTCGTAAGGCGCAATCTCCTTACTGATATTAACTAAGGCAACATACTAAGCCAAATAATCGGTATAACAGCACACCTGCCACTCACTGACAGAATGTAACATCATTGGGAGCGCTGGTACTATCAATCCCACGCTGACAAAATGTTACACGTGTTAAAGTTATTTTTAGGCACGCTGTTTCACAACTCCAGAAAAATGCTTATTAAGTTTTGGTGTAAGATGTCACGAGACGATAAGATCATAACTTGAACTGTTGGCTTGATATTAAAACTAATATAACGAACCATGGAGCTGTCAGACCAATGCGCGACTAACGGAGGGTTTTAAACGATAGTTCTACATGGGGACAGAGAATATTAATACTAACTTTTTGACAGTATTATTCATAAGTCTAAACACAAAATTTGTTGTAATCAGCGTAACCGCAGCCTTCGTAAAGAGATTTACGTAGCACAGCGCGTATCCCACTATTGAACAGCTGACTGTGTAGCGTTGGGGATCAGCGCCGCTAGCGCTAGCCGAGCGGGGCGCGGTTGAACTCGGTGAGTGATAACACTATTTATTTCTATTCGTCATGCTCACGCTATACTCTTTGAAGTAGCGGTGAATCGCACTTTTGACTTTGGTGAAGTCTGCTAATTATTTATCTGAGGTCTTATTAATTAATTTTATCTTTTCACAAGACTCAGAATATTCCATTTCGTCATGCTGCATTATTAAAACATTTTGGAGAATGTTATTTTCGCTTAAGATAAGGTAATACCCTTGCAGATACGCAAACAGGAATGTAAGTAGTCGCTCAACGATATCGTTTTGACGACCTACTTCCTCGAGTAACCCTGTGCCTTGCACTACGTCTGGAGAATCCGCCCCGTGTAGGCGTGAAGTTACATCCGTCTTGTAAGACGTAGAAAATATCCGCTGTTTAGCGTGGAAATTGTTATATGTTGCCATCGAGCACGAATACGTTATAATACGAGTGATAAGTAATAATTGTTTAGTGAATTATTTGCACTACATCTGGAAAATACGCCCTGTGAAGGCGTGCAATTATAGCCGTCGTGTCAGACGTGAAAATATCCGCTGTTTAGCGTGGAAGTTATCATCGGGTGCCATCGTGCACGAGTATTCTATAAATCAATGTTATTTATGCACAGTGAACAACAAGAAGCATATTGTGATATAATTGGCAAGTATAGTGAATTTTCTAACATTACCGTAATACCACATTTTCATACCCACGTGTTTGTGGAGGGCCGAGAGCCTGGTGAAAAATATAGAGGTAAACGTGTTATAACTACTTTAAATAAGTGTGATTATGAATGTACAGTATATTTGAATTGCCACAGTGAATTTTTCAATTACAAAACGATGCACATATCACGGATGCCACGTGATGTAAAAGTGGCGTCAGTACACGTGAAGAACCATAGAACAGTACTTGCTCACGTATTATTCAATATCTGCGAAGTAAAGGCTGTGTTATCAATTGCAATTAAAGCCTGTAACATTTTCAACGAACATTGTGATTTTTTTGAAGTGAAAGAATGAACTACTACACGATTTATTCAACCACCCACGTGATCAAATTATTCTACACCATGTTTGAGAATAACATCATGGGCTAATACCGCCATGGTATGAGGGTGATGTATCTATTGGAACCAGCATGATGGTGGAGCTTCCAGAACAGCGAACAAGGAGGAAGGAACCCAGGATGCCATTCCCAGGCATGCCACGTACATCCACGAAGTTATCGACAGGAACAGATCGAACCCTGGTCTTTGGAGGAGTCCAGATGGGGATCCTGATGAGGATGATGCCGTTCCGGAAAGCCAGGGATGAATTTGTACAACACTTGTTGTCCAACAGAGGGCTGAGTGAGAGCTCATCCATTTCGTGAGTTTTTGTACACTCTTTTCTTGTTCTAGTTTCTGGTGGTATAGTAGGTTTAATGTAGTTTGTGAACCAACTGAACTCAGTGACAGCCATTTTTATAGGTAGGAAATGTAACTAGTCTAATTAGATGTCATTTATTTCAGTTAGAGTGAGACACCCTTGGGTCAGACATTTTGGTCAACCCTGGTGCAGCTTGATGGACGTCGTTAGAACGTCAATGCCTATCTCTTGCTAAACGTGACCGTAGTCACTTGAGGCTACTTTGTTTAACCCTATTTGGGGTGATTTTTCAAGTCTTTGCAGACTTTTCTCTAACTGCATTCTTTGCAGCCAGTCTTTGTTACACCCCTGACTTCGTTAGAACAGTCGTATCATTTATGTAATCGACTGTAATTACCAGTTTTGTAACTGCATTATATTTCATTTGAGATGTTGCTCAGAAGCCATCAGGTCATGTGTGGACCTTATAAGTAAAAGGAATGTTTCGTTGTCTAGCATCGAACCCAGTTCCCAACGTATCATTAAGCAGATCCAGAGTGTGGAATCTGCGTCACAATTATTATTTTGTTAGGGTCATGTTAAGACACGTATTTATTTGATGTCGTACAAGCAACTACTGAAGTTATATCTTTGCGAGCAAAGAGCTCCAGCAATGTGACATTGCTGTCATTTAGATGTATTTGGTTTGAAAGACGGAATTATATTATTGTATTCAGATTTATAGCGTGTTTTTATACACGTATTCTTCGAGGTTTATAACCTATGGTAAAGTTTTTATGATAAGGCCAATTGTACAGTTTTTATTTTGCTTTAATCGCCGGCCTTGATAGTTAGTGTGTCGTGTCCGACAGCGCAGGAATGTTGCAGCCTGCGGCGACACAAACTGGTTTGTGACCCAGTGCCCTTGAGAGCACGCTTGTATTGTGAGACAGAACTATTTTGACAGAGGACAGAATACTTGTTGTATTCGCTCTTCCTTTCATTGCAATTTAACTCATGGAACCCAGTGTCCGACCTTGTATCTGATCACATGTTTTTATAGATTGTTTTTTTATTAGTTAAGCGCACTTTTGCGTGTACCGTCGTTTGACGTGTACAGTTATGTCAGGTTTTCTATAGTATGTTGTAGGCGATCCTGTTGTAGGAGATATTTGTTGTATGAAGGTATTTGTGTGTACCTTGTCCGGGATTGTTCCCGTTGACCAGATGTTATTGGAGGGTGACTGAGTGTGCAGGCCCATCCCAGAGTTATTGAACGCGAGCTGTGCGCCGCTGGTAACTTGTGTTATTGTGTGTCCGAGTTGTTATTGCTCGTTGATTGTATTCCGACTTTTGAGTCGAGGCTTTTGGTGGAGATTGATCTCAGTGGAGACACTCCGTGCCCTGGCTATTGTCAGTATTATTCGCCATAAACCAACGATAAACCTAAACCGACATCTTAATAATAAAACGCATAATTTTGGTAAAACAAAAGCTAACTAACGAATTCTTTCTATCTAACTTTGTTCTTTTGCATCTCGAACCTGCTGACATGGCCGTGCTAATGTAGGTATTTCCTTTTGAGGGAATGACTAGGACAGCTGACACTTTTGAAGCGACCTGAAGCATGCTCGAACCTTGAGTTCGTAGCTTGTGGAGCGCAGGCCATGCGATGTTAGACGTAGTCTTTACTACGCAGTCGTCACCGTAACTACACACATTAGATGACTATGTCTTACAAAGAGTAAACCAAGGTGCAGGCAGGCATTTTAATAAAACTGTTGTCTCTTATTAATTATTTATGATGTACAAGTGTATGAATCCTACATGTTACCCTATTGTGTGCTGTTAGCACCTAGTTCCTAAGAATAATTAAATTATTTTTTTACATGGCTGATCACTTAGCTTTCAATGTAATTGTTTTCTGTTACGGACGTCATCGCCGTAAATTTTGTTAATTGATAAGACTTAGCTAGATGAATTAACGTTAAATGTAAAAGCGGAGATGGTATCATCCTAACTTAGATTTGCTTTGCTACCCTGTTAAATGTAAATTCAGATATTAGCTTGATCTTGTAACTTGACCCAGGGATTTGCGTCGTACCATTTTCCTAGTGTTGCTGTTGTTGCTTTATTATTGTGAGATAGATCTTTCGCGAGGGTTTTCCGTAACTTCTCAGGTAGGGACCTGCTCTTTATTTTTGTTTGTTTATTAGCTTGCGGATTAGCCGATTGAAACCCTCCGAACTAGGCTAGGGGCTTGTGAATTTTAACAATAAATTTTCACGGTGTTTTACATAAGTCTGGATGTTTATTTTCTCAGTCTAGTTTTTAAGGTGAACCTTTCCTTAGGCAGTCTATGACCATCGTCACCATGTACCACGATCCCTGTGGACTACAGATTCTCGTGCCGCTTTGGCCTATTAGGAAGTTCACCTGATCCTCACGGCAGTTATGTCCGATGGGTGAGATGTTAGGGAAGTCATTGCGGTTGTTGGCTATCCTGGCAGCTCCAATATAAATTCAAGAAAAGAAGAAACATAGAATGATATTGTTATATCATTATTGTACATAAACTATCGACCTTATTTCTCGTTCTTGGAAATTAGTTTTCTTTTTGTATGAAAATGACGCACTAAGCTATTTGTATTCTTTGACTAAAAGAGGAATTCTTTTGTTATGGGGCCATGAGTGTGAGAGAGGGGGATAGTTATTTTGTGTATTCGATCTTTTATGTTGTGATATGAAAGATGGGATCCAAGTCTTGTAAGCAAAAAGAAGAAAATTACATGTTTCAAGAGAATCAACGTGCTAATACTCCCAAGCAAACTGAAAATAATTACAGTAGAACCCCTATTTAACGTTTTACTTGGGACCGGTATTTTTTAACCTTAAATCGAGGTTTCGATAGGTTTCATCACTAACTGCAGCACTCTCTCCACATACAGTGCACTCGTTAATTAGCGGTAATTAATGCACGAACTTCCACATATTATCTGCAGTTATTTTTTTTTAACCCTAGTAAAAACAAAACTATTGATTAAAATATTGAAATAGGCTTGAACCCGCAAAATAATAATTATAAAACTTGATTGTAGTGTCCTTTGAGAAATGCTAGGCTAGAGGTAGGCCTATGTGGATTATGCCTACATTAATATTTAACAACAAAAAACAGCCATCACGTTTTGTTTCTTAGATCGTAATTGATCAAATGGATTTAATAAAAATCTAATCTAATTTTCGATTGCACATTTCAGAAGAAAACATTATATGAGAACAAAAAATCATCTCGTTTTTCTATATGAGATAAGTGTGACTAGACACCTGCGTGAGAGTGGGAAACTTTCAGGATTTTCCGTTGCATCACTCGATATCAACTGGATCTCAGTTTTCCTCACCAACAGTCAAATTCCGTGCAATTTCTTCTTTGCTTTCATGTCTTATATCATAATCATCTTGTTCGACGTCTAACTTGCCCGTTCGAAATATCGTCGTTACAGAAGTCGGCAAGCGCTTGCTTTTGTACGAGCGTAGTAGCGGTATGTTTCTCTCAAGACTCGTTGACTGCATCAAGAGCATCAAACACGCTCTCGGTGTCACGCAAGTTTGCGCCATTAGCAATAATCTCTGTTTACAATACACTATCCGCGCATCCACCCTTCACAACTCGCAGATCAGTGACCTTGAAGTGTGGCTGTTGGCAAAGGGAGGGTAGGTTCCAAGTGAAAGTGCATTCCTCTTGTGTTGTTTGGGCTTCAAAGATAAAGGAAATCTGTGCATACCACTCGCGCCAACATGCTCGTATGTTCCATCTGCAGAAAAACTCAGTTCGGTCTTCTCGAATCTCAATGATTTTGTCTTTACGCATTGCGTCGCATCAGAGCTCGGCCGCATGCAATGATGCAAAGGGACGCGGCCCTAGTGTTAGCACGCTGTACATCATGTCTTCAGCCGCGGTCGGCTGAGTTGGAGGTCGTTCGCGCATGTGGCGAGAAATCATTATGGGAGATGATCGATCGTGTCAATCGCTAAGCGTCTGCGCTCCAAATTCCTTTTCTGCCTTGAATTATCCTTAACGAGCTAATGACGTCTTTTCCAGAGGTTCTTAATGTCGCATAACCGTAACGAATAGAAATAAATACTTGTACATTTCCTAACGCTTAATGCGAATTACGTTAAATCGAATATAAAATAACCTTGCACTTACGGAATAATTCTCGGGACTTGAAATTTCTTCCGTTAAATGCAGGTTTACGCTAAAACGGGGTTATACTGTACTTGAATTGATAATATGCATGTCAGCAATAATATTCTGCAAAATGTTTTGAATATAGGTTACGTTAAAGCCCTGCGTGGATGCGGATGTCCGCAAAATTTTTCACTAAGCGGATGTAATTTGCATGGCTGTGCGGATAGCGGTTACGCTGCGGATAATGTTTGGAGTAAATTTGCGGAAAGTTTTTAGAATACAATGTGGAACTTACGATAATATCACACATTTAATATGCCAATCTTTAAAAGAGGAATACTCCTATAATGCGTACGAAATATTCAGGCACGTTTTGCACTTGTACACGAGACGATTATTTTACCCACATGCTTTCAAGTACATTTTTTAAGTACCGTATGTTTGTAGTAGATGGTCTCGACATCTCATCAATTCTCACTGCCATTATTACTACACGTACGAGAGATCATGCTGTCAATGAGCTTGTTAGTTCATCGTGGTGACATCATTAAAATTCCTTGTCAGCTATACTTCGCAGTCTAAGCTATCCTGGAAGATCTGTAGATTTATTTCCAACTTGGCACTGAAACACGTGGGCTGTGATATTGCAACGGAGAGAATTATGACATCAACTATGCGAACATTGATGGATCAAGAGGCAGAAGGATGATGACCGACTTGGAATTTCCGGCCAAATGTCAATCCCTTTCTCCAAGCGTTTAGAAGTCACTTAGTGAATGTTATCGCGACCGGGAGTTTGAACATCATTTCACCAACATGGATAAAATATCTACTAAAATGAATTAAGGCGAATATTCTTTAGTGCGTGAATCTAAGCTCAAATCACCGATATGGCAGACATTTGGTTACAATTTCAATGGAAACGAAAAGGTGAACGATATAGTAGGATGTTTTACCTGTAAAAACATGTATTCATACTCAGGACACAAATCAGGCACATCAAATTTACTTAGACACACGTTCATTCCTGGAAAATAATAAACTAGAAGATACTGCACCAAATCGTATATAGCCTACAAAAAGTTCTAGTGCGATATGTATATTTTTATATTATGTGTAAATAAAAAGTAGTTCTAGCATCCGAAATTGTTGAATATCGTTACTAGGACCCGGATATGTATGACATGTCATAATTTTCCGTTATATTTCTTCCATATCAAATGTAAGATAATGGTTTAAGCTAATCTCATCTTTTACTTCACTGATGACTGTCGTCTTTATCTCGGTTGTCAACTCTTTGACTACACTTTGCTGAATTTCTCCAACCACGAGTTCCTGGAATTGCTCGGTCAAACACATGAAGATTGGCCTACATAAATGGAATGTGGTATTTGTGTGAGCAGCTGGTTGCAAGAATAGTTTCTACGGAATTCTTGTGTTGCCACTCTATGCAAGTCTTGAAAACTTACTAAGTCCAAAGTAGACTTTAGATGTATTACCAAGCTTTGTAAGTATTTTTATTCTCAATTGAATTTTGTGACTATTTTGAATCTAAATTACATTTTTTAAGTATTTTCTTTCTAAATTGTATTTTGTAAATATTGTCAATTCAAATAACAGTACAGTAAGTATGTAGTTAGTCTTAGTTTTAAGTAGGCAGTTAGTCTATTAGATATATGTCATTGTTCTATTAGACTGTGGTGTGTGAGTGTGTCTGGTAGCAGTTGCATTGTTATTAGTTATAGTTCATTGTTTCAATAGACTGTGATGTGTGAAGGTGCATGTGAGTGTGCCTGGTGACAGACTGTTTTAGTGGTAGTATTTGTTGTTGGTGGAACTTTAGTATTTTTTTTGTTAGTAGAATTTTGGTATTTAATTGTTAGTATGGCAGAAGGTTAGTATTTTTGTTAATAGAATTTCTCTTTACTTATTCTGAAAGGGAGTAGCAGCCTTTCATAATAAATCAATTCTTTACTAGTCTTATAGACGGTTAAGATATTGATAATATAAGCCAAATAATGGCTACACTGCGTCCTGCTGCACGGCTGAAAGCAACGGGAAACTACAGCCGTATGCTATTCCCGAGGATATGCACCTCTCTATGCATAATTACATGTGATGATGGCCTCCTCCCTTGTAAAATTTCAATCCGGAGGTAAACTAGTCCCCCGTTCGGATCTCCGGGTGGGGACTACTCGAGAGGGGGTTAACATCACAGAAGTGACAAAGAGGAACTCTGACATTCTACGGATCGGAGCGTGGAATGTTAGAAGTCTGCTAGGAAGTGGAAGGTTACAAAACTTAGAAAGGGAAATGGATAGGTTGAGGTTGGATTTGGTTGGGATTAGTTAAATGCACTGGCAGAAAGAACAGGACTTTTGGTCAGGAGACTATAGGGTCATTAGCACTAAATCAAACAATGGCCAAGCAGGGGTTGGCCTCATATTGAGTAGGAAACTTGGACAGTGGGTGGAATATTATGAGCAATATAGTGAACGGATTATTGTAGCAAAAATCAATACTAAACCTACCTGCACCACAGTGGTACAAGTCTATATGCCTACCAGTCAAGCTGATGATGAGGATGTTGAAAAGGTCTACGAAGAAATATACGAAATTCTGAGGTATAACAAGGGTGATGAAAATGTTATAGTAATGGGAGATTGGAATGCTGTGGTAGGAAAAGGAAGAGAAGGGAAGATAGTAGGAGATTTCGGATTAGGTGAAAGGAATGATCGAGGAAGCAGGCTGGTAGAATTCTGCACTGAGCATGAGTTGGTCATAGCCAACACCTTATTCAATAACCACAATAGAAGAATATACACATGGATGAGACCAGGAGATACAGGGCGTTACCAAATCGACTTCATTATGGTCAAGCAGAGGTTTCGAAACCAGATTTTGGATTGTAAAACATATCCTGGTGCTGACATAAACTCTGACCACAACCTGTTTGTAATGAAATGCAGATTAAAGTTGAAGAAACTGAAGAAAAGTCAAAAGCCAAAAAGATGGGCAATAGACAGACTGAAAGAGAAGGATGTCAACGAAAGATTCAAGAAGAGTATAAAGGAAGGACTAATGAAAAACCCTAAACAAACTTCAATTGCAGACGAATGGGCACTTTTGAAGAATGAAATAACAAAATCCGCAGAAGAAAACATTGGTAGGAAAGAAAGAGTAGGTAGAAAACCGTGGATCACTCAGGATATACTAGAATTGATGGATGGAAGGCGGAAACACAAGAATGTAAGAGATGAAAACGGGAAAGCAGAATACAGACGTCTGAGAAAGGAGGTTAACAAGAAGTGCAAGGAAGCGAAAGAAGAATGGTTGAAAGAGAAATGTGCAGGTATAGAAAATTGTCTGAAATTAGGAAAAGTAGACACAGCTTATCGAAGGATAAAGAATACTTTCGGGGAAAAGAAGACTAAGTGCTGTAATATTAAGGACACAAATGGAAAGCCTCTAACAGATAGGGAAGAAAAGGTTGAGAGATGGAAAGCTTACATAGAGAGTTTGTATAAGGGAAAGGAGATTGAGAATCATGTAATGGAAAGGGAGGAGGAAATTGATGAGGATGCGAAAGGAGATTTAATATTGAGATCAGAATTTGATAGAGCTTTGGATGACTTAAGCAGGAACAAAGCACCAGGCATCGATGATATACCGATTGAGTTGCTATGGTGCATAGGAGATGAAGGTCTGATCAGGTTATTTCACTTGGTGTGTAGGATTTATGAGACAGGTGAGGTACCCCCTGATTTCAAGAAGAATGTTATCATCCCTATACCAAAGAAAGTGGGAGCTGACAGATGTGAAGATTACCGTACAATCAGCATGATTACTCATGCTTCAAAGATCCTGTCTAGAATAATTTACAAGAGGATTGAAAGCCAGATAGAAACGGAGTTGGGTGAAGACCAGTTTTGTTTCAGGAGAAATGTAGGAACAAGGGAAGCTGTACTAAGTCTTAGGCTGATTTTGGAAGGTAGAATAAGGAAAGATAAGAGAACGTTCATGGCTTTTGTAGACTTAGAAAAGGCTTTTGATAACGTCGATTGGACTGAATTTTTGACATTTTGAAATCGATTGGAATAAAGTACCGGGATAGGAGGGTGATCTACAATCTATAGAGAAACCAGACAGCAGTCATTCGAGTTGAAGGACATGAGAGAGAAGCTGGTATTCTGAAAGGTGTAAGGCAAGGTTGCAACTTATCACCCATACTTTTCAATCTTTACATTGAACAAGCAATGAAGGAAATTAGAGAAAAATTTAAAGTGGGAGTGAAGATTCAAGGAGAAATAATTTCAACTCTGAGATTTGCTGATGACATCGTCATCTTGGCCGACAAGCCTGAGGATTTGAATGAGTTTTTGAATGGCATGGACTCCGTCTTACGGAAAGAATTCATGATGAAAATTAATAAATGTAAAACAAAAATACTGGAATGCAGCCGAAATAAATCAGAAACCTCTATGGATATCAAATTGGCAGGTGAAAAGCTGAAGGAAGTAGGAGACTTCTGTTACTTAGGAAGCAGAATAACCAGTGATGGACGAAGCAAAGAGGATATAAAAAGTAGGTTGGCTCAGGCAAAGAAAGCATTTCTACAAAAAAGGAATCTGCTGACATCTAATATAGATTTAGGTATTAGGAAGTCATTTTTGAAAGCCTTTGTCTGGAGCGTGGCACTCTATGGAAGTGAAACTTGGACTATTGGTGCAGCAGAAAAGAGGAGAATTGAAGCATTTGAAATGTGGTGTTACAGGAGAATGATGAAGATCAGATGGGTAGATAAGGTTACAAACGAAGAGGTATTAAGATGAGTGGGTGAGGAGAGATGTTTCTGGCGACTGCTAATGAAGAGAAGAGATAGGTTGGTAGGACACATACTAAGACACCCAGGAATAGCAAGCTTAGTTATGGAAGGAAGGGTCGAGGACAAGAACTGTAGGGGTAGACCAAGGTTAGAATATGTTAAACAGATTGCCTCAGATGTAGGGTGTGGTAGCTATGTAGAGATGAACCGATTAGCTCAGGACAGGGAGGCATGGAGAGCTGCATCAAACCAGTCAAAAGACTGAAGACTCAAACAACAACTCAAACAACAACACTATCCACGATCTAAGAAATACTAGTCGTTTGATAAGACCGAAGTCTTTATTTCTATGAACATTTTTTGTGTAGAGTGGAAAAACATTAAGATATTGACAAACCTTTCTTATTATCTGTAATGCTAAGAGCTTTGATCATTTAATATGTTAGAGGAAATTCCTTTTGATAGAAGATTATTCAAATCTTTGGCTAGGAATTCAAAGCTAGTTTATCCCGGTCAGGATTGAATTCTATCTGACACTATAAATAACATGTGTGTTATTTTATTCTATTTGTGTAACATCATGTCATTTTGTGGACATGATATTACAACGATAAACAATTTATAGCTTGACAAGTGAGATGAAACAGGAGTATTATTTTTATTACATGTATTTGCGAAAGACGAGTTAACAGTTAATTATCTTGTTGTGGAGTAAACTTTAGGTGGTTAATCACGACTGTCTAATATCGTTCATTACTATTAGAAGTTTCGTTTTAAGAACTTACGTATGTATAATTGTAGTCCAGTAGTCATTTGCAATGATACTGAGGGTCATGCCATTATTTGAGAGAAGTTCCTACATAAGATATATTAATAACAATTAATCCCTTTTTGGTTATTGTTTAACATAGTAGATGATAATTGTTTATGCCATATATACTGTTATATGAGGTTTTGTAGCGCTATGGAGTGCTCAGGCGAGGGAATTCCGCATTTTAAGGAAGTCAAAGTATTGTTGTTCTTTGATAAAAGGCATGTATCATGATAAGAGCCGTTGTATACAAGTAGTCCAGTTCTTGTGAATTAACGATTTAGCTGTGTTAACAGGAGGGTTTCAGCGGAAATACAACTTGAGAAAGATTGTCTACTCACGTCTATAATACGATTATTAAATTTTATTAAACCCGAATTTATGTAATCACGTACAGTTTACTTTAATTAGCCGACTGTACTATACCGATAAAGTAATGAAACCTATATAAGACGAGGTGTATGCAGTATATTAAAATTACAGAACGTTATAGAAGGATGGTTATGTGAAAAACCAGTGTATATATTTAGTTAAGAATTATATTGTAACCGAGAAGTTAGAATCTCGAAAGTGTCGCGTTAGCAACACTAGATAATGGATATTATTATAAACATATTACATGTAAATAATTTTTGTGGAAATGATTTAATTAGTTAAATAATTTAGTAGGATTTATTAATCAATTGTTTTGGAACAGTGTGTGTTTATGAGCGGATGTTTTTGGTATGAATGTTTATTCATTGTTAAGAGAAGATGTGGAACCGTATTGGTCTAGAACAGTAACGGAGTGCGAATGGAAGTGTGTATAAAAATTTTAGAATGATTGTTTAAGAAACAAAGTAGTTATGTGAACTTTTGTAAGATATGAATGTTAATTTTTACGTATTTTATAAATGCACACAAGCAGCCTCTGTGGGCTAGTGAGAATGATTCACCGTTAGTATTGGAGAGCGATGACATAATATTTAAGCAGGTGTAGACCAACTGCCTTCTGTTTATTGTATAAACCAGTTTTGAGTACGGCGTGATGCCAGTGTTTCATTGATGAAACAAAGCCACGGCAGTGCGTTCTACAACGCAGGTTTGTGAATGAAAACATGTGTCTGGAATGCCATTAAGAGGCTTCACCAAACATTTCTATTTTTACGCTGTGTAGGCCTAGAACAAGCCAAGTTTTATACTCATAATTTTTAATACAGCATTGTAATAAGATGTAGAGTTGGAAGGAGGTGTGAATGATTGCGTGTTTTTAATTTCAATGTCTATTGTTAAATTCGTTTATTGTTATTTGTTTATAGTAGATTAGTTTACCTTTTTGTTAATAAATTTGTTCAGATCGTTTTCCATTGTTGTTGGAGTGTGATTCATTTTAAATATTAGGCGCAGAGTATTGTGGATGTAGTGTAGGCGAAGCTGAAGTCCCAGTCCCCGAGGTAAGTAAAGGTGAGTGCCCCGTGTAGTTGGTTGTTGATCCACAATATTCTTGTAACTGCTGTCTGTAAATCCCTAAAGGCCGTGTTGGAAGCGATTTCTAATGTTGTATATGCCGGAGCAATTAGAAATAGGCAATCCAGCGGGGGCAATGGATATTCCAACAGGATCCTTTCCGGATTATCGGGAACAGTAGGAATGGCGCCCTATGAACTTTGGGGCTACGAAATTAGCTTCGTAGTGTCTCTAAGGAAAGTTGGTTTGAACATTTCTAGTGAAAGAAATAATTACCAGACTTGTGGGATGTCTTATCCAATTTCGAATGGATGTGAGTGTAATTATATAGGCTTATTTTAAATTAATATTAGGAAAGTTACACTCAGATAAAGATGAGATCTTAGAAACCTGAGAGGGGTGTAGTAGGTAGACAGTTTCGAAAAACGACCTACGATCTGATAACTATTTTATTTTACCGGTACATGACGATTGCTAAGGTCATGTGTAAAACTAAAGCTAGCTTGTTTTGATGATTGTAATGGTAGAATTTTCTTTGTGGTAGTGTATTTAAAGTGAATCACAGGAGAACAAACATTTTGAGTGAGTTTATTCAACATAGGGTGTACTTTAAGTTAATGCTAAGGTAATTTTAAGTTACTTTTAGACATTAAGGTGCTCAAAAATATATATGGAATAGGACGTTGCCCAGATGTTATTTTGCTCTGTTATTGTTTATATCTCTACAGCACTATATAAAGGGTTATTGCAATGGCAAGTGAAGATGTAAAGAAAATGTTAGAGGAGATGCATATGAAGCTGCAGCAGAATTTGAAGGAGCAACTGCAGAGCAGTTTGAATGTTGTTGAAGGTAAGATAAGGGAGAATTTAACTGCGAATATGGTAGATATGGAAGGTAAATTTCAGGAGGCGAAGCAGGACCTGGAACAACTGAAGCGGGAAAGGAGGACCTTAACACAGTGATTGTTAAAGTTGTTGATTCTCTTACAGATAAAGTTGCTGAAGGTGTCTTAGAGAGTTTCAAAACTGAAATTCAGGAAGTTCAGACTTCTTTAGAGGGTTTGCATACTAGTACTTCTAAAATGGTTGCAAATGTCACGCGATTACAGGCCAGCTCAATGCAGATACAGGACGATGTAAGTGGTGTACGGACCAAAGTAGACATAGTACAGTCCGATATTGGTAATGTTAGGTCAGATGTATCCAATGTCCAATCTAAAGTAGACACAGTTCAAGCCGATGTCACCAATGTTCAGGTTGACATAAATAACATGCTGTCAGATGTCACTGATGTACAGTCTGATATAGGTAAAATACAGACAGAAGTCAATACGGTATCTGTAGATGTATCAAAAGTCCAAGTGGACATTAATAAGATTAGACAAGAGGTAGAGGCGTCTAAAGAATTGTGTACACAAAATATAACTGCTTTAACGACACGTTTTGTTAACGATGCGATAAAAACTACAGCTTCTCTGGTCGAATTAAAAGGTAACGTAGAAACTTTACGAACACAGGTTATCGACCATAATAGAATTCTTAAGGCAGATATTGAGGAGGACATAGCTGAAATGTTAAAAGCTAATGTTGCTGTATGGAAATACGAGTGGAATAAATCTAGTGGGGAACATGTTAAGCAAATCTAAGATAACATAGAAAAGAAATTAGCCAGTACCCAATTAGAAAGGAATAGAGAGGTTATCGAAGTAAGAACAGATCTAGGTAAAAGGATTGATACGCTCACTGAAAAACAAGTATAGGATAGAACTCAATCTAGTCAGGATGTGCAAGCATTGAAAGAATCGTTAGAGAGTAAAACTAAAACGATAGAGGAACGATTAAACAAGGTTGTCACTAACATTAACACCATGAGTGTGGAGAAGACTAATTAACTAGAAGAATTATCCAAGAAGTTACAAAATCTTAATCTAGGAGATGTTGCCAAGCTTGAGACGTATAAGGAAGATTTAAAGACTGAAGTAGGCCAACAGCTGAAGAAGATTATCGCTGAGATAGAAGAAAAGGAAAGGGAGAATATATATTTTGAAGATTCGAGGAATCAGACTAGAAGAAATAGCCTAGAAGTGGAAAAAAGGGAAATTAGGCCGGAAGAAAGATTATTCAGGTTTACGGATGGTTTAGAGGAGAGGAGTAAAGAGCCCGAAAGTTACAATAGAGATTTTCGACAAAACCTTCAGGATTCATATCCGAGAAACGTGACGGTCATAAGGAACTTTGAAGACAAACCGCGTAAGTTCAGCAACCTAGATAGTTTCACACCGATAGAGTACATTAGAAATCTCAAAGATTACTTTATCGAAGCTCATATTCCAAGAGAGAGGGAAATGAAGATCGTAGAACGTTTTTTATCTGATGGGCCCCTTGAATGGTTCAGAGCCTTCAGATATACCTTAATGAACTTCGATGAATTCGCAGAAGCACTAATAAAGCGTTTTTGGTCTATTGAAGCACAAAACTCCCTACGCGCAGAAGTATACTCACGGAAATATTCAGGAACTCTTCCTACACGCTACGCAGACTTCTTCACGAGTCAGTTAGCCAGGCTCATATTTCTTCAACCCCCGTTATCTACAGCTCAGTTGATAGACGCGATAGCCAGGATGCTCCCTGTTGAAGTCAGACGTCTAATTATCTCGTCAGGGATCAACGATCTAGCAAGCATGGACGAATTGCTCAGAAAACTCGATTACACGAGCCCTCTGCCAAACGTTGTTGCAAAGAACCAAAGGCAAGAGTACAAAGACATTAACACAGTATATCTTGACCAAACACAACAGACAGACGATCCGAAAGAACCAGAAAAGGGAAATATTGGTCCTGAAAGGAATAATTATTTCCGGGATTGTAGACCAGAACCCAGATATAGGAGATTCCGTGGAGGTCGTCCATACCAGCAACAGCAAGGACGGCGTAATGATAATAGCAATGGCAACCGTAGAAGTGCTTATTATCACAACAATAATAACTACCGATACAATAATAATGGTTATTATAACAGGAATAACAATAGGAATAACCAGAACTATAATCGTAACAGAAACTCCCAAGATGAAATGATGACGAAGGAGAAGTATGATGAACGTCATAAGGAAGGACAAGTGTATCTCAAGGAGTTGAGAAATAATGAGAATGGTAATGGAAGGGAAAATAAAAGTGTGATTATAGATCCCGGTCCATCTACTAGTCAGAAGGGGAACCATGAGAATGAGTCTCAAGGACAAAAAAAAAACAATTTTGAAAAGGAATTAGAGGAGACAGGATATACTGCTACACAAAACCAGATTATGATGAACGAAATCTATGAGGTGGCAGACGAAGACCTACTCTTCGAGAAGGAGATTGTTAGAGAAGAAAGACCATTCGAGTTACCGATTATAGGTGTTACTGTTGATGGACAGATATATAAGTCATTAATGGACACTGGTGACATTATGTCTATCATATCGGATGATTGTTATCAGATGTTATCTAAGGGCAAAAAGATGACAGTTTTACCCGCATCTACTGTTAGAGTGCGTGGTATTTTTCAAGACAAAGCGGTCAAATGCAAAATGCAAGTTTTGTTAAACTTTGAGATAAATGGAAGCACATATGAACACATTTTCATTGTGGTGAACAAAATCAATTTTGATATCGTGCTAGGCATTGACTTCATTACTAAAGTTGGAGCAGTAATTGATATGAAAATCCGAGTCATAAAATTTAGTGAAGGGTTAATAAACACAGAAGAGTTAGAAGAACAGGATTCGAATGACAGTCTAGATAAAGATCCTAGGGAAGAAATTATTAACAACATTATTGAAGAGGTAGAATATAGAAGGGAAATGCTTACTCTCCAAGCAGAAGGGTTTGACGAAATTCAGGATGAATTTGAGGAATTAATCATGGAGTTTAAAGACATTTTTGATGATAAGCCTGGATTGATAAAAGACAACAAGTATAAGATTAGGCTTACGGATGAAACTCCTTATCAGAAGAGGATTTACCCGATACCAGAAAAGTACTAAGAAGAAGTACGAGGGATAATCAAGAAAATGGAAGCTGACGGAATTATAAAGAAGCAGGCGTCGTCTTACATCAACCCTATAACAGTAGTCAAGAAAAATAATGGTCAATTACGCCTATGTCTCGACGCCAGGACCATTAACATAAAGATTTTGCCCGAGGCAGACCGACCGCCTAAATACGAGATTTGCTCAGAAAGTTCAAAGGAAAGGCATGTTTTAGCGTCCTAGATTTAACTACTTCGTTTTCCAAATTGAGCTTGAAGAAGAAAGCAAACAGTACACAGGGTTTATGTTTGACCATACGTCCTGGGTATTTCAAAGAATTCCCTTTGGCATGGTCAACAGTGGTCCAGCCCTGATTAGAGCCCTTGATAACAAACTCACCGATGACGTTAAAAAGAACGTGATCTGTTATATAGATGATTTAATCATATCTTCACCAAATGTCCAGGAACATCTTATACACTTGCGTAAGCTTTTTGAAAACCTGAGAGACGCAAATAATAAGGTAAACTTCGATAAGTGCCGTTTCGTGAAAGAAGAAATCAATTTTCTCGGACACACCATTGACCAGCATGAATATCACCCGAACTTGCAGAAAGTGGAAGCTATTATGAGGTTCCCAAAGCCCACTAAGGTCAAACAAGTGCGAGAATTTGTAGGTGCTTGCCAATTCATTAGCAGTCATTGTCCAAAGTATTCAGAGATTATGGCACCTCTCTATGACTTGCTAAAGAAAAATAACCGTTGGAAATGGAGGAGCAAGCTAAGGAGATGTTGAAAAACAACGTGAAATTAGAATATCCGGATTTTGAACGGATATTCTACATAGAATCCAATGCTTCACGTGTGGGCATTAGTGCAGTCTTATACCAAAAGGACGAAGAAGCAAATAAGCACTACATTGCGTTCACCGGAAGAAAGCTTAAGAAACCCGAAGAGAACTACTCCACGACAGAATTAGAGGCGTTAGCTTTCGTGACAGCTCTACAAGTGTGGAAGAAGATATTAATCGGACATCAGATTATAATTATCACCGACCATATCACCAACCAGTGCGGCTTCGTCAAGGGTGCGGGAACAACTGATGCAATCTTCGCTGCCAGAATGCTCATCGAAAAGCATCGCGAGAAACAACAGCCACTGCATATCGCCTTTCTTGATCTTGAAAAGGCTTTCGACCGTGTTCCACATCGTGTGATCTGGTATGCACTTCGTAACCATGGTGTACCAGAAATGCTTATCAGCTGGATCAAGATGCTATACACAAACACCACAAGTTGTGTACGTTGTGCTGTTGGCACCTCGGAGAGCTTCCCAGTGAAAGTCGGTGTACACCAAGGATCTGCACTGTCCCCATTGCTCTTTGTCCTAGTCATGGACACAGTCACACGGGATCTGCAAAGGAATGTCCCTTGGACACTCTTATATGCTGATGATGTCGCACTTGCTGATACCACCAGGATAGGATTGCAGCGTCAAGTTGAAAATTGGAACAGCCGTCTCTCACAATACGGTCTTCGACTGAACAAAAAGAAGACCGAATACCTTGAAACTGTCCCAACCAACGGATCCATCCAAGTTGATGGAGAGACATTGACGAAGACCTTAAGCTTCAGGTATCTAGGATCTCGCCTACAAGCTGATGGTGAGATAGGTGATGAAGTGCGAAGTAGGGTAAAGGCTGCATGGATGAGATGGAGGGAAGTTACAGGCGTACTCTGCGACAGAAGGATGCCACTATACCTTAAGTCCAAAATATACCGCATGATAGTACGTCCTGTTGCTTTGTACAGTGCTGAATGTCGACCAGCTGACAAAGCTACGGAGCGCCAATTACATAGCATGGAAATGCGTATGCTCCGTTGGTCGATGGGCATCACACTCCTAGATCATATAAAGAATGACTCTGTTCGCCAGCAAATAGGAGTTGCACCCATCACTGAGAAGGCACGGGAAAAACGGCTTCGATGGTATGGCCACGTCTTGCGTGCTGCACCTGGAACTGTTGCCAATTCCGCTCTCTCCTTTGAAGTTAATGGGCACCGTCCACGTGGGCGCCCAAAACAGCGCTGGCATGATACAGCAAATGCGGATATGAAGGCTCTCAATCTAAGACCTCATGATGCCCAAGATCGTGCAAAATGGCGAGCCAAGACCAAAACAGCGGACCCTGCAGCAGCGGGAAAACGCTAGGAAGAAGAAGAAGAAGATAAGGCACTTCAATTTATGCTTCAAACCGATATGTCGAGTGATAGATTAACTAGATGGGCCCTTTTCACTCAACAGTTTAATGCTACAATAGTCCACCAGCCAGGTAAGGACAACTTGTTGGCTGACGCATTATCACGTAACCCAGTTAGAAATTTGCAGATTAACCATGTACAATTGGAGGAAGAAGATCAAGAAACCGTTAGGAGATTAGCCCGAATCGGTGTGTCACAGAAGAGGCACGCTCCAATTAGGAAAATGTACAGGTTCCTTAAGGGTTACATGGACACAGCAGATCTAGATTATGCTGCTACTCAAAGGCGATCACGACACTATGTTTTGAGCGGAGATCTCGTGTGTAAGTACGCAGACTCCGAGCACACTAAGATTCGTATAGTCGTGCCCCCTAATCTTGTCTCAAAGTTAATGTGGTTGGCACACCATTCTATTGGACATGGAGGTTTAGATAAAACCCTCTGTACTCTTAAAGAGAGGTTTGTCTGGACCAACATGAGATCCACTATAGCGAAGATTATAAGATCTTGTGATAAATGCCAGAGAGGAAAATTCGCATCAGAATTATTGAAAGGAAGACCCAGAGCTATGATACCTTCTAAACCACGTGAGCTGATGGCCACGGGCATTTTTGGTCCATGCCCGAAGGGATATCAGGGTAATCAGTTCCTGTTAGTGACTGTTGATGTCTTCACTAAATTCGTTACCATGAATCCCATGCAAAAAGCCAATACCAGAAATGTTGTGAGCAGATTAGAGAATGCTGTGTTTCCGAAGTCTGGGAAACCAGAATATCTTTTATCGGACCATGGAGCGCAGTTCACTTCAGCCGAATTCGCAGCAGACATGGAAAGGTGGGGAATTAAGCACATCTTTTCAAGCGTGCGTTATCCAGAGTCAAATTCAAGCAAACGCTATATGGCAGAATTTAGTAAATTCTGTAGAATTTTCTGTCCAGATGATCACCCCAGTTGGGTAAAATACGTGCCAATGATTGAGGACTGTTTGAACTCCACAGTTCAAGAAAACACGGCAGAAGTTCCGATGATTCTTCACTTAGGAAGGAATCCAGAAAGGCCATGGGACAATGTATTTGATTTCATTCCCAGAGATCCTGATCTAGGAAGACAAGCGAGGATCGATATAGCGAAAGAAAGACTTCAGAAAGCAGCAGAGAAGCGCTTGAAACGAGTTGCAGGAAAACGTTTCGGTACGCCGTTAGAAATTGGAAGTAAGGTCTTATTCTGCGCAGACCAGTGAAAGCGGACGTGAGCAAAAAGATATACCCCAAGTTCGGAGTTATCTTTATTGGCCCGTTCCGCATAACTAATGCTTATGGGAATAACTGTTATGAATTGTTTGATGATGAAAACAACGTTATTTTAGGAAAATTCAACGCAAAAAAATTTAAAGAAGTATCATAAGAAAATAGGCTAAAATAATTCAATATACGAGTTCAAGTGACATATCAAAAGTCTTGAATTAGTATGACTAAAAACAATTTGCAACTGTTTTTAAGTTGAGATGACGGAGGAATGCCCCCGTAAATTGAATTATTCCGGGACAAAATGAGAGTATTGTCCGTCCCCATGATAAAATTTAACTAGCAAATATAATTTCTGGAAGTGTGACACAAGAGTGTAGTGTTACAAGCTCGAGACTGTGGGAGAACCCGATCACGTTATATATTGCACAATGGACGCTTCTAGAAGACTATTTTTAGCATAGCAACAGCGAGTTTGGAGATTAATATTATAAATATTGTTATAAATTATGCTATTGGATCCCAGCTCAGAGCCAATGAGAACAGGTCTTATTGAAGACGGGATCAACTTTTATTACACAATGATGAAATTACGCATTTGGGCCCTTAGAAGATTTTCTTATTTGGTAATGAAGAGAATATTAAGAGAAATTATGTCTGATACTTTAAAAACCACAGATCGGTTAATCTACGCAGTAATAAGCATTAGTAATCTACGCGCTAAAATTATGGCGGGAGATTGATATGATCGCCAAAAATTCGACTTGGAGAGGGATATCCAAGGATCGAGGTTCTTATTCCAGCAGACTTTGAAGAGTGAGGAAGTGATTTTACTGGGTTAACGGAGATCCCAAAGCTTAGTCCGAGTGCGACGACTGTCGACTTGTGGAGACGCGAGTATAGCTAGGTGGAACGGTAGAGATCACCGCACTTCCATTCTGTGTGAAGTTGCGAGGAACATAGTATTGATTATATCTCATACAATATTGAGATTTGAAGTTAAATAAGTGAACACATATTAAGAACAGGTCGCTTACTATATAGTGTGGAAAGTCGAGCGCTTAAATATTCACCGTTTCGACAATATCAGCCTGTCAAGTTAGATTTCCAAATGTGTTGGAAATAGAGCTGAAGATTATTATAAATTGCAAAGTGAAGTTGGCGAACGCAGTTCAAGTGAACAGTGGCGGAGGACTTTTAATATTGGCGCAACACATAAACATTAATAGAATGACTATAATTATTCTTCAAACATTATCATTCAACTTAATTAATATTGTTGATATGATGAACTAAACAGTCATGCGCCAGAGACATATTCAATAACCGAAGTTAAGATACAACGATGGAGCTTCGTTAGACAACGTATTCTTGAATACAGACGTGGTGTACGGTCCATCTTGTGCATTTTCGTCAGTCTACGAACACTAATATAACATCAATTAGCAATGGAAACATTTCATTCACTATTTATATGAATATTTCCATAATTATATTCCATTGATGAAGCCGATACATATTTACGACGGAAAATGGAGACTTTACAGAAGAGATTTGTCAAGATGCTAGGGAAAGGTAACCCAGCAACCCAGAAGAATTTGCCAGAAGGATGTCGTGCGAGCCCAGGCGAATGTTGGTGAATTCCAGAGAGAGACGTTTTTCATCTCCGAGGTCGCAGATCCGAGGTTCGAATGCAGATCCATCTCAGTGTCTTGTACTGAGGAAACATCTCAAGTATTGTGGCAATACTTACATTAATATTCAAGTTTTCGCCTAAATAAGGTATTAGTGTATCTCAATTGTTATGTAGAGCTTGATTAGTGACATTCTGAGCCAGCGATCTTATTCCATATTTTCGGCGATCTTATTCCATATTTCTATATTTTCACATTTCATGTATTTCAGTGCTTTTATGTAGTTTACACTTCAGATGTGTGTTGAGATTTTTATGCTGCAAGATTATTTAGAAGATGATTGCATTTCATCTATTGTTCAATTTTATTCAACGTATCAGTTGTGGAACTGACATTAAAATTTTGTTTGAGGAAACATATTGCCTCATAGGAGACTAGTCGTTTCGACTCTCGAATTTTAATAATTTCATTTAACCAAGTATTCTGACATTGTGTCATAGCTACAAATTAAATTCTTATTAAATTTAATTTGAGCACTTTAATGTAACGACATATAACTTCAAGAAAAGAAGAAACATCGAATGATACTGTTATATCATTATTGTACATGAACTATCGACGATCTAAGAAATACTAGTCGTTTGATAAGACCGAAGTCTGTTTTTCTATGAACATTCTTTGTGTAGAGTGGAAAAATATTAATACATTGGCAAACCTTTCTTATTATCTGTAAAGCTAAGAGCTTTGTTCATTTAATATGTTAGAGGAAATTCCTTTTGATAGAAGATTATTCAAATCTTTGGCTAGGAATTCAAAGCTAGTTTATCCCGGTCAGGATTGAATTCTATCTGACACTATAAATAACATTTGTGTTATTTTATTCTATTTGTGTATCATCATGTCATTTTGTGGACATGATATTACAACGATAAGCAATTTATAGCTTGACAAGTGAGATGAAACAGGAGTATTATTTTTATTACATGTATTTGCGAAAGACGAGTTAACAGTTAATTATCTTGTTGTGGAGTAAACTTTAGGAGGTTAATCACGACTGTCTAATATCGTTCATTACAATTGGAAGTTTCGTTTTAAGAACTTACGTATGTATAATTGTAGTCCAGTAGTCATTTGCAATGATACTGAGGGTCATGCCATTATTTGAGAGAAGTTCCTACATAAGATATATTAATAACAAGTAATCCCTTTTTGGTTATTGTTTAACATAGTAGATGATGATTCTTTATGCCATATATACTGTTATATCAGGTTTTGTAGAGTTATGGAGTGCTCAAGCGAAGGAATTCCGCATTTTAAGGAAGTCAAAGTATTGTTGTTCTTTGATAAAAGGCATGTATCATGATAAGAGCCGTTGTATACAAGTAGTCCAGTTCTTGTGAATTAACGATTTAGCTGTGTAAACAGGAGGGTTTCAGCGGAAATACAACTTGAGAAAGATTGTCTACTCACGTCTATAATACTATTATTAAATTTTATTAAACCCGAATTTATGTAATCACGTACAGTTTACTTTAATTAGCCGACTGTACTATACCGATAAAGTAATGAAACCTATATAAGACGAGGTGTATGCAGTATATTAAAATTACAGAACGTTATAGAAGGATGGTTATGTGAAAAACCAGTGTATATATTTAGTTAAGAATTATATTGTAACCGGGAAGTTAGAATCTCGAAAGTGTCGCGTTAGCAACACTAGATAATGGATATTATTATAAACATATTACATGTAAATAATTTTTGTGGAAATGGTTTAATTAGTTAAATAATTCAGTAGGATTTTTTTAGCGTATGGCTTTTATTGCCGGGAGTGTCAGGGGACATGTTCGGCTCGCCAGGTTTGTAGCTGCTTCGAGGAAGACACCCAATGGGTGAGCTACACTTAACGTTGCGTGTGGAGTGTTGTCTGGGGAGGAAAGTTTGTATGTAAGGACAAGGAGTTGGAAGGTAGCGGCTGTGGCCTCTAGTTAGGGACCAACCCCGGCATTTGCCTGGAAGGAAGATGGGAAACCACAGAAGACCATCTTCAAGGTTGCCGGCGGGGGTATTCGAACCACCTCGCCTCCCGGATGTGAGCGACTGCCAGCAGTCATGCCGTGACGACCTCGGCTAACTCACCCGGTAGTAGGATTTATTAATCAATTGTTTTGGAACAGTGTGTGTTTATGAGCGGATGTTTTTGGTGTGAATGATTATTCATTGTTAAGAGAAGATGTGGAACCGTATTGGTCTAGAACAATAACGGAGTGCGAATGAAATTGTCTATAAAAATTTTAGAATGATTGTTTAAGAAACAAAGTAGTTATGTGAACTTTTGTAAGATATGAATGTTAATTTTTACGTGTTTTATAAATGCACACAAGCAGCCTCTGTAGGCTAGCGAGAATGATTCACCGTTAGTATTGGAGAGAGATGGCATAATATTTAAGCAGGTGTAGACCAACTGCCTTCTGTTTATTGTATAAACCAGTTTTTAGTACGGCGTGATGCCAGTGTTTCATTGATGAAACAAAGCCACGGCAGTGCGTTCTACAACGCAGGTTTGTGAATGAAAACATGTGTCTGGAATGCCATTAAGAGGCTTCACCAAACATTTCTATTTTTACGCTGTGTAGGCCTAGAACAAGCCAAGTTTTATACTCATAATTTTTAATACAGCATTGTAATAAGATGTAGAGTTGAAAGGAGGTGTGAATGATTGCGTGATTTTAATTTCAATGTCTATTGTTAAATTCGTTTATTGTTATTTGTTTATAGTATATTAGTTTACCTTTTTGTTAATAAATTTGTTCAGATTGTTTTCCATTGTTGTTGGAGTGTGATTCATTTTAAATATTAGTAGCAGAGTATTGTGGATGTAGTGTAGGCGAACCTGAAGTCTCAGTCCCCGAGGTATGTAAAGGTGAGTGCCCCGTGTAGTTGGTTGTTGATCCACAATATTCTTGTAACTGCTGTCTGTAAATCCCTAAAGGCCGTGTTGGAAGCGATTTCTAATGTTGTATATGTCGGAGCGATTAGAAATAGGCAATCCAGCCGGGGCAATGGATATTCCAACAGGATCATTTCCGGATTATCGGGTACAGTACATGGACAATTCTTTTTGTGAAAATCAAAAATATATGCTTTTCTTGATGTACCACATGCACTACAGCTGTTCAGTAACCGAATGTTAGTGAAATGTTTTATCTTGCCTAATGGAGAAAATGTTGTAGGTCCTGAAATGTTTGAAATTTTCATGAAAGATCAAAAAAATTAAGATTTGCAACATACCCACTAATGTTCCACAGCTCATTTGCTCATCTGTGGTCATGAAGAATGAGGTATTAGAAAGACTGTGGAACTGCTTTTGGGAGCTGTGTCGTGTGGCATATTTTAAACTGTGAATGATGTGTATGATGTTATTATTTCAATAATGCCCAACAATCCTTCAAATGAAATGAAATGAAATTAAATTAAATTAAATAAATTAAATTAAAATACAATACAATACATTAAAATGAAATAAATTAATTTAAAATATAAACAAACAAGACGTTAACAACTATAGAGGTATAAGTTATCCCTTTTGCCAGTGGCCTATAAGATATTCTCAACAATATTACTAAACAAGGCATCTGTGTCCTGTGCTCAGAAAAATGTGAACAATACTACATTCTAGAGTGCAAGAAACGATATACTGTAGATCTATCGCTGTTTATAGCAAGGACAACTAAACTTTATAAGATATAAGGTTTATTATATGTAATCTTTGCTGTAATCCTTGCACGGTTTGTGCTCATTTCTACTTTATTAATTTAAACAGGATAGAAGCAATTCTTGATCATCATTTGGGTGAATATCAGAGTGGATTTAGGAAGAGTAGATCTTGTTCAGAACAGATACTCAACCTGAAGTCCATAATCCGTCACAGGCTAATGAACTCTAAAGACATCACGTACAGTTTACTTTAATTAGCCGACTGTACTATACCGATAATGTAATGAAACCTATATAAGACGAGGTGTATGCAGTATATTAAAATTACAGAACGTTATAGAAGGATGGTTATGTGAAAAACCAGTGTACATATTTAGTTAAGAATTATATTGTAACCGAGAAGTTAGAATCTCGAAAGTGTCGCGTTAGCAACACTAGATAATGGATATTTTTATAAACATATTACATGTAAATAATTTTTGTGGAAATGATTTAATTAGTTAAATAATTTTATGTTCGACCCTGACTATTATGTATCTGAAAACTGTATCATAATGAGACTCATTATAACATTATTTTTCATTATGATACAGTTTCTCCCACCAATCAGAGCTCAAGAAACAGTCGTTTGACCAATTAGATAATTAGATGCGCTGAGTACCACGGCCTTCTAATGTAAATCACACTGCCTTGCCTAGTGTAATAGTAGAGTAATCGAGGTGGCCATGGTCAAATACAAGGCATTCCCTGCGTCTCATGCGCTCTGTTCAGTACATAAAACTGGCGAAATCTCGACAGTTATTTATAAATATTTATCTTCGAACATAAAATAGTTATAATAATTATAGTCGAACATAAACAGTCGTATGCAACTCGCCTATAATGGTAATTAAGACACTCGTATGGAAATTATAAAACTCGCATACGCTCGTTTTATAAAAAATACTCGTGTCTTAATTATAGCCATTATAGGCTCGTTGCATAATGTACTATAGTAGGATTTATTAATCAATTGTTTTGGAACAGTGTGTGTTTATGAGCGGATGTTTTTGGTGTGAATGATTATTCATTGTTAAGAGAATATGTGGAACCGTATTGGTCTAGAACAATAACGGAGTGCGAATGAAATTGTGTATAAAAATTTTAGAATGATTGTTTAAGAAACAAAGTAGTTATGTGAACTTTTGTAAGATATGAATGTTAATTTTTACGTGTTTTATAAATGCACACAAGTAGCCTCTGTGGGCTAGCGAGAATGATTCACCGTTAGTATTGGAGAGCGATGACATAATATTTAAGCAGGTGTAGACCAACTGCCTTCTGTTTATTGTATAAACCAGTTTTGAGTACGGCGTCTAAAAGGATTTGGAAAGAAACACTATCAGAGAAGGAGATGCACCACAGAGAGAGATTTTTAGGCAAAAAGTGCTAATAATGGAAGGATTCCAAGGGAGGAAAGGAAAGAAAACAGGCTCGAAATGGTCCGAGGAAAGGAAGAGGAAACATAGTGAGATGATGAAGGAAAACTGGAGGAAGAAGAAGGAACAGCAAAAGCATTGAAATTGGCTCGTGGTCCCTAGACGACCGAAACGAAAATAATAATAATAATAATAATAATAAAATAAACGACAATTCATAAAATAAAATAAACGAAAATTAATAAAATAAAATAAAAAACGAAATAAAATAGAATAAAATACAATACAATAAAATAAAATAACATAAATGAAATAAAATAAAATAAAACAAAAAATAAAAAATGACAAAAAATTAAATAAAATGAAATAAAATAAAATAAAAATTAATAAAAGAAAATACAAAAGCGAAATATAATAAAATAAATAAAATGAAATACAATAAAATAAAATAAGGGGCTACATGACCGCGTTGTCGCAGCCCCTAAACTTAAGAACCAACCAAAATAAAATAAACGAAAATTAATAAAATTAAATTAAATAAAAACATGAAATGAAATGAAATAAACAAAATAAAATAAAATAAACAAAATGAATAAAACGAAATAAAATAAAAATTAAAAAATAACAAAAATAGGAAATGAAATGAAAAGAAATGAAATAAAATAAACGAAATAAAATAAAATAAATAAAATGAAATAAAATGAAATGAAACGAAATGAAATAAAATAAAAACGAAATAAAATAAAATAAAATAAAATAAAAACAAAATAAATGGAATTAAATAAAATGAAATAAAATGATATAAAAATAAAATAAAATGAAGAGTGCATATGGATTGATGAAGTTTAATGACACATGCAAGCATGTGAGGGTAACTTGTTTAAAATGGATTTCTCATTACAAGTTACGAGCCTCTGCAGAGATTTAGATTTAAAGAGTTTCTCTTACTCTTCTTTTGGTGTTGAAAAGGGGTAAGGTACAGACAAAAGTACATTTATTTCAAGTGAGTATATTCGTTTAAAAACGAGAGTTTAATGATATTCGCACGAGTTGAGTGGGATTGAAATATCGCTACACAGGCAATTTGACATGCAAGGTCTGCGTTCGCTCCCAACCGTGCGTGCAGACCTCGTACCTTCACTTGGTGGCAGTCATTCAGAGGTAACTTCTCCCAGTTTCCAGATTGTGCTGCTGAAGGACCTCATACAACAGCAATACCGCGTCAGTTGTACATTTATTTTGTTGAGCCTTATCTTACATTCTTAAATGTGTTACAGGCTAAAGCTGATGGCATTGAGAACCTTAAGAGATTCAGAGACAAAAGTGAGCCAACATGGATGTTCATAGGGGTAAGTCTCTTTATGTATGCATCAAAGAACAAAAACAGTTCGCCTTTTAATAATTATTAAAATGCTTACATGATTCGCACGGCCGCCATCTTGAAATTATTAGACTGATACATTGTAGTTTGGGCGCTAGACCCTTCCCACATAAAGGTACAGTTTATTTATGCAAAATTTCGTAGAGCTCCGCTGATTAGTTTAGTGGTAATTTGATTTAAGCTCTGGACATTTGGGTGGCCACCATTTTGTTTTCGTCAAGATGGTGGCGATATAAAACATGACATTGAGGTACCTTTTATTGTTGCTATCTCTGTACCAAATTTGGTTCAGGTCAGTTTCTTCTTCTTTGAATTGATATAGGGGGAACAGACATGCACATATACACACATGGACATTTGACCCGTGTATATCTCATAAGTCTACTTTCAATGTTTACAAAATTCGAAAGTAGGCTAATAATGCTACATTGTACAACCTGTAATTTATAAAATAGTTGTTTTTGGTCAACTTATAGACACTGCTTAGAACCAATTACCCGAAAATAAAGGGTAGAGGAGAACCGATTAAATAAATAAGTTGATTGACAGCTCTAACAAAATGTTTCTTGTACGCGTTAAAACTTACACCATTGTTGGTTTTTCAGGTCTTATACCAGAGGTTCATTTTAGTATGTATATTGGATATGATACTGAATGGTACAAATCTTACTAATTATTATTTGAGTCTAAGAAATATTGCAACATATTTCAATGATCCACTGAAAAGAGAATATCTGTTT
Organism: Meconema thalassinum; assembly: GCA_946902985.2. Lineage (NCBI taxonomy): Eukaryota > Metazoa > Arthropoda > Insecta > Orthoptera > Tettigoniidae > Meconema > Meconema thalassinum. The sequence continues at coordinate 368,032,350 of OX336389.2, read as the reverse complement.
GGCCTTTCAGAGTGGTCATTTGGTGAATCTCATGTTCGGCGCCAACGCCCCGCGTCTCAACAGACTGATAGCGGAGGAGCTTGCCAAGGAGGCTGCCGTCTTGAAGGGGGCCCAACAGCGTGAGGCGGTAAGATTGGTCATGCAATTCTCTACTTGCTGTAATCAACTACCAGTACATTGAGTACACTGCCATGTAACGTGTACACTGTTGTACATTAAAGTTGCAGCATCAAGAAGAACACAACTGATGGATTCTACAGTGTTCAAAAAATGGTTTGCATATTGCGATTTAGTGACTTGTTTATTTTGCTAGGTGTATGCAATCACATTATACACAATATAGGGTACATACAAAGAAAAACATTACACAATCTGCTCTGCAAAAGAGACAGAAACACACAACGAATAACAAAAGTGATAATGTGGGACAGAGCACACAAACATCTTTTCATGTTGGCGCATATCAATACCGTGTATGGCCACCACGAGCTTTGAGGCATGCTTGCAGACGACGAGGCATACTGAGCACCAACGAATCCAACGTGGTTTGGGGCAGATTATCCCACTCTTGGACAGCACATTCAATCAGTTGTTGTTTGTTTGTTGGAGGATCGGGACGGTGCGAAATTGCCCTCCTGAGCTCTTTCCATGCATGTTCAATACAGTTCATGTCCGCAGAATAGGCAGGCCACTCCATTCTCGGTATGCCATGCATCTGAAGGAACTGATTGGTCACCCTAGCTCGACGGGCACAGCGTTATCGTACACTAGCGTGAAGCCCTCACCCATTGTTGCAGCGAATCCTGTAAAGACAGGTTCAAGGATGTTGTCTCAGTACACCAGACCAGTCATGTTTCAGTGGACAGGAATTAGAGGCATACGTCGACCAAACATGATTCCACCCCAAAACAAGACTGAACCTCCTTGCTGTTGGTGGCGTTCCTGGACGAAGGGCTCGTGAAATCTCTCACCCACTCGTCGCCAAACTCCAATGCTCCTACTGTATGGGTGCAAACCAATGGAGACCTCACCCAGGAACGCCACAAACAGCAAGGCGGTTCAGTCAACAAAACATTGCCAGTCGCGTGCGGAGCACGACAACCATTCGAACAGGTTCCCATCTAATTGTGGGACAATCACAACCTATCAGAATTGTAAATTATATTACCGGGAAATTGGCTCTCGCGTCTGGGAAATGCAATCAAAGTGAAGTGGATATACGGTCATTGGTTCGAGGAGGAATGGTTTGAGTGACGGGCAGGAAGCCAATGGCCGTACCAAAAAGCACGAGGACAGGGAGCTCATGGCGATTGCGGGCCATACAGCCACTTTTAAGTTTTCAGACATATGACACATCATTCTGTGACCACACGCCTCTGCAGCAATGGGACATCTTACCCACGCAACTGCAGCTGAAATGGTGTGTGGGACGTAGCCCTTGAGGGACGAGGGGCATACTATCGTCTTCTTTGACGAATCCTGCATCAGCTTCATATCCACGTCTGAATGGATGCATTACCGAGTCCTGTACCTGGAGTTATTATATGGGTGCCATTGGATTCTAGTCCCGCTCACATCTAATCCGCATTGCTGACATATTGATCAATCGCCGTTATATCGCGAAGGTTAAGAGCCTATAGTTGGCCCTGTACCAACAGGACAATACGCTACCGCATGTTGCACACATCGTTCGACGGTTCCAAGATGATTAACATATCACACCGATTCCTTTGTCTGCACGTTCACTGGATATCTCGCCCATCAAAAACGTGTAGTTCATAGTCGGACGCCAACTGGTCCACCAGAAGGCACCCGTGACCACAATAGATGAACTTCGGGTGCGCATCGAATCAGCATAGGTGGAGATACCCGAGACGAGCATGCAACGTCTCTTCCTCTCAGTGCTGCATCATGTAGCAGAGAATATTGCCGCCATTGATTAGGCCACACCATACTGCACATCATACCGAGCAATCATGTCAGCAGTGTATTTCAGCCACTCATATATCTGGTTTTGATGGCTCATATCCTACTTGGTGTTGTCATTTTAACATTTTAATGGCCACCAATGTATCTGTGCTGTGACGAATTTCGCAATTCACTCAAGTCTTCTTGTTGTTTTCCTTGAGTCAGGTTTTGAATTCCTCACTTTATTGTAGGAAACACAATAGGAGTTACTTCATCAGGTGGATTAACTTCGAGTTTCATTAGTAACGACAGTATCAGGTCAGGGAAGGGATTTGGAAGGAAATCGGTCGTGGACCTATTGAAAGGAACCGTTCCAGCATTTGCCTGGTGGTGAAAATGGGAAACCACGAAAACCATTTTCAGGACGGCCAAGGTGGGATTCGAACCCACGCTCTTCCGATGCCAGCGAGGCACGAGATAGCGCGTTAGCGCTCTTGGTCACCGTGGCTGAGCTAGTTGACGTCGACATCTCCTCCTCGAACATAATCTCTGCCTACCAATACTAGGAGTCCCATATTTTTTTAAAACAAACCCCAGGGCACCTCCGGTCTTTTTACTGGACTTCTACATTTTAATAAAGTGGAATACAGTACATAAAATACACTAGAACACTACAGAATATCCACTACTGCAGTGGTGTAAATCTCCCGTGCCACCAGAACACTCACGGGGCACTGCAGGTACACAACACGATAGAACGGCGACACTGCCAATTGCAGCATGCAAGAAGGTGATAATGCTCTTTTGTTTACGGCCACATGACACTCTCTGAACGTGATATTCCTCCTGTGCAGATGTAGAATTATGAACTGAAAATAATATTTCGCGAATAATTATAAAATCACATAGCCTCCGAATTATTAGTATAATAATAATAATAATAATAATAATAATAATAATAATAATAATAATAATATAATAATACCTCTCAGTGCTGCGTCATGTAGCAGAGTATATTGCCACCTGTGATTGGGCCACACCATACTGCACATCATACCAAGTAATCATGTCAGCAGTGTATTTCAAGCACTCATATATAATTATAATTATAATAATAATGAAATGAAAATCCACAGCCTGCTTCCAGTCTCCGACCGGGTCAGGAATGGAATGAATGAAGACCCCATCTAGCGGCGAGGATATGAACTGTGCCGGCTGCCGAGGCCTGACGCACTCCCCTGGGAAAATGATTAAATGAATGACAGGTGGAATGAAATGATAGTGGAGAGTGTTGCTGGAATGAAATTTTGACAGGGAAAACCGGAGTACCCGGAGAAAAACCTGTCTGCCTCCGTTTTGTCCAGCACAGATCTCACATGGAGTGACCGGGATTTGAACCACGGACCCAGCGGTGAGAGGCGTGCTGCCGCCTAAGCCACGGAGGCTCAATTATAATATAATAATAATAATAATTATTATTATTATAATTATTATTATTATTATGCGATTGCCCCAGAGGAGTGCGTCAGGCCTCGGCAGCCGGCACAGTTCATATCCTCGCCGCTAGATAGGGGCTTCATTCATTCCATTCCTGACCCGGTCGGAGACTGGAAGCAGGCTGTGGATTTTCATTTTCATTATTATGCGACACAGCAATAATCAAAAATATTGTCAATACCAGAGTTTAGATAGCTGTCAGACAAAACTGCTGATATTTCTGGGACAGAACAGTTTCCTCCTGGTGGTTTAGTATATTATTATCGTACCGACCACGACGGCTTTCCTGATCCCTCATTCTTCGAGGGATCAGCCTTATTTTTCTTTTCATTATAGTTCCTTTTCTCTTTAAGATTTCCACCTTGTTTTTATGAATTGGCTCCCAGTGTCTCTAAATTACATTTTGTGAGATTATTTTTTATTTTTAATCTCAACCAAATTTTGTAAGTATTTTCAATCTATAGGTACATTGCATTTTGTAAGTATTTTCGATCTAAACTCCATTTTGTAAGTATTTTCATTCTAAATTGCATTTTGGAAGTTGAATTGCGGGCTTCCACATACCGGTATTGTTATTTTGAATCTACCATACATTTTGTAATCATTTTCAATTTCAATTTCATTTTGTGATTATTTTGAATTTCAATTACACTTTATGAGTATTTTAAATCTGAACCGGCCTTTCTCAATCTAACTTGCATTGTGTATTTTCAATTTCAATTGCATTTTGTAAGTATTTTGAACATCAATTGCATTTTGTACGTATTTTCAATTTCAATTGCATTTTGTAAATAGTTTGAATTTGAATTGCATTTTGTTGAGTATTTCGAATCTACATTGCATTTTGTAAGTATTTTGAACCTAAACTACATTCTGTGCATATTTTTCAATCTAAAATCCTTTTGTGAGTATTTTCCTCCTAAATTACCGGTACCTTTTGTAAGTATTTCCACTACGTTTTGTGAGTCATTTCAATCTGTGTTCCATTTTGTAAGTATTTTCAGCCCAAGTTAATTTTCGTTATGGTTTCCATTTCATTGTCATTTTCGCTATCACCCAGATCATTAGGGGCTGAAAACCTAGATGCTAGGCCCCTTAAAACAACAATTATCATCATCATCATCATCAGATTACATGAATTATTTATATACTTAATTAGACACTTCTCAAATGGGGGAAGGGGGTCTAAATTGGATGACTAGTTTTGGTTGTCAAGTGAACATCATCGTATCCTGCTCACTTAGGCTGAATTTAGGTTCAGTGGACATGTAGGGCAACACTTACTGGTTCTGTATGTACAACAGTATTTGCATTATTTAGCTCCAGAAGTATTAATTAAACATTGCACAGTCACATGTTCTACCATCCATCACAATGCGGCATTCACACGAGTCAGTGAGTAGTATTTAACTGGAAATCTTGGCATGCGGCCTTAAATTTCTTGATCGTTTTACAGTTTCTGATATCGGTAAGAGTTGAATTCCTTAGTCAGGACCCAGCTACAGCAAATAAAAGAACAAGAAGTTCCGTGACGAACTAAAGAGCCTACTTTTCTTAAAATTTAAGATTCATGCCAATGATTAATCGATATGGATCTATCTAGAATAATGACGAAATTAAGTTGGTAATATCGAAATTTTTAATTAGTTCGAAATACTGTATACCTGGCATAATGTAGCCTAATAGAGCACTACAGTTGGCAGCCCTGGTGACAGAATATATTCTTAGTTCCATCTCTTAAGGTACACAATACAAAATTTGGTTGGAGTCCAATGAATAGCATGGACGTTACATGCAGTTAAACATTGGATCTAACAGCGCGCGTAAACTCATGTTGGCAACAGTGTCATTCATGTATTGGTCAGAAATAATCTGAAATAATATGATCTATTGTTGTGCCCATTTTGAATGAAATCCATTAGTTAGTATAGAAGTTACATGCATTTTAAAATTGGACATATCAGCAGGCTTAGAATAATGTTGGCAGCACTGACGTATATTAGTTACTCCAAAGTAATATAGAATGCCAGGTACTATACGTGTGCAAAGTTTAGAGCTATTGGCTTGCGTTCTTTCTGATATATTGATATTAGGGTAACAAAAATAGAGACAGCATTTATTAACAGTTGGCAGCCCTGGTTGCTCTTAAGAATACGAATAGTCAATCTGATTATGTACAGATATTACATACAAAATTTGGTTGAAATCCAATTGATACTGTAGAAGTTATATGCATTTAAACATTGGACTTATCAGAAGGCTTAAAATTATTTTGGCAACACTGTCATAGTTGGCCTCCTGGAAATTAAACTGAAATAGTATTATCTACATGTGTGCCAATTTTGGAATAGCTCCCATGCATTCCTTGCAAGATATCTAACATGGAGCTCAAATTTCTAGTGCGTTTATTCAGCAGTTGGTAGCACTGACATCATTTTCAAATATGGACGTGAGATATTCCGTTGCACATCTTTACTCATACTAAATTTGGTTTTGATTGCTGCAGCCGTTTAGGAGTTGATAGGGGGGGACACACACACAGCCAGACAGACAGACAGAAGGACAGACAGACAGACAGACAGACAGACAGACAGACAGACACACATTTTCCCGGATCGATCTCATAAGTCTACTTTTTCCTCATTTTTGCAAAATGTGAAAAGTAGGCTAAAAATATGGATGAGTTATTGATGGGAATGATGAGAGTAGAGCCAGATGGAGTGTTTTGGTTATCGTACGATAACAAGTAATTAAATTTTGATGAAATTACGGGGGGGGCTTGCATGGAGAAATCGATAGATGGATGTCGGTGCGCGAAGTTTACACCATCCATCTGGTTTAAGCCAAGGAAGAGTGCAGTAGCTTGAGATTATGTGGGCATCATACCTGAGATAAGAAGCAAAGCGGCGACAGGAGTTCAATGTTCAATGAAGTTTCATTCCTTGTCCAAAGTCGTGGAAAGTTTATTCAGTGATAAAATATTATTTGTTGATGATGACATTATTATGTCTTCTGGGTTTGAGTTTTGAAGGGATAGAGCACTTGGGGTCTGTCTGCTTTCGTGCACCCACCATCGTGTTCGGGTGAGGGTCGTAAGATACATCACCACGTATGCTTACACTGGTAAGCCCAAACACCATTCTGTCCTCTTTCATTATATTTTAAAGTATTGTAATTATTTTTCAATACATTAGGCAACTTATAATACACACATCAAAAAAAGTTTTGCATCACCTCGGTTCCCAGATCTCCGGCATATAGACGTTGACTGTGTATATTGTATCCAAGATACAGTCCCTTTGACTGTTCATAGATGTCACTAAAACTGCTCAAAGATGTAAACAACCATGCATGAGCAGGGCCTATTAGACGGAGGGGGTACGACAGCCGATCAGTTCCAGTCATTCCACCAGGACGAAGGTACGCTGCTCATGTTGTCTGTAGTTCTACCATGCCTAGAAGGTCAATACCGCAGTTCGATCGCGTCCGCATTGTTACTTTGTGTCAAGAAGGGCTCTCAACAAGGGAAGTTTCCAGGCGTCTCAGAGTGAACCAAAGCGATGTTGTTCGGACATGGAGGAGGTACAGAGATACAGGAACTGTCGATGACAGGCCTCGCTCAGGCCGCCCAAGGGCTACTACTGTAGTGGATGACCGCTACTTACGGATTGCCGCTCGGAGGAACCCTGACAGCAATGCCACCATGTTGAATAATGCGTTTCGTTCAGCCACAGGACGTCGTGTTTCAACTCAAACTGTGCGCAATAGGCTGCATGATGCGCAACTTCACTCCCGACGTCCATGGCGAGGTCCAGCTTTGCAACCCCGACACCATGCAGCGCGGTACAGATGGGCCCAACATTATGCTGAATGGACCCCACGGAATTGGCATCACGTTCTCTTCACCGATGAGTGTCGCATATGCCTTCAACCAGACAATCGTCGGAGACGTGTTTGGAGGCACCCTGGTCAGGCTGAACGTCTTAGACACACTGTCCAGCGAGTGCAGCAAGGTGGTGGTTCCCTGATGTTTTGGGGTGGCATTATGTGGGGCCGACGTACGCCACTGGTGGTCATGGAAGGCTCCGAAACGGCTTTACGATACCTGAATGACATCCTCCGACCCATAGTGCAACCGTATCGGCAGAATATTGGAGAGGCATTTGTCTTCATGGACGACAATTCTCGACCTCATCGTGCACATCTTGTGAATGCGTTCCTTCAAGATAACGACATCGCTCGACTACAGTGGCCAGCATGTTCGCCAGACATGAACCCTATCGAACATGCCTGGGATATGTTGAAAAGGGCTGTTTATGGACGTCTTGACCCACCAACCACTCTGAGAGATTTACGCCGAATTGTCGTTGAGGAGTGGGACAATTTGGACCAACAGTGTCTTGATGAACTTGTGGATAGTATGCCACGGCGAATACAGGCATGCATCAATGCAAGAGGACGTGCTACTGGGTATTAGAGGTAGTGGTGTGTACTGCAATCTGGACCACAAATGCTGAAAGTCTAGCTGTATGATGGTACAACATGCAATGTGTGGGTCTCATGAGCAATAAAACGAGCTGAAATGTTGTTTGTGTTGATCTCTATTCCCTTTGTATTTAACGGTTCCGGAACTCTTGGAACCGAGGTGATGCAAAACTTTTTTTGATGTGTGTATTTTCAAACTCCCGTCATCTCTCCCCCCAGCCGATTTTTGTTGTTGTTTTTCTTTTTTCTTTTGCGTGTTTACACTGGAGTATTTCCCAAAGTCAGTTAACACACTTCTGTTCACAGTTGCCTTTTGATGAATTAACACCCGAAGAGAGAATACGATTTGAAGCAGCTGAGAAGATTCGCCTGGCTGAGCTGGCAGAGGAGGAGGCAGCCCTCGGTATGTCTCAAGTTCTGGAGCAGTATGGACATAGTGTGGTTTTATTTAAATTCATTCATTTACAGTGTTTATTTCTCTATGGTATTATATGCTGCTGTAGTAGTAGTAGTTGTTGTTTAAGCCTTCAGTCTTTTGGCTGGTTTGATGCAGTTGTCCATGCTTCCCTGTCTTGAGCTAATCGTTTCATCTCTTCATATTGTTGAAGGGGGGCGTGGTGGCTCAGCGGTCTAGCTGTATGCCTCTCACCAAGGCGGTCCGGGTTCGATTCCCGGTCAATGCATGTGAGATTTTCGAGGTGAAATGCCATGTCCCGTGGTTCAGATTCCACGTAAAAAGGAGGTCCCGTGGCTCATAATCACAAGATTCACGGTCACGTTAAACTACAATCTTCCTTCCTTCCTTCCTTCTTCATATTGTAGCTACCTAACTGGTAATTGTTTAGGAGTGGTAAACGTGAATTATTATAATAATAATAATAATAACCCCTGGCAATACAGCTCATCAGGGCCTAGGACTACCAAGCGACCACTGCCCAGCCATTTGGCCTGTAGATATTGGGGTGACGCATGGTCAGCGCGTCGGGTCCCCTCTTGATTTTCGTGACCGGAGCGCTGTCTCACTGTCAGACAGCTACTCAATTGTCCTCACGAGGCTGAGTGCACCCCGTTCCAGCCCTCACATCAATTTCTAGAATCCCTGACGAAGCCGGTAATCGAAACAGGTGCCTCGGGACCTGGATTATTAAGTAGGTTAATTAGATCAAACAGGGTTGTTTCTTTTTGTGTGTGTGTCTGTCGGTTTGTCTTATAACTTTGCATGCCTACACAGATTTCCTCCTTGTTGACATCTGAGTTTTGATGTCATCAAGTGTTCTATTGATGCCAACTAAAAATAAGACATCATATTGAATTTTGACACCAGACTCAATAGATACAAAACCATTCAACTTGAATATTACCCAAACCTGACATTAAAATTTAATGTTTTTCTATCGATCAACACGATTGTACCCAATGTGATGGGTTATTGCCTAATCCTAAAAAAAATTACATGAGATTAATAAATATTCTGCCATCTTGAATACATAAAATATTAAAATTAAAAATATGCTAATAAACTAACAATTTCGAAACTGGACTAGGAGGTGTACTCCTGTTGTTACACTGACTTTGAAAATAATATGGTAAAGCTGGTACTACTGATGGCCTGAACAACATATCAAAGATCGCTTAATCTACCATGTCCACATGGATATCATTATGTATATTAATTTTCTTTTATTAAAAACATCTTAATTGGCCAGAAAAATTGTTTGTGCCATACAAACTCATACTTATATACTTATACCGATTGACTAGTGCACCGGACTGCATCCTCCTTCATGTACAACCTGTGACAATAAAGTTCGGGGAATAGTCCTATACTATCAACATAGATGAACAATGCACGGTAGTGACCCTATTGTCCTTCGAAATAGTCCCCTCCCGTAACTAAGCAATGCTGAGATCGGCGATACATGTCCTGGAAACTATGCAAGAAGGCGTTCTTTGGGATGGTGCTCTAAAGGCTCGTCACGTTGCATTCGGTGAATCAAGTCAGAACGGTCGACCTGGCAACATTGGCTACACACAACGCAACGTGTAAGACCTGTTTGACACAGTGCGTGATTAGAAGGATGAATTTATGCAACCTACCATGCACACCTGTTCGGCGGGTTGCAGTGAGAAGAATGAATTTATGCAACCTACCATGCACATCTGTTTGGCGGGTGGCAGTGAGAAGAGTGAATGTTCTGTAGAATGGAATGGCTTATCTGAAAACCATCGTCACGGGCGACGAGACCTGGTGTCTGAGGTATGACCCCGAAGTCAAGCGTCAAAGTATGGAGTGGCGGGGTTCAGGTTCAGGGTCACCGAAAAGCCCTGAAGGGCCAGAGGTTTTCGAACATTTCGGACATCCAACGTAATGTGACGACCCAACTGAAGGCTATCCCTAAAGAGTTTCCAGGACTTGTACAGACATTCTCAGAAGTGCATAAACATCCACAGGGATTACTTCGAAGGACAGTAACTGCTGTTTCAGGTAACCCAACAAACCGTTCGTAATATAGACCCATTCACAGAACTTTTCGGTCGCCTGACGAGCCTTTTGATCACCATCCCAAAGGACGCCTTCTTGCAAAGTTTCCAGGACATGTATCGCCGATCTCAGCATTTCGTAGTTATGGGAGGGGACTATTTTGAAGGACAATAGGGTCACTGTCGTGCATTGTTCATCTATGTTGATAGTATAGGACTATACACCGAACTTTATTGTCACAGGTCGTATATTAATCAGGAAGGTATAGTCACATCCATGTGTATAACAAAGTGATTGTCTTGAAGGTGCTCATTGTGAACATTCCTGCCAAATTTGAAAACAAATTATTGTCACTGAATAATAATGAATATTATTAAAACACCAAGGCCTGGGAAAACATATGATTGCGTTTCTCAATGTATTTTCTTTCTATTGACACCTGTTCGACAATTTGTGGCTGTGATATGGCAGATACTGTACCTCTAGACAAGTGAAAAGTACGCCTAACTGATAGAATGATTGTATGCTTCAACAGGCAAAAGGTTGCGCAGTATGTTCATGCTTCGTATTCATTTGGATGTTGGCGGTATTGAACATGCTTTCCCTAGTTAAATCACACTATTAAGAGCGATAAAAAAGAAGTATATTTTATTAATTGTGTGTTCTTTGATCAGTCTCAGTGTAATATTTTTTTAAATCTTACACCTAATTATTGATCTAACTTGGTTTAGGATGATCTTCATAGTCATATTATAGGTCGAACGATTTGTGAGTACAGCAAGAATAAGAATACATAATAGAGCCCTCAACTTCTGAATGTCTGCACTTGCTGCACACATCACAGTCACGTTAGGTCTCGCCCGAAATAGGGCAAATCAAACGGTGCCAATTTGTCACTGTTCCCACTGTATTGCATTGAGTGCCTAACCAATCTTGTACCAGATAGAGCAATCAGATGTTGAAATTGCATATTATTAGATACAGATCATGAAATATACAGTTGAATTTTATTTCTGAATTATTCACAAAAATTGGTACATGGAGTTCTCAGGGAGTGTTGCATACATCCTGGTTTAGTTGGATTCACAGTTGCCTGATCTAGTGCAGTGGTTCCCTCTATGAGGACAATCTTGTCCACTGTACTTACACTTTGACAAGCTGCTCATGAGTTCTGTCCACGGATGAGTCATTCAATGTTCTGACAATTGCTTAACGAGCTGTTATCTCCTTCATGGCGTGTGGTTTTCCACTTTTACTCTATGCAAATGCCGGAATGGTTCCTAACTTAAGCCCTCCTACCCAATCCTCTCTTGAATTAGAAATGTAAACTTTAATGCAGCCATCACAATAACACAGGTTATCAGGCAAATGCCATACACACAGCCAAGTACATGGGGCTACATGACCTTGATGTCGCAATGCCTCTAAATCAATCAACAACAACTTTTATGGAGTTCAATAGTTTCTTCTTCCTTTTCCGTTTTGAATTGTTGCCACTATGAAAGTATAAAGTAACCTTAGGTACGTATGCTCAGCATCTTCCTGGCAGCAGCGAGACCACCAAACAGTTTCTGGCCTGTGTCCCTGATCTGCGATGGAAGTGCTCCACAATTTATTGTTTACAAGCCTGTCTGACGGCAATACGTTTTAGAGTTCACCAGTCCTATTAGTTTTGTGGACCTACCAGAGCGATCATTGGATTACTTGCTTTCTTGATATTTCTATTTGACAATCCACATCATTAACAATTGAACTACCGGTACTGAGAAATCTCTCTTGCAGAATTCCCGAATTCATGACCTCTACAATCATGTCCCTTTAAACTTACTCAACATTCTCCATTGACTCATTTTGGCAGCGAACACGTGCATGATGTTGAAACATCTGTCATATTACTAGATGTATACTGGGCATATTGCACTTGCTGAAAGTGGTGTCCAATGACATTGTCACATTACATTTAACATGCTGACCAACAGACAAGCTTCAATATATTTAGGAACACTGCAGATAGAAATAATTTAATTCATAGTGATTTCAAAATAAGCATGTTGTTGTTGTTTGAGTCTTCAGTCTTTTGACTGGTTTGATGCAGCCATCCATGCCTCCCTGTCCTCAGCTAATCGTTTCATCTCTACATAGCTACCACACCCTATATCCGAGGCAAGCCGTTTAATATATTTTAACCTTGGTCTACCCCTACAGTTCTTGTCCTCGACCCTTCCTTCCATAACTAAGCTTGCTATTCTCTTCATTAGCAGTCGCCAGAAACATCTCTCCTCTCCCACTAGTCTTAATACCTCTTCGTTTGTGACCCTATCTACCCATCTGATCATCATCATTCTCCTGTAACACCACATTTAAACGCTTCAATTCTCCTCTTTTCTGCTGCACCAATAGTCCAAGTTTCACTTCCATAGAGTGCCACGCTCCAGACAAAGGCCTTCAAAAATGACTTCCTAATACCTAAATCTATATTCGATGTCAACAGATTCCTTTTCTGTAGAAATGCTTTCCTTGCCTGACCTAACCTACTCTTTATATCCTCTTTGCTTCATCCATCACTGGTTATTTTGCTTCCTAAGTAACAGAAGTCTCCTACTTCCTTTAGTTTTTCACCTGACAATTTGATGTCCATAGAGGTTTCTGATTTATTCCGGCTGCATTCCAATATTTTTGTTTTATATTTATTAATTTTCATCATGAATTCTTTCCTCAAGACGGAGTCCATAACATTAAAAAAATCATTCAAAACCTCAGGCGTGTTGGTCAAGATGACTATGTCATCGGCAAATCTCAGAGTTGAAATTATTTCTCCAATAAGCATGAACATATAATTTTTTAAGGGGCAGATGACCTCGCTGTTCCGTCCTTTAAATCAACAATAACTAACGTATAATTTTTATGTGTTAATGCAGCCATTATATACCACATACCATAGCTTATCTGCGCCAGCATAGCACAATTACCACTATGATTTCTAAATATGTATAAAGCATAAGAAAGCCTCCGTGGCTTAGGCGGCAGCATGCCGGCCTCTCACCACTGGGTCCGTGGTTCAAATCCCGGTCACTCCATATGAGATTTGCGCTGGACGAAGCGGAGGCAGACAGGTTTTCTCTGGGTACTCCGGTTATCCCTGTCACAAATTTCATTCCAGCAACACTCTGCACTATCATTTCATTTCATCTGTCATTCATTTAACCCTCGGATACTCGCGTGGGCTACAGGTGTAGCCCAGTCATTTATTTTGTTCTAGTACAAAGTGTATTCGTTGCTAGGAATATTGATACTCTCTATAGCTGCCTGTTAATGTTGCAATTAACTGGCGAGTGTGTTCCCGGCTTGACTAGCCGCGCCATACAGGCGCCAGACTGATTAGAAGTGGCCTGGGCTACACCTGTAGCCCGCACGAGTATCGCTGTTTCAGAATTGAGCGTGCAAGGGAAACGTTGTCTCACAGGAGGATGCCATGGAGATGACTTTCAAATCAGTCAGTGTTTTGATAAAAGTAGTGATAGGTTGAGTGTAGTGGAAATAAAGTAGGCTTTTGCTTCTTGTGTGGACGGGGGAGGGAAAAATCAACAAGAAATAGACCTAGATGCGCAAGGTGCAATAAAAATCTTCTCGGATCATTGTGTCCATTTGCATTGAATGCTTGGGTGACAAATTTGTGAGAGCATGCTTATGTATTTCCTGGGCTATAGATTGTAGCCAAAAGGGCAAAAATAAAATTCAAGAATTCGAGGAAAAAATGAAAAAACTGAAATTGTTCATAATAAGTGCTGATTTTCTAAGGAAATTATCTAACCTAGTACCCTATTTGTTTTGTTAAATTCCAATCCAAATATAGCCTACACTAATGTAAGTATTTAGGTTTACATAAAAATAATTTAACAGTTCTAGTTCCATTAGTTTTTTTGATGTTGCAGTTTTACTGAAGATGTACGATGAAATTGAATTTTCTTCTTAGGTTTGTATTTTCTCTCCATATGAAAATAAAAGCCCACATATAAACCTCAGATTTAGCTTAGAATACTTCTATATTCTACTATTTAACATATTATTAAAACTGAACACCAAAAATAAAGCGTGCAAGTCCATCAGATCGATTAATTGTTTGGACTACATATGTAGCCCGCACGATTAACGCTGTATCTATTACTAGCGCGAGTGTCGGAGGGTTAATCATTGCCCCAGGGGAGTGCGACAGGCTTCGGCAGCCGGCACAGTTCATATCCTCGCCGCTAGATGGGGTCTTTATTCATTCCATTCCCTGACCCGGTCGGTCGAATGGAAGCAGGCTGTGAATTTCATTTTCATATAAAACATAAAGAAAACTATACAGTAATCAGTTATGATGTTCTTATCATGACATTGCGCTCCCAGAGGCCATGACCTAACATTCCAAATAATATCTTCAACACTTTCAGGTTTGAGATAGTGTGATGAAATACATGTTGGTACTTATTTTTTATTGTTAAGGGGACTTTCTGTTTTGGAATGAATGCCATACTTGCTTTTACACCCATGGCGATGGTGTGTTCAGTGGTTCAATCCAGTGGGTAATACAATTTTGAGTCAAGGATGCAATGCTGCTTGTGTTAATCATCATCATCATCTTGCACAGTTTCCAGCCACTGGCCGGGTCTGTTTGGAACACAAGCCTCTCCAACGTCTTCTGTCTTCCCACCATCTCTCAGCCTCCACCCTTGTCCAGTCTTCTCCTCTCTTCTTCACGCTTTCTTCCACCCCCTTCAGCCACCTGTCTCTCGGTCTCCCTCTTGGTCTCTTTCCTTCCCACTTCGTCTCGTGTATCCTCCCGGGTATCCTCTTCTCCTCCATTCGTTTTACATGTCCATACCATCTAAGTCTAGATTTCTCTATACCATCCTGTAATGGTTCCTCCTTCATTAATTCTCTGGTCCTCTCATTTCTTATTCTTGTGCTTGTGTTAATCACTGGTTACATATGTGCTAAAATTTGGGTGCAACTGACGAGGGAAATATTTCAACTGTAAGTATCCAATCTGAATGAGTATGGTACAACATCAGTACGAATGCTTTATTCAGCGATACCAAAATTAGATCACCAATCATATTATATTTAGCACCTGTTTTGAGGTGTTAAATTTGCTCATTTGAGCACTGTATTCACGGGAATGAGCGGCAGGGGAAGTGCTGGAGGTTGAGGATAGGAAAAGAATGTGTGTGCTAGAGAGAAAGAGTGAGAGCATGGCAGATATGCTAGCTGGCCACGCCCCTTTACCTACTTCCCTGACGCACAATCAAATGTGGTACCCAAATGAACCAAATTTAACACCCAAAAGCAAGGGCTAAGTATACGATTGGGGAGCTAAGCTTGGTATCGCTACATAAAGCATTCCCACTGAAGTCGTTGGATCACTTTCAGTTCCAAGGGTTCTTTTAAAATTTCAGTGCAAGTAACAGTAATGACGGGTGATTTGAAAATAGGAAATTGTGATTAATGCTAGTTTTATGTTTCAGCGAGAGTCAGGGAGTTAGCCCACCTCAGGCTAGTGGAGCGGCTTACTCGTGAACTCAAGGACTACACGGTGGTGGTTTATCTCCCGTTCACATTCAGTACTGAAGAAAACAACTGGAATGTCCACATTAAAGTCATAGAGGTCTTGTTACCACATGGCATAAATATAAAGGAAGAATGTATAAAAGAAATGGATTCTGTAACCGCTTGGGAGGTAATCTTGATTAAGGATGTATATAGATATATCACATGTTCTCCCTCTCACTGGGTTCGATTCCCGGTCAATGAATGTGAGATTTTCAAAGTGAAATGCCGTGTCCTGTGGTTCGGATTCCACGTAAAAAGGAGTTCCCGTGGTTCATAATCACAAGATTCACGGCCACCTAAAACTACAAGCTTCCTTCCTTCACATGTTCTCATGTCAAGTTCATTATAAGCACCATACATGTATAGCAGTGTCACATTCTAGCGGTTTCTTTAGAGAAGGTGGTCAGTTCTAGCTTGTCATGTATAGTAGTACGGCATTTGTAGTGTTTTGGTATACAAAAATATGCATTATTTAATTAGCGTAATGTTTGAAGTTCACCGGGTGCTTATATGAAATGATGCCTAATTATTTAAGTACATTGCACATCGAGCAGAACCATCAGTGGTGTTGTGATTTGTGATAATAATAATACGAGTACAGCACACAATATAATTAGCCAGTTTCATGACATTTTATCCTTTTCTTTTCTGAAAACCATGGCCTATTTGTAAAGATACAGGTAGAGAGGTTTAGAAGATAATGCTCACACCACCCTAAGCTTTTGTTAGAGGAAAGTGTTGTTTCTAAAGCCTACCAAGCGTTCTCAGATTCTTTTTATCATAATTAATAACAGTTTTAAGTGCAACAATTTTATTATAGCCTACATGCTACCAGTTTGGATTACAGAGAGTACTACACTTCCAAAGAATACATACAAAGAGCATTAACAAAAAAACAACAAAAGATAGTTGTTACATCAAGGAACATACTTACAAAAGGTCTTGCCCTTTCCCGATATCCAACATACTCCCACCTTCGAGTCAAGACTAAATTCTCAACGACTCGAACTAAGACAACAATTCAGAACACAGTACATGAATAACAATATCAACAAAAATAATAATTAGTGAGTCAAAACTAATTACAATCACTTTTGGATTCTAGCCGGCAGCTGTACTTTTCGTCCACATCCAGTTTGCACAAGTCCAACTACCTCTTCACTATCTTCCACATTCTTTTGGACAGTTGTCTCAGTTCCACCACTCTTGACAAGTTCATTGCCTGTTTGAATCTCCTCTGCACAGTTTTCCAAAGGATATAGTCTTTAAATTGGTCGGAAGAGGACCCCTAATGCTGTCTTCAATTTCACCAAGCGAACGTCTCCCGTCGCATCCTGGAATTAGCTGTTCCACCACAGCTAAAGGCCAATCGATTCGTTTCTGGTTGTCGGCTCCAACAAGAACAACATCTCCTGGTAACAACTTGTGACTCTTCTTTTGGGCAGTTAAGGCTAACTGACCTAGATATTCATTCCTAAATCGTTGGCGAAAGCTGTCTCTTATCCTCTGACGATTTCTGCTCTGTCTGCAAAGGTTGTACGAATCCATCACATCACAATCTGGTACACCCATTTCTTTGGTTTCTAACAGAAACATATTGGGTGTGATAGGTAGTCATGGGCGTATGATACTGAAGTTCGAGCGGGCTTGCGCCGGCTCGATACGCAACGTAGGCTTGATACGGTATCGAACCTGTTTGAACTGTTAAACGATCCCACACATAAAGTATGTGGAGCACTGACGGCCCAGACGATATTTTCTGAAACCTTCCCCTCACGTATGGTATGTGTGAAAGTATTAAACAATTAGTGGTTCGAATCCCACTGACGGCAGCCCTGCAGATAGTGTTCCGTGGTTTCCCATTTGCACACAGGCATGTGCTGGGGCTGTACCTTATTAAAGGCCACGGCCGCATCATTCCGCCCCTAGCCCTCTTCTGTCCTATTATCACCATACGACCTATCTGTGTCGGTGCGACGTAAACCAAATTGTACATAATATTAATAACTATATTAATATAGATTATTACCCACCCCCCAACACTGATACGTCTTTGGTTTCCGGAAAAGAGGTATGGTAATACTGTTGAGGATATTAACAAACATATGTTCCTGAAACGGAACAAATTAATCGCATATATACACATACTGTTGCTGCACCATTGTACGAAGAACGTGTTATGAACTTTGACGTCATCTGTTTGAGCAGCTCGAGTCCGGCTCAAGCACATCACTACTGATAGGGGCTAAGTCAGTACTATCTTCTGACACATATGTCAGCGGCCTAGAGTTCATCATGACTTCGCAGTCATATAGGACCGTCTCCAACTCCTCATAGGTCAGCGAAGCTTTACCAAGAGTTTTCCTTAGCAGTTGCTTCAGGAGCCTTATCAGGCGCTCCCACTATCCTCCCCACAATGCTGCTGTGGGAGGATTGAATCACCAGTCAATCTGATGTACAGTGCTATATTTTGATATCTTGTCCCAGTCTAGCTGACTGAAGGCATTGTTTGTCACAAGAAAATTTCCACCATTGTCTGTATATACAATTGAAGGTCTACCTCGCAGAGCCACAAATCTTCTGAAAGTTCATAGAAATGAATCCATGGACAACGATGAGGTCAACTCTAGGTGAACTGCACGGTACACTGCACACGTATATAGACATATCCATACTTTGTGATTGTCTCTTAAATACAAAGGACCTGCTAAATCAATACCAGTGGTCTCGAAAGCAACTGCATCCCACACTCGTGGTTCAGGCAGAGCTGGTGTATTTGCGGATATACCTCTCGCCTCATGCCTCCGACAGGTAATGCAATTGGTCAAAATGGCTCGAATAGCTTTTCTTCCCTTGAGAATCCAGAATTTTTCCCTCAAATGGCTTAGGAGACCTTGCACTCTTACATGGCAAGATTTGACATGTGCTCCGAGCACTAGCTTCTCAACTACAGGATATTTGGAAGGTAACAGTGCAGGCATCCTGAAGTACTCCAAATCACTTCTATCGGTAATCCTCGTCTTCAATCGAATGACGCCATCGACATCCATAAAGGGGCACAAAGTAGAAAGTTTCTCATCTCTAACTGCACTAAAAGTCTCCCTTTGCACCAATCGTATTAGATACTTCTCTGCTACGTTGAATTCCTTCTGTTGTAGCTCACTTTGACCCACCACATTTTTCTTTCTACATGAATTACTGAACCGCAGTATCCAACAAATGACCCTTACAACTTTCTCATAATCATTGGAGAAATTGTAGGACTGACCCATATCATTATCGTTGCATAGAAGTGCCGAGGTGATAGCTTTCCTACTCTCCAGCCTTACCATTTCTTCATCCAGTTCTGGGGCTTCTGAAGGCCACTCTGCCTGTGGCAGCTACAGCCATGGTGGGCCCTCCCACCATTTAGACTCCAGCAATTGTTCAGAAAAGCATCCACGACTAGGAAGATCAGCAGGATTCATATTGCCTGGTACGTGCCTCAAAGCTTCCTTCGCTGTCAGACTCTTGATCTCCTGAACCCTTTTCCATACAAAGACTCCCCAATGATCTTCCCGCTGTATCCATGTGAGGACAGTAGTCGAGTCAGTCCAGAAGAAGAAATCTGGATGTAGTTCTTCAAATTCTTTCTTGAATGATGCCATTAACCTAGCTCCAATGGTTGCAGCTAACAATTCCAGCCTTGGAATAGTCATTCCTTTGAGCGGCGACACACTAGACGTTGCCTGCATCAGCTGTACATGTACACAGGAATTGTATTCCAAGCGTAAGAACACTGTTGCAGCATATGCATGCTTACTGGCACCACAAAAGGTATGTACCGAGCACCTTATTACCTTATCGCTAACTCCCATGAGACAGCGTGGTATCTTCACATCTTCAGGTACAGGAAGTTCTTGTAACCATAACAAGAATGCATTTCTCACACCATCTGGAAATTCTTCATCCCATCCTCCTTTCATGGCCCAACACTGCTGTACCAAAAGCTTTGGACATAGCGAAACAGGGCACGTGAAGCCAATAGGATCAAACACACTCTGTGCTATTGACAATATAGTTCTTCGAGTAATCACCTTAATGTCCATAGGCTTGTAGCCACTCACAGCTAGAGTATCGAATTTTCTGTCCCAAATAAGGCCTAGAACTGGAGTAGCTGTCTTATTTTCTAGGTTAGAATCTGAATATTTCAACCTCTCAAGTCAAATTTAGCTTGTGCCAGTATTCTTATTGCTTCTTCTTGAAAACGGTGTAAGTCCTCAGTAGATTTTAAACTGGTTATACAGTTATCCACGTAAAAACTCTTTCTAAGCTTCTCGATGGTAGCTAAAGAATACCTCTCATCTCCCATACGTTCAAGACATTTCAAATGTAAATTCATCACTTCACCCAACAAGGACGAGCTGCTTGTCACCCCAAACACAACACATGTATGGCAGAATATTTTAAACTCTCCCTCAATGTCAACCCACAAAAACCTGAGGAAGTCCCGGTCCTCTTCACATAAGCTGATTTGCAAGAATGCTTTCTTTTTGTCTGCTATTACTCCAATTTGGTAGAGCCTAAAACAAAATAGTTATGTAGGTATAATTTCAATTAGATTAATGCCCTTCTCTAAACACTGGTTCAACGAAGGAGAGCCACGCTCTCTAGACGAAGCATCGAAAACAGGTCGAACTCGCGTTGTACTGTTTTCTTTAAACATGGGTCGAAGAGGTAAATAGTGCCCTTCATCCCACTTCTTCAATGATTCCTTCTTGTGTCCAGTCCTTCAGAATTTCATCATATATTTCTTTGGAATCACTTTCTTTCAGCTTCTTGATGGTGTGTTCCATTCTTCTTTTCCCCAAATTGAAATTTCTTGGAACTGGTGGGTGTCCTTCAATCCTTGGCAACCTGACTTCATAGCATCCCTCTTCATTTGTCTTAACAGTATCCAGAAAGTAATCATGAGTTGCCTGTTCTCTCTCTTCTCTATTCTTCCTTTCACCTGGATCTTGAATACCAAGTGCATCCATCTCCCAAAGTTTGCTTACAGATTCGGTATGAACAAACATTGAAAGTGCTGTTATAGAATTGGAAGATTTGGGCCCCTTCATCTTTCCTGTGACAATCCATCCCAGATGAGTCTCAATTGCAACAAGCCCACATTGTAACAAAGATGTGGTTTTGGATTATTCACCTTACCCCCAAACAAACCATGGAACAGTGTCTCTTCACCGATGGGCTCATATCCCATACACTGAGCAGTGTCCTTCCTAATGAAGGAATGTTGCAAGCCTGGGTCCATGAGGACACGGCTTGTTTTTCCTGCTCTACTCTAATGGTGACCATGAGTGTTTGTAAAAAGACCTGACTACAGTTCACATTTGATAGGGAAGTCTCAACTGTTCCCCCTTCTTTTGGAGTTGCTGCCTGTGATTTCTGGGACTGCTTTTCCTGACAAATAATACATTTTACCAGTGTTTTACATTTCCTACTACTGTAATGTGGCCAATCTTAAGACAAGAAAAGCAACAGTTCCTTCTATTTAAAATGTTCCACTCGTCATCAAGCTCCATTTTCTGGGCCTTAAAACAAGCATCGCTTGAGTGATTTCCTTCACAAAAAACACATACTTCTTTGTTTGGCTTAAAATTGACAAGACCAGCGACTGTTGGAATATTAGTACCGGCATTATGACTGACTCTGCTCCTAATTTTTTCATGCTACCCTTGGAGTGGTGTCCTATCTTGAAGCCTTGGACTGCCATACAGATTCGCTCCACATTTTCAACCACACATTTCAAAAAATTCATGAGGCCATCAAGTCTGGTTTTACCATCATTTTGAGCCAAACTGGTGTTGTAATTTATCTGCCAAGCTCTCAAGACTTCTTCAGTGAGACATGACTCAACAAGTGGAAAGAGCATTGCAGCATATTTATCTGTAGCTAATCTTAAAGTTTCCAAAGCCCTTAACTGTGTCTCGATTTTGTCATATAGGGAGGAAAGGCTGACTTGATTGTGCTTCGAATTCATCGCTAGAGTCAGTTTGAGCAATTCCCTGACATAGAATTCTACCAAAATGTCTTCGCGACCAAACCTAACTTTCAAGCATTCAATAGCCTTGCTATAGTTACTGCCTGTAGGGGGAAAACGTTCCACCACTTCCCTAGCTCTAGTGTTTGGCTCCATAGCTTGTAGCAAATAATGAAATTTGTCAGAATCATCTATGTCAGAGTCATCATTTATTTTCTTAAATTGACCCCAGAAGGTTAACCAGTCCTTGATTTCCCCTCCAAATTTATTTAACTCAAGAGCAGGTAATTTAAATTTTCTCTTGATTATGTTCGAAATAGGCATACTATCATCAACAGCATTTAGGCTCCTTTGCAAGTAAAGACTTATTCTTTTGTACTTGCCTGAGTATTCATCAGCAGTCTGTACCTCGGTATGCAAATCCTGTGATTTAGTAGCCGTATTTTTCAGTAGCAAATCCAAAATGTCTGCATCCAAACGCGCCATCTCCTCGAATTTCTCGCATAGCAAGTCCAGATCCGCCATAACCTCTACATCATCTTGCTTTTCTTCTTTCTTCTAAGTTGTTTTACACGCGGATAAATGCCGCCCACACTACCATCCGTTTCTTTATCAATGCACCCATGACCACGTGTACACAAACTGGATAAAACACTTCCCGATATACGTTGCGCTAAAAGGGACCGTGAAAATGCGAGATTTTTAGTAGCCGGCGCCCCTAGCGGAAGCAGCGACAACAGCGTGGAGGGAGGCCGCTGACAGCGCAGATCAACGGAGCCATTGCAATGAGCTTGCTAAACAAACGTGTAAAGCTTAATGAAGGCAAGAACAATAAAATGATTTTGACAGAAGCACCAGCTACTGTAATTTATGTAGGATTTCAGACAGTGCATCACATACATTATTTCCGGAAATCAACGCTATAGAAAGGCGAAGGTTAAAATAGCAGTAATCACATATTTAACGTGAAGGAAATATTAGAGGAAGAAATATACGGCAAGTGCATAAGGGAAACGAGTGTTAACCAGCCACCATACAATGTTAAAATTAAGGTAATTTGTTATATCTTGTTGATATTTACAGTATTTGATAATTAATTAATTAATTTATTTATTTACAGATTGACTGTAAAAGGAACATTATTCCAGGTGACTGTGAATGCAAGGCTGGGCAGTCAAGGCGCTGTAAGCACGTTGCTGCATTGTATTTTTTCATTAACTGCGAGAGGGACTCCTCCAAAACAACCACTGTACAACAGTGGGGAAAACCAAAGTGCGCTCGTGAAAACCTGTATTCAAAAGGGGAGAGCATAGAGGAACTATTAAAACCAAACTTGCACGTTACTGAACAAGCAGAATCGATTACCTTCAACGAAGCTGGTTCGTACCAACAAATAAAACATATAGATTGTGCCATCACTAACATACTCGAAGCTGAATGTGAGAGTGAAAATTACGTGATAGCAAGTTCCATTGTCCAGAAAGTGATAGACGATGCTGTAGAAGGCAGTGAGAGTGAAGACTAGGTCAAGATGCTTAGTGAACTTGAAAATCAGAATGCCGGTGCTACTATTTTGTTACGAATATGTCCGGTGTTATGTTATCACTAAAACCAATAAATCACCTCAAAGAGCTGCCTCAAAACGTGCAAAGGTTTTACAGTGCTAACATTTTAGTTACTACACAACAAATATACAAAATTGCATTTGAGACAAGGTTTCAATATTGTTGTGCTGCATGGTTTAAGCAAAGGAAATTGCGCTTATCCGCCAGCCAGCCAGCAAGCACACACATGAGAAGTGGTGATTACGATCAACTGGCGAAATCATTTCTTCTTTCCAAGACCCTTAACACACCTGCGATAAAATATGGTAGGAGCACCGAACAAGTAGCAGTAGCTGAGTACTGCAAACTGTACGACTGTTGTGTAAAACAGGTGGGGTTGTGCATCAAACAAGAGCAGCCATGGTTGGTTCGAGTCCAGACAGCATAGTAGTTCACTCCGATGGATTGTTTCTCTTGGAAGTAAAGTGCCCATTTTCGTGCCAGGTAAAGCCTGTTGTTCAAAAAACTCGAGTAATGTGCCATATCTGTATGTTACACATGAAGGCGAAGTTAAAGTTAAAGAGAGTCACATATACTGCACTCAAGTGCAGATATCGATGTATGTTTTAAACATAAACTTTTGTGAACTATTTGTGTACTCACCTAAAGTAAGCACGCTAGTGAAAATTTCTAGGAACGAACAATTTCTGCCCTACGTCATTCCCTTATAGAAAGGTTTTATTTTGAAAATTATCTGCAATTAATTCAGAATCTGTAAATGTCTTGGGTTAACAATGGCAACAATATACACGTAAGGAACACTGAAATACCAGTGTGAAAATGTTAACACAGTAAGATAAGGAATTTGTTTTTGTCATGAATTGGTGCAAATTAACTCGAAATCACTGTAATGTTAGTTTATAGGTACCAGTTCCTCACACATTTATGCCACTGTGACATTTAAAATATTGCCAAGTTGTTTAAAGAATTATTCATTCGATTTAATTAGAGGGGCACTGAAATTCGCCAAGACACCAACAATGTGAACAATTTTATCGATATGAGGCAATAAATCTATTGTAATTTTATTTCTCAATATTTTAAAAACTTTCATTCTCTGAATGGTCCTTTCTACGTGGATTCGTACTGATGCTATGTTATACATTATTTCAAGGTCTTCTTCAGAGAATTGTGGATTAAATGCAAATGGTGGCATCACCATAACAGCATTTTTATTCTCAACACAAGTCTTTATTTGTAGAAACCCTTTGTCACACATGACAAGGTCACCAGGTTCAATATAATTAAGTACACCCGAATTAACAGTAATGTAGCTGTCAGTTGCCCTTCCACCATAGCACTTGGAAAGAAATGAAATAAATCCTGATGGAGCAATGGCAACAAGAAATTTTACTGTAAACAAATTTTTATAGTGGGAAAACATTAATATTCTCTGTCGAACGCTTTGGGGTCTTTCACAATACATTTCACTGCAGTATATAATGCACGTGCAATTTTTATAATGTGCCCTAAAAGAATCTGGCATTATTTTCATGATTGTAGATCGCTGTGGCCAGAAAATCTAGGCCTTCGTTTTCTCGAATTAAGTTCTGTAGAATGAATTTAAAGGCAGCAGAAGCTGTCGTCTTATGGCAACTAAATATTACACCAAGAGCACCAAAACTGATTCCTAGTTTCATCTTCATCAAAAACAGGAGCAACATTTTATGCATACTAAGTGTGCAATGTGTATCGAAGGTAATAATGATAATGGAACACTGATAATTTTACGCCCGCAATGTCCAAGAGCGTTCATTTCCCTCAACTGATTGGAACCCGTAAAATGAATGTTTAGGTTGTAAAATGTAAGCTTCAACACTGCGATCTCTTTTGGAACAATTGTCTGTCATGGTTTGCTTACTGACAAGGGGCAAAGAGAGACTAGTCTGAGTTTCTGCCTCACCATTGCTTTTCAAGTTACAGAACAATACATTAACTTTATATACATCGCGGGTTATTAAACTAGTGTCTGTCTGAATACCGATATCAAAACCAGTCGGCGAGCAAGAAGTCACTTCAACCACCAAAGTGCTTTCTTCTGTTCTGCCGTCACTGTGCCTTAGTTTTCTTCGTTTGTATCTAGCTGAAATGTTTTCTGCCACAGCGTGCTGATTATTTACCCACGGCATCATGTAGAGTGTACGTATGTAACCTGGGCAATCAGGATCTCTTGTTGGTGTACCATTTACGAAATCTTGACTGCAAACTCAAGAATACTTGCTAGGAGTTCACGGTTTTCTCTCTATTGTGTCACGTCTTACTGCTGCTATCCAAGCTTTTCTTCTGATACCATGCTGAGTTTCGTTTGGAAATCTCAACAGTTTAGTTCCCGGAGGACTGTTCCTATATGTAACACTACACCCAACGACACAACAGTTTTGATTGCATTTACGTGTTCTGTTCTCCATTACTTTACTGTGACCAATCTGTGGCAAATCTGTGACTCAACACTGAAACAAATTACTTCACACTCCCATTCATCGTTAGCTAGTGTCTTGCTGCTAGTCCCCCCAATCGTTTACTGAGCCTGCCACCAGAACACAGCACTCGCCATTTGCACGGTCCCTATAGTCCTGTCACGGTCACCATATGTTGTTTCTAAAGCCTACCCAGCATTCTCAGATTCTTTTTTTCATAATTAATAACAGTTTTAAGTGCAACAATTTTATTATAGCCTACATGCTTCCAGTTTGGATTACAGAGAGTACTACACTTCCAAAGAATACATACAAAGAGCATAAAAAACAAAAGAAGATAGTTGTTATATCAAGGAACATACTTACAAAAGGTCCCTTTTCCGATATCCCACGGAATGTATGGTAAAGAAATACAACCAATTCCATCCCTTATGAATTAAAACTTGTGGCATTTGATTGACCTTTTAGAGGTCTGCTGTTTGCTGGACTGATCATCTTTCCCAACTTAAAATATAGATTTAGTATCATAGCCAGCTCCGAGATAATAATAATGTTATTTGTTTTACGTCCCTTTTAACTACTGCAGCTTTTAGAGACGCTGGGGTGCCCTAATTTTCCCCCGAAGAGGATCTTTAATGTGCCAGTAAATTTACTGACACAGCTCCCTCGCATTTGCACACCCTCAAATACCAGAAAACTGTGCTAGGATTCGATCCTGCAGCCTTGGGAACAGCAGATGAGAACGTTACCGCTGAGCGACGCAACCATCTCCGAGATACTGCAGTTATGCAGTAGAACAATGCTCTTTGGATATTCTAGGAATTAAGGTGAACTTGGAGAATAAACACTTCAAGATGAATGAAAATTAATGTATCAACAATTAAATAATAGACTAGTAGACCTACTCATAAGCAATGAACAAATTTACTGAGATTTAATGTTGATTTGTTGAACAATTTTCAACAGAATTACATGCATGATTGCTTCTAAATAGCATGGAGGCCCTTTGTCATCGAGCAAGTAATGTTGTAACGTGGATTCACAGGCACAAACACATATGTAATTAGTACTTGATAACATTACATATGTGTTGAAGTTAAAGTGACCCACCGATAAGAGCACATGAGTAGTTTGTGACTTGTTTTCTAACAGCAATGAACAGTGCCTATTACAATGTGTTAAGTTTTCACATTCCACTTCGTAATGAAAAGTGACTCCTACTATGCACTGAGCAATTCTTGTTTTAAATGTTTACTTTAAAAAATCCATATACTGTCAGGATTCACTATCCCCCCATTCCAATGGTTTTACACTGGGGCACTTTATATTCTGGATGCTCATGCTTTGGTTCGAACCCTAACAGTGGCTTCCCCTGGACCAAAAATTGCTTGAAAACAAATCATGGGCAGTGTCGTCTACATGACCTCAGGTTTTCGTGTGTGACAGCATCCATGGACTGCGAGGAAAATGAAGGACTGTGTGGGCTTGTCTGAGTCAATTTATTTATTAGAGGCATGGAACGAAACTATAGCTGTGAACTGTAAATGATTAGCGTGATGATACGAGAAGTAGTATAAGGAAGCGCAGAGCCTCAACAGCGATGTGTCTGGCGAGAGGCAAGTGCCTCCCAAGGACAACGAGGCTAATGGCAGTCTGGGTTGAATTTGTTTTTGACAAAGAACACAAATTCGGGTTGATATTAATTGTTGTTTTAAGGGACCATGTCTGTGAACGACCATAATTTAACAACAAATTACACGCAAGATATCACAACAAGTATGGTTCATATACACATGAAATTTACCGTACAACTGGAAATAACCTCTTAGAACAATAATATAGCAAATAAAATTTAGTGTGTCAAGTATTTTGAAAATCAACCTATTTTCTCCGTCATAAGTAATTAACTTTCTGGGAGTGTAGACAATTTTTTAGGTACCCGTATCTTTGAAACTTATCAATAAAACCCACCAATTTTTTTACAGAATACAGAGAATGTGTGTCTGCACAAAGTAGACTACGATGGAGAACATTCAGAAAAAAATTAATTAATAGCGTTAATTAAAACTTGCTACATAAAAATACAGCAATTTTTGTTGGGTGTAGCTGATGTCAAGTCCATATTTTTTTAGGTAGGTCCATGATTGTAGTCTACTTTTCTTCAATTATCATACTGATTCTATGTACAAAGTTTCAGCCCTCTAGCTTTAATAGTTTTTAATATATTAAATTAAATATATCAGAAAAAAGAACTTTCGGGAAACTGGACTTAAAGTTTAACTTTGCTATTAATGTAAGTTGTGGCCTAACCTGTTGTGTTTAATGCATTCCAGCCCCATAATCATCTTGGTTCTGATGTACTTCATCCTCTTTCTTCCTCTTAATATTTCAGTTCAATAATCAAAGAACCAGAATTAATGTTTGGAACCTTTCTTTACTAAAGTTACTGCTACTCGAATCATCCAAATATTTCAGTTTCCTATTTGAAGCACTTGATCGCACCTTAACCTCAATCTCACCTATCTCACCAGAACCATTACTGGTATTTATGTGTGTATCTTGCTCCTTTGGTGAAAATCTATTTCCGTAGAACTTCCGCATTCCAGAACCAAATTTTCTAATCCGGGGCATATCTATGGAAACGCTTACTATTTATTTCTTAAGAAAAACAATTGTTTTTGTTGTTATGGTAGGATTGCTGGACACAGTTGCCTATTCGCCTAATAGCTTCTGTACAGGTTGCACCACAGTAGCACATACGCGTCACATCTAGCATCCTCGCGAAGGTTCATACGTGCCATATACACCGGCGTCAGAGCATGCTGAAAACGCAAACGTATTATAGTAATAATGTGCCGTCTCGTATATCTGCCTACCCGGAACCACGGTGTTGTTCGTACAGTGGGTTGTACCAGAAAATAATTACGAGCCCTAATTGGCGCGATATTCGACCATTCAGTTTGCCATTCATTGAGAAGCAGGGAATAAATAGCAGGCAGAAAGTCCGTAAAAGGTACAGCGATATTATAAACTACTCCATATCCCTGAGCTGCCCACTTTGCCATGCGGTCAACATCCTCGTTTCCTTGTATACCCGAATGCCCCAGGATCCAAGTAAGCACTACCTCCTGTGCCATAGTCTGAAAATCATACAACATTTGCGCAACTTGATACACATACCAATTATTAGAGCTACTCGGATTCGATAAAGCCTGGATGACACTCATTGAATCCGTGCAAATCATTGCCGGGGAAACGCTGTGTGTACGTATATACTGACAGGTTTGAAGAATGGCAAATACTTCAGCTGTAAAAATCGTTATATATTTTGGCGAACTATATGTGCGTATAATCTGTCGATCCGGAGCATAAAAAGCCGCCCCCACTCCATCTGGTGACAACATTCTTGAGCCATCTGTATAAAACATAGTATAACGGGAATAGCAATTGACAATATCCCGAAAGCATCGTGAAATTACTTGCGGACAAACGCTGATACATCCGGAATAGCTCCGGTAAGGAAGTGTGCAATATATTTGGTTGAAATTGTAGGACCCTATATGAAACCGTGTATGGTAAAGGTTTTATCGTTTGCAGTAGATCTGACCGAAATGGTTGCAAGATTTCATATGCCAATACCAGAACCGGCTTACGCGGACGTGCGAAGCGATTTTGCGCATAATATTCCACAAGCAGCTGTACTTTACTGATAATCGGAGACGCCGACAATGACATTTTAGAAACCAGGTACTTACTGGCCAAAAATCTCCGTCGTAAGTGTAAAGCCAATTCCCCAGATTCAACTAATAATGCACAATTGGGACTGGACGGAAGCGCCCCCAAAATAATACGTAAAGCCCGATACTGCAACCTGTCGAATGTGACCAATCGACTACTCGCCATCATATCGAAGAAAAAGCAACCATAATCCATCTGGGAACGAATAATATTCTTATAGACCGTAAGTAATAAATGAGGATCTGCCCACAAACCCCGGCGTGCTAGCGCTCAGAGAACCTGTAGTCTTTTTTTCAATTTGAACAGTGAGTGTTTGAACCTGGCGCGCCCACAGTAATTGGTCATCAATATTTAATCCCAAATATTTGATGCTGCGAACCACCTCTATGGCTCCCTGTCTAAATAAAATAGAAGGGTGATCAACCTGCCTTTGATGAGTAATAATTATAGCTGAATTTTTTCTCGGCGAAGTATCAAAACCGTGATTATAGAACCATGTATGAGCAGCAGTCAATGCATCATATATATCCTGACGATAAAGCTGGATAGTATCACGTGAACAATAAATAAGAAAATAATCTGCGAATTGAATGATTCGTGCATAAGGAAGAATGACCGATTCTAATGCCTGAGTGTAAATTGAAAATAGAACACCGCTTAAAATATCACCTTGAGGCAATCCACGAGAAGTCTGACGGTTATCAAGTACACCAGTTGGGGTGTGTAGAAGTAGGGGGCTACTAGGAGTTCTAACACACAAGTTGCTCAAAAAGTTAGTACAAACTTTTTGCTTATTCATATCTCGTGAACCCATGGTCGGATTTTAATAAATGAGGTGACGTTGGACTCGGGCTGACGTTCTCTTTGCTATGGACCACTCGTAATAATTTTTTTTAAAAATTTTTGAACATTTTTGTTTTCCAAAGTAGGCGATAGTTTGAAAACCAAACATGATAGAACGTTGTGCCATGGCTCAAACGAATTGTCTTTATGACCTTTATTTTCTATAATGAAACGTTTTTACTTTTTATGTTTTTTAAAAACACTCGAATTTTGAAAATCCTATATTTTGGAAACTAGGAATTCTACAAAAAAATGTTTGACATATATGAAAGGTCCCTACGCCCTCTACCCCCAAAATAAATTTCAAGTCTCTAGGTTAAAAACCTGACAGTAGTGTGATGGGAAGAGAGCTGCTCCACTTAGGAAGTTGTGAGCCCCTGCGACCTTGGAATGGAAGGAGTGATGTTAGGAGGGCGTGCTTGGATTCGTTGTTTTCGTCTCGTTGCCCTCTTTACGGGAATGTAGGTGTCGAAAAGGTGAAATGCTGGAAAGATGTCTTTTTGGGGGGGTTTAAACGTGATTTTAGACTTTTTGTTATATTTCGCGAACCAATCACGCCAGAGGCGTTACGAGGGGTCCAAGGACTCGGGGTAACGTCCTCTTTGCTATGGACCACTCGTTATATATTTTTTTTAAATTTGGAAACTCGATTTTGGGGTAAACAAGTGTTTTTTGTGATTTTTGCTGATATCTCACGAACCAATAAACCTAGAGACTTGTATGAGGTGTTATTTTTTTCGTCGTGTTGTCCTCTTGCCGAGGATGTTCGTGTTGAGCAGGAATGAAAAGCCATTTTGAGGTAAAACCGTGATTTTAGACTTTTTGCTCTATCTCGCAAACCAATAACGCTAGAGACGTGTACGAGGTGTCGTAGGACTCAGGCTAACGCCCCCTTTCGAATGGGGTAAATATTTTTTCCAAAAAAATAATTCACAAAGGGCCTTACGCCATACATATTGAAAAAACTTTTTTTTCTTTACCTGTTTATAATGTCTATGAAGCGTGGTGGTTGAGAGAGACGATACTGCTGGGTGTGGGAGTGTTTCAACGAACCTGTCACTGACCACGGTGGCTGTGCTCAATAGAACAATCGATATTTTGGCGGGTCGGTTTATGACAGAGCGAGGGTTCGTTTTTCTGATCTTTCCTATGGCAGATGGATGGAGGCTATTATTTGAAAATGTGTGAAGCATGCTAAGATTTTTACCCCCGAAGGGGATCTTTAACGTGTAAACGGTGATGAGAACTTGGTTCTATGTTGGTCGAAGCGAGTACAGAAAACAAACTTGCAGAGGAGCAGACGAGCAGGAGGTGAATGTCATTTGAGCTTATTGGAATGCGCTGATCTGACTTGACAACAGGTGCAATGGAAAATGACAAAGACGCTTCAAGGTTAAATAATCTGACAATCGTGGTGGCAGGGAAGAGCGGATGCATGTGAACACCTGTGAGCTTATTGGAATGCGCTGATCTGACTTGACAACAGGTGCAATGGAAAATGACAAAGACGCTTCATGTACGCTAAACAAGTTACATCCTGTTTGCTTCGTACGTGACAAAATGCAAGTTCATGTGCAATTTGATCTGGCACAGGTGTTCACCTGGGACGTTAGCTGTCCACGTGCACGATAACTGTTAACAAGTCACATCCTGTTTTGATTCGTACGTGACAAAAATGCAAGTTCATGTGAAATTTGACCTGGCACAGGTGTTCACCTGGGACGTTAGCTGTCCACGTGACCGATAACAGAATGTTCATAGCGTGGGAAAAAATGATAATACATGCAACGTAACATATATAAAGGCATGTCGTTATCATTTCCACTCTCGCTTATGTGACTACCTTTGAACACATTGCGTTGCGTGAAACCCCTGGTCTTGTTTAACAGTTTTGATGTTGGTGGAAAATACTTAACCTTGTTGTGGGGTAGGTATTTATTTATATATTTATTCATTTATACATTTATTGATTTATATATATTTACAAGCAATTATTTATTGATTAAGTAATTAATGATTGTATTTATTTATTTATTTGTTTGCAGATAACCGGTATACCTTACATGTCTGAGAGAGAAGAAACCATTGCACTTCTGAGCCCACTAGAAGGAAACAGCAACAAACCACTGCAAGTGAAGGTAAGATTATTTTTTTAAACTAACTTGTTTCATTTTTGTTTCATATTTTATTTTATGAAATGCATGTATTAACCTAAATTTAGGTATTTATAGCGTTTTATTTTATTTATTTTTAGAAACTTGGAAAGAAAAGCCTTACCGCTGTAGCAGTTGCTGAAAACCCGAGACGCAGTAGAGCGAAACCATTGTTTCCAGGCAGTGAACTATTGAAAACTCAGGCAAGCCTAACATAAAATGCTATTGCATTTTACCACTACTGAAAAACACTCTAACACAAAAAATAAATCATTACCTGTACATGACTGGGACAATGATTGCTTTCTTCATTAATGGCTATGTGTTTGTTGACTGGCAAAAGTACAAGGCCATGTTGGATTTTCTAAAAGCAAAAATTAAAATTTAATTTATGGGTGGTTCCCTTTGGAATCAACGAATATCCACAGGTTTGAACATGATAATGTGAACAAAATGACATGACATTCATTTTTGTTTATATATTGGTTAAAGGGGGGGGGGATATAAATGACTGTAGCTTTATAAGAAGAAAATAAGTACACGGGTTACTGTTATTGCCAACATACAGTTTATTTTTAATGGTGTTTTGATATATTAATGCCAATTAACGTTAACGTTTTATTTACAAGTATTGATTGATTGATTGATTGATTGATTGAGTAATGGGTTATTTTGTTTGCTTTTAGGTGTCGTCATGTGCCATTAACGTAATGAACCGACAGTGAACAAGCATGCATTATGCCTTAAAGTACTCTGTGCTCTTGTGCAACGTTAATAACTTGCAATAAGGAAAAGTTTTATTATAACACATTGCGTTAGTACCAAATACAACAAGTGAGCAAGTTGGTTTACCACGTGGGTTAAATTTAAAATCAGAACATGATGGTTGGTTAACATTTGAATCCTGGCCTGTAGGCTTTTTGTCAACACATAAACTTGCAAAAGCCGTTTTTTTTACTTGAACCGAGAAGATGTGGTGCGCTGTGTGTTTTGTCGTATTGAACTTTCACACTGGGAAGAAGGGGATGATCCCTTTAGAGACCAATTGCGATGGTCTCCTCATTGTCCTTACATGCTTGGAAAACAAGTGGGTAACCTACCAGTGTATTCATTTTACCGAACCACAAGGCCATTGGCCGCTACTTACGTTGCTGAATCACAAATAGATAATAATAATGATGTATTACCAGCCAACGGTAGTGTCGATATATGTGGTCCATATGCCATAGACAGTGTTGAATTGGCGTGTGCTTTTGAAAAATTGGGAGTTTGCAAGACTAAAGCACTAGCACACCCAGAGTACAGCTCTGTTGAAAAACGTTTAGAATCTTATAAAAATGTTTGGCCAATAATATTAAAACACCTTACCAAACAGCTAAGTGAAGCTGGATTTTTTTTATACTGGTGAAGGGGATAAAACAATATGTTTTTATTGTGGATTTGCTTAAAAAAAATGGCAAATGACTGATGACCCTTTTGAGCAACACGGTCGTTGGTTACCAAACTGTAAATACATGGTGTTGCTTAAAGGTCAGGAATTTGTGAACACTATTCGTAAAGAAAACGTGATTGCAGCACAAGACATAAACGCGCCTTTAGAGTTAGAACACGCGGAGAAAATACATGAGGCTGAAAGAAAAGACTTGTCTTACGAACAGATACAAAAGTGTGACCAACAATTATGTAAAATTTGTTATCAAGATGAACTAGGTGTTGTATTTTTGCCTTGTGGACACATGATAGCATGTGTCAAGTGCGCATTAGAACTTAACACTTGTGCGTGCATAAAAGTAGTATCTGCTACAGTTAGGGCATTTCTTGCATAACTAGTATAATTTATTAGCCATGCATAGTGCAAAATCCCTAATTGCACAATATAATTAAAGCTGTTTTAGAGTGTAATAGATATGCTTTTGTTTTGTTTATAGACTACTACAATGAATGTTTTGAATGCTGTGGGACAATCATGTGGCTTAGAGACAACGAAGCTCAGCGAATTGCCAACGCATATTCCATTCCGCATTATCAAGATTCGGAAATTGAAAACAGCGTGTGATCGTGTACTTTGTGTATGTGAAAACTTTGAGACATTTCTGCCTATACGGTTTAATGATATGTCGGAGAGTGTTTTTGATGAAGTCAATAATGCTGTGCAACCTATACACTTAATTTATGAAGGTTTTAAAACAATAGGTGCATGGTTCGTTTTAATTTAAAAAAACAAATGTGAAATAATAATGGAAAATATGAGTGATGACAATGGACTGAAAAAAATATGTGTATAGGATAATAATGTTTTAGTTTTTAGTATTGTCTTAAAAAATATTATCATGAAACCAAAAAAAACAAGAAATGTATATAAAGTTTGTAAATAAACGCAAAATGATGTGACGATGCTGTTTTATTTTATACAAAGTTAGTATATTTAACATTGCAGAGTATACATGATTATGACAATAGATGCACACTGAATACAAGCCTTTCTCTCTTTACAATAGTCTGTTATAGTTTTAAACACAAGGCTTGTTGTAGATCATTTTATAGCAATGTCCATTCACTGTTGTTTTCGAAAACTGGGGAACCCGCAATGGTTGTATAGGCATAAAACCTTATTGTTATTACTATTTAGTCATTTTGATCCTCTTGCATATCAAGAGCAGATGACCTAGTTGTTCCAATATTTAAAACGACGACAACAACACTACCTCTTGCATAGTTTGTGATGTTGATGGCTCTTGCGACGTGGAAGATGGATTAAACATAACTTTTAGAACAGGGATTAAACTTTGCTCATTAAACAATCCACTGTTTTGAGTAGCAATATGGTTTTCTTGATTTTTTGTCGACGGCAACTGTGTTTCATGCAGTACACTACAGTACATTGATGATCACTGACACTTAAAACCTCACTATTTTTACTTTTTAGGTCACCACGACAATGTTTGGAACGTTGCTGTGAAGAACGCCAAATAACAGTTCCATTTTTATTGGTTCGTTTCACAATATATGAATATCCTTTATAGTATGCGTGAGGCTTACTATACCTAGTCACTGATACTTCCATGTCAACTGTCAATCATAGACTAAGCTCTAGTAAAGTCAACATGGTAATAAGAATAATGGTTTAATGTGAGAGCAAATATGGATCCAAAGAGTTCAGGTAAAAGTGGAAGCAAATAAGCAAATATAAGAACCAAGAGTAAGCCTCCGTGGCTTAGGCGGCAGCACGCCGGCCTCTCACCACTGGGTCCGTGGTTCAAATCCCGGTCACTCCATGTGAGATCTGTGCTGGACAAAACGGAGGCTGGCAGGTTTTTTTCTCCGGGTACTCCGGTTTTCCCTGTCAAAATTTCATTCCATTAACACTCTCCACTATCATTTCATTTCATCTGTCATTCATTTAATCATTGCCCCAGAGGAGTGCGTCAGGCCTCGGCAGCCGGCACAGTTCATATCCTCGCCGCTAGTTGGGGGCTTCATTCATTCCATTCCTGACCCGGTCGGAGACTGGATGCAGGCTGTGGATTTTCATTTCATTTTCAAGAACCAAGAGTGGGGGTAAAAGTGGTTGCAAAGTGGTAGACCCATTACACAATAATTTCACCACGTCGAAGATCTTGTTCAATTTCTTTGATTTCCCAATCGTGACCGGTATGCCCAGCTTGTTGTAAAGCATGCAAGTGTCGAAGCCGTTGAATTAGCTTACTGGGTTTGTTCCAGTATACAAATTTAACAAATGATTTTTTTAGGTGTAAACAAAGCATTACCATTATCATCTTCATCATCATCATTATCATCATAATGATCATTATTATCATTATCATCATGACCATCATTTCTATTACTATATAGTCCTTTTTGATCCTCTTGCAATACCACTTTATTTATAGACTGTGTCGACTTTGATAGTGTTGAAGGTTTCTTGTATGTTGACAACTGTCCTAACATGACTTTTTGAGGACATGATAAGTCCTTTTGAACAAACACTGCATTATATTTAGCCGCAATATCGTTTTCATGAACTTGCTTTATAGCATTTTGAAAATTGTTTGTAAACAACAACCGTGGTTCGTTTAGAGCACTACATTGATGAACACTCACACTTAAAACCTTTCCATTTTTACTTTTCAGATTGCCTCGACATTTTGATTACCTCCCTTTTGAGCATCGCCAGAATATTATTCCATTCACATTCTGGCGATTATAGTTATAAGAGTAGCCTTGATAGAGTGCACGTTGCCTACCTTTGTTGGTTGTAATAAGTTCCATAGTAATAACTGACCTGTCAGTACGATGTTCACACTACAAAGGTTACAACTGTTTTGCTGATGGAGTGACCTACCATAAGCTGATATATTGGCTTATGTGTTAGCTTTTTGTGTTGGCTTTTCGTGTTGGCTTTTTGTGTTGGCTTTTCGTGTTGGCATTTTGTGTTGGCTTTCCGTGTTGGCTTTTTGTGTTGGCTTTTGTGTTGGCTTTTTGTGTTGGCTTTTCGTGTTGGCTTTTTATGTTGGCTTTTCGTGTTGACTTTTTATGTTGGCTTTTCGTGTTTGCTTTTGTGTTGGCTTTTTATGTTGGCTTTTTGTGTTAGCTTTCCGTGTTGGCATTTTGTGTTGGCTTTTGTGTTGGCTTTTTTGTGTTGGCGTTTTTGTGTTGGCGTTTTTGTGTTGGGTTTAGTATTGGCTTATGTATTGGCTTATTTGACAAGTTATTTGTGTCAATGTATTTAGTGGATTTTTTTTCTTGGTGTTGGATAGTAGTTGAAGGAGAGGGAATATTTAAAGACTTAACCTCAGCTCACTAACCTAACTTCACCTAACCCAATTTCACCTAACCTAACCTAACCTAACCTTTCAACTCTCAAATGTTAATTAAATTCTGTGCATAGTCGAGTTGGAACCCAAGACCTCAGGGGTAAAAAACCAATTATTTTTTGATGGCTTACTTTGGTAACTTATTTTGATGGCTAACCTAACTTTACCTAACCTAACCTAACCTCAGCTCACTTTGGATATTACTAGTAAGTGTTCATATCCTCCGCTAGGCAGAATGCTAGTAGTACAGGTAGTGCTCATATTTACCGCTAGGTAGCGGAAACATACTTTGCGTGTTGCATGTGACACTTGTGAAGTTTAACCACATGCATGACGTGCTTGTATAAGTTCTCTATTTAAACTCAATATACAATTAACCACTAAATGTTCATAACTAACATGTATAGACATGTTTAGGGTATATAGGAGACCCTTAGCAAGAAAGGCTGTCTAACCCACTAGTGTACAGCCTTGTCATACGCATTAAGCACCTGTTGGCAGAAAACAACAACAATTTGAGAAAGCCAACAACAAATCCATTAATGTATTTAAAGGAAATTTTTTTTGTTTGCTTTCTCAAATTGTTGTTGTTGTTTTCTGCCAACAGGTGCTTACTGCGTATGACAAGGCTGTACACAAGTGGGTTATACAGCCTTTCTTGCTAAGGGTCTCCTATATACCCTAAACATGGCTATACATGTTAGTTATGAGCATTTAGTGGTTAATTGTATATTGAGTTTAAATAGAGAACTTATACAAGCACGTCATGCATGTGGTTAAACTTCACAAGTGTCACATGCAACACCCAAAGTATATTTCCGCTACCTAGCGGTAAATATGAGCACTACCTGTACTAATAGCATGCTACCTAGCGGAGGATATGAACACTTACTAGTAATATCCAAAGTGAACTGAGGTTAGGTTAGGTTAGGTAAAGTTAAGTTAAGTTAGGCATCAAAATAAGTTACCAAAATAAGCCATTAAAATAATTGGTTATTTTCCCCTGAGGTCTTGGGTTCCAACTCGACTATGCATAGAATTTAATTAACATTTGAGAGTTGAAAGGTTAGGTTAGGTTAGGTTAGGTGAAGTTAGGTTAGGTTAGGTGAAGTTGGGTTAGGTGAAGTTAGGTTAGGGTAGGTTAGAGAGCTGAGGTTAAGTCTTTAAATATTCCCTCTCTTTCAACTACTTTCCAACACCAAGAAAAAAATCCACTTAATACATTGACACAAATAACTTGTCAAATAAGCCAATACAAAAGCCAATATTAAAGCCAACACAAAAAGCCAACACGGAAAGCCAACACGAAAAGCCAACACAAAAAACAACATGAAAAACCAACACAAAAAACAACATGAAAATCCAACACAAAAAGCCAACACAAAAGCCAACACAAAAAGCCAACATGGAAAGCCAACACGAAAAGCCAACACAAAAAGCCAACACGAAAAGCCAACACAAAAGGCTATCACAAAAAAGCCAACACAAGAAGCCAACATACAAGCCAATATATAAGCTTATGGTAGGTCACTCCATCAGCAAAACAGTTGTAACCTTTGTAGTGTGAACATCGTACTGACAGGTCAGTTATTACGATGGAACTTATTACAACCAACAAAGGTAGGCAACGTGCACTCTATCAAGGCTACTCTCATACCTATAATCGCCAGAATGTGACTGGAATAATATTCTGGCGATGCTCAAAAGAGAGGTCAGCAAAATATCGAGGCAATCTGAAAAGTAAAAATGGAAAGGTTTTAAGTGTGAGTGTTCATCAATGTAGTGCTCTAAACGAACCACGGTTGCTTTTTACAAACAATTTTCAAAATGCTATAAAGCAAGTTCAAGAAAACGATATTGCGGCTAAAGATAATGCAGTGTTTGTTCAAAAGGACTTATCATGTCCTCAAAAAGTCATGTTAGGACAGTTGTCAACATACAAGAAACCTTCAACACTATCAAAGTCGACACAGACTATAAAGTGGTATTGCAAGAGGATAAAAAGGACTATATAGTAATAGTAATGATGGTCATGATGATAATGATAATAATGATCATAACGATGATAATGATGATAATGATGATGATGATAATGGTAATGCTTTTTACAGCTAAAAAATCATTTGTTAAATTTGTATACTGGAGAAACCCAGTAAGCTAATTCAACGGCTTCGACACTTGCATGCTTTACAACAAGATGGGCATACCGGTCACGATTGGGAAATCAAAGAAATTGAACAAGATCTTTGACGTGCTGAAATTATTGTGTAATGGGTCTACCACTTTGCAACCACTTTTACCCCCACTCTTGGTTCTTATATTTGCTTATTTGCTTCCACTTTTACTTGAACTCTTTGGATCCATATTTGCTCTCACATTAAACTATTATTCTTATTACCAAGTTGACTTTACTAGAGCTTAGTCTATGCTTGACAGTTGACATGTAAGTATCAGTGACTAGGTATGGTAAGCCTTGCACATACTATAAAGGATATTCATATATTGTGAAACGAACCAATAAAAATGGAACTGTTATTTGGCGTTGTTCAAAGCAACGTTCCAAACATTGTCGTGGTGACCTAAAAAGTAAAAATAGTGAGGTTTTAAGTGTCAGTGATCATCAATGTACTGTAGTGTACTGCATGAAACACAGTTGCCGTCGACAAAAAATCAAGAAAACCATATTGCTACTCAAAACAGTGGATTGTTTAATGAGCAACGTTTAATCCCTGTTCTAAAAGTTATGTTTAATCCATCTTCCACGTCGCAAGAGCCATCAACATCACAAACTATGCAAGAGGTAGTGTTGTTGTTGTCGTCATCGTTTTAAATAGTGGAACAACTAGGTCATCTGCTCTTGATATGCAAGAGGATCAAAATGACTAAATAGTAATAACAATAAGGTTTCATGCCTATACAACCATTGCGCGTTCCCCAGTTTCCGAAAACAACAGTGAATGGACATTGCTATAAAATGATCTACAACAAGCCTTGTGTTTAAAACTATAACAGACTATTGTAAAGAGAGAAAGGCTTGTATTCAGTGTGCATCTATTGTCATAATCATGTATACTCTGCAATGTTAAATATACTAACTTTGTATAAAATAAAACAGCGTTGTCACATCATTTTGCGTTTATTTACAAACTTTATATACATTTCTTTTTTTTTTGGTTTCATGATAATATTTTTAAGACAATACTAAAAACTAAAACATTATTATTCTATAAACATATTTTTTTCAGTCCATTGTCATCACTTATATTTTCCATTATTATTTCACATTTGTTTTTTTTTAAATTAAAACGAACCATGCACCTATTGTTTTTAAAACCTTCATAAATTAAGTGTATAGGTTGCACAGCATTATTGACTTCATCAAAAACACTCTCCGACATATCATTAAACCGTATAGACAGAAATGTCTCAAAGTTTTCACATACACAAAGTACACGTCTTTGTCTCTAAGTCACATGATTGTCCCACAGCATTCAAAACATATAAACAAAACAAAAGCATATCTATTACACTCTAAAACAGCTTTAATAATATTGTGCAATTAGGGATTTTGCACTATGCATGGCTAATAAATTATACTAGTTATGTAAGAAATGCCCTAACTGTAGCAGATACTACTTTTCTGCATATAGCACAAGTGTTAAGTTCTAATGCACACTTGACACATGCTGTCATGTGTCCACAAGGCAAAAATACAACACCTAGTTCATCTTGGTAACAAATTTTACATAATTGTTGTTCACACTTTTGTATCTGTTCGTAAGACAAGTCTTTTCTTTCAGCCTCATGTATTTGCTCCGCGTGTTCTAACTCTAAATGCACTTTTATGTCTTGTGCTGCAATCTCGTTTTCTTTACGAATAGTGTTCATAAATTCCTGACCTTTAAGCAACACCATGTATTTACAGTTTGGTAACCAACGAGCGTGTTGCACAAAAGGGTCATCAGTCATTTGCCAATCCTTTAAAGCAAATCCACAATAAAAACATATTGTTTTATCCCCTTCACCAGTATAAAAAAAACAGCTTCACTTAGCTGTTAGGTAGGGTTTTTTAATATTATTGGCCAAACATTTTTATAAGATTCTAAACGTTTTTCAACAGAGCTGTACTCTGGGTGTGCTAGTGCTTTAGTCTTGCAAACTCCCAATTTTTCAAAAGCACACGCCAATTCAACACTGTCTATGGCATATGGACCACATATATCGACACTACCGTTGGCTGGTAATACATCATTATTATCATTATCTATTTGTGATTCAGCAACGTAAGTAGCGGCCAATGGCCTTGTGGTTCGGTAAAATGAATACACTGGTAGGTTACCCACTTGTTTTCCAAGCATGTAAGGACAATGAGGAGACCATCGCAAATGGTCTCTAAAGGGATCATCCCCTTCTTCCCAGTGTGAAAGTTCAATACGACAAAACACACAACGCACCACATCTTCTCGGTTCAAGTTAAAACAAACGGCTTTTGCAAGTTTATCTGTTGACAAAAAGCCTACAGGCCACGATTGAAATGTTAACCAACGATCATGTTCTGATTTTAAATTTAACCCACGTGGTAAACCAACTTGCTCACTTGTTGTATTTGGTACTAACGCCATGTGTTATAATAAAACTTTTCCTTATTGTAAGTTATTAACGTTGCACAAGAGCACCGAGTACTTTAAAGCGTAATGCATGCTTGTTCACTGTCTGTTCATTACGTTAATGGCACATGACGACACCTAAAAGCAAACAAAATAACCCATCACTCAATCAATACT
Organism: Meconema thalassinum; assembly: GCA_946902985.2. Lineage (NCBI taxonomy): Eukaryota > Metazoa > Arthropoda > Insecta > Orthoptera > Tettigoniidae > Meconema > Meconema thalassinum. Next base: position 367,990,014 of record OX336389.2, on the reverse strand, counting down.
TGTAAATAGAACGTTAACGTTAATTGGCATTAATATATCAAAACACCATTAAAAATAAACTGTATTTTGGCAATAACAGTAACCCATGTACTTATTTTCTTTTTATAAAGCTACAGTCATTTACATCCCCCCCCCCCTTTTAACCAATATATAAACAAAAATGAATGTCATGTCATTTTGTTCACATTATCATGTTCAAACCTGTGGATATTCGTTGATTCCATAGGGAACCACCCATAAATTAAATTAATTTTTTTGCTTTTAGAAAATCCAACATGGCCTTGTACTTTTCCCAGTCAACAACAACATAGCCATTAATGAAGAAAGCAATCATTGTCCCAGTCATGTACAGGTAATGATTTATTATTTTGTGTAAGAGTTTTTTTCAGTAGTGGTAAAATGCAATAGCATTTTATGTTAGGCTTACCTGAGTTTTCAATAGTTCACTGCCTGGAAACAATGGTTTCGCTCTACTGCGTCTCGGGTTTTCAGCAACTGCTACAGTGGTAAGGCTTTTCTTTCCAAGTTTCTAAAAATAAATAAAATAAAATGCTATAAATACCTAAATTTAGGTTAATACATGCATTTCATAAAATAAAATATGAAACAAAAAAATGAAACAAGTTAGTTTAAAAAATAATCTTACCTTCACTTGCAGTGGTTTGTTGCTGTTTCCTTCTAGTGGGCTCAAAATTGCAATGGTTTCTTCTCTCTCAGACATGTAAGGTATACCGGTTATCTGCAAACAAATAAATAAATAAAATCATTAATTACCTAATCAATAAATAATTGCTTGTAAATATATATAAATCAATAAATGTATAAATGAATACATATATAAATAAATACCTACCTCACAACAAGGTTAAGTATTTTCCACCAACACCAAAACTGTTAAACAAGACCGGGGGTTTCACGCAACGCAATGTGTTCAAAGGTAGTCACATAAGTGAGAGTGGAAATGATAACGACATGTCTTTATATATGTTACGTTGCATGTATAATCATTTTTTCCCACGCTTTGAACATTCTGTTATCGGTCACGTGGACAGCTAACGTCCCAGGTGAACACCTGTGCCAGGTCAAATTTCACATGAACTTGCATTTTGTCACGTACCAACCAAAACAGGATGTGACTTGTTAACAGTTATCGTGCACGTGGACAGCTAACATCCCAGGTGAACACCTGTGCCAGATCTAATTTCACATGAACTTGCATTTTGTCACGTACGAAGCAAACAGGATGTAACTTGTTTAGCGTAGATGTCATCTCACACGTGTTCACATGCATCCGCTCTTCCCTGCCACCACGATTGTCAGATTATTTAACCTTGAAGCGTCTTTGTCATTTTCCATTGCACCTGTTGTCAAGTCAGATCAGCGTATTCCAATAAGCTCAAATGACATTCACCTCCTGCTCGTCTGCTCCTCTGCAAGTTTGTTTTCTGTACTCGCTTCGACCAACATAGAACCAAGTTATCATCACCGTTTACACGTTAATGATCCCCTTCGGGGGTAAAAAATCTTAGCATGCTTCACACATTTTCAAATATTAGCCTCTATCCATCTGCCATAGGAAAGATCAGAAAAACGAACCCTCGCTCTGTCATAAACCGACCCGCCGAAATATCGATTGTTCTATTGAGTACAGCCACCGTGGTCAGTGACAGGTTCGTTGAAACACACCCACACCCAGCATTATCGTCTCTCTCAAACACCACGCTTCATAGACATTATAAACAGGTAAAGAAAAAAAGTGTTTTCAACAAGTATGGCGTAAGGCCCTTAGTGAATTATTTTTTGGAAAGAATATCTACCCCATTCGAAAGGAGGCGTTAGTCTGAGTCCTACGACACCTCGTACACGTCTCTAGCGTTATTGGTTTGCGAGATAGAGCAAAAAGTCTAAAATCACGGTTTTACCTCAAAATGGTTTTTCATTGCTGCTCAACACGAACATCCTCGGCAAAAGGACAACACGACGAAAAACATAACACCTCATACAAGTCTCTAGGCTTATTGGTTCGTGAGATGTCACCAAAAATCACAAAAAAACTTTGTTTACCCCAAAATCGAGTTTCCATTTTTTAAATATAACGAGTGGTCCATAGCAAAGAGGACGTCACCCCGAGTCCTTGGACCCCTCGTACACGCCTCGGCATGATTGGTTCGCGAAATATAACAAAAAGTCTAAAATCACGTTTTTACCCCCCCCTCCCAAAAAAAAAACATGTTTCCAGCATTTCACCTTTTCGGCACCTACATTTTCGTAAAGAGCGCAACGAGACGAAAAAAACGAAACCAAGCACGCCCTCCTAGCATCACTCCTTCCATTCCAAGGTCGCAGGGGCTCACAACTTCCTAAGTGGAGCAGCTCTCTCCCCATCACACTACTGTCAGGTTTTTATCCTAGAGACTTGACATTTATTTTGGGGGTAGAGGGCGTAGGGACCTTTCATTTATGTCAAACATTTTTTTGTAGAATTCCTAGTTTCCAAAATATAGGATTTTCAAAATTCGAGTGTTTTCAAAAACATAAAAAGTAAAAAAGATTCATTATAGAAAATAAAGGTCATAAAGACCATTCGTTTGAGCCATGGCACAAAGTTCTATCATGTTTGGTTTTCAAACTATCGCCTACTTTGGAAAACAAAAATGTTCATTTTTTTTTTTTGAAAAATATTACGAGTGGTTCATAGCAAAGAGAACGTCAGCCCGAGTCCAACGTCACCTCATTTATTAAAATCCGACCATGGGTTCACGAGATATGAATAAGAAAAGTGTTTGTACTAACTTTTTGAGCTCCTTGTGGGTTAGAACTCCCAGTAGCCCCCTACTTGTAGAAATAGTCGACGAAGGTGTAAGAAATTCCGAATTAAACATATGAAAGGCAATGGGAAACGCATCTCCCCTAGTCGATGTTGTAATATGACTGGGTCCACCGCATCATAGGCCCCCTGAATATCCACACATACGGCAACCGTGTGTTGTTTGCGGGTTTTCGCTAATAAGATATCCGTCAAAAAATCGTAAGACCGTCGATTGTGCCTAGCCGTTTACGGAATGCAAATTGTGACCTCGAAAAAAAAATTATAGTACTCCAAACACCATTGCAATCTACGTAATAAAATGTTTTGAAATAATTTTCTTAGACACGAACCAAGATTGATGCCACGATAGCTTAGGGGGTCTCTGGCATCTTTCATTGGTTTTAATATCGGCAGAATTTCAAAATTATTCCAGTCCGCGGGATACGTACCAGTTTTCAGTACCGTATTGTAAAGCGCAATCAAGATCGTTAGTGCTGGATCAGGGAAATGGGCCACCATCCCATAAGTAATGTAATCCATACCCGGACTGGTGGATTTGGTGTGACGCAACGCAGTCGAGATATCATGGCGCGTGATTGATTGTTGTAAAACCTGAAACTTATCCGAAGTCAAATAAGGTGGTACAAATGCGTGTCCGGACACTGAATCAGGCGAGAGGGAATGATAAAACATTTGAAAACCTGTCTGCGTGAGTCCCGTACTAGGACGAGTACGACGAGTATTCGATAATTGTTTTATCAAAGACCATAAGGTGCTCAAAGAAGTATGGGAATTGAATGTACTAATATAAGTTTGCCATGCCATCCGTCTCGTTTCATTAAAGGTCTTCTGAAGTTGGGCAGTGAGACTTTTGTAAAGTAGATAATTATCAACAGTCCCATAAACGCGATATCTTTTTAAACATGCCTTTCTCCGACGAACAAGCAATGCACACTCGGTGTCCCACCAATGGACCGCACCCGGATGCTGTAACGAATACGATGATATCGCGCGCTGGGGGTGATAACAATCAAGAAATCGTATCAGCTGTAATAAAGAATAATACTTTTGAAACGGAAGTGTTCGCGAAGTCCCCAATCCATCATTTATAAACTGTTGAAAAATATCATAGTCGAAATGCCGTAAATTCCTTTTGATGGTAAAATGAGATGGACGCTCAAGCCTCTCACCCTGTTTCGCATAATAGACAAGAATCGGAAAATTATCGCTCTGATGAGTGTCCCGAATTGTTCGCCATTCCAATTGATGGGCAATATCCGCTGTTGTAATAGTCAAATCTACCGCACTCTTTGGACGACCCGGAGGTGTTATTCGCGTAGGCGACCCATCATTAAGAATATTGAAAGCATAAGATTGAAGTGCATGCACAATATGACGACCTTTAGGGTTTACACGCTCACTACCCCCAGAGTCCATGGTGGGCATTAAAATCCCCGAGAACAATATGTTTAGGAAATTGTGCAATATATTTGAAATACATCAACCATTGGCGTTGCGATCCCTGAACTTGGGGAGGGCAATATAAATTACTAAAAATAGTATTTCCGATCCGACAACACTGATGAAAACTACGTGGTAGAAGGTAAGAAATAGGGATCACTGAAAAAGGGATATCATTTCGAATAAGGGTGCTTATACCATCATAACCTGGACCATCCTCTCGAACAACATTATACATTGGAATCGTAAAACGATATTGGGGCGATAGCCAAGTTTCTTGTAAAAAAATATCATCCGGATGGAAGTCATCGATTAATTTAAGTAATTCATGCCTCTTGTTGCTTATACTCCTGCAATTCCATTGGAGGAACCACACGTCTCTTCAAAAACGGAAAGAGAAAATAAGTTAAACTATTGACTCAAGGTCGAGTTGAGATGCCTTGTTGATTTTTCCAACGGGGGTAGCAATGGTAATACCCTATCTAACAAATTTTTAACGCAATGCGCCCATTGCGCATTATGCCCTAACAACTCCATAAGTTTAGTAAACTCTGCCAAAATAATTTTTGTTGGCTCCGATCCAGGCGGCCCTGAACCAGGCCCGGGACTGTGTAGATTACTTGTTTCAGACGTCTTGGCTGAGAAGACCGGTGGGGCCTTTTCCAATCTCGGTTGGTTAAAAAGCTGGCAATAAGCATTCCTATCATATCCCAGAGGTTGTACCACTTTGGGGGCCGAATGAACGATTTCCGTAAACTTGCGCTTTCGGGCCGGCTCAGCCTGCCTGACACTTGGAGATGAACTTAACGGCGGAAATTGTTGGGGGTAAAGTTAATGGATTGAATGTTGGACCCATTTGACTTTTCATGATCTCATTATACGATTTATTTTCCACACACATCCGGCGTTTAATTTCAACTTGCTGTTGATGAATTTCGCAACGAATGGCACCTGCCGGGTGATTCTGTGCACAATTGGCACATTTAGATAAAACTTCCTTACATCCCGAGGTGAGATGTTCAGCAGCACAATTGCCACAGCGAGGGGCTCGAGCCCGGCAATGTAACTGCACATGTCCGTATCTTTGACACTTAGTGCATCGTAGAGGCGAGAAAATATACAAATTAACTTCTAGCATAACATTAAAAATGCTGACATAAGGTGGCAAGTTCTGAGTCTCAAAAAAAAAATCACAGTCCCCGTTACTATGCGTTCCGTTTGGCCATCAACAGTTTTGTTTCTAAAGAAGCGCTGTACCCGTAAAATGGGGACAGGAGCCTCTATATACTTGAGTAGTTCCTCATTCGTAAGAGAAGTGTCAACCCCTCGCACAAGTCCAACCCGTTGGACATTAGAGGAGGGGATAAAAGCTATCAAATTCCTCTCACATAGTATCGGATTTTCCAAAATAGTCCGTGGCCGGGGTTCGTACTGGGTCAGTTGAGGATCCCATCATTGGTTGCGTTGTCTCCGGGGTTGAAATAATCGGTTGCTCATGAACGATTGACATATCCTCCATAGGTATAATACCATCCACGACAACGTTCCCTACACTGTCTGGGTGTTGGCCCATTAACGTCCCATCGCTCTGAGCCGCCATCGCGACCACACGCCACTAGTATATAAGACTTATTTACAGCCCTGTAATACAATTGCACAAAACTCCAACACCAAGCACTAACGAAACACAAAACAGAAAGTACACTCCAACGGATCACACACACGCAAGCCGCAAGCTTTCGAGGTGTTGCTGCGAGCACAGCTGTCGTTGAACTGATGAAAAAAAAAATGTAATTAATACTGTTGTTTATTTCTTACTGATTTGAAGAAAGATGAACATCGTGCAGGTTAGCCAACTTCGAAAGTTAAATTTACCATACCGGTATTTAAATGGAAATTACATTTGCTGTTCCAAAGTGACTTGCTTAGCATGTAATATGAAATTAAAATATATTTGACAGGCAAAGGGGCGTGGCAGAGTTATGCAGATGTTCAAGATTATGGCTCTTAAAGGTCCAAACACATTAATAATATGCACTTATTGTATATGGTTGGATTCAGGAAAGACTGGGGAATATTATAAGAGATTTTTTTTTCAAAAATTCGCGTACATGTTCCCTTAAGGGGCCTAACATCTAGGTTATCGGCCCATAAATTTGGGTTGAAGTTGCTACTGAGAACAAAGGTGGGGTGTTGGAGTACACGCTTGCACCACGTACTGACAGTTGTCTATAGCCGGGTACATTTGTTACTTGGCCCACGATCTCATGGTATAGTGACTAGCATTACTCGCTGTCACCTCTGAGATCCGGGTTCTATTCTCGGTTATGCCGAGAAATGTAATTCTGGTCTGAGGGTCGGAACGGGATACAATCAGCCTCGTGAGGCAAAAAAGAAAAGAGCTGGGTTCTCCTTCCAGCTCATACATCCTGGAAGTGGTTTTCCACGGTTTCCCACTTCTACTCCAGCCAAATGCCAGGATATTTACTAACTTTAGGCCATGCCCACCTCCTTCCCAATCCTCACGTGATTATACAAATACACACACTGATAAATACTTTGTACCTCAATAACACAAGTTATCAGACAAATTCTACAAACACCGAAGAACGCGGGGCTAAATGACCATGATGTCCAAGCCTCTCAAATGAAACAGCAAGAAAATTCCTCTCGGTGAAGCAGACACTACATACAGCTTACTACTATTACAGATTCTGTATGGCAGCTCAGCTGACATCACGGAAGAATGGAAGGAACTGCTAGAGAAGGGGAGATACAACATCAAACTAGTGAGGCTTACCAAGCGAGAGCCAATTGTAGTGTCTGCACCTGAAAGTCAAATGACTGCCGAGTCATTGGATCCTGAGTCAAAAACCGATGTGATAGAAGTGGTGGTCCCGGAGTTGTATGGTTGCCCACTATCAGCAATAGGAGAACCTCAGGAGATTTCACCAAACAGGTAAAGTAACCCATATGTCTATAGTATAGGATTGTGACAAGGAATTGGCAAAGAGTAGGCCAATAAACTAATTTTGTGTGTTTTACAGGTGAACCGACCAGAATTCACTAATTGCTTTGCTTTCAACCTACAGTCAGTCTGGTCTCCCAAAGTCCTCCTATGTATGAATTCCCCACTCTTCTTTGGTGACATAAATTATACAGGGCAGTCCATCTAACATGGTATTTCCTTTACAGCTATAGATACGGAAATGAGAAGGCGAGTAAGTTGTTTTATAGATACGTCTCGTGACTGATTTTCATTACCCGTCATTGACGGGTTTATAAAGGAAGGCAGTTTATGATGATAAATTCTAGGGAATATCCCCATCACTGAAGAAAAGAAAATAAGTCCAGTCACGGAAAAATGGAGGACAGCTTTGCCCCCTAAATCGATAATAAAGGAATAAATTACCCTAACACGATGTTCCGTGAAGATTAAAGTACCTTCAATGCTGGAATTTACAGCAAAAAATCAATGTTAGTAAAGCACAACATTTGTCATGAATAAACCCAGGGGACTTTGGGTGAAACAGCAATAAACAGTTTTTATAAGGTGCCTTCAAAAAGTAACGAGCCGGAGGCATAATTACAGAAACCAGTACCTGTATGTTAGAAGTATTGGCCCTGGCTGTTGAGGCACTTGTCCCACTGTGACATGAGGCGGTGAATGGCTGTCTCATAAAATACCCTGGGCTGCGATGTGAACCAGTTCCGCACGTACAGCTGGACGTCGACGTCCGAGGTGAATCGTTGGCCCCGCAGAGCCCTTTTCAGGGGACCAAACAAGGCATAATCACAAGGAGAGAGGTCTGGACTGTATGGAGGTTGGCCGAGAACCACGCATTTGAATTTCTGCAGGAGTGCCGCGACTGTGTTGGCCGTATGAGGTTGTGCATTGTCGTGAAGCAGAATGACCCCACGGGTGAGATTGCCTGGTCGTTTTGTTTTGATCGCTTGGCGAAGGGTGGTCAAGGTTTGCGAGTAACGCTGGGCATTCACTGTTATCCCGTGCGGCAAGAAGTGTATCAGAAGGGGGCCATCTTGATCAAAGAAGAACGTCAGCATTACCTTTCCTGCACTCGTGTGGATGGCCTTGCCTTTTTTGGGTGGTGGTGACCCTGGATGCTTGCACTGGAGGCTTTGTCATTTGGATTCTGGTTCGAAGTGATGACACCATGACTCATCTCCAGCCACCACTCGTGCCAGGAACCCATTCCCTTCCCTCGCATAGCGCTGCAGATGACCAAGACAGTGGGCCATTCGACATGATTCCTGGTGTGGTTGAAGACTGTGGGGCACCCATTGGGCACACACTTTGCGCAAGTGCAGTCGTTCCTTCATGAGGGTGTGCACACTTCCGACGCTCAATCCGACTACGACGGCTATGGCGTTCACTGTCACTCGGCGGTCCTGGGTAATGAGTGCATCAACCAGCTGTACGTTGTCATCTGTAATGCAGGGGGGCGCCCCAGACCGAGCATCATCGGCTAACCACACCCGTCCTTCCCTGAAGCGCTTGTGCCATGCCTTGACCCTTGCAAGGGACATGCAGTGTTCGCCGTACACTTGTGACATTCGGCGATGAATGTCCGTTCCCCCTACTCCTTCCACTGTCAGAAACCGAACAACACTTCTTTGCTCTTCGGTTGACGCCTCCATGTCACTGTTTGCAATGCGACTGGCAGCGTTGGACGATTGATGCATGCTGCTGCTCGCTTTGTATCGTCACGTGATGTGCACGCGTGCCCTCTAGTGACGGGCTGTGACCTTCCACACTCTGGTCGGAACCACACCTCGTTACACACGCCACGATTAGGCGATGTCGTCACCGGTTTGCGCATTCCATCCTCCGGCTCGTTACTTTTTGAACGCACCTTATAAAAAGCTCTGAAGAGAATCTATCATCCCCACTCCTGGCAGTAAACAGTTTAAATAGCGTGCATATGGACAGACTCAACGGTTGTGCTGCATCTTTGGGACACATGTAGGCCTATGTCATAAGGATGTACATCTCATCTTATCACGGGACTACTGAATGATTTGTAGCCGTCTCCATGCGCGTTGCACGAATTTATGTCTGAGCCTACAGCTTTGATGCCAGCAGATGACTTGCACAATTGCTTTATAGTGCAGAGATTTGAGGCTTTCTCATAACCCCTCACCCCTTTGTAGTACATAAATAATTCGTAGCCTAGTTTTACTTTACGGGTGCCTCTTATTTAAATATGAATTTTCATGTCATTTGCTCCAGTAGTTTTGATGCCAGCCCATAGCAAGCAGAGAGTGTAAATGGTCATTACAGTATACGCCACAGTTTTGGCCGACCAGTTCCGGTTTCACAGTCGTACAGAGGACAGTCTGTGAGCCTCACACATGTACAATTGATACATGAGTTTTCAGTTGCTTGGAAAGCAACTCACGTATCAATTACACATGCCTGAGGTTCGCCACCTGTCCTCCATACGACTGCGCAATCGAGGCTCAGCGGTCAAAAACCATGGCATGAACCGTTCACTCTTCATCCGGGATAAATACAAAGTTTTAGCCAAAAATTCAAAATATTCAGACAGAAAGCTTACTTTATTTATAGAGATGGTACCGAAAGTAGTAGGGCTAAGCCGGTCCTGGACAGATTTCAAGGTCATCCATGGTTTCTCTTGGTCACGTGCCCCCCCAGGCGTTCCCTGGGGGGCTTGGGGGAGGGGGGGGGGAGGGGAGGGGAGGGGAAGGTCTGGCTTGGAAGCAGACCCAGTTGTTAGCCGACCTGTGTTGGCCAGCCAACTGACTGAGCTGGCTGGTGTGCATTGCCTATATAGCTTGTGGATGGAAGTGGGGGAAGGGACCGGTTCGGGCGACTGTCGAAGGTAGTCGAATGTGACCGAGTGTAACTTAGAGTAGTAGAACAATGCGATGGCCGGGGCTGTAGGTATCAATCAATAAAGACCTAATAATAATAATAAATATTCCATTAAGCATGGTTACGAATATGAATAATACGAAATACTAAATGTCCCCTAGAGATCTATGTATGGTAAAAATGTAGAGGTATATGGACTGTTGTTAACCCATGACGAGCTGTCGTGTGAGGGATTCGAACCCTCGCTTCCTGTTGAGGAAATTCGAACTTAAGTCGAACGCCTTAGACCGCTCGGCCAACCCGACAAGGAAAGGTTAAGAGGATGAAATAAAACAAGGCTCATTATACAAGATCAGATTTATTAATCCAAGAATTAAAAGAGGAATTGAAACCTAACCATTTGACATAGAGTTTATTACCCTGTCTTTTAATCACTTTTTCAACAAGATAATGCTTGGGATACTGCGATTTTTGAAGTTCTTCGATGTAGAATCCTCCTTCGATGGGCTGGTGGTTATGGTCCTGGAGTAGATAAGTGACGGGGTGGGTACGTTTTACTTGGCGAATGCTGAATATTTCTGTGCTCCAGTTGGGCGTGTATCCTTTTGAGAAGAGGGATTTATGTTTACTGATGCGTACATAATCACCCACCTGAAAACGATGGCGTTGTGGGTCAGCTGTTTTGATGCCATGATGAAGGCGATTCAACCGTGGACTGTTTTTTATGACCAAACGTGGTTTTAACCCAATAGTTCTATGTTTGGTATCGTTGTAACGTGACACTAGAGTCTGCAGTAGATGAAGCCAGCGATAGGACCCTCTGGCTGTAAATTCTCGCCACATATGTGTTTTTAACGTTCGGTTGAAACGTTCTACCACACTCGCTTTCAAATTGCTGTAAGTGGTATAGTGATGAACACCGAGTTTTTGCAGATAGGTGGAAAACTCCTTGTTGAAAAACTCCTTACCTTGATCTGTCTGGAGGAGGCGAGGTTGCCGTTTAGCTTTTTGAATAATGCGTTTAAAGGCTGCAGTAACTAGAGTACCTGTTTTATTTCGCACAGGCTCTACAAATGCCATTTTGGAATAGACGTCGATGACAGTCAGCAAATACTTGATGCCATTGTTTTTAGTAGCATAGGGAATCATTTCCACGAGATCAGCTTGCCAAAGTTCATCAATTCCTCGCGAGACAACATGACGACGTGGATAGATACGGCGAGCTGGTTTATGCAACTCGTGAGCAATCACTGTTTTAATAGGCGAAGGGGTATTGTCACGTGGACCCATCATACAATAATGCCAGCATGACGAAGCTCCTCTTCTATTTCTACAATTTCACCTTCATGACCTGTATGGCCAGCCTGTTGGGAAGCGTGCAGGAGCTGTAGACGTTTAACCAACTTATTAGGATCGTTCCAATAGGCGAAATCAACGAAAGGTTTTAACGTTTTAAACGGGACGCCGGACGCTGAGCTTTCATGGCGGACACTTGCATAGGTGGGAAACAATTTGGATATAATGGCCTTATATTTGAAACCCTTATTTGCATTTATTGATTCAGAACGTTTATAATTACGTCTAAAACCATTTGTAGCCATCAAGATGTCCTTATACTTTTGAAGATCGTCTTCGTCATAGCCATCCTTGGAAGGTACACGTGCAAATAAAAGTTCTAAAAGACCTGGCGTCAATTGATATCGAACTGTTTTAACAATCACGACATTATCTTTTATTTTGATCTCTGAGTCACCAATTCGAAAACGTTTATTTTCATAGCGAACACCGTAGGTCGTATCAGTTTTTCTAGTAAAAAGGTCTTCAAGGTAGGGCGTTACCAACGGTCCAAAATGTTCTACCAGAATACCTTTCAGCTGCATATACTTTTCAGGTGTAGCCAAGATTTCTGACAGGGTAGGTTTTTTTTCTCTAGAGCTAGAGGGCGTTTGAGCAATGACTGTTGTTTTTAGAAACTCTGGAAGCGGTGATTCTGTTCCAGAAGTAAAAACATCCTCAGCTTCTTCATCACCTTCTTCTTGTTCTTCCTCCTCGATTGTTTGTGTTCCTTTTGATACTGTATTTGGCTTATTGGTCTGTGATGTTCCCTTTAACACGGCTTCCAGAGGTGATTTCAAATGTTTCGCGATCAACAGCTCACTATCAGCATGCGTGCGTTTCAGTTCACGGAACTTGCGTCGAATATTATTTTGCGCACGGATAATGTGTTTCTTTAATTGACTTCCTGCTGTTGCCATGCTAGCTGAATAAATGACGTTTGAAAAAGTCATGCAGTGCCTTAAATACGTATAAAATGATCAAACCCCATGCGGTAACGTCCGTTGTTGATATCACTCTGCTTATCGATAACGAGGCAACCGTGGTGATGAGCATTCCAACATGTGGCACACAACTGTGTAAAGGCTAGGAAGGTCATGTCTGGGTTCACGTGATCATCGTAGACGTGACGCATGTTGCGTTCATCCTGCCGGAAGAGAACAATCACGTTGGCATTGTCGCGAATGAGCTGTTTGGGTATTCGGGAATAGGTTTGAGCGAGATAAAAACAATCAATATATTTATGACGTCCCATGGTAAAATAGGTTTGAATGATAGCCTGTCGTTCTGTGGACACATCATCAAAAATCATGAGCGAATTCGGGCGAACATGATCCGGTGAGACGACATCTTCGTGCGCGGGGAATGTGAAGTAACCCATGTTATTGCGAAGACCCGACATGACTTGTTGCAAGAACACATAAAGAGGCTGATAGAGCGACTTGGCAAAAATGTAGATATTTTGAAATCGTACTCCGTTTAAGGAGGTGATTAAGGTAAGCAGAAGATTGGTTTTTCCACATCCCGATGGTCCGGCGATGAGACAGCGAATGGAAGACGGGAAGAGTGAACCGTGGCGGCGTTCGGACGTTGTCGAGAAGAGGCGAGAAACCAAATCCCCCACCGGAAGTGAATGTTGTTGCTTAATAATCTGCATATCGACTGAACGTGAAACGGGAAGAGGTGGTCTCTATATACATGAAGCATGTGGCTGTTTCAGATCTAGTGTAACCATGGATGCCTTTGGGAGAACACATAAAACAAAGAAAGGAAATGAGCCATCTGCTTCGATAAACGATCCAAAACATGATACAGATCCGGCTAATAAACGATATGTCGATGCCAATGCACTGCCACGCACAACGGATGGTCATTACGACTTTAATGGAAAGCGATTAACCAATATAACAGAACCACAATTAGCTTCGGACGCATGTTCAAAAAAGTATGTAGATTATTATCGCTTGCGGCGTATCAAGGGAGACTATGAAGCACAGAATAAACGTATCATGGGCGTTGCAGACCCCGTAAACAATCAAGATGTGTGCACCAAAGCCTATATGTTAACCAATGCTGTGGTGTTAACAAAAGAGGAAGACTATGATGTACACCAACGTCGAATCACTCAGCTAGCTCTTCCAACCAACGACACGGACGCTGCTAGAAAGGACTATGTAGATAACAAGGTGAAAGAATTACGCCGTTTTGTACCATTCCTAACAGTAAATGGTTATACAGCGAATAATACACGCCTTGTACACGTGGCCGATCCGGAGGATGATCAAGATGCTTGTACAAAACGGTATTTGTTCTCTGAAATAGAGAAGGTGTGGGAAATCAGAGAGAACGCTCTACAGATGAAGCGAAAACGAATAGCCGATGTTGCCGATCCTGTACATCCTCATGACGTGACGACTAAACGATTTTTGGAACAACGATTATCGCTTTTCATTAAAACAATGCCAAACTTATTTTTGGTTCACATTGTAAACCGACAACCGGTTGAAGATCCCAGTAACCTCACCTATATACTACGTTCGGGGCATAGCAATTACCGTTTACCGTATGATGGTGCCATTCGTGTTATCGAGTATACACCGGATTTCAAACATTTAGAGCTACTATTAAACGGTAGTGTTATATCATCACTCATCGAACTTGCGGTGAAAGCCGAGGACAAATTATCCTTTCAACTGAAACTGTCGTCTGAAGAAAAAGAGGCGGGAAAATCAATGAATGATTTTCCGCTGTATATAGAACTCGAATATACCGCCACCATCGATTAAATAATTGCAGGCTCTCTTCCTGAGGAGCGTTAGTTGTTGTCTATCCTTTATACTGTGAGGTTGTCTTCTTCCTTGGTCGCGATGGTGAAACAGAGATATGTGGTAAAGAAGAGGAAGACGTTGTCAAGAAAGGGAGGCTTTAAAGCTATTCTCCATGCGGCACGTCAGGCTTCGCGTGGAGAAACCAATAGCGAGTTGGCCATTAAAAAAGCTCTCCGAGCAGCACGATTGCATGCGAATTCCAAAAGTAAACTAAGTTTTAAAAAACGTGCTCGAGTTATTCCTGTACCAAAACGTGGCGGATTTTTACCCGCACTATTCGCTGGACTAGCAGCCCTGGGTTCACTTCTTGGTGGAGCAAGTGCGGTAGCGCGAACGGTGAAAGCTGTCGAGGAAGCGAAGCAACAGTTGAAGGAAAGTGAGAGGCACAATAAAACGATGGAAGCTATAGCACTGCGTGGCAAGGGTGTGAACATGAAGCTAGCACCCTATAAAAAAGGACTTGGCATTTACATGTCGCCAAAAAACGCTTAATCGATGCACTGCCCCGGCGAGCCATGACACACGGAGAAGTCATAAAATATGCAAAACAGTTGAAAATTGCACACTTTAGAGGTGTATTTATGCGCAACCAATTACCTCCTCAACCTTGGAAGCGTGAGAGTGCAGTTATTAATTTGGATGACAGTCATGGACCGGGAACACATTACGTGGCCTACGTCAAGCATGGTTGTACCGTATGGTACTTTGACAGTTTTGGAAACCTTCCTCCGCCGACAGAGCTTGTTCGCTATTTCGGAAGCAGTGCAACAATAAACTATAATGTGAAACGAGTACAAACTTTTAACACTCAACACTGTGGTCGCCTATGTCTGACCTTTCTATATAAGACTCAGCGCAGGTGGTAACGTGAGCAGTATAATGGCAGAAAGTAGAGCGTTTACAGTGCACGGACAAGGAGCCGAAGTAACTGTTGACTTTTATCCTCCAATTGAATTGGGACAACGACCCTACGTGCTGGGACTTGTTTCGTTTGAAGGCTATAATAGAATCTGCAACATAATTGAAGACGTCAATGATAAGTTTTACTACGATGACTATGTGTTAACTCTACCGTCTGGCAGCTACACCGTAGATGATATTCACGATCACATCTACACAACTCTCACCAAGGAATTTAGTCTAAAAGCATTTCTGGACGGGACACGCAAGTTTGAACTCATAGCCAACAACGTGACACATCGCTGCAGTATTCTTTCTTCCTTTAGGATTGATTTTAAAGCACAACCAGACTCAATTGGTCCATTGCTAGGCTATTCACCACAAGTGTTAGTACCAAACGTGATACACAAGTCTGACCAACCGGTGAAAATAATTGAAGATCATCATATATCTGTCACGTGTAATATTATTACAGACGTCTACACCAATCAAGATCCCTCGCATTCGCTTTATGATTTTATTGTTACTTCACCTGGTGGTTATATCATCCGCGAAAACCCATCGGTGGTGCTCTATCACCCTGTGAGTGTGACCCACATCAGGAATATTACCTTGAGACTAGTGAATAGAAACCAACGTCTCATCGAATTAGACCCTCATACACCTGTGACCTACAAATTGTATCTGAAGCCAGCATGAAACAAGTGTATAAAGCAACAACACCATTGAGGGTGGGTGTTAGTTGTTCTCAACGCGTGTACAGGTTAACACGTGTCAACAAGCAGATCTTACAACAACTGGGTTACACCGTACGTCATGAATTCGATCCTCGACGTGATCAATCCGGTCGAAGTACAGGAGGGTATTGTAAGAATTGAACACCATTCCTATCAACCGTACACTCAGGGTCTAAATAACAATGACGAAATTCGTATTACCATTAATCAACAAGATATCTACACCCTACCCCATGAAAGTTACATCCAGATTGAAGGTCAACTCACCAAATCAGATGGTACCATTCCGACAACGTCAAAGTTGGCTAACCATGCGCTGGCCTTTTTGTTTTCCGAGGTTCGCTACATCATCAACGGAATCGAAGTGGATACGACTCGAAATGTTGGTATAACAAGCGCTATGAAACTTTATCCCTCGTACGGAAGTGAGGAGAGTAAAGCGTTTCGTATGGCCGGTTGGTGTCCTGACTCGACAAACGACTGGATGGTTAATGATGATGGTACATTTACCGGTCATTTACCCCTAAAATTAATATTAGGCTTTGCAGAGGACCATAAGCGCGTCGTTGTGAACGCAAGACAGGATCTGATTCTTGTTCGAGATAGGAGCGATTATAATGCGCTGAAGGGTGCTGATGGAGCTGCAATAGATTCAAAAATTTTATTGCAACGAATTCTATGGAAAGTACCGCACGTGACTCTCTCTGACCAGAAAAAATTGAGTCTGCTCAAGATTGTGGAGAAGGATACAGCTTTACCCATACAATTTAGAAGCTGGGAGCTGCATGAGTACCCGGTATTACCACTCACTGATACACATACTTGGTCTATAAAAACCTCACGGTACACAGAGCGACCTCTCTACGTCATGGTTGGATTTCAAACAGATCGCAAATATCAACAGAATAAAGATGCATCACAATTTGATCACATCCAATTGCGAAATATACGACTCTTCCTGAACGGAGTTACCTTCCCCTATGAAGGAATGGATTTAAACTTTACCAAGAACAAATATGGTAAGCTCTACGACATGTTTACAAACTTTCAGTCCTCCTATTATCAGAAAGAAGCATGTCCGCTATTATCCCCGCAAGACTTTAAAACCAAAGCACCTCTGGTGGTGATGGACTGTTCGTATTTGGAGGAGTCGATGAAGGAAACAACTATCGATATCCGGTTAGAATTTGAAACGTCTGTAGTTATTCCAGAAAAAACAACAGCCTATTGCCTGATTGTTCACGAGACGCAAGTGTATTATCAGCCGCTGTCCAATATGGTGACCAGAGTATAAATAGAAGTTTGGCTGCAGAGCCCTGGACTAAATCCTATGATAAAAGATTGAAAAACAATGTTCTGATCTTTTTGCAAATAAAGTAGTATAAGCCATTTTATGTTGTTTTTATCCCTTTAGCAAACCCAGTTCCTTTTCCAACCCCTTAACTAGTAGGACTATAGGTAGAGATGGATTAGTTGGCAGAAAGCACTGGTGAAGAAAGGAGTGTGTATCCGCGAGCAGTAACCATGTCTAGAACATTGATTGTCGATATGCAAGGCTTCAAAGTCAATGAAAATAAGTTTGTTTTCAAGGACGTTGCAATTATAGATTGCACAACCATGTGGACGCCCACAGTAAGTGCTTTCACTTTTGAACCACCGTTTCCCTTATACATGCAGTCGGACGAGGATAGAAGACAAACCGAGTGGCTGCAACGTCATTTAGGATTGAACTGGAATCAAGGAAACATTCCTTATAACTATCTACTGTTTGTATTAAAAGCCTATTTGTTCGGTGCCAACACTATTTTTGTAAAAGGAGGTGAAAAAAAGGAATGGTTACGTCAGTATGTTTCTCCAACTTGTAAACTCATCGATCTACACGAAATGGGATGTCCTGCACTACACACCTTATATGAGCCTGGTGAACGTGTACAAAAAAGACACTCCTACACGTATCGAAACTCTTTGATTGGCTAAGTCGCAATGCATGTCGGTACCTGGAAAATGAGTGTAAAACCTTGTGCATGAATGCAGACCAGAACAGTGAGACAGAGACGTATGTCTAATACAGACGTGTCTGTGTGTATAATGGCTACCATTGAAGGCTTAAAATCTAACCCCATTGAACGGGCTATTGTTAAGTATTTCGCTTGTAAGAAAAAACTGAACAATTTTACCCTAGAAGAACTAAATGCTTTACCTAAAGCGTTTTTGTTTTATGTTGCGTCAAATGCTGTAAAGGAGATTTGGGATAGTGTGCCGAGTGATTGGACACGGGATCCTGTGTTGTGTGAACTTCAACCGTGCACTGATTATGAACATCATCAACAAGTGTACATTTCCAAAATGCCATCAGTTCAAAATTGTAGAACGTGTCAGTTAATTAAACTGTATCATGGACATAAAACCTCATGCAACGACTATGCGTCTTCATTCCACGGATGTGATGGTAAGAAAGAAGCAACCTCCGCAGCAGCGGAAAAAGAATCAACATGTGCGTCACCGACTGAAAAAAATATGCCGGATCTCTACTGGTCATGGTCTCATTGACAAAGTCATAGATCTTTTACCCTTTGAGCTGCACTTACCTGGTTATCAATACTGTGGCCCTGGTACAAAGTTAGACGTTCGACTGGCACGTGGTGATCCTGGAATTAATGCTTTAGACGCAGCTTGCAAGCAGCATGATCTAGCGTACAGAACATCAAAGCGTGAGAACAACATCTCTGAACTAAGACGTGTCGCCGACCAGATACTTTTGAGAAAGGCTATGGAACGTGTGACGTCACCTTCTGCATCTGTTGCAGAAAAAATGGCGGCCCTTGTGGTAGCAGGTGCTATGAAGGGGAAGCTCGTGTTGAGTGGTGGACGTTTACAAACAAAACATATGAAAGGACCAAGAACAAAGCAAAAATAAACTCTACACTATTCTTACCTTATGTTAAACAAGTGGTAACATGTTGATGTGCAAACGATGCTAATAAAGAAATGAACTAAAATATATGTTTGTTTTTTCTAACTCATACTTGGGGTAGCATGCATGTAACCAATAGTTAAATCAAAAACTCAAAAGTCAAACTTTTTTTTGTTTATTAAAAAAACTCATAGTAATCAAAAAGCTATATATAAGATTTTACGTTGTTGCGATGTGAATGGTGTTGTGATGTGTATGGTGTTGCGATGGGGATGGTATCTTGATGAGCAGGACTCCTCACTGAAGTAAAACTAGTGGCAAGCGTAGGCGTTGTTACTGCCTCTTCTTCTATATCATCTCCCGCGAGGTTGTTGTTTACACTGGAACGAAATTCCATTCTAGAGAAAAAGCTATTGCAATTTGAGTTTGGAAGGTTTGTGGTAAATCTGGCATACAATAAATATAACTTACCTTTTAGTAGGGATGATATCTACTTCTGAGAGATGTTAGTTGGTTTGTAGGATGTAAAGTAACTTGACCAACTGAGTAAATGTATGAAGAATATAAGTAATCATTAGTGTTTGGATATATTATATCCGTTTTACTTCCATCTGGGAATACACATCTTGTAACAAATTTAGGTTTTGTACATTTATGGCACCAATATATGTCCTCCTCATTCAAGTCGTCTAAGAGATACTTCCAATTTTTATGTTTTACAAAATAACTTTGACTGTGAATATTATTAGGGAGGGGAAGCGTGTCGTCAGTGTTGTTACTATCTGGATCTTCATCTTCCATAGCAAGGTCTAATCCATAGCATAAAACAAAACATTTTAAACACAACTTGTGACAATTAATGTAGTCAATTTCACCGTCACTATTTTCGTACGTGTCATTTGTGTCAGGAATGTGGTAGTCGTTAATGTACGTCACACACTGTAACTCATTGAATTGTCGTGGGAAAATGATGGTGTCTTGCCCCATAGAATAATGAAGTTGGTAGTCAAATCGAGTTGTGTTTTGTGATAAAATATAGTTTAATGGCCATTCTTTGAAGGTACTGTTCAAGTAGTTAGTGTATGTAGATGTAGTACGAAATTCATTATATGTTTTGTTATATATTTGACTGCGATGACCATGTTTTGTTGCATATATCCAGTGACTTGGGTCAGAAAAGTGTTGTCTAAAAGTTTCAGATTGGTTAGCCATAGTACTCACCAAACGTTGTTGCTTGAATGCGTACCAGTAAAAGATAAAAACGAATTAGTTATTCCACAACACTCACACAAGAAATATATATATTTTGCAGCAAAATCTTTCTTGGTTGTTTCCTAGCACACCACACTAGCGAATAATCAGCTCAAACCGGCTTCACTCCATTCATATAGGGACTTGCGCGTAGAGCACGGTGTCCATACATAGTAGCGGTCCTTCGGACGCTTACAGCTCCAGTTACTAAGTGAAGATGATGAATTACTTCCGCGCTATCAATATCTCATGGTCACCAAAGACGGTAATGTAACCTTCGGTCGCCATGCTGCACGTAGAGCACGGTGCCCCATACATAGTAGCGGTCGGGTTGTAGTAAATAACTTTGTTATAATTATATCCCCTTCTGCACTGTAGAGCACGGTGCCCATACATAGTAGCGTTCGGGTTGCAGTAAATAACTTTGTTAAAATGATATCCCCCTTCCACACTGTAGAGCACGGTGCCCATACATAGTAGCGGTCGGGTTGCAGTAAATAACTTTGTTATAATTATACCCCCTTCCACACTGGTGAGCACACCCACGAATCTGTTATATATACAGGTGTAAGGGTCGCACCCAATCTCACTTGCATCAAGTCTCTTTTGGCGTGAACATCGTTCTGCTCTGTACAAGGTGAGTTAACGTTTTGTGTTTTCTTATCATTATTCAACAGTTAGTAGATGATTATAGACTATATGGGGGCTATCTTTTTTTATAGTTAACATGGATGCTCTCCAACAGTTAAACAAAATAGGGGCCCAGGCTGGGTTGGAAACAAGAAGACTAAGGGATCTCCCAGTTAACCAACCGTTCCCTGTAGAGAGTCTGCAGAGAATTGAGACACGATTCGGCACCAGACTTCTTTGTCACTGCCAAGAGTTTATGGTGTTTCTACCAAGTCGATTTGCCAGCATATCCAACGAGACGCTGGCAACGTTAAATTCACGCCCCTTGGTATTGAAGTATTTAGGCATGCACAATAATGCATGCCTAGTCCTCTTTGAAGCGGATAACATTTAACTCTTTGTCACATCGTGTATGAGCAGATAGCCTCGCTGTTCCAGCTCTAACAAAACCATTTAATACTAGAGAAATAGCAGTTGACTATTATTGTAAGTGTTTATTAGAAAATAACCTCATGGTACCACTTGTTTGGGAAAATGTTCGTGACTGCTTTCAAACACGACTGTGCAGTGGACGAATATACAATGTCAACAAAATTTTACATCCAAAATTGTTTTTACAAGCATGTTTACCCGTTTTTTTATTACAATTTATCACTCTTTTTATGCGCTTCACAGCATTAAAGGTGAACACAGAATTAGCGTGTACCTTTGTATTTTTTAAAGTCAGTGGAGATGAAAAACGGGAAACCATTTATTTGACAACAAAAATGAGACCATGTTATCGGACGGATGACAGGGAAGCTTGGTATAACGAACATGTCGTTGACGCTTTGGTGTCTAAATTTGACGCCTTTCTTGAAGGTGAAAGTGGAAAATCGCTCGAGGTCATCCCGTTTCTACAAGTCAATGTATGTTGCTTTGATCCCTTAAATTCAGGTTCTCTATATTTTCCACTTCCTCTTCCTGTTCAACGTAGAAAAGCCGTTCTCAACATTCAAAATGAGGATGACTATTGCTTTTTGTGGTGCGTGGCTGCATTTCTAGCCCCTGTTCAACGTCATGTTAGTTTAACATCCTCATACACGGTCATGTTTAACAGGTTACTCTCCACGCTCAACTTTGCAACTATTTCATTTCCTATGGAACTTACCTCTATGGCTAAATTTGAAAGTCTTAATCCTCATTTTTCCTTTATGATTTATGGTCTTGATAAGAATACGGTTATTGGACCGCTTTATTGTACGCAGCAGCAGAAGGTACACCATATAAATTTATTATACATTTCTAACGAGCAAACAAGTCACTATTGTTTAATTAAAAACCTCTCCAAGCTTGTTGGAGGTCAACTTTCATCTAGACACCATAAAACATTTATTTGTGAACGGTGTTTGCAGTACTTTTCAACGCAGATCAAGCTGGATAGCCACACAGTGGATTGTTCTACTCAGCCAGCAGTTAAAATTACATTTCCAAAACCGAAAGAGGCAAAAATGAAATTCAAAAACTTCCATCGCATGGATCCAGTGGCCTATACTGTGTATGCAGACATTGAAACTCTAACTACCCCCATTCAGCGGTGTCCACCGAATCCGTCTTCCTCATACACAGATGCTATTCAAAGACATACTCCGTTTTCTGTGGCCTTTCAAGTTGTTTGTTCCTATGATCCAAGTCAATCCTATTTCAAATTGTTTCGAGGACCTACCTGTATTCAGTGGTTGTTACAGGAACTGAAACAGTTAGCTGAGCATGTCCATCAGCTTCTTCAAATTCCCAAGCCCATACAGATGACGCTAGACGAAATGATACATCATGATACGGCAACAACGTGTCATATTTGTCAGAAGCCTATTTTACCTGACGACATTAAAGTGCGCGACCATTGTCATTACACGGGCGTCTATCGAGGAGCTGCACACGACACGTGTAATTTAACGTTTCGTGCAGCAAAGTATATACCCGTCTTTTTTCACGGTCTCACCAATTTTGACTCCCACTTTATTATTCGTGAGTTTGCCACATTAGACAAGGAACATTTTTCCATTATTCCGCAAAATCATGAGCGGTTTATCTCCTTTTCTATACATTACCAGGGTATATCACTTCGGTTTCTCGATTCCTATCGATGTATAGCCTCTTCGTTAGAAGCCTTGGTCAAGGGCATTTCACCCGATGAATTGCACTTTACACGAAACCATTTTTCGGATGATGCTAAATTCAAACTTTGCATCCGGAAGGGCGTTTATCCTTATGAATATACCAACAGTTGGTCTTCCTTGGACGAAACGCATTTACCTCCACAGGATGCTCAGCAGCCCATTTCCTATTTAACACACTACGATATAAATAATTTATACGGCTATGCTATGAGTCAACCCCTCCCGTATAAAGATTTTGTTTGGCTCAGTAACGAGGAAATCGAACGCTTTGACGTGTTCACCGCTGCTCGTCAAAAAGAAATTGGCTTTGTCCTGGAAGTGGATATACAATACCCTGCACATGTGCATGACGATCACGCTGATTTACCGTTCTGTATCGAGCGTAGGATTCCTCCAAATTCGAGCTCAAAACATCCAAAGTTACTGGGAACGCTTCTTCCTAAAACAAGGTATGTGATTCACATCCAAGTGCTTTTACAATGCTTAACGTATGGACTCGTGTTGAGTAAGATCCATCGTATTGTATCGTTTACACAAAAGGCGTGGTTGAAGCCTTACATGGACCTGAATACTCACCATCGGCAGCGTGCTACCCAACCTTTTGAAATTAATTTTTTTAAATTGATGAATAATGCAGCATACGGAAAAACGTTTGAAAATGTACGCAAACACCGGTCCATCCATTTAGTTAATTCGTGGGAAGGTAGGTATGGAGCTCGGAAATATGTTGCCAAGCCCCATTTTAAAACCATGAAAATTATTACTGATACATTGGCTACCGTCGAATTAGGAAAGGTTGAAATTCTTTACAATAAACCTATTTATTTAGGGATGACTATTTTGGAGTTTTCAAAATTAACCATGTATGACTTTCATTATGGGTTTGCTCGTCGCTATTTTAAGGATGTTCATCTTGTTTACACTGATACTGATAGTTACATATATCAGGTTAAAGCAACAGACGTTTATCAGGTGATGCGTGACCATCCTGAGCATTTCGATACGTCCTCTTTTCCTGATGGTAACATCTTTGGCTTGTTACCTCAAAACAATAAAGTTATGGGGCTCATGAAAGATGAATGTGGCGTCGATGTGATGACAGAATTTTTAGGTCTTGCATCAAAAATGTATTGCTATACTTGCGACAGTTCAAGACATGTCAGTCGAGCCAAGGGGGTCCGCTCTAGTGTCATCCGAACGTTATGTATGGCTCGTTATCGTGAGGCATTATATAATCCCACTGAACAGTATGCGAAACAGGCACGTCTAACGTCCCGTACCCATGAAGTGTTTCTTGTCGAGCAAATGCGACGCTCGTTGCTTTTGTTTGATGATAAACGTTCATGGGTAAATGATCACCTCACAAGCTTGCCATGGGGCCATTACGCCCTTAATGAGTAAACCAATACAGTTTTGTTCTTCATGTGTGTTCGCTATTATCTGTGAATCAAAACATGTCTATGTGTATGTCAAATATTGTAAATAAAGAAATAGTATGTATTGTCCTTTTGTTTTATTTATTTTCAAGTCCTATATAATCATCAAACCTTGCTATTTCCTTACTAGATGTTTAGATGGTAAGTATAATAGACCGAAGCTATCGCAGGAGCTAATGTGCAAGATGGCCGCCTCGCGCAACTACTCTCTGTTATTCTTATGGAGGGACAGTCAGAGCTGGAGCAGTGGCTAATGTGCAAGATGACCGCCACGTCCTGAGACCGTGGATGATGTCACAGGCGGGGAGTTCGGTCGTATAGTTGCTAAATGGAATATTTATTATTATGAGATAATTATTGATTGATTGATAGCTTGCCACGGTGCGTGAGTGGTTATTGTGTCGGACTATCAACCCCAAGCTTGCAGGTTAGCTCTTAGCCGTGGTAAGTGATTTTTGAAAGGCGGCAAAAATTACGACACGCATGTCATTCAATGTCGACATGTCAAAGAACCCAGGGGGAATTCGGTCGTGTAGTTGCTAAATGGAATATTTATTATTATGAGATAATTATTGATTGATTGATAGCTTGCCACGGTGCGTGAGTGGTTATTGTGTCGGACTATCAACCCCAAGCTTGCAGGTTAGCTCTTAGCCGTGGTAAGTGATTTTTGAAAGGCGGCAAAAATTACGACACGCATGTCATTCAATGTCGACATGTCAAAGAACCCAGGGGGAATTCGGTCGTGTAGTTGCTAAATGGAATATTTATTATTATGAGATAATTATTGATTGATTGATAGCTTGCCACGGTGCGTGAGTGGTTATTGTGTCGGACTATCAACTCCAAGCTTGCAGGTTAGCTCTTAGCCGTGGTAAGTGATTTTTGAAAGGCGGCAAAAATTACGACACGCATGTCATTCAATGTCGACATGTCAAAGAACCCAGGGGGAATTCGGTCGTGTAGTTGCTAAATGGAATATTTATTATGAGATAATTATTGATTGATTGATAGCTTGCCACGGTGCGTGAGTGGTTATTGTGTCGGACTATCAACCCCAAGCTTGCAGGTTAGCTCTTAGCCGTGGTAAGTGATTTTTGAAAGGCGGCAAAAATTACGACACGCATGTCATTCAATGTCGACATGTCAAAGAACCCAGGGGGAATTCGGCCGTGTAGTTGCTAAATGGAATATTTATTATTATGAGATAATTATTGATTGATTGATAGCTTGCCACGGTGCGTGAGTGGTTATTGTGTCGGACTATCAACCCCAAGCTTGCAGGTTAGCTCTTAGCCGTGGTAAGTGATTTTTGAAAGGCGGCAAAAATTACGACACGCATGTCATTCAATGTCGACATGTCAAAGAACCCAGGGGGAATTCGGCCGTGTAGTTGCTAAATGGAATATTTATTATTATGAGATAATTATTGATTGATTGATAGCTTGCCACGGTGCGTGAGTGGTTATTGTGTCAGACTATCAACCCCAAGCTTGCAGGTTAGCTCTTAGCCGTGGTAAGTGATTTTTGAAAGGCGGCAAAAATTACGACACGCATGTCATTCAATGTCGACATGTCAAAGAACCCAGGGGGAATTCGGCCGTGTAGTTGCTAAATGGAATATTTATTATTATGAGATAATTATTGATTGATTGATAGCTTGCCACGGTGCGTGAGTGGTTATTGTGTCGGACTATCAACCCCAAGCTTGCAGGTTAGCTCTTAGCCGTGGTAAGTGATTTTTGAAAGGCGGCAAAAATTACGACACGCATGTCAATGTCGACATGTCAAAGAACCCAGGGGAAGTTCGACCGTGTAATTGATGATCATACAACACACACACACATCTCCAGTATACAGGTTTGATGACCATATTGTCCTTAGTATAACCGAACAAAGATGATTAACCGCGTTAACCTACATGGGACTGATAACCGCGATGCTTCACTCCTCCCCATGATTATTCAACACACACACACACACATACACATCTCCAGTATACAGGCTTGATGACCATGTAGTCCATAGTATAACCGAACACAGATGATTAACCGCGATGTTTAAGTTTGTAGTCAAATTGAGTTGTGTGATATGATAAAATATAGATGTAGATGTTGTACGAAATTCATTATATGTTTTGTTATATATTTGATAGTACTCACCAAACGTTGTTGCTTGTAGGCGTACACCACACTTGCAAATGATCAGCTTAAACGCGGTCACTCCTTACATATAGAGGCTTGCGCGTAGGGCGTGGTGCCCATATTTAGCAACATGCTCCAGTTTCTAAATTAAGAGATGAATTATTTTCGAACTGAGATGTTACAGGGGCCGCACAAACAGCGCTCCCACAAGTAGCTAGTCGTCATGGAGCTCCACAACCAGTGAGAATGTGTAGTTGCTCTCACGTTATTATATCAGGGTCTCACAAGCATCGAACATAAGTATACCCCATTCACACAGGGGGCCTCACAAACAGCGCCCTCACAAGTAGCTAGTCGTCATGGAGCTCCACAACCAGTGAGAATGTGTAGTTGCTCTCACGTTATTATATCAGGGTCTCACAAGCATCGAACATAAGTATACCCCATTCACACAGGGGGCCTCACAAACAGCGCCCCTCGAATTTCCTCAACAGGAAGCGAGGGTTCGAATCCCTCACACGACAGCTCGTCATGGGTTAACAACAGTCCATATACCTCTACATTTTTACCATACATAGATCTCTAGGGGACATTTAGTATTTCGTATTATTCATATTCGTAACCATGCTTAATGGCATATTTATTATTATTATTAGGTCTTTATTGATTGATACCTACAGCCCCGGCCATCGCATTGTTCTACTACTCTAAGTTACACTCGGTCACATTCGACTACCTTCGACAGTCGCCCGAACCGGTCCCTTCCCCCACTTCCATCCACAAGCTATATAGGCAATGCACACCAGCCAGCTCAGTCAGTTGGCTGGCCAACACAGGTCGGCTAACAACTGGGTCTGCTTCCAAGCCAGACCTTCCCCTCCCCTCCCCTCCCCCCCCCCCTCCCCCAAGCCCCCCAGGGAACGCCTGGGGGGGCACGTGACCAAGAGAAACCATGGATGACCTTGAAATCTGTCCAGGACCGGCTTAGCCCTACTACTACCGAATATTTTAAGTTGTACATTATTTGCTGTTGTCTGATTGCAAGTCTGGGGTTCAACACTCACGTCAATCGTATTTTGTACCTTAATTATTCCATTCATTCCTGCGCATTACCGTAGAATATTTTATGACAGATTGTGAGGTTAGTGATAAGACTTCCAACCCCAAATGACATTCATTTAGACTACTTTCCAGATAAACAAACAAAATATGATCATCTATTAATAATCCCTTAAAGTGAGAATACAATACTGTGGTCAGTATTGCGTTTAAGTGAGATGGTCATGCGATCTACCCGTATGCATATCCTATGACTATAGAAATATACTATTGAGTTTGATTATAACCGTTTGTCATTATTAGGCTATCAAGGTGAATTTATGAAACTAAATGCAAATGGCCAGAAATGGCTAACAAACAAAATTCACATGCCAGTATGGAATATTGTGGGAACTGCATGAAACCAGCCATGAGTAATTGTAACTTTGATGCACGTAACATAAATTATAGCATTATCAGAACAATTCAACACTTGTAACGCGGAACACTGACCACCTGCATGGAGACTCTATTACCCTGTATTCAACAGGGTTCATTTGGTATCCTACTGTATATCTGTCCATATTGAGGGTATTAAAAGGAAGCAGTGTGAGCCGTATGCTAAAGAAACATTAGTGGGAATCATTTGAGGCTAGGAGGATGAAATCCGGACTCTGTGCTATGTTCAACACATATACAAATCAACCAGCATGGGGTGAGCTTAGCAAACGTATGGGAAAGCCTACTTAAATGAGTAGAGGTGATCATTCTTTCAAAGTTAAGGGCCGACCACAGCATACAATTTATGGTAAATATTCTATCGTAAACCGTGCCATTGTTAACTGGAACTCTCTACCTGTCGCAGTCTTAGTGCCTTTCCTCGAACATATAGGTGCATTTAAGAAAAGACAGACGATTTGTGTAAATACTCCAGTTTAGATGTTCAGTTGTTATCTATACCCAATTTGCCACCGGGGAGAAACGCTTCCAATTGCAAATAAGTGAATGATTGAATGAATGAATGAATGAATGAATTTGATGCAACTGGTTCTCGAGATCTTGTACATTCCATAGCTCCCACAGTTGACGACCCAGGTGGTCTTAGATAAGTTTGATTTCTGACAAATCTTGGGATCAGATGAACACGATAGTGTGCCAACAATGCAGAAACAGTCTTGAGCCGCCCTTGCTGTCTGTGATAGAGCGTCATCCTGCTAGAATAGACTGCCTGGACGTCTTGCCATTAGTGGCAAGACATGTAGCCCAAGGACATCCTACACATATCGCTACGCCCTTATTGACCCTAATAGCACTACTGGAGGTGACAGGCTGTCGTATGTGATGGCCTCCTCTCCCATACCATCACACCAGCAGTTGGGGTGCTGATGCCTTTTCTTTACTTAACATAACACTTTCGTGCACACATAACAGATGACCTCGCTGTTCTGCCCCTTGAAGCAACAATAACTAACCCTTGACACATTAAAATGTTGTTGCAATCTACATATAGTCCTTGCTTTAAGACGGCCTTATACATGTTGCTAAATGTTTTAAAATGTATTGTCCAGTTTCAAACATCAACTATTTGAAATAAATGATCGTGTGGCCTCCTGAGAGGCCGAGTGCAGGTCTGTCTAATTGACGCCCATGGGCAACCTGCGCGTCGTAATGAGGATGAAGTGATAAAGAAGACGGAACATACACCCAGTCCCCGAGCCACGGGAATTAATCCCAGGAGATTAAAATCCTTGGTGGCCCGGCCAGGAATCGAACCCGGAACACGGCGGGCCAAAGCCTAGCGCGCTAACCATTTAGCCACGGAGCCGGACTGTTTGAAATTATAAATGGAAGTACATAAACAACGGTGGTACAAAACTTATTTGGGGACTTTTGATTGGGCCCAGGCCGTAAAGCCTA
Organism: Meconema thalassinum; assembly: GCA_946902985.2. NCBI lineage: Eukaryota > Metazoa > Arthropoda > Insecta > Orthoptera > Tettigoniidae > Meconema > Meconema thalassinum. The sequence goes on along the minus strand of OX336389.2, from coordinate 367,960,598 downwards.
AATGCAAGCTCTGTCCCTGTCAGGCAGTTAAAAACATAGAAAACCTACAGGAACATGATACCTCAAAGAAAACCAAGAACCGTATGTAATAACACCAAATGTATTCCAGAACACACGATGTATGCAATACAGTATATGCAGAGACAAATGACCGTCATATGAATTATTACCAACTGACGAGCCCAATGGTACACTGGGGCGAAACGCTGGCAATTATAAATTGAGCTAACTGGACCATTTTATCATATTTTTTGATACAGAATTTGTATGTGGATTTCAACGAGACATTTCCAAACATGCATTGGCATACAAATCCTGAACCTTCTTGATATTATCCCTTGGCTTTTAACCCAATTACAAATTCCACACTGCTAGTCATCAGAGTAACACAGGCTGTCAGACAAATTCCATGCCCCTAAATGTAACAACAGTAACAGATGCCGGTCATGCGTTGAACTAAATCAACAGATTGAAATGTGATTTTCAGATAGTATGATATTACAAGGAATTATTTTTATTCACATTAAATAAAATTTCATTTGAGACCCAACTAGGCATTGACGCGTAGATAGATAGATTTTTATTAATTCCATTTGATCAAATACATGTATTCAATATATTTTTGATATAGGACACGTCAGAATTTACATCTATAAAATAAAAGAACTAACAGGTATATATTACTAATTTTATAACTATTTATAATCTATATATATATAAAAATCAATCTTACGTGATAGTTTGTCTGTGGGTGTGTGTGTATGTCTCCTATGCATTCATATACCATTCAACCGATTGCGATGAAACTTGGGTGAGATGTTGAGTACACTCTAAGGAAGGTTTCTGACTTAGTAAATCCATTTTACAATAGGTAGCGCACGCGTAGATTCAACAAATGAGTGACGATGCGCGAAGCGTTTCAAACAAGTCCCGTATGTGTTCATATACCATTCGTCCGATAGCGATGAAACTTGGGTGAGATGTTGTATACACTTACGTGAAGGTTTCCAAATTAGTGAGTACATTTCACAGTAGATAGCGCACGAGTAGATTCAACAAATGAGCGACGACACGCAAAGTGTTTCAAAAATGTCCCGTATGCATTCATATACCATTCGTCCGATAGCTATGAAACTTGCGTAAAATGTTGTGTACACTTCAGGGAAATTTTCTGGCTTAGTAAATCCACTTTACAATAGGCAGCGCACGAGTAGATTCAACAAATGAGCTACGACGCGCGAAGCATTTCAACAAAGTCAGTTTCAAAAAAGTCCCGTATGCATTCATATACCATTCGTCCGATAGCTATGAAACTTGCCTAAAATGTTGTGTACACTTCAGGGAAATTTTCTGGTTTATTAAATCCACTTTACAATAGGCAGCGCACGAGTAGATTCAACAAATGAGCTACGACGCGTGAAGCATTTCAACAAAGTCACGTATGCGTTCATATACCATTCGTCCGATAGCGATGAAACTAGGCTGAGATGTGTGCACTCCAGGGAAGGTTTCTGGCTTAGTAAATCCCTTTAAAAATAGGAAGAGCAGGAGCAGAATCAACAAATGAGCGACGACGCGCGAAGTTTTTCATCAAAGTCCCATATAAGGTCATATACCATTCATCCGATAGCGATGAAACTTGGGTGAGCTGTTGTGTACACTCCAGGGAAGGTTTCTGGCTTAGTACATCCATTTTACAATAGGTAGCGCAGCAGTAGATTCAACAAATGAGCGATGACACGCGAAGCGTTTCAACTAAGTCCCGTATAAGGTCATATACTATTCGTCTGACAGTGATAAATGTTTGGTGAATTGTTGTGTACACTACAGGAAAGGTTTCTGGCTTAGTTAATCCATTTTACAATACGAAGCGCACGTTTAGATTCAACAAATGAGTAACTACGCGCGAAGCGTTTCGACAACGTCCCGTATACGTTCACATACCATTCATCCGATTGCGATGAAACTTGGGTGAGATGTTGTGTACACTCCAGGGAAGGTTTCTGGCTGAGTACATCCATATTACAATAAGTAGCGCAAGTAGAATCAACAAATGAGCGACGACACGCGAAGCGTTTCAACCATGTCCCGTCTGCATTCATATACCATTCGTCCGATAGCTATGAAACTTGGGTGAGATGTTGTGTACACTTCATGGAAGGTTTCTGGCTTAGTAAATCCACTATACAACAGGCAGCGCACAAGTAGATTCAACAAATGAGGGACGACGCGCGAAGCGTTTCAACAAAGTCCCGTATAAGGTCATATACCATTCTGCCGTTAGCGGTGAAACTTGGGTGAAATATGGTGGACACTCCAAGGAAGGTTTCTGGCTTAGTAAATATATTTCACAGTAGGTAGCACACGAGTAGATTCGACAAATGAACGACGACACGCGGAGCGTTTCAATACACTCCCTATGTCTTCATATCCCATTAGTCCGATAGCGATGAAACTTGGGTGAGATGTTGTGGACACTTACGTGACGGTTTCTAACTTGGTAAATACATTTTACAGCAGGTAGCGCACGAGTAGATTCAACACATGAGTGACGGAGCGTGAATCGTTTAAACAAAATCCGGTATGCGTTCATATACTATTCATCCGATTGCGATGAAACATTGATCAGTTATTGTGTACACGCCAGGGAAGAGTTTCGACTTAGTAAATCCATTTCACAATAAGTAGCGCAAGAGTAGATGCAACAAATGGGTGCCGACGCGCGAAGCGTTTCAACAAAATCCCATATTGGGTTCATATAACCTTCTTCGATTGTGATGAAACCTTGATGAGTTATTGTGTACACGCCAGGGTAGGGTTTCGACTTAGCAAATTCATTTCTCAATAGGTAGCGTACGAGTAGAATCAACAAATGTGTGACAGCGCACGAATCGTTCAAACAAAATCCCGTATACGTTCATATACCATTCATCCGATTGCGATGAAACTTTTGAAAGTTGTTGTGCACGCTCCCACGATTGATTCTAAATTAGAAAATCCATTTTACGATAGCATAGGGGCAGTTAACGGAAATTGAAAAACATGTTGTGTATCCAAAAGCACTTCAAAAAACAGAATTTCAACGCCAACACTTTCTTTGATTGGCATTGCAACGCATGCCGGGTACAGCTTGTTTACTATAATAACAGATCTTAATAGATACAATCTTATTGCACAACTATTTACACCTTACTCTATTATCATAATATGAAAACTTAATTCTATAAATACAACAACATACAGCTAGGTATTACAATGATAATAGAGAAGTAAAATATAATTATACATTTCATTGCTCCTATACACTAAGATATTCAACTACAGAGTAAAAACAATGGCACTGCAGATAAGCTTTCAACATTCTATCAAAGGTCTTTATTTTTGGGGCCAGTTTTATATACTGGGGTAGTTTATTGTATAATTTAACTCCAGTGTGAAAAGTTCCTTCTTGATATATGCTTGTGTGTGTGTGTGAAATATGAATGTTTTGATTTTGTCTTGTGTTATGCCTATGAACATCATTGTTTGTTTTAAGAAAAATATCTTTATTCATTAAATTCTTTTTCAAAAACATAATACTTTCAAAGATATATATATGCCGGGCAGTTGGAGAATGTTTAAATCCTTAAACAGAGGTCTACATGATTCTCTAGTGTTTACATTTGCCATAATTCTAATCGCCCTCTTTTGCATCCTAAACGTGCTTAGTATATCTGGCGACATACCCCAAAATATGGCCCCATATCTTAAGTATGAATGGAAATAAGCAAAATAAGTATTTCTTAATGAGAGCATGCTAGTGCAGGTTTTCAAAATACGTAACGCAAAGCACATCGAGTGCAGTTTAGTATTCAGATATTGTATTTGTTTATTCCATTTCAAGTCTTGTTGTATCCATAGTCCTAAAAACTGTCTTTCTGATTTATTTTCTATTTGATGACCATTTATTGTTATATTGGGCTTCGCAGGATTCCTATTCTGTATAGTGTGGAAATTTAGACACACTGTTTTTTTTATAGTTTATTATGAGGCGATTATCTTGTGACCATTTGGGTAACTCTCCTGTAACGGAGTCAGCAGACTACTGTATGACCTGTTTAGTTTCACCTTTTATTACGAGTGTTGTATCATCCGCAAACAAAATTTCCCTATGTGAATGAACGTTCTGTGTTATACCATCGATATATAGAAGAAAGAGTAGTGGGCCCAAAACCGATCCCTGGGGTACTCCAAATTTAATAATTCCCTCATTGGACAATGTTTCATTAAGTAATTTGGTTCCATCATCCTTGTGTTTCAAGCTTACTATTTGTTTACGCCTTGTTAAGTAAGACTCTATCCATTTATTAGCTAGACCTCTAATACCATATTGATTTAGTTTTGAAAGGAGGATTTTATGGTCAACAACATCAAATGCTTTCGATAAATCCAAGAATAGGCCAGTTACATGTTCCTTATTGTCAATTAATTTCAGTATACTATTACTACATTCGTAAATTGCTGTCTGTGTAGATTTTTTCGTTCTGAATCCATGTTGTGAGTTTGATAATATTTTATTTTTTTCTATAAAACTTATCAGTCTTTTATACATAATTTTTTCCAAAATTTTTGCAATACCAGTTGGTAAGGTAATAGGACAATAATTATCTAATTCATCTTTTGAACCGTTTTTGTGGACTGGAATTACTTTTGATAACTTCAAAATATCCGGGTAAGTTCCTGAGAGAATTGAACTGTTTATTAAGTGTGTAAGTGGATTTATTATATTTTCTGCACATTTCTTTAAAATTGCATCAGGGATGCCATCAATGCCAGCACAGAATGCATTTTTTTAGCTCTTTTATAACTATTATTACCTCTTCACTTGTGACATGATTTATAAATAAAGAATCACTGCATATATTTCTTTTATTATTAGAATTTAGTGTATTTACCTGTGATTTATTTAATAATTTTTGTGGAATTTCCAGAAAATAGTCATTAAAAGTGTTTGCTATTTCCTCTGGATTATTAATCACTTTATTATTTCTGGTCAGTGCAATGTTCCTTTGTATTTCAGCAGATTTTCCAGTTTCTTTCTTTATCACGGACCACATAGCCCTTTTTTTATATTAGATGATTGGGAAATAATATTATCATTATGCATTTTCTTTGCTAGTCTTATTACCTTATTTAATATGCTAGTGTATTTTTGTAGTATAAATTGAATTCAGGTGTGGTATTCTTTATATAATTTGTGTAGAAATGTCTTTCTTTGACATGAATTTATAATCCCTGTTGTTATCCAATTGCTAGTTTTGTTATTTTGAACAGTTCTTTGTTTAAAGGGGAATGCTATTTCAAAATAGTGTTTTAGGGTACTGTTAAATGCTTTAAATTTATCATTTACATTTTCTAGTTTATAAATTTCTGACCATGTTTCCTTATTTAATAAGTCATTGAAATATGTAACATTTGTTTCAGTGAATGACCTGCACTTTGATTTTACTCCATTATCATTATTATTGATTGTTTCAGGTACTTCAAAACTCATTATTTGTCCATGGTGGTCACTAAAACCCAGACAATAGACTTCTATTGAATGGTGATATTTATCTGTATTTATAAAAATTTGATCAGGAGTGGTTTTACTAAATTTTGTTATTCTTGTTGGGGTATTTACTGTAGGTTTCAGTCCATAGGAAATTGGTAACTGTGTTAATAATTCACAATTTTTATATCATTTTAAGAAATCCACATTTACATCCCCACAAATTATTATATCGAAATTTACTTTGCTCATGTTATTGAGTAACAATTCTAATTTATCTATAAATAAAGGAAACTTTCCTGACGGAGAACGGTATACGCATACAATTATTAACTTAAACTGCTGTATTTTTACGGCAGAGAATTCAAAATCCTGTTCCATAATTAGATAATCATAAGCTGTTATCTGTTCATGATCTAAATTATTTCTTAAGAATATACAAGTACCACCATGGCTAATATTAGATCTAGAGTATTTACTAGCTAGTATAAACCCTGGGATTGAATTAACTCCAGTTGATCCTCTTTCAGCCAATGTTCTGAAATACATAGTGCTGAGATGTCTTTAAGTTCATTTTTAAGCATTAGATTTATGTAATCAATTTTATTATAAAGAGACTGAACATTCTGGTGGTAAATTTTAAATTTGTTACTTTTGCAAGCTTGTGTTGGTGATTTATTTACATTATTATTATCATAATTGTTATTATTATTGTTGCTAGACAAACCCGAAATACCATTGTTGCACTCCGTTAAATTTGACTTCAAAATATATGAATGCCAAACCTCACGTTTGGCTTCTTTTACCAGTTTCCCTGCTTCCACTCTAAATATATTACTGTTGAACTATTCTTACCATTTGAATTTACAATTTTGCAGATTTCATCACTAAGATACTCTTTTCCTTACCCTATTTAAGTGTAGGTCATGCCGAGTGTGGAACGTCCTGTCTAATATACTTACATCTACAATTTGGACATATGGAAAACCACTGCCGGCTGGATCGCAACACTCCTGTTTGCTTTAAACTGCCTGCCCATTCGACACTCACAGGCGTACAAGATATATGCATTAATTCACCGCTAGGTGCAGCACCAAGGCACTGAGATTTCCGCGGCTTTTTAAAGGGGAAGATACCTGAAACGAAGTATTGTTATGTTTGGAGGCTTAATATCGAGATTGACGCACGTGAAAACATTACACTAAGTTAGCTCCTTTGTTATTCTAACATCTAAAAGTATTCAGACACATACTTACGGGCAAATTTTCAGTATAAAGGAAAGCAAAAATACATGTGGTGGAGGTGATTGTTTTTAAGGGGCGAAATGTCTAGCTCATTTTCCCGTAATTATGCAGACGATAATAAAAATATAACTACTTCTAACTGACTTAAATCTAACTTACATACTTGGAAGATGAAAAGAAAAGAATAAGGACAATAAAAGACATGCCTCCGGCCCCCGAAAAATGGGATGATGATTTATTTAGGGGCTTTGCGACATCGTGGTCATGTAGCCCCATGTACTTGGGTGTGAGGTGAATTTTTCTGATAACCCGTCTTATTGTGATGGCTGTATTAAACATTTTTACAGATTTCTTGGAGAGATTGTTTATTTTTTACTTATTTATTTACTTACAAATAAATGTATTTATTTATTTATTTTCTTTACTTACTTATTTGCTTATTTATTTGCTTATTTATTTATTTACGTATTTGTTTACGTATTTATTTACTTATTTGTTTATTTACTTACATGTTTATTTATTTAATTATGTATTTTCTTATTTATTTGCTTATTTATTTACCTACTTATTTACTTACTTATTTGTTTATTTACTTACATATTTAAGTATTTAATTATTTATTTTCTTATTTATTTGTTTACTTATTTATTTACTTATTTATTTATTTATTTATTTATTTATTCACGTATATATTTATTTACTCATTTACTTACATATGTATTTATTTAATTATGTATTTACTTATTTTTTTATTTACTTCTTTATTTACTTACATATTTATCTATTTAATTTTTTATTAACTTATTTATTTTCTTATCTATTGATTTACTTATTTATTTACTTATTTATTTGCTTATTTATTTGCTTATTTATTTACTTATTTGTTTATTTACTTACATATTTATTTACTTATTTACTTACACATTTATTTATTTAATTATTTATTTTCTTGTTTATTTTTTACTTATTTATTTAATTATTTATTTTCTTATTTATTTGTTTAATTATGTATTTACTTACTTATTTGCTTATTTACTTACACATTTATTTATTTAATTATTTATTTGTTTACTTATTTATTTAATTATTTATTTTCTTATTTATTTGTTTACTTATTTATTTACTTATTTATTTGCTTATTTATTCACGTATTTATTTACTTATTTACTTACACATTTATTTATTTAATTATTTATTTTCTTATTTATTGCTTATTTATTCACTTATTTATTTACTTACATATTTCTTAAATTATTTATTTACTTACATACATATTTACCTACTTACATATGTATTTACTTACATATTTATTGTCTCACGTATTTACTCAATCATTCATTCATGTACCGGTATGTATTTATTTATTTATTTATTTATTTATTTGTATTTGCTTCCCCTGCGTCACCTTCTCTGGAAATTGCACGTAACCACATCCCACGCAGTGAATTGTCCGATGGTATCTCATGAAATGAAATTCCCCGGTATTCTAACTTGCCCTGTTCTGATTTACAAAAGGGCACGCAGCAGTACAGCATTATAAAATCATTCAGAATACATTCCAAACATAACTGCTCCATTAACATCAATACAAAACTTATGTCTGCCGCAGTGCCTTGGTGCGGCTTCCTAGCGCCTTTATTTGGAAACGAGGTTGTACGCTCAAACCAATGCTGTAATCGTGAATGGGCAGGCAGTTTAAAGCAACCAGGAGTGTTGCGATCCAGCCGGCAGTGGGAAAACTCTTTGTTGGTGAGATCGGCACCTGCCGGTATCGACCTCCATCCTGATCGATAGGCGCAACTAGCGCCCTCAACTAACTTTTAAACAGTTCGTTTTATGATCTGTTCACGGCACAACGCATTTAAACAGTTCATGTATTTTGTGTTAAATAAATCAGTTGAGTTACATTTAAACGAGCGTTACATTTCATTGCCACTTTAAAACCTCTAATAGGTTATGGACCCAGAACGACTGGCTCAGATTTAAATTAACTGAAAACTGGAAACAGCGGGATCAAGCGGACACAAAAAGAGAAGAACGCGTCGAGTCGTCAGACATCTTGCTCTCTCGAGAAACTTCTGAACATCGACAAAGCGAGAAGGAACAAACGCCGTCTTCTCGAACATTGTGTGCTTGATCGTGAGTGAACAGTGAAAAAGCCAATCGCGAGTGTTTGGACAATAACATGCGACGCGAATTTTGGCTTATTGAAAGTGTTTTGGACTATAACACGTGACGCAAGAAAACGTGCTTAACGTGCGCGTTGTGTACAAACGCGCACGACACGAAATTCCGTAGGCCTATTTGCGAGTGTTCCGGACAATAGCACGCGACGCAAAGCGTATGGCCAGTTGTGAGTGTTTCAAACAATAACACGTGGCAGAGCAAATTTATTGTGAACAATCGTGAGTGTTCCGGACATTAACACGCGGCACGATTGAAGTGAGACAATGAATTCAAACGGTGTAGTGCGCATCGAGGCCTTAGGGCGCGATAATTACGACACCTGGAAAATGCAAATGCGCGCCATTCTGATAAAGAATGACGCGTGGGGTTATGTCAACCGCCAGATCGTCAAACCCGAGACGGGTGAGGACAATGCAGCCCAAGTGACCGAGTGGACGACTAGGGATGAAAAGGCCATGTCAGACCTAATCCTATCCATCGGACCAAGCCAGTTCAAGTTGGTGAAGAACTGCAGGTCATCAAGCGAGATATGGCAGAAACTTGAGGATACGTTTCAGTCGAAGGGGCCGGCTCGCAAGGCCACGTTGTTGAAGAGACTAACCTTGCAAAAGATGACTGAAGGTGGCGACGTCCGTGAGCACCTCAACAACTACTTTGACTGTGTCGACAAGTTGGCTGACATGGACGTAGTTATTAACCCAGACCAACTTACCATCATGATGCTGTACAGTTTGCCGGCAAGTTTTGAAAATTTCAGAATTGCCATCGAGAGCCGGGACGATCTACCGAAGCCTGAGAATCTACGTACGAAGATAATCGAAGAACACGATGCCAGAGTTGCCTCGTCAACACCGATGGAAAATCAAGGCGCCATGTACGTGAAGAAGAAAGGTCCTTCAAGGAAACCACAGTCAAAGCTTCAAAACAAAAACCACGGCTACTCCGGTAGTAAGAGTGACAAGGAGAAATTGTTTCCGTTCAAATGCTCGAAATGCGGAATCAAGGGACGTAAGACAGTGGACTGCAATGTTAAGGTCAACAAAAATCAGCTGTCGGACGCGTCACTCTTATCAGTTGAGGAACCTGATACGTGCCAGATCGCGACGAGCAGCATCGAAAACCTGTGGTGTCTCGACAGTGGGTGCACGTCTCATCTGTGCAGTGATGCGACTGTGTTTACAGAGATGGACAAGGGTGAGACTGGCAAGCTGAAGTTAACGAGCAGCGAAACCGCAGAGATAAAGGCCCGAGGAACTGCAAAAATTGCAACAAGTGTAGACGGTAAAACTTGCAACGTTACTCTCAATGAGATTTTGCACGTTCCTGAGATCCGCACTAATCTCTTATCAGTCTCGAAGATGACAGACCGTGGTTTCTCGGTTGTTTTTGGCAAAGAGAAGGCGGAAGTTTTCGACCAGAATGGAATGACGAGGTTAGTTGCAAAGCGCAAGGACAATCTGTACTACGTACAGGGCACCACACTGGAAAAATGTAGAAACGCAGTGTCAGAAGACAAGCGCGACGAGAATGTGGCACAGCTGTGGCATCGAAGAATGGGTCACGTCAACTTTCGTGATCTCGATACGGCAGCGAAGAGCGGATCCATTCGAGGTGTGCAACTAAAAGGGAGATGTGGAGATCTAACGTGTGACATTTGTACGAAATGCAAAATGACTCCAATACCTTTCCCGAAAGAGTCAAATCGTGTGACCGGTAAGCTCGATATTGTTCACACAGACGTTTGTGGTCCTGTGGGTGTTGTGTCGAACGGTGGATCCAAGTACATGATCACATTTACGGACGACTACTCGAGATGGACAGAGGTACGGTTTATGAAGACGAAGTGCGAGGCGTTGCAAATGTTCTGAGAGTACAAGGCTTTCGTCGAGAAGCAGCACGGTCTGAAAATAAAGTGCGTACAGTCCGACAATGGACGTGAATATGTCAACAGGGTATTTGACGAGTTCTTGAAATCTGAGGGGATCGAGCGCCGTCTCACAACACCATATACGCCTGAACAAAAAGGTGTGGCCGAGAGGAAAAATCGGACCCTTGAAGAGGCAGCACGATGTTTACTCCTGCAATCTGGCCTACCAATGACATTTTAGGCGGAGGCGATCAACACCGCAAATTATCTCAGGAACCGATGTCCAACCAAAAAGCTAAACGGGAAGACTCCATTTGAGCGCTGGTTCGACAGAACTCCGACTGCACACTATTTCAAGGACTTTGGGAGCAAGGTGTTCTGCCCGGACAAGACCCCAAACAAGGGGAAGTTTAGCCGTCGCTCAAAAGAGGGAATTTTTGTTGGAAATTCGGAGCAGTCGAAGGCTTGCCGTATCTGGATTCCTGAAACGAAGAAGATCGAGATCACGAGAGAAGTTATTTTCGTGAGGAGATGACCGCGCCTAAGAAATCAGTCGATGATCTGTTCCCGCGTGACTCTCCGGACAAAGTACGCATTGAACCAGAGGATCCGATCCATGAACTGGAGTTCGAGCTGGTGTCGAGAGACGAAGTTCTGGCAGAAAACCAACCTGATGTTTCTGAATGGAAATTCCCCGATGGCTTCATAGGCTTTCCTGCCGACGATTACTTTGTTGAACCGGAGATCCAATCCGATGAGCAACAAGCGGCATCATCTAGGAGAAGAGGCGGACGGCCTCATTTGATTAGAACTGGAAAATCTGTGTGACCCCGCAAGGACTACGGCGATCGACCAGGGGAAGCGGCTAACGTCGCTGAAATCCCAGTGACCCAGGCTATCTCCGGAGATGACTCACCTGCGTGGATCGAAGCAATGTCAGAAGAAGCAGTTTCACTGATTCGGAACAATACGTGGAAGCTGGTCGACTGTCCCAAGGGGCAACGAGTGATCGGAAGCAGATTCATTCTCCGGAATAAGTTTAACCCTGACGGCACTATCAGCAAGTGGAAGGCGCGCGTGGTAGCGAGGGGTTTCACGCAGAGACCAGGAATAGAGTTCCACGACACGTTCGCTCCAGTCGCAAGGCTGAGCACAATAAGGACTGCGGTGGCGTTAGCTGTACAAGATAATCTAAAGATCCGACAGCTAGACGTCAAGATGGCGTACTTGAACGGAGAAGTCGAGGAGCAAATCTTCATGGAGGCCCCGGACCACTTCGAGGACGTTCTTGCCCATACCGTTCAAGACGAGTCGGTTGACGAGACTGTGCGAAAAATCGCAGATGAGATGCTGGAGAAGTTGACCAATCGTGACATGGTGTGCTCACCAAACAAAGCGTTGTACGGACTGCGACAGGCAGGACTCGAGGAAGAGATAAAAAATCTCAAGGCGACTCGCTCGGATGCAGATCCATGCATGTACCATATCAGACCGGTCGAAGATAGGATTTATATAATCATCTATGTCGACGACATGATGATCATGGCTCGAGACGACAAGAAGATCGACGTGGTGAGAGACTTTCTGAATACCAAGTTCGAGATCAAGGACTTGGGGGACGTGCGGTATTGTCTGGGGCTGGAGTTCGAGAGGAGTGCCAACCAAATGAAACTCAGCCAGAAAGGATACATAGACGAGGTCCTGGAGAGATTCGGAAGAGCAGAGTGCAGGCTTGTCAGCAATCCCATTGATCCAGGTACGAAGCTGCAGAAGGAAGACGTGAACCCTGGCGAACAAGCGGAGAGCGTCCCCTATCGACAGTTGATAGGAGCTCTAATGTACCTGTCAGTGGGAACGAAGCCGGAAATATCCCATGCAGTCAGTTCTCTCTCTCAGTTCAACGACTGTCACGGACAGCAGCACTGGAAGGCTGCAAAACGTGTCTTGCGATACCTCGCTAACACACGTGATCTCGGCCTCATGTACTCCAAATCCAGCGGTCCAGCGGTGATGTACGTGGACGCTGACTGGGGAAGCTGCCTGGTGGATCGAAAATCGTACACCGGATACGCGTTCACACTAGGCGGCGCTGCAGTGAGTTGGGAGTCCAGGAAGCAGCCTACTGTGGCCCTGTCGTCGACGGAGGCCGAATACATGGCCTTGACAGAAGCAACCAAGGAAGCTCTACACATGAGGAAACTCCTGAAAGACTTCGGAAAACCGATAGATGTTGTCCCAGTGAAAAACGACAATGTAGGTGCGCAGAAGCTGACGTCGAATCCCATGTTTCATTCACGGACGAAGCACATCGACATCAGGCACCATTTCGTCCGAGATGCCGTGGCCAAAAAGTGGTTTCGGTCGAGTACACTCCAAAGGATGAGATGCCTGCCGACATATTGACAAAAGGATTGTCAAGGCCCAAGCACGAGAAAAGTGCTCAAAGCCCTGGCTTGAGACCACATGCACCAGGATGACTCCGGCTGTTGGTCGAGGGGAAGTGTTTGTGAGATCGGCACCTGCCGGTATCGACCTCCGTCCTGATCGATAGGCGCAACTAGCGCCCTCAACTAACTTTTAAACAGTTCGTTTTATGATCTGTTCACGGCACAACGCATTTAAACAGTTCATGTATTTTGTGTTAAATAAATCAGTTGAGTTACATTTAAACGAGCGTTACATTTCATTGCCGCTTTAAAACCTCTAATACTCTTAATGGCCACCCCATGGCATCTTTGGCCATGACTGCATCCTTCCATTCCTTTCCTTTCCCTTTCCTGGCCTCAATTGCAAACACACACACTACTATAGACTACCGGGGTTTGAAACTCGGCTTGAGTGGAAACCACAAATTTACACTATCCGTAAATTTCAGATTTCTGTAGAATCCGCAAAATAATCTGGAATTGCTGTAAATAACAACATTTTGGTTTATTCGATTCAAAGTTCTTGAATCCAGATTCTTTAAAGACTAAGTTGAGCTGTTTCATTTTACGGGATAGGAACATTTATAGTTTTGAAATTGTTATCAATATTAAAACTCAGTAATTTTTCTAGGTTTATGCCGTGTCTTGTGAGGGGTTTTGCCAAGGCATAAGAGACGGCATAAAACTAGAAAAATTGCTGAGTATTAATTCACTGGCCGTGAAAGCCAATATATTGTTTATTTCTTTACGTACATACTTTTCTATTATTTTTGAGGATAGTATTTTTAATTGTGGGCATCAGCTCCGAATACTTCAGTGTGCATGAAATCTGTCTTATAACCTGTGTTGCCGTAGTCTCTACAGTATTGTTACGGCTGTGAGTTTGTTTCATCACTCGCCGCATGATTCACAACTGCCTCAGGGCTGGGCTGCCCTGCCTCAGTGTATTGCGTGCGCCTTATGCAACAGGACTACTAGGACAAAGGGATGGTCCAGAATATTCGTGACTCAGCCAGTGAAGGAAACCTCGAGAAGCCGTGAACCCTGGATGGGTCTAGAAGCATTTATTGAGTCACCGGCCTGCTATATAAGAGCGACCTGTCAAGCGGTTGTTGTTGTGTTTTTTGAGCTAGTGCGAGCGTTTATCCTGAGCGACAGAAGTGTGGTGACTTGCGAAACCCCTAGTGAAGCCGATTCTCTTGACAGCGAGGGAGTGAGAAGCATACAGGGGACTGCCTGTGTTTTGAGCGAGTGTGATTTCACTGAGCGACAGACGTATTGTGGCGAAGTGCCGTGCGAGTTACGAAATCCAGTGACATTGTTTCCCAGCTTGTGAACAGCGAAGCAGCGTGTAGGAAGTTATCGTAAGTAACTGTAGTTTGTGTACATGAGGAAGAGGTGCAGGTAGTTCCTGTCAAGGCCACTTGACTCATTAGAACGGATTAACTTCTGTGGTTTGTTGACAAGTGAAAGGGGCAAGAGCTCTCCATAAGGAAGAGACTTGAGGAAACTGGAGTAAGGCTCTAATTGCTTGTATTTGCTGTTGAGTGGTGTATCTTTCTGGCCGCAATAAAGTTAATTATTTCATTTAAACCCACTGACAGGTACATTAGAGCTCCTATCAACTGTCGATAGGGGACGCTCTCCGCTTGTTCGCCAGGGTTCACGTCTTCCTTCTGCAGCTTCGTACCTGGATCAATGGGATTGCTGACAAGCCTGCACTCTGCTCTTCCGAATCTCTCCAGGACCTCGTCTATGTATCCTTTCTGGCTGAGTTTCATTTGGTTGGCACTCCTCTCGAACTCCAGCCCCAGACAATACCGCACGTCCCCCAAGTCCTTGATCTCGAACTTGGTATTCAGAAAGTCTCTCACCACGTCGATCTTCTTGTCGTCTCGAGCCATGATCATCATGTCGTCGACATAGATGATTATATAAATCCTATCTTCGACCGGTCTGATATGGTACATGCATGGATCTGCATCCGAGCGAGTCGCCTTGAGATTTTTTATCTCTTCCTCGAGTCCTGCCTGTCGCAGTCCGTACAACGCTTTGTTTAGTGAGCACACCATGTCACGATTGGTCAACTTCTCCAGCATCTCATCTGCGATTTTTCGCACAGTCTCGTCAACCGACTCGTCTTGAACGGTATGGGCAAGAACGTCCTCGAAGTGGTCCGGGGCCTCCATGAAGATTTGCTCCTCGACTTCTCCGTTCAAGTACGCCATCTTGACGTCTAGCTGTCGGATCTTTAGATTATCTTGTACAGCTAACGCCACCGCAGTCCTTATTGTGCTCAGCCTTGCGACTGGAGCGAACGTGTCGTGGAACTCTGTTCATGGTCTCTGCGTGAAACCCCTCGCTACCACGCGCGCCTTCCACTTGCTGATAGTGCCGTCAGGGTTAAACTTATTCCGGAGAATGAATCTGCTTCCTATCACTCGTTGCCCCTTGGGACAGTCGACCAGCTTCCACGTATTGTTCCGAATCAGTGAAACTGCTTCTTCTGACATTGCTTCGATCCACGCAGGTGAGTCATCTCCGGAGATAGCCTGGGTCACTGGGATTTCAGCGACGTTAGCCGCTTCCCCTGGTCGATCGCCGTAGTCCTTGTGGGGTCACACAGATTTTCCAGTTCTAATCAAATGAGTTCTAATTTCTTCAGGTCCTGTGTCAACTTATTCTGACCGTCTTCCATCTTCTTCTGGCCATCCTCTATCCTCTTCAGGTCCTCCGCTAGCTTATTTTGACCGTCTTCCATCTTCTTCTGGCCGTCTTCTAGTTTATCAGTTAGGTCCTCGGCTAACTTCTTCTGGCCGTCCTCCATCTTCTTCTGGCCGTCTTCCATCTTGGCTTCCATGCCACTTAACTTTTCTAGCAATGCTACAAATTGCGCTTCCATTTTAGATGTTTGTCTTGTAAAGGGCATGCACTCACAGGAAAATAAAAATAAAAAATGACCTGCTCGGGTTTTGAAACCAGGACCGTCCGGTGTTGTGCTTGTGTTTGAGTTCGTAATCCGGCTTCTGACACCAGTTGTTAAGTGCCTCCCCCATAGTGGCACTTTTGTTAACTGGATTAAGGTGGGTTGAAATTCAACGCTCTACAAGAGGACGTTGCCGAGCTGCGCCAACGCCCGCCCACCGTTACACCGGGAATATCAGGAACGGGACATAGCAGAGTGACGCCCCCAACCTTCGACGGAAAAGTCCCGTGGAGCACCTACTTACGTCAGTTCGAGGCGGCCTGTTCCATAAATAACTGGAACAACACAGAAAAGGCTACAGCTCTCATTGTAGCGCTGAGAGGTGACCTGAGAGGTGACGCCCTTAACGTCCTTCAGGCCATCCCGACTGGATCCCAGGACTACGCTTCACTGATCGCCCATATGGAGTCCCGATATGGAGATAGCCATCTTCAGCAGGCCTACCAGATGCAGCTCCGGACCCGGGTACAGAAGAACGCGGAAACCCTGCAGGAGATCGAGATGGACATCGCACGCCTCGTAAGGATCGCCTATCCAACAGCGCCGGCCGACTTTCTGGAACTGATTGCGACGCAGACCTTCACTCGGACACTCAACAGGCGCTGCGACTCGTGCGCAATAAGACCCTGGCAGATGCGCTGAGCCACGCACTTGAGTTCGAGACGGCAAAACAGGCATCTAGAATGCACGCGTGGGTGCGTCAAGTGGACGTCGACGAACCAGCAAAAACCAACGAGACAAAGCCCCTGGCCGACGAATTGATGGAGGCGCTAAGCCGTATCTTCGATAGTCGCGCCACTACCAGCAACGACACAGCCGGAAGACAACCGGAGAGGCGACCCGGAAGAGGACTACCGACCTGCTGGGCCTGCGGTAAGAAAGGCCACCTGAGCAAGGACTGCGCTGATCGCCGCCGCCGAGGGTATCCGACGGGAAATCAGTCGTCTGAAAACCGCGCGGCCCAGGGAAACGAGTATTAGCCAGCCTTGGGGGGCAAAGGTTGGCTTGTGACAGTCGTCAAGCCCCGGCAGTCCAAGTGCGTGTGACGAAGTTACGGAGGGACAATAGCAGCCTGATGGTCGACGGAGTCGTCAACGGAGTGAGCTGGCCCATGCTGATCGACACGGGAGCGTCGAGGACCATCGTCAATCCCACCGTGATCCCGAAGTGGAGAGTGCAACCCACACAAAGGAACCTCCAGCTAATAACCGCGACCGGAGAGACCGCACCGGTACATGGCGAAGCATCACTGGAGCTCGTCATTGGTCGACGGGCGATGAAGCATCCAGTGCTTGTGGCTGACGTATCATACAAAGTGATCATCGGACTGGACTTCCTGGACCAGAACAACATAATCTTGGACCTGAGTACCAACACTCTGCACTTCGGAGGGGAGGAACTTGCTTTGCAACCAGCACACGAGGCCGTCACCGCACGACGAGTAAGGCTGAGAGAGGACGTCATCGTTCCCGCCAGGACGGAGGTCAGCGCCGCCGTAATTGTCGACGGAACTGCTGAGGGAGTGGCGGCTGTCATCGAGCCAAAATATGAGGACATCAGGACAAAAGGTTTGCTAGTTGCCAAGACCCTCATCAACACGACGTCTCGGCCGTACGTCCGCCTGTCCAACCTGAACGACTACGACATTACGGTTCACCGGGACACCAACCTAGGAGTCTGCGAGCCCGTTACCTGGATTGCCCGCATCACAGATACGACGGACGGACACCTGCAGACGGACAACCAAAGAAGACGCGCACTGCCAGAAGAACTACAGAAGCTCTACCAAGGATCCCAGGACCATTCAGACGAGGAACGATCACGCCAACTTCAGGACCTGCTACGCGAATTCCAGGACGTCTTCTCCGTGGGGAGCAAAGACTTCGGCAGGACAAGCTTGGTCCAGCACAGAATCGACGTTGGGGACTGCGCACCGATTAGGGCCCCATTCCGACGTGTCCCGCTCGTCAAGCAAGCCGAAGTCGACCGGATGGTAGAAGAGATGAAGGAGCAAGGGGTGATCGAGCCATCACATAGTCCTTGGAGTTCTCCGGTCGTGCTTGTGAGGAAGAAGGACGGTTCCACCAGGTTCTGCGTGGACTACAGGCGGGCGAACGACGTCACGAAGAAGGACAGCTACCCTCTACCCCGGATCGACGACACGCTGGACACCATATCAGGATCAAGATGGTTCTCCATCTTGGATTTGAAGAGTGGCTACTGGCAGGTGGAGGTCCACCCTAAGGACCGCGAGAAAACGGCGTTCTCTGTGGGCAGCTGGCTCTGGCAGTTCACCGTCATGCTATTTGGTCTGTGCAACGCCCCTGCGACCTTCGAAAGGCTAATGGAGTCCATTCTGAGGGGACTACACTGGAAGACCTGCCTGGTCTACCTCGGCGACGTCATCTTTCTGGGAAAAAGCTTCGAGGAGCACTACAGCAACCTGAAGGAGATCTTGATGAAGCTACGGGCTGCCCAGCTGAAGTTGAGCCCCAAGAAGTGTCAGCTCTTCCAGAAGCAGGTCCAGTACATTGGGCATATTGTCTCCGAGGAGGGGGTGCGCATCGACCCAGAAAAGACCGCAGCTGTGAGGGAGTGGCCAGTTCCGAAGGACAAGTCCCAACTACAAAGCTTCCTGGGACTCTGCACTTACTACCGTCGCTTCGTGAGAGGATTCGCCGACATCGCCAAACCACTGCATCGACTGACTGAGAAGGACCAACTCTTCACATGGACAGCTGAATGCCACAGTGCCTTCGAACAACTCAAGCAGGCTCTGTGCACCGCGCCTATTCTGGCCTACCCCAGACCTCGAACAAGGTTCATCGTAGATACCGATGCCAGCGACTTTGGTATAGGGGGAATCCTGTCGCAAATAGTGGACGGCGAGGAGAGAGTAGTGGCCTACTTCAGCAAAGCCTTGTCAAAGCCAGAGAGGAACTACTTCGTCACCAGGAAAGAACTGCTCGCCATCGTGAAGACCATCGACCAATTCCACAAGTACCTGTACGGGCAAGAATTTCTCATCAGGACCGACCATGCATCCCTACGGTGGCTCCTAAACTTCAAACAGCCCGAGGGTCAACTCGCGCGGTGGTTAGAGAGGCCTCAACAGTACACCTTCGCGATCCAGCACAGGAAAGGCCAACTGCATTCTAATGCCGACGCCCTGTCACGAATGCCGTGCCCCGAAGACTGCACCTTCTGTACAAGGAGGGAGGAGAACACCGGGATACAGTGCTGACGGACTACTGTGGAACTTCAAGGGAACTGGAGCCGCGAATCTTTCACGTGGGCACAAGCAGAAGATGATGACCTGGACTGATAGCCGAATGGAAGAGGGCCTGTGTCCCCAGACCCGGGTGGAACATTGTGAGTGACTGCAGCCCAAAGTTTAAGTCCTACTGGGCGCAGTGGGACTCGCTGATTGTAAGGGATGGCCTCATCTGCTGCGCCTGGGAGAGACGGGAAGACATCTCGGGAAAAAGTCGTCGTTGCAATGGCTATGACGGAGGAAGTCCTGAAGGAAGTCCATGGAGGATTATTTGGTGGACACCTAGGGATAAAGAAGACCCTGAAGAAGCTGAGAGAGCGGTTCTACTGGATCGGATTCCGAACTGACATGGAGAACCACTGCGCGAGGTGCCACGATTGCGCAGCCAGCAAGGGCCCAGGACGAAGACGACGGGGTCCACTGAAGACCTACAACGTGGGCGGCCCCATGGAGAGAGTGGCCATCGATGTTGCTGGGCCATTCCCGTTAAGCGAGGCAGGGAACCGCTACATATTGGTCGTCAGCGACTACTTCACCAAATGGCCGGAGGCGTATGCGCTCCCTAACCAAGAAGCCGCGACGATCGCAGAGACCCTGGTGAAGGAATTCGTCAGCCGGTTCGGAGTACCCCTGGAGCTGCACTCCGACCAAGGGAGGAACTTCGAGTCGCAGGTGTTCCAGAACCTATGCCAGCTGCTGGGAATCCGGAAGACAAGGACAACGCCGCTACACCCTCAGTCCGACGGGATGGTAGAGCGATTCAATCGCACCATCGAGAACCATCTCCGAATAGTCGTCAGCGAGCTCCAGAGGGATTGGGACAAACATCTTCCACTATTTCTCCTGGCCTACCGCGCCGCCGTGCATGAAGCCACCGGGTGCACACCAACCCGGGCTATGTTTGGGAGGGAGCTCCATCTACCTGTCGATCTTGCCTTCGGCCGACCTGGGAATGATCCGGTCCCGGTAAGCCAGTATTGTCAAGAACTGGTCGACCAACTGGAGGACGTGCACGCGTTCGCGAGGAGGAAACTGCGGATCGAGACCGACCGAATGAAGACCCGATACGACCAACAGACGGATGCCGGCGGATTCCACGAGCACGACCTGGTCTGGCTCTTCAACCCATTACGGAAGAAAGGCCTGTCACCCAAACTGCAGAGGGCCTGGGAGGGCCCGTACCGAGTCGTGAAACGGATCAACGATGTCGTCTACAGGATCCAGCGGAGCCCGAGGGCGAGGATGAAGATCGTACATCGAGATCACCTGGCAGCCTACGGAGGGACACAGACGGACCAATGATTGATCGGGACGATCAGCCTTTTAGGAAGGGGGTGGTGTTACGGCTGTGAGTTTGTTTCATCACTCGCCGCATGAGTCACAACTGCCCCAGGGCTGGGCTGCCCTGCCTCAGTGTATTGCGTGCGCCTTATGCAACAGGACTACTAGGACAAAGTTATGGTCCAGAATATTCGTGACTCAGCCAGTGAAGGAAACCTCGAGAAGCCGTGAACCCTGGATGGGTCTAGAAGCATTTATTGAGTCACCGGCCTGCTATATAAGAGCGACCTGTCAAGCAGTTGTTGTTGTGTTTTTCGAGCTAGTGCGAGCGTTTATCCTGAGCGACAGAAGTGTGGTGCCTTGCGAAACCCCTATTGAAGCCGATTCTCTTGACAGCGAGAGAGTGAGAAGCATACAGGGGACTGCCTGTGTTTTGAGCGAGTGTGATTTCACTGAGTGACAGACGTATTGTGGCGAAGTGCCGTGCGAGTTACGAAATCCAGTGACATTGTTTCCCAGCTTGTGAACAGCGAAGCAGCGTGTAGCAAGTTATCGTAAGTAACTGTAGTTTGTGTACATGTGGAAGAGGTGCAGGTAGTTTCTGTGGGTTTTGGCGAATTCGGCCAGCTAATCTTCCGAGTGGATCTTTCTTATCTTGTCATTCCATCGCACAGTCCTTTTTGGCCAGTTGCCCCAGGCCAATTCTGGTTCTTCCGCTAAACTTATCCTCCCTACCGTCCCCCACCACTACCATTGTGAAAACCCAAAAGAAGACAACTTATTTGTTCTTGCAGAATTTCCTGTAAACACACTGCCTGCAGGGCTGTACAAATTGCACAATTCACAGAAACAAACATTATGCCTTAATTCTTTTAAAAGGCCACATCAGTTAAAAGTTACCTTAAACCCGTTACATTATTATTATTATTATTAATTATTATTATTATTATTTTAATTATTATTGTCCTCCGTGGTGTATGGATAGCACACTTTTCTCTTACCGAGGAGGCTCTGGATTAGATTCCAGCCATAAACTTAAGATCTATATAATGTTATTGGTTATACGTCTCTTTTAACTACTGTGGCCGGAGTGCCTGAATTTTGTCCCGAAGATATTTAACGTGCCAGTAAACCTACTGACACAGCGCCATCGCAATTACGCACCCACAAATGCTAAGTGTCTGCGCCAGAATTCAATCCTGCAGCCTTGGGCACAGTGGGCAAGATCCTTACCAGTGAGGGGCGTGGTGGCGCAGCGGTCAAGCTGTTGGCCTCCCACCATGGCGGACCGGGTTCGATTCCCGGTCAATGCATGTGAGATTTTCGAAGTGAAATGCCATGTCCTGTGGTTCGGATTCCACGTAAAAAGGAGGTCCCGTGGCTTATGATCTCGAGATTAACGGTCACGTTAAACTACAATCTTCCTTTCCTTACCAGTGAGCAACGCAGCCAGTCATACTTAAGATCTGACTTGAGGGCTGGAAAGGGGTGTCTTTTGTCGTTTATTAATTTTGAAGGCTTTGCGATCATGTAGTGCTGTGTACTTTGGTGTGTGTGAAATCTGTCTGATAATCTGTGTTATTGGAACTGCTGTAGCGTACTATTGTGTAAACTACTTGTAATTTGGATAGGGTATGGTTAGAAGGGCGGCATGGCCTAAATTTAGGTACAATGTAGGCATTTGCCTGGAGTACAAATGAGAAACCATGGAAAACCACTTCTAGAATGGCTGACGTAGGAATCAAACCCACCTCTTCTCATTTCTGCATCAGCAGAAGGAAAGGTGTACACTCAGCCTCATCAGGACAATTAAGTACCTGCTTGATATGAGAAGTAGTTCCCCATGACCTAAAATCGAGGTGATGTGGCTAAGGGTGTCGTCGCGCAGGTTATTCGTTCCCCACAATGTGTAGGCTATGAGCTGGGTTGCAGTCGGCTTGATGTTTGGGTCCTCCCAACCACGGGTTTGTTAGACCATTATTGTTGATTCATTGAGGGGCTTTGCGACAACGTCGTCATGTAACCCCGTGTAGTTGGTTGTGTGTGTGGAATTTGTCTGATAACTTGTCTTATTGCGATGGCTGTATTATTGTGTGTAGTTGTAATTTAGATGAGGATTGGGAAGGAGGCAGCCGTGGCATCCAGTCAGGACTCAATCTGGCATTTGCCTGGAGTAGATTTGGGAAACCACGGTAAACTACTTCCAGAATGGGGAGGTGGGACGAACCCTCCTCCACTCAGTTTTAACTCACGAGGCTAAGTGTTCCCCGTTCCAGTCCTCAAACCAGAATTAAAATTCTTGGCAGAGCCGGGTATCGAACCTGGGCCTCCACGGTGGCAGCCACTACGTAATGAGGTGGACATACAATGCTCAGTGAAATTACATCTAAAAATACTACAAAAATGAATGAAAACGACTTTAAAAGAAACTATTCCATCAAACTGAAATATGGCGACAGTTTGAGGATTCATAGAAGCAATCCTGTTTTATTAACTACTCAATTACCTACTCTCATTAAAATATACTTGAATTTAACAAGGAAATGGCAGTTAAAATGTCATTCTCAATCTTAGTGTTTCTTTGAACCATATTAATTAAAATCTCTAAAACCAACTTCCCGGATAGACAAAAAGAAAAAAACGATTGGCTGGAGTAATTTAATACAGCAATACTTTGGAATTAATTTAAATTATGTAGAACACTTTTCTCATTTAACTTAAAACAACTCGTTTACTCGTGTCAGTCGTAGGATTCTTTTTTCTAATCATTTACAAAACTAACTACATTTACTAGCCTATGAAGAGTATTTTAACATTTTTCATCGTATGAGAAAAAATATACGATGCATTAAAATTATGTAAAAGAATATCATATTGGTAAATATTGTCGTAAAATTGTCTAAAATGCATGAATCAAAAAATGGCAAAAATATAAAATAATGTTGAATTGAGCGTGTGTTTATTCCCCTTCGCTACTGCGTAGAAAGTATTTCTACGGCAATGGGCGTCGTATTACTGTAATTTGAAAAGGAAACATATGACATTTCAACAGCATCTGCCCTCTAGTCATCACTAAGAGAATTTATAAGGTAGAATTTACTTGGGATATCTACCCTTTTCTCGCCGGGAATTAGGTGCCATGAACGTGGTGGTTTCTTTGACGGCCGGATGCCTTTCCTGGAGCCGACTTCACAACATGAGCTACTGAGAGAAGAAATTAATGAACCTAAGTAAGGAGTTAGAAGGAAGCAGCCGTGGCCTATTGGAAGGGTCAGTTCCTTAATTTGTATAGAGTTGAAAATAGGAAAGCACGGAAAACCATTTCAGTCTGGCTGCGTGGTCGAAATATAATTGCTAAATAATATTGCGACCCTTGATTAGTATATAAATATAATTTACACCAATTAAAAATTCAGTACACGGGGCTGATTGACAAGCTACCCCAGCCCTTAAAATGAATCTCCAACTATTAATTACGGTACTGGTATTAAGTATTTTTTAATTTCATCTAATACATTAAGCTATTCAATGAAAATTGTTCACTTGGTTTATTAAAAATTAATTTTGTTCATTCATTAGTGTATGCAATGAAGATCGGGTAAAATATTAGAGCTTGCACTTAGGTTATATTAACGCTGTCAGTTTATCGAACACAATCTCATGGATGTCCATATTTGTGAAACTATTGAGGACATATCGTATTCCTTGTATAAAGCTCCTCCACATACAATAGTTGTCACCATATCCTGAACGCTAGGTCATACATAGAGTATGTGAATTTATAGTAATTGACACCCCTGGGACCGTCAAACAGAGCCACCTCCCCTCCAACAGTTTAATGACGAAATGTTGGAACTTGTGAACAGTATGGTATGTGTTGGCTGCAGAGTGGGGGAAGAGAAGGGAGTTTGCTAATGAGCTATCACTGGCCGAATTGGACTATGTCTTATCAAAGGGGCAGATCATGGTGGCCAGAAAAGTCTGTCCGATTTTATCAGTGTAATTAGCTGGCCCAATTTGACTGCGCCCGTTTCTGTCAAGGCCACCTGACTCATTAGGACGGATTAACTTCTGTGGTTTGTTGACAAGTGAAAGGGGGCAATAGCTCTCCATAAGGAAGAGACTTGAGGAAACTGGAGTAAGGCTCTAATTGCTTGTATTTGCTGTTGAGTGGTGTATCTTTCTGGCCGCAATAAAGTTAATTATTTCATTTAAAGGAACAATCTGTGTTGTGCTTCAACCCACCGTAATCCAGTTAACAAAAGTGCCACTAGGGGGGTGGCACGTAACAGTATGTTAGTCGCAGGTTTTCTTGTAATTGGAGGTAGGATTGAGAAGGAGGTGACCGTGTACTATACCAACTTTGGCTTGAGTAGGAGTGGAAAACACCAGGAAATCCCTTTTACTGCAGGATAGCTGAGGAGGGAATCGAACCCACCTCTACTCGGATATCCTTAAGAAGTTGAGTTTAACCTGTTCCAACTGTCAGGCAATAATAACACTTCTTGTTAGAGCCGGGAATTGAACCCAGGACCTTCTGGATACAAGGCCAAAAGACACGAATTAATTCATCCGCCTTAGTTCACAGGCAGTTATTGAAAGTCTGTATTCGAACATCGGCTACACGACAGTTCTGTACCTTAGGCAGTATTCCTTATTCTTTTATTCATGGGGCTCCTTGTTTGTCAAGTTCCTGTTTAGCGTCGGACTTCAAGATCTTTTGCTACCATGTGATTCCTTCATTCCCACCTGGATATCCCTGCTCCCTTCACAAAGCTGCAGGTCAATCTTATTAGGTCTTCTAGGATTTTCTCTCTTTCTTCACCCGGTAGTCCCAGTGTGGAGATCCTGATTCTTCCCAGCGCCTCACATTCAAAAAGTATGTGTTCTGCTGATTCTTCTGCTTCCTTGCATTTCCTACATATATTGTCTCTTATAACTCCAATTCTATGTAGGTGCTTTTTAAGATGGCAATGTCTTGTCAATAGTCCCACTACCCATCTTATGTTTCCTCTGCTAAGTTGTAGCAATTCTTTAGTGTGCTTCTTGTTTGGTCCTTTTATGAGTTCCTTTGCAAGTCTGCACACTGGAGTCTTTTTCCAGTTTTCCATTTGCTTCTTTTGTACCCATTTACCTATTACATGTCTGACTTGTCTGTAAGAGATCCCACATACAGGTTCTGGGCCTACAAATTATGTCTCTGCTCCTTTTCTGGCCAGTTCATCTGCCCTTGCATTACCTCCTATACCTGCATGCCCTGGTACCCAAATTATTTTAACTATGTTGTACTCTGAGAGCTTCAGGAGAAATGAGTGGCAGTACCATACCATTCTAGCCTGTCCCTCTGTGAAGTTACATAGAGATGGGAGGTCTAGTAATGTGTTCAAGGCCTCTGTCAGCGCAGTTTTCATAGCTCCAGTTATCGCTATACATGCCATTCTCTGAAGGCTATTTAATCTACTGCTGAAATTTCCTTGCTTTCTCCCACCAGATGATTGAAGCATAGGTTATCAGTGGTCTAATGATCATTGTGTATATGCGCATTACCATTGATGGCTTTAGACCCCATGTTGTCCCAACAGATCTCTTACACACATAGAGTAGGTTCTTGGCCCGGGTTATGTTCCTTTCTATATGTGGATTCCAGGTTAGCTTTTTATCTAGCACTACTCCAAGATGTAGTACCTGTTCTTCCATATAGATTTCTTGCCCAAAGAGCTTCAATGCTCTCTTTCCCTCTATTTTTTTTTCTTTCTTGTAAAAGGGACCAGAGTTATCTTATTCGGGTTAACAGAAAGTTGTTCTTCCCGATACCAGTTCTCTGCAAGGTTAATTGACCTCTGCATGAGGTCCTGTATGACACTCGTCACCTTACCTCGTACTAAAATCACTAGGTCGTCTGCATATCCTTCTGTATACAATTATACATACCCTGTTCGTTGAGCCTGTCTATGATTTTGTCTACTACAAGGTTCCACAGCAGAGGAGATAGCACCCCTCCCTGAGCACAGCCTCGAGTGGCCCTAACCGTTAGCCTCTCATCAAACAGGGTTGCTTTTATCCTTCTTCCGTCTAACATAGATTTGTTCCATTTTGCGACAGTTTTACTTACCTTACTCTCTTCTACTGCTTTGATCATAGAGTCATAGGTTATATTACTGAAGGCCCCTTCTATGTCTAGAAATGCCGCCAGTGCTATTTCTTTATATTCTAGGCTTTCCTCGAATTTGCAAACCAGTAGATGGAGTGATGCCTCAGTGGATCTGCCTGGTCTATATGCAAACTAATTTTCATGTATCATTGAGTTCAGTAGCACAGTTCTTTGGATGTATTTATCCATAATTTTCTCCATTGCTTTTGGCATGAAGGAATTTAAGCATAAAGGTCTGTAGGCTTTGGCTTGGGCATGATACGCCCTACCAGGCTTCGGTATAAATATCGCTTTTGCTTCATACCATGATTTTGGCACGTACCCTAGAGCTAAACTAGCTCTGAATAGGTTTGTCAAGGCCTCAACGAGTATCTCCCGTCCTTCCTGAAGGAGTATCGGAAGTATCTCATCTGGCCCCGGAGCCTTTATGGGTTGAAACGTGTCAATTGCCCACCTCACTTGATTGGGTTTTATCAGTCTCTTGGCACAGTTCCAATCTGGTCTTCAAGCTTTGGCCTCTGTTCAAATCTCTCCTTCCTCTGTCACCTCCTCAGTCTCAGGAAAATGGCACGCCATAAGTATTCCTAGCGTGTCCCTCCCCTCCCTGAGTAAATGTTCCATCAGGTCTTTCTAGTGTTCCTACTTGGTTTATATGAGTTGCTTTGAGATATTTCTGAAGCCTTGCTGCTTCAGTGTGTGTTTTCACTTTCTCACAGAACAGTTTCCAAGATTTTCTCTTTGATCTCCGTATCTCTAGGTCATACTCAGTGAGTTTCCTATGATATACATTCCACATACCATATCTAGACGATATTTTGTACAAAGTCCTAACCTCTTTTTTTAATTTTGGCTAGGTTGTTATAGATAGATAGATAGATTTTTATTAATTCCATTTGATCAAATACATGTATTCAATACATTTTTGATATAGCACACGTCAGAATTTACATCTATAAAATAAAAGAACTAACAGGTATATATTACTAATATTATAACTATTTATAACTTATAATAACAGATCTTAATAGATACAATCTTATTGCACAACTATTTACACCTCACTCTATTATCATAATATGAAAACTTAATTCTATAAATACAACAACATACAGCTAGGTATTAAAATGAAAATAGAAAAGTAAAATATAATTATAGATTTCATCGCTCCTATACACTAAGATATTCAACTACAGAGTAAAAGCAATGGGACTGCAGATAAGCTTTCAACATTCTATCAAAGGTTTTTATTTTTGGGGCCAGTTTTATATACTGGGGTAGTTTATTGTATAATTTAATTCCAGTGTGAAAAGTTCCTTTTTGATATATGCTTGTGTGTGTGTGTGAAATATGAATGTTTTGATTTTGACTTGTGTTATGCCTATGAACATCATTGTTTGTTTTAAGAAAAACATCTTTATTCATTAAATTCTTTAAAAAAACATAATACTTTCAAAGATATATATGCAGGGCAGTGGGAGAATGTTTAAATCTTTAAACAGAGGTCTACATGATTCTCTAGAGCAGTGGTTCCAAACCTTTGTCATCTGACGCCCCCTTTTCAGATACGGGAGTTCATTGCGCCCCCCTACAACCACCCCCTATCCACCCCCCCCCCCTCCACCCCTCCACTCTTCGCATCTCTAACCTCTTCGGTTGACACAGAGGATATAGACCTAACCTAATAACACTACAGTACAAAATGGAATAGGCCATTACATACTACTGTAACTTCATTTTAGCACAATACAAATAACACACTTTTACAACAAATCCTTAAATTAGTCAACAAATGTCAGTGAGAGGGTTGACACTGTTTTCTCTTGGTAAGATTCGGTATGTTTGGTTTGATATTTGACAGAGCACAGCGGAGATCACTTGCAACATCAAGACGACTGCACTACTTTGTTTCTATGACACTCGGCGTTGAAAATCCTGACTCACATAAATATGTCTTTGAAAATGTAAGTTCAAACTGTTCAAGGATTCAAAGAAATCACAAAGATATGCCAACGAGACGAAAAAATTGGCATAATTTTGCTCCTTACAACACAGCAAATTCCTTATTTCACCTCAAACCTCGTGGCTCCGCAGAGGTTTGTGCCGACAGTTGGCAATTACCAGTGCTTTTGAACGATTGACTTGGAGCGACAATCACCTGGAGAGATTCGAAAAATGTTTATTTTACAAAATTGTAATATTCGAGTTAAAAAACTTAATTCGGAAACCAACTCACGCCCCCCTTGACAAAGCCCCACGCCCCCCTAGGGGGGCGCGCCCCTCAGGTTGGGAACCCCTGCTCTAGAGTTTACATTTGCCATAATTCTAATCGCCCTCTTTTATATCCTAAACGTGCTCAGTACATCTGGCGACATACCCCCAAAATATGACCCCATATCTTAAGTATGAATGGAAATAAGCAAAATAAGTATTTCTTAATGTGTGCATGCTAGTGCAGGTTTTCAAAATACGTAACGCAAAGCACATTGAGTTCAGTTTAGTATTCAGATAGTGTATATGTTTATTCCATTTAAAGTCTTGTTGTATCCATAGTCCTAAAAACTTTGTTTCTGATTTATTTTCTATTTGATGACCATTTAATGTGATATTGGACTTCGCAGGATTCCTATTCTGTATAGTGTGGAAATTTAGACACGCTGTTTTTTTATAGTTTATTATTATCTTGTGACCATTTGGTTAACTCTCCTGTAACGGAGTCAGCAGACTGCTGTATGACCTGTTTAGTTTCACCTTTTATTACGAGTGTTGTATCGTCCGCAAACAAAATTTCCCTATGTGAATGAACGTTCTGTGTTGTATCATTGATGTATAGAAGAAAGAGTAGTGGGCACAAAACCGATCCCTGGGGTACTCCAAATTTAATAATTCCCTCATTGGACAATGTTTCATTAAGTAATTTGGTTCCATCATCCGTGTGTCTCAAACTTACTATTTGTTTACGCCTTGTTAAGTAAGACTCTATCCATTTATTGGCTAGACCTCTAATACCATATTGATTTAGTTTTGTAAGGAGGATTTTATGGTTAACAACATCAAATGCTTTCGATAAATCCAAGAATAGGCCAGTTACATGTTCTTTATTGTCAATTAATTTCAGTATACTATTACTACATTCGCAAATTGCTGTCTGTGTAGATTTTTCCGTTCTGAATCCATGTTGTGAGTTTGATAATATTTTAATTTTTCTATAAAACTTATCAGTCTCTTATACATGATTCTTTCCAAAATTTTTGCAATACCAGTTGGTAAGGTAATAGGACAATAGTTATCTAATTCATCTTTTGAACCGTTTTTGTGCACTGGAATTACTTTTGATAACTTCAAAATATCCGGGTAAATTCCTGAGAGAATTGAACTGTTTATTAAGTGCGTAAGTGGATTTATTATATTTTCTGCACATTTCTTTAAAATTGCATCATGGATGCCATCAATGCCAGCACAGAATGCATTTTTTAGCTCTTTTATAACTATTCTTACCTCTTCACTTGTGACATGATTTGTAAATAAAGAATCACTGCATATATTTATTTTATTATTAGAATTTAGTGTATTTACCTGTGATTTATTTAATAATTTTTGTGGAATTTCCAGGAAATAGTCATTAACAGTGTTTGCTATTTCCTCTGGATTATTAATCACTTTATTATTTCTGGTCAGTGTAATGTTCCTTTGTATTTTATCAGATTTTCCAGTTTCTTTCTTTATCACGGACCACATAGCCCTGTTTTTATGTTAGATGATTGGGAAATAATATTATCATTATGCATTTCCTTTGCTAGTCTTATTACCTTATTTACTATGCTAGTGTATTTTTTGTAGTATAAATTGAATTCAGGTGTTGTGTGGTATTGTTTATATAATTTGTGTAGAAACGTCTTTCTTTGACATGAATTTATAATCCCTGTTGTTATCCAATTGCTAGTTTTGTTATTTTGAACAGTTCTTCGTTTAAAGGGGAATGCTATTTCAAAATAGTGTTTTAGGGTACTGTTAAATGCATTAAATTTATCATTTACATTTTCTAGTTTATAAATTTCTGACCATGTTTCCTTATTTAATAAGTCATTGAAATATGTAACATTTGATTCAGTGAATGACCTGCACTTTGATTTTACTCCATTATCATTATTATTGATTGTTTCGGGTACTTCAAAACTCAGTATTTGTCCATGGTGGTCACTAAAACCCGGACAATAGACTTCTATTGAATGGTGATATGTATCTGTATTTATAAAAATTTGATCAGGAGTGGTTTTACTAAATTTTGTTATTCTTGTTGGGGTATTTACTGTCGGTTTCAGCCCATAGGAAATTAGTAACTGTGTAAATAATTCACAATTTCTATCACATTTTAAGAAATCCACATTTACATCCCCACAAATTATTATATCGAAATTTACTTTGCTCATGTTATTGAGTAACAATTCTAATTTATCTATAAATAAAGGAGACTTTCCTGACGGAGAACGGTATACGCATACAATTATTAACTTAAACTGCTGTATTTTTATGGCAGAGAATTCAAAATCCTGTTCCATAATTAGATAATCATAAGCTGTTATCTGCTCATGATCTAAATTATTTCTTAAGAAGATACAAGTACCACCATGGCTAATAATAGATCTAGAGTATTTACTAGCTAGTATAAATCCTGGGAATTGAATTAATTCGAGTTGTTCCTCTTTCAGCCAATGTTCTGAAATACATAGTTCTAAGATGTCTTTCAGTTCATTTTTAATCATTAGATTTATGTAATCAATTTTATTATAAAGGGATTGAACATTCCGGTGGTAAATTTTAAATTTGTTACTTTTGCAAGCTTGTGTTGGTGATTTATTTACATTATTATTATCATAATTGTTATTATTATTGTTGCTAGACAAATCCGAAATACCATTGTTGCACTCCGTTAAATTTGACTTCAAAGGATCTGAATGCCAAACCTCATGTTTGGCTTCTTTTACCAGTTTCCCTGCTTCCACTCTAAATATATTACTGTTGAAATATTCTTACCATTTGAATTTACAGTTTTGCAGATTTCATCACTAAGATACTCTTTTCCTAACCTATTTAAGTGTAGGCCATGCCGAGTATGGAACTTCCTGTCTAATTTACTTACATCTACAATTTGGACATTTGGAAAACTCTTACAAATTTTATGAATTTTTCCATTTGTAGCCTCTATTTCTACATTTACACATGATTTGGGAATTAAATCGTATCTCTGCGGAATATTTACATTAATGACATTTGTGTTATGCATGGATGGCAATGTAACCTTTAAATCTTTGATTACCTTTTTACTCCCGTTTCTATAGACGTCGTTTGCTCCAGCGATGATTACTGCATAGTCATTTGCAGTAAGGGACGCACACTCTCCTACCATCCCGTTCGTGACCGCTGCAATTTGAGCTCCTGGCTTTACTGTCGAAGTGACCTCCATTTCTCCGCTTCTCTTCAATACGCTTGCTGCTACATCTCGCTCGTGACTATCCGCAAATATCCGCATCTTCCTGGATTTTCTCTTTATCACTTTCTTCTTTTCTTCTTGAGGAAAGTCATCATTTTCTTCGACGAGCGCTCCAAATGAATTTGAGACGGGAATTTCAGCTACATGTACTCCATTGATAGGCCTTGGCTTATTCAATCTTACCTTACCAGCAACCACTGTCGACGAAGTTTCCTTGCTTTCCTCTCTGTTTCCTTTCAATTTATTCAACTCTTCCTTTAACTTAGCAATATCTTCCTTTAGCAGCTTTATAATTTCATCTTTTAAGGACAGTTCGTTTCTCAGGTTATGACATTCGAATGACGGTAGCACTAGGCCTACATTACGACAATCGGTTTCACGTTTCTCCTCATTCAATTTTACCTGAGATCTTGTGATGATTTTATTTGCATTTTTTACTTTTATTTTGCATGACGAGCATAAATCCGTAACGGTTACACTACCTGACGAGACACTAACACTGTTTACTGTCGTCATACTAGAGATCTAAGTTAGCCTAGATGTTTACACCAAATTACGCTAAATTTATTTTAATTATTACTACCTAAATGAATTAATCTAATTACCTACCAATGAAGAAGAATGTGAAATACGTATATCTTCCAATCGGGTGAAATCTCGTAAAAGCACCACTGCTGTACTTGGTTCAAACAGTGATTGAAGAAGTCACCGAATCTTTGGATACACGTTCCCACAACTTAGTTTAAGTTTATTAAATTATCAATAAGAATTTCTAAATACTATCAATATTCCGTATTTCACCTGACCTACGGAAAGTAAATTTATAGATTTTAAACCTCTGTTATAATATTTTACCACTTTTATCAAATATTCACACTAGCTGCTATTTCACTATTTCACTTCACTTTCACTGTGACGCCACCTGACGTTTTTGGTGTTCTTCTTTTCTCTGAGGGGCAGTTGTCATGGTATGAGTCTCTGATGGCATCCTCTAAAAGTTCCACTGCCTCATCTAATTCTCTCTGTCCCCTCACATCAGTTCAGATCTTCTGCACAGCTAGCCCCAGAATTTCTCTGTATCCATCCCTGTTAGTTTTATACTCCTTTGTCTCGCATCTATTGCAAATTGGATATGCTGGTGGTCTGCCAATGATGGTTCCTCCAGCACCTTCCAATCTTTAATAAAATTTGCAATATGTGTAGTGCTCATTGTAATGTCTATTATCTCCCTTATATTCTTATTTATGAGTGTAAGCTTATTTCCTAGGTTTAGTATCATGATCTCAGTTCTCATAATAAACTCTAGTAAAGACTCACCTCTTGCGTTGCAGTTTTTGCTGCCCCCATGCCGTGTGGTGTGAATTTGCATCCGCTCCCAGGACTAGATGTTCACCTTTCCTCCTTGCGTTGCAAATTAGGTTCTCAACTTCTTCTGTTGGTGGCAGATTAGTTGAGTCATATGGGAAGTACGCAGAGCCTATAATTATTTCTCTAGTTCCTTCCCAATTTCCAAGTTTTATTTTGGCCACGGTCAAAACCCGAGAATAGTGTTCCTGCAACAGAAGACATTGTAGTTCTCTCCTCACAAGAAGACATGTTCTGGGTATTTCCGATGTAGTATCGTACATTAGCTTGCCTCCAGATTCTGCCAGTCCTGCTACTCTGCCCTTGACTACCCATGGCTCCTTAATAAGAGCCACGTCAATAGCCCCGGACTTGAACCTTCTGAAGAAATTGGCCACAGCTACTTTTTTTATGTTGAAGGTTGGCCTCAAGTACTTTCAGTACCATCCTTGCTAGCATTAGATTTCGTTTTTCCCTTGATGACCTGAAGCCTGATTTGCTCAAGTCCAAGTTTAGCCTTCAGACTTTTCTTCTTGAGCTCGTCAAAGTCTCGTTCACCAAGAGCCATAACCACTGTCCTTCCTGATTCATCAGTTGTTGATGCATTCAGCACTCTCCAATCTTTCGTCAGAAGTTTGGTGTCATGCTGATGTATTCTGACAAGATCATCTTCCACTTTCATTTGTCAAAAGGAGGTGGGAACTTGGTGATGACCTTAATGATGTTCAGCACCTTCTTGGCATCCTCCACCTCTAAATTCTCTCCTTTCCAAGGGTTATAGTTGGATACTGTCTGTTCCAGCCAAGTTTTAGTTTCTGTATTAGCACAGATCAGTACCATTGCTCCATTTTCCAGCCTTGGTGACTCGAGGAAGCCTGGCTGACAACCGTCTGACAGCGGCTTCATCTGTGCTATCAAGGCAGATGACAGTTCCGTCATATCCTCCTCCTTGAGTTTCCCATCTGGAAAGGTCTTAGGTATTATTGCAACCTTGGATGAGGTCAGTCATTCCGAAAAGAACATGACTGTTTCCTCCTTCTGTTTCTTGGAGAGTGGTTTAACAGCCGAACTTGATGGCGTGCTATCCTCCGACCTTGGCCTTTTGGGCGTTGTCGGTAGCATAGCATTTCACCGATCTCTGTTCATAGGCTTCTTCTCCACCCAAGTTCCAGTCGCTATCTTGGCTTCTTTCCTCGCTTTCTTCCTTTCTTTGTAGTATGCACTCGTGCAAGGTTTATTTTCTGTATGCATCCTGTTGAATTTTGATGCAGATATCTTCAGGTTTTTCTCGATGGAATCTCCTGTGTTACTTGGTCCTGCAGTCTGCTCTTCCGTAGCTTCAGTTACCATTTCCATTTCTTCTTTGGATTTAGAGACAGCCTGTCCTTCTGGGACTTCTGTCTCCATTTTTTCATCTCC
The DNA here is from genome assembly GCA_946902985.2 of Meconema thalassinum. NCBI lineage: Eukaryota > Metazoa > Arthropoda > Insecta > Orthoptera > Tettigoniidae > Meconema > Meconema thalassinum. Next base: position 367,925,401 of record OX336389.2, on the reverse strand, counting down.
GGTCTGGACATGGATCTGCTCTACTGGGGCTTCCTTTGCTTTCTTTGATGTAGGGTTTGAAGATGGTTCTTTCTGTTTATCCATGCCTCGAATTATAGTAGGGTTTTTGCCCCTTCTAGGGTCATGAGCGACGTTCTCACAATCCATGATGAGGCATACAGCCAGACATTGTCCTCCCGCAAATCAGTCTCTCCGTAGCAGCAACCACGGCCCTCAGTCGTCCATCCAGCAATCCGCCCCTGGCCCAAACCAACAAGACAGGTTTGTACCACCTTCAGTTGGCCTTCTCACGTGGTAGCCACTTGGCATAACCATGAATGAGTTCACAGCCATGGCTTCCCCCCTATATTGGGTTCGCCCCATTCCCAACCCGCAGCTCGTCCAGGCTACGTAGGACAAAGTGATATGTTGGTTCCCGCACGTCGCAGTGAGCCTTCACCTCAATCACCAGCACCCACTTCACCCGAACCACTGTTTCACCCATGCGGAGGGAAAATGGATGCCTCTCTATCAGATGTGGTTGAGGCCTCCGCTTCCAAGCCTTGGCTTGGGCTAGTGACCGTGGGGGTATTATTACTCCCCCCTCCCACAGGGGGTGGGTTGTGTTTTAGCTTCCTCCTTCTTGTATAATGCCCGGTTACCATACATGGCTCCCACACATTATCTCAAGAAAGGAGCGACTAGTCCCCTCACCACATAGCGGATCTTCACCTGTATCGTGCAACCTAGGTTAACCCGATCCAACTGTAGAAACACCAAGAGGGGGTAGGCAGTGTTACAGAAGGTTATCATAGATGCTATGCATCACCAATTCTTTGGGAGAGTTTTAATATGGTCAACGAAGGCCGATACTAATGCAAAGTGAAGATAGGTTTGTAGCCATTTTTCAATTTTAGCCTTATTAACAATTAATATTGTAGTTTTCAATAACCCATAACAATATACAGGGTGTTTCTAAATTCCCACTACAGACTTTGAGGGCTTGTATTGGGGACCAAGACGTTTAAGTTTAGCAGAGGAACTTGCGTCAGGAATACTGTCTGAGTTTTTAGACGATTTGCCACTGCATGTTATCAAAACATGTGGTTTCAGCACAATGGAGCACCACCTCATTTTTCACTTGCGGTCCGAGATCATCTTCACCACAGATTTGGGCAACAGTGGATAGGTCGTGGTGGCCCGATTGCTTAGCCTACACGTTCAGCCTACTTGACACCGCTAGACTACTACCTGTGGGGTCTTACAAAAACCCTGATTTATGAGACCCCTGTGAGATCCGAGGTAGACCTACTGGTGCGGGTTGGGTTATGGCTGCGGCGGATGTTGTAGGACCAGGGATTGGTGATGGTGTGTACAGAACATGGTATGGAGGTACCGTGTTTGTGTTGATGTATGTGGCCGTCACATCGAGCTCCACCTGAACTTGGGCCCAGACGACAAGCAGCAGGAGTCGGACAGAGCACCAAAAATGCAGGAGCTGTGAACATGTGCTGTTGGTTTTTTTTTTGTGGGTAGTGGAGGACGGTACGTTTCCGGACACAACTTCCTATGGTAAACTTAACCGCCTTGGTCCCCACTAAAAGCCCTCAAAGTCTGTAATGGGAATTTATAAACACCCTTAAAAGAAATCTTAATCACATTTATTTCAGGTTATTTTTCACATATTCCAGTAATTGGAATGACTTTTGCGTTGACCGAATGAAAGTTTCAATATTAATTACTAACGTAAAGGTTTAGAATAAAATGTACAGTCTATGTGAATTTCGAGCACAAAGCCTTATTGGCACATCCATAACTTTCCCCACTTTCCAGCAGCATTCAAGGTAATTGAACAACATATTTGGTAGAGATCTCGCCAAGGAGATATATTCAAAATACATAAATAAAGGTGCAGAATGTGGTTTGTTATCTTGAACTACAGTATATTATGAGTTTACAACAGAACTCGTATTTGTGCCGTCGGTACAGTAATAGACCCCCCAAGGCCCACAACTTGTGGGACGTGGATCGGCGACCACGGGACCCCTGCTGAGGCCGGCATTGCTTCCACTTACTTTTGTCGGGCTCCTTCCAGTTATCTTTCCTGTCGTTCTCCCTTGGTCACCACTTGTTCTCTTCCGACCCTGACGGCGGTAGGGTATCCGAGGCCTAGGGAGTCTTTCAATTTCCTACCTTAATTGACTCTTGTCTACCTTTGGGCGTGGGGAACCTATCGTACAAATAGCCTAAATATGATCGTATGTGAGTTGAGGCCTTGGATGGAGGTACTTGATTCACGCCCCGACCCAGATCACTGGAACCAGGAAATGAAGAAGAAGAGTATAGTAGTAGGCTATACTTTGGTTCAAACAAAGAAACTGGAAATATAAAAAGCTAACCAGCAGAGATAGTCTTCCTCTTTGAGATACTATAGTGTAAAGGCAGCCTAAATTAGCTTCTGCTTGTTTGAATTTGTCTGATAACCTGTGTTAGTGCGGTGTCTGTAGTAGTAGTGTGTGTATTTGTAGGATTAGGAAGGAGATGGCCGCGGCCTTCAGTTAGGAACATTTGCCTGAAGTAGAACCATGGAAAAACACTTCCAGGATGGCTGAGGTGGGAATCGAACCCACCTCTTCTCAGTTCTGCCTCACAAGGCCGAGTGTATCCCGTTCCAGCCCTCACACCAGAATCAAATTTCTTATTAGAGTAGGAAATCGAACTAAGCGCCTTTGGAAAGGAAGCTTGTAGTTTTACGTGAACGTTAATCTCGCGATCATGAGCCACAAGACCTCCTTTTTACGTGGAATCCGAACCAAAGGGCATGGCATTTCACTTCGAAAGTCTCACATGCATTGACTGGGAATCGAACCCGGTCCGCATTGGTCAGAGGCAAAGAGCTGGACAGCTGCGCCACCACGCCCCTCTACACCTTGGGACAGGAGAATCAATAGCTTACAGTTTTAGCAGTGTGATAAGTTACAGTTAAATGCACAGTTTGTTCATATAGTTGCATCACAGTCATCAGTCTTGTGTACTTTCTCTGTCTGAAGTCAATCTGACAACTTGTTTTTGACAGCATCTGAAATAGAATATTTTTAGCCTATTTTCAATTTTGAAAAAATAGGCTTATGAGATCACCTTTTGTCCGTGTGTGTGTGTGTGTGTGTGTCCCTAATAACTTCTAAACGGCTGGAGCGATTTCAATGAAACTCTGCAAGTTCATAGCACTATTCCGGACGACCCCGACCGTGCCCTTCAAATTTTGTTACGTCTCACCAATCCAACATGGCGGCTGTGCGAAATATTTCACCAGCATTCAATATCTCCGAAACTATTCCCGATATCACCCTGGATTTTTTTACGGTGATAAAGGGAACTACTAGAAGTTCACTTATGTGACTTTTGAAAAACTGGTAACTACAAAACCAACATGGCGGCCACGCGAATTTGTGACATTTAAATTGATGTTTCTCGCGATTTAACCAACCAAACGCAATAAAACTTGGTACAGTATATGTTTATGCACATTGTAATGCACCGACATCTAACTTCGTTCAATTGTTTACATAACCACAAAATGGCGGATGTGCAAAATATTTCACCGGCATTCCATATCTCTGAAACTATTAGCGGTATCACCCTGAAATTTTGTACGGAGATAAAGGGCACTACTGGAAGTTCATCTATAAGACTTTCAAAAACTGGTTAACTATTAAACGAACATAGCGGCAAGAGAATTTGAAAATTTTAAATAGACCTTTCTCGCGATTTAATGTTCCAAACGCAATGAAATCTGGTACAGGAAATGTTTACACACAATGTAATGCACTGGTATCTAATCTAGTTCAATTGTTTACATAATCTCAAGATGCCGACTTTGCGAATTTTAAAATTAATTTTTTATTTCTTGTGTCGTAATCATGCGATCGAAGTGAAAGTTTGAATAATGAACCTATGCAATAATTTTCCTTTAATGGTACATGACTCTATGGCCTATACATTTAACAATCCAACATGGCGACCATCCGAAATATTTAGACGGCTCTGAATATCTACGAATCTATTATAGCAATCAAACTGAATTTTTAATGTTCATGGGGGCTATGAACTTAAGTTCACCTATAGGACTTTAAATAACTTGGTGATCACAAATCCAACATGGCGGCAACGCGAAGTATAAATATTCACATGGACGTTTCTCGCAATTTAACCATCCGAGTGCAGTGAAACTTGGTACAGTAAATCCTTATACGAATGTTAATCCACTGGCATCTAATTTATTTCAATTGTTTCCATAATCACAAGATGGCAGCTGTGCGAAATTTTAAAATCTCCATGTTACTTCTTGTGTCTTAATCATGCGATTGAAGTTTGAATGCTACACGTACACAATAATCTTCATGTAACAGTACATAACTCTAGGACCTTATATAAAATCCAACATGGCGACCATCCGAAATATTTAGTCGGTTCTCAATATCTACGAATCTATTACAGCAATCAAACTGAAATTTTGTATGTAGAAAGAGGCAATTAACATAAGTAGGATATATGAAAATAGGCTGTATAGTTCTTCACGGAACTACTTGTTTTCTTTTCCTTTCTTGCAGGCCTGACTTTTATTAGTTTTATTGTCTTCTATTTAAATATGTGTTTTCATGCCATTCAGTCCAGTAGTTTTAATGCCAATCCACAATGAATGACCAACAGACCAACAGACAAAAATTAAACTAAGGGTAGGCCTATATTTGGTGATTACATAAACACAAAATTATACCTGAAAATCCAAAATGTTCCGACAGAGAACTTACTTTATTTCTAGAGATATTTATCACTTGCCTTACTCTTCAATACTTCATTATAATTATTACTTCATGAAAGTCTGTTCCTCAGCACTCCATATTTAAGCTAAATACTGTATATAAGTTAAATGTTTTGTTGCAGCTTGTCAATGATGTACGCCAAGGCAAATATTCCTGGCATATGGACACCAGCAACCACTTTAGAAAAAGCAGAAGCCTTAATTCACCTTTTCCCAGAGTTCACTGAGAAGTATGTGGAAGCAGAACCTGCTGCTCTACCTCCTCATATAGTACTGGCTTTCAGAGGAGCTGCCATCGACGAGATTGCTGAATTACTTGCTGAACATGAACAAGTAATACTCAAGACAGGAATCTATGAGGTCAACTTTCCGGACAGCATTCGCCTGATAGGAAGAACTCTGAATGAATATCACAATTTGCCAGTTAAATCAGGGTGAGATGATGAGTCAATTTGATACTGTACATGTTCAAAATGCACCATACGGTAGTATCATGGCTTTAGTCTGCCAGCACAATGGTGACGAGAAGTCCATGACTATGGTCATTAGATTTTTCTTGATTACCCCCAGAAAGCTCTGCGCCAACTTTCTTACACCACCACATCCGTCTCAACCAAGATCCCTCCATATCAGAGGGATGACGCATGGCCACCTACATCCACTTCATGAGAGGCTCTCTGACATGTCTATCAAACGCTTTATCCCTGGCCAACACTGCACACCCAAATTCTACATGCTTCCCAAGGTCCACAAAGACTCAATCTCAGGTGTTTCATTGATCCAGGCAAGGTTCCTTCACAGAACACAACGTCTGCCTTGGTTAACCAACAACTCCAATGCCTGCACCCTTGACTCCTACATTCATAAAACAAACCATTTCCTGGAACATGTAACCACAATCCTCTTACTGCCTCCTGGTATCTATTGGTATCACCTCTCTATACACCAACATTCCGTGCACTGTGAAAATTGCCACCATCAAAACCTTCCTCGATAGGTTTTCAATTGGCACCCTTCCTCGCACATCTATCTTTGCATGATGTACCCGGAATCAACATGGTAAGTTCGTATTTATTTACGTGTGGAGTTAAGACTCGGCGCACGTGTACCAGCTGGTCGGCAGTGACGTCAAGATCGAGTTGTTTCGAGTGTATAGGAGAAATTGTTCGACTGTCGACTTACCCCTCTCTTGCCTGTAGGGGAGGTTTGTCATGTGACAGGCGAAGGCCGCAACCTTGTCCACATCGGGGGAGAAGACAAGAGAGACGCTTCTTGTCATTCAAGTATTACGAGTCGCACAGCGCAAGTTCACTTAGCATCGCGAGTGAAGTTACGTGTTCATAAAGACGTGTGTTTTCCTGCAGTGCCATGCAGAAGGCCGCGGTTCGACCGGGATTATATTATCAGTCAAACGAAGTTCACGGTCTACGGCATGGTAAGGACTCATACAGTTCACATATTAAATGTACACCACGCGTTTTCGTGCATTCATGAAAAAGGCATTTCACGGGAGGAAATAGTAACAGAATGCGGATAGGCTCTTTCCTTTCGCCATGTGTCACGAGGTAATTCTACATTGATTGATTTCAAAGTGAGAATAGACTTGTACAGATCTAGTTCAATGAACTGTGAGGAGAAGGCTTATAGACTGACATCTCGAGGAAATACACACATCAAAAAAAGTTTTGCATCACCTCGGTTCCAAGAGTTCCGGAACCTTTAAATACAAAGGGAATAGAGATCAACACAAACAACATTTCAGCTCGTTTTATTGCTCATGAGACCCACACATTGCATGTTGTACCATCATACAGCTAGACTTTCAGCATTTGTGGTCCAGATTGCAGTACACACCACTACCTCTAATACCCAGTAGCACGTCCTCTTGCATTGATGCATGCCTGTATTCGTCGTAGCATACTATCCACAAGTTCATCAAGACACTGTTGGTCCAAATTGTCCCACTCCTCAACGACAATTCGGCGTAAATCTCTCAGAGTGGTTGGTGGGTCAAGACGTCCATAAACAGCCCTTTTCAACATATCCCAGGCATGTTCGATAGGGTTCATGTCTGGCGAACATGCTGGCCACTGTAGTCGAGCGATGTCGTTATCTTGAAGGAACGCATTCACAAGATGTGCACGATGAGGTCGAGAATTGTCGTCCATGAAGACAAATGCCTCTCCAATATTCTGCCGATATGGTTGCACTATGGGTCGGAGGATGTCATTCAGGTATCGTAAAGCCGTTTCGGAGCCTTCCATGACCACCAGTGGCGTACGTCGGCCCCACATTATGCCACCCCAAAACATCAGGGAACCACCACCTTGCTGCACTCGCTGGACAGTGTGTCTAAGACGTTCAGCCTGACCAGGGTGCCTCCAAACACGTCTCCGACGATTGTCTGGTTGAAGGCATATGCGACACTCATCGGTGAAGAGAACGTGATGCCAATTCCGTGGGGTCCATTCAGCATGTTGTTGGGCCCATCTGTACCGCGCTGCATGGTGTCGGGGTTGCAAAGCTGGACCTCGCCATGGACGTCGGGAGTGAAGTTGCGCATCATGCAGCCTATTGCGCACAGTTTGAGTTGAAACACGACGTCCTGTGGCTGAACGAAACGCATTATTCAACATGGTGGCATTGCTGTCAGGGTTCCTCCGAGCGGCAATCCGTAAGTAGCGGTCATCCACTACAGTAGTAGCCCTTGGGCGGCCTGAGCGAGGCCTGTCATCGACAGTTCCTGTATCTCTGTACCTCCTCCATGTCCGAACAACATCGCTTTGGTTCACTCTGAGACGCCTGGAAACTTCCCTTGTTGAGAGCCCTTCTTGACACAACGTAACAATGCGGACGCGATCGAACTGCGGTATTGACCTTCTAGGCATGGTAGAACTACAGACAACATGAGCAGCGTACCTTCGTCCTGGTGGAATGACTGGAACTGATCGGCTGTCGTACCCCCTCCGTCTAATAGGCCCTGCTCATGCATGGTTGTTTACATCTTTGAGCAGTTTTAGTGACATCTATGAACAGTCAAAGGGACTGTATCTTGGATACAATATACACAGTCAACGTCTATATGCCGGAGATCTGGGAACCGAGGTGATGCAAAACTTTTTTTGATGTGTGTATTTACGTGTGCGTGAATAAAACTGGGCCTCGGCTCAAGGGCAAGCAATCGCCGATACAAGACTCCGCGCATAGCGATGTTATAGTATGATTCACAAGTCGGTCATATAATTCTGAACTTTTGTGAGCACGTCAGTGGCGTACCGTAAGTCGATGAACTGATGACTTTGGGGGGCAACCTTTGAATTGATGACGTTCGCCGAAATAACTGCCAATATGCATTTTTTCTTCATCGTGAGAACGAGGGACAGTCATGAAACCACAGACATCGTAATCAACGCCATGGAGCACTATATCCAGTAAGGAAGTCTTGAGATGAAGGAAGCTGCCATTTGGGATCACACTGTACTCAACATGACGACGATGGATCGAATTGACGGGATTTTCAACCGACGATCCTCTGAAATAAACGGACATCGCGGGACCTAATTCAAATACGATTTGGTTGGTATTGGAGCAGACGTCGAAAGGTGGATCTTCTAATGTAAGTCATGCACACTCTCCATGTATTTATGAATTGCTAACCTGATCTGACATCCAATTTCTCATCATATCATCTTAATGATTTTGCACACTTCCTGATTTTTCAAAGTGGCCATGTTGAAGTTCTGAAAAGTTATTTAAATAACTAAACGAAATTTCTCACGTTTAACGGAGTGGATTTCCACGTTTCTATATTATTATTTTTTTCTTTGCCCAACTTTAGTAAGTCTTTGGGTTCATTTAAATGGATTCAGCATAGGGATTACTGTCATTTGATAAAAAGTAAAATTTATTAATGTAATGCTCTCTGAGTTGAGCCGTTTTCTGTATGCTTACCGTTTCTGAGCTACAATCATAGAATGGTTCTAATGAAATTTGAGAATGATCCTGGTTGAATTGTTTGGTTTCAGAATAATTCTTGCTCATTGTTGAAAGTAATAGCAGGTCTTTGGCGCACAATTAAATGTCATTTGCTGGCGAAAATTTTGCATATTTAAATGCGTTAGATCCTTCCTAGATTATCCTAGTGAAGCTATTAACGTATCATTGAGATCGTTAATATTTGCCCAGTGACTACGAATGGATTATGATTATACTAGGCAAGCACGTATTATTAAAAATGTAATTATATGTTGATGTGGTTATGAAATTTGTTATTAGATGAAATTTCCAAACATGTGATAGTATGACGAGTTGTTATGGAATTATGTGGTGTTATAGAAGTTTACAAGAGCGGAGTCTCATAGTATTGATGAATAATTTGAATCACATTAATGACCAATTTGGGTTATTATTATAATTATTATTATTATCTGGTTATGGTGAACCAGTAGTGCACGACATAATGTCGTGACATTGCAATTTTGTGCATGGTTCATTCATGTAATAATATATTATACATTTGAATGGGATTCAACCGAGACCTATTTATTTGACTGCATCATTCCCAGGTGTGCTGGCCGAATCACCTTATTGAAGCGAGTTGTCACGATCATCCACTGCTACGATAGTTGTTTTCAGTCCGTGGAACTTTCGTTTTTGTTATGGTTCAATGAATCCTTTAGAGGTCCATGATTTTTACTGAGTTTCGGCAGGACTCGAACATAGTGCTGTTCTTATGAGGAATACGCTCAATTTATTTATGAGATATGCTCCTGATTTTGATAAAACATCTGTCTGAATATCAGGTGAATTTGGGAGTTTTCTTGGAGCTTCACTCAGTGTAGATTGTCAATAAGCTATTATATAAACTTTCCCATTTATTCCATCGAATATGCAATTAATGATGTTCGATTGAAAATCGCAATACCCATTCCAATGATGTCTTATACTAATTTGTACATTCGTATTTCAGAAAGTGACATTTTTTGCTGTGTTCATTAGCTTTGTTACTGGGGAGGAAGACTGTATAGTTAGTTGTAAATAGATCTCCAGAGCTGAAAGAAAAAGTGAAAGTGTTTTTTTTTTGTGTGTGTGTGAATTACAGTGCAGCTCTTCCTCGAACTCTGAAACTTTCTTTATTTTTAATAAGTACTCCTCAGTGTCAGATAGGAAAGATCAAATGGTAGGATTTTCAGATCCCAGATCCCGCCGTAACCCGCTTTGCTTACAAGAACCACCTGAGCAGAGCCTTCACTGCCTGAGGCTACCCTGCAAAACTGGTTAAATGTCAAGTAGCCCAACCATAATTTCTTCCATACACACCCTGACCCTGTACCATTCATAACCAGCTGCCATCCATCCTTCAAGAAAATCAATAGTACCAGTCAAGTCTTCCATCTCCCATCTGCTTCACCCCTGTACCCAGGACCTCATTCATATTCAGATGCCCATCCAAGCATAGCAACTTGCTATGAACCCTGTCATTCTTCCCCCTCCCCAGGTTCTTTTCTGAATGAACACAAATGTTGCACACACCCAACACCACTCCCAATAGAAAGTACCTTTCATTTGAATAAACGCACGCAAACCAATGTGCACGTGATGGTTTTCCAAAAGTATACACCAGCATGTGCTGGCTCTATGTCATAGCATAAGATACCGTTCAAAAGGCCGTTGTCCGTCTCATTGCGTAGTGGCTAGCACTCTTGGCTGTCACCGCGGAGGCCCGGGTTCGATTACCGGCTCTGCCAAGAAATTAATTCTGGTCTGAGGGCTGGAACGAGGTACACTCAGCCTTGTGAGGCAAAGCTGAGCAGAGGCGGGTTTAATTCCCACCTCAGCCATCCTGGAAGTGGCTTTTCGTTGTTTCCCACTTCTACTCCAGGTGAATGCCGGGATTGTTCCTAAATTAAGACCACAGTTGCCTCCTTCCCAATCCTCATCTGAATTACAAATACACACACTAATACAGCCATCGCAATAACACAGGTATTCAGACAAATTCTACATACACCCAAGTACATGGGGCTACATGACCATGATATCGCAAAGACACTAAATGAAACAACAACAACAACAAAAGAAGGCTGTTGGCTTTGTTTAGTATATTAGTTTACGGCTGAGTTGTGCCAATATTCGAATGTCTCAATGCTTAAATTTCACCCAGTAGTTTGCATCTGTAGGTACTTGTGACAAGACCAAAGTAGATTGTTTATATTTCAATCCCTGGGTTAGATTCCCGGCTCCGTCAGGGATTTTAGAAACTGACGCGAGGGCTGGAACGGGGTGCACTCAGCGTCGTGAGGACAATGGAGTAGATGTCTGACAGTGAGGCAGCGCCCCGTTCACGAAAACCCAGATTAACTGCCGAGGGGACACGACGTGCTGACCACGCATCACCCCGATATCTGCAGACCAAATGGCTGGGCAATGGTCGCTTTATGGGCCTAGGCCCTTGATTGGCTGTAGTACCACGGGATTTGTTTTAGTGCAATGTGACAAGCAGAAGTTAGGCAACTCAGCTCAGTGGCCATTTTAGTTATTTTGTCACTAAATATTTTTAAGTTCTTACTTCTTGCTTGTTAAAAAAGAATGATTTAGCTACTTTTTAAATCTTTCTCAAATCTAGGACATTTGCAATGAACTCTGTTATTTTGCATTACCGGTAGTTAGATTGCTAAGTGCAAGTGTTTATGAATACTGTAATTTCCAATCGAATAATTCCTCAATTTCAAATGTCCTTTTAGTTTATATTTTATTAACCCTCGGATACTCGCGCGGGCTACAGGTGTAGCCCAATCATTTATTTTGTTGTAGTACAAAGTGTATTCGTTGCTAGGAATATTGATACTCTCTATAGCTGCCTGTCAATGTTGCAATTAACTGGCGAGTGTGTTTCCGGCTTGACTAGCCGCGCCATACAGGCGCTAGACGGATTAGAAGTGGCCTGGGCTACACCTGTAGCCTGCGTGAGCTTCGCTGTTTCAGAATTGAGCGTGCAAAGGAAACGTTGTCTCACAGGAGGTGGCCATGGAGATGACTTTCAAATCAGTCAGTGTTTAGATGAAAGTAGTGATAGGTTGAGTGTAGCTGAAATAAAGTAGGCTGTTGCTTCTTGTGTGAACGAGGAAGGGATAAATCAACAAGGAATATGCCTAGATGCGCTAAGTGCAATAAAAATCTTCTCGGATCATTGTGTCCATTTGCAATGAATGCTTGGGTGACAAATTTTTGTGAGCATGCTTATGTATTTCCTTGGCTATAGATTGTAGCCAAAAAGGGCAAAAATAAAATTCAAGAATTCGAGAAAAAAATAAATGAAAATGCTGAAATTGATCATAATAAGAGCTGATTTTCTAAGGGAATTATCTAACCTAGTACCCTATTTTTGTTAAATTCCAATCCAAATATAGCCTATACTAATGTAAGTATTTAGGTTTACATAAAAATAATTTAACAGTTCTAGTTCCATTAGTTTTATTTCTGTTGCAGTTTTACTGAAGATGTACGATGAAATTGAATTTTCTTCTTAGGTTTGTATTTTCTCTCCATATGAAAATAACAGCCCACATATAAACCTCAGATTTAGCTTAGAATACTTCTATATACTACTATTTAACATATTATTAAAACTGAACACCAAAAATAAAGCGTGCAAGTCCATTAGATCGATTAATTGTTTGGGCTACATACACACATCAAAAAAAGTTTTGCATCACCTCGGTTCCCAGATCTCCGGCATATAGACGTTGACTGTGTATATTGTATCAAAGATACAGTCCCTTTGACTGTTCATAGATGTCACTAAAACTGCTCAAAGATGTAAACAACCATGCATGAGCAGGGCCTATTAGACGGAGGGGGTACGACAGCCGATCAGTTCCAGTCATTCCACCAGGACGAAGGTACGCTGCTCATGTTGTCTGTAGTTCTACCATGCCTAGAAGGTCAATACCGCAGTTCGATCGCGTCCGCATTGTTACTTTGTGTCAAGAAGGGCTCTCAACAAGGGAAGTTTCCAGGCGTCTCAGAGTGAACCAAAGCGATGTTGTTCGGACATGGAGGAGGTACAGAGATACAGGAACTGTCGATGACAGGCCTCGCTCAGGCCGCCCAAGGGCTACTACTGTAGTGGATGACCGCTACTTACGGATTGCCGCTCGGAGGAACCCTGACAGCAATGCCACCATGTTGAATAATGCGTTTCGTTCAGCCACAGGACGTCGTGTTTCAACTCAAACTGTGCGCAATAGGCTGCATGATGCGCAACTTCACTCCCGACGTCCATGGCGAGGTCCAGCTTTGCAACCCCGACACCATGCAGCGCGGTACAGATGGGCCCAACAACATGCTGAATGGACCCCCACAGAATTGGCATCACGTTCTCTTCACCGATGAGTGTCGCATATGCCTTCAACCAGACAATCGTCGGAGACGTGTTTGGAGGCACCCTGGTCAGGCTGAACGTCTTAGACACACTGTCCAGCGAGTGCAGCAAGGTGGTGGTTCCCTGATGTTTTGGGGTGGCATTATGTGGGGCCGACGTACGCCACTGGTGGTCATGGAAGGCTCCGAAACGGCTTTACGATACCTGAATGACATCCTCCGACCCATAGTGCACCCATATCGGCAGAATATTGGAGAGGCATTTGTCTTCATGGACGACAATTCTCGACCTCATCGTGCACATCTTGTGAATGCGTTCCTTCAAGATAACGACATCGCTCGACTACAGTGGCCAGCATGTTCGCCAGACATGAACCCTATCGAACATGCCTGGGATATGTTGAAAAGGGCTGTTTATGGACGTCTTGACCCACCAACCACTCTGAGAGATTTACGCCGAATTGTCGTTGAGGAGTGGGACAATTTGGACCAACAGTGTCTTGATGAACTTGTGGATAGTATGCCACGACGAATACAGGCATGCATCAATGCAAGAGGACGTGCTACTGGGTATTAGAGGTAGTGGTGTGTACTGCAATCTGGACCACAAATGCTGAAAGTCTAGCTGTATGATGGTACAACATGCAATGTGTGGGTCTCATGAGCAATAAAACGAGCTGAAATGTTGTTTGTGTTGATCTCTATTCCCTTTGTATTTAAAGGTTCCGGAACTCTTGGAACCGAGGTGATGCAAAACTTTTTTTGATGTGTGTATGTAGCCCACGAGAGTAACACTGTATCTATTACTAGCGCGAGTGTCGGAGGGTTAAAATATAGTCTTGTACGATAGCACAGTGAAATAAAATGACTTCATGGAATTTATAACACAAAATGCATATAACTATCACATTGTAAAGATGTGTTTGCAAAAATATGGACGGTACGTGGTCAAGCTGACCGCTCTGGGCAGACAGATTTCCAGCCACGCTTCAGTGACAGCAGTTGCTCATTGACTGCCAAGCTGTCAACATCGCGTGTTAACATTTAAAATATATGTATGAAATAGTCTTCAGCTCGCCTCAGTTACGTGAAGGGTGTCTCCTCCAGCATTCCCGCTCCCCACCATTCACTGTACTGTGACCTTGAAGCCTCACCACATACCATCTGTACCCTATGAATAGAATATACAGTCTCCCCCTTCCTCTGATACCTGTACAGCTCATGAAGGGCCTAAGCCTACCAAGCGACCGCGATTCATCAGTCTGGCCTGCAGATTACGGGATGATGCATGGTCAGTGTGATGCGTCCCCTTGGCCATTAATCTTCGCTTTCTTGACAAGGGTGTCGCTGTCTTTCAGATCAGATAGATACTAAGTTGTCCTCACGAGGCTGAGTGCATCCCCTTCCAGTCCTCTTGACAGTTCTAAAATCGACCAGCTTGTGCTGTAGTGGCTAGCAATTTATGGCTGTTGTTCCAGAGGTCCGGGTTGGATTCCAGGCTCTGACAAGAAATTTAATTCCGATCTGAAAGCTCGAACAGGATACACTCAGCCTCGTGAGGTAAAACAGAAGAGGTGGATTTAATTACCACCTCAGCCATCCTGGAAGTGGATTTCCATGGTTTCTCATTTCTACTCCAGGCAAACGGTTCCTAACTGAAGGCCATGGTCACCTCCTTCCCAATCCTCAACTGAGTTACAAATACACACACTAATACAGCCATCACAACATCACAGATTTACAGCCATTACAATATCACAGATTATCAGACAAAATCCCACACACCCCCAAGTACATGGGGCTAAACGACCATGATGCCCAAGCCTCTGAAATGAAACAATAACAACAGTTCTAAAAATCCCTAACAGAGCTTGGAATGAAATCTGGGGCCTCCTAGGTTAAGAATTAAGCATGCTGTCCCTACACCGCAGAGTCAGCCACTGTTTTCTTATGTTGTGTCCTCTAGGAAGGAGAGGCTCCTGATTGTCCTGGACTGCAGGGACCCTGACTCACTGCTCACATTGTCCCAGTGTATGCCAATGTATATTAGTCCTAGTGTGGAAGTGGGAGAACTGGACACTAGATATCTCTTCCCACCTTGCATTGAAAGAGGTGATGTGCCATCGGAGGCAATTGATGATTTTCCACTGCACTTGCTGGTTAGTCTCCAGGGTCCACCAAATCACGAGCAACAAGGTTATGGCGACGATGTGATGGACGGTGTGACCGAGTAAGGCACAGTGATGAACGAGGATCGTGCTTCCCCTCCACAATTCTTAGTGAAGAATTGACCAAGACCCCTGGCAGGACATCTAAAAGCATTGATCCATAGCTTTCCATTGTCCTGAATCAACATACCGTACTTCCCCTGTCTTTCCAAGCATTCGAGTCAATCACATATTTTATAGCAATTTGAAATAAAGGGCAATCCATTTAATTCTATCCAAACCCATTCAAGACTCCCTCCGAGGAATTAATTGTGGAAATGCTCAATATGCCAAAATAAATGCCATGCTTTTGCATAAATATACATGTACTGTAATGTGCCATTAAAGTCTTGCAAACATACAAAGTTTACCACTTTATTCATCTCAAGCTCAACCAAGGTACAACCCGGACGATTGTTTTAGACGATTGCCCTTGACCTTGAAGCTTGCGGGTGAGCCTGTACGCTGTCAAAGTGAATAGCGGTGCGTCCGTGTGTTGTTGTGAGGTACACAGACTACTGCGGTCATTTGAGCATGTTGTACGTAAACTAGCACATGGCATGAGCCATCTTAACGAGGTTCAAGTCGCAAGGGCTGTCACTTTGATCCAGGAAGGATGGACTATTCGTCGTGTTGCTGAGGATCCCAATGTTGCTCCGTCTGTAATTCATCCCTTGTGGAATCGCTAAAATGAGACTCGTCGGTGAACAAGGTGGGTTGGACAAGGTAGTCAACACAATACCACCCCAAAGGATGACCGATATCTGGCCATATCAGCGTTTCGGCGGCGGCAGACCACTGCCAGAGAACTGCAACAAGACCTCAGGAGGGTCACTGGAGTCACGGTGTCCGACCAGACAGTGAGGAACAGGTTAAGAGAAGTGCCCTTACGACCCAGACGTCCTGTTCGAGTGCCCTACTTAACGCAGCAACATCACACAGCTCGCCTACTGCTTGCCCGAACCCACGTCGGCTGGCAATTTCGCCAATGGAGAACTGTGTTTTCCCAGACGAGTCCAGATTTCCCCTGACGCAGCGTGATGGACGTCGACGTGTATGGCTACACATTGGTGAGCAGTACATGCCAAATGTTGTCCAGGAAGTCGACCGATAGTGTGGGGTGGCATCACAATTGATGGCCGTACGGATCTTGCCGTCGTCCAAGGTAATCTTACTGCTGCGGGGTACATGGAGCAGATACTGCTGTAGCATGTATTGGCTGCTGCATACGGTGTTGGCCATGAATTCGTACTCATGCACGACAATGCCAGG
Source organism: Meconema thalassinum (assembly GCA_946902985.2). Taxonomy (NCBI): domain Eukaryota; kingdom Metazoa; phylum Arthropoda; class Insecta; order Orthoptera; family Tettigoniidae; genus Meconema; species Meconema thalassinum. The sequence goes on along the minus strand of OX336389.2, from coordinate 367,908,739 downwards.
GTTCATGTAGCGCACATCACCAGGGCTGTCCTGTGAGAACTGGACATTCAAGAGATGGAATGGCCAGCAGTGACACCCGACCTTAATCCCATCGAGCATGCGTGGGATAGGCTTGACAGAACGCTCCAAGACCCCGAACAGGCTCTCAATTGAAGAATGGGATCTGATACTGCAAAGTGACCTCCGTCGACTTATGCGGAGTATGCCACGTAGGTGCCAAGCAGTGATAAATACTCGCGGAGGACATACAACATACTGAAGCTCTCCAACTGTGATAAAATCCACCCGGGAGTACTGTTTTCACTTTGCTTTCGCCACTATTTGGACATTTCCGTTTGTGCTCTGAAAATGAACGAGAATCCATTCATATTCTCTTGTACACGGCAACTGTAAAGAATAAAGGCTTAGTTGGTAATATACCTGGGTGTGAGGTATTGTTTTGTGGAGCACAGCATTCGTTCAAAAACATTTTCCCCTATTTTTTCTGAACTGTGTATTGTCAATGACTGTACTTCAGCAGCAGTATGAGATAACTTTGTCAATCATCTGACCACATGGGGCAGCTGACAACAACATAGGTGCTGTAGCAACTCGCCTCCAGGCTTCCATTAAGATCTTTCACTCGTCTAAAACAAACGTCCGGCCTGTAGCTACAGTATGTGCACCAAGGTGCAAGGCCATTGGGGTCTATCACTGAACTAAGAAGGCCACCAGGTGTTGTTTATTATATTTCCTATTTTCAATTATGTTGTATGCACCGACTGATCAAGTACCATATCAATTCAGGTGTTCCCGACCAGAAGAGCAAACTCTACAAATGCAAGTTTTGGAGGTAAATGCCATCAAAGTTTTCTACCAAGAGCGAACTCTACATATTATTCCTGCTTTGTGTTTTCATCCAAAAGTATAGATCAAGTTTGCACAAACCGGGCATTTCGCCAAGTGGGCACGTGCTCCGTACACGGGCGGCAAGCGGGCAGAGAAGCTGCATTCAGTCTTGGCAGCGTAAACCGACCGATTGCCTCACTGCAGTGACAGTTGGTGTTACGAATATGGAGTCAGCTAACAAGAGACCCAGTTCTAGTGCAAATAGCGTGCAACAAGAATTCCAATGGGAAGGGCAGTGGTTTTTTGTGGCAATTGGAGAACGTGCCAAATGTTTAGTATGTGGACATTCTGTGATAACAAAAAATATATAATGTTGCAAGACACTACAATTCAAAAAATTGTGACATGTATAAGTGTTCAGTGGGACAATCGTTTGCAACCAATTGCAAACTTAAAAGAAACTGTCGACAATGAGGTAAGCTCTTTTATTGCACTTAACTGGATATTAACTATTCATATTATTAGAGTCATATTACAATTTCATTTACCCGACAATTTTATAGCCTATAGGATATGCGATAGACCTCTCTCTCGCTTGGCCCCGCTACACTGTGACGTATGCATGCTGGTTAGCCGCCTGCATTTACGTCACGCCTGCCCGGCTGCACCGTACCAAGGTAAACGGGCACGCAGCTGACCACCTCTGGAATAGATGGTTTCAAACCAAAACTTACATCACATTATTCATTTATTACATTGAGCACCTGACATAAATGGATTATATTATCATAACAAAGGAATGCGTACAATCAAACTCATTTGTCATACTCTACAGAAGTATCGCATTTATCAGATTTGGCGTCATTTTTGATGGTTGAATACAGTAGTTTGATTGAGTTTTGAGTATTAGGTCAGGATATTGGTTGCATGGTTTAAGTATGTAAGGTAGCAAATCTCTAATGTCGTTCAGCTTAACCGGAGGTACAGAGATTTGAGTGTCGTATATAATGTTTTAAGTCTTGACATTTTAGGCTGACCTTGTCCGGATAATAGCATCGTCTCTGTCGAGTTCGCCTTTCTGGCCAGCACAGCTTTCAGTCAAACCGAACAACTGATTTGTCTCTGTCTATTCTTCATAGTATAACAGGGTAAACTCTACTACATTAATCTATAACAATGTTCACTGTTACCCATTGAGACGAACGCTTAAATAAAAAAGAATCACCTGTTGAGTTCACCCTTCTGGTCGGGAACACCTCAATTCAAAATGCATGGACGTAGAAACATTGGTTATTTTAATTTGATCATTAATTGCATACATTCCTTAGGAGTTGAATGAGACTTTATAAACAGCAGTAATTTTTGGTTTTATTTAACCATAATTTTACTTCAACCTTTGACTTTATTATTATGAAAATTAGTAAACACGCTAAACTAGCTGAGTAGTCTAGGTAAGCTCCTAGCCTGGACTATATATGAGAATTGCCCGATTACTTGAAACCATTTCTTTGATAAATTGACCGGTCCGGTACGGTATCTATTTTTCTGGGTACCAGTTGGGCTGGGCATTTTATATTCCATGTTCCAAAACGCCGTTCCCTAAGGGGAATAAAGAGAAGGGCTAGGTAATTGGGGCAGATTCCGGGAAAGAAGATGCCAAATAAGTTGAGGTAATTGATGGAATATGCATTTATTTCATTAAGTTTTGTAATATGTCACCAGTGCATAAGAATATCCTATATAATAATACTAATAATCTGATTTGTGTTGGAGAAACATCCCTACTGTCGACCAAAATATTATGTGCACTCGAGTTTGAAGGTTGTTTGTGAAGTAACCAATAGACCTACATAAAATCCAATAACTTCATCATTTTCGTCGTTCTATTTTACGTTAGTTCATGTAGGTTTGGAATTTTTAATTTATATTTTAATATTTTTTATCGCAGTTGGAACACAAAAAGTGCCCGTTTTTAAGCGTCCTTCAACCATGCGTCACATTTAACAATTATTATCTCAAAAACCAGTCATCAGATCGAATCCAAATTTTAACACAATGTAGGCCTACATTGGAATGTTGTATAACTGGTTTATTAATTTAAAAAATTTGTGAGTCCGAGAAACAAAGTTGTTATCATTTTTGTAAGGTAACTTTTTCTCGGCTCGGGGTGGTTGGAAAATGTAGTTCTTGGTCGCGTTGTAATACTTATACCCTACATCAAAAAATTATGCTGTATGACTGTAAAATACGTAAATTAATTCACGCGTCATGGCGCGCCTCGCTCGGAAGTGATGGGTTCCATCTCAGTAATGCTGTACAGCTTTCCCCGAAGTGGCTAGCTGGTGAACCATGTCTTATTTCCCCATAAAAATACAAACCGATATAAAATAAGTGAATTAATTCAGTCATACAGCATAACTTTTTGATGTACCGGTGATAGGATTACAACGCCACCAAGAACTACATTTTCCAACCACCCCGAACCGAGAAAGAGTTACCGTACAAAAATGATAACAACTTTGTTTCTTGGACACACAAAATTTTGAAATTAATAAACCAGTTATACAACATTCCAATGTGTATTGTGTTAAAAATTGGATTCGATCTGATGGCGGGTTTTTGAGATAATAATTCTTAAATGTGGCGCATGGTTGAAAAACGCTTAAGAACGGGCACTTTTTGTGTTCCAAATGCCGGCCAGTTACCGGTACTGCCAATTTCTTAGTTGGCCTACTCGTGGTGTAACTAGAGATTACTTTGGATTTGGTTCTCAGCTTGCTCAGCCTACAGTTGGGCGAGCTCTAGGTCCTGCTTACTCGTTTTCGAGTCAGTCGTGCGTGTGTGTGTGGTTTAGGTGATTTGATTTTGTGTCATTTTCACTGATTGTATAGTGCCTTGAACGGTAAGTGTGATGGGCTCTATGAGTGATGGGACGGATTCTGGCCGCCCACCGGACTTAGTGCAACTGATTGAATATGATCCCCCAGTATCAATGGAGGGCATGGTAATAGTCCCTGCGGACGGCATTGTACCTCCTGAGACGTCAACAGCGACCAATATTCAGCCTTCACAGACCACAGAGGTTCCAGCTCGCCAGCCTATGTCATACTACGCCTATCATATGGGGCCATACAGTGTATTTGTGCAAGGACTAGGGGATCAGAGACTCGGAAATTTACACCCCATGTCTTTGGGACGCATCTTTTTTGAACAGAACATTCCGGGCATTCAATCCATTCAAAGAAAAGTACGTAACAGGGTGCAGGTGATATTTGACACACGCCTGCATGCCAACTCCTTTTTACGACACCCCATTCTCCAGGCCAAACAGTTAGATGCATTTATTCCGCCTGCTAACATACAGCGTGTGGGGCTTATACGGGGGGGGGGGGGGGGGGGGGGGGGTGGATACCGCCCTTACGGAAGCTTAAATTTTACAATATTTGCAATCCCCCATCCTGATCGTTCGTATTCAACGTTTTTACCGCAAAAAGGATAATAATGGCGTCATGGACCGTATCCCTACTGGAACATTTGAAATCCACTTTCAAGCCCAACGTTTACCCGAGTTTGTTTCCATTTTCAATGTCTTGTTTGAAGTGCAATTATTTATCTTCTCTCCAACTCAATGTGTGAAGTGCCTTCGATTTGGACACATCCAGCAACATTGTCGTGCGCGAACCCCTTGATGTGGTCGCTGCGCAGGTCCCCATGACACGACTGGCTGTCGGTCTGTTGACTTAAAATGTGTCAATTGTGAAAATAATCATCTTGCTACATCATTGACTTGTCCGGAACGGCTCAAACAGGAAGCCATAAAGAAACAAATGTGTATGGAGAACAAATCCTATCACGAAGTGATTAACAGTATGAGACCCCCCCTTTCCAGCCTCAAAATTTGCCACAACAGTTCCCCCCACTAACTCAATTCCGGCAGCCATCTCCCATACAACCCCCCCCCCCCCCCCCCCCCGTAAACGTAAATTCACGGAGGTGATCGTACGTTCGCCCAAAACATATCAACCATTGGGATATGATAGGCAGGCGTATAATGCCCTCATTTCGTCTCCCACGGCCAACTGGATAACGCCCAGTGTGATATCGCCTGGCCCTGTTGCACCGTCAACTTCTTTCCCTTCAGGCAGTAGAACAATGTCTGCGAATGATGAGTATACCGAAATCTGTGAAGATTTCTATGCCCTCATACAGCTATTGGGTCACAATGCCCAGTGTAGTTCCAAGTTACAGGCCTTACGTGCCAAGGTATTACAGTTATTACCTCCTCCAGTGACTCCCATTACAATGGGGTCCATTTAGCTCGTCCCGCGTCGGACGAACTGAGCTGACCTGAGCTTCTCTGTGAAAAAATTCGTGAATGAGATTGTACTATTTCTTCCCACTCCTCCTTCATCAAATTATAACATCCCGGTTCATAGTAGTCCTCGTTGGATTAATTCCCTTTATTATCCTGTATGTTACTACTCCAGTGGAATTGTAGAAGTTAATTCAGGAGTTAATTCAGGAGTATGATCCCGACATCATATCCCTACAAGAAACATGGCTCCGTTCGTCGTATAAATTTCAGATTGCCAATTATAAGGTTGAACGTCAGGGTGGACCCGGATATCGAGGTATCATGACGGTATTCAAAAATAATTTACGGTACACCCCCCTTTCTACTAATTGTTACATGCCTCACACTCATCATCAAACGTTCCTTGTGTAAGATCTCCATATAAGTCATATTTACTGTCCTCCTGGTATACAAGGCTCACGTAGACAATGGTATTTATATTTTCAGTTTATACAGAAATTTTCTAAACATCTTACATTGGGGGATTTTAATGCACATCACCCCTTGTGGGGCAGTGGTAGAGTTAACCCGAAAGGACGTCACATCGTTGCGGCTATACAGGAATTACACCTACATTTATTAAATGATGGGTCACCCACCCGCCTTACCCCACCGAATAGTCCACAAAGTGCGGTGGATTTAAGTATCACTACTGTAGATATATCCCATAAGTTGTCATGGCAGACTGTGAAGGACACGTATCAAAGTGATCATTATCCAATTATAATGGAATATGATGTCTCGAGTACTCGACATATCTCGCAAAACGTATTTCAAGTTCAGAGAAATTTTCGGCATTTTGATTATGATTTATTTTCACGCTTTTTAGAGGACAGGCTTTCTCGGCCATTACAGATGTCTGGTAACAGTTATACTTTTTTTATTAGATACTATCCGTGATTATTTTAATATATATCACCCTTATATTAAAAAAACATTTCCTCCGAATAATCGTTCCGCCTTACCCTCATGGTGGGATCAAGAATGTAAACACTTAGTACGACGTCGCAAGGTACGACGTCGCAAGGCGAGTTTAAAAGCTTTTCGGCACTATGGTACTTCCGCCTCCTATTTGAGATACAAGAGTCTCACCGCTCAAATCCAACGTGTATTTAATCATAAACGACGCGAAGCGTGGAAATTATACATTACCCAATTAAGTAGTAATACGTCCCTAAATAGTATTTGGTCAGCGATTAAACATTTCACGAATACTCTTCCTCTTCACTCTCCCTCTCAACTTTCGGCGCAAGGATACCATGACTTGTATCATACTTGGACACCTAACATTGTTATTCGTATGCCTACATCATGTGCCTCTGGTTCGCTGGACCGTTTTTCCAGTTTAATGCAGCCTATTATGCGTAGCGAATTTTTACAAACATTCAGACACAAAAAATCAACAAGCCCAGGAATTGATGAAGTGACTTATACCATGATCGTTCGATTTCCCGTAAACGCTCAGGATATCATCCTTCAACTATATAATTCAAGCTTATGCACCGGGACATTTCCGGAAGATTGGAATGTTTTTCAAACTGTCCCTATTTTGAAACCCACGAAAGATGCCCGATTAGCGAGTAGTTATCGAGGTATCCAACTTGGATCCTGTTTCCGCAAAATGTTTCAACATGTTCTTCTCCGACGGCTGCAATGGTGTCTAGAATATTATACCCTATTTCCTAAAACGCAATTTGCATTTAGAAAAAATCTCGGTACATCTGACCCATTAAATATTTTCTTCACCGATTTACTCCTCGCAAAACGACAGAAAATGCATACCATAGCGGTTTTCCTTGACCTAAAAAATGCGTATGATTCTGTAGATCCATTTATTCTTATTCAGATACTTCGAGATATGCAATTCCACTTCCATTCCGGTGTTTAATATATAACATGCTATGTCATCGTAAAATAATTGTAAAATCCCCAGTCGGTGTATTTGATTCCCGACACACTTCTCACGGTGTCCCACAGGGAGATGTTTTAAGTGGGATTTTATATTTAATTTATACCCGTACCCTAGAAACAGTCATATTACCGCACGCTCGCATCCTTCAATACGCGGATGATATTTTAATATATTGCACACGAGAAGATTTATTCGCATGTCGTAGGGATATATACATCGCATTATCTAATGCTCATGACTGGTTTCCTCAACACGGATTTGAAACTTCTGCCGGAAAAAACGCTGCGATGATATTTACTCACAAACGACTTTACGACAGTTCTCCTATATTCTATCGTCAAGGCCAAATTCCGGTGGTGACGAATGTAAAATACTTAGGAATTTATATTGACAGGAAAATGCAAGGAGAGAGACATACACAATACCTTACGTTTAGATAGAATACAGTTTACTGCTTTGCGTCTCATAATAGGCGCGCTTACATCGACTCCCACAGGAGCACTTTTAGTTGAAACAGGAGAAATGTCGTTAAATTATCGGCGTAAATACCTTGCATATATGTACCTGCTGCGTAAAATGATGATAGCAGTATCACCTATCGTTCCTAAATTACAATTATTGGAGGACTATTATACTCGTCGATTATTGCCCACAGCTTCTGTTCCGGCCTTGCTGGCCGCATATTCCATTCTTAAACAGTTCCGCCATAATATATTAAAAGTTAGTCGTTTGCCTTTATATAATATTCCGTATTCCGCAGCTCATTTTCAACCGAATATCCTCCAACATTCCTTACCCCAAGTATATCAGTCTTTTCAACGTAACCCAGTAATCATTCCTCGTATGTTTCACGAAATAACGAGCCATTTGGTATCTTGCATTCTTTTTTATACAGATGGGTATAAAATGGTTCACCCCTCCCGTGTGGGAGCAGCTTTCTTCTCTCCGGATTTACATATCTCAAGTCAGTATACTTTACCCTCTGACGTCACGATATTTACAGCCGAAATTTTTGCAATCTGCCAGACGTGTCTTTATATTAAGCAACATGGTATTCGCCATTCTCTAATTTGTGCGTCTATATGTAGTCAGTCACCAAGGTGGGTCACTTCGGTGTGAAGAGTCAAATACCCCCCCCCCCCCCCTTCATTCGTATCCCAACCTCCATACGGTGTGCATCTGTGCAGTGAGTGGTATCGGGTGTAGGGAACGTACTATTTGTGTGTTGAGTGGACGTAGGTTTTGTGGTTTGTTATTTGTTTAGTGTGTTATTGTCTCGTTAGTGCTTTATCAGGTTAGTACCCCATTTTATAGGGGATAACTATTCAACATGTCGGCAAAAAGTGATGGTAGTCAGATGGGGCGACCACCGGAAGAACTAGAACATGTGGAATATGAGGGTGAAGCGTCCGTTGAAAGCATGATTGTCGTGTCGGAGGCTGAGCTATTATCAACTCCAACACCTCCCACTGCAGAACCATCTCCAGTTATTGCCAAACGACAGCCATTGTCAAATAACAATCGGTATTATGACCATCACATAGGGCCGTACACGGTGTTTGTACAAGGAGAGGGAGATCAACATATTGGCAATTTACATCCTATGGCATTAGGCAAGCTATTTTTTGAAAATAAGATCGCGGGTATTAAGAATATTCAACGCAAAGGACGCAATCGTGTTCAGGTACAATTTCACAAGGCGATATAAGCTAATTCATTTTTACAAAATCCCTTACTACCAGCAAAACACTTGGTCGCCTTTATCCCGTCCGCTAACGTCCAACGTGTTGGTCTAATCATTAACACATGAGGAAATTTTACAATATATTGATTCGCCTGTTCCAATCGTTAGAGTACAACGTTTTTTTTAGGAAAAAGATGATCAATGACATATTTCCCCCCATTAGATGTCAGCACTGTCAAAGATACGGGCATGTAAAACTGCACTGTCGGGCGCGCGCCCCAGTTTGCGGTAAATGTGCGCAAGGCCATTTGACGGATACATGTAAGGAGACTCTTTTCAAATGTGCTAATTGTGCTGACAACCATCAAGTAGGCGCCGCCCGCTGCCCTGAACTGGAAAAACAGAAGTCCATAAAACGCCAAATGTGTATCGATAATAAATCGTACCATGAAGTCATTCAGGCTAACTACAGTGTACCGTTCAATCCTCTTACCCTCCCGCAGCAATTTCCGACCTTAGAGCAGTCAAATGTTACGCGTCAGGAGGATCCGCCGAGAAAATGGAAGTATACAGAACTAGTGCCCCCAAAGCCGAAAGTGGTGACTCCCTTAGGTTACGACCGACGGGCCTATTTAGATATCTTAAAGCAACCGTCTAGCAGTGGTGAAGGGGTGGCTTTGCACCCCGCCACCAAGGGTGAGGAAGTTTCGAAGAAACGGTCTTCTCAATTACCTGTAACTTCGCGGGATCCGTCGCATGACATCATGTAAGATTTTCAGAAATTACAAGTATCATTAGGGCACAACGCTCAATGGAGCTTTGATGTGAAAAAATTATTGGAAAAGATTGTACCATTACTTCCCAATCCTCCTTCCACAAAGTATAATACGCTAGTTAGTAGTAGTCCTACAGTGGACTAATTTTTATTCGTGCTATATGTTACTCCTCCAGTGGAATTGCCGAAGTATTTTAAATAAAAAGCATGAATAACTGCATTTAATTCAGAAGTATGATCCGGATATTATATTCCTACAAAAAAAATGGCTCCGTTCCTCATATAACTTTTTGATTCCCAACTATCAGGTTGAACGTCAGAATGGTCCAGGATATCGTGGCATCATGACGCTATTCAAAGATAATTTACGATACACTCCCCTTTCTAATCAATTCTATATTCCTCACACTTATCATCACACGTTCCTTGTGCAAGGTCTCCATGTAAGTCATATTTATTGTCCCCCGGGTATACAAGGTTCCCGTCAGCAATGGCATGCATATTTTCAGTTCATACAACAATTTTCTAAACATCTTACAGTAGGGGCTTTTAATGCACATCACGCCTTGTGGGGCAGTGGAGAATTATTCCGAAAGGACGCCACATCGCTGCAGCTGTACAGGAATTACACCTACATCTATTAAATGATGGATAACCCACGCGCATTACTCCACCAATTAGTCCCCAAGTTGTCATGGAAGACCGTGAAGGATACGCATCAAAGCGATCATTATCCAATTATAATTGACTATGATGTCTCGAGTACCCGACATATCCCAAAAAACGTATTTAAGATTAAGAGAAATTTACGACATTTTAATTATGAGTTTTTCCTCGCTTTTTAGAGGATAGGCTTTCTCAGCAATCACAGGTGCCTAGTAACAGTTATACCTTTTTATTAGAGAATATCCGAGCCTATTTTAATATATATCACCCTTTAATTACAAAGACAGGTCCCCCGAATAATCGTGTTGCCTTACCCTCATGGTGGGATCAAGAATGCGGCCAGTTGGGACGACGGCGCAAGGCGAGTTTAAAAGCTTTCCCACATGATGGCTCTTCAGCATCTCATTTGAGATACAAAAGTCTCACCGCGCAAATCCAACGGGTATTTAATCATAAACGACGCGAAGCGTGGAAATCATACATTACCCAATTAAGCAGTACTACGTCCCTAAATACACACATCAAAAAAAGTTTTGCATCACCTCGGTTCCCAGATCTCCGGCATATAGACGTTGACTGTGTATATTGTATCCAAGATACAGTCCCTTTGACTGTTCATAGATGTCACTAAAACTGCTCAAAGATGTAAACAACCATGCATGAGCAGGGCCTATTAGACGGAGGGGGTACGACAGCCGATCAGTTCCAGTCATTCCACCAGGACGAAGGTACGCTGCTCATGTTGTCTGTAGTTCTACCATGCCTAGAAGGTCAATACCGCAGTTCGATCGCGTCCGCATTGTTACTTTGTGTCAAGAAGGGCTCTCAACAAGGGAAGTTTCCAGGCGTCTCAGAGTGAACCAAAGCGATGTTGTTCGGACATGGAGGAGGTACAGAGATACAGGAACTGTCGATGACAGGCCTCGCTCAGGCCGCCCAAGGGCTACTACTGTAGTGGATGACCGCTACTTACGGATTGCCGCTCGGAGGAACCCTGACAGCAATGCCACCATGTTGAATAATGCGTTTCGTTCAGCCACAGGACGTCGTGTTTCAACTCAAACTGTGCGCAATAGGCTGCATGATGCGCAACTTCACTCCCGACGTCCATGGCGAGGTCCAGCTTTGCAACCCCGACACCATGCAGCGCGGTACAGATGGGCCCAACAACATGCTGAATGGACCCCACGGAATTGGCATCACGTTCTCTTCACCGATGAGTGTCGCATATGCCTTCAACCAGACAATCGTCGGAGACGTGTTTGGAGGTACCCTGGTCAGGCTGAACGTCTTAGACACACTGTCCAGCGAGTGCAGCAAGGTGGTGGTTCCCTGATGTTTTGGGGTGGCATTATGTGGGGCCGACGTACGCCACTGGTGGTCATGGAAGGCTCCGAAACGGCTTTACGATACCTGAATGACATCCTCCGACCCATAGTGCAACCATATCGGCAGAATATTGGAGAGGCATTTGTCTTCATGGACGACAATTCTCGACCTCATCGTGCACATCTTGTGAATGCGTTCCTTCAAGATAACGACATCGCTCGACTACAGTGGCCAGCATGTTCGCCAGACATGAACCCTATCGAACATGCCTGGGATATGTTGAAAAGGGCTGTTTATGGACGTCTTGACCCACCAACCACTCTGAGAGATTTACGCCGAATTGTCGTTGAGGAGTGGGACAATTTGGACCAACAGTGTCTTGATGAACTTGTGGATAGTATGCCACGACGAATACAGGCATGCATCAATGCAAGAGGACGTGCTACTGGGTATTAGAGGTAGTGGTGTGTACTGCAATCTGGACCACAAATGCTGAAAGTCTAGCTGTATGATGGTACAACATGCAATGTGTGGGTCTCATGAGCAATAAAACGAGCTGAAATGTTGTTTGTGTTGATCTCTATTCCCTTTGTATTTAAAGGTTCCGGAACTCTTGGAACCGAGGTGATGCAAAACTTTTTTTGATGTGTGTAGTATTTGGACGGCGATTAAACATTTCTCTAATACTCGTACTATTCCTTCCCCCTCTCAACTTTCGGCGCAGGGATACCATAACCTGGATCATACTTGGGCACCGAATATAGTTATTCGCTTGCCTACATCTTGTACTTCTGGTTCGCTGGACTGTTTTTCCAGTGTAATGCAGCCTATTACAAGTAGCGAATTACGTCACACATTTCGCCCCAAAAAATCATCCAGCCCAGGGATTGATGGAGTGACTTATAAAATGATCGCTCGATTTCCAGTAAACGCTCAGGGTATCATACTTCAACTATATAATTCCATCCTACGCACAGGGACCTTCCCGGACGATTGGAATGTTTTTCAAACTGTACCGATTCTCAAACCCATGAAAGATGCACGATTACCGAGTACTTATCGCGGTATCCAACTTGGATCTTGCTTCCGCAAAATTTTTCAACATATTCTTCTCCGACGGCTTCAATGGTGCCTAGAATATTATAACCGGTTTCCGAAAACTCAATTTGCATTTAGAAAAAATCTTGGTACATCTGACCCCTTAAATATATTCCTTACTGATCTACTCCTAGCAAAAGCAAAGAAAATGCAACATTAGCTGTGTTCCTAGACCTAGACCCTGTCTTATTCAACTTCTTAGGGATCTACAATTTCCCCTTCCCTTTCGGTGCTTAATACATAATGTAACCAATGAAAGATGCCAGAGACCCCTTAAGCTATCGTGGCATCAATCTTGGTTCGTGTCTAAGAAAATTATTTAAAAAAATGTTATTACGTAGATTGCCATGGTGTTTGGAGTACTATAATTTTTTTCGAGGTCACAATTTGCATTCCGTAAACGGCTAGGCACAATCGACGCTCTTACGATTTTTTTGACGGATATCTTATTAGCGAAATCCCGCAAACAACACACGGTTGCCGTATGTGTGGATATTCAGGGGGCCTATGCTGCGGTGGACCCAGTCATATTACAACATCGACTAGGGGAGATGCGTTTCCCATTACCTTTCATATGTTTAATTCGGATTTTTTTACACCATCGTCGACTATTTATACACACCGCAACTGGTGTACTTGATAACCGTCAGACTTCTCGTGGATTGCCTCAAGGTGATATTTTAAGCGGTGTTCTATTTTCAATTTATACTCAGGCATTAGAATCGGTCATTCTTCATTATGCTCGAGTCATTGAATTCGCAGATGATTTTCTTATTTATTGTTCGCGTGATACTATCCAGCTTTGTCATCAGGATATATGTGATTCATTGACTGCTGCTCATACATGGTTCCATAATCACGGTTTTGACACTTCGCCGAGAAAAAATTCTGCTATAATTATAACTCATCAAAGGCAGGTTGATCGCACTCCTATTTTATTTAGACAGGGAGCCATAGAGGTGGTTCGCAGCATCAAATGTTTGGGATTAAATATTGATGACCAATTACTGTGGGCGCGCCAGGTTCAAACACTCACTGTTCAAATTGAAAAAAGACTACAGGTTCTCTGAGTGCTAGCTCGCTGGGGTTGGGGGGCAGATCCTCATTTATTACTTATGGTCTATAAGAATATTATTCGTTCCCAGATGGATTATGGTTGCTTTTTCTACGATATGATGGCGAGTAGTCGGTTGGTCACATTCGACCGGTTGCAGTATCGAGCTTTACGTATTATTTTGGGGGCGCTTCCGTCCAGTCCCACTTGTGCATTACTAGTTGAATCTGGGGAATTACCTTTACACTTACGACGGAGATTTTTGGCCAGTTAGTACCTGGTTTCTAAAATGTCATTGTCGGCGTCACCTATTATCAGTAAAGTACAGCTGCTTGTGGAGCATTATGCGCAAAATCGCTTCGCACGTCCTCGTAAGCCGGCTCTGGTATTGGCATATGAAATCTTGCAACCATTTCGGTCAGATCTACTGCAAACGCTCAAACCTTTACCATACACGGTTTCATATAGGGTCCTACAATTCCAGCCAAAAATATTGCACACTTCCTTACCGGTGCTATTCCAGATGTATCAGCGTTTTCCGCAAGTAATTACACGATGCTTTCGGGATATTGTCAATTGCTATTCCCGTTATATTATGTTTTATACAGATGGCTCAAGAATGTTGTCACCAGATGGAGTGGGAGCGGCTTTTTATGCTCCGGATCGACAGATTATACGCACATATAGTTTGCCAAAATATATAACGATTTTTACAGCTGAAGTATTTGCCATTCGTCAAACCTGTCAGTATATACGTACACACAGCGTTTCCCCAGCAATGATTTGCACGGATTCAATGAGTGTCATCCAGGCTTTATCGAATCCGAGTAGCTCTGATAATTGGTATGTGTATCAAGTTGCGCAAATGTTGTATGATTTTCAGACTATGGCACAGGAGATAGTGCTTACTTGGATCCCGGGGCATTCGGGTATACAAGGAAACGAGGATGTTGACCGCATGGCAAAGTGGGAAGCTCAGGGATATGGAGTAGTTTATAATATCGCTGTACCTTTTACGGACTTTCTGCCTGCTATTTATTCCCAGCTTCTCAATGAATGGCAAACTGAATGGTCGAATACCGCGCCAATTAAGGCTCGTAATTATTTTCTGGTACAACCCACTGTACGAACAACACCGTGGTTCCGGGTCGGCAGATATACGAGACGGCATATTATTACTATAATACGTTTGCGTTTTCAGCATGCCCTGACGCCGGTGTATATGGCACATATGAACCTTCGCGAGGATGCTAGATGTGTGTGTGGTCGTATGAGGGGTACACTTAACCATCTTATGTTTCAGTGTGACGTTTTCAATGAACCGCGGATAGTGATGCTCAGAATGATACGATCTTTAGGTTATCCGTTGCCCTTAAATATGACCACTATTTTGCATAATCCTGTAATTCCATTGGTCGAGGCCATAATGGAGTATTTGGACCATTTCCCTTTTACATTATAATTTCTGGTCCCCTCTTTCGTTTCCTGTATTTTTCTACTCTTTACGATTTGACACGAAGCATGTGTGTGTTGATTTTTCCTTAACCCTTCTTAGTGAATCGTGCATACCGTTGTGCTACAGCCTCTATGGATAGATTTTTGCAGGCGAATGGTTTAGGTTAGCAAATTTCTGTCTGTGTGTACAAACATTACGTGTGACGGGTATGTGCCACTGTGGTGCAACTTGTACAGAAGCTATTGGGCGAAGAGGCAACTGTGTCCAGCAATCCTACCATAACAACAACAACAATACATAATATGCTATGCCACCGTCACATAACTTTAAACTCCCCGGCCGGTGTCTTTGATTTTCGACATGCTTCTTATGGTGTTCGGCAGGGAGACGTCCTAAGTGGGCTTTTATACTTAATTTATACTCGTACTCTAGAAACAGTCATATTACCGCACGCTCGCATTCTTCAATATGCGGATGACATTCTGATACATTGCAGAAGAGAAGATTTTTCCGCATGTCGTAGAGACATATACCACATTGACAGGAAAATGCAATGGGAGAGACATACATACGCAATACCTTCAGAGTCATCTCTCCAGCAAAATTAATGTTCTAAAGTCACTCACTCGACGCCATTGGGGGGCGGACCCAGAATCATTATTAACGGTTTATCGTAACATCATTCGTTCCGTGCTGGATTACAATTCCTTTCTTTTTTGATTCAATGTCCAGCATTAGGCTCCTCCGTTCAGATAGAATACAGTTTTCTGCCTTGCGTATAATTATAGGTGCGCTTAAATCAACCCCACAGGAGCCCTTTTAGTTGAATCCGGAGAAATTTCATTATATCATCGGCGTAGATATCTTGCATCCTGCTACGAAAAATGATGATAACAACATCACCTATCGTCCCTAAATTACAACTATTGGAGGAATATTTTACGCGTCGATTATTGACCACAGATTCTCGTCCAGCTTTACTAACCGCTTATTCCACTCTTCAACCTTACCGTCATAATATATTAAAAGTCATGCGGTTGCCGATATATAATATTCCGTATGCTGCAACGCATTTTCAACCTCATATTCTACTCTACAGAATCCCTTACCCGAAGTATATCAGTCCTTTCCACATCATACCGTAATCATTCCTCGTATTTTTCGCGAGATAACGAATCCTTTGATATCCTGCATCATTTTTTATACAGATGGTTCTAAAATGGTTAACCCATCTCGTGTGGGAGCAACCTTCTTTGCTCCGGATTTACATCTCTCATTTCAGTATACTTTACCCCCAGACATCACGATATTTACAGCTGAAATTTTTGCCATCCGTCAGACGTGTTTTTATATTAAAAAGCATGCTATTCGTCATTCTTTAATTTGTACCGACTCAATGAGTGTAGTGCAAGCACTTCAAAATGTTCTAGAGTCCGATAATTGGTTTTTATGTCAGTTAGTGCAACAATTGTACACTTCACAAACGGAAGGTTTTGAAGTCAGTATCACGTGGGTACCTGGCCATTCTCATATTGAGGGTAACGAAATAGCGGATAACCTCGCCAAAGATGCTGCTAATGGGAAAGGCAAAGTTTACAACATAGCCATACCAATGTCTGATTTGCGTTTTCTAATTCGTTCAACGATACAGGATGACTGGCAAGTCACGTGGACTAACTATGCAAAAATTAAGGCCAAACACTATTTTGGGATGCAACCGACTATTTTAAGCAAACCATGGTTTCAGGGAGGTAAATACACACGACGATATATCATTACAATCATTCGTCTACCTTTTAACCATGCATTAACGCCGGTGTATTTATTCCGCATAAAACGACGTGATGATCCCCGTGTTCGTGATTAGAAATGGAGGGTTCCTTAAATCATATTCTCTTTCAATGTCCACAATACGACTATCAACGTGCCTTAATGTTGCGAGCTTTATATGATTTAGGTTATGCACTTCCTTTAAATGTTGCCAATTTAGTACATACGCCTTCAATTCCACTGGTTAGTAACATAGTAGCATTTTTCGACAATATTGATTTAAAGATTTGAATGGGTAATCCTTTCCCATGATCCATATTTGTGACCCGGTCATGTGTGTCTATGTGTAGTGAGTCACCAAGGTGGGTCACTTCTGTGTGGAAAGTCAATACCATTTGTGTCCCCGTCTATGTTCCTATGTTTTCCTTATAGGTATCTCTCTGCGTTGCGTCATACTCTTGTTTGAGATAACCCGCTACTCACTGGTCTTACGCCTTTTATCGGTAGTCGACAGTTACCCAATGATACATACCCCTGCACAGTAGCAATTGGGTAAAGAGTTTACTGTGCCCACTACCGTACCAAGTGGCAGAAGAAGAAGAAGGTCTTCCGCCTTTACTCGGTAGTCGATGTTTACCTCAAGGTACGTACTACTGAACAGTAGCAATTGGGTAAAGAGTTCAACCATTGGTATCCCAACCTCCATACGGTGTGCATCTGTGCAGTGAGTGGTATCGGGTTGTAACGTGTTTTTCGAGGGTTTTTTATGCCACTGGCATAAGTCAGTAGGAAGCCATTCTATATTTATTTACGCGGCAAATTGTTCAGCCAAGAGAATATTTCATGTTAATTTATTATTATTATTAATTTATTATAATTATTATTAAGGTATTTTCGGAGCATTTTATAAAAATTATAAGCATACAGATAGGTTTTCTATGTCTTAGAAAACGCTATCAAGCAAATTATTACGAACGACAATATCATAGAAAATTATGTGATTACGGAATTTTACGGAGTTTCGTCAGTTAGGATATTATGAGAGACATGACTCACTGGAAATTCAGATACGGGCTGATTCTTGTCAAGAAGTATTACGCAAGCTTGGGTCGCAGCGTCAAGAAAAGGCGGATAGTTGGAACGGAAATCGACTTCATCATCCGCGTGCCGTGTGTAATGAGCCAGAGAAGGGGAAGTATAGCGTGGGGAGCAGCCAATCAGTGGAGACCACGTAAGCTGGAAGTCGGTACCGAGGTGGGGAGCCGACGTGTGCATATATCGTTCGGCGCGCCGTGGAACGAGGACAATCTGTGAAAGACTTGACTAGTTCGGTTGCAAGTGTGTGTCGCTCCAATGTTCCGTGGAGTGCAGAACTATCTGTTTAAAACTTAACCAGTTTGGTTGTACGAGGGTATGGCTCCGTTGTTAGGACCATAAAGTCACCAAATCTACAAGTATATCATCAAATATCGACGGAGATGACGACGTCCAGGAGACTGTGGGAAGCACACAGCATCATCCAGTACGAGGGAAATGCTTTGGCAATTTCCAGTGGTAAGCGCGAATGACGCAGAAATACGCAATCTCTCATTTCTCTTTGTGTTATATTTCATATTTCAGTAACTTCATAGCTTGGGAATAAGAGTAAAATCAATAATTTATCAGACTCCGTTTTCACGTAATTTTCTACCGGTAATATTAAAATCGCAACACTCCAATTTAAATTTTATACTTATTATTATTATTATTATTATTAATTTTGCTATACTTGTTTTATATAATAAATTCAATTCTTTTACAATGCCATCTTTGCTTTCAGTAGGTAGCATTAGATATAGACCAATTCCTTCTCCTGATACAATTGTTTGTTGGGTTAATGATCAAATCATACCACGATCTGAGTGAATAGATTCTTGAAGGTGTTCTACCAGAGCTAGACGTTGTTAAATACAAATTTAGATTTCAGCATTGCGTTGAGGTCTTGGCGCCCATTAAAACAACATAGCTTAGGCAAAGGTAAACAGTTACATTTATCACCCAACAGTTAGGGGCAGCCAAACCGTTACACTTGTCGCTACCAACATGGGGCATTAATTAACGCTACACTTGTCGCTCAACGTGTGGGCAAGCGAAACCGTTACAATTGTCGCTCAACGTGAGGGTCAAACCGTTACAATTGTCGCCGACAACTTGGGGCTGAAAACCTAATAACATTTGTGGAAGGAGAAGGGTATATATTTCTGTGCCTGTATTTTGGGGGTTATTTGTCTGTATCAGTGTATATCATTATGGGGGATGAGAAAGAAAGGCAGATGAGGTTACGTAGTGGTCATCAACGGGAGGTGGATGATACGAGCAGTATGTCGAGTGATGGTAGTACCGGGGTAGCGGAGGTAAATCCCGATACTGAAACAGGGAGTGTAGGCGGCCAACCAGAATTAAAAACTTTACTTCTCGAGTTTATGTATCAGAACAAAGTTAGTAGTGATGCCTCAAATGCTAAATTAGAACAAAACAGTAGGGAAAATAAAGAAAGTACAGATGCCTTAAACGCCAGATTAGAACAAAACAGTAGGGAAAATAAAGAAAGTACAGAAGCTTTAAATAAGAAATTAGAACAGAATAATGCAAAATTAGAACAAAACAGTAGGGAAAATAAAGAAAGTACAGAAGCTTTAAATAAAAAATTAGAACAGAATAATGCAAAATTAGATAAGAACAACAAGGAAATTAGTGTGAAAATGGAGCAGATTAGAGGAGAAATCAGAGGAGTAATGGAAGAGAAGGTTAAAGAGATCATTGCAGATGTAGACAAGAAATTAGGAAAAGTACAGGAGGAGTTAGAAATTAGAATCTGTACACAGGCTGAAAATTTAAAAGAACTAGTGCAACTGGAAACACAGCAGGTCAAAAAGCAATTGGAGGGAGAAATTGACAAAATTCAGGTAGCTACTAAAGAGGTTAAGGAACAGCTGGGGGGTAGAATTGAGAAAGTCCACTCACAAATAGTTGCAGAAGTAAATGATTTAAGAGAGAGTAATAGAGAGAGCATTAGCAAGATTGAGGAGAAACAAGCAAAGCTATATGATAAAGTAGAAGAATCAGAAGGAAACATTAAATTAACAGTAAACAGTATTGAGAGGAAGGCTGAGGAGAAAATCGCAGAATTAGAGTTAAAATTAAAAGCTAGGATCAGGCAAGAAAATAGTCAGAATAGGCCAGTTTTTGTGAATAGCACACACAGGGAGGTAGAACTGGGTAAGTTCAGCAATCGACAGGGGTGCCCAATGAAGTTCATGAATTCTATAGAAAATAAATTTGGGGAGAGGTTGGAAGATGGTAGTATTGAGTGGTGCCAGGTAGTTGAAATTTTATAACAAGTGTTTGTGGGGGAAACGAGGAGTTGGTTTGCTGTATACAGAGACAAGTTTACTGATATTAAGGACTTTAAAATGAAATTCTGTGAAAAGTTCTGGAATGAGGTTATTCAGTCGCAGCATCGTGAGGGAGTAGTGTGTGGTAAATATAACCCTAAAGGAAGCTCCACCATGACCGAATACTTTTTAGGGCAGGTATTAGTGTGTAAATATCTGGATGGCTTGAAGGAGGAAAGTGATGTGGTGAGGTTGCTACTTAGGCACTTTCCCTATAGGATCAAGGAGGCTGCTTGTATCCAGAATGTAAAGACAATATCACAAGTAGAAAATTTGTTAAGCACATTTGATGCACTAGGGAGAGGGGGTTATGAGGACAATTTCAATCGGAACCAGGGTAATAATAATAATAGACCTAATGAAGCCAGGCATCAAGAAGTTCAAGGGAACGGGGGCGAAGGGGCCAACGCTCAAAATAGAAATAATAATAATCATCTAAATCAGAACAGAGGAAATGGCTATGGTAATCAGTATCAAGGGAGGAACAATGATTTCAGGGGAAATCAAGGGAGGAACAATGATTGCAGGGGAAATCAAGGGAGAAACAATGATTTCAGGGGAAATCAAGGGAGAAATTATAATGACAATAATTTCAACCAGAATAGGGGTCAAGGAAGAGGACAGCCTAGTGGTAGTAATATACAGCCAAACAATGACAACACAGCCCAGAACAACCAGACCAGTTCAGTAGTTAGTAGTACTACGGCCAGCTGTAGCGGTTCTTTAAACGCGAACCAGGCTGCGAAGTAAGGTCAGAATCTCAGTCTGTAGCATGCCCTGTCCATACAATTATACAGGAACCCTATGACCTAAATGTAAGAAATGAATTATTACATGTACTAAATGATGAAGGTATTATTAAGGAAGTGGTTAGTAAGAGCCCCATAGTTAAATTTAACGTGTCCGAGGCGTACACAGATGTTTTAATTGATAGTGGTTGTATGAAGAGTTGCATAAGTAGTGCATTTTATGATAAAATGAAAGGAACTGGAGTCAATTTTGAGGAGATGCCAATTAAAAGCACTTTTGTTATCACAGCTGTTGGGAAGAGGTCTAAAGTAATTTCTAAGCAAGTTTTAGTAGACATTAAAATTAATAATCATGTAGAGAAGCAGATTTGCCTTGTAATTCCAAATTTAGTATTCAGTGTTATCTTGGGTTCAGAGTGGCTAAGTAGAGTGTCGGGTAACTTATGTTATGATGTAGGGAGTTTGAAATATAATGGGGAGATTCTGAAGTAGAAGTAGCGTTCAATGACCATATTCAGAGAAGTAGTATTGTAGGTGTGATTTGTACTTTAAATGAGATATCGCCAGCCGTAGAGCGGGGTTCTCCATGTTTTGTGGGCAGTGTGATTACGAACGGAAGTCTAGAGGACTCGTTACGTGATGCTGCATTTCAGGGAAATATAGAGGTGGAACAATGTGTTCGGCTCTATGATGTGTTATTGTGTAATAGGAGAGTTTTTGAGGATCGCATTGGTATGGCCAATTGCTATACACATTCATTGAACGTTATTGATAGGTCAGTATTCACAGGACATAGATATCCTGTACCTTTCGCTTATCAGAGTGCAGTTGAGGCACAAATTAACCAGATGCTTGAAGATGGGATTATTGAGCACTCTAACAGTCCGTATGTTAATTCTTTGATCACGGTACCCAAGACCGACGGCACAGTTCGTATTTGTTTAGACGCTCGTTTGGTTAACAGTAGAATTAGTTCAGATCAGCTGAAATCTATGTCAATTGAGGAATTAATGCAAACATTTGAGGGGAAGAAATATTTCACTTGTGTAGATTTGAGTTCCAGTTTTTGGCAAGTGCCACTTATGTACGAAGATAGACCATTTACAGCTTTTAGTCATAAATATAACCTTTATCAATTTTGTAGAACACCTTATGGGTTAAAGAGTAGTTCAGCAGCTTTAATTAGGGCTTTAAACATCGCATTAGGGGATGACACAGGAGAGTTTGTAACCATTTACATAGATGATATGGTAATTAGTTCACGCAGTTTTGAGGAGCATCTACGTCATTTAAATATAGTTTTTCAGAAGTTAGATCAGGCAGGGTTCACTTTCAAGCTGTCTAAGTCGTCATTCTGTCAGTCAGAAGTGACATTTTTAGGTCATAGAGTGTCGGGTAGAGGGGTGACACCAGAGGAAAGTAGGGTTAGCATGTGTGGACAGTAGCAGCAGGGCATCGTTACAGACACTGAGAAATATGCTAGGTAGAGCAACGTGATGACGTTCATTTAAGGAGCCACTTTCAAGGTTGGAAGCAGGTGACGCAGAAACATTTATAGTTTCCAAACGTATTGGGAAAACAGCATATGTGCTGGAGAATAGTGAGGGAAACAGATTATACGGGACATATAATATACATAGTCTCCGAAAGTATGTGTCATAAAGTGAGGATGTTTAGCTGGCGAGCCAGCCTATCAAATGAGTAAGTGTGGTATTTGGTGCGTGGGAGGAGATGGTCTTCCAGGCAGGCATATCAGAAGTCACACAGGGGGGTAGTATGTAAGTAAATGAGAGTTTTTAAGGTACAGGGAAATATGACGGGATTGTCGGATGCTCTTGAGCACTAAAATGTCTCGATACACCGAGGCCAGAATTTGGTAGCGCTGGTGAATTCCCATTTGTCCCCAAGAGATGGGTGAGCGCTTGGACAGGGTATTTTTGCTTAAGGCGTCCACGGGACAAAAGATGGGCCATCAGAATGCGAGACAGTCCTTCATGAAACTCATACATAACGGCACACGTGATTTCTGTTTACGGCCTCGCCATGTAAGATTTGTAAGTGTGTAATTTAAGGTAATTTGTACAAAGGTATCACTTGTGTGAGGAGAACTGGTCTGTGTTGAGAACTAGTATTAAGTAGAATATGGTCTACGGGAACTTAACAAGACAGGGCGATTACGGCACAGAAATATTTGGTGTTATATGTAATGCGCATTTACTGTTTGTTTTTCAGAAGTCAATATTAATTTCATCTTTTATAAAGAGAGATCAAGTATTATGGTCACGAGGCGCTGCCACAATAGTGTGATCGTGTGCTCAGTGATAAGTGAGATTAAATTTCACCATAAGGAAGGGACCTCCAGTGAAATTAGGAAGTTCTATGGTGATATAAATATATCAGAACACCTTCAATGCGTGTGATATGACATCATAAATACATAGTGCACACACATTAATTATGTCTATTTCTCCAACATAGAGAAATTTGAGAGGCGGAAATATCCGTGGAACACTATTCTATATGAAAAACATTGGACTGGTTGCAAAGTGCAATCCATAGTGACAACAAACTTTGACGCAAAGTGCGTGAAGAAAAATTATGAGTGTATATATCTGTAATTTAGGGTGATTTCTTTTTGTGAATTATGTATTTTGGATGGGGTTTATTAACGTGTCTGTGATAATCGGATAATGGACCGTCGTCACGGTAAATCATCCGATGATCCGAGGCGAATATGTAACGTGTTTTTCGAGGGTTTTTTATGCCACTGGCATAAGTCAGTAGGAAGCCATTCTATATTTATTTACGCGGCAAATTGTTCAGCCAAGAGAATTTTTCATGTTAATTTATTATTATTATTAATTTATTATAATTATTATTAAGTAATTTTCGGAGCATTTTATAAAAATTATAAGCATACAGATAGGTTTTCTATGTCTTAGAAAACGCTATCAAGCAAATTATTACGAACGACAATATCATAGAAAATTATGTGATTACGGAATTTTACGGAGTTTCGTCAGTTAGGATATTATGAGAGACATGACTGACTGGAAATTCAGATACGGGCTGATTCTTGTCAAGAAGTATTACTCAATCTTGGGTCGCAGCGTCAAGAAAAGGCGGATAGTTGGAACGGAAATCGACTTCATCATCCGCGCGCCGTGTGTAATGAGCCAGAGAAGGGGAAGTATAGCGTGGGGAGCAGCCAATCAGTGGAGACCACGTAAGCTGGAAGTCGGTACCGAGGTGGGGAGCCGACGTGTGCATATATCGTTCGGCGCGCCGTGGAACGAGGACAATCTGTGAAAGACTTGACTAGTTCGGTTGCAAGTGTGTGTCGCTCCAATGTTCCGTGGAGTGCAGAACTATCTGTTTAAAACTTAACCAGTTTGGTAGTACGAGGGTATGGCTCCGTTGTTAGGACCATAAAGTCACCAAATCTACAAGAATATCATCAAATATCGACGGAGATGACGACGTCCAGGAGACTGTGGGAAGCACACAGCATCATCCAGTACGAGGGAAATGCTTTGGCAATTTCCAGTGGTAAGCGCGAATGACGCAGAAATACGCAATCTCTCATTTCTCTTTGTTTTATATTTCATATTTCAGTAACTTCATAGCTTGGGAATAAGAGTAAAATCAATAATTTATCAGACTCCGTTTTCACGTAATTTTCTACCGGTAATATTAAAATCGCAACGCTCCAATTTAAATTTTATACTTATTATTATTATTAATTTTGCTATACTGGTTTTATATAATAAATTCAATTCTTTTACAATGCCATCTTTGCTTTCAGTAGGTAGCATTAGATATAGACCAATTCCTTCTCCTGATACAATTGTTTGTTGGGTTAATGATCAAATCATACCACGATCTGAGTGAATAGATTCTTGAAGGTGTTCTACCAGAGCTAGACGTTGTTAAATACAAATTTAGATTTTAGCATTGCGTTGAGGTCTTGGCGCCCATTAAAACAACATAGCTTAGGCAAAGGTAAACAGTTACATTTATCACCCAACAGTTAGGGGCAGCCAAACCGTTACACTTGTCGCTACCAACATGGGGCATTAATTAACGCTACACTTGTCGCTCAACGTGTGGGCAAGCGAAACCGTTACAATTGTTGCTCAACGTGAGGGTCAAACCGTTACAGGGTGTAGGGAACGTGCTTTTGAGTGTTGTGTGGACGTCGGGTTTGTGGCCTGTTATTTGTTTAGTGTGTTAGTTCTCGTTAGTGTTTAATCAGGTTAGTACCCCCTTCTTTATAGGGGATAACTATTCAACATGTCGTCCGAAAGTGGTGGTAGTTAGATGGGGCGCCCACCGGACGAATTTGAACACGTGGAATACGAGGGTGTAGCTTCCGTTGAATGTATGCTTGTAGTGTCGGAGGTTGAGCTAGTATCAACTCCAACAACTGCCATTACTGAAACATCTCCAATTATTGCTAATCGACAGCCATTGTCAAATGACAATCGATATTATGACCATCACTCAGGGCCGTACACGGTGTTTGTGCAAGGTGATGGGGATCAACATATTGGCAATTTGCATCCGATGGCATTAGGAAAGCTCTTTTTCGAAAATAAGATCGTGGGTATAAAGAATATTCAACGCAAAGGACGCAATCGTGTTCAGGTACAATTTAACAAGGCCATAGAAGCTAATTCCCTCTTACAAAATCCCTTATTACCAGCAAAGCACTTGGTCGCATTTGTCCCGTCCGCTAACGTCCAACGTGTTGGGCTAATTAGGGGCGTGGACACATCATTAACGCACGAGGAAATCCTAAAATATATTGATTTGCCTGTCCCAATTGTGCGAGTCCAGCGTTTTTTTGTTTTTGTTTTCGGAAAAAGATGATCAATGACAAGTTAGAATCCCTTCCTACATGAACAGTGAAAATTTTCTTTAAAACACAACGGCTACCTGATTACGTATCTATTTTTAATGTGCTCCTAGAGGTAACATTATTCATATTTTCCCCCATTAGATGATTGAACTGTTAACTATACGGGCATGTAAAACTACACTGCCGGGCTCGCGCCCCAGTTTGCGGTAACTGTGCGCAAGGACACTCGACGGAAACATGTAAGGAGACTCTGTTCAAATGTGCTAATTGTGGTGATAATCATCCAGCAGGCGCCGCACGTTGCCCCGAATTGGAGAAACAAAAGTCCATAAAACGTCAAATGTGTACCGATAATAAATCGTACCACGAAGTTATTACGGCTAACTACAATGTACCGTTTAATCCTCTTACACTCCCGCAGCAATTTCCAACCTTAGAACAGTCTCATATTACGCGTAGAGAGGATCCGCCGAGAAAACGAAAATATACAGCACTAGTGTCCCCAAAGCCGAAAGTGGTGAATCCCATAGGTTACGACCGACGGGCCTATCTCGATATCTTAAAGCAACCATCTGGTAGTGGTGTAGGGGTGGCTTAGCAACCCGCCACAGAGGGTGAGGAAATTTCGAAGAAACAGTCTTCTCAAACACCTGGCACTTCGCGAGACCCGTCGCATGACATAATTGAAGATTTCCAGAAATTACAAGAATTATTAGGGCACAACGCTCAATGGAGCTTTCATGTGAAACAATTATTGGACAAAATAGTTCCATTACTTCCCAATCCTCCTACCACAAAATATAATACCCTTGTAAGTAGTAGCCCTACAGTGGCCCAATTTAGATGCGTGCTGCATGTTACTCCTCCAGTGGAATTGCCGTATTATTTTAAATAAGAAGCATGAATTACTGCATTTAATCCAGGTGTATGATCCGGATATCATATTCCTACAGGAAACATGGCTTCGTGCCTCGTATAGATTTTCGATTCCCTACCTGGTCGAACGTCAGGATGGTCCAGGATATCGTGGCATAATGACGCTATTCAAAAAGACCTTACGATACACTCCTCTCTCTACTCAATTCTATATTCCTCACACTTATCATCACACATTCCTTGTGCAAGATCTACATGTAAGTCATATTTATTGTCCCCCGGGTATATAGTCCGGGCCAGCTTAAATAAGTTACTAGATCAAGACAGAGTAGGCAACATTACCAGCCGTCCTCTATGCCTACGTAAATGTTGCTTTATGGTTGCATTTCTTGAAGTTAAGTTGTTTTCAGGTGCGAGCACATTGTCGCCCACCCTGCTTAAAATCTCGCCATCTCCACAGACCGTAATACCAGTAAAATTTTGTACCATACAGTTGCCGACAAGGGTCTGGCGATAACTCCCAGAATGCATTTTTCACAAAGTCAGCCAACATTATAATTACGACTTACACTAATGACTTATTATTTGAATAATTTCACAGTTTTCTCTGGAATTTCAAGTCTAATGAAGTTGTAACAAGTTGTACAAGGTAAGTACTACTAATATACATCGATTGAAACAGTTTTTACAGTTATTATAGATGCTTTATATGTGTGTGTCAAATCCACTAGTCTTGAGATGTTTCGAAGCTTTTATTTAATTAATTTTTGAATAAATTCTTATTTAGATTTCATCATGACGCCTAAAAAACACGAGAACAAGATTAGAGATGATTGGAGAAACTCTACGAAGATCACTACGATTTGAGTAAGTAGGCCTAGCCTAGACCTATACAATTAAAAGTAAAAAGTCATTTAATCGTTGTTTTATTTATTTTTATATTCAGTCAGAGCACAAATAACGTAATAAAGAACCTTAATGGTCTTTGGAAATTTTGAAATAGTCTTCTGACTGCATTTTCCATATAGGCCTAATTCAAACATAACCTAAAATATAGCCTATGTAAGTTCTCTCTCGGGAATATATTCTTAAGTTCAATTCGCCTTGTAATATTGTTATGTATCTTATTCTCGACTTCCAAATGCCGTCAGCCATAATATTATAATACATTGCACATGTAACTCTTAAACTCGGAAGTAGGCCTAGTCTATGATTCACACTCGGTTAGTGGTAGTGAATGTATTGGTGATTATTTAAGTTATGTAGCTTATAACTTATGTACTTGGCTACAGATCTATAGCCTACTTAGTAGTAGGCAGATAAAATATTTATATTAGGCCTATTTTTATTTGTTTCAGTCATGGTTGCGACAGAGTAGTGTGGTGCCCTTCAACGAACTTCAAGGGTTGTGCAACATGAATCAATCATCATTCTGAAGAGCCATATACTCACATATGAATGGGATATGCACTGCGCTTGAATCACATGTGCATATTTTCAGAGAATACCAACAATATCTCATAGCTCTCTTTTAGTTCTCGACATAAATTACTGCACCACTGAATGATGTAATGTTGGGTGAGACAAAGTCACTGTTCGCTACTTGATTAGATGAAACAGTTCGGACGAAGCCACTGGTTGCAATATGTTATAAATATTGCTCGCATCTATAGCCGAGGCTACTTGTATTATTAATTCTGAATGAAAGTAGAATGCGACTTATACATTTGCATCGGACATGAATGTGACTTTTACATACCTTGTGTCCTTGTTTCATCTTCTGGCTGATATTACGTATTGAAATTAGGAACCCTGGTCACTACTGCACTTCATTATATGTGCATAAGTGCATAAATATGAGTTTTTATTTATTGCTCTTTAAAAACGGCTGCCATGTTCCAACAGCGCTTGCATCTCGTTCAACTGTCAACAAGGCGCACTCTAGAGGCACACACCGATGCGCACACATTGTTGCCAAGATGTGGGATACAAAATCGGCTTCCTTTGGTCATAAATGAATATTCTTTCTAGAATTACCTCCCTCGAGAACAGTGCAAACCGCATCAAAATCCATCCAGTGGTTCTCGAGATTACCCGCTTCCTTCAGCTCAATGGCTTATCCGCCGAACTGTCAGAACACATCTCTAAAAGTACAACTCTAGAATAGACGACTGTCTGGACGAAACCATTGGCCGCTACTAGGCCAGGTGACTGTGGGGATGAACATTACTGCTTTTAATACAAGCAAGGGGGTCTGGGGTATATTCCCCAGGTTAGGTTTGTATGTAAAGCCTTATTCCGGGTTCACCACGCTCGAACTACGAGGCAAGACCAGTGCCAAACAATAATGTTGGCACTGCTGAAAAATGTAAATAATACCCTTTAGCGATAAAATGTTCAACTCTTGTATCTTAGCCACATTACATAAGTTACTTCGGAGTAGTGAGTGGAGCCTCCGTGGCTTAGGCGGCAGCACGCCGGCCTCTCACCGCTGGGTCCGTGGTTCAAATCCCGGTCACTCCATGTGAGATCTGTGCTGGACAAAACGGAGGCAGACAGGTTTTTCTCCGGGTACTCCGGTTTTCCCTGTCAAAATTTAATTCCAGCAACACTCTCCACTATCATTTCATTTCATCTGTCATTCATTTAATCATTGCCCCAGGGGAGTGCGTCAGGCCTCGGCAGCCGGCACAGTTCATATCCTCGCCGCTAGATGGGGGCTTCATTCATTCCATTCCTGATCCGGTCGGAGACCGGAAGCAGGCTGTGGATTTTCACTTCGGAGTAGTGACACTCCGTAGTTGCTTGTTGTGTTTCTCCTACCAGCTATGAACACTATGATTTGTGTCATGGATTTATATGTTAATTGCATGAATCTTAATTTCATGGCTTGTTTTCGTTTATCGAAAAGTGCTGTGATGGCTGACCAATAATTGTTAGGTCGTTATGCCATACAAACACCACCCCTGGTTTTTGTCACGCACAGTTTGGGTAGACACGCATCAATAATTTTCATCCAAACCAATGGAATCCTTGCGATCAGCGTTCATTACAGTTGTAAATACGGTTATACATACAGAACAAACCTAACCTGGGGCTTACGTCCAGTAGTGCAATCAGTAATTTTCGTCCAGACTGTCTTCTAACCTAGTAGCGACCAATGGTTTTGTCTAACTAAGAAGAGCCCGATTCTTTCTTTTTTTTCCACATAATTGCAACATTACATGTGTCGTCTAATTTAGGCCTATTTTGTATCGGATATGTTGGTAACTAATGATGTCAGTGTGATCGCTGCAGCAGTTTCACATACTAAATATGCTGTCGAACATGGCTGCGGTTGTTAAATATACAATAAATAAAAACACATGTTTAAGTGATTTAGCACATATATCCGGTGCAGAAGTGATCAAGGTTAGTAGTTACAATTGATAATGCCCCCCCCTTCGCCAAAATATGAAATATGGTATGAAAATGATATGTTATCAAAGTGAAAGTGAAAAGGAAAAGAGTGATACGTTACAGAATTAATCTGAAATTTCCCTACAGTATATAAGTCGTGTTGTAAAGGGGATAGCGGGTGGGTTAGAGACAGCGAAGCAGAAAACATATATTAGGACATCATTTCCACAATTATTATTCATCATTACACAAGGTATTTAGGCTAATTTAAGTATTCTATTTGGTTCATCACTTCTGAAGTGTTACCTCTATTACGGTACGTATGTCGTTTTGCCTTGAACATTTTTGCTTGAAGACGGGCTATTATTTTATGTAATTTCTTAATTTATTCCACTAATATGTATCAGTTTTCCAATATTTGCATTATTCATGTAAATTTTAGATGGTTGGCTACAGAAAATACTGAAACCTGTTTTACAAAACGCTTTAACTCACGAATTTCGTTACATATTTTTGCAAATCTTACAATTTTCTATTTTTAGTAATGTTCTTTTGGGCAGGTTTTATCTTTTCTTTTTTTCAAACAAAACAGTGTTAATGTTTGCACTGCACAACACCCCTGGTCACTAAAAACAAGTGTTTCCACCCTTAGAGTCTATGGCAGCTTGTAAACGCTCAGGCATACTGTTCACAACTCGTCGAATTACATTTGCCGGGATGCGATCCCATTCCTCCAGCAGCGATGTTCTCAGTTGTGCCAAGGTGGTGGGGTCACACTGTCTGACTTTCTTTCCAAGCATATCTCGTACGTGCTCGATGGGGTTTAAGTCAGGACTACGAGCTAGCCAGTCCAGGGTTTGAATCCCCACTTCCTGCATATATTATACAACACAGCGAGCAGTATGAGGGCATTATCCTGCACCAGCATGAAATTCTGACCAATGAAAGGTGCATAGGGCATCACATGGTTCATCAGGATCTCTTCGATGTGCCTTTGGGTATTGAGTGTCCCGTGATCGATGCACACCAACTCAGTGCGGGCCATAATGTTGATGCCACCCCACACCATAACAGAGCCACCTCCAAATGGAGTCCTGGAGGAGAAAGCAACAGGGCTGTACCTCTTCCCGCGCCTTCTCCACACTCTTTCTCTTCCATCAGGAGATCTAAGATTAAAGCGACTCTCGTCAGTGAAGAGAACAGAGGCCCACTGCTCGTGTTCAACAAATGCCAGTTGTTATTCCTAGAACAACAATAAGCGAGCGGCAACACTCATAACCCTTAAATGCTTCCAGTGCACTTCCCGCCATCGAAGATTGGGTAATTGGTGGTAATAAACCACCCTAAGAAATGTCATATTATCAATTACTATTCACGGATGTTTCAGATGTGTGTTCTAATGCGTGAAAAGCTTTTAATATGAATTCTGACGAACCACTGACCATATTACTAAAGTAATATAATTACACACAGTTAACAGGTAAGTGTGCACACACAAGACAATAAAACAACAAACCTGCACCAACACAAAGAGCAACAGAAGAGAGCCCTTGCAACATCGAGCTAAATTTAAAGACCGGCTTACCGGGAAAACCGCTGATTGGTACAGGTGACAACATTCTTCATGGTTTTAAGCGACTCTGCCAACCTAGGCGGAAATCCACTGCGGTCGAAGAATTTAGGTTTTGTAACCGCAAAATGTCGGAATAACACAATGATGCATAAAATTGCAAATAGGGTGTGGGACTTCCACGTTACATAGTGAAGATGCTAGAGAAGAATTAAAATGATGGCAAGTTTCAAGGTTCTATTAACAGCTTCTCATTGCCGTAAGTTGGCTATATTGTTCTCTCTAGCCCTCTTCTCCCACCATCGCCAAACGTCAGAGCCGGACACTCAGCGGCTGGACTGTAGTCAATTTGTCAGTGAATTCAGTGAATTTTCTGCAAGTGGCTTTTAATGTGCCAGGTGACGAAAGGTCAGGAGAGTATTCTACCAACCATCTTGCGCTGTGCCGCTAGCAATTTTTTGGCAGTTGGTCCTGGTTCGATTTTTGGCTCTGCCAAGAAATTTTAATTTTGGTCTGAGGGATAGAACAAGGCACACTAAGCCTCGTGAGGCAAAACTGAGAAGAGGAGGGTTCGCTCCCCATCTTAGCCATCTTGGAACTGGTTTCCGCACTTCTACTCCAGGCAAATACCGGGATGATTCCTAATTTAAGGCCATGGCCGCCTCGTTCCCAATCCTCATCTGAATAATAAATGCACACACTAATACAGCCATCACAATAACACAGGTTATGAGACAAATTCCACATGTCCAAGTACACAGATCTACATGACCATGACGTCGCAAAGCCCCAAACTCAACGAACAACTGCTGCTTTCTACCATTCCAAGAAGAAATCTTAAGAGTTGCCATTACAGTTTTATGCCCCTAAAATCCACGACTAGTTCGAATGGATTTAGGCCTAAGCATTGGATCAACCATCTTCTTGCATCTCAATAAGGATTTGCCAATAGGCTATCAATAGCTTGTCTCAATTCTACTTCCATATATGTAGGCCTATACATGCAAGAAATGAGTATGGTACTTATCAAAAATAAAGAAATAATAAGCTAATATGTACCCCACTATTCTATTTTTCTCCTACTCCTAAATCCTTCTCTGAACACTCATCTTAAAACAGAATGGTCTGCATTTTTGGACTAATTATAAAAATGTAGCCGATAAGAAGAAATGAACATGCTCATCTTTAGCTCCCCGGAAAAACTGGAAAAAACCTCCAGTAAGTATTAATGTTTCTGTTCTTATGCATTTTATATGATGCTTTAAAAATCAAACTTACTTACTTACTTCCTCGGCGCTACAGCCTGGGGTAGGCTTTGGCCTCTCTCACGATTCCTCGCCATTCGTCCCTTCTATGAGTTTTCTCCCACCATCTTCCAACCCTCATAGTTCTCAGGTCTTCTCCTAAGTCTTGTAGCCATCTTTTGCGCGGTCGTCCACGTCTCCTCTTCCCTTCCATAGTTCCATGTAATATCTTCCTTGGCGTTCTTTCTTCATTCATCCTCTCTACATGACCAAGCCAATCCAGGCGTCGGGACTTAATAAATTTCACAATATCTTCACCTTTGATTATCTCTTCAATTTCTTTGTTTGTCCTGATTCGCCACCCTTCATCCTCCTTGACCGGGCCATATATCCTTCTTAAAACTTTCCTTTCAAAAATTTTGAGATCATTCTCATCATTTGTTGACATTGTCCACGTCTCAGATCCATAGGTCACCACTGGTCTAATAAGGGTCTTGTAGAGTTTAACTTTCAAGTTCCTACTTAACAGTTTTGATTTTAAGAGCTTAGTGTTAGCATAGTAAGCCCTGTTTCCATTCATGATCCGTTTATGAATCTCCTCGGATACTGAATTCTCACAGTTTAGTATAGTACCAAGGTAACTGAAGCATTTTACATTCTCAAACTTATACTGACCAATTTCTACATTTTCTCTTGCTCTTCTATATTTTCCCGCTGACATTTTCATATATTTCGTTTTCCTTTCATTAATTCTCATTCCCATCTTTCCACTCTTCTCCTCCAGAATCTTGAACATTTCTTTAAGAGATTCCCAGTTCCGTGCCATTAACACAATGTCATCCGCATATGCATACGCTTGCTTGGACTTGTTTATTATCGTCCCTCCCAATCCCAGTTCTTTCATAACTTTATTCAGTGTCAAGTTGAATAACACTGCAGACAATGAATCTCCTTGCCTCACTCCGGTATTCACCTCAAAATTCCTGCTAGTTTTGCCTCCTACATAAACCTTGGCTTGCGATCCTTCCATTGTCATTGCTACTAGACTGATCAACTTCTTTGGCACTCCGCATGCTTCTAGGGCGTTCAACATCTTCGTTCTATCAATGCTATCAAACGCCTGTTGGAAATCAATGAATAGCAAATGCAGATCAACACCATATTCATAGCATTTCTCCATAGATTGTCTCATAACAAATATTTGGTCAGTAGTTCCCCTTCCTGGCCGGAATCCACACTGGTTCTCATCCAGTATTTCTTCAGCGTACTCGCTCAGTCTCCTTTGCAATATACTTGAGAATATCTTATATACAACACTTAGTAATGTTATCCCTCTATAATTTCCACATTGTAACTTATCACCTTTCTTGAAGATGGGACAGATAAGGCCAACCTTCCAATCCTGAGGCATTATCTCTCTTTCCCATATCTCCCCAATCAGTTCATGTAGGTTCCTAACTATCCCTTGTCCTCCATTCTTTATTACCTCCGCTACGATCTGATCCTCTCCTGGTGCTCTTCCATTTCGTTGACGCTTCACTGCCTCCATAACTTCATCTATGGATGGTTTAGTGACCTGTGGCTCTACATTCATGTAGACCTGTCTCTCATTCATCTCGTCCTTACGTTCTATATTTAACGTATCTTTAAAGTGCTCCGCCCATCTTTCAAGAACTCTCACTTCCTCTCCAATCACTTTTCCATCTTTATCCTTACACGAGTTCTCCCGTGGTTGAAATTCCTTTGTCATTCGTTTCGTTGCTTGGTACAATTTCTTACTTTCATTCTGGCTGTTCAATTCTTCAATTCTTTCCATTTGTCTTCTTAGATACATTCTCTTCTTCCTTTTCAGAACTCTATTTGCTGTTCTTCTACTTTCTTTATATCTTTCACAATTCCATCTTGTCTCTCTTTGAATCATAATCAATCTGTCTGCATTCTTCTGCTCTATATATTTCCTACATTCATCATCAAACCATTCTTCATTCCTGCTCCTCTTCTTCTCCCCAATAGTTTCCTTCACAGTCTCTTCCAATGCTTTCTTTATTCCAGTCCATCTCCTCTCTACAGTG
Organism: Meconema thalassinum; assembly: GCA_946902985.2. Classification (NCBI taxonomy): domain Eukaryota; kingdom Metazoa; phylum Arthropoda; class Insecta; order Orthoptera; family Tettigoniidae; genus Meconema; species Meconema thalassinum. Next base: position 367,873,608 of record OX336389.2, on the reverse strand, counting down.
TCATCCTCATTCATATTCTTTAGTCTCTCTTCCAACTTCTTGTTCAGTGTGCCCTCATATTGCTTAACAATTTGTGTTTGCTGAAACTTTTCCACGTCCCACTGTATCCTCTTAATTCCTCTGTCACATTCTACATTCGCAATTCGTTCTCTAAACAGAGCTTTCACCAAAAAATGATCCGAATCACAGTTGGGGCCCCTTGCAGATCTGACGTCAATCATTGAAGATGCATGTCTTCTTGAAATCAAGACATGGTCAATTTGGTTTACCACTCCGTTGCCTGGCATTTTCCAGGTTCCTTTGTGTATGTCCTTATGTTTAAAACAAGTACTTTTGATTACCATTCTATTACTTTCTGCAAATTGGCATAGAAGCTTCCCATTTTCACTAGTATTAGTATGTAAAGAATGTTTCCCTGCTACATACTGCAAGAAGTCCTCTCTATCTATTTTGGCATTGAAGTCCCCAAGAAGTATTATCACATCATATTTTGGTATCATGCTACATTCCTTTTCCAACTGGTCATAGAATGCATTTTTCTTCTCTTCACTATCGTCTTCTGTAGGTGCATACGCTGATATAAGTGTCAGATTCCTGAATCGTCCCTTTAGTCTCATTTTACACATTCTATCTCCTAGAGGCACAAATCCAAGAAGACTTCTTTTTATCCTTGAACTAATGATAAAGCCTGTTCCACACTGACCAGTTCTTACTTCAGGACCACTGTATAACATTGTATAGTCCTTCTTGTCAATCCTACCATTTCCCCTCCATCTCACTTCCTGTAGCGCTACTATATCCATTCCATACTTCAAAACTTCCTCAGCTACTTCTGCCATTTTTCCTATATGCAACATCGTTCGTACGTTCCATGTTGCCATTGTCAAAGTCATATCCTTTTTCCTTGTCCTTAAACATTTTCCAGGTTCATCATCGTTAATTCCGTCCAAATTCCGAGGCTTCGTTGAGAGTTTCGTAACTTTAAAAATCAAACTAGAAGAGCTAATTTAAGTTAACTTCACTACCATAATACTGCTTAAGAGTTAGACTGTTGAGGACTGATGACCAAGATGTCCCTAACTTGAGCAAGGACTGCTTCACAACTTTATGTAAAATGTAAAGGGCCTTTACGTAATTTGGATCATTTGCGTACGTGTTACAAGGATGTGTGTGCTGACTTTTTGGTGTTAAATGATGTAGGTTGGCAACACCAAATGTGGCGGCCAAGTTGGTTTTCTAGTAACTTATTTAAGGTTCCCGTCGGCAATGGCAGGCATATTTCCGGTTCATAAAACAATTTCCGAAACATATTACCGTGGGGGATTTTAATGCACATCACGCCTTGTGGGGCAGTGGTCGCATTAATCCGAAAGGACGTCACATCGCTGCAGCTATACAGGATTTACACCTTCATCTCTTAAATGATGGATCACCCACGCGCATTACCCTACCAAATAGTCCGCAAAGTGCGGTGGATTTAAGTTTCACTACTTGAGACTTATCTCATAAGATGACATGGAAGACCGAGCAGGATACGCATCAAAGCGATCATCCAATTATAATAGACTATGATGTCTCGCGTACCCAACATATCCCAAAAAACGTATCTCAGGTTAAGCGAAATTTACGATTTTTTGATTATGAGTTGTTTTCCCGATTTGTAGAGGATGGACTTTCTCAGCATATACAGGGGCTCAGTAACAGTTATACCTTTTTATTAGAGAATAACCGAGCCTATCTTAATATATATATCACCCTTTAATTCCAACGACAAGTCCTCCAAATAATCGTGGCGCTTTACCCTCATGGTGGGATCAAGAATGCGGACAGCTGGTAAGACGGCGCAAGGCGAGTTTAAAACCTTTTCGACATTATGGCTCTCCAACATCTTATTTGCGATACAAAAGTCTCACCGCGCAAATCCAACGTGTATTTAATCATAAAAGACGGGAAGCGTGGAAATTATATATTACCCAATTAAGCAGTACTACGTCCCTAAACAGTATTTGGATGGCGATTAAACATTTCTCTAATAATCGTACTATCTCCTCCCCCTCCCAACTTTCGGCGCAGGGATACCATGACCTGTATCATACTTGGACACCAGAAATAGTTATTCGCTTGCCTACATCTTGTACATCTGGTTCCCTGGACCGTTTTTCCAGTTTAATGCAGCCTATTACAAGTAGCGAATTAAGCCACACATTTCGTCTCAAAAAATCATCCAGCCCAGGGATTGATGGTGTGACTTATAAAATGATCGCTCGATTTCCAGTAAACGCTCAGAGTATCATTCTTCATTTATATAATTCCATCTTATGCACAGGGACCTTCCCGGAGGATTGGAATGTTTTTCAAATTGTACCGATTCTTAAACCCATGAAAGATGCTCGATTACCGAGTAGTTATCGTGGTATCCAACTTGGATCTTGTTTCCGAAAAAAATTCCAACATATTCTTCTCCGACGGCTTCAATGGTGCCTAGAATATTATAACCTGTATCCAAAAACCCAATTTGCATTTAGAAAAAATCGTGGTACATCTGACCCCATAAATATATTCCTTACTGATCTACTCCTAGCAAAAGGAAATAAAATGCACATAGTAGCTGTGTTCCTTGACCTCAAAAATGCATATGATTCTGTTGATCCATATCTTCTTATTCAACTTCTGAGGGATCTAAATTTTCCCCTTCCTTTCAGGTGCTTAATACATACTAAGCTATGTCATCGTCATATTACGTTTAACTCCCCAGCCGGTGTCTTTGATTCTCGAAATACTTCTTATGGTGTTCCACAGCGCGACGTTCTAAGCGGGGTTTTATACTTAATTTATACCCGTACTTTAGAAACCGTCATATTACCGCACGCTCGCATTCTTCAATATGAGGATGACATTCTAATATATTGCACTCGAGAAGAGTTTTCCTCATGTCGAAGGGATATATACCACGCCTTATCTCATGCTCATGATTTGAAACATCTGTAGGAAAAAACGCTGCGATGATTTTTACGCACAAACGAATTTACGACAGATCTCCTATATTATACCGTCAAGGTCACATTCCGGTGGTGACAAGTGTAAAATATTTAGGGATTCATATTGACAGGAAAATGCAATGGGAGAGACATACGCAATACCTTCAGAGTCATCTCGCCAGTAAAATTAATGTTCTAAAGTCACTCACTAGACGCAATTGGGGGTCGGACCCAGAATCATTAACGGTTTATCGTAACATCATCCGTTCTGTGCTGGATTACAATTCCTTTTTTTTTTTTTTTTTGATTCAGTGCCCAGCATTAGGCTCCTTCGGTTAGATAGAATCCAGTTTTCTGCCTTGCGTATAATTATAGGTGCGCTTCAAACAACACCCACAGGAGCCCTGTTAGTTGAAACTGGAGAAATGTCACTTCAGCATCGGCGTAGATATCTTGCATGTATGTACCTGCTACGAAAAAGGATGATAACAACATCACCTATCGTCCCTAAATTACAACTATTAGAGGAATATTATACGCGTCGATTATTGCCCACCGTTTCTCGTCCTGCTTTACTAACCGCATATTCCATGCTTCAACCGTACCGCCAAAATATATTAAAAGTCATGCGGTTACCGATATACACTATTCCGTATGCTGCAACGTACTTTCAACCTCATATTCTTCAGAACTCCTTACCCCAAGTCTATCAGACGTTTCAACATCATCCTGTAATCATTCCCCGTATTTTTCGGGAGATAACGAATCCTTTGATCTCCTGCATCTTTTTTTTACACAGGTGGTTCTAAAATGGTTAACCCTGCTCGTGTGGGAGCAGCCTTCTGTGCTCCGGACTTACAAATCTCCTTTCAGTATACTTTACCCCCTGACGTCTCGATATTTACTGCCGAAATTTTTGCCATACGTCAGACGTGTTTTATATCAAAAACATGCCATTCGTCATGCTTTTATTTGTACTGATTCAATGAGTGTAGTGCAAGCACTTCAAAATGTTAGAGAGGCCACAACTGGTTTTTATGTCAATTAGTGCAACAATTGTACACTTTACATACGGAGGGTTTTGAAGTCAGTATCATGTGGGTACCCGGCCATTCTCACAGTGAGGGAAACGAAATAGCGGATAACCTTGCCAAAGATGCAGCAAAGGGCCACGGAAAAACTTACAACATCGCCATACCAATGTCAGATCAGCGTTCTATAATTAGTTCAACGATACAGGAGGACTGGCAAGTCACGTGGACTAACTACGCAAGAATTAAGGCCAAACACTATTTTGGGTTACAACCGACTATTTTCAACAAACCATGGTTTCAGGGAGGGAAATACACACGACGACATATCATTACAATCATTCGTCCACGTTTTAACCATGCATTAACGCCGGTGTATTTATTCCGCATAAAACGACGTGATGATCCTCTATGTTCGTGATTACAAATGGAGGACTTAAATCATATTCTATTTCAATGTCCACAATACGACCATCAACGTGCCTTAATGTTGAGAGCTTTATACGATTTAGGGTATGCACTTCCTTTAAATGTGGCCACATTGGTACATACGCCTACAATTCCACTGGTTAGTAGCATAGTAGCATTTTTCGACAATATTAATTTAAAGATTTGAAAGGGTGATTCGTTCTTTGTGGTGACGGCTGAGCACCGGAAGTACACGAAATGCAGTCAATAGCAACACAATTTCTATGCACTCTCTTGGCTCTGGGGACAGCAGTCATCTGTTATTCTATCAAGGCAAAGAATATCGCGAGAAAGAACAACACAGAGACCTACTGTTACGGCGCAAGGTGTGACTTATCCACACCATCAGATGAAAGGAGGATTTAAATCCCGACATTCAAGAGCACCACGGAAGACTTTACGCATATCCAATGCAAGAAACATCTTAATAATAATTATATCAACAAAACGCCGTACCAATAGGGCCCATACCTCGCAAATTCGACTATTCCATTTAGTACATGGGAACAGATGACTGCTGTCGCCAGAGCCAAGAGAGTGCATAGAAATTGTGTTGCTATTGACTGCATTTCGTGTACTTCCGGTACTCCATTTGTTCGCAGGCGCGAGCCCACCGTACGCGTGCGCATTGGAGTGTCTTACGGACTTGTAAAATATCGGCCTCAGCCGTCACCACAAAGAAGGAATAGCCTATCCATTTCGAATATTATCCTTAAGTGCACTTTGTGTGTTCTAGTTTGGTGGACATTATGGACCAACCACCCCTCATTAAGAGTGAGCCAGAATGGCTGTCCCAAACGGATGAATTACCTAAAATTGTAAGTTGTATTTATTGTGTATATCGTGTAACACAATCTTAGTGATATGCATGGCAAGCAAGGTTTAGTAACTTAATACTTGCTACCAAATAGTAGGTAACCAGGATGTTTTATATTTCATTTTTACACATAACTTGGTACAATTATTCTGTCTGCATGTTTTACGTTGACTCATACTTGTATAATACTTTCTAGGAAATGAAATACCTGTTACCCTCTTATAATCTGCTGGATGAGTTTGGTGATAAGTACCGGTATGAAGATAAAAACTGGGCATTCAAATCGGAACATCAAGTTCAGGTGATCATAGGTTCTATATTTCCTGTTATTTAAATATTATTTTAGCAGTGAGCAGCTGCTGAAGTTATTGTAATCATAATGAGATTTCCTGGGATCTATTGTTCGTGAAGTCTACACCACGCGCTGGAACTGTAGCTTATTTGTAATGCAGGTTCACTCTTCTGGCATATTTGTCGGAGGATGAAACACAGATTTAGTGATAACCTTTCACATCAAAACACATACCGTAGTGTTTGTCTGGGAAGCCTTAATAACTAGTAAATTACTTCTTGTGCTACAAGCAAGGGAGTCTGGGGTGTAAGGCCAAGGTTAGGTTCGAGTATGTATGGAAAGCCTTATTAACAAAATGGCTGAAGTGAAGAAGTATCGACGACATCACGAACGATACTGAATGTTTACCTGGCGAGCTTATGGGAAAATGTCTGGGTATAATGGGTTTTGGGTTGGTGAAACGTAAACAGAAATTGGCATTTAGAATAACACTCCGAAATGAGATGTGTATTGTTTTCCAAATTTTTGTATTGTCCCTTATATTTATAAAATATGTATCCCCATCTTTACTTGACCTATATAGGTCTGGTAAAGTTCCCGATACTCATCCAAATTTTGGTATTCTAGCTGATATTTATACAATATGTATGAGTATCCCCATCTTTACTTCACCTGTATTCGATGTGTGGTAATGATGGCGATACACATCCAACTTTTGGTATTTTAGCTTATGTTTATAAAATACATAGGTTGTAGTATATATCGCGAGTCCCGGGGTTTAGTGACCTCCATGACGTCACCTATGACGTGTTGGTGTTGACGCTCATTTGTTGCCGATGATTCTTGACCAGATATTCTATATAGGTCAAGTAAAGATGGCGATATATATTTTGTAAATTAAAGCTAAAATGCCAAAATTTCAATGTAGGTCAAGTTGTTTTTTTTTTTTTTTTTTGCATATGGCTTTTAGTGCCGGGAGTGTCCGTGGACATGTTCGGCTCGCCAGTTTTGTAGCTGCTTCGAGGCGGACACCCAATGGGTGAGCTACAAGTACCGTCGCATGTGGAGTGTTGTCTGGGGAGGAAAGTTTGAATGTAAGGACAAGGAGTTGGAAGGTAGCGGCTGTAGCCTATAGTTAGGGACCAACCCGGCATTTGCCTGGAAGGAAGATGGGAAACCGCAGAATACCTTCTTCAAGGTTGCCGGCGGGGGGATTCGAACCTCCGCGCCTCCCGGATGTGAGCGACTGCCAGCAGTCATGCCGTAACGACCACGGCTAACTCACCCGGTGTAGGTCAAGTAAAGATGGTTATACATATTTTGTAAATATTAGGTAATTGCGAATATTTCGATGTGTATCACATTTCGAAGGGTTATTGTAAATGCCGATTTCATTTTATGTTTCGCCCACCCAACACCCCGTATTCCCCAGGAGTTTCCCGAAAGCTTACTAGACAAATATCTAGTGACTTTCCTGACGTCATCAACGCCACAATTTTGTTTTTAAGGAAATTTTATATGGAAATACATATATGAGAAACAAGTAATTTATTTGCAGGAGGATACAGGCCATAACACGGAAATTAAGATTGAAGAAACTTCTATCACGACAGAAACATCATCTTCAGATCTGAATGAGGTACCTGTAAGTAACTTCATGCTTATTTTCAAGAAATCTCCTTATATCCTAATAGCATTTAGGGATTTAGAGTTGTTTTTTCTCAAAAATATTGATGACTAATGGAAGCGTTTGGCTGTTAGTACCTGCTCTAATTTCCTTTGCAAACTGTGTGCTCCCCTACACTAGCAGACACATAATTCTTAGAGTTACTAGCATGCTCTACAATAGACTCACCATAGAGGTATTTCATTGACTCATTCTAACTTCTTTTTGAACATTAAATATTAAATTGCAGTGAATTGTGAAGAAATGCCATGTATAATATTCTGAAGGTTGATAGATTTATGCCTTCATTCTCAAAAGTCACGCTCATGTGGGCAGTCTAGTAGCTTGTTACTCAATGATATGTGCACGCATTGGGCCCGTAGGATTTGTTTTGGTCTATTCTATTGTTATTGTTTCAAGGGGCTGAACAGCGGGTTCATCTGCCCTTCTCTGAAGGTCTTATGGCTAAAAGAATTAAAATTAAATGTTCATTTGTCCTCAATCCTTAAAGCTATTACTTCCATTAAGGCACTGAGTTTATACTCTGTGAGCTGCTTGAATAGGATTGACATTTCGCCGGAAATTCCACGTCAGTCATCACCCCTCAGCGTCTTGACCAATCCATGTTTGCTTAGTTGATGTCATAATACTCTGCGTTGCAATATTACAGCCCACGTGCTTCAGTGCCTGGTCAGCCGTATCTCTGGCTTGTACAGTTTGGCAATCTCTTTCTCAGACCTGAGGGGCGTGGTGGCTCAGCGGTCTAGCTGTATGCCTCTCACCAAGGCGGTCCGGGTTCGATTCCCGGTCAATGCATGTGAGATTTTCGATGTGAAATGCCATGTCCTGTGGTTCGGATTCCACGTAAAAAGGAGGTCCCGTGGCTCATAATCACAAGATTCACGGTCACGTAAAACTACAATCTTCCTTCCTTCCTTCTCAGACCACATGGCGAGACAAGAACTGTCAATCCTATTCTGGCCGCTCACAGAGTATAGCATTTCCAATCGCTCTAAATTTAAAGTGGTCTCTAAATGTGTATTATAAGTTTCAGAACAAGGGATTATAACTACTTATCTGTATAAAGTTTATCTCTAGCACTAGAATGTGAAGGACAGTAGAAAGTCATTCAGCGAATACCGTATATCTTCACTTCAGCTGAGCAGTGCTGTACAATTATATGGGTTGTCATTTGTGTAAAAGTATGAGGTGATAACACTGACAAAAATTATTCCATCTTATCCCCAGGATGTGAAAGAAGAAAATCAGAATGAAGAAGCAGATGAAAGTGGAAATCACTTAAATGAGTAAGTGTTAAACTTACAAACTACATGTTCTTTCGCTTACCTAATATGTTTACCTTTGTAGGAATGTTTAGGCATTTCCTTTTTTAATGCGGGTGCTACGACTTTCAGCTTCAAAATGAATCTCGGGCATTTCCTCACTAATAATTAACTAAGCGTTATTAATTCATTATTGTTCAGGGCAAACTCAAAACATATTTGTATAGAAAGACTTAATAATGCCACAAAGTGAGTTTCATTTTGTAACTAAAGGTAAAACGCCCGCTTTGAAATAATAATATATAAACCAAACTTAACATACCGTAATGTTGGTATTAAATTAAGTCCTATTTCGCGAAACGCCTTGCCCTTTCTTTTCGTTGGCATAGTTCAAACATTAATCAACCACTGTTTCCTAAAAATAACTTAACATAGTACAACTTAATTTCACTTTACAAAATGACACTATATTACTTTCTTTCACACGCAAATATTAGCAAAATGGCAACTGACTAGTAGTTTAGGCCTATTTTATAAAGGAGATGAGGGTAGAATGTGTCGCGGCCGTTTCTCTGACTCTCTTGTGGTTAACGTAAAATTACATTACCACCATGGATGATTAATTTAACAACATAACACTATATTCGTCATTTCGCTCATATTGGCCCGTATTGACGCAAATTGAATACAGTAAAGTTACTATTTATTCCGCCCTATTCAATACAATTGTATTGAATAGGGCGGAATAAATAGTAACTTTACTGTATTCAACTTTACTGTATAACACTATATATGAAAGATTAGATTACGTTAAAACCCAAGCATCGGGATGTAAACATAACAATAAAACCCAACTCCATTTTATCACGTCCCCACAAAACATGTATACCAGGTCGAGCCATCAACCATGGGCATCCACTTAGAAACAAAATCACAACAACGGCACAAGGATAAGAAGGAAGACTGACAAAGTTTAATTGTAGATGCTACATCATTTATTTAAGAAAATAATTAATGACGTATCGTGACGCACACTTTAAATTGCATTTATACACAAGAATTGTCTATAGAGGCCCAGAAATTATTTTGGATATACTGTGTACATAGTGTAGAGAATTTTTAAATACTACTTCGGGGGAGTAGGATTAAGCCAATGTTCAGAAGTGAAAGTCAAAGTTCAGAATAAATTGTGCCACGTAAAATGTTGGACGCTAGAGGCGAGGCATGCAGTGGTATGCCGAGTGTTAGATAAGTGTACGCTGTGTGATGTGCCAGCTTCTGTACAATATAACAGACCACACTATATGTACTATGTGCTATGTATTCTACTATCAATCATCTCGACACAATTGGGGCCGATAACCTAGATGTTAGGCCCCTTAAAACAACAATTATCATCATCATCATCTCTACACAATCGGTGTAGCCCTAAATAGTGCTCTCCAGTCATCCGTAAGGTTTTCAATACTGAAGTATGTATATTCCAAGTAGGCTAATACATAGCGAATTAATTTGTGTCACATGAACATTGCTAGTTACTTGGTGTTCAGTTGCCTGTGCTCGTAAGTAGAGGGGTCCTATCCCATACATCCAGGGGCAAGGCCGTGCGTACTCCCGAATGAGTAATCGGAGAAAGTCGTGTGAGGGCTCAATCGAAAAGGCCCCATCCCCTCTATCTATAGGACAAGTCTTTTCCCCCTAAGATAAGACCTACTCCCACCTACGGTGAAAATAATGGTTTTTGGTGCGCATGCTCTTCTAAGATGGCGGGCTTTTCATACGTTAAGGTAGCTGCCTCCAAACCCCCTTCTCTACTCCCTACTCCCATCCCTCACTATTCCCTAAAATTCCAAACATATTTTTCCAAATTTAATTAGATTTGACCCAAAAGTCCACCATTGCTTCCAATTACTTGTGCCAGGTGCATCTCCGGTTACCTCCCTTGGTCAGTTTCCCTTCTTTTCCAGCTTTTTTTTTCGATTTATTTATTATGTATTATCTATTTGTTATGATCGATTTCCAAAAATATAATGGATATCACCCGAACGATATTCGGAGAAAGTCATGTCAGGGCTCAAACGAAAGGTCTCCGTCGCCTCTATACATAGGACACGTCATTTTCAATTTCCATATTTTTTTAATGATGGACTTTTCCAAGGGTAAGTGAGGTTCGGAGTGGTTTCCACAAAGTCACGTGACATGATACCTAGCTGCCCGAGCGGTCCATCCAACATGCCCGCTGACTGATTACTTAAATGATTTTTAAAATTTAATTTTTATTTATTTAATATTTATTATTTTTGATTATCCTTTATTTACTATATAATTTGTGTTTATTTATTATTTAATAATTATTTATTAATTATTTTAAAAATTTATTTAATATTTCTTAACGACTTATTATTATCCAACGTGTAGGTTTGATTTATCACGACAGCTATACGGGTAGCGGCATGTGTGGCTCGCTCAAGGTCACACCGTCGCTTCAACAACTATATACCTGGAGACGGATTTCACGTTACCGTTTCAAACAAGACCAAACCTGTTGCGTGACGTCTCATGGTTGTGGTCATCCGAGTAACGTGAAAAAATGAAACATTTCTTTATTATTGTTATTTAATTTTTATTTCTTTATTATTTACCGTATTTCCTCGAATAAGACCCGCACCCTGATTTTGATGTACAAAATTTAAAAAAAAGAATTTTTACTCAAAGTTATTTACTATCTTAACTAAATAAACAGAATAGCATTTATCCAAAATAGTTTCCAACAGTTTTGAAGTCGTCCTAAAATAACACACATCAAACGATTAAAAATACAAATAAAAGTACACAAACACTTCATTCATCGTCATCAGAAGTACCAACTTCGGAACTTTTATCACCATCACTTTCCCACTAAATGTCGTCATCACAGCCATCCATAACATTCGAAATACTACATTTTTTGAAGCTCTTCCGTATGAGATCTCCAGAGATACGATTCCATGCCGTCAAAATCCACGAACACAACAGCTGAACTTTCGGGCGCTGAATACGACCAGTTGGAGTCGGTGCGTGCTTACAAATAGCTTAATATGATAATAGTGGAAACTCCCGCGAGAAACTGGCGACATCGATCCTGCGCGCTATCTAGCGGTTCGCGCAGTCAACTACGTGGTTGAGTTCAATCAGCTGGCAAGTTTAAGTGAAGTACATACGAAGTATTACTTTTGTAATTAAAATAGTATTGTTTTGTGCTGTTATGTGCCACAATTTTGTTAATGGCTGGAAGAGGAGTTATTTGTAGTATGTATGGGTGTATTAATTATAAAATACAAAGTGATCCCAAGTCATTTTACAGATTTCCAAAAAACAAACAGCTGTGAGTATACCTACTAATGTTTACGGGTAGCCTACCTGTATTTTATGTATCACACTTCCCCCTTTTTCAAATATGAGGGTATGTTTAGCTACCAGGGTTCTCAGTCATTCTGTAGCTTCTGGAATACTAGTTCATTGTATCATTCAATTCTTTGCCATCGAGTGCTGCACACACTGCAGAGTTTATAGAAATGTGTGACACATTGTGTGATATTTTTAATTCTTCCACTGTCAGTAGGCCCAAGGAGTATAGGAAACCTTTGAGCAATGAATCAAGGCATATGCAAAAACTGAATGAAATTTGTGACTGTCTAAAAAAACTGGAAGTACTGAACAACCGCAAAGGCAATCGATCCTCTTTGCATTCAGGATTGGGTAGACAATATTTCTGCATTGAAACTATTGTGGTCAGAATTACACAATGATTATGATTTCCTGTATTTGCTAACTAGGAGGATCACACAGGATTGCATTGAATTTTTTTTTTCAATCATTACATCAAAAGGAGGCAACCATGTAACCCCAGTTGCAACCAAATTTCACAGTGCCATAAAAAGTGTTATGGTAAATCAATTAATTTGTGCTTCTGACGACAGTAATTGTGAATCCGATGCTGCAAACTTTCTGTTGAATCATAATGATGTGATGAAGAGTAATTTTGAAGCAAATGTCAGTGAAGAGTAAGGACCTAAGTGACAAGGTAAATGATCATGACTATGATGTAATTCAAGAAAATGCTGACCACTATGTCATGGGCTGGGCCTGTAGCAAGTTTCCCCATGCTGAGTGTAGGAATGTAATTTCATCTTATGATAATGATTCATGTATGGGAAATTTGCACATAGAAATGAAGTATGACGATAATTCCAAAATGCTATTTCCAAATGTGTGTGGTGGAAAGTTGTCTGCCAAAATGTCAGAGGCATTTGAAAATAGTTTTTGCCATTTTTTTTTGTCAGAAAGCACCCATGGGATTAAAAGCAAATTAACTGGTTATTTTCTATCAATTAGGCCTACTGACTCTAGTGAAGGTATCTGTGACAGCTGTATGAACTTACTGACTGACAAATATTTCAAAGTCCTTATTAAGCCATATGTGATTAGAACAAATGATTCATCAGTGAAAAGTATCACTAAAAATATCAAGCTCAATAAGATATTACACGTGTAATTAACTTTTGGAAAATCTGTAGGCTGCTTAAAACTTTATCATCATAACCATCTGTAGGCTATCACACTGCTGTTATTGAATTGACGATCAAATGTTTTAATGTGAATATACACGTATGCCATTCTTAATACTGCCCCTTTCGGATCAACATCCATCTCCCTTCCTTATATTATGCAACAATTAGTACTCAAAGGCCTTAAAATCTGTATTTCTTTGCGTTTTCGTAGTCGAATATTGTTACTCTTCAATAGTTCATTCGAGTAGTTGACTATTCGAACCGCTAGATGGTAGCACTGTGCGCTGTCGCCGCTGCTACGCGTGTTAAGTTGCGAGAGTTTCCGCTATTATCATAGGCTGTGTTTCTATCTCCCAAAATTTTAATAATGGCACCCCATCGTGTTCGTTAAGCCGCCATTTTGGACACGATGACGGCCTAGGGTGGGGGGTTAACGAAGCCCTGAGAATCAAAACGATCTAAAATTTTTCCGAGCATGGTCTCCAATCAAAACGTCCCTGATTGGCTGAGCACTTATTGGGTCCTTCCCGCCACACAGCCGCAATCAAATCCGCCATTAACCTCAATTTAACATAACCTAAGTTACTTAAATTATAAATATTAATAATGTTGGTGAAGGGTGGGTGACTTGTGGATTAGATAAGCCATTTTTAGTGTTGCCTTCTATAGATTTGTGTTTTTTTGGGCAATCTCGTTATCTTGTGGACATTAAGATAAATAGTTATATTTCGGGGGCCTATCACTCAGTACCGGTTTATCACAACAGTAGCAACTATTACGAATAGCTGTACTATAGTAAGATTTTTCTGCACCTTCGCAAAATAGTGGCGGTGGTTTGAGATTATTTTTGACTACCATTATGGGGTTTTAATAGTTTTTCATAGAGCATTTTTGTTGTCTTGTAGGCATGATTGATTTGACAAGTTAGGTCTGCATGTAGTCTACAGTTTTTTTTTCTGGTTTTTGGAATAATGCTCATTCTCATTAACATTAAGTGCAAGCGTGTTGACCGACTGAAAGACATTGAATATTTCGTTTACTAAGGCAGCACTGAAATATGGGTTCCAACACGATATGGACTTGGAACTTATGTTCGCTTGACAAAATAACGATACATCAACAAGTCATCCTTGTAATCTCTGCAAATAATAAAAATATTTCCCATCCAATATAGGCCTATTCATGTTGAACGGTAGAAAGTTATCAACCTTTATTAAGGCAACACTGAAAAATGTTCATTTTGATCTAGCCTACTTACTCGGAGTCATCTGCATCAATGTCCCTAGAGGTTCAGGTTTTTAAATTCTCCCTTTCCAATGGTCAAATAACACATGGATGTTCCCTATTTTTCTTAAGGGGATTCAATGATCTTATGCTGAACTAATTAAGAATAGGGCATGTATCAGGATAAAAATAATGTACATAACCATCAGAAACTTGAGAACACAGATCAGGAGAATGTTGATCGACCATGGATGCAAGACCAGAAAGTCTTAAAGAGGAGTGTTTCATTTAGAGGCTTGGAACATCATGGTCAAGACCCCTGTACTTGGGTGTGTGCTCAGTTTGTTTGAAAACCCGTTGACAGATCATAAGTTAATCTGTGGCTGGAATCCACTCCGTCCTATGCTAAGCTGTGCGTACTGGGCACCATTAGTGTTCTATGACTACTGTATCAATTTCTGAAAATTGTGTCATAGGCCTATGCATAGTCAAGTCGCTGAGAATGTTCTCTGAATGGTGAATACCAGTAGGCTAGCCTACTTAGCTGCCTCCTTCACTAGCATTTCCAGGCACCTGGTTAGTTGGTAAAATGAAATAGAAAAATCACTTGAATGATTCAAGTTGTCCTTGATTGCCCTCGAGGGACAGTGTACCCCATTCCAGATCTTAGTTCAGAATTAGTTTCCTTGACAGAGTTGGAGAAACAGTCACAATACGTATGGTACTACTAGACCTAGTACGGTACATGTAGATGGAAGCATTGTGAGACCAACCACTAGGTAGCTTATGTCCCATTAGTTGGGAGTGTTGGGGAATGGGAGATTGGTTCAACATTTCAGCCTATGTTGTTGTATATTTCATTAATATATGAGATCTAAAAGTGTATCATAGGAATATTAAAGCAAACCAGTTGGTCAATTGAATACAACAATTCAATGAAACATTCTGTTAATAATTAGGAAGTGTCGTAGGCAACCAGAGAAGCGACACAAGAAAAAACACCTGAGTCTTCCAGGCAGTGGTCATCAACTGTATTTCACATAGAGAAGAATGACTAAAATGGTTCCTCATGAAAAAAACAACTGGTCAATGGCTTGAAAGACAGTAGTAAGGACTTACATGCTGTCAGTAAAAGTGGAGTTAAGAAAGATGTCTGGAATATTTAAATCAGTAGTTGATAGCCATGATTTTTAAAATTACCCTAGTTAATTGCACCTTAATATGATCAGTAGCCTAGCGGTATGTGCAAGATTTTAAGTGGTAGGTTTTCCTGTGAACCAAAAAACAGCTCTTAACATGGATTATGTTCAGGTTAGGCCTAAAAGTTATTGGGAGGGAGGTTTATTTTACATACCTGTTGCACATAAAATGAGCTTCTGATTAGAGCTCTGTGGGAATGTTTAAATGTTTGTTTTTTTTTTTTTAGCGTATGGCTTTTAGTGCCGGGAGTGTCCGAGGACATGTTCGGCTCGCCAGTTTTTTTTGTAGCTGCTTCGAGACGGACACCCAATGGGTGAGCTACAAGTACCGTTGGGGAGGGAAGGAGGGAAGTTGGAATGTAAGGACGAGGAGTTGGAAGGTAGCGGCTGTGGCCTATAGTTAGGGACCAACCCCGGCATTTGCCTGGAAGGAAGATGGGGAACCACAGAAGACCATCTTCAAGGTTGCCGGCGGGGGGATTCGAACCTCCTCGCCTCCCGGATGTGAGCGACTGACATCAGTCATGCCGTAACCACCACGGCTAACTCACCCGGTAATGGTTTGATGATACAGGATTTATCAAGCCTCTTTCTATGCATCTTTTAAAAACATTTTAACAATTCATAAATTACTGTCATCATTGCTAATGCTGTAATCTGTCATGTTTATTTATGCAGCATGAGGAATTAGGAAACATTGGTAGGATTGGTATATTGAGTGGATATATAGTAGGATAAAATGCAACTGTGTCATGGAAACCTAAGATGTATTTTTATTTCTCAACTTTATTTTCTGTAGACTCCAACACAGCCCACCACCAGGGAAAAAAAAGTGTTGATGTTTAATGAGAGCAAATCTTGAAATACTGTGATTTAAGTGGTTGGTATCAAAAGCTGTGTAGGAAAAATGAAAATGTGAAGTCACGCCCAAGTTTATGAAGCCTTGCCAGACTCGGCAGAAATTATCTTCGATGCAAATCAAGTCTCAATAGTTAAAACTTTAGGACGACCTTTGACATGAGCACTATAATAGGCCTACATTTAGGATCGACATAGCCTGCAGTAGGTCTTGTGCTACTGTATGCACCTGGGCATGTTTAAAAAAAACTCAGCCTGCAGGTTAATAAGGTAGTATATTACTATAAATCTATCTCAAGCAAATCCAAGAAGTTACCAGACTGAGAAACTACATATCAATATTTAAACAAAAAAAGGGTGGCAGTGCAAACTGCACTTTTAATCCTTGCTTCATTAGTTAAACCATAATATTTGTACATAAATACAGTAAGGACTTCACATTACAAACGGCCACTTAAATTATATGCCTTATTAGGCATAACCTACAAATTACATTTCATGAAATTGGTAAATATAAGCAGACAGCAACATCAATATGCAATGGTCTATAGTGTAGTTTTATAGTGCACAAAAGGTTATTGTACAGAATGTATTTCGAACTGATGAATAAAACTGTTAGAAACGACAGCCAATTGATTTACATCCATTACATCCAAAGTAGTAGAAACTTTTAGTTGATTGTACTTTTATTTTCACAAATTTTGATGAACAGTGTCACGCATCAATTTAAATATAAACGCACATAAAATTCCTCATCAATAAGTGATTTGCACTTCATACTGTCATGAACTGGAATAGATTTCTAGCAATTTAATTGATGTAGAAATCTATTCTTCTCGCCACCATGTTGGTGATAATTGTAAACAAACCCGCGGGCAGCCAATGGCTGGTAATAATTGCCAGCCAATAACAAGCCAGGATGACGCGGATCATAATTCGCGTTTCACTCTCATTGCGTTTTAACTTGAGATTTCGGATCAGCTGTTCGTTAACGCCACGGGGTGCCATTATTAACATTTTGGGAGATAGAAACACGCCCATATTAAGCTATTTGGTGCTTATCGGCCGCCATCCGCTCCATACACAGCTGTTTCAAGGCTGCTTTGAACGGGCGGTTCACGCAGCATAGACGTCATCCCGCCCAATCACGAATACATGACTCGTCAATATCATATATCCTACCGGGCACGATTTCCAATAACTCCAGCTTCCCTTGCAACTTTCAATTTCTCACTCACAGTAAATGACCGCAAACGTTTCGTAGCATTCATATTTACACTCGGAGAACGTGCGTGTGACTATGACGCCGCGTGCTTACGGTAAAACAAAGTTATAGCCGGAAGAAGGCTAGCACCATCTAGCGGATACTCGCAACACCCGATATCGCGCGCGGCGGGCAATTTAGATCTTTCAAATTTGGATGACTCAAATAAGACCCGCACCCCAATTTTTCACGTCCGAATTTGTTTAAAAATGTGCGGGTGGTATTCGAGTATATACGGTATGTATTTGAAATTATTCAGTCATTTAATATTACATAGTTTAATGTTATTCAGTCGGTCAACAGGATTGTACCCAATTGAGGGTTATTCCCTAATCCTGAAAAAATAATATGAGATTAACAAATTTACTTGTATTACAAGTTTCGATCGTCAAGCGATCATCATCAGATCCATTTCACTTAGGCTATAAAATTAAAGTCGGAAAGTATGGGTGAAAGTACCTTACAATATGTACACTTATTTAGTTGCAGTATTAGTTAAGATAATGCAACTCGTCAATATTTGTTAGTTACAGTATAATCTATTGTCACATCTAATCTCCACCACCTCCAGAAATCCCTTAAATTCCAAACAGATTTTTCCAAAATGTACAAAGTTTAGCATTTCTTACACTTACTTATGCCAGGCCCTTGTCTGTCGATCTCCCTTACTATTACTCCTCGGCGCTACAGTCCATGTAGGACCTTGGCCTCTCCAACAATCGTTGCCCAATCCTGACTATCCTTGACGATCTTCTGTACATTTCCTCCTTCTTCTTACTCCCATCTTGTGTAAGTCGTCCTCCACGTCATCCAACCATCGTTTCCTAGGTCTTCCTTTGCATCTTCTTCCACCTGGATTTCCTCTATAGGCATTTTTAACCACTCTATCACCTGCCATTCTCTCCACATGTCCCAGCCATCTTAGCCTATTACTCTTTATTTTCGAAACTATATCAGGATGACCATATAGTTCCTCCAATTCTTTGTTTTCCCGTATTCTCCATCTTCCTGCCTCATTCATTGCTCCATAAATCTTCCTCAGTATTTTCCTTTCCCATCTTCTCAAAAGCTCCTCTTCTGTCACGGTCATAGTCCATGTTTCCGAGCCGTACATTACCACCGGTCTTATAACTGTTCGGTACACTGTCACCTTTGATCTTCTACTGAGGATGCATGCTTTGAGGATTTTTATCTGTGCCCAATAAGCTCTATTACCGGCTGCAATTCTTGCTTTTATTTCTTCTCTTGTGCTATTAACTTCAGTAACCAGTACTCCCAAATACTTGAAACTTTCACACCTCTCAAAATAAGTTTATATATTTACAGGGTGTCTACGACCCGGGAAAACCGGGAATTCTCAGGGAATTATGAATTTCTGGAATAATCAGGGAATTTCTTTGTTAATCAGGGATTTTTTTCAGTTTGGCTATATCCCGTAAAAGTGGAAGCAATACTTTCGAATTTCGCGGGAAGTTATCGCTCGCTACTGATGACAGTGCTCAGCCAATGAGCAGTGACTTCTCAAGCTCAACTGAACGCATGATGTGGCAACCATTCCGTTCGCCTTCTGCGCAGGAGCCAACTACGCCATTTTATTGGGCCTTTAGCATTTTGTTCGTTGCGATCGTTATTGCCAATTTAGCGATTTTGTCGGTAGATGTAGCAACTTTGGCGACAATATATTTCAAATTTAGTATTGTTTATACTAGCTTCGCTCGGAAACAGTTATGAATGCATTTCGTGACAAGCGCTTTTTTCCCCCCGATGTCAATGAACTACGACCTAGGCCTATATCCGTTTTACGTCTCGGCATGATGGGTTAAAATCACTGACTGGACTATCCAATTGTCATGGAGATAGCATGAGCAACGAATTCTTGTCAGACGTAATTTAATGGCGAGGTGCATGCAACACTAATCCCCCTCCTGTCCAATCTAAAAACACGTATAGTGGGCGATGTATTGAAGATAGAAATATGCTCTCGCGGACTTTTTTGTAGAACTTTTCATGCTGAACAATTCTTACACTCATAGTATATTGATATTTTTAACGGTTTGCCCAGCGTAAGCTTAAAAAGCCCACGGACGCCTGTTTTTCGACTTTTTCACTGATATCGTTACTGCTTGGCTTCCTTTGAACATAAATAAATTATTTTCTTTTTATACTAAGTAGAGATTTAGGGACTATTTAAACTCCCGTTAGCGATCGAATTTTGACTACTACTGGGTGATGACTGACTACGTTAATTTACGTAGTTTTGTATTGGTGCGCGAACAACCGGCTACGTAAATTAACGTTTTCTTACAGTGCGTCGTTCTTGTGTAATTTTCTCCTCTCCGCCGTTCATTAATCAAAATACTACGTGTTATTTACGAACTGGTCTTTGTTCAACGAAAGGGAGATAGGTATATTGTTGTCTTGATAATGCTTTCGGTACTGGAAGAGACGTTTCATAACTCTCTGTTACCGCGTATATTGTCAAGTGTTAGCATGGCGCGCGCGGAACTAACAGTGCGATAATCAGTTCAGACGAGTCTGTTGACGATAATAATAAGAGTGGAATTGACAATGACAGCAGTGAAAGTAGTGACGATGAGGTTGATGGATGGACAATTAAGTAAAGTTGCACGTATTATGTTCCATCTTACTTCTCATGCTAGGTGTACTTCAGTTGCCCGGTCCGCAGTAAGGAATAGAGTAGCACGCGCCCGGGCAACAATGTGTTAGACCTGGGTTGGCAATACTGTTTGAGCGGCTTTTCCATCCCGGTATTCTTAGATTATTGTCTGCTCCTACGTTCCTTAGCTAGGCTAGAACTTATGACCAATTTTGTTTTTAATTGTGCCCAGGAAATGTTTTTGCAACACCTTTCAAACTCTACCTTGTATTATCAAGCAGACTTGGTTAAATTATTTTTAGCGGCTTCGGTGGCGTAGTTGGTAGCATGCTGAGCTTCTATGCCCAAGATCGCGGGTTCAAACCCGGCCGAAGTTGTCGAATTTTTTAAGAGCGTTAAAAATCCCTCGGTATGCCTTCCTTCGGAGGGGAAGTAAAACCGGCGGTCCCATGTCATAGATTTATGGCATGTTAAAGAACCTTCCACTAATTACACCTGTGTGAAGCTAAATTAGGTTAAAAATCTAAACAACGCTCAGGTTCCTACGTTCGTCGCCAGGAGCCGACTGCGGTGGCGTCTAGTAGCCAAGTTCTGAACTAGTAGTTGTTGGCGGTGGCGTTTAACGGGAAAAGTAGAAAGTATTTGAAAAAATCAAAGTATGCAGTCCTTACTTGAATTAAGAAACAGAAACACACACAAATACAGTCATCACAATTAACACCGGTTATCAGACAGATTCTACACACACCCAAAGTACACGGGGCTACATGGCTGCGTTGTCGCAGCGACTAAACTGAGGAACCAACCAACCTAAATTATTTTAGACTGATAGTAGTGTGTTCTGGCCTGTTGAAACATCATTCATAATGATTTCCTTCATTTAAATGTATTTATAAATTAATAAATTGATTTACTCAATGCGCTGTCACCCCTTCTCTTTATTGTGGTTATGGACGAGGTAATGACACGGATAGCAGGAAAGATAGGAGAAGATAAGATGAAAGCAATGGTGTTTGCAGATGATCTCATGGTCTGGGGAAACAAGGAGGAGGAAATTCAGGAGCAACTGAAGGCTTGGGAAGAAACAGTGGGAGAGTACGGATGGAAGTTCAACATCAGTAAATGTGAGATCCTGTTAACGACCAGGAAAAAGGACAGACCAATGAGTGGGATAACACTTGGAGGTGGACAGCTGAAGAAGGTGGAAAGTCTCAAGTACTTGGGAAGTATAGTGGAGGAAAATGGGAGAAATGACAAAGAGATTACGGAACGTGGCAGACAGGCAGAAGCATTTCTGAGAAGCATTAGGAGCTTAGTGTGGAATAAAGATGTCCCACAAAAAAGCAAAGAAGTGTTATACAGAAGCTACTATATCCCGATACTGACCTATGCTTCAGAAACGTGGACAATGAAGAAAAGAGACATAAGCAGAATACAGGCAGGTGAAATGAAGTTCCTGCGAAGTAGGATCGGAGTAACAAGGAGAGACAGGGTGAGGAATGAAAAGGTCAGGGAAATGGTGAAAGAGGAGCCCTTGCAAGGTAGGATTGAGACATCAAGACTGAGGTGGTATGGACACTTAAAGAGAATGGATGAGAAGAAGATTCCCAAGAGGATACATGAGATGCAGATGCAGAAGAAACGACCAAGGGGAAGACCAAGAGATAGATGGCTGAAAGGAGTGGAGGAATGTGTCAAGAAGAGAGGCGAGGACTGGACCAGAGTGACAGCGGAGAGGTGGTGGGAAGAAAGAACTAAGTGGCGAGGCTTATGTTCCAAACAGACCCAGCCTGGGGCTGGAAACTGTACATGATGATGATGATGATTTACTCAATTACTTCTGTCATGACGAGGTGGACCTAATTGAGAGTGAGGACTTGGAATATGTCTCCCTTCGTCCCTTGTATGTGTGTAAATTACTATATTCAGACTTATGTTACCGAATATCATCATTCCTGCGACCTAGGATTTGTGATTTCAATGGTAATGAAAGGTTTTACAAATTAAATATTGGTCTAAGATGATCCCACTCTTAAGGTGGCACCTTGATGTGTGTATTCAACCTCCCTTTGTCCCTTTTATTGGAGGCATTTACTGTAGTAAAAGCAGCATGACCTTTCTTATTTTACTGGACAATAAGTTCACTTGAAATGAAAATCCACAGCCTACTTCCAGTCTCCGACCGGGTCAGGAATGGAATGAATGAAGCCCCCATCTAGCGGCGAGGATATGAACTGTGCCGGCTGCCGAGGCCTGACGCACTCCTCTGGGGCAATGATTAAATGAATGACAAATGAAATGATAGTGGAGAGTAATATTGTATTGAAATAAATTTATTTTCACAATTGTTTCCCTTGTGCTGCCATTGCTCACATCTGTTTGACTCCTGGAATTTCCGAGAACAGGAGACATAAAACTTAATCCTATTTTCCATTTGCTTTCCTGGAATACATTTTGCTTCTCGTTCCTGGAGAGCGCTTAAAACTAACCCAAAAATAGCGTGCATTTCATCACACTTCCTGTTCCCGGGCAAATGTGTAGCAGTCTTTACTCAGGGAATTCTGTCATTAATCCTGGAAAAATCAGGGAATATTCAGGGAATTCTTTTAAGATGAGTTGGTAGACACCGTGATTTATCTTTCTCCGCAGTATTTCTCCTAGATAATAATAAATATTGAGTTTTGTTGTAGTTCACTCATAATCCTACTTCTTCTGATTCTTTTTCTAACCGTCCCATTCCTTCCTAAAGATCCTTCTGTCTTCGTGACAGCATACCTACATCATCAGCATACGCTGGATTTTGGCTCATACGGTTTAACAGTATGCCTCCTGAATTGCTGATATCTACCTTCCTCATTACTCTCTCTAGTACTATCTTGAACAGCAGCATGGACAGTGCGTCCCCCTGTCGTAAGCCTTGGTTTTCCTCAAAAACTTTCGAGAGTATTCCTTCAACTTTAATTCAACATTTTGTGCCAGTAAGAGTAATTTGCACCAATCTGATTAGTTTGGGTGGGAATCCCGTGTCCATCAAGGTCTGATACAGAGTTTTCCTTCTTACACTATCATAAGCCTGTTTGAAATCCACATATAGTTGGTGCACATCCACATTATATTCGTAACACTTTTCCATTATTTGCCTTACTGGTATACTCCCAAGTCTCTCTTCAATAAGAGGTGTAAGTCTCATAGCCATTACCTTGGCTAGTATTTTATTCACCACACTAAGCAGTGCTATGCCATGATAATTTTCAAACTTTGCTTTATCGTTCTCCTTATGGATTGGGCAAATAATGGCAGTTTCCACTGTTCTGGCATCACCTCCTTCTCCCATATCTCCACAATCAACTGATGTACTAACTTTGCCAAATGTTCCCCACCACACTTAATCATCTCTGCTGAAATATTATTCTTCAAGCTTTTAATTGCCAAACTAACCTCCTCCAGCGTCGGCACAGGTACTGGCATTGCATCAGTGTTATCCTTGCACCATGTTTGGTCATTCTCTTGATCCTCCTGTTCTAGCAATACCGTCTCTGCAGTAGCATTGAGCAGCTCGCTGAAATATTCATCCCATCGATCTAAAATCTGTTCTTCTCCTCCTCTGAAATTTCCTTCTTTATCTCTGCAGAAAATTGCATGGGGTTGAAAGCCCTTCATTTCCTGTATTCTTTTATAGTATTTTCTTACTTCTTGATTATTGTATTCTTCTTCTAGCTCTTCAATCCATTTCTTCTCTGATTCCAGTTTCTTTCTTCTACAAATTCTATCCGCCTCCTTCCTTTCCTTTTTATGTTCTTCTGTATTGTTTCTCGTTGGTCTACTTATCATTTTCTCCCTTGCTGCATTCCTCTCCATTATAGCTACGGTATTTTACATTCTTCATCGAACCAGATTTGTCTTTTAATCCTTTCTTCTGTCCCCAGTACTTCTTCTGCAGCTTCGTGTAGTGCGTCCCTCATTATACTCCAGTTTCCTTCTACTCCCACTAAATCCCAATTTGGTTTAGTCTCCAACTTCTTCCGTACATGTGTTTCATATTGTTCGACAGTTTCCTTTTCTTTTAGTTTTAAGCCATTATACTTTCTAGGGTCTTTCCTCAGCTTTCCAGATCTGTACACTGCTATATGCTGTCTATATTTTACTCTTACAATGAAATGGTCAGAGTCACAATTCGCTCCTAGACAACTATCAACTTCGCATCTCATAAGATGCGTGTCTTCTATCAATTACCACATGGTCTATTTGGTTGAATGTGGTTCCATCTGGTTAGCACCGCATACTTTCCTTATATTCTTTCTCTGAAGCCATGCACTTTTCACCATCATTTCATTTCCCATGGTAAAGTCGATGAGTCTCTGTCCATTATTATTTGATACCTCATGCAGACTTTCCTTTCCTACCGTCTCTCTAAGTGCTTCTTCTTTTCCCACCTTCGCATTGAAATCACCTAACACGATTTTTACATCTTGTCTTGCTATACCCTCGAGTTCCTGTTCAAACTGACTGTAGAAAATGTCTTTCACCTCATCCTCATCCTCTTCTGTGGGAGCATATACACATAAAAAGGTGATATTAAAGAATCGTGCCTTCATCCTCAAAGTACATATCCTTTCATTTACAGGCTTAAAATTCAGTACTGCTGTTTTATATCTATTATCCATGAGGAAACCTGTGCCACCTATTCTTCCAATGTTGCCTCCACTATACATTATTGTATGGTTATCACTTCTCAATATAACATCGCTTCTCCATTTGAACTCTTGGATCGCTGCCACTCCTATACTATATTTCTCCATCTCTTCCTTAAGGCCCTTCAACGCTCCAGGTTTGTTCAATATTCTCACATTCCAGGTTGCTATGTACATATCATTTTTCCGTTTACATTTTCCTTTTCCTTGCATAGGTCGTTTATCATTATCATCAGTCCGGCTATTGTTGTATTGGAGTTTCATAACAGGCTGTTTTTTTCGATATGGGGTTGTTAGCCCCATGATCAACCCCCAACCTGGAGGACCAGGGTATCCCTCTTTGTCTGACCCATCACCTTTGACCTGTCCGGTATGGGAGGCTCTGCCAGGAGTTTACGCTCCTGCCGGCATAGCTCGCAGGATCATTTGGGCTCTCAAGTCCCCACATCACGTCAAGATGAGGATACCATCGTGAGGGGTCGACGCGTCGACCTCCCTTGCTCATCTCTTATTCTCTTCCAACCCAGATGCCATTCAAGTGTCCTGTGCTGTACCAAAATCATCAAGATTTCTGTAAAGCTCATCGAATAAACCAGATTCCCAAGAAATCCTTTCAAATATACCAAGATTCCCCAAAAATCCTTCCAAATTTACTAAGATTTCCCAAAATTTCTTAAAATACATAGAAAATTCACCAAATCGCCCAAATTTACTCCACATTCGCCAGACTCCTCAGAAAACCTTACAAATATACTAAGATTTCCCAAATTCTTCAGATTACCTAAATTTCCCAAAACATTCCTCATATCCTACAATTCCAGAGCACACCAGACTTCCTCGTAAGAAACGGGTTATACTATACGTTCAAATACATACTTTCAACTACCTCCCAATGTGGGTAAGGAGCGGACGGTCAGGGTAGCCGTGAGTAGGTATCTGTTGACACAAGCTGGTAGCAGAATGTTTCCCCCAATGGCGGACGGGTGTTAACCCTCTTAGTGCCAATCCATTTCCTGAAATACTTGCCAAGAATGCCATGCCATTTTCAATGATCATGCAGACTATTCGAAAAAAAATATCATAAATACCAAATTGTCAATGATAGAATCATTACTTTTGCTTTCTTTTATAACCAATACCTCATTCTTTCATAAATTATGTTCGTAAAGCAAATACTGCATCTTAACCTTTTTAATTGAGGTTATTCTGATAATTGTTCATTTTTTTGTAAAAAAAATAAATGTTGAGCCTAAATTAAGTACATCTAACAAGGGAAGTCTCTAAACCGGGGAATTGCGGATCCTGCTGGAACTTGGCAAAAATGTTGCTTGAGCCCAATTAGGCAGAACCGTGATGAAAAATATTTAGGAAATTAACTCCTACCCACCGTAGACAGCAGTAGGTACAATAATTTCAAACTGTGCGCGCTTGTCAAGCGGGAGTGTGCCTCACGCCTGATTGGTGGCTCAAAAGATCATGCTGCAAACGACTGCCCTCCCGTACTCGCGCTCACAAACTGCGCTGCGGCATGGACATTAATGATCCATCTTTACAATATCATACCTGCCAACTTTTACGGTTTATCCGTAAAATTTACGGAAATTGCAGCATTTTACGGTTTTACGGATGAACGGTGTCATTTTACGATTTCGCGGACAAAAATTTGAAACGATAATTAACATTCGATAATCCCTCCCACTTCCGTACAATCGATTGTTTGCGTGGGTCGAAGGCAAGTCCACGATAGTCGATAACTCGTTCTTTGAGTTGATTCGTACTTTTAACCGTGTCATGTTTGTGCCGTCATTGTAATTGAATTTGAAGCCGGGATAACCGTTCTTCCATGTGAATCTTAGGTGTCGACACGCTCTGCTTCGCAAATTCTTTGTTCCCCTACGTTCGCTCGTTGCGATTTAAACGATATTTTTTGACCACGTGAGTTGTTTATTGTTCGCGAAGTTGGCGTTCTTTGAATGTTTTCGTATTTTAAGGTTATGGCATATTTTAATGAAGTGTTCGAGTTTTTGTGCTATATCTTCGTGCTTCGCAGTTTCCTGCATTCCTTGGACTAATTACATTCGTTCCACGTGTGTGTTTTTTCCTCTCTACCATGTGCATATTCTTTCTTTACGAGGTTGGCGTCGTGTTAATTTGACTTGTGTGCTTTGACTTGTTTTAATGAAGTGTTGGCTGTGTTTTATGCGATTTATGTTATAATTTTATGTGACGTTTAGTGATCCAGGTTCCTTTCGATGTTTTAGTAGATATCGAGAATGAACAAATACAACAAGAAACAGTACTTCCAGACATTTAAAGAATCATACTCGGTTGATTTTCCGTGCATACTTAAATCAAGAAAGGGAGAAAAATTTGCCTTTTGCACGGTATGTGCGTGTGATATTAATATTGCTCATGGTGGAAAAAACGATTTAAGTAATCATGTGAAGTGCGGTAAACACATAAGTTATGTTAAATCGAAGGAAGATAGCAAGAAAATCAACACCTTTTTTGCCAAGGCTGGTAACGTTGACAGTGACGTAATTAGGGCCGAGTGTCTGTTTACTTCCTTTTTGGTGGAACACAATGTGCCCTTAAGTGCGGCTGATCATGCTGGCGCTTTATTTAAGAAGATGTTTCCCACATCAGAAGTTGCAAAGAAATATAGTTGTGGTCGCACGAAAACGACGTGCATTGTAAATAAAATGGCAAAAAATGCATCATCTGAAGTTGTTAAGTGCCTTCAGAACGGACCATTTTCTTTGGCAACGGATGGAAGCAATGATACGAATGCCAAGTTGTATCCTATTGTTGTCACATTCTATGATGTTCGGCAGGAAAAAGTAGTGAGCACTGTGCTATCCATACCAGCGTTGGACGGGGACTCAACAGGGCGAAACATAGGTAACCTGATGTTATCACAGCTGAGTTCTCATAATATACCAATTGAAAACTGTGTGGCTTTCTGCTCCGACAATGCTCCTGTTATGATAGGACACAAAAATGGGGTTTCAGCAGTTCTGAAGGAAGTTCAACCAGGTATTGCCATCATAGGGTGCATTTGCCACCTGATTAATCTAGCAGCTGAAAAAGGTGCTGGAAGATTACCAGTTAAAGTGGATGAGATCCTTGTAGATATATTTTATTTCTTAGAGAAGAGTGTAAAGAGAAAAGAACGCCTTCAGAAATTTCAGAACTTGCACAATAAGGAAGCAAAGAAAATTCTGAAGCATGTATGTACTAGGTGGTTATCTTAAGGCAGATGTTTGGATAGACTACTGGACCAGTGGGATCCTCTTCTTTCTTTCTTCAAGGAGGAAGCAATATTATGTACCCAAAACATTTCCACAAGCTTGACATCTTTCAGAATACCTAAAGTTGAACAAAGTGGATCCAAAGAGTATCAGAAGAAGAGAATTCTTGATTCTGCTACTACACATGCCCCTAAAAGAATAGCATATTCTTCCAAATGTGACAAACCCATCCTAAAAAATAAGACTTCTGCTACAACTCGTGAGGAAAAATTGTTTATGTTCCTGTCCTCAAACTTGAACAAGGCCTTTTGCACTTTTCTTCATGTGACTATTCCTGTATTTGACAAATTGAATGTTGCCCTTCAGACTTCTTCCCCACAAGTTCACTTGTTATTAGAACTTCTAATGGATTTGCTAAAGCAGCTGTTCACCAAGTTTGTTAAGCCCAAAATTGTCAAAAGCTCCTCATTGCTTGAAGTTGAGTACAACTTGATTCAAAATCAAAGAAGTGATGATGAGTTAGTTATTGGCATTCAAACTTCGAACATAGTGAATGATCTCCAGGATACAGATAAATCCCTTTTCTTTTCATCAGTGAGAAACTACTTTTGTACTGCCTGTGACTACATCATCAACAAGTTTCCACTCAAGGATGACGTGCTAAAGAATGCTCAAGTTGCTAGGTTAGACAAAATTGAAGATGCACAGTTTTCTTCCGTTCGTTTTTTCTTGGAAAAGTTTCCTATCATGTTATGCAAGGAAGAGAATGAAACTACCGATGAGGTGGTGAATGAGCTTCAGAGGCAGTTTACAGCTCTTCAGGTAGATGACACTTTGGCTGCACATCAAGATGCTGCAAGTGATTCCAGTTGGGCACAAATATCAAGAATTCGTGGAGCCGATGGACTTCTTAAGTATAACCGAATTTCTAGAGTAATGCTCTCTATTCTCACCATACCCCGTAGCAATGCAGAATGTGAACGTGTTTTCAGCCTTGTGAAGAAAAATAGAACACAGTTCAGGTCATCCATGTCCAATGAATCTCTGGAGTCTATTTCTATTTTGAAGACCAGGAGTTCTGGTCCCTGTTATGACAAAGCATTTTCTCAAGACTTTTTGCTGGAAGCTAAAAAGGCAACAACCATGACTTTAAAGTCGAACTAGCATGTGATTTGCAGTGTGTATTATATTATTTCTTGCCTGTGTTACGTTAAACAAGTTTTATTGTGTAAAACCTTTTTCAATTATCGTATATCGGCTTAATTTATCAAGGAAGTCCTGTTATGTATGCTCCAAACCAATATTCACCACGCCTGCTGCTGATTAACATGGATTTCTTCTTGATTGTTATGTTCATCTACAAATCATGTAAGTAGATATGATTTCATTGAAATATCCTGTTTAAAGCATGGATTATTGTATTTTGTAGCCCAGAAGTACTATTATTTTCGTCAAGCCGGGGTATGTCGAAAATCGTTAAATTTTTTGTCGCGCGTGAGTTTTACTGATAGCCCTTTTCAAAAGTTGGCAGGTATGCAATATAATGCACGTCGTGCTTTATTATTAATCATGCAATGTAAGGCATCACAAATACATATCATTACAACACAACACATAGTAAACTGAACCAATAGTCAAACAAGTGAGTAAGTGACAAAGCTACTTCACATAGGTCTGACAACAGTGATGTTCTAGGTAATAATGTTGGAAACACAAACTGGTTTTACACAATCCACACCGTATGAAACACGGGCGAGTGCAATTACTACATTGTATTGTACTGATATCGAAACAATATGGCACAGGGTGTTCAAACCCATCGGGATTGTCGGACAGATACTGACTTCGGTACCATGCGTATTGCCACATTGAAGTAAAACGAGGGGACGACAATTGGTGATATGTCAGAGACTGCATTTTCAAGATTGTATTTCTCTGGGCGAAATTTATGTCAAAATTCAATAACCGAACGGTGTTCGAAAATCTACGGACAAAGCTTTTCCAGACCCTAAAGCTGTATACATCCAATGGTTGACAATAGCCTGTGGCCCCAGGAGGGATCACCATCAGTCGTATGCGCTCTTCACGTTCTAACGATTTATGTCCAGAAAAGGAATCCAGAAGGAGTGCCGCATTGCCGGACGGTACATGCTGTTTGAAAACATTGTGAAACCAATCCTTCAATTGTGCGGATCCCATTTTGCCAGATTTTGTAGGAACAACGTAAATATTGTCATGTGCAAACATAGTTTCTTTCACCCTTTTTCCAAACGCACCTTTTGGTTCTTGAGTTATGAAGAGAGGTCTAAGTAGCTTGCCGGCTGCTGTTACTGTTGGCATTATTGTATAACTGTGCAATGTGGCCCCCATTGATTGCACTTTGGAGCTAACCGTTTTCGAACCTTTTATAGCCAGTGTCCTACCCGAACACATTCCCAAATTGAACCAACTTTGATCACTATTACATACATTTCCAGGGCCGAGAGAATCAAGAACCGATGTAACCTCTTCTACAAATATTTTTGCTGCTGACATAATATCCATTTCTCGATGGGCATTCTTTGATGTCGTCACAGCTGTTATTTTTCACGAAATGATATTATAGCGATCCTTAAAGTGCTGCACCCAGGAATGGCTGGCTTTAAACCCCGTACATTTTACGTCCTGTGCAGCTAGCATAGCCCATTGCTGAATTGTGACGTCATGTATTACTTCATTATTCTGATGGGCAATGTCAAATTGGGCTTTTACGACACATGTTATTCTCCTTAATTTGTCGCGGCGGGTGCCCCTTTTCACTTGCTCTGCCCACAAATATAAATCTTTCTTGCTTTTTTAACGGTGGAACTTACTTTTTACCGACGAAAAGGAAAGCGGATGCCTCTTACCGCTTTTCCAATAATCAACAGCATTTTGTTGGTATTTCATACCTACAACTTCGTCTGACACTTTCCTGGGTGAGCTATCGGTGGCAGTCCAAATATTATCGGCATCAGAGTTGTTGGTGTTACTGTCATCCGGTAGCTCATGTGTGGCGACAGAAAGAGTAGCATATGTGTCCACGTTCATAGTACTGTTTTCTATACAACCAGCTATGATACCTGTAAATATCAATAAGCACAACAAATAAACACACTTGTTACAAGAGACGAACGCCAGAAAGCCAGATAGGCACAAAACCATCAATATAGCCTACCATCCAAACTGTCCAACAGGTCCTGTTCTTGAATGCTGAGAGGCCTTTCCAAACATTTTCCATATTCTTTCCCCAGACAACATATAACTTTTGCAATGTTAATATTCATCATTCAATGCATGGGACACTCTCCGTATACGGATATAAGCATATGCCGGGTCTGTCACCTCTCGTTCTCCGAAGGCCGGGAAGCACAGTACGGTTGGGAAGCAACCTCTGACGCAGCCAATTAAGCTCACGCCGCTGGCGCGCCAATTTAAACGTGTAAATCTTAATTTTTCATCTAGTACAAGGGGAAGTTAATTTCCGAAAGATTTCTCTTCACGGTTCTGCCTAGTGGGGCTCGCGCAACGTATCTGCAAAGTTCCAGCAGGATCTGCGATTCCCCGGTTCAGAGACTTCCCTTGTAAGAGTCATATTAAAAAAAACACTACGTTTCCAACTGTATGAAGTTCTTAGATACATCGCTAGGCAGAAAACTTCAACAAGATGAAAACAATTGCACCGCAATTTTGGCGGGAACGTGCGTGATTGGGGGAGCGCAAAGGGAGGGCGTGAATACAAACTCAAACCTATCGTGTAACGACTTCGAAGGAAAAAAATAGACACTGTACAGGCAAGCTTGGAACCTCACCTTTCCAACGGTATGAAATAATCACAGACATATGCCTACAGAAATCTACAAATATAAGATAAACAGCGCACCGATTCAATGGGTTTTGGCACTTTTGGCGTGAGCAGCGAGAGCCGATCTGATCGGCACGTGGCACAAAGAGGGTTAAGACACATATCACGAATTCAGTCACCATAGAACCCAAGTATCAATTCTTAAGGTAACATTACTTGGAACTAAAAGAAACACGGCAGTTGATACACAAGTACCAAGCTTAGTCCGGGCTAGATTAGGTTCTCATTCTTGGAGATGTGTATATTGCAAGCATGTGTTAACAATATGAGATCGCCATTCTGGGTGGTGTATTAGTGTGTGTATTTGAAAATTAAGGATAAGATTGGGAAGGAGGCAGTCATGGCCTTAAATTAGGAACCGTTTGTGGTAAACTATGTTTTTGAGATTGTTATTCTAGTGTATGTGAGTTGTTGTTGGTTACTTTAGGGGAGATTGCAACATTATGTTTCTTCCGCTTAGGTCAGCTTAGGATGAGATAGCCAAAAAAACTCTGGAATTATCGGAAATTCTTGTGTGTTGTTGTTGCTTTCTTACAAACCTACCAGTGGGTTAGACCATGGAATGAATATTCGGTTTCTCAAAAAAGTGACCAAGTAAGTGACTAACCCAGGATATTTAAAAAAATGTCACCGAAAAAGTTGCCAAATATGCCGCCAAATAAAACACCATGAAATGAGCCGTCAAATAAACCACCATCAAATAAGCTGCCAAATAAGTGACCACTGCAAGGAAGAAGTTGGTGTAGTAACGAAACTCTCTCTACAATGCTCTGTATTAAGACCAACTTTGATTTATGGAAGTGAGGGCTGGGTAGATTCATGATGTATCGGGGATAAGAGATAACCTAAAATAAATAAATAAATAAATAAAATAAATAACCCATGGCACTACAGCCCATGAAGAAAGCCTCCGTGGCTTAGGCGGCAGCACGCCGGCCTCTCACCGCTGGGTCCGTGGTTCAAATCCTGGTCACTCCATGTGAGATCTGTGCTGGACAAAACGGAGGCAGACAGGTTTTTCTCCGGGTACTCCGGTTTTCCCTGTCAACATTTCATTCCAGCAACACTCTCCACTATCATTTCATTTCATCTGTCATTCATTTAATCATTTCCCCAGAGGAGTGCGTCAGGCCTCGGCAGCCGGCACAGTTCATATCCTCGCCGCTAGATGGGGGCTTCATTCATTCCATTCCTGACCTGGTCAGAGACTGGAAGCAGGCTGTGGATTTTCATTCATTTCACTACAGCCCATGAAGGGCCTAGGCCTACCAAGCGACCGCTGCCCAGCCATGTGACCTGCAGATACTGGTGTGACGGGTGATCAGTGCATCGGGTCCCCTCGGCCGTTAATCTTGGTTTTCGTGATCGGGGCGCTGCCTCACTGTCAGACAGCTACTCAATTGTCCTCACGAGGCTGAGTGCACCCCGTTCCAGCCCTCATATCAGTTTCTAAAATCCCTGACGGAGCCGGGAATCGAACCCGGGTCCTCCGGGTGAGAGGCAGGCACGCTACCCCAACACCGCGGGGCCGGCAGAGATAACCTAAGAGGTGAATGAATTCGGCTGTAGAGGGTAGGAGAAGCAGAGGTAGACCTACGATGCCATTGACAGAACAATCTCAAAGTGAGAGGATTAGAAACAGAGGATGCAGGTGGAAACCACAGGACATAGCATCACACTTCAAATCACTTGTTTGTACGTATATAAATATACCGTATATTTAATTGATCTGATAAACTGGGTTATTGTGGTATTTTTATTAGAGTGTGTGTATTCGTAATTCAGAGTGTTGATTATGCATGTGGCCGTGGCCTTAAGTAAGGAATCATCTCTACATTTACCTGGAGTAGAAATGGTAAACTACTTCCAGGATGCCTGAGGTGGGAATCGAACTCTCACCTCTTCTCAGTTTTGCCTCACGTGGGTGAGTGTACTCGGATCCAACCCTCAGATCAGAATTTATCTGCTTGGTGGTGTTGGAATACTTGTGACTATGGAATAGGAGTAGGCATCTTGGTCATATGCAGAGTTGTGGCCCTCCTTGTGCTCGGACAGGTAAACTCGCCGGCTTGTTAGATATGCAACTCGTGGGAAGTGTAAGTAGGAGCAAGCGTCCTGCTTCACTTGTACATTTCTTAAATCTGCTAAAAATAACATGAGTAAACCTATGGGAGTGATGGATCATGGACTCCTTGGAAACGAACAGGTAATGGAACTGGTAGTCAATGGGGGAGTAATTAATATCAATGTTGGTATGTAGAGTTAGGAAAGCCAGCCGAGTGGTGCCTAGGGGATTAGGAGGTGATGGACGGGGAGGTGTGAGTAGGGATGGTTCATACCAGGGGCGGCTCCTGATTAAAATTTTAGGGTGGGCCAGATGATACTATTGTTGTTACATATTAAATATTGTTTTATATTTGGCAGTTATTGTTGCCAATATTGCCATTATCATAATTCCACACAACACAAAATTTGTAACAAGTTTTAATAAATAGTTGATGCATTAAAAACTGTACCCACATGACTCTTTATTAATACATATATTCTCTCCTGTGCTTGGATGAAGCAAATTTATCCATCAACTTGGTTGATGAGGTCATAATTATTTAATTTCTAACTTTGTGTTCAGAGCTATAGAAGAAAATGGATTTGTTTAAAAATTCCACTTTCATTTTCCTATTTCGGCATACAATCGACGTATCATAGCGTGGCAAGTTAGACCTGGCCTGTCATGGCGGAGTCTCGTCTAGGGGGGGAAGTAGTGGGATCACTAGACGCAAATGCGATTTCCCCTCTTTGGTGCAACAACTGTTTGGGGCTGCTCGCTGCTCGTCGTGGTTACATTATGCAAGCATGAAGTATCGAGTAGGAGCATTCTCAGTGACATAGCATTGGTATTGGTGGTGATGAACTGAGAGCGCGCCCACTTCACACACTCCTGACAGGAAGCTTGTTGCCGTGCTTGTCAAAGTACAGAGCCACTCAGTCTTGCTTCGCATGCCTCGGCAGCATCTGTACCCTGCCAAGGTGTTGGGAATAATGACTACTTGGCAACATCTAACTAGCGCGTGATGAAGTATGTGCTCACTGGTTGACAAAGAATCCAGGCGGGGGGATGACGTAATGCAACTGGACGCACATGCGCATCGGAAGGTTCAGATCTAACTTGTTCCGTTATAAATAACTACATACTGTGCCACAAATTTAAAAAAACATCATCATTTATACAGTAGAAATTACAGCTTCATCGACGGAACTCACTAACACATTTGTACTGTACATGGAATATCAGACAACTGAAAATGTATAATTGTGTTTGTCTTATGTCAGCAATCGGCGAACAATAGCTGAATACCTGTTTAAGAGTGTGAGGTGGGGTGAACCCTTCTCCCATAATCCTGTTTGACAGAGACAGAAGCAGGAAGCATCAAAGCAATGCTATGGGCCTAATCTGCTGGCCCTTGAAGAGAGAGAAAATTCCCTTCATAGCACTGAAGAATTCGCATGAAAGATTGTGCTATGTCCACTGTTTCCTCACCCGGCCCATGAAGCCATATAGTTTACACTGGGCTTGCTGTGGAGCGGCCCTCGCTATGACGATACACCATACGAGGCTATCAGGTTCTTAAGCTGGGGATGAGTTATTTATAATGAATTCCCTTTAGAGATTCTCTAAGGGTAAAACACTTATCGTAAGTTGAGTATCTGTAATATAAAGTAATTTTAAAAGACATTAATTAAACAAATTCTTTGCAATGCTGCCTAACGGCCTTGAGTGGGCAGGGCCCATTCAGCCCTTAATGACGCACCGTCCCTGGTTCATACTTGAGGAGAGCAACTGCAACACATGAGCTCAGACGGTTAAAACATTTGTTAGGTTGGCAAGGGTTATAACCAAATATTTTTCTGTTATGTTGGTACTTATGATGTATGTTGTTTGTTTTTTCAAGAAAAATAAGAGAACAGTACGCTGCTCTGCCTTGAAAGTGAAAATGGTGTGTGAATCATTGAGTGTAGTGAAACCTAAAATACTATAAATTAGAGAAAGCAGACTGAAACAGTTTAGTAAAATATCAAATCCAGAACAGGTCCCAGGCCTAGATGTGCCAAATGCAATGGGTAAACTGTGAAACAAGATAAATAATCAAGAACTGTGTAGCGTGTTGAAGAAAAACAAAAAACTAAGACAATGGCATCAGAAGATAGTGAACTACACAGCATACAAAAATTCAGCAGCCCTGACACATTTCAACTGTGGGATTTTGAAATTCAAATCCTATTTAAAGCCAAGCAAGTATGGGATGTTGTTAATGGACAAGAACCTCTCGCTGAAATACCACAAGATGCAGCTCAAAGAAGAAAGGCATGGTTGGTCAAAGATGCAAAAGCACAGTATTATATTCTGAGAACAATTGACAAGGTGGTGAAAAATCATATTTGGACATGTACTACTTCCAAAGAAATGTATGAAGCACTCAGAGGTGTATTCAGAAGAGATACCAGTCAACAAAAACAACAGCTGCTGATGGACTTCATGGTTTCAAGTTTGATAAAGCTAAAGGAATGATGATGAACATCAGCCATCTAAGAAATATTGTTTTCAAACTACAACAATTCAAACAAGAAATATCTGAAGAGATGGTTACGGCAAAAATCCTTTTTTCACTGCCTGAGCAATATCACTATTTCTCAAGTGCATGGGAATCTACACCTACTTCAGATAGATCCATTGAAAATCTTGTGGCTAGACTTTGTGTTGAAGAAGACTACAAGTTGGCAAGTAGGCCTAAGTCACACGATACAAGTGTTGTTTCTGGTGCACAAAATAAATACAAAGGGTCAAAAGGGTCTCAAGTGAAGTGTTATAAATGTGGGGGAGAAGGGCATATTAAACCAAGATGTCCAAAGAAGAAATATTGCATGATCTGTAAATGTGACACTCACAATGAAGAAGAATGCTTCAAGAAGAAAAGCAATGTGACTGACAGTAAGAAATGCATTTACTGTAAAAAAATCTAATCATGTTTCTGACAACTGCTGGTTCAAAGAAGAACATGAAAAGAAGAAAGACAAAGTATCCTTCTTTGCAGAATCTGAACAGTATGGTGAAGTGCTATTCTGTGAAAAAATAAATGAAAATATGTTTGTGGTAGACAGTGGTTCTATATCACATCTGACAAATAAGCGTGACATTTTATCAAATACTGAGTCATCAGAAGCTAAAATATACAGTGCAAAGAAAGGTGACACAATGAATGCTGTGTTGTCAGGAGACATTGAAACTGACAACGTGTTGTTTAACGATGTGTCTTATGTGCCACAACTCACCAGAAATTTACTCCCTGCCAATGCCATCACTGAAAACAATGGAGAGGTAAGATTCAAAACTAAAGAAGTTTTGTTTTTGAAAGATGATAAAGTTGTGCTTACAGGAAAGAAAACTCCAGGTGGGTTGTTTGTTATGGATTCAATCACTCGACATCAAGAAGAAACACTCCTAACCCAAAATGAAGAAGAACACATGGTATGGCACAAGAAATTAGCTTTGGAAATCTACAGAAACTTCCTAACCTATGTCAGGGAGTGCCATTTTCTCTAAGTAAATCGAAAGTTAACCCTAGATGTGAAATATGTGCTATAGCAAAACTCGACAGAAATCCTTTTAACACAGTGTGACAAAGAGCAGAGAGACCTTTGGAAATAATACACACAGACTTGTGCGGTAAAATTGATCCACCAACTTTTGAAAACAAGAACTATTTTGTTATATGTAGATGATTTCACCCATTTTGTACAAGTGTATTTGCTAGAAAGCAAAGACGAAGCTGAAGGTTTTTTAAAGGACTATAGGCTATTGCTGAAGCAGATAACCATCATAACCTAAAAGTGTCTAAGATAAGAGTTATAATAATAATAATATCGTATGGCCTCGGATGCCGGGTGCAAGCTTTGTTAATTGACACCCAGAGGGCAGCTTGCATGTCGAATATCGTCGTTCCTTTGAACGCTATGAAAGTCAAGGAGGTTAGATATCTAAGCTCCTTGACACTATAGCACTTTCTAGTAGAGAATGGATGAACTTTGTGTTGGCGGAAAATCCCGAGATTATTTTTGCCATTATCAACACGGCCTACTGAATTCAAATGGGTTCTTTAACATGCCAACAACGTATGACATCCATGTCGCGATTTTTGTCGCCTTTCAAAAGTCACTTACCATGGCCAGGAGTGAACCTGCAAGCTTGGGGTTGGTAGTCCTACACGTTAACCACTCACCCACCATGATAATGGTGAAGAATATCGGTCTAATGACTTCAAGAACTGGTGTAAAGGTAAAGGTATCAAATTAGACTATACCATACATCATACACCTCATTTGAACGGCACTGCTGAAAGGATGAATCTGACTCT
This sequence comes from Meconema thalassinum, assembly GCA_946902985.2. NCBI lineage: Eukaryota > Metazoa > Arthropoda > Insecta > Orthoptera > Tettigoniidae > Meconema > Meconema thalassinum. The sequence goes on along the minus strand of OX336389.2, from coordinate 367,835,126 downwards.
AGGAAACAAAATGAGCGCTACTGTATAATGCAAATTTTCCCAATGAAATGTGGGGAACTGCATTGGAAACTGCCACCTATCTTCAAAACAGGAGTCCAACGGTAACAGTTGACACCACTCCTGCTGAAGAATGGTACAACAGAAAACCTGATCTCTCTCGCCTTCAACAGTATGGTTCTGTGGTCTACACCAAGAGTCTCGGGCATCTGAAGAAAGTAGATCCTAGAGGTAAGAAAGGTTATTTTGTCGGCTACTCCAATAATGGATACAGAATCTGGGACAAGGAAGATCGGATGATCTATGTATCATGAGATGTGAAGTTCTTTGACACAGAAAATGGCAACAAGCCTGCATTACAAAACCAAAGTGTCACTATTGAAAATTTTCTTGATGATGAAGACAACCAGGAAAAAAGAAAAAAAAACGTGAAAGTCAAGATGAAACGGATAGTGAGGAAGCAAAAGATGAAGATACTGGATCGGATTATGAACCCTCAAGTGATGAAGATGATGCACCAATAAATCCACAAACAAACCAAAGACCACAAAGAGACATAAAAATGCCAAAGAAGTATGAAGATTATGCATTGCTTACAGATGACTCACCTCTTACATATAAAGACTGTATGCAGAGTCAAGATAGAGAAAAATGGAAGGAGGTCATACAAGAGGAGGACTGCCTCAAGGAAAATAAAACTTGGGATTTATTCAACAAAGAATGTGCCAAAGGTAAAGAAATTGTTACTAGTCGCTGGTTGTTCAAGGTAAAAGAAAACGGTCGCTATAGGGCAAGTTTGGTTGCCAGAGGCTTCCAACAGAAAAAGGGCTTAAACTATGAGGACATTTTCAACTCAGTAGTAGTAAAATGAGAATGTTATTGGCTATGGCAACTTCAGAAGGTTTTAAGATATCAACCTTTGACATCAAATCTGCTTTTTTGTACGGTGACTTACAAACTAAGATATACATGCGCCTGTCAGAAGATTTTGAGGTGTTTGCACTGACATTATTAATATACCGCATGCCACAAACTGGTACTGTTTTCAAGCACAATATCAGAGTTTTTAGTAGATGAAATTAGTTGAAACTTTTCAGCGTAATATTTTCCAAGTGTATTTTCACCATCGCACCCAATTTTTGCACTATAGTTGCCTCTAATTACAACCAGTTACAAGGTGGAGAAGAAGGTTGAAAGTATTCTTTAAAGCAAATTCCTAGTCAGTAGGGCTAAAAATTCATGAGTCATACACGTGAGATTTTCTTGTAGCTCTTCTCTGCTACGCCAATTATTTGAGTTTTATTTTACTTTAGGGGCTACAACATCGTGATCATTTTTGTGTTCTTGTGTGTGTCAACTTTGTCTAATAACCTGTGTTATTATGGTGTCTGTATTAGTGTGTGTATATTTGTAACTGAGGGTAGGAGTGGTAAGGAGGTGGCAGATGCGAGCTCAATTCAATGTGATCTTCCTGGGGTGGATCACTTCATACTGCTTTAAATTTGTCAAATGTAAGAACAAGGAATGGTTTACATTCCGGAGTTATTACAGAAGGCTTTGACTTTACACTTGCAGCTGCTTGAGTGACACGTGCAGCGGCGTGAGTGAGCTTGCTTTTTCCTGATACTGTCGATAACGCCGAGAAAAAAGGAGTTCTGGTATTATCGAGACTCCCACTGAGTACCGGTATTATCGAGACTTAAGATTCTCGTTCAGCGGAGAGACGTGGCCTTGAGTGCGCTTGGTGGGGGGCGATACTAGCCATGCTGAAACTTACGATCCCGATCGGAACTAGAGCAAATTTGCCCGGCTCTAGTCTCCACTGTCTCGTTCCGGACTCGAACTGTCCGCGCCCTCGCGTTGCCTTATTTCTGGAAACGAACTGGGACTACCCTTATTCAAACCATCTTCTTCTTTCTTCCTGTTGCTACTAGATGTTCTTGACGTTATCATTAGGTTGAATTTCATCGAGAATATTCCAATAATGTAATTTGTTGAATTTCGAATAACTTTTAGGTTACTCCAGAATTTCCCATACTTGTAGTTGATGTATCTGGTTACTTTTAGATCTCTCCATACTCTCATTGCAGTGTTTCCTCTTGCATATTTACTCGGACATCTCCACTTCCATTTCGATATCAAATACTGTTCCTCTAGATGCGCGATTGGATTTTCTCGAAGTCTCCGTCGAAATGTTCGTAATATTTCACAACAGCTTGGCAAAAGCGTATGCAATATCATAGAAATAATTATAGTTCATGAATAAATAAACTTATCAGTGTTTTGTTAAAATTCCCTCGTCGAAGAAATTGTTGTATTTTCGTAGAATGCTTGTCTGGATCACTTTCTTAAAGTTCGAATAATAAATCGAAGATAAATTCGAATTACAAAGTTCAGCAATGTCACACAGTCTTCATTAACAATTCACGCTAGTGAAAAATGTTTAAGTCCACTAATGGCCTAATGGTTAACTTCTCAAAAATTGAAATTTTACAAGTCCACACTGTGCTAATAATTGAGGACGTGGGTGCAATAACAGGGTAAGTAGATTTACGCTATTTTGAGAAACCGGCATGTAAAGTTTCAATTTATTGTACTTGAAGAGTAAATCGGTAAATATGGTTAAATGTCCTTTCATTTACTTTTCAAATATAAGATGCAACATTCCTAGAGTCATCATCATCATCATTTCCCCTTATCCAGCTCCTGCCGGGTCGGGGTATTTATGGCACTTCTCCACTTTCCTCTTTCCTTCCATAATTCTTCTTCCACGATCTTGTCCCAGTCCAGATTTCTTTCTCTCACGCTGTTCTTCACTGAATCGATCCACCTTGTTCTAGGTCTTACCCTTGCACTTGGCCTCCAGCATCTGTCTTGGTATTCTATTTTCCTCCATCCTCTTTACATGTCCAAACCACCTTAGTTTATTCTTCTCAATTCTCTCATTTAGTTTTCCCATCCCAACTTCCTTCCAAACATCTTCATTCCTCACTCTGTCTTTCCTTGTCGTACCTATCATACTTCTTAGGAATTTCATTTCACTGGCTTGGATTCTACTCTCTTGCCTGCTCGTCAGGGTCCAAGTCTCAGCTGCATAAGTTAATATGGGTACATAGTACATTTTATACATTACCTCCTTGCTTTTCCTTGGTACTTCCTTATCCCAAACAAGTTTTCTTACACTTTGATAGACTGCATTGCTCTGCTGTATCCTCCTGCCAATCTCCATGTCCAACCTACCAGTTTGCATCAATTCACTTCCTAGGTATTTGAACGTGTCCACAATTTCCAAACTCTGACTTCCAATTTTCACAGTGCCCTTTCCTTGTCTTTCCCCTCTTGTCATCACCATGGTCTTGCTTTTCTCTATACTGATTTTCAGGCCGTACTTCTGAATATTTTCGTTCAGTGCATCTAGTTGTTTTTGCACTTCTTCGGTGTTCCTTCCCCAGACCACAATATCGTCTGCAAATAATAGTAGCTTCATTTCTTTATGTCCATATGCTTCCTTTGTTTCCTTTACAATTTCATCCATTATCATTATGAATAAAAGAGGTGACAGCACACTCCCCTGTCTTAGTCCAGTCTTGTTCCTAAACCAATCTGTCTTTCCAACTGGGGTCAGTACCCTGCTAACACAGTTGTTGTACATTGCTTGCACCATTTCCAACATTTCTCTTCCCAGTCTCTTCTTAACCATGGTTTCCCATACCTTCTCTCTGGGGACACTATCATATGCCTTTTCTAGATCTATGAAAGTCATGATCAAATCCTCTCCATATTCCCAGTTCTTTTCCATCACCTGCCTCAAGCTAAAGATTGGGTCCACTGTGGATCTTCCACTCCTGAAGCCATACTGTTCCTCTTGCAACTCTCCTTCCACCTTTCTTCTCATTCTTCTTTCTAATATCCTTTCCAGTATTTTTACTATCTGTGATATAAGGGTGATCCCTCTGTAGTTATCACACACTTTCTTGTCCCCTTTCTTAAACACTGGTATTATTAGCCCTTTCTCCCAGTCTTCTGGTACACATTTCCGTTTCCACACACACTTTAGCAGTCGATACAGCCACTGCATACCAACAGGTCCAGCAGCCTTTATCATTTCTACACTGATTTCATCCACCCCTGTTGCTTTTCCCATCTTCATTTTCTGTACTGCTAATTCCACCTCCAGCATTGTTATATCATCTTCTGTTATAGAGTCGTCAGGCTGTGTCACTTCGATCTCACCAGTACAATTGCTCACATTCAATAGCTTATCGAAATACTCCTTCCATCGTCCCTTTATCTCTTCTGGGTGTGTTAACAACTCTCCATCTTCCTTTTTCACCAGCTTTGTATTAACTCTTTCTTTCCTCTTACTTCTTAGAAGCCCATACAGCATCCTTTTACTGCCACTTACATCTGTTTCCATTCTTCGTGTAAATTCTTCCCAACTTTTCTTCTTTTCTTCTCCTACCACTTTCTTACACCTCCTAGAGTATCTGATAAAATATTGTGATTTTCTAGGACATTAGATGAATTTAAATTCTTACATATATGCTGTTATTGCATAAAATATGGGGAAAATGTATAAATATATAGTTTCACTTAAATATGAAGAAGATTAGGATCTGCTATGTGAAGGAAATAGGTCAGGAACGCAGAAAAGACTCACTACTGAATTTATATAAATGTATTTGTCACATACACTGGTACAGTATGGCACAAAACTTTCAATAATCGGTGAACACAAATAATGTTTTCAATTATATTCTATTTCACAATATCAAATTAAAATATTGAGAATACACACGGCTATTTGTGTGTGCTTTAAAGCCCTTGGTTTTGTTAAGTTTCTGAAATTGAAACTATTTTGAACTTTGTACACATGTCTGAATTAATCAGTATTGAAATCTGGTTCGATATCGGTTTCGATTTTGGAATTTTCAGGCCCCTGGGTTACAGATCAGGTGTTTTCGTACCACTCAACGTTTTCAGGTTTTAAGTACTTCATCAGCGACAGTACATTAGCTCTTTTCTGTATCTTTACACCTGGTTTTATTTCATTAGTCAATTTTCGATCACTGTAATAAATAAATTCAGCCTTCTTATTTATGTAAGTAAATGGCTGGAAACATGAAGTATATGTCTGGGACGCTGAAACAATGCCATTCTTGTAGTGAAGTTTTACATATTTCTGAATAATAAGATCGTATCTTGCAGCACTTTATCGCCAGTGTCACAAAATAATTTGTGACATTCCTTTTGTTCTTCATGATTTACAGTCTCAAAGCACCTGAAAATGTAATGATTAATCAATAAAAGGAATACAACCCTTACAGTTAGTATGGCTTACTTTTAACACAACATTCTAAACACAAATACTAGGATGTATGTAGTACCTTTTTCTTCAGCATTTATTCACTCTTCGGAATACCTTCTTCTTTACTTCCTTTCCAGTTACGACCGAAATGTAACTGTTGCCACTGTTTCACGCCCGTTTTGCTACGTTTCTCTTCCAGTTCTTTGGGTTCCGGTTCCTCTTCTTCCCTCTGCCTTTAGGTGTAAAACTATCATTCACACTTTCCATACTTTTAGTTACATATGAATCACATTCACTTGACACAGAGCACTCATAATCGCTAGAATTGCACTCAGTTTGTGACTATAATAGCCCGCTAGTAGACGCCATGTTCACCTCTTCACGCTGTTCTTGCAGTGCAGTCTGGATCCCTGCAACAACAGCGTAGTGCACGGTGACACTTTCCGTCAGCTCCTGACCTCTAGGGGCATCAGATGGAACTAAGAGTTGGCTTGTCTGGTAGCACAGGGTTCAAGGATTTCAAAACTGGTGTTTATGCAATAACAGCGTAAATAGACTAACGCTCTTATTGCACCCAAGTCCTCAATTGTAGTGCGCCTTTCACCTATAGCTTGACCGTCGATGCCTTTGCATCCGCGGTCAAATATAATTGTTCAGGTCTGCGCCTGGTCTCGAACTCTACAATACGTCTTATCACCTCGAAGGATCAAAGTAAAAAGCCTCTCTTGAAATGGCGCATTTCCTCACGAAAGACATTTGGCCCTCGAGTTTCATGAAAAACTTAATATTCTCTTTAATACTTACTTCCTTAACAAATATTCCAAACATATAACAATTTTTGTCTTAAAATTTCCTCTATTCTGAGTGTAATCATATTTCTTCTGGTACTTCTGTAACAATTATTTTACTGTAATTACCAACTTCGTAACTTCTTAATATCTCAATTGGGTCATGTGACCACCTAGCAATAGTTGCCTCGCGCCAAGGCACACTTCTGTTTTATTTTATTTTATTCTTCCTGCATGTGCCATTTATGATTTTACATTCTATTTTTACCCATCGCCGCTCATTCTCAGCGTAAACCCTCTTCGACTGGCTTGCCCTTGAGCTCGGAACGTCACGTGTCTCCTCTTCTTTGAATCCAAGTACAAAATCCAGCGTCAATAAAATCTCATTTATGCAATACTAAAGTTGGAAACCTTTCAAATCAGATTTCCAGACTAGAAATTGGGCTCGGTAGAAACTTCATAGGCATCATGTGAATGGTGTTGAGTAATGGGTTACCGTACGTTGACTAACATGTACCGATTACAAAACAGCTGGTCGGGAAACCCCGGATGCAGTCATACTCAGCTCTTTAAACATTTTCAGATGAATTTTAAGAGTTCAGTCAGTTACTGTAACGGCAGAGCCTGACCATTGAAAGGTCATTTTCCTATCGCATTGCACCCTAGGTACCGTATAATTCCATAACCTCGTTGTCGGAAGAGAGAACAAGAGTTGACCCAAGGAGGTGGGCATGAACGATGACAGCGAGGAGCCTAGCCCCAAGTAAGAGAAAACTATGCCATACGCGTCTTGGGTCCCCTTTGTCGCTAACCGACAATTCATTCCTCGAAGACTCCATGCTGCGGGAATATTAAAATCATTTAGGGGAATTATTATGTGAGAATTTAGGTAAAGACAGCACGGCTATGCTGTCGTGTCAGTCAGGTGTCTTTAACATCCATCTGCCCTTGGGGAGAAACATGTTGCTACCAGCTTGTGTGGACAGATACCCTGACCGTACGCTCCTTACATCCATTTGATGGTAGTTGACAGTATTTTTTGGAACGTATTGTATAACCCGTTTCTTACAAGTAAGTCAGGTATGCTCTGGAATTGTAGAATTTGAGGAATGTTTTGTTGATTTTAAGTAATCTGTTGAATTAGGAGCAGTTAAATATATTTGATAGGATTTTCGGAAATCTTGGTATATTTGTAAGGAGTTTTTGGGAATCTAATGAATTTGGAGTAAATCTGGGAAATTTGGATGACTTAAAGATTGTTTTATGTATTACAAGCTGTATCCTGCATGCGTTGCAATGCCAATCAAAGAAAGTGTTGGCGTTGAAATTCTGTTTCTTGAAGTGCTTTTGGATACACAACATGTTAACTGCCTCTAAGCTATCGTAAAATGGATTTTCTAATTTAGAACCATTCGTGGAAGCGTGCACAACAACTTTTAAAAGTTTCATCGCTGTCGCTCATTTGTTGAATCTACTCGTACGCTACCTGTTGTGAAATGGATTTACTAAATCGAAACCCTTCCCTGGCGTGTACACAATAACTCATCAATGATTCATCGCAATCTGATGAATTGTATATGCACGTATACGGGGTTTTGTTTAAACGATTCGTGCGCTGTCACTCATTTGTTGTATCTACTCGTGCGCTACCTATTGAGAAATGTATTACTAAGTCGAAGCCCTTCCCTGGCGTGTACACAATAACTCATCAAGGTTTCATCGCAATCGAAGAATGTTATATGAACGCAATAGGGGATTTTGTTGAAACGCTTCGCGCGTCGTCACCCATTTGTTGCATCTACTCTTGCGCTACTTATTGTGAAATGGATTTACCAAGTCCCCTTCCCTGGCGGGTACACAATAACTGATCAATGTTTCATCGCAATCGGATGAATAGTATATGAACGCATACCTGATTTTGTTTAAACGATTCGCGCTCCGTCACTCATTTGTTGAATCTACTCGTGCGCTACCTACTGTAAAATGTATTTACTAAGTTAGAAACCGTCACGTAAGTGTCCACAACATCTCACCCAAGTTTCATCGCTATCGGACTAATGGGATATGAAGACATAGGGGACTGTATTGAAACGCTCCGCATGTCGTCGTTCATTTGTCAAATCTACTCGTGTGCTACCTACTGTGAAATGTATTTACTAAGCCAGAAACCTTCCTTGGAGTGTCCACCATATTTCACCGAAGTTTCACCTCTAACGGCAGAATGGTATATGACCTTATACAGGACTTAGTTGAAACGCTTCGCGCGTTGTCCCTCATTTGTTGAATCAACTTGTGCGCTGCATATTGTATAGTGGATTTACTAAGCCAGAAATTTTCCATGACGTGTACACAACATCTCACCCAAGTTTCATAGCTACGGACGAATGGTACGTGAATGCATACGGGACTTGGTTGAAACGCTTCGCGTGTCGTCGCTCATTTGTTGATTCTACTCTTGCGCTACATATTGTAATATGGATGTACTCAGCCAGATACCTTCCCTGGAGTGTACACAACATCTCACCCAAGTTTCATCGCAATCGGATGAATGGTATGTGAACGTATACGGGACGTTGTCGAAACGCTTCGCGCCTAGTCACTCACTTGTTGAATATAAACGTGCGCTTCGTATTGTAAAATGGATTTACTTAGCCAGAAACCTTTCCTGGAGTGTACACTACAATTCACCAAACATTTATCACTATCTGACGACTGGTATATGACGTTATACGGGACTTTGTTGAAACGCTTCGCGTGTCATCGCTCATTTGTTGAATCTACTGGTGCGATACCTGTTGTAAAATGTATGTACTAAGCCAGAAACCTTCCCTGGAGTGTACACAACATCTCACCCAAGTTTCATCGCTATCGGATGAATGTTATATGAAATTATATGGGACTTGGTTGAAACGCTTCGCGCGCCGTTGCTCATTTGCTGATTCTACTCGTGCTCTACCTATTTTTAAAGGGATTTACTAAGCTAGAAACCTTCCCTGGAGTGCACACAAAATCTCAGCCTAGTTTCATCGCTATCGGACGAATGGTATATGAACGCAAACGTGACTTTGTTGAAATGCTTCGCGCGTCGTAGCTCATTTGTTGAATCTACTCGTGCGCTGCCTATTGTAAAGTGGATGTACTAAGCCAGAAAATTTCCCTGCAGTGTACACAACATTTTACGTAAGTTTCATAGCTATCGGACGGATGGTATATGAATGCATACGGGACTTTGTTGAAACGCATTGCGTGTCGTCGCTCATTTGTTGAATCTACTTGTACGCTATCTACTGTGAAATGTATTCACTAATTTTGAAACCTTCACGTAAGTGTACACAACATCTCACCCAAGTTTCATCGCTATCGGACGAATGATATATGAACACATACGGGACTTTGTTGAAATGCTTCGCGCATCGTCGCTCATTTGTTGAATCTACGCGTGCGCTACCTATTGTAAAATGGATTTACTAAGTCAGAAACCTTCCTTGGAGTGTACTCAACATCTCACCCAAGTTTCATCGCAATCGGACGAATGGTATATGAACGCATAGGAGACATACATACCCACAGACAAACTATCACGTTACATTGATTTTTATATATATAGATAGGAAATTTTGGAGAATCCTAGTATATTTGGAAGAATTTTTGGGTAATCTTGGTATATTTGGAAGGATATTAGTGGAATGTGGTTAATTTGATGTGGTCTATAGAATTTTGGTGATTTTTATGATTTTGATTTGTCAGAGGACACTCGAATGTTATCTGGGTAGGAAGAGAATAAGAGATGAGCATGGGTGGTCGACAGAGAGGGGCCTGGCGTAAGTACGTGTAAGCAAGGCAGCTCTTTGAGGAAAATCGGGCAAATTATGGTAAAATCTGTTTGGAATTTGTGGGGAATTCTGAACGTGGTGGTGGTGGAGATTGGGGGATCGAGTGTGAGGGAAGGGGTCAGAGGTATCGTGTAGGTGGAACCGTTATCTTGGGTCGCGAGTGCATCTTGACATCCTGGCCGTCGCTGCAAAAACTGGGATCGACCGCTCGGCTCTCCTGTCTAGTGTTGTAACATCCATAAATAGGAGATGAGCAAGGGAGGTCTACGTAGACGGCCCTGGCGTGAGTAAGTGTAAGCAATGCAGGTCTTTGAGGAAAATCTGGCAAATATTGGTAAAATCTGTTTGGAATTTGAGGGAATTCTGAAGGTGGTGGTGGTGGTGGTGGGAATTGGGGCATATAGTATCAGGGAAGGGGTCAGAGGTATCATGTAGGTGGAGCCGTCATCTTGGATGGGTCGCGAGTGCACCTTGCCATCATGGCCGGGGTTGCAAAAACTGGGATCGACCGTCGGCTATCTTGTCTAGTGTTGTAACACCCATAATAAAAAAATAATATAATAATCAATATATATTAAATAATACAGAAATAAATATTCAATAATAGTAATAATAATAAATTTAAAATAATAAATAATCGATGACATAATCAATGAATAATATGACGTAACAAGCTGAACCGGGCATGTGTTGCAATGCCAATTAAAGAAAGTGTTGGCGATGTAATTTTGTTTCTTGAAGTGCTTTTGGATACACAATATTTTGTTCAATTTCCGTTAACTGCCTCCAAGCTATCATAAAATGCATTTACTAATTTTGAAATAATCGTGGGAGCGTGCACGACAACTCGCCACAGTTTCATCGCGATCGGATGAATGGTATATGAACGAAGATGGAACTTTGTTGAAATGCTTCGCGCGTCGTCACTCATTTGTTGCAACTACTCGTGCCCAACCTATTGTAAAATGGATTTACTAAGTCGAAAACCTTCCCTGGCGTGTACACAACAACTCATCAAAGTGTCAACGCAATCGAATGAATGGCATATGAACACATACGGCATTTTGTTTAAACGATTTGCGCACCGTCACTCATTTGTTGAATCAACTCGTGCGTTACCTATTGTACAATGGATTTACTAAATCATAAACGTTCCATGTAGTATACATAATAACTCACTCAAGTTTCATCGCAATCGGAAGAATAGTATATGAACGCAGATGGAACTTTGTTGAAACTATTCGAGTGCCTTCGCTCATTTGTTGATTCCCCTCGTGCGCTACCTAATGTAGATTGGATTTACTAAGCCAGAAACCTTCCATGGACTGTACACAACATCTCAGCTAAGTTTAATCTGACGAATGGTATATGAACGCGTACGGGACTTTGTTGAAGTGATTCGCGTGCCGTCGCTTATTTGTTGAATCTACTCGTGTGCTGTCTATTGCAAAATGGATTCACTAAGCCAGAAACTTTCCTTGGAGTGGACTCAACATCTCACCCAATTTTCATCGCTATCGGACGAATGGTAGGCTATATGAACGCATACGGGACTTAGTTGAAACGCTTCGCGCGTCGTCGCTCATTTGTTGAATCTACTCGTGCACTACCTATTGTAAAGTGGATTTACTAAGCCAGAATCCTTTCTTTGGAGTGTACTCAACATCTCACCCAAGTTTCATCTTAATCGAATGAATGGTATGTGAACGCATAGGAGACATACACACCCACAGACAAACTACCTCGTAACATTGATTTTTATATATATAGATTAAATAAATAACAAATTAATAAAAATTAATAATAATTATTAACAAATATTTCACTTGTTCACGTAACATAGATGACCACTACCCTCTGACGTCTCGCAACAGGTTTGGTCTTATTTGAAACGGTAACGTGAAATCCGCCACCTGCGATAACCTGGCGTGTTAACTATTGACAGGTTAATTCTTGTTGAAACGACGGCGTAAACTTAAGGCGAGCCACACCTTCTGCTACCCGCATAGCTGTTATGATGAAGGGAACCTATACTTTGGATGATAATAATTATAATTGATAATAAATAGAAAATAAATAAAATAGTAGTAATAAGTAAATAAATCAATAAATATATAAAAATTAAATAATTAAACACCGAAAATCAAAAATAAATATTAAATAAATGAAAATTACATTATGGTGTTTGAAGCCATTTTTCAGTGTTGCCTTAGTAAACAAAAGTTTGGTGCTTTTCAGTCGGTCATAGCACCAAATGAAAATTAAATAATAAATATTAAATAATAATAAATATAGTCAATCAGCGGCCATCTTGGTTCGACCGCTCGGGCTATCCAGTCGTAGGCAGCTAGGTGTCATGTTACATGGCTTTGTGGAACCCGCTCCGAACCACACTCACACTTGGAAACGTCCATCATTAAAAAATATTAAAATTGAAAATGATGTGTCCTTCGGATAGAGGGGACGGAGACCTTTCGTTTGAGCCCTCACTCGACTTTCTCCGATTATCGTTTGGGTGATATCGACTATTTTCGGAAATCTCAGGTAGGTGACCTAGTTCATCAATAAATCGATAATCAATAAATAATAATAATAAATATATAAATATGCAATAATAAATGTATCGACAAATAAGTGGGAAGGGAATGGAAACTGACCAAAGGAGGTCTTGAGAGATGAGCCAAGCACAAGTAAGTGGATGCAATGGTGGACTTGAGTGCTAAATCTAATTAAATTTGGAAAAATCTGTTAAGAATTTTAGGGAATTCTGGGCTTGGTGGTCGTGGGAGATGGCGGTAGGGTGTAGGGAAGGGGGTATGGGGGCATCTAACATAACGTTTGAAAAGCCCGCCATCTTGGAAGATCCTCAAGTGCACATGTTCTCTTAAAATTCTTATTGTGCCCTGGGATGTGGACAGTTTTTGTTTTAGGGGGAATAGTCTTGTACTATGGAAGAGTGGATAGATCCCTTTCGTACGACTCTCTCCGATAAATCGTTCGGGAGTACGAACGGCCTTGTCCCTGTATTGCAAGTTGCCTCTTCAGTTACCCCTGGCATAGGAACCCTCCTGCCCCTCAACTCTCCTACTTATAGACCAGCACCCAATTTCTCCTTATCTTAATCGAGACAACGAAAGATCTTGTTCACTGTTAAGAAGTAACAGCCGTAGGTGGAAGTTATAAACCATTCTCCATGCACAAACGCTTTTTTCTTGCTCTACAGGTTTAACACGTTCATCCGGAAGAATTATAATTCCCAAAACTCCGACATACAGTATAAAACAGTATTGTCTGTATAATGTATGTTGACTGCTCGAACATCACTTCATTGGAGAGTAGAAAGGAACTGAGTTCCTAATTGAGGAAAACTTGCAAATTGCTGAAAATGCATAAGTTTACTTTTCACTAGTTAGATCTCTTGACCACAAAGTTATTATTCCGTTTTCCTTGATCATCTAACATCGCGAAATGAAGTGCTTTTTAGTTGGTCAACACGATTGTATCAAAATTGATAAGGGTGTTATTCCCTGAAGCAAATTACATGAGGCAAAAATATTCCCACTGGGTGACTAATTTCGATCATCGTCATACGCATTACATTTAGCCCTTTAAATCTGTCTATGAATAGAGAAGATTATTATAGGCTGGATAGGGGCCGATAACCTAGATGTTAGGCCCCCTAAAACAACAATCATCATCATCATATTATAGGCTGGAATTGTGCTATGTGATTTTTGATATTAAAATGATAGTGGGTATTTTACTCGTACTAACATTAGAATGTCTTTTCAGGAACAACCACAACCAACAAATGATGTTACATAGTGGTCGTATTCCTCTTTCCTGTGGTACAAGTGGAGCAAAATCCACTGATAAAAGAAGGTTGAAGAGACACGTTTTGATCCATAGTGGTCATAAGCCATATTCCTGTGAAAGGTGTGATTCGAAATTTAGTCTGAAATATAATTTGAAAAGACATATGATGATCCATAGTGGTCTTAAGCCCTATTCCTGTGATAGATGTGGATCGAAATTTGGTCTGAAATATAATTTGAACACACATATGATGATCCATAGAGGTCTTAAGCCATATTCCTGTAAAAGTTGTGGGTCGAAATTTAGTCTGAAGGGATATTTGAACAAACATATGTTGATCCATAGTGGTCTCAAGCCATATTGCTGTGATACCTGCGGAGCAAAATTTTGTGAGAAAGGTAATTTGAAAGCGCATATATTAATCCATAGCGGTCTTTAGGAATATTCCTGTCCCATATGTAGATCAAAGTTATCTCGGAAGAGCTATCTGACGAAACACATGTGGTACATGTCAAGCAAAATTTAAAGATAGAAGAAACGAAGAGTCACATTGACATGATGAAACATATTGGCCTTAGCGTCGTTTCTGTGGCACATGCGAAGAAAATTCAGTGTGAAGAGCATTTGATTAATCACATAATGATCCATAGTGGTTTATAGCTGTATTTCTGTGATACATGTGAAGCAATTAGAGTATTCGGAAAGGTGACATGAAGATTCACTTGTTAATCCATAGTGGACTCTAGCCATATATCTGACGGACATGTGCTGCAACCTTTACTCAGATTAACTGAATACACTTTTTGATCCATATTAGTCTAAAGTCACATTCATGTGGTATATAGTAATAAATTATCCCGGGCATTACAGCCCATGAAGGGCCTAAGACTCCCAGGTAACTGCTGAAGAGTCATTTGGGCTGCAGGTATATTTGTTATTGCAGACTCAAGCAAAATCACTTGTATACGTCGAGTGAGGTTTGTTAAAAAGCGGGATATTACTTAAGCACGTGGTAATTCAAAGTGGGGGTGTAAATCCATTGCTTGATTCGTTCATAATGAACATTTGTTGACATATTAATTCTTCCTGGGATGAGGCTACATTTAAGTTATATGTGATGGAAGATTTGTCTTAATAGTTTGTAAAAATATAACCAATTTCATCCACAGCAGGCAAATTGCATGTTTCTTGCGAATCATTTAATCAGTTGGCTGGGCAAAAATATTCTCGCCTGTTGGCCACTACAACTCGCTTGCTTTCTTGTAGTGCAGAATTCACTAATAGGTGTTGGGTAAATTGAAGACTCATATTTTAATACTTTTGGCTGGTAGCTTTATTCAATTTAGGAATAAGTAAATTGACTTCGTATTGTAGTTGTGAAAAAATGTAAATAAATAATAAACTTATATTTCTACCGTAATGAAGGGAGACAATTCTTGTATTGCTCTAAAATAATGCCCAGTTTTCATTGAAAGAGAAGATTTTAAAGACAACTTGAACATCCTTAATCGCTGGGAGGCAGTTTTACATCATATTTTGAGCAAGCTATTCATTCAACGGTCTCAAATGAAGAGCACACGCATGCATGAAATATTCTGGGTATCTTTCAGGGAATGAGGGTTTGTATAATTCCATATGCTAAATTCCGTAACTGTTATAGTTACAGGCGTAAGTACATCTATCAATATATATTCTTTGAATTTTGATAGTGAGGCTTTTGGATCACTTCTACATGATATGACCTGTGAATATTTTAGGGAGAGGGGTTTGTGAACAACAAACGGTAATGTTCCGGAATTGTTATTGTGAGAGCGGTTTCGTGCACGTTCAAATGATGTTCTGGCAATGTAATTTGTAGACGGCTTTTGTGTACATCCATATGATATGATTTGGGAATGTTCTAGGGTTAGAGGTTTAAACATCCACTTATATATTTTAGGTTTGCACATACACATATTTTTTGTTCTCTGAAATAATTTAGTGCTTATGATAGCATGTTTCGTGAAATGTTGATATTCACTGACTATCTCTTCATATATATAATAAGTCGCATATATCTCAGAATTTTTTCGACCATCAGTGATATATCACATTCTGTAATGTAATTAGCTGCAATTTCAATACTACAGTAACAGACAGACTGAGACCTATTTTTGCTTCAAATATTGCTCTTGGTGGCAGTAATTGGCGCTGGTTATATTAAATCTTGAGGATTTTTGATTTTGAGAAATGTGATTAATGGAGAATTAGAGATTATGGCTAAAACTCCGGAGGGAACAAGACAAATTAATTTGTTTAGAACGAAGAAAAAAGTTTTTACCACCTGCTTGTCATGCACAGTGAGAATAACTACCACCTAATGCCACCAACCCGTAGGCCAATCACCGACTCTGCCGAAAATAACAGGATAGGTGTGGCCGAGGGGCATGAAGATGGCATGCAACGGCGTTTTCTACGACAGGTATCCCACCATTAGAGCCTGAGGATAACGGTGATTGATTGTTTAGGGTAGCACGTTTTGCAGAGTTGGACTCGATTATGTTCTAAGATGAAGGAATAACGACATTTGTTTTCTTTATGGCTGAAGAAAAATATATTTACATTTGTTGGGAGAAAAATTAACAATTGAATTACAAGATAAGTTATAAAGAGGGAGATAGAAAATGATAACGGATGAATTAAAAGAGTGAGACATGAAAATTCAATAAAGGGTCATTCAATGCAAACATTTGTACAATTCAGTAGACCAAAGCATCTTTGAATATATATTAATATAATTATTTTCTGATAAACAAATCTTCTAATCAACACTGGTGTATATTTATATCTGTCCAACTTATTGTTTTAATCTCTGGTCCTTATCTTTGATTGGAGAGGATAGCTGAAATGTGAGAGAGCGGTAGACTGAGTGATGTTAGAAAGCACATTATTGAAGAAAAAAATCAAAGCTTGTTGATCTCGATGCTATATTAAAATAAAACAAAGGTGCGGAAAATGTACAACTTTTTTTTTTGTCGTGTAGCCTCCTGAGAGGCCGAGTGCAGGTCTTTCTAGTCGACGCCCGTGGGATGAGAGATGGAATTGATGAAGATAAATGAAACTGGGCACGGATGTGGAAGGAAGCGGCCGTGGCCTGTCAGAAGGTACTGTCCCAGCATTTGCCTGGTGTTGAAAATGGGAAACCACGGAAAACCATTTCAAGGACAGCTGACGGTGGGGCTCGAACCCACGCGTCTACCGAGTCAGCAGAGAGCTTGGCCCCTTGACCTAACGCAGCGCTTTAGCCCGCGCAGCCACTACTGTCGAATGTACAATGATACTTGAGTTGAAAATGTCAACACAGTGTCTATGTCTATGTCTCGAAAACTTTTCTAATACTTCAATATTGGATTTCGCTCCTCCTTTACTGCTGTAAAATGAAAAATCTAATTAATACACCAACTGATCCGGTAAGCCGGCCCCGTGGTTTTGGGGTAGCGCGCCTGCCTCTCACCCGGAGGCCCCGGGTTCGATCCCCGGCTCCGTCAGAGATTTTAAAACTGACGTGAGGATTGGAACGGGGTGCACTCAGCCTCGTGAGGACAATTGAGTAGCTGTCTGACAGACAGCGCCCTGATCACGAATACCAAGATTAACGGCCGAGGGGACCCGACGCGCTGATCACGCGTCACCCCAATATCTGCAGGCCAAATGGCTGGGCAGTGGTCGCTGGGTCGGCCTTAGCCCGTCATGGGCTGGATAGTGCCAGGGGTTGATTTTTTTTTTTACTGATCCGGTAGAGAAGCCTAAATACATGGCCAGTGAACAACTGCTCAGTCATCGTGCATCAACGTTTTATAATTTAATGTAAACATTGGGCATATTCTGCAACAATATGCTTCGATGTACAGCTAATTCTGCTTCTTCCAGAATCATCCATAGAAGGGGCATACAATTCCTGTCAAGTGATGTTGTATTGTTTATGTATTGTTGAGATTTATGGGAATAATCCGGACTTTTATATTTGGACAGAAAATCAAGCCGGAAGTTGCTAGAAATAAGGCCTCCGCACTCCCGGACTATAGCTTCCTTGCTTGACCAACAGTAGGCCTAGTCATAACATGGCGATATAAGCGAGGTGTACCTTCAATAGGGTTTGCTCTTAAACATTCAAATAACTGGAATCAATGTAGAAAGTGTGTTGTGAACGTTTTGTGCAAGTTTTTTTAGTATATCTGGATATTCGCATTATTATTTAGTTTATTTAGCGTATGGCTTTTACTGTTGGGAGTGACAGAGGATATGTTCATCTCGCCAGCGGCTGTAGGTGCTTCAAGTGGACACACTTGGGGTGAGCTACAAGTTCTGTTCAAATTCAAGTAGTTCACACCTTCGCTACCAGATGTCACTGACACATTGTGGCGAACGTTGGAACTTTAAGAGGGCGCTAAAGTCATTCAGCCGCCGGCCGCTCGTGGCAGGCTCTGCTTGTAGCATTGAGAGAGAGTTAAAATTGACGTTTTAAATAAGTCAATGGCTGAAATTAAACGAAACTTCACTTTCAAATCACGTAAATACCTTCAATAGCACTTATTAAACTTTTCAAATGAGATTTCATTGATAATAACATATTGTATCATTGAAACTGAGAAGCAATTTTCCTATAAGGCAAGGCCTATTTTTCACAGATTTTACTTCAGAAATTAAAAATCAATGTGACTGTCAAAAGTGATGAAAAGTTGCATGGCTGTAAAGGGTATTTGTTTAAGAATGCTTCTATAGAGATGAATCTTGCTTTCCTCCTGCGTGTTTCTATAAAAGAAGCAGTTTTTAATGCCCTACACTTTCAGTCGTGATGCCGCTGCCGTGGAAGTTTGCTACTTAGCCGCAAGAGCGCAGGCGTAATGGGTCGGTAATGCAGAGTGACAAGTTATTTCTAGCGCTGAGAACAAGACTTACAGCTGATGTATTGTATTCGTTGAATAGGATTCTACTGTGTTTACTTTCGTTTCTTAAACGAACTGTTAGTAGGTTCATTTTCTGTGTACAGTGTTATTAATTGAACGAGTTAAAGTGTAATTTATTATGATGGGCGAAACTCGGATGCCTCTTTCTGCTTGGCGGAAGAAAAGAAGATTAAATCCAGGGCTACAACGATACAACGATGAAAGAAGGTAACCAATATTGAATAATACCCTATAGTATTCTTAAATAATTTTGTCCCATACACTACTTATTGGAAAATAAAGTCAAAAAAAAAGTCAACCCCTGGCACTATCCAGCCCATGACGGGCTAAGGCCGACCAAGCGACCGCTGCCTGGCCATTTGGCCTGCAGATATTGTGGTCACTCGTGTCCCCTCAGCCGTTAATCTTGGTTTCCGTGATCGGGGCGCTGTCTCACTGTCAGAGCTGCTCAATTGTCCTTACGAGGCTGAGTGCACCCCGTTCCTGCCCTCACGTCAGTTTCTAAAATCCCTGACGGAGCCGGGAATCGAACCCGGGGCCTCCGGGTGAGAGGCAGCCGTGCTCTACCCCAACACCATGGGGCAACCGTCATTCTAATAAATACAGTATTTTTGTTAAGTTTGTTTTCATTAATGAATATTAAGTTATAGTAAAAAAATTGTTTAGTAACTGATGAAAACTGAGAAATTTAATGTTTGCCTTTCGTTTTGTAATTGTTTTTTGTGGTTTAATATTAACAGCAACAATTATTGCAGGTGTAGGTAGACAAAAATACTGTAGTTTTAGAAACAATTAGCTTAATGTAAATTACGGCCAAAATCGAGCTTAAAATACCTTATATAGGCTACACCACTTTTCTTATATTTTACTTTTTCTGAAAATTTACTATCAATAAAATTTTAAATACCTCAGGCTAACTGGCTGCGTGGCTCAGCGAAGTGTTCGCCTGCGGTGCCCAAGGTTGCAGGATCGAATCCTGGCGTAGTAAGTTGGCATGCGAGGGCGCCATGTCAGTGGATTTACTGGCACATTAAAGATCCTCTTCGGGGTAAACTTCCGGCACCTAGGCGTCTTTTAAAAGACGCAGTAGTTAAAAGGGATGTAACACCCATAACATAATTCAAATGCCTCAGAATGCACCATTTTGCTAATAATGTTTCAAATGTTATACAAAGAGGGCTAAGCTACTTAACCGCGGGTATTCCTATGTCGTTTATTCTGGATCAGCTATTGACTGTCAGTTGATATGCTAATTATACCATATTGACAGTAAAACTTTTAGTATAAAAATGCTGATTTTGTGTTTTTAATCTTTGCTTGATTTTCTTTACTGAGCCTTAGGCAATATGTAAAAAATATTTTTTTATTGTGGAGAATTCCCTGAACACATCTATCTGACATGATCTAGGTCCGATATGCGTGTCATTATAGAGACACAAATAATGAACACACATCAGCATATTCCTCACCTATGTTCTTAGTACCTGAGCCTAATGGTGGTTTTCGGCCAGTCGTGGATTATCGCTGGTTAAACAAAAAGATTGTTTTGGAATCTATCCCTCTTTCTGACTTACATAGCTGTTTCTCCTGGTTTAAAAACACCTCCTATTATAGCCTTATTGATGCGACCCAGGCCTATTTCCAAATTCCGTTAGCTGAAGAATCTAAGCATCTGACTGCATTCGCCACTAATTGGAATCTCTTCTAATATTGTCGTTTGCCATTTGGGCTCTCTACAGGGGGCGCTATGCGTAGTAGGCTTCTTGATCACGTGTTTTCTGGCTCAAATTTGATTACTTGTATCACTACCTGGACGATGTTGTTTATAGTGTTTATAGCGAAACGTTCGAAGACCACGTGCACCATCTTCGTGAAGTATTTGAGAGGTTAAAATCTGCTGGTCTAACCGTAAAGTTGTCTTAAGTGTCCCTTGTTAAACCTAAAATTGCTTTTCTTGGTCATGTTGTTTCTGCTGAAGGTGTCTCGGTCGATGACTCCCGAACCCAAGGAATTAGAGATTTTGCACCTCCTAAGAATGTCAAAGGAGTAGCCCGTTTCGTGGGAATGATTGGCTTTTTCCGTAAATTTATACCTAATTTTGCACAACGTGCGTTGCCACTTAATCATCTGCGAAGGTCTGATGTGAAATTTGAATGGGGTCCGTCGCAGCTAGCGGCTTTTGATGATTTGAAGGGGGCACTGTGTAGTGCTCCTGTCCTTCAGGGTTGATCCGCGACCGGAAAAACCGGGAATACCGGGACAATTCAGGGATTTTTGTTGCGGTCAGGGAAATCCGGGAAAAGTCAGGGAATTTTGTAAAAAAAAAAGAGAAAGAAAAAAAGAAGAAAAAAAATAATTATTAAGGTTTGACAGTAATTTTTGGTTGTTATACCAGGGTGTTTACCGGTAACGAAAAGTAACGAACAAAGTAGCTAATTTTACAAACGAGTAACGAAAAGTAGCTACTTTTTATGACTGGATAGTTGGAGGTAACGAAAATTCGCTGAGGTCGGTTTAAATCATTAAAACCCGCGCCGCTAGGCTCACAGATTGTGATGAAGCGAGTTTCACGCAAGCGGCGCCGATTGCTTAGGCTTCCCCGTGCACGACCTCAAGGAAATGCACACTGAGGATACCTTCAGTGGTACTGTCTACATCGGTTCAATGTATATTTTCGGCATCAAGAAGAGAGTTTAATTTTGTGTGAAATGTTTTCCTGTATTATTCGAAAACCTGACTTTTTGCAAGACGTTTATTCGTGATAACATCGGAAACTCGACAGAAACCTCTCATTTCTGATATTGACCTATACATTTGGATATCTCAAATTGAAGTCCAGAAATAATGCGGTATAATTTATTGTCGCGATCTTGCTAAATGATACAGTTTCGAAAGAGAATCGCAAAAATGCTCCAAAATACATAGATGACGGTATATTTTTAAAATCTATCCGTGTCGTAAATTTGCGACATCCAGTTCGGTTAATTCGAAACTCCGTTATATGTCTATTTTTCCTTCGAACTTCGGTTCCATTGGATATATAATCTAACCGGTTATCTCGAAAACTTTTGAATTCGAAAGAAAATGTGCCTCTTGTCGTTTTATTCGTGCTATCCTCTCTGAACAATTCGTTATATCCGATACCTACTTCGAACGTTCATCCTCCAAAATCACATCCTCATAACGGCCGACTTGCCTGCGGGAATCTCGTCAAACGGACAGAGATCGACGCCAGTTGCGTAAGTCAAAAAACCCGTGCCCGGTCGCGAACTTGTGTCTACGAGGACTGCGGGAATCCTGTCAAAGGTGGTTGGGCACCCATCTCGAAACATACCGAACCCTACTAGCCACTTTTCCCATTACCGTATGCTTAAAAGTGTACGGGGAGCGAGAAGTGCATCAACCCACTTAGAACATGGTGTCCACAGGCAGGAAAAGTCAGGAATAGTCAGGAATTTTGTTTTTGGTCAGGAAAAGGTGTGAAAATATGGCGTGAGTCAGGAAAAAATGGCGAAAAGTATTAGAAAGTCAGGAATTTTATATTAACCATTAACCATATTTGTTTTTTCCAGCCATATTTTGATGTTACTACGGTAGTTCAACTAATCTCTGAAGATAAAAAGCAATAACGCGCTGGACATTATAGCAGGTTTCCATTTTTACAGTACATCATAGTAAAAACCTCTTTTACCTTTTTTTTTGTATGCTCGTTTGCGTTGGCGTAGGGATGTGGCGACCCCATCACTATAGTTTAGGTTATTAAATACTTTGATTTATGTATTATTGCATTATAATTTACTTTATTTTGTATTTTAACTGAATAAAGAGGCAAACGTTGGGCAGCTATGGAGATGGTGGAGGCTGCAAATAAAAAACATATATATATATATTTGCTCAATAAACCTTTTTTCCGATGTTATGATGACTACGCGAGTCAGGAATTTTGTTGGAAAATGGTCAGGAAAAGTCAGGAAAATCGACATTGAACATTCTGTGGACACCATGTAGAAATAACAGACTACATAGCATCGCGATACCCATTTCTTTTCGTGATCCACCGTGAACTTCCAACCACAGCATAGGGACAGCGGGAATCACGGCGCCGACCATGTCCATAACTGCTCGTGAATTTTAACCATGCCCAACCTCGAGCTTGCCTTCGCCATTCTACCAGGGCAGATAGACAGGCGGACAATCGTTGAATGGCCGATTGCATACTATCGCGTTCTCAGTGTCCAAACGCGAGGACAACGTGAATCTCGTAAAACGACCGAGAGCGGCAGCGATTGCGATACATCGCGATATTTCTCCGCTTTCGATGACGAGTTCAACTGGATTCTTGTCAAACGGACAGCAAGCGGCGCCGATTGCGTAATAATACTATATTTTTCCGTGCCCGTCCTCAAGGACAATAGAAATCTCGTCGAACGACTAAAAGTGACACCGATTATGTAAATCACGATTTTTCTCAGTGTTCGATCGTGAAAACTACAAATCGCATCAAACGGCTGAGACCAGCGCCGATCGTGTAACGTCTCGATATCTCTCCGTACTTGACTGCGAAGACATGATTCGGTGACAATCACGTAACGTCGCGTATATTTCGTGATCTTCCGCGGGGACAAAGGAAATCTCCCCAACCGGTCAAGATCAGAGCAACTTCTTGGTAATCATAACATCTTGTACATAAGACGGCATATTAACTGAAACAACTCATTTGATATTATATATCTAATGTTAGAATAAAATGTATCAGTTGACAGTTTCTATATTCTTTTATTGTGATTGATTCCTATCTTCACAGTTTTTTTTAAATTGATGTTAGAAAATTAACATTTATTGTAAAAATGTGTTCCTGTTCTTATCGTAATAAACGTTATTTATTACTGTAAAGAACTGTTTTTTTAATTTATTTTTTGTTATTTGTTTATATACTTTTAAAGAAACTCTTTAATTTATACAGAGAGCTACATATAAGTCCAGTTTATATAATGAAATATTGCTCGGATATTTTTATCACTATTATTTTCATCTACTACAACATTTCTCCTCGCGTCTAAGGATAGCCTTGCACAAATAATTAGTCTAAAATCAGTTTTTCTGACTTACTCTTAATCAGATCATACAGAACGTTTCCTTAAGGTAAATGCACTTTTGCTAGGTTTGGAAAACCTAAGGAACAGCGAGGTAAATGTCGTCCCTGTGGTTAATGAATTTTCTATACTTTGCTCTGGAAAATCGGGAAAAGTCAGGGAAATAAACGACTCTGCGGTCAGGGAATTTCTTAAATTTTGGTCTGGAAAACCGGGAAAAGTCAGGGAAATTTGAAATCCTGAAAGCGTATCAATCCTGTCCTTGCTGTCCCGGATTTCAGTAAGAAGTTTATAATCCGGACCGATGCGTCTCTCGGTGCTGTAGCTGCTGTATTATTACAAGAAAGCGAGTTAGGTAGACGACCTATTGGTTTTGCTTCTCGAACTCTGTCCCCTGCTGAGGTAAATTATTCTGTATAAGAGCTTGAAGGTCTCGCAGTGATGTTTGGGCTGGAGAAATTCCGGATGTATGTCCAGTTCACCGTTCGTCATATAAAGGGTTGTGAAAATGTCGTTGCTGACTCCCTTAGCCGTATGTACGAAGAAGTTCCTAATAAATGTAAGAATCTCGTTCCCGAGGAGAATCTTGAAAATATTTGTGCTGTGTCACTTAAGCGTCTCTGTGGAGAAATTCCTGACCGGTGTGAAACTCCACCTTTGGAGGAACCTGTAGTTGTTGGGGCTAATTCAGCTCAGCACATGCTAGAAAATTCACCGTTACTGTTTGGGGACATTGCTGTCCATCAGAAGGAAGATCCGGTCTTGTGTGATTTAATTGCTCGATTATTTTCTGGAGAAGAGATAAAACCTTATATTTTAAAGTCTGGTGTATTGTGCTGTGTAACTAGGCGTGACAGAAAGCCTAAGGTTGTTTTGCCTACTCAGCTGATAAATGGCATGCTAATGTATTTTCATGAGTCACCAGCTGGGGGTCATCTAGGAACATTCAAAACTCGACAGAAAATAAGGCAGTATTTTGTTTGGAAGGGTCTTGATAAAGATGTGAGAAGGTTCGTGCTGGGGTGTCATGACTGTAAGGTGAGTAAACCTACCGTGAGTGGTAGGGTTGGTAAATTAGCTTCTGAATCTGTATCAAGGCCTATGGAACGCTTGTATGTATATTTCGTTGGGCCTCTCCCGAGGTCTAAACTGGGTAATAGTTTTGCTTTTGTTTGTGTTGATGGTTTCTGCCGTTTTTCATGGATTTTTCCTACTAGAAATTGTGATTCTGCCACGGTCATGAAATGTTTAAGATCTGTTTTCTCTCCCTTTGGTCCTTATCAATATCTGGTGTCGGATAATGCTAAAGCTTTTGTTTCCCATCAGTTCCGAAAATTTTGCTTTGAATATTCAATTTCCCATGTACTACGACTCCTTATTACCCCAACCCTAGTTTAGCGGAGAGAGTTAACCGCAATCTGAGAGCTGCGCTTATCGCATATCATCGTGATAATCATGCCAGGCGGGACTCTTCATTACATTAGTTAGCATATGATTTCAACACTGCTGAACATGAATCCCATGGGAAAACGCTATTCTCACTTATGTGTGCGTTCGTCCCGAATTCCCCTCTAACGAATCTGTGGTCACTTCATGATCTGCTTCCTGACCAACCCTGCCCTGACTGTGTCAGAGAAATCTGGAAGGAGGCCAAAGCTGCTATCAAAATCTCTTATGATAAGCTGGACAAGCGATATAACTTGGGTCGAAAACAGGGCGGATATGCTGTTGGAGATTTTGTGAATACGAAGAAGGCCCCTGGTCGTCAGGTGTCCGGTAAACTACAGCAAAAAAAAAATTGTGGACCCCTATGAAATTCTGTCTTTTCCGTCTGAAGTAACCGTGTTATTGGAAGATCTACCTAGGAAACATGTCTTTAGGGCTCATATATCGAATTGTAAGCCTGCTACTGAACGAGAAACTCGAGGTGTGTAGAAAGTGAAACTTTGTTGTTTATTTCTGTGAGTGCGATGGAGTGAAATTTGGTAGGAGATGATCTAGTTATTCCGCTGAAGTCAAATCTCTTATGTCACCTTTTTATAATCCTAGGGTCTGCTTCTGTTAGCTGGGTTTGGTTTGTCGTGTTCATGGCTATGTGTTTTGAGTAAAATTTTGGGATTATTTAGTGATAATTTTGTTAGGTTGGTATTTCAAGTTTGGTTTTAAGCGAAGATGTAATAAGTTCTGTGTGATGCTCATTTTGGTGTACGATTCAGTTGTACTGACGTGTAGGCTATAGAAATTGTATTGGTGATCTGGAAACCCTTCGGGCTGCAATCTCTTGTCGGTTGAAAATGTATCTGGTTAGGTTAGTCAGTAGGTTACTTGTAATCTGCCGTATATACTGTTAGACTGCTGACTTGCTGGTATTGTCACAACGTTCGTGTGATTGTAGTTTGGAATCATAATTCATGTATCAGCGTATACTTGGGCGTGAAAAAAAAAAGTTCGATAAGCATCAGCTTCGAGCTGGTAGCCAGGCTGTAGTGTTAGTCAGTTGTTCTGTGCATCGAGATAGTGTTGCACTGGAGATGTCGTGCCTGTTCTAGGTAAATTTGAGGTATTTATTATCTGGTGAGCTAATTCTTGTTCTGTGTAAGGCACACGTTCTTTGGGGATAGTAATCGGGGCCCGTGCTCTTTGAAAATGTATCATCTTGTCACTTCTGTGAGCTTGTAATTCTGTATTTAGAACATGATGCGGTGTGTGGGAGACGTTAAGTGGAGAATATGTAAATTTGGGGACAGTAACCGCCCCGTGCATTTTTGAAAATTTATCATACCGTCACGTCTGTGTTCCTGTAATTCTGTATTTTGAGCATGCTGCGGCATGTCGAGGACCGCTGAATTGAAGTTTTGAGGATATTAATCACCTCGTGCTTGTTGAAATGTGTCACATGACACCTATTGGTGTTCGTGTAGTTGTAAAATGTGTGAATTTGTAAGTAATTGGTGTTTTTTTTAATATGGTGGGGGCCACGTTCACTTAGGTATGTCTTGAAAATTGGTTGGTACCAACTTGTATTTGTGTCTGGTTCTGCTGAGCTAAGTGCTTTGGGAGTAGAATTAGAGTGAGCCTGCACACCGTGCTGGTATTTGTTGTTGGTTTAATATTGGTTAGGTTCCGTGCCTGGAAGAGGCATTTTCTTTTGAGAAGATATTTTTATTTGGATTTTTATCCTTGTGTAACATTATGTGAGGTCGTTCTCAGCATAGGTGTGATCACCTTAGTGCCCTGAGTTCGATTGATCATCCTCCAGAAACTCTTGTAGAATTGTGGACTGGTAGAGTGCGTTGGGAAGTAGCGATGAAGTCATTTAATGAAATTTGGTTAGGTGCAGGTATGTAAATTGGTTAAGTCATTGTGTCGATTGTTTTAACGTGGTTTCCCCATATGGTTCCTGTTCTCGTGGAAGGTAGTTGCTGTTTTCTGTCATTCGTCGGATGGCCACTGTGGATGGTTAGGGACAGCGATTGGTGAAATGAGACAGTGACTTTGGTATTTATTATGTTTTTATATGTGTCACATACCTGAGACGATCCATGGTTGTGTTATTTTTAAATGTTTTCATGCTTCCTAAATGTGTTCTGTTTTTCTACGGTACTGCGTGAGGCCATCAAAGTAAATGTAAATTCCTTTTTGAGTGTGTTTAACTGTTTTGGAAGGGTACCAGTGAGTTCCCCCTCGCTTTACTTCTATTTTATGGGTTGCCCATCTAATTTCTGGGAATTTTGGTGGGTAAATTTCAGAAATTCTGTAAATATTCAGGGTTCTGTATGACTTAGTCAAATTTTGGTTCATATAAGTTGATTTTGGTTATTCTTGCTAAGTATTGCAATGCATTTTCTTATTAAGCTTATTAACGTCAGTCATATCGTGTAGTTGGTTGCCCCTTTCGTGTGATTTTGATACTTCAGTGGACCTTTAATTATGCCCTGGACTCTCTCTGCGTGGAACCTTGTTTGAAGCCTCAAGTACCCCGTGTGTGACTTGGAGAACTCTTAAGTGAACTTCGATGGCACACTAATGCTTCGTGTGATGTTTTTTTAATCCTTCCTGGGATGACTTTATTTGTTTAGGGCTGGTTGGCTGGCCTGGAACGCTCGTTCCCTCTAAGGGTACTGTATTTGGACCATACCCTGCTGTTCTGATGTGTGTTTCAGTTGTTACTATGTGGGACGTGTACTACCAATCTGGGGCCCAGGTTGGGGGTACCATCTAGGTCCCATTGCATCGTTCTACCCGAGGAGATCTACTTCAAGGTCTGCTGGCGGAGATTGGAGTAGCCTCTTCAGCTGCCAAGTGCCCAGCTGTCCACCGTCACCCCTGCTTTTCTTCCCCCCATCGTCTTCTTTTGGAGGAGGAGGCTGTACCGATTTGGTAAATCAGTACCAGGGTGTTGAGCGATACGGGAAATACGGGAATTATACGGGAATTTTTGTGACCCGGGAAAAATACGGGAATTATACGGGAAACTCGCAGTTGATACGGGAAATCTTGAAAAGTCTCATAATGCCTGACTGCTTATTCCCCGAACGCTCGGTAGAGTCCTCCCGCTCAGTCTTCTATTTCGCCTGCAGACCTCGCTGCCACCCGCAATTTGTGCTAAGCGGGATGAGAACCCAGCCAACGTCGAATGCATGCTTTGCCTGGCCGACCGCCAGCCGTACCCTCTCCGCGCGGGGCTACGCGCGTCGCACTCGTTGCTGACAATGACATACAGGAATTACTCCGCATTGTTATTCACAGAGGAGACCTGGGTTTCTTGACAAGTGCAGCCCTTAATGAAGCTAACAGTTCAAGATCTCAGAATATTCCAGATGCGAATGTGCTACAATTTCGCACCAACTGCCGAAAATTGTACATTCGTATCCTATGGCTGAAAAAATCAAAGAAAGGTCTACTCTTGCTCACAAGAGACCTGTGCTATTTCCTGCCTAGACCCTATAGGGGTCGCTGAGACTCCTACATTGGAAGAAGTTAGGATCGTCATTGCCCTGGAAATTCTTTGTAATCAGAAGAATTTCCTTTCTGGCGCAATGGCTGACCGCATCAAGAGCAGCTACTCTGCACTTCTGAGACTGCCTTCCGTCACTGCGCGTTTGAAGCAGTTCGACGGAAAAGAGCCACGGCTCGATGTGCTGTGGTCTGAAGTAATGGCTTCAGCACCTTCCTCAGTTCCTGTCAAGATCGATCTCACAAGCCTCGTTAAAATGATACTGATTTTGTATCACAACAATGCAGCTCTAGACAGAGGTTTCTCCCTGAACAAGGAGTGCATGATCGTCAATCACAAAGAAGCAAGTCTGATTGGCATGCATACTGTTCAGGACGCTGTGATGGCAGCTGGGGGAGTAGAGAAGATAACAGTAAACAAGAATCCATACTGCAGGAAACTCCTTCGCCGTGTTCAAGGAAGCATAACAGGTGCGAACCGACGGCTAAGGTGGCAGTCGAAAGAAAAACCACGCAAGATCTCGAGGAATTGGGAAAAAAAGTACTGTCAAAAGAACTTAATTTTGTTCTGTGTATAACTGAAGTTCCTAGTAACAATCTTGGGGGGCGTGGTGGCGCAGCGGTCAAGCTGTATGCCTCTCATCAAGGCGGACCGGGTTCGATTCCCGGTCAATGCATGTTAGATTTTCGATGTGAAATGCCATGTCCTGTGGTTCGGATTCCACGTAAAACGGAGGTCCCGTGGCTTATGATCGTGAGATTAACAGTCACGTTAAACTACAAGCTTTAGTAACAATCTTGTATTTGTCAAAGTGACTTATTTAATTTCGTTTTGCATTATTTTATTTTCTATTATCTACTTTGATAAAATACATATAAATTAAAATGTATTCGCGGCGTGTCGCGTGTGGAATTTTACTCTTAATAGCCTTTCCATGGTCTTTCGCAGGGGAGATGCACATTTCAAATTGTTTTATAGTCCGTGCAAACACTCAATGCAAATGCGTCACACTTGCATACATTTCAAAACCTACACACAATATCTCACAGCTCTCGACATTTTACTATCAAACACCCATCACTAACATGTGGCTACAAATCACACCACGCATGTGACAGAATTCTTCTCGTATGGGCCGACATTGTTTCAGTCGCTTGTTAACCACTGTCTGTGTCGGATTTCCTTTCATTGTCATTGTTTCCTTACTTTTACTTCGCCGAAGTTCGACCCAAGGACTGGACACATCCCGTACAGCATGTACAGAAAGAAATACTGAAGGCGGTGTGGATATCGCGGTGGAAACCTTGGCAATTCATCAAGCTCTGACGAAGACAATGATGGTGGTGATGATGATAGGGACAGTGAAGCGATGGAGGGTGTCAAAGAAACCCTTGCCAAGTGACAGGGGATAATTTATTTATTGGTGTCAGCTCGCTTGCGTCAATTGATAATTTAGCACAGGCCATTGTTTCCCGTCATAGTGTTCAAAATACCGTTCGTCATTCAATAGCCTACAACTCGACAATATAAAACCACTGCAATAATATAGCAACAGGGGGGTTGTTTGAGTGCTCAGTGCTAAATATATCTCTACCTTAACTTTACTTTTGTATTATCACGAATGCTAATATTAACCGTAGAGAGTCGCGATTCAGTGAGTGTGCATGGTGTTATCTGTCAACTACTGTAGTAAGCTGTGAACGACCTCCACTCAGACTCTTTTTTTCATGTTAAAGGATAATCATTGCATGGTGAGTGTTTTTATATTCATTAGCTGTAGAGTGTTTGCCCTTTTTGTCATATTTATTGAATTGAATACCGATGATAAAGGTATCATAGCTTCGGTGTGTAATTTATTTATTCATCTAAAAGTATCGTATTTCTCTGTTTGAATGTCTTCGGCGTTGACTCAGGATCGTTTTTAAAATTATATTACGTATAATTGTACAGAAATAATGTCTGAAGTGTAGCGCTGTGTATTATTCGAATCAGTTGATTTAAAACAACCCTAAAAACACAGCTCAGCTGTTCCAAGCTCCCGACATATCCTTCGCGTTGTTTCCTTCGAAATACAGGGTGTAGATGAGAAGCATGCTCAGAATCTTGCCGTATGGCAGTTGGACGTAGGGTCTTGTTATGTGGCGACCGTGGGTTGCGGATAGGAAAAGCGGGCCAAAGTGACAGGAAGGCTGTCAGTACCGAATGCGCGGGGTTAGCAATACTGTATTTGTCCCAAAATGTACGCGTGTAATAGCGGACACACCTCCAATTTTACTATAAAAGTCGTGATCTAAAAAGGGATAGTGGTTGGGTAACATGTATTACTACATGACCCCCAAAATTATTATTCATTATTACAAAGGATATTTTGACAATTTTCAGTACGGTAGTGTAGAAAATCGTATAGCCTTGTTCCGGGCTCCTCTAAGAGCTTACATTTTCTTTATATCTTTTATTCGCCATAGGGCGCGAACGTAAAATGCACCAAGAATGATATGATCTTCAGCTGTGTGCAGTGAGAAAGCTCTGCATGTGTTCATTCCTTATGTATTAATGATGCGAAATGTCAGCTAATATTGTGCCACATAAAACACCCGTAGTCTCTAAATGTTGCACATTTTCCCGTAAATTACAGCAGTTTATGTTTGAATTGCTTATAAGATTGTGACCAAGAAAATGTTTGTCCAATTGGATGATTGTATTTAACTGTATGCACGTTGTATAATCTTGGCGTGTTGTATTTTTTTCACGGAGCAACTTTACACCGTAGTAGGCACGCAGCTTTTTGTATTTAGGTTTCTGGCATCTTGTTTGAAATTATTGACTAACATATTTCTGAATGCAGACAATTCATACCTCCATTAGGATTCGGGTTCCATAATTCATTCAAAATGAGGTTCGTTCGTTTGTGAAATTGAGGTCATAACTCTCCCCCCTACCCTTTCAGTGATTACCGTATGTACTTTACGTAGACTAGGGTGAAGATGTAAATGACCATTTCAAAAAAAATTGTCGCCAGTTGTTTGGTTTATTAACTTACGGTCGGTAATATTTTCCATATGTACTGAAAACTGGGATCGGTTTGATTTTAAGGTGGAACCGCATGTGCTATCAAATATCGCTTTCTTGCAATACCTGGAATATGCATAGATTATAAAATGATTATTGGTTAAATAAGTGTTAATAGATAAGCTCTTATAATTATAATGATTAAATAAGAAATATTAAAGAAGAAACGATGCGTTGTAAGCAAATTCTAGGCCTACCGGTACGGCGACTAGCCTATAACCCATAGCATCCGTCTCAATTTAGCATTAAAACGGGTCACGTTAATGCATAATATACCAATATAACAACCGAATAGCAAATTATAATAATATTCTCACATATAACATATTTAATTAGCACCAACTTTATTATTGTAGTCTTAAGATATGTTAGACCACTTGCCGTTTGAAATTTGCAAATCGCACACTTTTCGGTAAGCTGTTTGTTATGGTTGTCTCTGATGCGAAGTTACTAATTACTCCTTTAGGAGACACTTGTCTTTGGAATATTCATGAAAGGCCAACCCTCTAGTTCTTATTTCATAAGTTGAACGCCTAAAAACAAAACCACAATCCGAAATAATAAAGAAGATAATCACGAACGAACCATTCACTGCCAATGAAAATCAAATGGAGATTCGAGGACCGGAAGTTCGCTATGCATAAGCTTCGGTGCCATTTCAACTCGTGGAAGCTCTAGCCTATATGGTTACGGTACCAAACAATTCAGTCACTTCCCGTAAACATTTAAATGTGACACTCCTATTCTCTACTCTCTCAACCCTTCTCAGTAAAACAGTCATTTATATCAGCTCTCCTCAGGTAAACGTTACCGTATTTTATTTGTGTTCGTAGCATCTCATCCCATCTGCGAGTGAGTTCATTTGCGCGCGCTCTGCTCACGCTACGGATTAGGCCTAAATCTCGCCATCACCCGTGAGCTGCGGAAGTGTCTCCAAAAATGCAGTTACACTTACGCCAGAAGATCTTGATCCGTGCTTTAAGGTTCATTTTTCAGCCATTCGGTATGCGAACTCTAGTCTTAGAGGGTTTTAAGACATACGGGAATTTGGTGGATTTTCGTACGGGAAATACAGGAATTATACGGGAATTTGAAAAAAGGTCATCGCTCGACACCCTGCAGTACATTACATCTATATTTTCGAGACGCAGTTGGACTTCAGGTGTGTCCGAACAAGCTAGCATCATGGGAGTCCTGCAGCAGGCCTCTTCTGAGAAGTCATCTAAAACCTCATTTCTGCACCTGGGTTATGCTCAACTTGTGAAGAATGGACCTTTTCAATTCTAAAAGCCTAAGTTCTGGGAGGATTTCTACTCCCTTGTATGTGCTACTTAAGGTATCGCTTGGGAAGACATTACGAACTCAGATCTGGTGACAACTACACGTGTAAGAGCTGTGTCCCCAGGGGCCCTGGTCTCAAGGTGGTATTGAACTCCTGTTTTGATACAAGGGGCAACTGAAAATAACTTTTTTCTCATGAATACAAACTTTGACTGCAAAAATTTTGTAATATGATTTCTATGCCATGTGTCGTATGGCAATACTTTTAATAGGTTAATATAAATTAGCTAAGACCTTTTTGGAAGGGATAATACGTTGTATGTGATTTATTGCAGGGTGTTTTGTTTATTTCATTTGTCCTGTTGCTGTTAACTCGGGTGGGGTTACTGGATTTAACTTTGGACAGACTGGCTTCAAAAGACAGTTAGTGCTGGAATCTGAAGTTAGTCAGACTGTCCGTTCCCATAAGGAACGTGTATGCTGCTTTCATGCAAATTGTTTGGTGAAATGGCACTGGGCCTAAATTTCATGTTGTTACTCTTGCTTTATCCTTGCGGATAATAATAATGGTTCAGTAATTCAGTTAATCGTGTAATGGGGGAATGTAATTTTGCCAACTGGGCAAGTGACTGATTTTTAATTATAGTATTGTTTTGAAACTTGATTGTGTATTACCTTTCAATGCTAGGTTAAGTTGAGGGTTAAATATTATGTTGATAGGACATGTGTGTTCATTATTAGGTTAAACTGTTATGGGTTTCAATTGCAATTTTGTTGTATCATTCGTCTATTTTATAATATATTTATATTAGGAAGTTGTTTTTTATTTAAATGCTCGCGGTCAGTAGGAAGATTATTCCTTGTTCCTTCACCATGTGTGGCAGGGTTAAAATTATCGGCCTTCTGTGTACTTCCAGACTTTCACATCACAGGCTTGTCCTGTATTAGCTATGTCCCTTCTGTTCTCGTAATCTATTAATAGGGTGTTCCTCATACCATGAAAAATAGGAACATTCTCTCCTTAGGCTTTCGCAGTGAATTCAGCTGTCACTTAAATTAGGGCTGTTTTTGTGTGTTCTAAATTTCATGTCTGGTATGCTAATTTCATGTTGATTTAGGGGTAAGGTGGGACAGAGTGTAACAAGAATGATGAATGGGAAACCGATATGTTACAAATTTCTAAGTCTTGGATGGAGATGTGGTGTTGTGACTACTTCTGGAATGATGTGCAGATAATGTTGACTGGGTCATCTGTGAGCCCTAGTCCTAATCCTAGTTGGCTTAGAGTTTGTGCGGGAAGGGTAATAAGCGGCCTTACCCGGGCAGATGTTAAGCATTTTGTAGAGAGCATTCACTGCTCCGACATAACAGGTGGGATCATTCAAAGCGGTCTTATTAATAGTTAATATCCCAGCTGACAAAAAGCGTCATAATGCAAACAGTACTGTAATATATTTAGGCACTAAATTAAAATGATGTCCCATGATGAAAATTATGCAACCAATTTTGGAATAATAGTCGTGTTGAGTGAGGGATTTGAACCCTCGCCCCCTATGTAGGAAATTCGGACTTAAGTCGAACGCCGTATTCCACTTGGCCAAACCGATAAGTAATGATTTAGAACATGAAATAAAAACAGGAATCATTATACAGTTCGGGGATATGAACCCACATGTCGATGGAGACCTTGGGGTTTGTGGAACTATCCGAATCAGTAATGCGGTCAGTAAAGATTCTTGGAACGTATCGAGAGTGCGGTAGTGTGATACCAGTCAGTACATTTAAGTATCAGACGAGTATAGGCCAATGTCGACTCATCAAGGAAATTCAGCATCTTGGTTCTAAGCGAGACTCTGTCTAAGAGGTAGGACCAACTACAGTAGAGCAGGTAGAACATTAGGGGCTGTATATTCTCTCAGGATGGTAGTGTGTGGCCAATAAAAGAGTCGATGTGTATAATTGTTAATGTGTGCGAGTTCTCTGTTGTGATCTATAATATTCTGCAAGAAAGAAATTTGTGTAGCCCTGAAACACTCTATATTATGTTTGTCGTTAGGTTTACATGTATGTGGGTCGGAATTCAAGAACATTGAAAGACTCCCTAGAAATCGGATACTCTAATAATGTTGGGTTAGAAGAGTTCAAGAGTTGACCATGGAAAGTCGACAGGGAATATGATAGAGAGGAGCCCTTCATGCTTACATATAGATTGATGGTTTAAGAACTCCTGGATAAAGTACTTAGGTATAAATACATGGGAATGATCGATGAGAAATTCCAACGAGTAGATGTTAAAGAATTGCAGAACATATAGGCCTAAACATACCATGCAAAGGCATGTCTTGGGTTGAAAGTATACACAGAAAGGAGAGGGTACAATCATTGGTCTAGAGTAAAATGGTTTAAAACCCGTGTGGTTTTAGACAGCAATGGGAATGTTAATATCAAAGTGTTAGTTCATGTTAAATTCAGCTGTATAGGGTAAGATAAGCAGAGGTAAGCCTAGGAGTAGATGCATGGAGTCAGAGTTATAGATCTTAGAGTGAGTGGTTGGGGATGAGATGTGATGAAAGTTTATGTGAGGGAGTGGTGCTTATGGCCGCATGCCTTTTCTGACCCCAACCTCATCAGAGAAATCTCGTGGCCTACTATAATGGACCGTCTCAGCGTTTGCCTGGAGGGATTAGGGTGAACCACAGGAAATGACTTCTTAGATAGCTGACGTGTATGGAGAATATTATGGAATCGGTTTAAATTTTGGTGGATGTTGTTGATTTAGCTAAATTTGATGGATTTTTGTGAATTTGGCTAAGTTTGATGAATTTTAGTGAAATTGTTTTTTGTTTTTTTTTGTTGATTTGGTTAAATTTGATAGTTGTTTGTGAATTTGGCTAAGTATGTTGAATTTTAGTGAAATTGGGTATATTCGAGTAATTTAATGTGAATTTGGAGATAGTTTAGGTAATTCTTGGGTAAGTAAATGGGATTTAGGTAAATCTGGAGGAATGTGTCTAATTGAGGAAATTTAGGGTCGGCCACTCCACAGACCTGTTATAGGGAAGAAACACAAGAAAATTGAATGCCTGGTGAGAGAATGTATATTAGAGCAGTATGAACTTTTTAAATACTTGAGCCATGCATTCTCTGATGTTGGTTGTGTTGGGGAGATATAAAGAGTCAAGGTGTATAAAAGGCATTGCAGTGAGTGCTCAGTTGGGATCAACACTATTGTTCAAGAAAAAAGTTAGTGTCGCAACGCACTCTTTCTACATCGTTTAGTATTTCGACCATCCTTGCTGTATGGAAGTGAGGTAACTGATATGAGGGTAGCACTAATAATTGCTGGGACGAATAGTTGGTAACAATGGCAGGAGGTGTATGCATTCTCGTAATGTGTAGTTAAAGGTTAAGTTAGAAATGGACACGTTAGATAAAGGTGTTCGTGTGAGCCGACTTAGTTGGGAGGA
The DNA here is from genome assembly GCA_946902985.2 of Meconema thalassinum. Taxonomy (NCBI): domain Eukaryota; kingdom Metazoa; phylum Arthropoda; class Insecta; order Orthoptera; family Tettigoniidae; genus Meconema; species Meconema thalassinum. The sequence continues at coordinate 367,798,571 of OX336389.2, read as the reverse complement.
GGATAGATTACCTTAGGGGTTAATGATTTCGGTTGAAGAAGGTAAGAGAAGCAGAGGTAGACCTGGGAGGCGATGGTTGAAATCAGAGTTCAACGATCTCAAAGTGAAAGGTATAGAAGCAAAGGAGGCCACAGTTCTAACTTTGAATAGGGGAGCATGTAGACAACTTTTTGTCGTCCTATGACGTCATCCACTGTCTCGCTTCCTGATCTCGATACAAGCTTCCCCTAGTCGGTACAGCTCCATGGGCTTGAGAAACCCCCCGTGTGGGGATCTTTACACTATAATAGCTGAATTTGTGGAGATTTGGTTAATTCCGAAGTGATTTAGGTAATTTGTGTGGAAATTTTGGGATTTGAGTGAATTCTGATAAAATTTGGAGGAAAATCTGAGGTATTTATGTGTCTGTCAGATAATCGGTGTTATTATGGTGTCTGTTGTAGTGTGTGAATTTAACAATTAGGGATAGGAAAGGAAGCAGTTAGGAACCATCCCAGCATTTTCCTGGAGTAGAAGTAGGATGGGTGAGGTCCAAATCGAACCCGCCTCTTCTCAGATTTGACTCAGGAGGCTGAGTGGATCCTGTTCCAGCCTTTGTAGAGAAGGGATTCGAACCAGCGTTTTTGTGGTGAAAGCCATATCTATATTTTTAACATTGAATGGAGATGGCATGTTGTCACAAGTACGTGTTAGAAGCGGTATTGTATTCCCGTTGAGAATGCATCTGTCGTGGACTGGAAACTGGTTGACTAGTGCGCTGTAGAGTGGATATGAAACACCTATGAAACACAAAATGTGCCATTGAGTGCGAGTAACTTATGTTGGGGGATCGTTTCATCTCGGTCATTAGCCCTGTGTATTTGCGTGTGCGTAATTCATGTTGGGCGATTGCGTCATCTCGGTCATCGGCACCGTGTGGTTAGAAACTTGGGGCAGCTTGGTCATCCACCACGTTTAGTTGGATGTGAGAGGACTAGAGGAATCTCTTTCATTACCCTTCGTCTGGGTGGTAATTTGAAATATTTGAGGTAAATTTGGGGAGGAATTGAATTTTGGCCAGTTTGAGAAATTTGGGGGAAATCTGTGGATTTGAGGAATTTTAAAGACATTTAAGTGAATTCTGGCATATATTTGGAGATTCTGTGTAAATTTAGGTAGGGATTGGTGAATTTTGTTAGGTTTGGAGAAGTTTCGAGAATTCTTGTTGGAATGTAGTGTCCTTAAAAAACCACCTACCCGTATGCTGATGGACGGATCGCAGCTTCTTTGTGGCCCCAAATAGATAAACCACTGAAAGAAATGCCTGGCACATGGGATACATCGGGAGACATAAGAGTTTTCCTACAATAACATTACACTAAGGAATTAGGACTGAATCCAACATTGGTGGTGTGAGAAACTTGCGCTTCCTTAATTAACGCATCTTCATCTTATACAGCCTTCTCAAACAATACACACATGTGGAATAAATGTTCACATAATGGGATAAAAAAAAATTGGGTGCCTATCCTTAATTCCATAGCATAACCTCACCATAATTATTAGACTTCAATAACGCTTGGTTTCTATAAAAACGACGGACAAACAAAAACCTTGTGTCCTACGGTTTATTAACGTATCACAATACAAATGTTAATTTAAATATGGACTCTCCCGTCCACAAACAACATTACAATTTAATAAAAATAAACCAAAACCTCATTCTCAAAATAAAATAAGAATACTTTTTTATAATGCTATCTGCATTTTCAAAATTTATCGGAGTTTAAGTAAAAATAACCCCTAAATTAAATTAAAACCACAAATTCGATTCATCAAAGCTATATACAAATACTTATTTTCCCTCTATACAACACGAAAAATCAGCCCTATCTCTATAAAAATTATTTACACTAAGGTAGTTTGGACAATAGTCAGCTATTACCATTTCCAATCTCCTTGAACTATCTACAACACTCGCACGACATTGTCCATATGCGAGTTTTCACTTCCATATCTCGTCTTTAAATTTATTGAAAAAGGAACTTCTGAAAATTGAAAACCACCAACTTGAATTACCTCGCTTGTGCTTGTCTATGTTGTGACAGTCATGGCCGTTCAATAAAGCCTAGCTCATGCTTAAATTGTCCACATCATGTTAAATAAAATAATAAGAATAATAATGAAATATAGCTTCAATGCAATTTCTTCATTCGTGCATTTTCCGACGATACATGACCTTCTACACTCTCTTTTTAACATCAATTAACGCATCTTCATCTTATACAGCCTTCTCAAACAATACACACATGTGGAATAAATGTTCACATAATCCTACAATGTCGTGAAATAACTGATCTCCACAAGATTCAGTTCCAAAATAGCTTCTTATTTAAACTGGCACGAAAATTCAAAAACAACAACTTTCACTATTAACTCTGTTTCAAACATTCCCAACGTCAACGTAATCTATTGGAATTCACTTTCCACTTCAAAATACCATCTTTCGTGTTCTAACATTGCAACAATGCGTTATTCCAGCAATTAAAAATCTGCGGACCATCTCTCCTTACTTAAGCCATGTTTCACTTACTTACAGTACTTCAAAGAATTTAAAATCCACAACATTCATCATTACATGTTAATAATAATACATGTCCTGTCCTTCCTGCTTATCTTTCATAATTGTTGCAGTCAACAATGCTTAAATTCTCTCTCCACAATCCAATGCAGTCTCATGTTGCACTCAAAATACTTTTAAGTGTTTCATTAGAACATATACAGTCTTTACAATTCGTTTCATTAACAGAGGTAACAAAATCTTCATCGAGTCCCTGTCACAATTCAAATTTAATCCTGCGTAATATTAAATGTTATCGTCCTATACTCGAGGAAATCGTAATAATTTCTGTATCAATATTGACAATCATTTGTTGTCCTATAATACAATGTCTCACATTACTTGAATGTTCAAATAAGAACCAACATTGAACCAAAGTCTTGCTCACTTCTAAGAAAAATCTAACTTTCTAATTCCACATAATTCTACAAAAAGAAATATGGTCGAGTAACACCTATCTCCAATTTTTAATTAACGAAACATTTAATCGCACGCAGAACCTAAATTTACGATAAAATCCACTACTATAAAATCTCACTCGTCGAATAATAAAAATCCAAATCTAAATTCAAAATAATTTACGAAGTCACCATATTTACTCCAAACTTGAAGAATGAATAAAATACTGAAAAAGGTTTCTCATGGAAATTCTAAAATTCTAAATGCTCTAAAAATTCTACATAAAGGATTCTGTTCTAGCTTTCGATGTCTTCAACAGTTGATGGAATATATATCGAATGATATACCAGTACTCCTTCTGATGTCTTCTCCTGGTATCACCTCGTTTTCTCCAGCCATCTGCACTGGGTCTCCACTGTCTCGTTCCGGACTCGAACTGTCCTCCTCCTCGCGTTGCCTTATTTCTGGAAACGAACTGGGACTACCCTTGTTCAAACCATCTTCTTCTTTCTTCCTGTTGCTACTAGATGTTCTTGACGTTATCATTAGGTTGAATTTCATCGAGTATATTCCAATAATGTAATTTGTTGAATTTCGAATAACTTTGAGTAATTGTTAGGTTACTCCAGAATTTCCCATACTTGTAGTTGATGTATCTGGTTACTTTTATATCTCTCCATACTCTCATTGCAGTGTTTTCTCTTGCATATTTACTCGGACATCTCCAGTTCCATTTCGATATCAAATACTGTTCCTCTAGATGCGCGATTGGATTTTCTCGAAGTCTCCGTCGAAATGTTCGTAATATTTCACAACAGCTTGGCTAAAGCGTATGCATTATCATAGAAATAATTATAGTTCATGAATAAATAAACTTATCAGTGTTTTGTTAAAAATCCCTCGTCGAAGAAATTGTTGTATTTTCGTAGAATGCTTGTCTGGATCACTTTCTTAAAGTTCGAATAATAAATCGAAGATAAATTCGAATTACAAAGTTCAGCAATGTCACACAGTCTTCATTAACAATTCACGCTAGTGAAAAATGTTTAAGTCCACTAATGGCCTAACGGTTAACTTCTCAAAAATTGAAATTTTACAAGACCACACTGTGCTAATAATTGAGGACTTGGGTGCAATAACAGGATAAGTAGATTTACGCTATTTTGAGAAACCGGCATGTAAAGTTTCAATTTATTGTACTTGAAGAGTAAATCGGTAAATACGGTTAAATGTTCTTTCACTTACTTTTCAAATATAAGATGCAACATTCCTAGAGTATCTGATAAAATATTGTGATTTTCTAGGACATTAGAATGAATTTAAATTCTTACATATACGCTGTTATTGCATAAAATATGGGGAAAATGTATTAATATATAGTTTCACTTAAATATGAAGAAGATTAGGATCTGCTATGTGAAGGAAATAGGTCAGGAACGCAGAAAAGACTCACTACTGAATTTATATAAATGTATTTGTCACATACACTGGTACAGTATGGCACAAAACTTTCAATAATCTGTGAACACAAATAATGTTTTCAATTATATTCTATTTCACAATATCAAATTAAAATATTGAGAATATCACACGGCTATTTGTGTGTGCTTTAAAGCCCTAGGTTTTGTTAAGTTTCTGAAATTGAAACTCTTTTGAACTTAGTACACATGTCTGAATTAATCAGTATTAAAATCTGATTCGATATCGGTTTCGATTTTGGAATTTTCAGGCCCCTGGGTTACAGATCAGGTGTTTTCGTACCACTCAACGTTTTCAGGTTTTAAGTACTTCATCAGCGACAGTACATTAGCTCTTTTCTGTATCTTTACACCTGGTTTTATTTCATTAGTCAATTTTAGATCACTGTAATAAATAAATTCAGCCTTCTTATTTATGTAAGTAAATGGCTGGAAACATGAAGTATATGTCTGGGACGCTGAAACAATGCCATTCTTGTAGTGAAGTTTTACATATTTCTGAATAATAAGATCGTATCTTGCAGCACTTTATCGCCAGTGTCACAAAATAATTTGTGACATTCCTTTTGTTCTTCATGATTTACAGTCTCAAAGCACCTGAAAATGTAATGATTAATCAATAAAAGGAATACAAGCCTTAGAGTTAGTATGACTTACTTTTAACACAACATTCTAAACACAAATACTAGGATGTATGTAGTACCTTTTTCTTCAGCATTTATTCACTCTTCGGAATACCTTCTTCTTTACTTCCTTTCCAGTTCCGACCGAAATGTAACTGTTGCCACTGTTTCGCACCCGTTTTGCTACGTTTCTCTTCCAGTTCTTTGGGTTCCGGTTCCTCTTCTTCCCTCTGCCTTTAGGTGTAAAACTATCATTCACACTTTCCGTACCTTTAGTTACATATGAATCACATTCACTTGACACAGAGCACTCATAATCGCTAGAATTGCACTCAGTTTGTGACTATAAAAGCCCGCTAGTAGACGCCATGTTCACCTCTTCACGCTGTTCTTGCAGTGCAGTCTGGATCCCTGCAACAACAGCGTAGTGCACGGTGACACTTTTCGTCAGCTCCGACCTCTAGGGGCATCAGATGGAACTAAGAGTTGGCTTGTCTGGTGGCACAGGGTTCAAGGATTTCAAAACTGGTGTTTATGCAATAACAGCGTAAATAGACTAACGCTCTTATTGCACCCAAGTCCTCAATTGTAGTGCGCCTTTCACCAATAGCTTGACCGTCGATGCCTTTGCATCCGCGGTCAAATATAATTGTTCAGGTCTGCGCCTGGTCTCGAACTCTACAATACGTCTTATCACCTCGAAGGATCAAAGTAAAAAGCCTCTCTTGAAATGGCGCATTTCCTCACGAAAGACATTTGGCGCTCGAGTTTTATGAAAAACTTAATATTCTCTGTAATACTTCCTTAACAAATATTCCAAACATGTAACAATTTTTGTATTAAAATTTCCTCTATTCTGAGTGTAATCATATTTCTTCTGGTACTTCTGTAACAATTATTTTACTGTAATTACCGACTTCGTTTAACTTAGTAACTTCTTAATATCTCAATTGGGTCATGTGACCACCTAGCAATAGTTGCCTCGCGCCAAGGCACACTTCTGTTTTATTTTATTTTATTCTTCCTGCACGTGCCATTTATGATTTTACATTCTATTTTTAGCCATCGCCGCTCATTCTCAGCGTAAACCCTCTTCGACTGGCTTGCCCTTGAGCTCGGAACGTCACGCGACTCCTCTTCTTTGAATCCAAGTACAAAATCCAGCGTCAATAAAATCTCATTTATGTAATAATAAAGTTGGAAACCTTTCAAATCAGATTTCCAGACTAGAAATTTGGGCTCAGTAGAAACTTCATAGGCATCATGTGAATGGTGTTGAGTAATGTGTTATCGTACGTTGACTAACATGTACTGATTACAAAACAGCTGGTCGGGAAACCCCGGATGTAGTCATACTCGGCTCTTAAAACATTTTCAGATGAATTTAAGAGTTCAGTCAGTTACTGTAACGGCAGAGCCTGACCATTGAGAGGTCATTTTCCTATCGCATTGCATCCTAGGCACCGTATAATTCCATAACCTCGTTGTCGGAAGAGAGAACAAGAGTTGACCCAAGGAGGTGGACATGAACGATGACAGCGAGGAGCCTAGCCCCAAGTAAGAGAAAACTATGCCATACGCGTCTTGGGTCCCCTTTGTCGCCAACCGACAATTCATTCGTCGAAGACTCCATGCTGCGGGGATATTAAAATCATTTAGGGGAATTATTATGTGAGAATTTAGGTAAAGAACGCACGACTACGCTGTCGTGTCAGTCAGGTGTCTTAACATCCATCTGCCCTTGGGGAGAAACATGTTGCTACCAGCTTGTGTGGACAGATACCCTGACCGTACGCTCCTTACATCCATTTGAAGGTAGTTGACAGTATTTTTTGGAACGTATTGTATAACCCGTTTCTTACGAGTAAGTCTGGTATGCTCTGGAATTGTAGAATTTGAGGAATTTTTTGTTGATTTTAAGTAATCTGTTGAATTAGGAGCGTTTAAATATATTTGATAGGATTTTTGGAAATCTTGGTATATTTGTAAGGAGTTTTTGGGAATCTAATGAATTTGGAGTAAATCTGGGAAATTTGGATGACTTAAAGATTGTTTTATGTATTATAGGAAATTTTGGAGAATCGTAGTATATTTGGAAGAATTTTTGGGTAATCTTGGTATATTTGGAAGGATATTAGTGGAATGTGGTCTATAGAATTTTTGTGATTTTTATGATTTTGATTTGTCAGAGGACACTCGAATGTCATCTGGGTAGGAAGAGAATAAGAGATGAGCATGGGTGGTCGACAGAGAGAGGCCTGGCGTAAGTACGTGTAAGCAAGGCAGCTCTTTGAGGAAAATCGGGCAAATTATGGTAAAATCTGTTTGGAATTTGTGGGGAATTCTGAACGTGGTGGTGGTGGAGATTGGGGGATCGAGTGTGAGGGAATGGGTCAGAGGTATCGTGTAGGTGGAACCGTTATCTTGGATCGCGAGTGCAACTTGCCATCCTGGCCGTCGCTGCAAAAACTGGGATCGACCGCTCGGCTATCCTGTCTAGTGTTGTAACATCCATAAATAAGAGATGAGCAAGGGAGGTCTACGTAGACGGCCCTGGCGTGAGTAAGTGTAAGCAATGCAGGTCTTTGAGGAAAATCTGGCAAATTTTGGTAAAATCTGTTTGGAATTTGAGGGAATTCTGAAGGTGGTGGTGGTGGTGGTGGTGGTGGTGGTGGTGGGAATTGGGGCATATAGTATCAGGGAAGGGGTCAGAGGTATCATGTAGGTGGAGCCGTCATCTTGGATGGGTCGCGAGTGCACCTTGCCATCGTGGCCGGGGTTCCAAAAACTGGGATCGACCGTCGGCTATCTTGTCTAGTGTTGTAACACCCATAATAAAAAAAATAATATAATAATCAATATATATTAAATAATACAGAAATAAATATTCAATACTAGTAATAATAATAAATTTAAAATAATAAATAATCGATGACATAATCAATGAATAATATTACGTAACAAGCTGAACCCGGCATGTGTTGCAATGCCAATTAAAGAAAGTGTTGGCGATGTAATTTTGTTTCTTGAAGTGCTTTTGGATACACAATATTTTGTTCAATTTCCGTTAACTGCCTCCAAGCTATCATAAAATGGATTTACTAATTTTGAAACAATCGTGGGAGCGTGCACGACCACTCACCACAGTTTCATCGTAATCGGATGAATGGTATATGAACGAAGATGGAAGTTTGTTGAAACGCTTCGCGCGTCGTCACTCATTTGTTGCAACTACTCGTGCCCTACCTATTGTAAAATGGATTTACTAAGTCTAAAACCTTCCCTGGCGTGTACACAACAACTCATTAAAGAGTCAACACAATCGAATGAATGGCATATGAACACATACGGCATTTTGTTTAAACGATTTGCGCGCCGTCACTCATTTGTTGAATCAGCTCGTGCGGTACCTATTGTAGAATGGATTTACTAAATCATAAACGTTCCCTGTAGTGTACACAATAACTCACTCAAGTTTCATCGCAATCGGAAGAATGGTATATGAACGCAGATGGAACTTTGTTGAAACTATTCGAGTGCCTTCGCTCATTTGTTGATTCCCCTCGTGCGCTACCTAATGTAGATTGAATTTACTAAGCCAGAAACCTTCCATGGACTGTACACAACATCTCAGCTAAGTTTAATCTGACGAATGGTATATGAACGCGTACGGGACTTTGTTGAAGTGATTCGCGTGCCGTCGCTTATTTGTTGAATCTACTCGTGCGCTATTGCAAAATGGATTCACTAAGCCAGAAACTTTCCTTGGAGTGTACTCAACATCTCACTCAATTTTCATCGCTATCGGACGAATGGTAGGCTATATGAAAGCATATGGGACTTAGTTGAAACGCTTCGCGCGTCGTCGCTCATTTGTTGAATCTACTCGTGCACTACCTATTGTAAAGTGGATTTACTAAGCCAGAATCCTTTCTTTGGAGTGTACTCAACATCTCACCCAAGTTTCATCGTAATCGAATGAATGGTATGTGAACGCATAGGAGACATACACACCCACAGACAAACTATCTCGTAACATTGATTTATATATATAGAGAGAGATTAAATAAATAACAAATTAATACAAATTAATAATAATTATTAACAAATATTTCATTTGTTCACGTAACATAGATGACCACTACCCTCTGACGTCTCGCAACAGGTTTGGTCTTATTTGAAACGGTAACGTGAAATCCGCCACCTGCGATAGCCTGGCGTGTTAACTATTGACAGGTTAATCTTGTTGAAACGACGGCGTAAACTTAAGGCGAGCCACACCTTCTGCTACCCGCATAGCTGTTATGATGAAGGGAACCTATACTTTGGATGATAATAATAATTATAATTGATAATAAATAGAAAATAAATAAAATAGTGGTAATAAGTAAATAAATCAATAAATATATAAAAATTAAATAATTAAACACCGAAAATCAAAAATAAATATTACATAAATTAAAATTACATTATGGTGTTTGAAGCCATTTTTCAGTGTTGCCTTAGTAAACAAAAGTTTGGTGATTTTCAGTCAGTCAAAGCACCAAATGAAAATTAAATAATAAATTTTAAATAATAATAAATATAGCCAATCAGCGGCAATCTTGGTTCGACCGCTCGGGCTATCCGGTCGTAGGCAGCTAGGTGTCATGTTACATGGCTTTGTGGAACCCGCTCCGAACCACACACACACTTGGAAACGTCCATCATTAAAAAATATTAAAATTGAAAATGATGTGTCCTTCGGATAGAGGTGACGGAGAACTTTCGTTTGAGCCCTCACTCGACTTTCTACGATTATCGTTTGGGTGATATCGACTATTTTCGGAAATATCGGGTAGGTGACCTAGTTCATCAATAATCAAGAAATCGATAATCAATAAATATATAAATATTCAATAATAAATATATCGACAAATAAGTGGGAAGGGAATGGAAACTGACCATAGGTGGTCTTGAGAGATGAGCCAAGCACAAGTAAGTGGATGCAATGGTGGACTTGAGTGCTAAATTTAATTAAATTTGGAAAAATCTGTTAAGAATTTTAGGGAATTCTGGGCTTGGTGGTCGTGGGAGATGGCGGTAGGGTGTAGGGAAGGGGGTATGGGGGCATCTAACATAACGTTTGAAAAGCCCGCCATCTTGGAAGAGCCTCAAGTGCACATGTTCTCTTAAAATTTTTATTTTGCCCTGAGATGTGGACAGTTTTTGTTTTAGGGGGAATAGTCTTGTACTATGGAAGAGTGGATAGATCCCTTTCGTTTGACTCTCAGACGACTCTCTCCGATAAATCGTTCGGGAGTACGAACGGCCTTGTCCCTGTATTGCAAGTTGCCTCTTCAGTTACCCCTGGCATAGGAACCCTCCTGCCCCTCAACTCTCCTACTTATAGACCAGCACCCAGTTTCTCCTTATCTTAATCGAGACGACGAAGGATCTTGTTCACTGTTAAGAAGTAACGGCCGTAGGTGGAAGTTATAAACCTTTCTCCATGCACAAACGCTTTTATCTTGCTCTACAAGGTTTAACACGTTCATCCGGAAGAATTATAATTCCCAAAACTCCGACATACAGTATAAAACAGTATTGTCTGTATAATGTATATTGACTGCTCGAACACCACTTCATTGAAGAGTAGAAAGGAACTGAGTTCCTAATTGAGGAAAACTTGCAAATTAATGCAAATTGCTGAAAATGCATAAGTTTACTTTTCACTAGTTAGATCTCATGACCACAAAGTTATTATTCCGTTTTCCTTGATCATCTAACATAGCGAAATGAAGTGCTTTTTAGTTGGTCAACACGATTGTATCAAAATTGATAAGGGTGTTATTCCCTGAAGCAAATTACATGAGGCAAAAATATTCCCCTGGGTGACTAATTCCGATCATCGTCATACGCATTACATTTAGCCCTTTAAATCTATGTCTGAATAGAGAAGATTATTATAGGCTGGAATTGTACTATGTGATTTTTGATATTAAAATGATAGTGGATATTTTACTCGTACTAACATTAGAATGTCTTTTCAGGAACGACCACAACCATCAAATAATGATACATAGTGGTCGTATGCCTCATTCCTGTGGTACATGTGGAGCAAAATCCACTGATAAAAGAATGTTGAAGAGACACGTTTTAATCCATAGTGGTCTTAAGCCATATTCCTGTGAAAGCTGTGGATCGAAATTTAGTCTGAAGGGATATTTGAACAAATATATGTTGATCCATAGTGGTCTCAAGCCATATTGCTGTGATAGCTGCGAAGCAAAATTTTGTCAGAAAGGTAATTTGAAAACACATATGTTGATCCATAGCGGTTTTAAGGAATAAATCTGTGCCATATGTAGATCAAAGTTATCTCGTAAGAGTTACCTGACGAAACACATGTTGATCCTTTCCTGTGGTACATGTGAAGCAAAATTTAAAGATAGAAGAAACGAAGAGTCACATTGACATGATGAAACATATTGGTCTTTAGCGTCGTTTCTGTGGCACATGCGAAGAAAATTCAGTGTGAAGAGCAATTTGATTAATCACATAATGATCCATAGTGGTTTATAGCTGTATTGCTGTGATACATGTGAAGCAATTACAGTAGTCGGAAAGGTGACATGAAGATTCACCTGTTGATCCATAGTGGTCTCTAGCCATATATCTGACGGACATGTGCTGCAACCTTTACTCAGATTCACTGAATACACTTTTTGATCCATATTAGTCTAAAGTCACATTCATGTAGTATATAATAATAAATTATCCCGGGCATTACAGCCCATGAAGGGCTTAGGACTCCCAAGTAACTGCTGAAGAGTCATTTGGGCTGCAGATATATTTGTTATTGCAGACTCAAGCAAAATCACTTGTATACGTCGAGAGAGGTTTGTTAAAAAGCGGGATATTACTTAAGCACGTGGTAATTCAAAGTGGGGGTGTAAAACCATTGCTTGATTCGTTCATAATGCACATTTGTTGACTTATATATTAATTCTTCCTGGGATGAGGCTACATTTAAGTTATATGTGATGGAAGATTTGTCTTAATAGTTCGTAAAAATATAACCAATTTCATCCACAGCAGGCAAATTACATGTTTCTTGTGAATCATTTAATCAGTTGGCTGGGCAAAAATATTCTCGCCTGTTGGCCACTACAACTCGCTTGCTTTCTTGTAGTGCAGAATTCACTAATAGGTGTTGGGTAAATTGAAGACTCATATTTTAATACATTTTGGCTGGTAGCTTTATTCAATTTAGGAATAAGTATATTTACTTTGTATTGTAGTTGTGAAAAAATGTAAATAAATAATTAACTGATATTTCTACCATAATGAAGGGAGACAATTCTTGTATTGCTCTAAAATAATGCCCAGTTTTCATTGAAAGAGAAGGTTTTAAAGACAACTTGAACATCCTTAATCGCTGGAAGGCAGTTTTACATCATATTTTTAGCATGCTATTCATTCAACGGTCTCAAATGAAGAGCACACGCATGCATGAAATATTCTGGGTATCTTTCACGGAATGAGGGTTTGTATAATTCCATATGCTAAATTCCGTAATTGTTATAGTTACAGGCGTAAGTACATCTATCAATATATATTCTTTGAATTTTGATAGTGAGGCTTTTGGTTCACTTCTACATGATATGATCTGTGAATATTTTAGGGAGAGGGGTTTGTAAACAACAAACGGTAATGATCCGGAATTGTTATTGTGAGAGCGGTTTCGTGCACGTTCAAATGATGTTCTGGCAATGTAATTTGTAGACGGCTCTTGTGTACATCCATATGATATGATTTGGGAATGTTCTAGGGTTAGGGGTTTTACACATCCACTTATATATTTTAGGTTTGCACGTACGCATATTTTTTGTTCTCTGAAATAATTTAGTGCTTATGATAGCATGTTTCGTGAAATGTTGATATTCACTGACTATCTCTTCATATAAAAAGTCGCATCTATCTCAGAATTTTTTCAACCATCAATGATATGTCACATTCTGTAATGTAATTAGCTGCAATTTCAATACTACAGTAACAGTAACAGACAGACTGAGACCTATTTTTGCTTCAAATATTGCTCTTGGTGGCGGAAAATCAAATGCCACATACATACTTCAAGAATCAACGACTACATCTACATAATTACACACCTGTGTTCTTTCGGGATCTACAAGAATCATCTAAGGTACAGAATTAACCACCTTCAATCGTAGCTAAGCATGTTTATTCTAACATTGTCACCCTGCCACATTTTCCTTTTTATATAGGATTTTTCGTAGAATGTCTAAGAATGGAGTTTAGGTTTGATCCTAGTGTCAAGACTGATTCTATTCTGGACAGGGTTTTGATTCTACTAAAAGGATGCACCCGTTGTAATTAAATGTATTATAGTTTAATTTTCTTTTGATTACTGTAAATTAAAGTTCATTTGATGGGGAATTTATTTAATGTAGAGAAGAGGAACTTTAGGCCACTCAAGATTCATCATTTTTCGTGTTTGATTTATATTGTAAATGAACACTAGTTTTATGCCTTCATATGTCATTACTCGAGTTTGGGTAGACTCAATTTGGAGTTTCTACTACAGTGAGTCTATTAAGAAGACTGTTATACTCTCGAAAGTGAAATTTCAGTATTCAGGTTGATTTTCGAATACTGCAGTAAGCTTTATGAAGCAGGTTCAGTGAAGAAAGCGGATTTGTTTTGATTTGCTAGGAATTTATTCCGAAGTTTGACTTGATCCAGGTATTTTCTAACGTATTTTTTGAGATTCTGCATTACGTTTGCTTTGATAGATTCGATCAAGATCCATTATTGATGGACTAGACACATGTTTTAAACACAGTTTGAAGACATTTGTATACATTCACCCTATGTTATTAACGCGAATCCCAGACTAGATTTATGTGGAAGCAGATATATCGCCAAAGCTGCAATTGTTATTTAACACTTATTGAAAGCTATGCATATTGATCGTGAATAATAATAACATAAGAGCAAATGAAATAATAATTTAACAGTGATTAATTGAACTGTAAAGAAACTTGTATAATTTTAGCAACAATATTTCATTGTGAATGTGATCTGTTAAATAAGCCGAATTCTTTGTTCACCAAGAAAGATAATTAATTGAAGCGCTAAAAGTATAGTAGTAGTGCCTGATAATATAAACGATATGAATGCTTAGTGTAGAATGATATTTAATGGCAAAGCCATGTAAAGGCTAATGTCCTTGATTATTTAAAGGATATTCAATGGAATATTCCAAGTTGTAGTATGAAAAGTAATCCACTCAGATAGATTGTGAAATTAGGGCAGTTTATTTCAGTATCAGTTCAAGTAAATAATCTGTTGTGGAAATCATGCATTTTAGGAATGTTGAATTAAACCTACCTGGTAAAATTTTCGACCATTTGTATCAATGCAATGCTTAACAGGCGTTATAACAATCACTAATTCCGGTCTGGTGAGGACAGTTCATTTAAAGGGATGTAAAAATTAAATTAAAGAAGTTAATTTTTGACTTAGCTTTATCGCTCGGTCAGAAGAGATAAATAAAAAACACAGCAAACACAAATATAATAAAACACATGGAAGATATCACTTCTGAATCCTATTAAAAACACTAAGAAGGTGTTACAAAATGACTGTACATTTGTATTATAGCTTTAAATAATTTTTAGGGTATAAATTGATGTATGTCTTGTAAATATGAAAATTTCCAGGGTTTATATTTAAATGTTCCAATTGCTGTCAACATCTCTGTTGAACCATGTAAATGATTTGTGTTCACTCATACTTGGGTAAAATGTAGTCAACAACATTGATGAATGTGGGGGCTGGCATTTTTCTCCCATGTTCATGAAACATCGGATGGAAGTTGGGCACTCTGCCTTGAATTATAATATAGTGACTTACACTATAGTTTCCTTTCCTGAATAAATCTTTTTTGATCAATTTAAAATCTTCGAAGTGTGGTACTTTATAGAAACGATAAGAGAACACGTTAAGAAGGCCAGCGGTGGGTATTTCGGTGGTTTTCCCCACACACCAGAGATTGCGTTCATCGTTATTCTTGTGCTTTTCAGCTTTCTTATGTCGTTCACCATGGTTTTTCTTAACGTAGTCTCAGTTAGGAATTCCTGTACCCCATTTCCTCGTCTTATGTTGGGTAGAATCTGGCAAATTTTCTAGCCGGGGTTTCCAGGCTCTACGACCCAGTTGTCATCGTGGGATTCCAACATGCTAATGGTAGGTATTTCGGGTACAGTACCAAAGGATAAGTCAGGTACATATTAATTAAGAGTGCACTCAGAATATTGTTGTAGTTGAGAGGATATGGTTTTATTATGATATTGTTGTAAGTTGCGAGAGTTGGATGATGTTATAGTTCAGAGGATATGGTTTTATTATGATATTGTTGTAAGTTGAGAGAGTTTGATGATGTTATAATTCAGAGGATATGGTTTTATTATGATATTGTTGTAAGTTGAGAGAGTTTGATGATGTTATAGTTCAGAGGATATGGTTTTATTATGATATTGTTGTAAGTTGAGAGAGTTTGATGATGTTATAGTTCATAGGATATGGTTTTATTATGATATTGTTGTATGTTGAGAGAGTTTGATGATGTTTTAATTCAGAGGACATGGTTTTGTTATGATATTGTTGTAGTTGACAGAGTTTGATATTATTGTAAATGAAAGAGTACACATTGTTTTTCCTTTCTCTTCTTTTAAAACTCCCAGTTGTACAAATGTCGCATTTCTTCCCCACAAATAAACCATTTATACATATTTTCCCTTAAATTACACCCTGCGACATTTCTTTGTTTCTTTCTCTCCACCCTATCTCTTTTATACACGTGCAGAGCACACGAGGGCAGTTTTTCATCCGCACCAGAGGTATGTTAATTGTATATCCTCCCCCCACCCCTAGGATGTTTTTTCCTCTCGTTGTGTTCATGCACCCCTTCAGATGCATTGGCGATGTTGAATGTTTTGATTATGTATGTATCTTATATTTTTGTTTTACATTGTAATATGGATGCATTTTGTATCAAGGGATTATCCTTGCGTTATCGTCAGGATGACAATTGACATTTGTGTATGTTTAAGCTTCACATTCCATTGTTTGAATTTTTATACAACGTTGTAACGAGATGTTATTCCCCTTACCTTATACACCTACACATGACCGCTGGACACTACCCGGAGGCACACACTCTACAAGGCACTTCTGCGAATCCCCAACTTTCGACGCTCACTTCTCTAATGCACATTTTCTATCTGCCCCATAACTCACCCTTCTACACTTTATCTACCACGAGGCTACACACACCCCCGACGACGCCACCAACACATTTCCGGACGGAAATACCAGAAGAGAAGAACAGAAGAAAGAAGATATACAAGTAAGAAGACGATGCCCTATTTTCCAAAAACCACCCCCACGTCTTCGTCCAGTTATCGAGGACGATAACTAACTCCACAAAGGGGGTTGTTGTACCCCTAGTGTACGCCACCATCATCCCCTAACAATAACACCCCCGGAAAACCAAATGCCACATACATACTTCAAGAATCAACGACTACATCTACATAATTACACATCTACACAAATTATTACCTCAATGAACTCAGGTAGCTTCGTGTCCAAGCCCAACGACCCCAGGGAGGGCTATGACATGAGAGAAATGTGCAAATTCCGCAAACGCAGCGCGACGCTCCTATAAAAACTCCGGGAGGTCATGCCTCCAGATCAGTCTGTCTCAGTGTTACCTGCGTGCCGAATCGCTGCTGGAAGCCGAAGGGTAAGTGTCTTAAGCGATCACTACACACACATTCAATTACACTCCCATCCCACTGTGCTTGGATTGTGATAATTACTTATTTTTATTAACTGCACTGCTAATTAAAGGAGTACTTCAAATCCGAAGTACTCATTAAACTCAAACATAGTAGAAGCCACTGGTCTTTTCATTTATTTAATTAGTTGATAAGATCCTACCCTCTTAGCTTCCCCGCTAGGTAGGATCTAGTATTAGCACTGTTATTTAATTGCTTCGAGACGTCAGCAGAGCGTCACAGTCACAGCGCTGACACCAGCAGGCTCGCTCCCAGCTCGCCTGCTTACGATTCACATCAGACCGCTTAGCGCCGATATCGCGCACAGAGCACTAAGTAAACCACCCTTCCTTCCACACTCACACCCTAAACTACCCCGCCAAGCAGTACATTGGGGGTTCTCCTTTCAGATCGTACTGACGATCCCAAGCCACTAGCTAATCACCACCTCTTACACGTAATTGCCAAGCTTTCCCCCTGAACACATTTATTTCAACCCTTAGATTAATACTTTGTCGAGGCTACCCTCTCAGGTACCCTACAATATACTCGAACCAGTTGACACAAACCCAGTCGTTGTCATCCTCAAACTGACGCTGCCTGCAAGTAGAAAATAGATATCATTTAACACTTTGTCTGCATTCATTTATTGGACCTACACAAAGAAAATGAAATTACAGTTAAGCTAATTATATCAAGCAGACTAGTAGGCTAACTCGGACTTGTGTACGCAGTGCTGGTGATGGTTTAACACCTCATAACTGCTGCTTTAGAAAAGCTGGAGTTTTGTTCTGAAGAGAATCAGTAGCATGTTAGGTCTCACATTTTAGCACCCTCAAATACCAACAGATTGCACTTAAGTTTGATCCCGCAACCTTGGACACTGCAGGCCAGAGTAATCAGCCGGACGTAAACATAATTGACCAGAATGGTTGCTCCACTTACGATTAGTTGACTGTTCTTCCCCTAGGGTAGGTCTGGTTCTCCTCGTTGACCTAGGTTGCGACCTCGAGGATCAAGGGCGACGAAGAAGTTAAGTTTTATTTTATACACAGTAACTCATCAACAGCTTTCACTTGTCAGATACTGAAACATATCCAACATTAACATTTCGATGTTCCGTTTAAAATGGGAACTTTGGGCTTAAAATGTAGTTTTTAGTGAAAGTACTGAAGTCTGTTCGCCGAGTCGAGGTAGTGGAAGTACATAGTTGTACACGTGATTGCAGGGCTGTCCGCAAGGGGTGCCTGTTGAACGTACGCCAACTTCAGTGCTGTGTATAGCCTGCATGTGAAACGGGCTGACTTATCGGTTACATACTACAGCGTGGTTTTATAATTGTTCGTTTATGTATTTATTTAATTAATGAATTAATTAATATGCTCTTAACTGCTTATGACAGACAACAGTATACAGTGCAGCTCAGCCCTAAGTACAGCAAGTCTTGTCTTTTCTAGGGCTACGGCATGACTAATGATCTCCGAGCTTCTTGGCTACCCCTGTCTGGCAGAGCCGATGACGTGTACTGGGAGTGTTTCCCTGTCCGGGCAGCCAAGGGCACTGTCTCGACTCGGCGAATAGACTTCAGTGTAACACTGTGTAGAGCAGGATCGGCCAGCAACTTCGTTCCCGTTAAGAGACCCAGGATAAGGGTAGATAATACAGAATTTCTGTACATTGAAACGGATTGGACACAGTACTAGGAGCATCGGCACATCTGGCAAGGAGTACGGAAAAACTCGGGGGAAAACCACTGAGGATGGTTTCTGTCAGCGCAGGGAATCTAAACTCTGATCCAAACTGCAGTTCTCCATTGAAGACTAGGATTGTGATTAACAGTTTCGATCCAGAGTGATATTTGGGGCTGATTGTGAGTGATAAGTTTTAAAGCTACCGGTCTTGTGCTCAGTATGTGAAGGTTTGGTCGTGCCGGGTTCTCTTGCTCCCTCCACACGCCGAGAGCTCGAGTCTTGAATGCTCTGAATCAACCCTACACCCCCCCAGGGGCTCACATCTAGTGGGCGTGGGTTGGCGACAACGGGGCCCCAGCTGAGTCCGGCATTGCTTCCACTTACTTGTGCCGGGCTCCTCTCCGTCTTCTTTCCTGTCGACCTCACTTGGTCAACTCTTGTTCTCTTCCGACCCCGACGGTATTAGGGTATCCGAGGCCTAGGGAGACTCTTCCTTTCCCGCCTTAATTGGCCCTTGTCTCATCTTTTCTGATACCCTCCTTCTGCGAGGGGTCAGCCTTCTTTTTCTCTTCCTTTTACCTCCTACCTTGTGCTCTAGGCCCTTAAGGAGGCAGGGTGTATGTAGCCCCACCTCTTCTGGTGCACCCTAGATAATGCTACACCCTCAGGGGCTCACGGCTGGTGAGTTCGGAAGTTGGCGACCCCGAGGGATTCCTGTGCTGGGTCCGTTTTCCACTTTTGTCCCTTACCTTTGGGGCGGACCCTCTCCTCTCTCCCCTCTCCTCTCCTCTTTTCCTTATATTTCCTTTTTTCTTTAAGATTCCCGCACTGTTTTTGTTACTTGGTTCACCGTGTATCTAAATTCCCTTTTAGCGATTTTTTCAGGCATCTTTGATCTACGTTGCATTTTGTAAGTTTTTTCGATCTAAATTACATTTCGCGATTGTTTTCAACCTCAATTGCATTTTGTAAAGATTGACAATCTAAATTGCTTTTTAGTAAGTCTTTTAATGCAGGTAGACGGGCCTTTTAGTGAGTATTTTGAATTTCAATTGCATTTTGTAAGTATTTTCAACCAAAACCGCATTTCGCACGAATTTTGAATCTAAATTGCATTTTGTTTGGTGGTCATTTTGCACATATTTTGATTCTCAATTGCATTTTGTGGGTATTTTGAATCTAAATTACATTTTGTCAAGTATTTTCAATCTAAATTGCATTTTGTACGTATTTTCGATCTCATTTGCATTTTGTACGTATTTTCGATCTCATTTGCATTTTGTAAGTATTTCGACGCTACATTGCAATTTGTACGTATTTTGAATCTAGCCTACGTTTTGTGGGTCTTTTTCAATCTATTCCTTTTGTGAATCCTTTCGTTCTAAATTCCCTTTTGTAAGACCATATTGTGAGTTGTTTCCATCTGAGTTTCTCTTTGTACGTATTTTCCGTCTCACATAATGTTTGTTCTGGTTTCCATTTCATTCTCATTTTCGCTATCACCCAGATCATTAGGGCCCGAGAACCTAGATGTTAGGCCCCTTAAAACAACAATTATCATCATCATCATCAACCCTACACGTCACTGAGCAACCACCTCAGCCAGCTACTCGTGCAATTCAGTTCCTTGTTAATTGCTACGAAATGAACATGTATTCACTGACACTTGTCTATCGCTGCGCTCTGACGTAACAGTGAGCAGTTCGCCTGTTAGTCAAGGAGTCAAATCGGTATTTTCTCAGCACTCCAAGCAGCATTCCTCCTTGACCCAACACACGTACCTGGGCTCCGCTGCTCTAGGTTTATACTACTGTATTTGCAATGTATCTTCTGGCATCTACGGAGTTTAATGAAATTATCTAGCACCCACATTTTGAACTAACTTGAGCGTTGTTGATTTGTGAACTAGACACATCGTGGTCATCAACTCCCACGTGAATCTATACTGAAGGAGAGAAGAAAGGCGTTCCTGGACTATTAAAATAAGGTACCCACCGATTATATTGCACAGTGAGTGGAAAATACCGGGAAAAGGAAGCAAGAATGGTGCCAAAGTCCTCTTGCCCGGGACCGAACTTCCCTGTTTCCTCATTACACGCACTTGTCGCACAACTCCGGCAGAATACAGCGTGTATTCCGTCAACCACCTCAGAACGTGACTAGCCTATTTTAGCACCAACTGCCGACACTTAACCTTGATGTAGGCTATGTAGCAATTATCCGTTTGAGTCTAAAAGCGTGCTGCCACACACATCTGGTATACCTGCAGACACAGCTTTGATGCTAAGTTCCCAAACAATGAATATGCTATTTTTTAAAATTTCGGTTTGTATATTCCTTTTGTATTTTCGATTCGTATGCAGTTAGTGTCTCTGGATGCTGTGGAAGATGACAACGCATTGTGTCAGTGCTATTGCACTGGCTTAGTTAGGAAAGTAATTGTGAACTACACACTCCCCACTTTGTCAAGTGTGGTATTTTTTTAGGCCCCGGGTTCGATTCCTTGCTAGGTCGTGTATTATGGGTACTGCCTGCGGGTCGTGGATTGGGCGTATGTAACTTCATTCATGACATGCAGGTCACCCACTGACGACAATTTGAGAGACTCGCACCAGGCGTTTCCGGGAGCCTATCACAGACATAACAGAAATACAGGCTATCACACAAGTTCAACACACACCCAAGTACACGGGGCTGATTGCCATGATGCTTTAAACCGCAATAATGAATTAACCACCATCTGGAGACCACAACTTAATGTCAGGGTTGTTACAGATTCAGTTCTTCAGATTGATGACATCGGGATATTCGTCCCAAGGCCGGTATTACACTATGAAAGAAATGTGTCAAATATCTCTGATAAAAGACTAGCAACCCACCCCGGCTTCGCCCGAGAACAGTTATGAATGCAAGGTGATAGGCTACTTTTAACCGAGGTCTTATAAGATTTCCTTGTATACGATATTAGTCATTTTCCCTCCAGCAGTGAACACGAAAAGATTTCGGTTTGATGTAACACGCGATAGAGCCACGTAAAGCTGTCCATGAGAAAAAAAATCTCCACTGAGATCAACTCCAGTCACGCTAAGTGTCTGACTCTGTGCTTTGTTTATAGTCATGCCAAGGCAGACTCTTACTGGGAATTGTACTCGTTTGAAATGATAAGGCAAATCTGATGGAACCATAGCGATTCTGGGTACTAAGACCGTTCCTCCTGTACCACAGCTAGTTAAGATAGTTGCTTCAGTGAAACAGTTTTTCAAAGTTTTCACTACCAATCGCGTCCCATTGCATAACTTTGGTGGGTGTAAATTACGTAGCAATATAATAGGCACTCCCACTTTTAAAATAAGCTTGCGTGGTGGGAAGCCAGAAGAAAGTAAAGAATTTAGGAATTCTGTAGGGTAATGAACAGCTTTTTCACTATCGACTACTGCGTCTGCTGAGTAATATACTTGAGCCTGGGCAGTGAATTTGGAGAACACCAAGTCATTAATTTTCACAACTTGTTCGGTTGTCGGCGATAATATTGTCCTTTCTTTAAACCATGAATGCGACTTGTTAGATAGATCATGGATTTGAGGATAAACGCTATCAATCAATTCTGAGGGTAATTTTCCCGTCAATGACCGGTAAATCTCCATTTCCGACTCTAAGTAACAAAAAGTACTCTCGTGTTAGTTTTGAGTGCCAATTTTGTTATATCCGGCCAGATGTAAGATCTTTTTAATGAAGCGTTCACTTCGTCGGCTCTCGTTCCTCTGGAAACAACTGTTAAGATTTGACGAAAATCTCCGGCGAACAAAACTGTGCAGCCACCCATAGGTATGTTCCGATTCCTTAGACCACGCAAGGTCCTGTCTACAGCTTCAACGGAAGTTTTGTGCGACATTGTAGCCTCGTCCCATACAACTAAAGAACAATTTTAGATTAAACTGGCAGTGTTACTTTGTATTGAAATATTATATACACTTCCATCATTACTGCTGACTTTCAAAGGAACTTTAAATGTTGCATGTGCTGTTCTTCCCCCTTCCAAAAGAGTGGCTGCAATTCCAGATGATGCGACGGCAAGAGCAATATTACCACCAGGCCTCACTTTGGCGAGCAACAAATTAATCAAGAACAGTTTCCCTGCCCGTCCAGGGGCATCAAGAAAAAATATCTTACCGTCCTTCTTAGTGATGCTAGATATGATGGTGTCATAAGCTTGTTTCTGATCGTGGTTCAGACGGTGTTCTTCTTGAGCAACGGTTTGAAGGAGCCGAGGACGAAGTCTTTCTTTCTCCTGTGACAATCGAGAAATTATTTGTTGCTCTGTTTCATTGTTACGTGATAAGCGCTTTTTTTATGTCCGTTTTACATCACGGCATGATGGCTTAAAATCACTGATTGGGCTATTAATTATAACGAATTCTTGTTAGACGTAATTTAAGAGTGGCGAGGTGCATGAAACACAAATTCCCCTTCTGTCCAATATTAACTTGACTGTGTATTTTTCGGAACGGAGAGTCCACAGGCGAATTGAAGAAAAGCAAAGTTGCACTTCCAGGGAAACTCCAAACACAACCACACTTGTCTGAAGTCTTAACTCAACACGACTGGACGGCTTGCTGGTGGCTGTATCTGGGGTAATAGGTTCACCCGCTAGTTAGGCTGTAACAGGGGTGATAGACTCGCCCTTAGCTAGCTCGTAAACTGTCGCCTCAGTATTTGAATGGACATGGTTGGAAGAAATGAAAACGTAAAAACACTTCTAGTGGGCGATGTATTGAAGATAGATATATGCTCTCGCGGACTTTTTCTTGTAGAACTTTTCATGCTGAACAATTCTTACACTCATAGTATTTAGATATTTTTAACGGTTTGCCCAGCGTAAGCTTAAAAAGCGCTCGGACACCAGGTTTTATTTTTGACATTTTCACTGAAATCGTTAATGCTCGGCTTCCTTTGATCATAAATAAATTGTTTTCTACAGAACTCATCCTCGAGATATCCTTTACAGAATGGTGAAAACCGCATCAAAATCCATCCAGAGGTTCTCGAGATTACCCGTGATATCCAAGAATCGGGGACTTTGTTTTATACTAAGTATAGATATGACAGTATAATGGGGATATCTTTTATAAAAGGTGGTTTTATAAAATTTATTTTATAAAAGGTATGAGCATCGTGCTATCTTTAATAAAAGATTTAAACCAAAATGGCGGATCACAACAGCTGGAATATTACCACAACAAAGATGCTCATATCAGAGTGAAATGTATTAAATGTTACATAACAAATTTTATAACTATGTAAAAACATAAATAAAAGATACAAAGTGTCGGTAAAGTTAGCTGAGGCTATAAGCACTGTAAATGAAGGACGCATATTTCAGGACTCGCGGTAGTGCTCGGCTTCGCCCGGTGGATTTATTTGTTTTATGGATGATAATGAATACTACTACAGAACTGGCACATGATACTTAAACTAACAGAAAAAAATTGAAAATTATAACTTTTTGTGGTGGTGGTGGTTGTAGTGGGGGTGATAAGTAATACAGTATAATGGACGTAACATTCAGGTCATTTTCCCGTAATGATAATAATGAATATGGAAACGGCTATTTTGTAACTACAGCACTGTCACATGTAATTTACAAACAATTTTTTTAAATGATTAGAAAGAGGAGTAAGTGAAATAAGAGACACTGCGTAGGGCCTATATCTCATTGGCTGTTAGATATGTAGAGACCAATAGTGCCGTCTTTAGTCGCATAGCGCCGTAGGAAAACAATCAGAACACTTTGGAAATCTTCGGCTGTCCCAAGCTACCGAGGTATAACGGAACAAGTTAGACTTGAACCTTCCGATGCGCATGTGCGTCCAGTTGCATTACGTCATCCCCCCGCCTGGATTCTTTGTCAACCAGTGAGTGCATACTTCATCATGTGCTGGTTAGATGTTGCCAAGTAGTCATTATTCCCAGAACCTTGGCAGGGTACAGATGCTGTCAAGGCATGCGAAGCAAGACTGAGCAGCTCTGTTCTTTGACAAGCACGACAACAAGCTTGCTGTCAGGAGTGTGTGAAGTGGGCGCGCTCTCAGTTCATTACCACCAATACCAATGCTATGTCACTGAGAATGCTCCTATTCGATACTTTATGCTTGCATAATATAACCACGACGAGCAGCGAGCTGCCCCAAACAGTTGTTGCACCAAAGAGGGGAAATCGCATTTGCGCCTAGTGATCCCACCACTTCCCCTCCTAGACGAGACTCCGCCATGACAGGCCAGGTCTAACTTGCCACGCTATAGCAATGGTATCATTTATCGCCACATAGCGCTCAACGATAAGGTTCGGAATAAATGAAGGTAAATTTGAAAGCACCAACGCTTATTGCAGCTGGTAGCCTGAGTGTACTGCACCAACACCATTGGACTTATACAGAGGCATAATATTTTCATGATGATAACTGTTTTGAGGGGCCTAAGAGATCCTTTTGCACTAATTACTCTCCGTGACTGCAATTTATAAACAGTGCAAGATGCAACTATTTTCGCAATTGTACACCAGAACACTGGTAGGAATGACGTGATACGGCCCGAATTACCCCTCAACAATAGACTTATTAAAATACTCTTACAGTTACACGACTACGAACATGAATGTTTCTAGGGCTTTTCGAGTTTATTTTGTATGTTATTCTAAATGTAGAGAATGGAGAGCGTTGTCCAAAATATCAAGTGGACAGTGTTACCAGCAGGGTTTCTAAGTGTATGCAGAATTTGGTGCAATTAGGAGAAACGGTGCAGATTTGTGATACAGGGCTTAAATGCAGGGAATGGAGTGGTCTGTCCGAAACATCAAGCAGACAGTGTTACTCGTCGGTTCCAAAGTGCAAGTATGTGAAATTTGGTTTAGATCGGTGAAACGGTGTATATTTGTGCCAAAGGGCCTATATGCAGGGAATCGAGCGGTCTGTCATAATTTTCATGTAGGCAGTGTTACTTGCAGGGTTCCAAAGGGCAATTATACACATTTTGGTTCAGATCGGTGAAACGGTTTAGATTTGTGCCAAAGGGTCTAAATGCAGAGAATGACGTGGTCTGTCCGAAATTTTATGTAAACAGTGTTACTCGTAGGGTTCCAATGGGTAGGAATACACATTTTGGTTCAGATCGGTGAAAAGGTGTAGATTTGTGCCAAAGGGCCTAAATGCAGGGAATGAACTGGTCTGTCATAAATTTCATATATACAGTGTTACTCGCAGGGTTCCAAAGGGTAAGTATACACATTTTGGTTCAGATCGGTGAAACGGTGTACGTATCACCAACCATAACGCCAGCGCATGCGGATAGAGCAGTTCGGGAGGGCTTGTCTTGCAGACTTTCTGAACAAAAAACAATCTTTAAGGTTACTTGAGAGGTGTAGCCTAATATTTGGTCCAAATGAGTAGAGGGGGTTCGATTCCCACCCCAGCCATCCTCGAAGTGGTTTTCCGTGGTTTCCCACTTCGTCTTCGGGCAAATGCTGGGACGGTACTGTCCCAGTATTTTCCTGTGGCTATTGGAGCAATTTTAGTTTGGAATATTTTTACGAGGAACTGCGATCCTTTTACACGCACGGGTACAGTTGCAGCTGGGTTAGGAGTAATTCTAATACAACCCCGCAATGCTTATGACGCAACCTGCCGACCTGCAGTTGGATGACCTGTCTCCATGTGACAATCAAGGCCACATTTCAAGCAGTGGGGGAAGCAAGATCTCGCAATGGACTTGTAAAACACGCAAAACAATGAATTACATAGTTCACAGAGAGGACCGACTTTACGGAAATGTTATGATTATCAATATACCGTATAATGAAGATATTTTGATTGAGTTTTCGCTTCGTAGAATGTTTTAAACAGCTGTAATCATCATTGTATGTGAATGATCTCGATATTTATCGATTTGAGCAACCTGAAGAGTGGGGGAAGGCTCGGAGAGAAAGATATACGCTGTCAGAGTAGACTCACTCTGTTCTTAATTTTGATAGTGAGCGGTTGAAAACACTCGGGAGTGAAAGTTACGTGTTTCGTTAGGACGTGCAATATAAGGTGAAGTATACACGCCAAACTAGCGGTGGAAAAGGACCTAGAATTTGGAAACAACATTGTTGTGCATTATAAGACTGTCAGAGAATGAACTGAGGAGCTACATAACATTCTACGGTGCAGCGGAAAAGTAGTTCGATATTGATACTGTTCCACTTATCTCAGTACGACGTTTCTCAAACTGGAGTCAATGGGAACAATTAAACAGTTCTTTGAAGGTGCTGCCATGACTTGCTAGATAATCAAAGGAACATAACGACGAAGCGGAATTGAATATCATGAGTGGATATCCTATTGAAAATGTATATGAATTATACAAGATATAATTACAAAAGTCGACACAAGGAATCTTCAAATATCACTCTGAGATGAAATGCTATTGCATAATGCAAGAATCTACTGCCAAGAGAGTAGGAGTCAACCACCTCTTCGCTACGAAACCTGATCCAGGGTTGTCCAAGGAGAGATGTCCATGCCCAGTCGAGGGTGTACGAGCAGGGGCGTTTCCTGGTTCGAGGCCATGAGGGTCATTTGTATTTCGGAGCCCAGATGGAATCAACAGTAGGAATGGTGTGTGTTTCCATACACACGTATATCTGAAGGTACTGTAGCTGGGAGACTTTTATTACGTAGACAATAGATTTAGAGATATTGTAGATAACCTTTTTTCACCATATTTTTTAATGTGTTGAAAGTGAACAATAGATTAACTATGAGGCTCCTGTCATTTTGAACTATCTGTTTACTAAGATTTTGGTTCGACTACGAACGCATCTTTCGTCTGTCTTTTTGTAATTTTCAATGTTTATGGATTTCACTTTTTCGAATTTCGTTAATTTAAATTTTGGCAATACGATTTGAAAATCTTTACCCGTTCAGAAGTATTTGCGTTAGGAAGAAGATTGCATTTATAAAGAAGATTTGCGATTATAAGAAGAGTATAATTTGATATGAATAAATGAACATTTTTCAAGGACTTATCACACGACATTGTGAATTTCTGCTCAGTATTGACTTCGATGAAATGAAGAAGGGCACTTTGATTGCTGAATTATTATGCCGATTTGGAACTCGGACTTGATCCTAGTGAAATTTTTGAATCTTGTATAAATGATACTTTGCAATTTTTGAGGAGACATTCTACTTTGAATAACGTTTGTAATAATTATTTGTTGGTTTGGAAGCATTTCTGTTTTCCAGTTTTCTTTAATCCGAGATAGTTGCTAGTTTTTTCTTGAGTCGTTCATTTCCAATGGTTTTTATTTATTTCAATTAGACTAATATTTGAAATAACTGCATGGTGTAGAATTGTTCGATCTTCACGAAAGTCTGGCATAATTCGATTTTTGATATGAATTGTTTCGAATCTTACCAATAATAATAATATTAAGAATTGTGTTTAATGGACAAAAGTTTGGCAATTGCATTGTTTGTACGAAATGATTTAAAATATTGCGGAGGAGTTTTTCGAAAGATGTTAAACATTAGTAATGATCATGAGTATATTAACACATGATAATCCTTGATCCATAATTGAAGTTTAAGGAATTTTGAAGTGGTAGAGTTATGTAAAACACAGTTATGTTAATCAATTATTGTGTTGAACTCAGTCAGCACGTGGTTAAATATAACCAGAATGGAATAATGTAGTGTCATTGAATTTTTGAGAAGTCATGGAGTAATGTATAAAATAATAGTGAATGTAATTAGAATAATAAGGTTGACGTGGAATTTATTGAAATATTTTGCGAACTAATTGATAGTCGCTTGGTCAAGTATAGTGTGGATTTTTTATCGTGATTGAGCACGAGAAATATTGTGATGAAGCTTTGTTTGAAATATTACCCACGAATGAATTTTAAGAATGGATATTTAAGATGATGGAATTAATTGTTTAAATATAGATCATGTTGAAATATTAACACGAAACATAAATGAAACATACAATGATGTTAAGGAAAGAGAGTATTGTAAATTTATCACCGATTATGAGAATTACGTTTGATTAACTTAATTGTACGTCGAATGAGACATATTTTGACGAAATGATAATTTACAAAATTGGAGATGGTAAAATTAGGGAAGACGTTAATCATGCTTAGGCTGAGACATGATTAAAGTTGTATATATTTGTATATAAACCTATTGAACATAATCTACGTGTTAATACTAAGTTGAAGTTTTTCTTAGTAATAAATTATTATGTTCTTTTGTCATGGAATTAAGAACGACAGATGCAGGTGTTCATCAACATTACTATTGCGAAGACATGATTGATATATATTATTTTTGAACCGTAATTATCGTCATTTTGTCTACGTTGTCTTCGTTAAATAAATAGTTATTTAATTTTAAACTTTATTCTGATCTGGTAATTTGTAATAATACAAGGATGTGTTAGGAGGACCAGTGTTTGAGGATTTCCCAATGTAAGTTTTCATGCACGAGATCTTTCGTAGATTCGTGAGTTCTC